>CM048840.1:45868579-47193579 GCA_026545765.1 Plantago major
GAATGGACTATTCTTCCACAAGGGATTTGATGTGGCTTTACCACAAAGGTTGAGAAGATGAGAGAGAGAGGTAGAGAGAGGAATATTAGAGAGCCAAGAAGTCCTTTCATCTTCCACCGAAATATAGCCGGTGGCCATCATCAAATCAACGGCAGTTTGAACACTGAATATGGAAGGGCTAGAACGGAACAAGATTCGCGGCAAAGGAACGATGGATGGGCAGTGGTGACACACAAACGTCATAGGGAAAAAGTGAGAGAAACGGGAAGGCGAATCGAAAGGATGGAGGAACTCTTCATCAATGTTTATGTCACCAATTTCCCGGAGCACTGGGGTTCGGAACCACTTAGAGGAGTATTGATGAAATTAGGAAAGGTTATGGAGATTGTAGTCCCACAAAAGAGGAATCGAGAAGGAAAGAAATTTGCTTTTGTGAGATTTGCAAGAGGCAGAGATGGGGAGGCAGTAGTGAATCGTGCGAAACAGGTATGGATTGGCCTTCACAAATTATTGGCAAATGTTACAAGGTTTAACAAGATGAAATCGGGAGGAGGGGAAAGAAAACTAGGAAGACAGATAACAGAGGTAGGCGGACATAAAAGGTTTATGAAGAACCCCGTCGGAGGACAATGGGTGCGAAGGATGAATCAGGGGAGAGAGACAAATAGTGATAAAATGGAACAGAGAAAAGTGAATGTTAGTGAAGAAGGGAGGATTGAACATGAGAATCGACAGCAGGTAATGACGCAGGAAGCGAAAAATAAACAAGAAGAACAAGGAAAGTTCGTGGCTGAGAAAGAAGTTGACGCAATGGAACAATGGGCGAAACGATGCATAGTGGGAGAGGCGAAAAATATTGTCCTCAAAGAACAAGTTGCGAATATGCTAGAATCACATGGACACAAAGGTTTCAAGATTGCAAAATTAACCGAAAAAACATGGATTATGGAGCATGAGAATGAGGAAGCCAGAACGAATCTACTTGAGGAAGAACAAGGATGGGTGGAGGAATGCTTTCATTTTTTTAAACCTTGGGGAAAAAAGGACATCAATGGAAGACGAAGTGTATGGATTAGTGTTTATGGTGTTCCATTACACGGGTGGAAGAAGGAAACTTTTATGAAGTTGGGGAACAATGTTGGTAAATCAACTGAAGTACATGAGGAAATAGTGGAGAGGCAGGACTTAAGGAGAGGAAGGGTGTTGATAGAGACTCCAGTTTTTTATGTAATTAGGAAAAAATTGTCAGTCCTTATCCAAGGAGAGTTTTATCCTATACACCTGGTGGAGGAATTTACAGCTATCCCAGATTTTGCCAATGAACAGATATCAGTACAAAAGAGAAGAAGCAGTTATCAGACCAAATCAAGGAGGACGGATTATTTCGCAGGCAGATCATCGGAGGAATGCAGCGATGGTGAGATAGAAAGCAGTTGGTTGAGTGAAGAAGATTTGTTAATGGCTGAGAAGGAGGATTTTAAGTGGGAGGTAGTACCTGAGACTCCTCTGAATGAGAGAATGGAAGGAGAAAGCGATGAAGGACTAGTCGATAAAATGGAGGAAGAAAAGAAGGAGGATACAGCTCTTAGTGATCAAGATCAAATGGGACAGAAGAATCAGAAATCAATCCAGGTGTCTATATTGGAGAAATAGAAGGAAATTAAGGAAACTGACAAAGAAATTATGGAGAGGCGGTACGATGTGGGCCTGGAGAGAAATGGGCCAACTGAGAGTGGGTATGAACAGACTACGGTCAATGCAGAGTTACAGCAGAACCTGGAACATGAAAAAACGCTGGGAGATAGAAATAGCCGACAAGAGACGGTTGTGAAGGAAATAGACAAAAGACAACCGGAAAATTCTTCTAATCAGAGGGATAGGGATGAGGAGGCCGAAGATGTAGGAGACGATAGGAGTGGGGCTGATTCCGACCCATTTAACTTTGGACCAATAATCGACATAGCCATGAAAGTGAGTAAAAGGAAGTCGAATAAAAAGAAGAAAATCATCAAAAATAAATCGACTCAGCAATCTAGGTTTGAAGAGTGGAAGGATTTTATGCAAGAACTGAAAAGTGGAGATGAGTAAGTGGAAGGTATAAGAAGAGGAAAGCCGAAAATGGAAAGAGGTAGGAAGCCGAAGAATATAAAGAGTGAGCTGGATGGGGGGGATATTGTGTCCGATAGTCAGATTACTTCATGTAATAATATGGTGAGAAGAAATTCATGTGTAGAGGAGGCAAAAAATAGTATGGAAAAGGGAATGGAGCTGGGCTTTATGACAGAAAGTGATGGTGGAAAAGTTTTGAAAATTTTTCTTGAATGGGAACAGAGAGATAGAGCAGCAAAAGAAGCTTTGGAGGCAGCAAAAGGTGTTGGAGCAACCAAAAGTGGATCATGAAAATACTCAGTTACAACATTGGAGGTTTGGGGGGGGGGGGGATTAAGAGAAGAGAAATTAGAGAATTGGTGTCTAAGGAAAAAATTGACTTTCTTTGTATTCAAGAAACTAAAAAGGATGCCATTGATGTAAAATTAGTGGAAAGTTTATGGGGATATAGAAATGTTGATTGGGTATTTTCGGGGGCTAATGGTATGTCGGGAGGGCTTCTAACTGTTTGGAATAGAGATGTTTTTGAGAAATCAGAGTTGTGGGGAGAAGAGGGGGTGTTAGGTGTCAAAGGCAAATGGAGAGGAGTTGATGTGGAGATCTTGAATATCTATGCACCATGTAGAGATACTGAAAAAGAAAAATTGTGGGAACTCTTGGAGGCAAAAATTCGAAACAACAAAGAAGGAAGATGGTGTTTATGTGGTGATTTTAATGCAATTCGGAATGAAGAGGAGAAGAAAGGAAAAGCTAGAAATGGAGATAGAAGGAGGATGAGAGTGTTTAATAGTTTCATAAACCAAGCGGAGTTACTAGATTCACCTTTGACTTGTCGGAAGTTCACTTGGTACCGGGATAATGGTGCAAGTTGTACCGCTGATAGGTTCTTGTTCTCTGAAAATTGGTTGTTGAAGTGGCCGGAGTTGGTACAAATCGGTTTGAAGAAAAGAATCTCCGATCATGTGGCGGTTCTTGTTAAGGAAGGGGGCAAGGATTGGGGACCTAAACCTTTTAGGTTTGTGAATAGTTGGACAAAGGAGAAATAATTCATGAGAGTAGTGCAAGATTGCTGGAACAATAAGGAAATAGTGGGATGGGGAAGCTATGTACTGATTGAGAAATTAAAAAAGCTGAAGGAGACACTGAAGATGTGGAGCAGACGAGAGATTGGGGGAATAGAGGAGAAAATCTAAAAACTCACTGATGTAATTGAGGAGCATGATCTGGATATAGAAAAAAGTGAGTTGATGATGATGGAAGATGACAAAACCAAGTGGGGCCAGCTTGAAAGGGACGGCTGTGAGGAAAGGAATGCATGTGATGCTAGTGAGGATAATATAATGACAAATGATGATAGTGACATTATGGAGGTGGCAAAGTTGAATGGTCAAAGCAGTGGAAACAAAGAAAATTGGCACTGTAATGAGCTAACAAGGAAGGTACATGAAAGACATCAGAATATAGTGGAGTTGCACAGTGTTGGTCCAGATAACGGCAAAGTAAAAGACTAGAGGGGGGGGGGGTGAATAGTCTTTTAAAACTTTTGTCGATAACAACTATTTCTCAGATATCTGAATAGATATCTGATACTTAGAATCGAAAAGTAAGACTTAATAAAGATAAGTGCGTAACATTAATATGTGTGTGTGCTATTTAAATGTAAATACAGAAAGGTAAATAACACAGCAAGTATAGTGGTATCTGGAGGTGGCATAATCCTCCAACTAATCCACTTCGGTCTATCAGAGACCTAGAATTCACTAGAACAGATAATTGAGTTCTCCTTACAATAATCCTATTCTAAGATTCTTAACAATTGGTTCCCAACCAAATGTTCCCCCTGAGTTGTTCCCCGGCTTTCACAGCCAAGTACTTCCTATACTCAGAAACCTTTGAGTTATTCCCTAGCTTCCCAAATCAAGTACTTCCTATACTCCAAAGAACTCCTGAGTTATTCCCCATTTTTCAAACTAAGTACTTCCTGCACTCCACGCTTATGGTGTTGGTTTTGGCTCGAGTTGTCGATGAGCGCCTTAATAACTTTTCGCTAATCGATAGCTCAGAACTGTTACTTAATACACTTTACAACAGATGGTATCTTGTTCGATTTTATCGACCAAGTCTTATGATATCTGCTCAAGAGAATGAATCTCGTATAGTTGATCTTTTGATTCAACTCCTTCACAGATAGCTTTGCTTGTTTAGGATCGTGACACTTAGAACTTCAAAGGTTTACTCAAGATCAAAAGCTTTGGTCGCAACAGAAAGCTTTGAGGATAAGTAAGTTGCTTTGAGAGAGTAAGATATTCAGAGATCGTGTGTCTAAGGTTCTGTGTTTTTTTTTCTCAAGCTGTCTAAGTGTTGATATTTATAGATGAATTTGAGTGCCGTTTGAATAGTATCCGCTAGCTCAAATTCAAACTATCGATATCTGTGTATAAGATCAGAAGCGTGTTTTGTCTTCTTCTCGGTCGCCGCTGCTTTTATTCGCATATCTCCGTCTGCATTAGATGCATCAGACTATACTTTTGTCTCAGAAGTGCCAACGGAACTATGCTTTGTATCAGAGACTAGTGTTATCTGATTCTTTGCACGTCCTTATCTTCATTCTTCAGATACCACTTGTGTTTATTGAAACAACTTTGTTTGCAATATATATTTCTCTTTCAGAAACGTGGTTAAAGCTCAAGGCATCTGAGAGTAGATATCTGTGGACACTTTCCTTGTTTTCAGATATGTATCTTATTTCTCAGATATCTCTTTGTGACACAGTTTGTTTGAAACTATTCGTGTCTTTAAGATATCTGGCTAAGATATCTGAACAATGATTCAAGAATCTTGTGCAGTTTTCTTCAAGTCTTCAATGTCGTTGAGCTTTCTGCTTGGATGTCTTCTTCTTGGTCTTCTCATCATAAAATAAAAATTACATTTTGAGACCTAACATCCTATACAAGATTAGCTTAGACTATCATACTTAGTGGTTTTCCTCTTTTACAATGTTCAAGTGAACCAAGAGTACTAATCACCTTTCTGAGACTAAGATAAGTCATCATGTTGCTGATCAAAATTTAAACAGATATTTCTAACAAAATATCTAACAAATTTCCCCCATTTTGATCAGTCAACGATGACTATCTTCCCTATTACAAATCTGGATGAGGAAACAATCCACCACTTAATCATTTTCTTAAGATCTTTCAATTCATATAATTAAGTGCAGAAAGTAGACATCAACCAAATCACAAGGTGTGATCTTTGCTGACAAGTTATCTTTTATAGAATACTATCTGAGAGTAAGTTCTTCAGATAAGTTACAACTAAAGTTTACAGATAACTTCAATACATAATACAGTTAAGCTCAGTCAGCAAAAATACAAAAACTACATAGTAAATTAGGACAACAGGAGTAACCAAGCTCCAAGTAAACATCCTAAAGAACTAGTCTTCAAGTCTTCAATCTTCAAGTCTTCAACAGTATTTCTATGGATCAGTTTGCAAATTTTCTATCTCCAAACCTTTTGATGTCATCAGAATAATCATAGAGAAGAGTTCTGACAAGCATCTCTGTGTCTCTGGCAAATCCACACTTCCAGGCATGCTCTATTCTGATATCTGAAAGCTTGAAGTATTCGTAGATAATCTTCAGATATCTGATGTCACCCTTGTATTGATCTTCTGTCAGATAGAACGACTAATAGGGTTCCACAGCAAGTCTTGGTCTTGTGCCTGTTCCTGTGATATTCAGAATTTTGTGCACATCATCTGGCTTTTCATATGGACAATCATCAGAGAGGTCCTTCTTCATGGCTTCAGTTCTCATGACAACTTCAAAATCCAACCATGCTTTGATGTGATTGGTGTTGATCAAGGTAGGTTTATTCTTTCTCCATGCCATGAGTTGTTTATGGATTGGTTCTGGAAATCTTGAATTTACCAATAGATGCTTCAGTTCCAGAATCCAATAGCCATTCTTTTGATTGATGCACCAGAGATGAGGAATCATTGTCATACTTCACATACTCTATTTTCGCTTATTTTGCTCGAGTGGAAGTCGACTTTGTCTTTGCTCACTCACCGCTCTTTTCTGTCTTGAATTCTCTTTGGGGTTGTTGCTTGAAGAACCACCACCCTAGATAGACTTGGTATTTCCAGAGGGAGTTTTAGCTGCCAAAGGCTTTGCAGCTATGGGCTCAGTTAAGCTTTCAATTTTCCTTTTTCTGTGAAGAGGAGCTTCATCTTCATCAGTCTCTTCATCATCATCAAGATTAGATCTTGTGAGAGTTTCACAGCCTTCTTCATTGCCTGTGGACTTGATTTGACCTTCTTCTTCTTCTTCGTAAGATTCATCAATCCTCTAACTTGTCTTCTCCTCGAGCCTTCGTACTTTCGAGGTTTCGTACATGGCCCTTGTTACCATTTTGGTTCCTTCGGGTTTCGGGAAGCAATACTATTTGCAAAGCAAATGCTCGAGGAGGGTTCATTTATTCGAGTGGTGGGAAGTTTTTCTTCTTCCTTTCCGAGCCGCACTACCATGCATTTCTTCTTGTTTTCATCTCCTTCTTCCCATTCCCCGACTTTGAGGTCCAGATTTGTACTTTCTTTCCCCTTAGTCATTGTCATCGACTCCTCATAAAGGAATCTGAGAGAGAGTCAAATTCCCTTGTAAATAGTTGTAGGCGGACCAACTTCAAGTTCGCTTTGAGCTCGATTTTGCTTGATAAGTCCATTGTCCTTATCTGAGCTCGCTTAATGGGCCTAGGATGGCATCCGCTTCCAAAGAAGGTAAGTTGCCTCTGAAAAGCTTTTTCACTAAAGACACATCATCGTCCTTATCATTCCCAGATCTTTCGAGCAATGACTATGCTAGTTGTTCTCTCGAGTGATGAGCTCAAAGAACTTTCTCATTTCAGAGGGGACGAGGCAATTACTTCCTTGTTTTGTGAAGACATCTCCTTGTTCGTGAGTAGCCAAGATTGCACTGCTCATGTATTCATGAGAGTGGACGTCATGCTTTGTTGAATATTGCAGAGCAATCAACTTCCTTTTCAAGTGAGAAACCGCTAAATGTTCATGGCGGTGTTCTCGCCAAAGTCTTGTCTTCTTCATCATCCGAGTGATTAGCCCAGGATCTTCATCCTCTCGACATTTTCATCGATCAGACGAGTCCAAAGAACCATCTCGTAGATTGGTTTCTTTCCTTCGGGAGGAGGATGGTACTTCTTCAAGATGATGCGTTAGCATCATGCTTCGACTTCGATACTTCTTCAAGATCGAGTTCTTTCGTGATCTTTGCACAAGATCCCGTAGCTCTTTAACCTCGTGAGTAAGCAATCATTTCTTCTAAGTATAGATCTTGTAGTTGATCAATCTTATCTCCGGATTTAGCTATTTGATCTTCCAATGAAGATGGAGTCGTTGTTCTTCTTCCAACAGCTTGTCCGAGTTGAGCACTTCGTCCGAGTGTTTAATATTTTCCGATTGGTTTCTCGTAGAGCTCAACTACTTGTTCAAGAGTAATCGTGTTGGTTAGAAGATGGATGAGTAGATTTCGAGGTGATGAAGACGGGATTTCTCGAAGTCTTCTCGCTTGTTTTTCAGCCACCGAGGCATTGTTTCTCCGTGAAATTCCTCCGTCCCCGGTGCAGGGCATCATCATCATCCTTTTTGTCATTATCATCCTCTTGGTGATGGTCAGTGGGAGGTTCATCAATCAAAGTAATTTTCATTCATTTCTTCCTCCTCATCATCTTCAGATACAAGATTGATCACTTCCGGGATAGTGATCTTCGCCATTAACTTCTTCTTGTTCAGAAGGTATAAACTGCAGGGTTTGGGGCAGGACTGGCTTGAATGCCATCTGTAATCTTGTCTGACCATCTGCCTGTTCAAAGGCATGTATCAAACTATGCGCCACTTCTCTGGAAAAGTCCTTATGTATTAGAGTCGAATCAGATATTGTTCGTAGGGAACATTGCTTGACATATGTTTCTGTGTCAAGAGCTCGTGCTCGTTGGTTGATCAAGGATTCTCAATATTTCGTAGAGATCAGAGCACCTTAACTTCGCCATTTCAAGCATCAATATGCTTTGCGTGTGGTGCTTTGAAGAAGTGAAGTAGGTCCTTGTTTCTTCAATGGGAACTCGCTTTGCATCCGCTTTGAGCTCGAAAGAAAGAGCTTTGAGTGAGTTTCAAAACTTTTGTAGATATCTCGAGTAGAAGTGTAGTTTAGTTTCGAGTTACCCGAGTATGAACATCGCTCAGATACTTGTTCTACTGAGACAATTGGTGTCTCAGATATCTTGTTGTGAGGTGGAGACTTGGAAGTCTGGTCCTCATCAACCTTTCTTTCTTGAACCTGAGAGAAATACAATACTTAGGAAATAGTTTGAAAGAATCTATGCAAATATACTTTTAATGAATTCTGATTTGTGCTACTTACTTCCTCAATAGGAAGCTCAGATTCATTTTCTCGTAAACTTGTGCAAAGGTCTCGTGTTCTTTCGAGTGATGTCATTGGGGCTTCATCAATTTCCATTGATGCAGGGAAGTCGCAACTTTATCCCTTGCATTTCTACTTCCTAAATAGCCTGTAAGTAGAAAGTATCAATATTAGAAGAGATAAAGGATAACCCAAGATGAAGAATACTTGTCACTTGATTGTCATATACCTTCAAGTTTGAAGGCTCAAGGATGTTCTTCTTAAACCTTGTTGGTTTCTGGGTTTGTCTCTGGCATTTCTGCCTTATCTTCTTCCATCTCAGTTGGAGCCTGTTAGAAACATTTATCATGAATGAGCACATAAACATTTTTACTGAAAAATTAGTTCTCTTTAAGAATCATTTACCTGTGGCACAGGCTCAGATTTCTCAAGAGTTAAGGTTGAAGGACCTCTTTTCAAGATTCCGAGGCAAGCTTCTCACCTTCCTCTTTCAAGGTTCTAACTCAAAAGAATAAAGAAATTTTATGAGGAAACAAGATTTATAAGTATAAAATTTTCACAAGGTAAGAGTTAAACCACCATTTACCCGAGCGCTTCAGTCGATTGTCTCGAACTTGTGACCTTTCTATACATTGGTCGCCTTGTCCTAGTGCGCTTTGTTTGAAGTTTCGTACTTCACACCTTTCCCGAGTGTGCAACCTGCTTCTCACATGATTGATCATTCGAAGTTAATGTCTCGCTTTGATCCCTCTCATCGAGTCAGGAACCCGCCAATTACAGGATTTTCTTCAAAGATACAAGATTGCCGGTAATTCAAATGGAGTTCATTTACCATTTCATAAACGACTTGTGGCTGTTGGTTGTTGTGTTTGTTGTGGTTGTCTGGAAGCGTAAGATTGATCAAGAGAAAGTTCTTCCAGATTTTTAGATGGCATTTCCATCAAGATTCGCCAAAGACTAAAATACCACTCATCAGGGCTTTGTGAAGTTGTTTAAGAGAAGCATTCCCTGATAATGTGTTTGCACCAACAACCTTTGCTATAGTCTCAGCAACCTGTGGTGTAGGTTCTTCTTCAGATACCTTATCACCAGTTACTTTTTCAGTAACCTTAGCCCTCTTTGTTCTTTCTAGGACTTGAGAGATGACTAGTTCATCATCTTCATCGCCGAGCTCTCATCAAGATTAGGAACCGATTGGTCCATAACTCCCGCGTTTCGCAGATGGGGCTGCTTTTCACCACTTCGCAAGATTTATGAGTTCATCGCCAGGCTTCGCATTAGTCGCAACATTTCTGAAAGCACTTTCTCTTGCTGAGTCTACTTGTTCAGTAGTTGATAACTCTTTTGCAGCATTGATGAGTTCATGTGCCATTATCAGTTCATCGGCAATGCCTGCAAATATCTGAGAATTAACAACCTCTTTGGGTGTGTCTTCTGATTTGCCAGCAAACTTCTTTCTTGAAGTTCTGGGCTTCTTGGTCGCAACCTTTTCTTCAGATATCTTTTCAGATTTTCGCTTCTTAGGACCTTTCTGAGACCCAGTAACCTTTTTCATCAGATTTGTATACTCATATTTGTAGAGTAGGTTATCACCGCTATTTCAAATTGGCCTCCGAGCTCAATGCCAAGCTTTTCCAAAGTAGCATATCTTCGCACTATAACCCATCGTGGCCTTCGCTCACCTAGTCCTTTGACAATCTTAGGCTCAAGCCTCAATCTTCTTCACGAATTTCATGAAGGCGATTTTCCCCGCTTAAAAGGGTTTTCCAAATTTTCGTCTTGTTGATTCAAAGAAGAACATCATGATCCATCGTTTTAGCTTATCCGGTCTGCACCTCCTTGTAGACCATCAAAGCAGCTTTGAAGAATCCAAGCCAAGATATCCAAAGGAACCAACAGATGTCCGGTTCGATGTCAAGAAGTTTGAACTCAAAGGTGTATCTCGATTTTCAAGATCACACACGCCATCAGAAAGTTCTTTAACACCTTCAAGGAGTTCATCATCTCGTGTTTATTTCAAAATCCTTTCCAAGATTTTGAACCTCAAACAACTTATAGAAGGTTGTTAAGTCCGTATGATTTCCTTTCTCGATCGAGGTTGTGATAGACACTATTTCAGTGCTTTCAGACACACGGGAATAATCCTGGAGTTGTTGTAAAATTCCAACACATCGAGTGATGAAATTCCACTTGGGCGAGCAGATAGAAAACCCTTGATCTGTGCCTTTTCAAGCATGTCAAGAATCAATTTTCTATCAGCTTGGTTCTCTATTGCAGCAGAGAGGTATTCCTCAACCATGGCACCACCCCAAATCATTCTGTGACTTGAAGTCCAATGGTCGATTAAAACTCCTACCAAATGATTGTTTACATAACAAACTCGTGCTTGCTTTTCAAGCATCAAAGGAGGATTGGGATTTCGTGTTGAAGTGTTCTCGAGGCCATCTCTTTATATAGTGTAGGGATTTGAAAATGGTGTTTGAAAGAGATTTGATTCAGTGATTCTTTTCAGAAAAACTTAATCTTGATTTGCAGAGATTGTAGAGGGTTTGCAGAGAATCAAGAGAAGGATTTGCCATTCTTGTGCAAGATGAAAATTCGGATTAGGCAGAAGTGATTTCATTTGCCAAAATCCTATATATATAGCGTTGAATCCCAATGCATAAATACATACAAATTGATTTTGTGTACGATCGTAATTTGCAAACAAAGCGTGAGCAAAAGCTAGTTCGGCATTAAATGCTTAGTGGGCCATGTCCAATTTCAACAAATTCACTATTTACTTTGAATTAATTTCCACCGCATGATCAATCGCTTAACTTCATCAAGGGTCACCATTGCTTTTTCAAAGAATGATCACAATCAACAAGTGTAATTGTGCCCATTTAATGAATTTTGGCGATTTGCTATCTAAAACACAATTTCAGATGACCAAGGACACCGCTCAGATCAATCATTTATACTTAGGATTTTTCCAAGTTTTTCATCAAGATAGAAATAATGCGAGTTTCAAGAGAGTAGTTGATCGCAGATAGTTATACTATTCTCTTTGTGTTCTGCTTATAGAGTGATTCGATATCCGAGTTCCTGCCCGTAGATCTTAAGCTATCTTTTGCTCTTAGCCTTTTGACTTCGGATACCTGCTCCATTTCTTTTCTTTTCTCGATACCCGCCCAGATACCTCTTCTCTCGGGTCTGCTCCATACCTCTTCTCCGGTTTCCCATTCCGTATACTCTTCTCCGTTGCCTGCTTCAGACACCGAACTCTTTCACATCAGTAGTTCCATTAGTCCAAGACTATGTCTTAAGGCTAAGAATCTACTTTCTTGTAGTGGCTTAGTGAAGATATCTGCAAGTTGGTCTTCAGTGCCAATCTTGAGTATCTCTATATCGCCTTTTTCAACATGGTCTCTGATGAAGTGATGTCTAACATCAATGTGCTCTGCTCGCATGAAATTTAGGATTCGTAATCGCAATAGCACTTGTGTTGTCACAAAATGGGAGTTTTCTTCTCATCGAGTCCATAGTCTTTAAGTTGTTGTTGTATCCACGTAATTTGTGTTGCACAACAACCAAGAAGAATATATTCAAATTCTGTGGTAGAAGTTGCAATTGAGTTTTGCTTCTTGCTAAACCATGAGATAAGTCTAGTACCTAAACCCACAAGTTCCGAGGTGCTTTTCCTATCAAGCAATGATCCAAAGATAATCGCCAGTACCCAGCTAAACTCAATCCACTTTCTTTAGGATACCACAATCCTACATCTATTGTACCTTTTACATACCTTAATATTTTCATAGCAATGTTGTAGTGTGTTTGCATTGGATTTGTCTGAAATCTAGCACATACTCCAACGGCATATTGAATATCAGGTCTACTTGCAGTGAGGTAAAGTAGTGAACCTATCAATTTCCTATACTTATGTTCTTCAACACTCTTATCTCGATTCAAGATAGGTCATTTTAGTTCCAATGCTCATAGTATCTTAGCATTCTTTTCGTAAGGCTTAAGATTGAATTTTGTGAGCATATCTTTGCATACTTTGTTCGACTAATGAATATTCCATCATCGAGTTGCTTGACTTGCAATCCTAGGAAATAATTCATTTTTCCCATCATGCTCATCTCAAACTTGCTTTTCATGAGATTTGCAAAGTCATTACAAAGTTGTCATTTTAGATCCAAATATGATGTCATCAACATATACTTGAACTAAGAGTAGTTTTCCATCATGATTTAAGGTAAATAAAGTTTTATCAACTTCACCTTTCTTGAAACCATTTTCCGTAGGTACTTGGCCAAAGTGTCATACCATGCTCGAGCCTGCTTCACCATACAGAGCTTCAGTTTATAGACCATTCTACTTTCTCGAGGAAACTTCAAAGCCGTGTGGTTGCTCAACATAAACTTCTTCCGTAAGTTCACCGCTTAGGAATGCACTTTTGACATCCATCCGATAAACTTTGAAATCTTTATGAGTCAAAGTCTAGAAAGAGTCTTATTGCATCCAATCTTGCAACCGTGCATATGACTCGTCAAAATCTAAGCCTTCACCCGGTAAACTGGCAACTAATCTTGCTTTGTTTCAAGTTATTTCACCAGACTCATTCATCTTGTTTCTGAAAACCCATTTAGTTCCAATCACAGATATTCCTTCTATAAATGGAACCAGTTTCCAGACTTTGTTTCTCTCAAATTGATCCAACTCTTCTTGCATTGCAGAGATCCAGTCTTGGTCTCCTAATGCTTCTTCTATATTTTTAGGTTCAATATTCGAGATGAAACATCCAAAGAGAGAGTTAGCATTTTCAGCTATTGCTCTCCTAGTCCTAACACCCTGATTAATGGTCCAATTATATCCTTTCAGGATGATCTTTGATCCATCTCATCATAGGTTTAGTGCTAGTAGGATCAATATCCAAGTGATCTGAATGTGAATCACTAAGATTTTGATTTGATACTTTTTCAGTATCTGAGATATCTGACATATGGGAAATGTCATTGATATCTGACACTTTTTCAGTGTTAGAGATATCTGAAACATGCATTTCAGCATTCTTATTTTCAGATACCTCTTCATGATGAAGGTTCTCAGTAACCTGTTCCATTTCTGGAAAACTCATAGGGAATTCCTCATCATGTTTGTGAGTCATCTTGTTGTTACTAGGCTTTTCAAGCTTTTCTACGTCAGAGTCATCCTCGCCTATAATGATGTTTTTCCTTTCGAGGATTCTTCTTTAGAATCCTCAAGAATATTCTTTGAACCTTTCCGAGTTCATCATTAGGAGGTTTTTTATTTCCTTCATAGAATACAACATGAATTGATTCTTCAATTTTCTTTGTTCTTTGTTGAAAACTCGTAGCTTTGGTGCTTGTGGAATAGCCAAGAAAACACCTTCATCTGCCTTTGGTTGAAATGTTCTCAGATAATCTTTCCCATTGTTTAGAACAAAACATCTACAACCAAATACTCTCAGATGTTTGATATTAGGGGGTCTACCAACCAAGATTTCATAGGGGGTCCTGTCATGGTGTTTGTTTATCAAACATCTGTTCTGAGTGTAGCAAGTTGTGTTTACAGCTTCAACCCAATAAATTTCACTTATTTCAGTGTCAGCTAGCATTGTCCTTGCAGCTTCTTTATGGTTCTGCTTTTCCTTTCTCGCAACACCATTTTGTTGAGGTGTTCTTACAGAGGAAAGTTGGTGTTGTATACCTTGCAGTACAAAACTCCTTTATGTAATCGTCGACAAACTCAAGACCATGGTCTGCTCGATTGCAGATACCTTGTCATTTTTCATGACTTCAAGCTTTTTCAAAGAAGTTTGGTATCTCCACCGGCATCGATTTCAGGTTTCGTAAAGACAACCCAAGTGAATCTTGAGAAGTCATCTACAACAACCGCATTCAAACTTCTTTCCCGCATAACTAGTTACGATGATTCAAATAGATCCATGTGTAAAAGTTGCGTGGTCTAACACTAGAGTGTCCGATTTCGACTTGAAAGAGATCTTAGATTGTTTCCATCCGCCAAAAGTGTAATGTATACCATCCTTTCTCGAAGATGTTCGAAGACCAACCACTAACTCTTTCTTGGCAAGTCTATTCAGAGTTTTGAAGTTCAAGTGACTCATTCTTTCGTGCCATAACCATCGCTTTTCTCAGGTGACCAGATTGACTCACCATGAGACATTCTTCAACAGGCAGATGCCCAATCGCAACATAAAGATCGCTTTTCCGCCGACCAACTAAGACCGTCGCTTTGACTCATTGTCAATTAGTTTGCGATTTAGCTTTGAATTTTATAGTAAAACCTCGTCGCAAACCTGCTCATGCTAAATAGATTATATTTCAAATCCTTAACATGTAATACGCCGATTGTTAAAGTCCCTAATTTGACGCTGCCAAATCCCAGAGAGGGATTTAATTCTCCTCCAAAGAAATCTGATATCCGTCCCGTTGCAAGCTTTGTAATCAACCAGATTTGCTTTGTCTCCTGTCATGTGCTTTCCGTATCCACTATCAAATAGCCATTGTGCTTTGGTCCAGGAGGCATTCTGCACACAACAGGAAACAGGAGATTAGGTTCTCATATCTTTGATGGAACCGCTGTAATTAAAAGTTCTTCCAAGAGGAATCCATTTTGAATGAATTTCTTTGAAATATGCTTTTCTTCGACAGAACGTAAGGAGGAATTTTTTGAATGAATGTTATCATTAGTAAGAATTATTTTCTTCCTCGTGTGTTCCTAGGTGCTCCATATGATGCTTTCAGACACTGTCAGTTTCGAGTTTGCTTTTCAAAGAACTTAGCCTTCCTTGCCGATTTCTTCTAGCCCCGCATTCGATTTTCAAGGGCTTGATTTAACTTCCACTTCGATAATTGCTTTGAGCAATTTAGCTTTCACCATCGTTCTTGCTCCAAATTGTACTCATGAGCAAGTTGTTTTCCGATGCCTTTGTAGCAATACGTTTGAGCACTTGAAGCTATCTCGAGATCTTTTCTCAGCCTTTGCTAGTCTCGTCGATCCAATTTCTTTCCGTAAAAGTGATATGGGAGAATTTGCCACTCGCAATTCTACCTTTTGAGAGACATAACTTGGTGTTTACACTTTCGTTGTTGTGTTTCTTTCGTAGACGCATCTAACAGCTTTTGTTTTTGACTTGTTTTTCCCACAAAGGTTTAGTCGCAACTGCCTTTCCTTTGTCAACAATCTTTGTCTTTTCACCGATACTATAGATTGCTTGGGAACCATCTTGCTGAGTACTTACAAATGTCCTTTTCTCCTTACTCTTATTCAGAGTGATAGAACAATCTGTCTGTGTATTCAGCCCAAGTCCTTTCTTTTCTGAAGGATCTCTTAAGTAAGATTGTACTTCAGTAAGAGTGTCACTAGCTTTGGCATAAGATTGAAAAGATAGTTCTTTCTTCTTGAGTTCCTTATTTTCAGAAAGAAGATCTTCATATTTCTTTTGAAGTACTGCCAATGCTTCTTTATGTGACTTTTCAGTCTCAGATATCTGAGCTTTGAGAAACGCATTTCAATTCTTTTCTCGTGATATCTTAACCAAATGAGAATTTTCCTTTGCAAGAAAATTCTTTTCCTCCTCTAGATTTTAAGTTCTCGCACGGATCATTAGAAATTCTCTTTCATAGATATCAAATTCCTTTCTGAGATTTTCTAGATCTTTTATTTCCTCTTCATCACTTTCATAAGTGTAGCAAGAAGTATGTGTTACCTCATCAGCCATAAGATGCTTTTCTATGTCGAGATGTCTCGTCCACAATTTCAAAGAACCCCACACATTTCATTCTTTTTGAGGTCAAGTCGATTATATCATGAGTAACTCCACATAATTGGTGATGATAAGGTTGAGTCATCCGAATTGTCATCTTTAATCTGCCTCAACGCCTAGAGCATCCATTGAATTTGATTTTCTTTCTTTCTTCGCTAACAAAGCTTTCGCTTCTTCTCAAGATTCTTCTATCTTTCTTGTCATCATCCTTAGTTTGTTGAGGCGTGACAATCCTTCTTGAAGTGGCCAGGTTTCGGCAATAGAAACATATATCGCTTTCAATTTCGCTTCCTCAAGACATGATGCTTTCTCGAAATGGGTTTGTTCAATGAAGCTTTGCATATTTTGTACCGTGATAGTTTGAGCCTAGATGCTTTTTCACTTCTCTTTCGCTTTTCTTCTCTCAATTTCGATCGACAAATTTGCTCATTTGCTTTTGCAAGAAGAGCACCCTCGCCTCCTCCTTGCTTTTCTTCTTTTCAAGTTCCTTGATTAACTAGAGCAACATTCTGCAACTTTTCAGTTGTTTGTTCTCTCTGAGTTGTTTCATAGTCAACAGTAGCAAGATGAGAGAAAAGTTCCACTGAAGTGATATTTGGCATACCTTGGTTAAAATAGAAGAATTTAGTATGGTCCCAGTTGTGGTTAAGACTTCTGACAATAGTCTTAATTTTCTCCGATCGAGAGTATCTATTGCTTTCCCAAGTGTCGCCATATCACTCATGAGAGTGGTAAACGAAATCAAGTTCTTCCGTAGTTTCAAAGGGACCTTGTTTGAAATTTTGAAATTTCAACTTTAGAACTTCAACTTGTTTTCCTTGATTTTCTGGCCCCGCACAGATTTCTTCAATCACCGCCAGTAACTTTCGCCGCTTTAGCACCCACGCTTTAATCGTATGTGCTCTAGTGTCGATCCGATGATGATGTTACGAGCTTGACCATCCAGACGATTCCTCTTGGCATCTTCCATGTCCGTAGTTCTCTGCTTTGGTTCGTAAATAACTCGACCAAGAGATCTTCCACTAGTCGACGATCTGCTTGTGAAGATCCTTCGCTTGATCTCTGTCTCTTCCACTCAAACCTCCATGACTTGCTTAAGTTGTTGAATGACTATTGGCCCATTCTTTATTACTTGATCATCTCCACTTATGGCTTCAAGGTGGAGCATCATGTTATTTTTCCATTTCTCGTAGTTCATGGTTTGAGAACGGGTGCATCACTCGAGACATACCGCACACTTAACATACAAATTAAATAGTCCTCAAAAGTGGACAAAGTTCCTTCACCTATCTGGGATCTAGGTTCAAAGGTATATCGGTGAACCTCCCGCTCGATACCACTTGTTGGTCAGATAACGGCAAAGAAAAAGACTAGAGGGGGTGAATAGTCTTTTAAAACTTTTGTCGATAACAACTATTTCTCGATATCGATACTTAGAATCAGTGAAGGAAGACTTAATAAAGATAAGTGCGAAATAGTTAATATGTGTGTGCTATGAAATGTAAATACAGAAGGTAAATAACACGTAAGTATAGTGGTATCTGGAGGTGGCGTAATCCTCCAACTAATCCACTTCGTCTATCGAGACCTAGAATTCACTAGAAACAGATAATTGAGTTCTCCTTACAATAATCCTATTCTAAGATTCTTAACAATTGGTTCAACCAAATATTCCCTCGAGTTGTTCCCCTGCTTTCACAAGTACTTCCTATACTCGTAAACCTTTGAGTTATTCCTAGCTTCCCAAGCTAAGTACTTCCTATACTCAATAACCTTGAGTTATTCCTTAGTTTCCAAATCAAGTACTTCCTATACTCCTAACCTTGGAGTTATTCCCGATTTTTCAAACTAAGTACTTCCCGCTCCACGCGCCAGTTATGGTGTTGGTTTTGGTTTGAGTTGTCAGATGAGCGTCTTAATAACTTTTCAGTTAATCAGATAGCTCTGTGAACTAAGTTACTTAATACACTTTACAGCGTATGGTATCTTGTTCGATTTTACTGACCCAAGTCTTATGATATCTGTTCAAGAGAATGAATCTCAGATGGTTGATCTTTTGATTCAACTCCTTCACAGATAGCTTTGCTTGTTTAGGATCAGGACACTTAGAACTTCAGTGTTTACTCAAGATCAAAAGCTTTGGTCGCAACAGAAAGCTTTGAGGATAAGTAAGTTGCTTTGAGAGAGTAAGATATTCAGAGATCGTGTGTCTAAGGTTCTGTGTTTTTTTTTCTCAAGCTGTCTAAGTGTTGATATTTATAGATGAATTTGAGTGCCGTTTGAATAGTATCCGTAAGGCTCAAATTCAAACTATCGATATCTGTGTATAGTACTGTAGCAGGTTTTGTCTTCTTCTCAGAAGCTGTCGTAGCTTTTATTCAGACATCTCTGTCCGTGCATTAAATGAATTGTACTATACTTTTTGTCCTGTAGTGCCAACGGAACTATGCTTTGTATCAGAGATTAGTGTTATCTGATTCTTTGCACGTCCTTATCTTCATTCTTCAGATACCACTTGTGTTTATTGAAACAACTTTGTTTGCAATATATATTTCTCTTTCAGAAACGTGGTTAAAGCTCAAGGCATCTGAGAGTAGATATCTGTGGACACTTTCCTTGTTTTCAGATATGTATCTTATTTCTCAGATATCTCTTTGTGACACAGTTTGTTTCAAACTATTCGTGTCTTTAAGATATCTGGCTAAGATATCTGAACAACAGATTCAGTAATCTTGTGCAGTTTTCTTCAAGTCTTCAATGTCGTTGAGCTTTATGCTTGGATGTCTTCTTCTTGGTCTTCTCATCATAAAATAAAAATTACATTTTGAGACCTAACATCCTATACAAGATTAGCTAGACTATCATACTTAGTGGTTTTCCTCTTTTACAATGTTCAAGTGAACCAAGAGTACTAATCACCTTTCTGAGACTAAGATAAGTCATCATGTTGCTGATTCAAATCCAAGCGATGTGACTCTTCGCTATCCCCAAATTGCCCTTATAAGTAGTCAGCCCATCAGTCACTTTCACACTTTTAGCAATCTTGAAATTTAGAGCAATCGCAAAGCAATCCGAGCGTTTGAAGACACATCCGAGCAAGCAAGAGTCGCAAAATTTGAAGGTTTCTTCTTTGAATCCGTACCCTCGGAGAAGCAGCAAGGCTTAGTCGTCCGTTCAAACTTATCAAATCAACTTTATCAAGTACGTACATCTTCATTTTTGTTGAGTTGTCTTCTTTTCACGATATGCTTATTTCGTGCTCATATGTTTTTGCCTTGCTCGGATATGAAATTGTCGTCCTTCTTGCCGATATTGCGTGTGATAGGCTTTAGCAACGCTCTTAGTTGAAACAATTTCTCCTCCGTACTGTCACATGCCAATTTATTGCCAGTATCTTGTTGATGCATGTTGGGAAATTTGTTGAGAAATTTGTTGGGAAATTTGTTGGGAAATTTCTTGAGAAATTTGTTAGGAATTTTTGTTAGATATTTTGCAAAGAATATCAGTTTAAGTTTTGATCAGCAACATGATGACTTATCTTAGTCTCAGAAAGGTGATTAGTACTCTTGGTTCACTTGAACATTGTAAAAGAGGAAAACCACTAAGTATGATAGTCTAGCTAATCTTGTATAGGATGTTAGGTCTCAAAATGTAATTTTTATTTTATGAAGAGAAGACCAAGAAGAAGACATCCAAGCAGAAAGCTCAACGACATTGAAGACTTGAAGAAAACTGCACAAGATTACTGAATCTGTTGTTCAGATATCTTAGCCAGATATCTTGAAGACACGAATAGTTTCAAACAAACTGTGTCACAAGAGATATCTGAGAAATAAGATACATATCTGAAAACAAGGAAAGTGACCACAGATATCTATTCTCAGATACCTTGAGCTTTAACCACGTTTCTGAAAAAGAAACATGTATATTGCAAACAAAGATGTTTCAATAAATACAAGTGGTATCTGAAGATTGAAGATAAGGACGTGCAAAGAATCAGATAACACTAGTCTCTGATACAAAGCATAGTTCCGTTGGCACTACAGGACAAAAAGTATAGTACAATGCATTTAATGCATGGACAGAGATGTCTTAATAAAAGCAACGGCAGCTTCTGAGAAGAAGACAAAACTCACATAAGATTATACACAGATATCGATAGTTCGAATTTGAGCCTAACGGATACTATTCAAACGGTACTCAAATTCATCTATAAATATCAACACTTAGACTGCTTGAGAAGACACACAGACACTACACTACGCTGAACTGAACATCTTACTCTCTCAAAGCAAACTACTTACTCTCAAAGCTTTTTGTTGCGACCAAAGCTTATCTTTATTAATTCTTCCAAGACTCGATTCTAAGTATCATATATCTATCGAGATCGTTATCGACAAAAGTTTTAAAAGACTATTCACCCCCCCCCCCCCTCTAGTCTTTTACTTTGCCGTTATCTGGACCAACAATGCATCTCATGTGTATGCCGACTGTAGCCAAAATTTGATTATGCATGCTTATTTGGTAATGTGTTGGTGCCAATCGGCACACAATCTTGCGTAAATTTGCCCCGCTCAGCGTGCTGGGTAAGGTAGGTGATAGTGCCAACGGCGCGTTAAGTAGAAATCCGTAGGCTTTCTTTGACTTAAGAAATTACCTAAACGAACTCTCGGACAATCAACACCATCATTCCTGATTTGTTTCCTTCCGCCCTAGGATGTCCGGGAGCGATAGTCAGAACCAGCACGAGGCCCCAGGTTACAATGACGCAGTAGATTTAGGGACCGGGTCCGCGGATCTGACCTTGTCCGCGAGAGATTTTGTAGTTTTGGAGCTTGGGTCGTCGTAGATTACGATCTTTGGGCACGAGTTATGCGGCGAAGCGCAGGCCGGCGTTTCAGCGGACCGGGGTGACCTTGCTAGGACTAGGTCTTTAGTCCAATCTCGGACCATCGGTGGCATCGGGACATCCTGGGATCCGAGCGAACTGCGTGCGGAGCGGGAAGGCGACTGCGGTCGGGAGGCTGATGAAGTCGAGATGTTCGAGGCTGGGGTGGAGGACCGTGTTGTAGCGGAAACAGGTTTGTTCAACCCAGGCTCATCCGGGAGACCCGAAGGTGTCATCGAGGAGGAAGAAGATGGTGAGGAAGAGGAAGATGAGGACGAGGAAGAAGAAGGAGAAGGATCTCCTGTCGCTTGTCCCCCTAGACGATCCAGTCGGCGGATTGCACTACACCCTGCTGCGCCCGTTCAATCCAGTCTTCCATTAATTGAAGGTCGTGGTGCCAAGGCGGCAAGGATCAAATTTCCTCGTCCCGCATCCGCAGTAGTGATAGCAGACGAGTTCGGAGAGCTAAACGCGGACGGGCTTCTTCCTACCTGTCCATCGAGGGTCAAACCCGGGCATGCATTCTATAACCCTCCCGCTGGATATATGTGCGTACATGAGGTGGCCTTCTCCTGCGGATGGAAGATCCCCATTGCCACAGAACTGAAAAACATTCTGAACCATATTGGTATAGGTCCGAGTCAGGTTATCCCCAAGTCCCTGGGTAACCTTATTTGCTTTGTAGTTTTTTGTAAGAAGAAAGGGCAGCCCGTAAATTTTGAGAACTTTAGGCAGCTCTTCCACGTCTCGTTCAGTCCGGGGAACCCACTATTCTATACTTTCATGAATAGGAAACCTTACAATTTTATCTCGGACTCCATTTCGTCGCTCGGATCGAAGTGGTGGGATAGGTACGTTTTTGTACGGATGGCTTTGAATCCAGGGATGTCCGAGAGACAGAGGGAACAATGGGGGCTTCCCACAAAATTCCTTAGAGAGAGTATCCCGGATTGGCGTCCCCTTCCGAAGAACGTGGCTCCGTGGGTGGCGGCAATCCACAAAAAGCATGACCCACCTACTTATCCGTTTCACGGATTAGTCATCGACCACTTCCCTACATGCGGACTAAAGTGCAGTAGATGTAGGAGGGAAGACGGACTTTAGTAAGGATTCGTTGACTTGAAACTTGGCGTTCATTCTTCTTCAATATACTCTATTTTGATTACGTATTTCCGCAATTCTGATAATTCTTCTTTAACCCGTCTGTATCTAACGCCTCTGGTTTATTGTGTAGCTTATTGGTTCGACTATATCATGTCGACACTCAGTGAAAAGAAGAATTTGCAGAGGGAGCAGCAAGCCCTGGAGGTCTCCGCTGGTCAGAGGACCAAAATCATCAACACTTCCGCGGGTCTTCCCATGCCAGATCCGAAGAATGCCGCAGTTTTTGCTGCGGAGGAAGAAAGGCGGAACAAGGCTGGAGAGGATTCTCAGGCCTTGGCGGTGCCCGACAAGGGCAAAGCCCCCGTCACTCGGAGCGCCACCGCTTCGAGGTCCTGTGCTTCACGGCTGCTGCACCACAACGGGAGGTGTTGATGCGGGATGCCATTACCTCGGGACGCAAGAGAGGAGCAACTTCGGAGGCTCCTCCCGCAGCAAAAAGACAGCAATTGTCCGCTGTTCTTCCTGTTTACCAAGCTACTCTTGACAAGGAGTACGAGCTGGCTTGCGGACTCCCTGAGGTTGAGCGGGTCGGAGGGCTGGATGGGCTATACCAACGGGTAAGTATTCTTTGGATGCTCTCCTTGGTTTGTTCTTAATATGACAAAAGTGCAACTTATATTCTTACGGACTTCTCGCAGCTCGGCTGTTTCGTCAGGGCCATGCAATGGAAGGCCGCTGAATGCGCTACCATTGAGGAGGACCTCCACAAGGCTGTGGCCACTTCCGCGGATGAGGCGGAGAAGGCGAAGCAATTGGAATCTTGGTGAAAGAGCAAGAAGTGAAGTTCCATAGTCAAGGCCAGCTGGGAAGAAATTAAGGCGGACCTCGACTGGCAGGAGAACTTTGTCGACAAGTCGATGAAGGCTTTTCTGGATTCCAAGGATATACTGCTCGGAGGCCTCCAATATGCCCGTCTTCAAGCTGGTCGTGACTTCATGGAGTCCGACTCCTTCAAGTTCTTGACGGCGGACAAATCTGATGCTTCCCGCCTGGATGGGTTCGTGTCCGCTATCGGACAACTGCAGTCCAAGGGAC
Organism: Plantago major; assembly: GCA_026545765.1. Classification (NCBI taxonomy): domain Eukaryota; kingdom Viridiplantae; phylum Streptophyta; class Magnoliopsida; order Lamiales; family Plantaginaceae; genus Plantago; species Plantago major. Next base: position 45,892,010 of record CM048840.1, read on the forward strand.
TACTTCCACCGGACTTTAACTGGAAGACGGAAGGGTTAATCCCTTCTGCGGATGCTAATGGCGTGGAAGTCCTCGAGATGATGTCTCGGATGAGCAGTTGGCGCGTGCGAGTTTGCAGAACTCGTCACTGAGGAAGGTGAGATCGAGATCCGAAATGGCGGGCCCTTCCTCCCGAGATGGGTCCCGGATGCTCTCCGAAAGGTATGCTTTGTACCTTTCGACAATTACCGGGCTTTCCTGAAGAAGTGGTTCTCCCTGCCTTGCCGAGTCGTTGGCCTTCCCGCGGATTTCAACATTTTCAATGTTGTTGAATCCCTTGCTGCACAAGCTACCTCCAACATGCCCCCTGTCGATCCGCCTCAAACTGGTGAAGCTGGTCCGAGCCAAGCTGGGCCTCAGTGAGAAGTCCGGGGTATGCCCCGTTGAAATTCCGTACTTGCTGAATTTTTCTGTTGGATTTGCATCTTTTGATAACTCGGAATGTCATTACATACTATAACAATGTTTCGTATTTCATCCGAGGAGTTGAACCTCCTATGCTTCCGGACTATTACTTGCTCTCTTCTTCGTTCCTTTTTATCTGTTGTTCATAAGCTGAGTTATTATAAATTACCCATCTCTTAAGAGCACGGACCGCTGTAGATGGCATCCGATGTAGAAATCAGACCATCATCTTTCCGATACTCGATGTTAGCCCTTGGGATGTCTAATTCTTCTAGAAGGAGGAAGGTGAAACAGTGAAATAGTCATTATGACTTCGTCTTTTCATCTCCCCCGTCGTCGGATTATCGACACGTGGCGAGATCTTGAGGACCCGTCGCAACTATAAATAAGGGTGTGGTAATTCTTCCCTTTTTCACTGTTGTACCCTTCTTCGCTTTGTGTTTTGTTTCACTGATTCCAGACGGAGTTCTCCAGGATGTCGGAATCTGAAGACGAGGAATATCAGCACTGGGTAAATTGTGCTTGTGGGCACATGCATCCACCAATTTACCCGGGTACGGGGACCGCAGATGACCCGATCCTCCTTGATTTTGAAGGCGATCAACCTCTATGTCCGGGAATAGCTAGGAGGCGAGCCGAGGAAGAGAGGGAGCGGACGCTGAAGCTAATCCGTAGGAGGATTCGTATGCAGCAGCAAGCTCGTCAGGGCCGAGGTGGAGGCTCGGAGTCCCAAGGCTCGACTTCCGGAGTCTGGTGAAGGAACAAGGCGGGGTATGCCCCGTGGATGCATGTACTTATCCTTGGATCTTTCAGTTGTATACATTATGTAAATGTTCGGATAATTACATTTATAAAATTGAACTATTTTTCCTCGGATGGGATCTCCATCTTTTCTCGTCTGAACTTCGTCGGATGATATTGACGCACATATTTTTGTAAAATGACTAAGAAACTCGGACGTAGTTGATGGGCTTGTTTAGGCTTGATTGGATAAACCTGTCTGGCCCAATACTGTTCGACCCAAATGAATAGTTTAAGCCCATTGTCGACGTCGAAGTTCTGACGTGTCGGACGCCCATTGGTTCGTCACTTCTATAAATATTGCGGATCCCTCTTGGCCTTGGTCGTGCAAATCCAACTTCCACTTTCCAAATCTACTCAATAGCAAGAGGATGATCTCTTGAATAGTTTCCCCCTCTTGACTCCCGTCCACTCTCAAGTCGGCGTTCATCCTGAGTTTGAGAGTGGCGTGGGTCTAGAGGGGAAAATTGTTGAAGATCAGTCACCGAAAGTCATAGATCTCGGTTTAAATGTATATCCGTCCGTCTCCTTAGCTTTCTTCCAACCCCACTTTAGTGGTTCAAATCTCTCTTATATTGGAAATGGTTTTCGGATTTCAAGAGAGTTTGAGTCTCTAAAGCCGGTGAGGCGGAAATCTCTTCTTGTCTGCACTTTGTTTTCCCCGGACACAGGACTTGCATTGCCATGTTTTGGTGGTATCCTGAAGGATTCCAGCATGTTTAACCATTCTCTTGTGTGCAGGTAGATCGAGTTCCTGGCCTCCACGGAAATCAAACTTGCCGCTTGACACGGAAGAAGTTTTGCTCGGCGGGGGAACGATCTTTGCTGGGAGATGACGTATCTCCAGAGACGTTTTTCTGCATTTTTCGTATTACGTCCGTAAGTTCGGATAATCGATCCGGGATTGTAAATTGTATAGACAAGATTATGTATAATCTGTCTTTGTATGAATGAAATCTCTTGCTTTCGTTGTTGTTAAACGAACGGTAAATCTCAGATGCGTAAATCAAAAAATCACAAATCGAAAGATAGAGGTTGTATTGATTTGCCGGAAATTCAATTACAACTTGCGCGCTCTATGGCCAATGGCAAAAGGACCAAAAAGAAACAGAACTGACGGAGTTCCGTTTAACAAGTAGTTGAAATTGAGATGATCAATCGACATGATGGAGATCCGCGCAGTTATCTTTATGCATAGAACTTCTGAAGATTTCTAGCATTCCACGAACGCTTGAGGGGATGTCCGTTCTCATCTTCTAATTCATAACTCCCATTCACCCTTGCCCCGACAATCCTGTAGGGTCCTTCCCACTTGGGCTTGAGTTTCCCAATATTGTTCAAAATGTCGGCTCGTCGAAGCACCAGGTCCCCGACTTGCAAGTTAGCCGCACGAATGTTCCTGTTATAGATTCGGGCAGCAGTTGCCTGATACCTAAGTATATTCGCCAGTGCCTCAGACCTTTTTTGTTCAAGCATGTCCAGGTCGAATATCCGAGCTTCTTGGTTTGCTTTGTCTTCGAACTCTCGGATTCTCAAAGTCTCTACAGCAATCTCGGATGGTATGACTGCCTCTGAACCATATACCAAGGAGAATGGAGTTTCTTTGGTCGCAGTCCGTGCAGTCGTGCGATGTGCCCACAGCACGCCTTCCAGGTTGTCCGCCCAGCTTTCTTGCGAAGTTCTCAAACGCTTCTCCAGGATTTTGACTATTGTCTTGTTTGTGGATTCAGCCTGACCATTGGCTTGTGGGTATCCGACGGATGTGAAACGTTGTTCGATTTTGAATGACGTCAGCCATTCCTTGAGCCTATGTCCTGAGAACTGGGCACCATTATCCAAAACTAGGACTCTTGGTAGGCCGAAGCGGCAAATGATATTCTTCCAAATGAAGGTCCGCACTCGACTTTCCGTGATGGTCGCTACAGCCTCCGCTTCTACCCACTTGGTAAAATATTCTACCGCCACAATGAGAAATTTTTTCTGTTGGGTACCCCTCGGAAATGGTCCGACAATATCGATACCCCACTGATCGAACGGACACGCTATGATTGCCGGAATCATAAGGTTCGTCGGGCAATGTGGGATGTTTGCGTAATATTGGCAATCCTGACATCTCTGGGCGTGGTCGGCGGAATCTTTACCGATGGTAGGCCAATAGTAGCCTTGTCGTATGATTTTCTGGGCGAGAGTCCTCCCCCCGGAATGACTCCCACAGCTGCCGTTGTGTATCTCTTCCAAAGACGGCATGCTTCTTGTGGGTTCAAGCATCTCAGGTGAGTCCCGGAAAAAGATCTCTTGTACAAATCATCACCCATTATAAAATATCTATTTGCTCGACATTGCACACTCCTTGATTCTTTCGGATCGACTGGCAAAGATCCATCCTTGAGATAGTTAAAAATGTCGACCATCCAGCTTTCTTCATGTCAAGTATCATGATCACGAATCGGGACTCATGACGGATGAGTCAAGAATGGTGAGTAGAATTACTCTCCTTGTGTCCAAAGTCACAGAGCAGATGCGTATTTTCCAAGGCATCGCCTCTTTCGCTCCAAGCTCACAAACTTTTCCAAGGTGAATTCCTCAAGTGGTCGGCCTCATTCTTGAGTAGCTCAAGATACTTGATCATCAAAGGACCTTTTGTGGCAAAACTTCCTGAAAATTGGGCCTCGACGAAATGTGAGTCCGTAAGCTTTGACCTTCCGGGCTTGAGTGACTTGCTAGACGCAATTTCACTAAAAGTGCCTCATTATTGGTAACTTTGAAATCCAAGGAAATCGCATAGTCGAGTTCCGCCATCCGTGTTCTTAAGGTAGATTCCAATTCCTCCCACTCTTCCAAAGGAAGAACCATCCACTTCAATGTCCAGATATCGGAAGGATGTTTTTGGTTTAGAGATCTCTGCGAAATGCCGAGGTTCCGCTCGTTCATCCCTCCGTGATTTCCGCTCGATGTTGTCCGTGACCGGGTTTCGGGAACATCACCAAGTAGAAACATTTGGTTGACCGAGTTTCCATCCGACAAAGAAAAGGGCCGATTGATGAACCGGCTTCCTCGAGGTTTTCCGGTAGAACTTTGGCGAATCGGCTTTGGACAATGTGCTTGGTGATTAAGCACCGAGCACCGCTTGTCGTGACTTTCTCAATCCTTCTCTGGATAATCCGCTAAGAAGTCGGCGAGGACTTGAGCCTTTTGGTGACGGCTGGTAGCAAATGTCGTATTCACTTAGCTCGATCGCCACTTAGAGAGTCGCCCCGATTGGTCGGGCTTTCCTGGACTGTTTCAAAGGTTCCGCAGTTAGTACCACTATTTTGTGAGACTTAAAATAAGGTTTTAACCGTCTGGCGGTATAAACCAAGGCGTATGCGAGTTTCTCGATCTTAACGTATCTTGTCTCCGCCCCAGCAAGGGCTTTGCTAAGATAGTAAATCGGCAAATGCTCGTTAGCCTGAATCCGTACTAATACGGAGCTCATTGCCTCTTCCGTGATTGCTAGGTAGAGGTAGAGCGGTTCTCCTTCGACGGGCTTGGAGAGCAGTGGAGGGGAATGGAGGTACTCTTTCAGTTTCTCGAAAGCCTCAGAACATTCCGCGGTCCACACAAAGTTCTCTCCTTTCCGGAGGATTTTGAAGAACGGAAGATTCTTCTCCGCTGATCGGGAAATGAAACGACTTAAGGACATTAGACGCCCAATAAGCTGTTGTACCTCGTTGAGGTTCTTCGGATGGGGCAAATCTAGGATTGCTTTGATCTTCTCGGGGTTTGCACTTATCCCTCTTTCTGTGACCATGTATCCCAGAAACTTGCCTCCTTTCACCCCGAACGTACACTTTTCGGGGTTCAACTTCATTCCATACTTCCGCAGAATGGAAAAGCAATTGTTGAGATGCTCAATATGCTCTTCTTCAGTCTTACTTTTAACAAGCATATCATCTACGTAGACTTCCATAGTCTTGCCCAACTCCGCCTTGAACATTTTATTCACCAACCGCTGGTATGTAGCTCCCGCGTTCTTCAACCCGAATGGCATCACCTTGAAACAGTATACTCCTCCTGCCGCGAAGAAGGCTGTTTTCTTAATGTCGTCCTTGGCCATCCGGATTTGATAGAAGCCCTGATATGCGTCCATGAAGCTTAGGAGCGCACATCCCGTGGTAGAATCTACCAACTGGTTTATGCGAGGTAGGGGATAAGGATCCTTCGGACAAAACTTGTTGAGCCTTGTGAAGTCGTTGCACATCCTCCACTTTCCAGGGGCCTTCTCGACGAGTACCACGTTACAGACCCAGTCCGAGTACCTAACTTCTTCAATGTGCCCGGCTTTCAAAAGCTGGTCAACTTCCGCAGATATAATTGCGTCCTTGACCAGGCCAAAGTCTTTCCTCTTCTGTCGGATATATTTGATCAAGGGATCCATGTTCAGACGGTGAACAGTGATTCTCGGATCTATTCCCTTCAAATCATCAGTACTCCAAGCAAATACGTCCCTGTTGTCTCGGAGACAAGCAATAAGTTTCATCTCCACTTCTGTGCTCATCTCTGTTCCGATTCTAGTCTTCTTATCCGGGCTTCCAACAACAATCTCGATTTCCTTGAGAGTTTCGTGAGGCTCGATCCGTGCAGTACTAGGGAACTTCTCCTTCTGGCTTCCTACCCCTATCTGCGGATTCTCCTGTTTGGGCGGGAGAACAACTCTCGGATCGGAGGTCACCGTGACTGCCAAAACGGGGGCAGATGCCCTTCTCGTGGACATAATGTAACACTCTAGAGCTTCTCGGATGTTTCCTACCTCTTCTCCTACTCCGAAGGGAGTAGGAAATTTCATTCTGTTGTGTAAGGTGGATGAGATAGCCCGGAATTGATTGAGTCATGGGCGCCCAAAGATGGCGTTATAGTCGAAGGTCCGATCAACCACGACAAATCGGACCGACTGTGTTACCCTGGCCGGGAAGGTTCCGAGTGAAACGTGTAACGTAACAATTCCTAGTGGTCGAACAGTTCCTCCTCCAAACCCTAGTATAGAGGTGTGAACTCTGTCGTAGCGGATTCTTCCCAACTCCATCTGATCTAGTGTCCTCTTAGAGATGATATTCGAAGAACTCCCGGTATCCACCAGAATTTTGTTCACTCGATAAGTCGCGATGGTCAACGAAACTACAAGAGGAACGTCCGGGTCGTCAATCTCCTCGCCTCCTGCCGTAGGAGGGGGAATTTCGCTATCGTCGAAAGATATTGCATTTGTTCCTCGAATCGCGGGGGCACCGTACGCCCTGTCATTGTTCCGAAGGTTTTGGGCGGTTCGCTCTCTTGCGTTCCTGCTATCACCTCCAGAGGGTCCGCCTGCGATAGTGTTGAGCACTCCGTTGTACGGAGGGTTCTCCATTTCCGTCTCATCGCCGTATCCGTACGGATGTCCTCCCCTGTGTGGTGGATAACCCACTGGCGGAGGTGGCAAAGATAGTGGGCGAGGTGGTGGTCGGCGTTATCCTCCTCCTCCGCTCCGCTCTATCGTGCTCGAGGGCTCGTCCGCATATATGTGCTCCTTCAACTTGCCTTCTCTCACCGTGTTCGACCTGCTTTTAATCGATACGATGCCGGGCCTCATGGCCTCTGCTCTTGTGAAATTTGCAGTATCCCTTCGCATTTCTATTTCTCCGATTGTGGGATGGCTTTGGCCATTGGACGTCCAACTTTTTCTCAACAATAGTGGCCAAGATGTCGGATCTCGGCTTATTGAGGCGCGTATAGTCCGCGAATCTCCTGGGCGGACTCCCCTCCCTGTAAATGCCTTTGTCTCTATGATCTTTCTTCGGGTCGAACTTCCCCTGGCGTTGCTCTTGTTTTTGCGGTTCCTTTCCCTTCTTCGATCCTGCTCGGACTAGTACGTTCCTTCGGTATTCTTCTCCGTACATCACCTCCTCACAAATGTCATCCAAGTGCTTTTCGCTCCTCACTTCCTGACTAGAGAGCTTCCTCCGCAGCTCGGAGTTGTAAGTATTAGCGTACAGGTGACGGACCCGTTCTTTAATACTATGGGGCTCCACTCGGAGTACTTCCGTATTGAAGCGATCTAGGAAAGTTCGAAGATCTTCCTGTTCCCTTTGGATGACTTCAGCCAGGTGCTCTACAGTACGTTTTCTTCTTTTTGATTTTCCGAATCGTGCTAAGAATTTTGTAGACAGATCTGCATACGACCTTATTGACTTGTTTGGCAAAGCGATGTACCAATCCATAGCCGTGCCGAAGAGGGTGGATGAGAACGTAAGGGCTTTAGTATTGTCACTCAGCCCCTTGGAATCCATCTTGCTATTGTACCTTGTCAGGTGACCCACGGGACAAGTATCCCCATAGTAGTATTCCAAGTTCGGAATCACTTGGTCCGAGTTTCTATTTCTTTCCTTTTCCCTCATGATATCATCACACAGAGGGTTTGGTGCACTTGTAGTGATCTGCTCGTGGTCTTTTACCAGACGTCTGAGGTTCAGGATTGGGGTTTCCAAAGCTTTTTGTTGGGCGTAAATTTAATCAGCTGTCATGACCTCTCCTGTCCGTGGATGGACTGCGACATCTGCGGGGAGTTCGTCTAGCCGGACAACTGGAATGGTTTCTGCTACATGATCCCTGTTCCTCATGGGAGCTTGTCGCGGACCTCCCGCCTGTTACCTCCTTCTTGGTACTCTCTCCTCCCATTCGCTTCCTTCGCCCAACTTGCGGGCAGAGGCCCGTCGGTCTAGAAGATTTCGCAAATCCTCATGGTGCGGCTGATCTCCCAACCTCTGTTGGATCGGACGCTGTCTGTTTCTTGACAAGGCGGGCTCCGCTTGAACCGGAGTAACCACTGGCGGAGTGGCTTGCTACGGATGGGCATTGTTAGACCCTAGGCATCCTTGGATAATCGTGAGCAACCTATCAAACTGAGTTTCGCTTAGTCCGAGGTCGCTTGTGCGGACAACGCGACCATCGGGCATCGTAAACTACTGACCTGTGGTAGGGCCTTGAGCTTCTGCCGGAGAAGCTCGTGCTACCCCTTCTCCATGGTCCGCAGGCACGATATTCACATGGACGCTTTGGCCTCCTCTAAGCAGGGCGTCTCTTTCCTCATCCGAGGATGGGCTGGCGGTCCGCCCGTCGCTCGAATATCTCCTTCCAAATGTTCCTTCCAGCCCATCGCGCCTTCGTCCCGGTGGGCGACGTCCTCGTGGGCGTGGTGGTGGTGTTCCCACCGCAAAGACTAGTCCGGGCTGTTCGTCTCGTTCTAGCCATCAGCACAACACAAACACAGATCTTTTTGTAAAGTTTCCCACAGACGGCGCCAAAATGTTGAGGGGTAAACCTCGAACACCAACACTACTAATGCAAGTAACCTAGTCTAAGATCCACCTCCGACTTGAAGTCCGAGAGAAGGCTTGTCCGAGCAAGAGCACCTGAAAAGACTAAGTGGGGGGGGGGGGTTAGAATGGGTTACCCGGATTGCCAAAGTCAATCCGGAAGGAGGCTTTACTCAAAGGAGATATAATAGCTCTCAATGCAATAGTAATGGGAAAGGTATTATGTCCCAGGAGACTTAGGGATAGATGCTTTGATATTGCTTACCTTAAGGTCTTGGACCTTGTGCTATATTTATTGTTATCATGTACTTATGAAGAGGTTCATAAGATGATGCCAAGTGTATGATTCAGATTTGGACACCAATGCTCCCTTTGGCCCATAGCCCAATAGTGAACAGTAGTCCAATACCGCAAAGTGGGCTTGGGAGGGTAGTTTGGACCTTTTTCCTCCGAGAGTACTGTTCCGCCTGTTGGGTCCGTGTTAGTCCCTCGGACAGACCTGTCTGCTTGGTTGATCTGCCCTTAGGTAACTCTGGATGTCCGAGCCAAGAGTCTCACGGAAGTATCTCAGTGGTTATGTTATATACGTTTGGTCTTAATGTAATGGTGGCGTCCGAGATTCTCTCGTACGGTCCGTTAGGCATCTCTGTACTGTCATGGTCAGGTTTGGAAGTCCTTTCCTTAGCCAGCTCGGACTAGCTGTGGAGATGTAGTGACTTCAGCGTACTGGTCGATTCACTTTGGTCGGACCATGTGAGGTCAGACCAGTACTGAATTGGCTAGTTAAGCCGTGATGCACTTTAGGACACGCTCTATGGCGCCCTTAACGGATTGGACACATTTCCGTGTCAACAGAGCAGTGGAAAGAAGAAGGAGATCAAATGAAATACATGGAGTGAGGGTGAATGGTAAATGGTTGGAAGAGATTGGTGATGTGAAAGAAGGTATAAAAAGCTTTTTTGAGGAGCACTTTAAACAAAAGGAGGTGGGAGGATTCCAAATAGTGATGCAAGAGGGACCGAGAATTGATGGGGAGGAAAAAAAGGAACTGGAAATGGAATTTGGAGAAGAAGAAATCAAGCAAGCAATATGGGACTGTGGCAAAGATAAAAGTCCGGGACCGGATGGGTTCGGGGGTGAATTCTTTAGAACTTGTTGGGAGGTGGTCAAGCAAGATGTGCTCAAAATGTTTGCGGATTTCCACAAGAATGGTAAGATTTGTAAAGGTATGAATACTACCTTTATAACTCTTATTCCAAAATGTTAAAACCCGGTAAATTTGCATGATTATAGACCAATCTCTCTTGTGAATAGCTTGTATAAAATTCTTTTAAAGGTTTTAGCTAATAGATTTAGAAAGGTTCTTGATAAAGTGGTCTCGGAAAATCAATCGGCTTTCATAGGTGATAGGAATATTTTGGATGGAGTGTTAGTTGCAAATGAAATTATTGATGAAGCCAAAAAGAAAATAAAAAACAAGATTTTTATGCTTAAAATTGACTTTGAAAAGGCTTATGATTCGGTAAATTGGGATTTCCTCTTTGACATGCTTAGAGCTTTGGGGTTTGGTGCAAAATGGATCAAATGGATGAGGGAATGTGTTTCAAGTGTGACTAGTTCGGTATTAGTAAATGGGAGTCCAACAAAAGATTTTAGTGTGCATAGGGGTCTAAGGCAAGGGGATCCGTTATCCCCATTTTTATACTTGATTGTGGCGGAGGGTCTTAGTAGAATGATGAGAAAAGCTTGTGACTTAAAGAAGATTAAACCGGTAGAGGTAGGGAAAAAACAGAGTGTCGGTTTCACATTTACAATTTGCGGATGACTCTCTTCTTATGGGGGTAATGTCCAAAGAAAATTTTGAAGTCATAAAAAGTGTGCTTAGATTCTTTGAACTTGCATCGGGGTTTAAAATCAATTTTGGGAAAAGTAGCTTAATGGGATTTAATTGTGAAGAAGGTGAAATTGGAAGTTTTGCGACATTTCTCAATTGTGGAGTGGGAGCATGCCCTTTTGAGTACCTAGGATTACCGGTGGGGGGAAGGCGAAAGAAAAACAAACTTGGGTCAAAGTCATAGAGAAATTTGGTAAGAGACTTGGGGTGTGGGAGAACAAGTTTCTCTCAATTGGAGGAAGAATAGTACTAACTAAGGCGGTGTTGAATGCACTTCCTATGTATTACTTTTCTTTCTTCAAAGCACCTAAAGTGATCATTAATGAACTTGTTGGGATCCAAAGGAATTTTGTGGGGGGGGGGGGGGGTGGAGTTGAGAGAGATAAGCGGAAAATTGTTTGGGTTAAATGGGAACTAGTATGTGAGGAGAAGGAGGATGGGGGTCTTAGAATTAAGAATTTGAAGTGGTTTAATTTAGCTTTGCTTGGGAGATGGGTGTGGAAATTACTTAGTAGTGGAAATGAACTTTGGAGAAGAGTGATAGAGTCTAAGTATGGAGATTTTTGGGAAAATGTAAAATGGAGAGAAAGAGGTGGGCCGAATAGAAGTAGTTGGTCGGAGTGGTGGAGAGATCTAGTGAATACAATTGGTTTGAGTGAGTGGTTGTCAAAGAATTGTAAGAAAGAAATTGAGAATGGGGAAAATACAAGTTTTTTGGAGGAAAAGTGGGGAGGTTTGGAAAAAAGTTTGAGTGAATTGTATCCAAGATTGTATAGATTAGAATCCAAAAAAGATTGTACATTAAAAGAAAGAGTGGTAAATATGGAGATAGGAAATAATTGTTTTTGGGATTGGAATAGAGCTTTACTTGCAAGAGAACTTGAAAAGGTGAAAGAAATAGAAGTGCTTGTGGGAGGCCTAGTGCTAAAAGAATGGGAACTTGATAAATGGATTTGGTTGGGGAAAAAAGAGTCATTATACAACAAAAGATGGATATAGCAAGTTGAATAAAAAAGAAGATGAGAATGAAATGAAGAAGTGGTCGAAGATAGTGTGGAATAAATTGGCGCCATCCAAGGTTAACACTTTTGTATGGAAATTGATTCAAAATAAAATACCGTCGAAAGACAATTTGGAAAAAAGAGGAGTGTTCTTGGGAAACAATAATCTTGGGTGCAAAAGTTGTGGTGATGAGGAAATTGAAAGTGTGATGCATATTTTTGTAAATTGTAGTATGGCAAAAAAGGTTTGGGACTTGCTGTATGATTGGATGAATTGTAAAAGAGTGAGTGGTGATAATATTGTAAATTTTCTTGAAAATCATAAAAAAGCTAGAGTTAGAGGGGATACGATTATTTGGCAATTGATTTGGCATGTAAGCATGTGGTCCATTTGGCTAATGAGAAATAAGAGGTTGTTTCGGGATGTCAAAGTAACACCTTGGCAAGTGGTAGACACAATAAAAATTACAAGTTGGTCTTGGCTCAAAGGCAAAGGTTTGTTGAAAGATTATAATTGTTTGGATTCTTGGTTCTTGGAACCGGCTCTCTATTTATAGTGTGTGGCCTAGTGTGCAGGTTATAAAAGTGGAGAACAATAGCATGCATGGAGGACAGTCGAGAGTAGAGGACAGCAGCAATTTGAGTTGGCTGGATTGGAAATGGCGCTTGGAGTGGAATTTCATGATGAAAGAGAAATGTGGTAATAGTGACAGTACTGTAAGAAAACTTATACATATTGTGGAAGCATTTGTTTTTTGTTTTCAATTTACAAATGTGGAGATTCTTAGTTCAGGAGTTTACTAACAATGAGGAGTAGTAGTGCTTGGTCTCTCTTTGTGGAACAGGTGTGCAGTTGGGATACTTTTTCATATATGGTTCATGCTAAGGGCAAGTGACTTTGTGGTTGATGCTCGATTGGGCATTGATTACCGAGTTTTAACTCAAGGCACTAAACCATTGTAATTTAGTGTTAAATATCTTGAGGTGGAAATTGTTTTCAAGGTGCTTGGTTGACTTCTGACAAACACATCTTAAATTACTTGCCACTTGGTTTCTTGCGAGCATAGGGTGTAGGGGAATGGCGAATATAGTTAGCGCGCATGAGTTCTAACCACGTCTTAAATTTCTTGCCACTTGCCTCTTTGAAGGCATAGGGTGTAGAGGCGTGGCTAGTTGAGCTTGTGTTTTCGTTTTCTATGTCCATTTCTTAAATTCCTTGCCACTTGTTTTCTCGCGACCATAGGGTGGAGGGGTGTGTCGAGTCGGGGTTAACTTAGCGTATCTACGACCACGCTTTAAATTGCTTGCCACTTGCATTTTCATGTGCATAGGGTGGAGGAGCGTGACTAGGGTAGAATTTTATGGAATTGACGGGTTGTGTGGATTTTTTATGAGGTCTCGATGGATTTGAAATTGGAAATTGCAAAAAGAAAAGAACGTTTGTGCAAAGGTTTCTGTTGTTGGGCGCCATGGATAAAAATATTGAGCGCGGCTTGGTTTCTTTCAGAAGATATAGACTAGTATGCTTGTGGATAATGCTAGTCTTGTTGGGTTGAGAGGGCTTGTAATTGTATGGCCCAATTTAGTATGCTATTTTGGAGAGGTTTAGACAAAGTGTTTTGTGAGAGATGATGTGATTTACTGTTTGTACTATGAGAGCATTCCTGATGTTCGTGTATCGTTTGATCGTGATTAATATATTTTGGCCGTTTCAAAAGAAAGAGAAAAAAAACCACGTATCTTTCACAAAAATACTTGTTATAACATCTATAATAATATATAGAAACAATATTTCTAATGCCAGAACAATTTCCTTTTATAGAATAAATATGTGTCACAAAAGCAATTATAAGTATCATAAAATAATTGTTATGGCATTAGGAAATTTGCTTTGGCATTATCACAAGCCTAAAAAAATGTTCTCAACAGTTATAACCTCATAGGACTTATCATTTTTCAATGATAAGTACTCTAGCATTATCTTATCACGTTATCGTTATGATCTTTCGTACTGTACTTTTTGGGTTCACACTTGAACTATGTATCAACATTCTCCAGCGGCTATTACATGTACTGATTTTGCAATAATGTGCATTCAGTATCTCATACTGATATGGAGTCGGTTTGCATCTCCCTGATGCCTCATAATGTTATAAGTTTGTTTGCATCTTCTTGATGCCTAATACTATTATGAAGTCAGTTTGCATCCTCCTTCTAATCCACACAAGGGATACAATGTGATCAGGGGTGGCTAAGGCCATATACGGGAAGCTCACTCGCACAAGACCCTGAAAATTTAGGGGTCCCAAATTTTATGGTAGTATTCTTATATGCTATCTAAAAATGGGCTGATGGTAGAATATTTTGATGGAAAAATCACTTTCTCAAATTCAAGTCTGGTCTGCATTACCTTACTCATCGTCATGTTATTATTTAAACTATGATTATTTTTACTTTTTATTTTTTGAACTTCTTAATTTTCTTAGTAATAAGATTTTCTTCATGTTAGTATTATTTTGTGAAGCCAATTATAATATGCCGTGTCTTTTTTATATTGTTTATTTATTTTATTAGATTTTTTTTGACCAAATCTTACAAGTTCGCACAGGGTCCTGAAATATGTGAGACGCCCTGAATATGATGTTATTCTTTTTATATTTGATTTGAGTCCGTTTGAGTGCTTCTTCATTCAGCTTGATAATCCATCGTCAGTCTGATGTAGCCTTCAACTTGACACAAACCTAAGACTTGTGCAACTCTACCAACTTTTACATCATAATGACTTCATATACCCATTTAAAAAAAATAAGTTGACATTTTATAAGTCTAGGTTGTATCCTCATCAAAATATGCTACAGATTGTTCAATAATACCACCAATGTAAGGTTCAAAACTGTAATAATCATGAAGACGACCGAGTGAGGTATTGTGTTGGGTTACTTTCCCAACATAGTCATGGTTTTTTTTCTTTTTTTTCAAACTGGACTCGTTGATGATTCTGTCTGTAATTGGCTTGTGCATAATAAATTATAATCCAGGCTTTAAACAAGTTATTATTTAGGGCCGAGTAATGATCAGATTTAATCTGATCCGTTTAAGCAGATATCCGCTATTATGGGTAGAGGAAAACTCCATTCATGGTCCGGTTCCGGTCCATTCTTAACGGATCGAATTGCAGATTGATTCGTATGGATGCATATGAATCCACATCGGGACCATGATGCAGGAGATTCAAATAAAAATGGTTTTTGCTTCGAAAAGCTACATAGCCAAATGACTAAAAGATCTAGTGAAACTTGTACTCGTTTCTAATATTCAAATTACACATTAAATGTAAATTTCAAGTGGCCATAAACCGACAATAGGCAATATCCAATCTCCAAAAATGAAAATTGACCAATTTAACTATTCTAGTAAGATTATTAGACAACATGAAAATATGTCTTGTAAATGGAGACCATAACTCAAAGATTAGGATAGTTAGAATATTAGATTATGTCTTTAATAAAAATTATTATAAATTTAAGTCGATCGATTAAAGATAGCTGTGGATCAGATCAATCAATTCTGCTAGTAGCGGATAATAGAAAATGTGATACGTGATCCGAAGGTTAGCCAGCCTACTACAAATGACAAATCCATT
This sequence comes from Plantago major, assembly GCA_026545765.1. NCBI lineage: Eukaryota > Viridiplantae > Streptophyta > Magnoliopsida > Lamiales > Plantaginaceae > Plantago > Plantago major. The sequence goes on from CM048840.1 coordinate 45,907,121, forward strand.
GCTATGTGTTTGGAGTATGACCTTCCAGATTAAATCATAATGTCCGGACACTACAAGATATTTAATCTAATACGACTCATAAATTTTACGACTCTTTATAAGAGTCGTAAAAATGAACTAAAAAAATGCCTTAAAATTAACTCAAAGAATGTTAGTAAAAAATACGACTTCTAATTTTGAGTCGTAATTTTAAAATTACAACTCTTAATTTGTACTTCAAACGAAAATACGATGCACCCTTTTGAAATTTGCATCACTTATTAAGAGTCATAATTTTCAAATACGACTCTTATATACAATATATGACTCTTTTTATGGGTCGAATTAGATCAAATGTTTTGTAGTGAGAATACTAAATCCACTGATGCCAACTATTGTAAATAATCCACTGATGCTCCGGATGCACAAATGGAATGATTCTTTTGGTCATGTAATTTGGAAGATTCTTCTTTTGGTAAAAGATCATGGAATTAGAATCACAAGGTGAGATTAAACAGTGAAGTACACTCAAAAGACCATCTGAAAAGAACTTCTGAAAAGTCTCTTATTGGATAACCTAGGAGATAATATACATAGCAAGAGGTTTGTGGATGACAAACTATCCTGGTTGTCACCACAGTAGTTTCAGATAACATACAAGCCAAAATGACAAAGAGCACATGTCCCAAACCGTCGTTGTAGCCTAGGGGGAACAAATTCAAGGTTTGGGCAATCTAGAATATTACAAATGGAGTTTCTTCCGGTGTTTGCGAACAAATCTGCCGTTTGATTAGCTTCCCAGTATGCCGTGAATTCAAAGTCCTTTCAAAATTTCTTCCCAAGCTTTTGATGTCAAGCACTAGGTCCTCCTGCACAGGAAGCATTGCCTTGGTCTCCCTGCAAAGAACAGAAATTACATGTTAGTTCGTGTATTAATAATTTGCGAATATGGAGACATAGAGCGTGCTTAATCCCTATTCTGATTGCCAAAAATTCTACTATATTGTTGTACGATATCCCTATTAAGTAGCTAATGCATGAATGAAATTTCCATAATCATCTCGCAAAAATGCATCTCAATTCTCAACCCAGCATGACCTAGCAAATCTAGAGCAGATCCATCCGCATTATTAAGACAAATAACCTTGTGAAGGTCTCATCCACTGGCAGGGAATCATAATTCGTGGCATGTCTGGTCTAGATTTAGTTACATGCCTATAAATAAAGGTTAAACCCATATCACACTTACCACATTTATGAATGAGTTATTGATATTGAATAATGAGAATTTTAAAATGAAATTCTCTTAATTCTTGTAGGCTATTGAAGTGCAATTCTCCCCCATATTTCTTCGCTTCGTCTAATATTCATCCCCTTTCTCATGCGTCCCTCACTCCCTCTCCATCTATCTCTATTCTAAAATTGGCACCTTTTTTACCGAGAAAGACTCAATAGGATTGGTGGGCTCGTGGGGGCACCAAATCATCTTTCACCAGTCAAATTGTTAATACAGCAAAGGGAAAATCACCCACATCTTGATTTGTTTAAATTTTGATGCCAAAAAAACTTGGCAACCACCTTCTGGCATATAACGATAATTCTACTGCTGCTAAAAGAGCAGATTTTCCCTGTAAAGAGTTAGCATATTGCGGTTTTCAACCAGGTTGAGATGTTACCACATTTTATTCACGCAAACAGACTTAGTACAGGCACATCAACCAAGACCCCGACCTATGAAAGGGTGATTTAAAAAAAAAAACTATGGGTAAATCATAAATGATCAAAGTACCCCATGGATAAGGTCAGAACATTTAACATCTCACCCAACCCAGCAGCAAATGTTCTATCTATCACACTCCATGGGTCATTTCATATCCTACTAGTGCAAAGATGTCAATATTGTAGATACATGGCATATAGTGGTGGTACATGGAATGGGATAGCATCCAACATGCAGAGATCTTATGCTACCGAACACCTATGGTCAAAGCATAGTTACTAACTTACTATAAGCATGAATTATATATTAGTTATGTTCCAAAATTATTCTTACTCATTAGTAATATATTCATTTATATGAATTAGTATCTAATTGTATGATATGACTAAATTAACAATCAATTAATTGTAGAAAACATTAATTTACTTCAAATAAAACAAGCATCACTCTGTATATGATGTGAATGTAATTTACTTGTAGTTGCATTTTACTTTATCAAGCATAAATTTAACTTTGACTTTTTGCACCAATCTTTTGTGAAGTGTCCTTGAATAGTCTATCAATACTTTTAAATAAGTCTTAATTTTTTTGCCCAGCAGTAAACATGCCTATATTGCAGGAACATAGGAGAGTAGGACCCAGTGGTATACAAAATAAATCTGCAATTAATTCCCCCGAACAGAAGCGCTGTAAAAGAAAGACCACCAGTATAACAATATGGCATCTCCAGATTATGTAGATGAAAGCCCACACTGCTTATGGAAAAATAATTATTAAAATCCTATAAAGACCAGAATTCTTTACAAACAAATTTTATAAATTCATAACAAACCACCAAGAACTGAATACTTCATTCTAATTCCATCTGTAATTCTGATTTCCTACGTAACACTAGCACATAAGTTATTCCAATTGTAGTGGAGATTAAACTACCGAGAAGCCTAGAGCAACCCACGGACGGTGTGATGGCAATAAGCATAAATTTCAAGAAAATACACCTGATGATAACTAGAGTCCAGATAGTAATTGATGGTAAATATGTGATAAAATACTAACCGATAATTCACATCTTCATTCAATTTATAAACAAAAAATACTAACCGTTTCAGGTCTTTAAGCAATAAAATCCATTTGGAGCTGCATGGTCTTGTCAATAGAAATACCCTCTGCATTTCAAAGATCCACACAGGCACCTTTGTTTTCCTGTGTCTTGCTTCTCGGAAGAAACCAAACCATAATCAAGTGTCAGCTCTTGCATGGGAGGAATGTGACGGATGGCAAAAAGAGCAACATGTAGATAGGACTGATTGTTATTCTCACGTAAAACAGGCTGCCAGTACACGTTTGGTGAACAACTGTGGTTCATAAAACGAGAAACATTTCCACAGATTTTTGCACTAACAACGAGAGGGAAAGGTGCTTTTTGAAAACCAGTGGTATCATCACTAACACCTGGCAGAGGCTCAAAGTAGCGAGTGGTATCAAAGATATAACTATTATCATTTTCAACACCGAAGTCATCTGAAGTAAATGCTTCCCCTGCATACTCACAAATAAAACTTCCAGCACGAATGGCATCCCAGGACCTGAGGCCCCAGCCTCTATTTCTTGTTTTGAAAACCTCGAGCCTGGCTTTGACACCTCCTTGGGACATACGACTTCGGCAATTTGGAGGACATGTGCAGGCCAGTCCACACTCATATATTAAAAGTTTGTCAATCAAAAGAACCCCAAGTGAGGAATAAGGAGGGCAAAGATCGTTTCTTTGGTTACAGGGGCAATTGGCGTCACCAGGTTGGCATCCTTTTAAGCAGTGACAGCCAACAGTAGGTTTTGGTGAAGGAAAGGGTTTTGAATATTTGAGAGTAGAAACGTAAGTGAAATGAGAAGGTCCCTTTTCACGGTCTACCTCATTTACAAGAGCAACAGGTAGACTCTCAGCACCATTAGTCAAATCGGGAAGGATAACGCCAGGTCGAGCAGCAGTTCCATCCTTCCATTGTTGAATTGATTTCCATAATGAGAAAGCTTCAGGCTGCCCGGGTGCCCTTACCAGCTTATACTTAAAAACATTGCACCCAGACTTATTTTCTTCAGCCCATGATTCCTGAATTTTGTACAGACCATCATATACATAGATCTTACTACCAGCTGCCATGATATCCTTTATCCCCCTTATAACTCTCACATCATTGGCTCGATGCAGACTCTTCTCTAGAGCAAGATTTCCTCTTTCAAGTTTCTGATCGAACATTTTTCCATCTCTCCTCTGAACTCCACCCTGACCACTGTAAACTAACATGTTGCAATCATTACCATCATCGTCATATCCCCCAGACGACACTATGCTAACAGCTACAGGTTCTTCCTCCTTATTCACTTTTACAGTCATGTAATCTATTCCAGCCATACTCGGAGCATGAATGCCCACAAGGCAAAGTTCCATTCTGAAGAAGAAAATATCACCAACTTCTATCCCAGGTACGTGTCCTACCCTCTTTGTATTATTTGTCCTGATTCCTTTGGTCATCAACAGATTGGAAGCTTTGAGGTCCGGACGTCGGGCAAGACCAGGAAAAGGATCAGTTGCATCATCGAGTTGAGTAAGCTTTCTACGTAGCATATCATAGACCTTGAGCACGGATGCCACAGTATCCTTATCGCCATTACTTTTTCTAAATTCATCATACTCCCTGAGCTTACACGATGTTAAAATGGTATTAACTACCGAATCCACATCGAATGGTTTGGCATTCACAGCATGGGCAGCAGCTCTCCTCTTTCTAAGCTCCCGAGCACTCAACTTCTCCGAACCACCACCACCTTCCCCGTCACCATTTACTCCATCAGCATCCATAGGTACAGATCTCGAAGCACGAGCTTTAGAGGGCCTCTTAGACCCATTGGCTTGTGGCATAGGGGTCCTAAATGAATTCAAGGGAACCGGAGCTGGTATACTGCTACTAGTGCTACCAAAACGATAATTCCCAGACGGGTCTTGTGCAGAAGCAGCAGCATCATTTGATGCCAGAAAGGGGTAAAATGGTTGCACCCCAGGTGGAAAAGGACCTGATGGTGGTACACAAACAAATGGTGTGGGCTGGGGAGTTGTAACACTAGAGTTAGCAGGTGGAGTCGGAAAAAGCGGGACAAGACATCTCAGTGGCCTAATATCCAAAACCCTAGACTTATCAATTGGTCCAGAACCCAAACCTTGATCCATCTATCAACTGCTTTTTTGCTTTTTTTTTTTTTTTTTTTTTTTTTGTTCCTTCCAAGAGCTACAACAATTTAGATAACAACTTTGAATCTACAGCAACATTTGACGAAATAAAACACAGCAAATAGAACCAATTGTACAGACCTCACAAAAAATATTCTGGCATGTAACCAGTTTCCTGCAGCACACACAAGAACAAAATTAGAGATGGGTAGCTTTCCAAATGCACAGAAAGTCGCTAGACAAAACCCTATAAGGAAAAGCAGGACGAAAAATTGAAGGAAAACAAAATAACAAGAGCCGAATGAGACATGCAAATCTATAAACGAAGAGAGTCAAATCAATCGGATAGATCTGAGAGAGAAGATTAAAAAGAACACAAATTTATGATTGCAAGCAATCGAAGAGATCAGAAACTCAATTTGCTGAAGAAATGAAAGCGAAAGTAGAGTGAAGAAATACCTGAGCTGAGCTGAGCTTCACAGAGAATTACAGCGTGCGTTTTGTGAGTGACCGGAAAGTGAAACGTTACATGTTTATTTTGACATGTATCCCTCGTTCCAATAAAATTATACGGAGTGTTTGGTTCGAAATTCGAACTGAGTTATTTCATTTCTCGAATAAAGTTTTTGTAGTCAATTTATACATAAAAATTCAATTCGAATTGAGATAAATTAATTCGAGTTGTAACCAAACACTCCAATAATCTTCTCCGTCCCGCAGTACTTCTATATTTGTAGTTTGGATGCATTACATCTGGACCCCTTAGCTAGATTTTCCAATTACATCTGGATCCCTATTAGACAAACAATATCATCTTGATACCTGCTTAGATAATTTTAATTACACATGGGCCTACGAATTTGACTTTTCTCGAATTTAAAGTTTGAAAAGTCATATTTACCCTTGGCAAAAAATTGGATTTTGGGAAAGACCAAACAAACTTTTTTTTTTTTGTGCATATTGCAATTGTCCAATATTATGATATTACAATTGTCACAAATTCAAAAAAAATTCAGAAACTTTTAAAGTTCAATTCAATCCCTTAACTTTCCAAAAATTACAATCTAACTCCAAATATTTCTTTAAAAAAGTCCATAGCAGGCCATGTGTTTATCGAATTCTCAAAATCAAGGGTTTCAAGTTTCTAAAAATGCAATTCGGTCCCTGTTTTTCCTAATTCGAATCCAAAACCTCCAAATTGATTTCCAAAATCTTCAACCCTTCACATATTGAATCCAGGAGAAATTAGGAAGAAGAACTCAGAAGAAAAGGACAACCCAGATGAAGAAGAAGACCCAAATCGAACATCAAGAAGTTTCCTCCCCCGGTGGCCTCACGCTCTGTTCCTGTCAAATCGAACGACAAGAAGAACCTAGGGCTCGCCCTCCGCTCGTTTCTAGATCTCTCCCTTCATTGCCTTTTACCCTTCTTCTCCAAAGGATTTCAAATTCGGTCCTCTTATCTTTCTTCCCCCGCCTCTGGTAGGCTTTTATGTAGCTTGCTTTTGCTCTCAGTCTTTTCTCCTATGCTTTCGTTCTTCTATTTATTGAGCAGCCTGTAAATGGAGATGTATAAAAACCTAAGATAAGTTTTGGAAAGTATAAATCATAAAATCTCAAAAATAGTTTAAGGCCTTGTTTGGATGTCATCTCTTGTCTTACTTAAAATAAGCTAGTCAACTCTCAAACTGATTTTTGGACTTGAATGTTATTGTTAGACTAAGAGGGGTTTGGATGAGTGAGAGGGCTCTAACAAGGGTCTCCATGGTAATAGATCCTTGTAGTTTTTAATCATTCCACAAAAATGTAAGACACACAAATTTCACGTTTTGACACTTTTTTTCCCGTCATTTTTAGTATATTGTCATTACATTACCTTTTCAACTAAAACTATAAGTCAATTTTAATGTATGAAATTTTCCGAGACGGTGAGAGTACGATTTTATTATATATTAATGTTACATTTTATCCCCTTAACAAAGTATTAATTTTCATTTAGATAATAATCAATTTTTAAATTTAACATCACACTGTCAAGTTTTATTCATTCTTTTAATTTTCCATTTAATCTTACTACTTTTTTATTTACAAACTTTTATGAGATATCATATATCGGAAAGACCAATTCATCAATTTACGTACAAACATCATGTGATTAACTCCAAACATCGTGTGCGATATGTACAAATGAGTCCCCTCCACGAACCAAGAAGTCGGGGCGAACTTTACTTCTTTCTAAATTGCGAAGACTGCGGACATCATCAAAATCGAGGAGATCTCATCTCCGAACTACACTAGGAGACCGACCTCCTATAGTTAAGATGGGAGAACTGTTCTCAAGCATCACAAGGAACTCAACATTAATCTAGTCGGATCGACCATACCCAACAAGTCCTTTTACTAAGGAAGGATACCTACTAAGGAGAAAGACAACGGTGGATCAGGACCGACCTCCTGTTGTCCTAAACCGCCGCGTGATCTAAACGTGCGACCTTACTATGACAACATGTGTCAAGAGCTAATAGAACATACCAGACTCTGGGCAAGTCAGAGGCTTGTCCCCTAGAGCACTTCCTATATGTGTTCATTTGTCCTCATTAAGTAAGTCAATTATCTACAATATTATATATTCTCTAGTATACTCGGACTCTTAAGTACCGAGAAGACAAGTTTGATCTACGCACGGTTTGTGCAAGGTAAACCAGTAAAAAATGGTCTAACCCTTAGTCACATAGAGCGTAGTCAAGCACAAGAGCGGGAACGGGAGCGAGAGCGAGAATTCGCCAAATTCAAAAATATTTGGGAGCGGGAGCGTATATAGAGCGGTTTTTGTAATATATAATTAAATTTAAATTATAATTTTATACCTATATTTTTCAAAAGAAAACTTATTAATGTTTTTTTTTTTGAGATATTCTAGTTCTATATTCAAGCATAATATGATATTTACTCCTCAAATTATATCGTAATTTTTTATAGCTGAAATTTCTACTTTGCGTATTTTTTTAATTGTTTTCGACCCCCGGAACGTGAAAAAAGCTCCGGAGATGAAGAATTATGTTACTCCTTACCTCATTTTGCAGGTGGATCTCACTCAAATATTCTAGTACAATTATTAATCCTACCTAAGCTTTGGAGTCTGTATTTCGAGGTTAAAGAACTTAACCGTTTTCATTCCATATCAGTTTGTGGCTAAACATGCAATGTTTGTGACAAAATATGTAAGGTTTGATTTGGTGTTTTCAAAACACGGTCGCAAAAGTTGATCCTTTTAGTATGAGATTTGTTACTTGAAGTCTTTGTTTCTCTTTTTCTTTGATCAAACAAGAAAGTCAAATAAGTAATTACAGGACTCCCGATTGCATTTGTGCCATAGTATCTGCTAGTACAAGATTGAATATTGTCCTTGGAATCCATTTGAGCTGTGCAAGATTGAAATCATTTGCCTGAATGGATTTTGTGGGTCTTCTTCCTCGGCTAGCATCTTCACCACCTGCTGCGAGTCCGGTTTAATGATCAGTGGAGTCGAAGGATTTAGCAAACCTGTCTGTCAGTACATCCCTCAACTCTGATTCATTGACAGTGGGAGAGTGGACTTGCTCAGTAAATCCATCAATCATTCATCCTGTAAGTCTACTGGACTTTTCTAGATTGGCTATCCCTTCTTGCTCTAACTCTAGGCTCACCTGTTTTATCTCAAAATGTGGGTCCAACACACAAACTTTCAAGTCTAACAAATACACTTGAAAGCAAAGATATCATTGATCAGTCACAAATCAAATTCTTGAATCAAAATCTACTCTTTCAACAATCCATATTACCCCAAAAAACTGTCCTCTGATGATGTATACTAACATTCCAAGTTTCAGGTAATCAAAGCTATCCTTTTTAAGGCACTCATCTTTCATCTACCATAGTATTCTTTAATGTGTATCTCTATTAACTTCTTTCCTATTTCCATTTCAACAACAAAAGAGGCATCTTTTGTGGCTTTCTGTTTAGACATTTCATCAGCTTAACCCCACATAATGGAGGAACAGAGTTTTTTATGTCTTGTTTATTGAGCTCTGAGATAATACAGTTGGCTTAGTTTTGCTGATGGAAATCAGTTATGCTGTTGTAAGAAGTAGTTATTCTGTTTGACCTTTATTTCTTTTCTACACTGTATGTTGTCATCAAATGTGCAAGCCAATTATTTTCTCACCTCATCTAATGCTCTGCTGTTGTTTACAAATTCAGAATATGACCTTATTTCGGCTTTAATAAGTGTTTCATCGTCTGACTACTGGAGGCGGTGAGCTAGAAATGGGTGTCGGTTGTGCTGCTTCTCGACTGCTAGTTTTGTTCTTTATTATAGCTTCCACATTGCAATGCTGTTGCAGAGCTGGGATCAATGCTACCCAGAATGTATTTTTATACGTAAATGCTTCTGAAAGTTCTGCTAGAAAGATACCGGAGACAATGTTTGGAATATCATTTGAGGTTAGGTCATGATGTCCTTAGCTTGGGAATTACATTCAAGCTTATGTCCCATCTTCGTTTATTGTATGATATGATTTCATCCCATTTAATTTATTTGTCGAATAAAAATGTATTCGTTACTACTACCACAGAACCAGATACTGCACAACTATCACTATAAATTGATAATCTAGCACATAGATGAGTATTGTCAACATTAGTACATGAATTTTTTGAAATAGACTTTGGAGTGGAAACTTGAAGGAATGTATTGTAAGGGGGTTTCTACATGAAAACATCATGCAGCACCTCACTTATGTTCTTTGTAATGTCTCCTCAAGGGTAGTTATTATCATTGGTTGATAAAATTATGCCATCTCTTATGCAAAATCATATTGAATCAGCAACTTTCGATTATTGCTGCAGGAGCTCAATCATGCGGGAGCTGGAGGGTTGTGGGCAGAGCTTGTCAGTAACCGAGGTTGGTAACATTTTCTTTATCTGTTGATAAACGGGTAAAATGCATTACTGTACTCTATGTTCTTTGAAATATGCACACATGTTCCTCATGTTTTTGAAATTGCACGTATGTACCCTATGTTTTTTAAAAGTCTACACACTTGCTCCAATCCGTTCAAAATAACGGTTTATATCTTATACTCTTGCTTTTTTGCCATAAAAAACCTTTAAAATTCACAAAAAAATTAAAAGACTTAAAATTGATTTTATAAATTTTTAAAATTTCTAGGTAGTGTTATTAAATTTATAGTATTCTAAGAAATTAAAAAATAATAATTATATGAAATTAAAAAATTTCTTAAATATTTATAGTGATTAAATATGTAAAATCACAAAAATGACGAAAAAAATTTTCAATTTTTTTTTTTTTTTTTGAAAACTAGTAACCAAGTTATTACTATAATTTTAGATAGGAGTTAGAACATCCCACTAATTTTTTTGACGGAAGTTAGACTGTAGTTACATAAATTGCAAAACAATCTAATTTAATACAATAGTTTATAATTTTAAACTATATTCAGAAAAATATTTTTTTAAAACCCATAATTTTCTTATTTATAAAATTGTTATTATTGCATTTTTTTAGAGCTATTCTAAATTTTAATATATTTTATAATTTGGAGAATTTTTTATTTTCTTGTCACTTTATTACAACGTTTTATTTTAGTTTTATAACTATAGTGATTTTTTATGATTTCTTTTGTCTAGAAAAGCAAACCCACTTGCATATATGGAGAGTGTAACTCACACACCGTTATTTTGAACGGATTGGAGCAAGTGTGCATACTTTTAAAGAACATATGGTACATATGTGCAATTTAAAGAACATGCGGTACACATGTGCATATGTCGAATAATAACATAGGGTACATTCCTGCATTTTACCCGTTGATAAACTTGAAATAAGGATTCTGTGACGCAAACTGACTGCAATTTGTCAGCTCTTTGCCTTGTACTTTTTTTTTTTTTTTTTTGTTAAGGAAAACACCCTAGCCTCTAACATAAGTTGAGAATGATATGCAGTTGTCTCATCGTCTAGTATGTCTTAGCAAGCTAAGCCAAGAGTTAGAGTTGAACTGCACCCAAAAGGAAGGAGATACACACTAGTTAGAGCTGTGAACTCTACGACTAGTATGTGATGTTTCCTAATGGATCCTTGTACTTTGTAACATCACAGTGATCTGGCAGTTTATTCCCCCGTAATTTATATATTCAGCTCCTCCCCCTAGCTTTTATTTTTGTTCCTTGTTAAGTAACATCATTTCATGTTCTTTAGATGTACTAAATTGTATGGGATATTCGTACTTAGCAGGATGGAGCGGTTCCCCTAACTCTTGGCTCTATGCTTTGCATAAAGACATAATAGACGATGGGACACGTCCATTTGAACAATCTAAGAACTAGGTTGGAGTCTTGCCTTCTTTTCTTAAAAAGAAAAAAAAAAGCTAAAAGGATTCTTTGAAATAATTTCCTTTTAAATCCTGTCAAATCAGGTCTAGAAGCGGGATGCATATAGTTAGCTTGGAAATGAGTTTTGATAAACTCTGTTGAATTCATTTTTCCTGTTAGCGATGTTCTCAAAGTTGGACCCACCCCAAAGGCCGGGGTAGGGAATTAAAAAAACAAAAAGATTACAGTGTTAAAGAATTTTTCGGATTAGCCTGGGTTTAAACTTATAAGCATAATTATCATTATTTTGGATCAGCCCGGGATAAAATATATTCCTCGGTCCGCCCCCAGATGTTCTTCTGTGATTTTTCGGTTTGTGGCATTTACATCATGCTGGAAGTGATTAGGTGTTATCAGCCTTGGCGTCAGAAATTAATCTCTACAAGAACATCTTTGGCACTGCTAACTCTGTTAAATAAAATATGTTGTGTTCTACTATGTCCCTTCTATATGTACTAAATAGCGTTTGGGAGATACGTAATTTTGTTTGTCCTTAACCTCGTCAGTTAATTCACACTAGAGTGTGCCGAACTTCTGTATTTGACTGGTAAAGATGCGTAATGTTTCTCTCTTCAGTTTGTCTTCATGGTGATATATGCAACACAATAACGGCAAGAAAAAAATACTACATCATGCCTGACATATCTAAACTTCAATTGTTACAAACTGTATTCCAGGATTCGAAGCTGGAGGCGAGAATACTCCATCAAACATTAGCCCATGGTCCATTGTAGGGGATGAATCAATGTTGGTTGTGTCGACAGACCGTTCATCCTGCTTTGATAGGAATAAGGTTGCACTTCGGATGGAGTTTCTGTGTGATATTCACGGTGACAATATCTGCCCAGCAGGAGGAGTTGGTGTATATAATCCTGGATATTGGGGCATGGTAAGATACGACTTTTGCTTTGTGCTAGTATTTTGTTCGATTTTGATTCTCCAAGAAAGCAACAGTTCTCCTGCTGTCATATTTGCTTATAATCTAACCATTTATTTTCTTACATTTCATCCAAGGCCTACTATCGGATGTCATATTTGTTTATAACCTGATTCATGTTTTTGTTCTTATACATCAACTGCATTATATTTCCGTGTACTTCGTCATTTTTCTATGCCCCCACTAATATCCCTCTACTTTCCATGCAGAATGTTGAACAAGGAAAGACATACAAAGTTATGTTTTATGTTCGTTCATTACAACCTATTGACATGTCCATATCCTTTATTAGTTCGAATGGACTGCAAACACTAGCCACAGCTAGTATAGTGTAAGTAGTTGTCAGCAGAGACCTATCTGAAGTTTCTGATTAGCTGTTACCTTTATATATATTGTGCTCATATATCATAAGTGTTCATGCAGAGCATCTGATGTCACAACTTGGACAAAGAAGGAGGTTCTGTTGGAAGCTCAAGGAACAGATCATAATTCAAGATTGCAGTTGACGACTAGAAATAAGTGTACTTTATGGCTTGATCAGGTGTCAGCAATGCCCTTAAGCACGCACAAGGTATGTCCCCAGTAATTTCCACCAACTTCTCTGATAATCATAGTGAGATAAAGCTGGATAGCATCTTCTGTATCGTTCCTTCTTGATATTGTTATCACAGCTTTATGGGTAAAATCTTGGAGAGAATATAATAGGTTAGAACGTAAAAAATAAGGCCTCATATTTAGTTCCTTGGGAGTTATTATGGTGATGAAAAAATCGCACGACGAGGCATGAAGTCATTGATCATATTGACATTGTCAGGTGTACAAGTCTATAAATGCAGACAAGAATCCAACAATGCATTCCAGAAAAAAGATGATATTCATATTGTTGGAACCAATGAATGCCCAAACTTGGGTCAATTAGACTATGTATCTTTACATGAAATTTTATCTATGTATATATATATATATACAAAGGCCATTTTTTGGGAAGAGAAACAAATAGTCTTTCATGTCATGGTGTTTTCTTTTCTGTTCATGTGGAAAGGTGTTGTTTTATATTTATGACTCCTGTTTGTAAAGCCTCGTCTGACTGACAGTGAACTATATTAATCAGTAACCCCCACACTAGCTAAAAAGTTACAACATCTGAAATTGACAGTCTCTCAATAACTCTTGGTGCAGGGACATGGTTTCCGTGATGATCTTTTCAACATGCTTGCAGATTTGAAGCCAGGGTTCATCAGATTTCCAGGTACTTGACAAATTTGTACCTTGAGTTATGAAGTAAAATTTAGTAATTTCTTAAGGCATAAGGTTATACGATGGTGTATAATCCAAAATAACCGTGACACCTTTTACTAGGTGGTTCATTTGTTGAAGGAGATCGGTTAATTAATGCATTCCGATGGAAAGAAACAGTTGGACCTTGGGAAGAGAGACCTGGCCATTTTGGAGATGTTTGGCAATATTGGACTGATGACGGACTTGGTTATTTCGAGTTTCTCCAAGTAATATTTCATATGACCTTTGTTAATTTAAAGTTTATATGGTCACATTTAAAGAAGATTCTGAAATCATCTTACTTTATTTACGCCACTATTGTAATTCAATAGCTTGCAGAGGATTTAGGTGCACTGCCAGTTTGGGTATTCAATAATGGTATTGACTTGTTTCACAGACTGTTCTATTTCCAGTCCAATGTATATGCATATGTATCATGTATGTCCCAGTGAATTGCATTTTTCTTTCTCTCTCTGTGCAGGAATTAGTCGTAATGATCAAGTTGATACTTCAATCATCGCACCTTTTGTAAAAGTATGTTTCTGGTAGCCTGTTTACACGTATATTTTTTCCAAGTTAATAAAATTTAGTAGTCAACGTTACTGTTAATCAGTTAATATGTTGTTGCTGTATTCTCAGTAGATAAACTGAATTCGGTGTCGTTGCTATTTTACCATTTCTCTTTGTTTTACGTCATAAAACTATATTGATGCATCATGCAAGGCCAATTCTTGTTAATGCAGGACATTCTCAGTGCTATTGAGTTTGCTAGAGGAGACCCCAGTTCTACATGGGGTTCTGTTCGAGTTTCCATGGGACACCCAGGACCTTTTGATTTGCGATATGTTGCCATCGGAAACCAGGATTGTGGAAACAAGAACTATCACGGTATGTCATTTCGACTATGAAGCGAGATGGTACATGAAAATTTTCATTACTAAAGAATTATTTTTGGTTTATTGATAAACCAAAGCACATTGACAACTTGTAGCCTCATTAACTCAAGTGCATCTAGTCTTAAATAGAAGAAATTTTCTCTATTTAGAAGCGGCAAACATGTTTTTCAACTAATATCTCAGTTTCATGTGGATCCGCCCATGAAGAGTTTCAAAAATAATTACATCTTGTATTTTAATCCTCTCGATGTCCTTATCGACACCAATACTTATTGTAAATTATTACGCATATGACTCACTGATACTTTTAATAAACCAGGAAATTATCTTAAGTTTTATGATGCTATAAAGCAAGCTTACCCTGATATCAACGTTATCTCAAACTGTGATGGATCTACAAGGCCGTTGGATCATCCGGCTGATTTGTATGATTTTCACGTAAGATTTCCATATGAAAATTACATTGAAATCTAGGGAAAACTGTGCTTGATACCCTTGTTTATGTCCCGTGCATTGCTCCTGCTGTTAGGTTTACACAAACGCAAATTCCATGTTCTCAATGGCTCACAGCTTTGACTACACATCACGCAGCGGTCCAAAGGTGCAATTTTAAAGTCATCTGTTCATGGTTCTCTTTCCGTAGATGCTTAACGCTTATCCAGTGGACAACTTTTTACAGGCTTTTGTGAGTGAGTATGCTGTGACTGGAAATGATGCTGGTAGGGGAAGCCTGTTGAAAGCACTTGCCGAAGCTGGTTTCCTTATTGGGCTAGAAAGAAACAGGTATGTCGAAACTTTTGTTCTTAAGAGTAAGGCAATAGATATCTCTGCTTGCTAAGATGTCATTACTCACTTCTGCTTTTCTCCATTTTTTCTAACTTTTCCTTTATGTGGAACTGCAATTGTCCCATGGCAGTGATGTTGTTGAGATGGCAAGTAATGCGCCTCTGTTTGTGAATGCCAATGATTGGAGGTACCTTTTTTTATCCTTGAAACATTCTCACTTTCCTGTCGAGTTTTAAGACATAAAGAGTCTCGACATTCCTTCCAGTTTCAACCCAGATGCTATAGTGTTTGATTCATCAAATGCGTACGGAACTCCCAGTTACTGGATGCAACAGCTTTTCAGAGAGTCAAACGGTGCCATTCTTCTTAATTCCAAACTACAAGCCAGTTCATCAATCCCTCTATTGACATCAGCTATTTCTTGGAAAGATGCGGAGAATGGGAAAAGTTATTTGAGGATAAAGGTTGTTATCATTCATTTTGCTTCTCTTTATATGCTGCCTACTGCTATCTGTATGCAATGAATGGGAAAAGTTCCGCCCTTATTTCATCTTTTTGCTGTTTTCAGTAATCTCTGATCGTGTATCTTGTGCAGATTGTTAACTTCGGGAGCAATAACGTGACTCTTAGGATATCACTTGATGGACTAGACAAAAACCCTATTGATGCTGCCGGCTCTACAATGACACTTCTGACATCTAGTACCAAGATGGATGAAAATTCTTTCAATGCGCCAAATAAGGTAAGTTATAATGTAAACAGACTATAACTAATATACGAAACTAGAAATGAAGTCAGCATTTCGAATCACAAATTTCTTCTTGTTTATGCAGGTCGCACCAGTTACAAGCCTACTGAAAAATGCGCGTAACCGCATGAGTGTTAATTCACCTTCATACTCTTTACTTTCAATTGACTTGCTAAGGAGAGAGTCTGGCATTGCCCAGTTTGCAGAACGTTATAGAGTCCTAGATTCAATGTAAATTATGTACATTTCAATAAATTAATAAAGAGGAGCAGTTGTGGAAATGATCTGATAATTACCAGTAGGAAAATCATACTATTGAGATTCACATGTGACCAATGTTTAAACAAAAAAATCCAATATAGTACTAGTATAGCTTAACAAGACAAAAGATATCAGCAAACTTCTGGACTATGCTGGACAACAGGAGATAACAACTTGTCTTGATGTTCTTGATTCAGCGGTAAACCAAGGTACTCTTTAGGAACATCAACCCTCCGGCCCCGATTTTCTTCAGAAGTAACATACAATGGGGTTGCCACTGGAATGTCTCTGGCAATCAGCTCTGTGGCAGGTGTTCCGACAGGCACATAGGAAGGCGGTGGTTCCAAAATCTCATAACCTTCTACTGGAAGGTAAGCATCAAGTTCTTCATCAGTCAATGGCTTCTGACTCCACTTCCTACTTCCACAATTACAGTTGAACTCAAGGAAGTCTATGTTGCGCACACGCGAATTTGGTGTAGGAGTAGCCATACCAACACCTCCAACCGGGGTCACACCAGTCTCCATAGTAAATGGACTCTCATCCCATCTTGACCTCTTCCTTCTGGCCAGGCCCTTCAGCCTAGCATCTGAATTGTGGAGCTGATGAGGAGTGGGAGTCTCATCCCATCTATTGCGCCTAGTAACTATCGGGGTGACATCCCAAGTGCCAATTCCAGGTGTTGAGTCAAGTGAATCCCAGTCCGAACCAGCACTCTCATCGTCCGGAATATCCCATCTATTCCTCTTTTTAGGCTTCTCAATGTTAACCTCATCATTAGTGTATATATATATATATATATATATATATATATATATATATATATATATACGCACACACGACCATACAATTTGTGCACTTTCGATTATTCTGGGCATTTTCGTATATTTTTCTACTATATTCTAAAGTTGATGGTTTACTTTGAAGCGCACATGATCTGCATGTGCATAAATGATACTTGGAGCGCTTTCTAATTACTTGGACATTTTCAAATACAAAATTAATTTTTTTAAAAAAAAATTTCATTTTAAGTTGTATTAACTCTCTACATTTCTTTTTATTTTTGAATTTAGGTTTCGACTTTTCTCTAAATACTTATGTATGAAAGATAATGAATAGTCATAGGAGATAGTGAATAAAGTAGAAGAGGTGAGAAGGTAAAGAATAAAGTAATAAATTAATTTTCAATTTTTAAGCATGTGAAGATGAGATCTATCCATATATAATAAAGACCAGTTTTTATTATCAATTCTAGCTATAGTACTTTGGCCTCAAATCAATGTGAGAAATTCTTTCATTTTTTTATATTAAAAAATTACAAAACAATTATAATCATTGTAAATTTATTTTTTATGCCAAATTAATGCGTATTTGGTTCTGCTACCTTTACAATTTTAATCTAATTTTGGTTACATAATTTTGCCAATGATATTCAACCTTTATAACTATTTATAATTGTGATCAATCAAATCATCTAAATACCATAATTCCATCAAAATCGCCACCCACACACTAATTTTCTTAATGGGCATGAATCCAGATAGGAGGACCTTTGGATCTATCCTTGACATAGTCCCTTCAATGGACTTTTCTAAGAATGTTCTATGAATCGTGTACTAGATGTGCTCTTTTCAGTTCCAGAAGATAGAAGAGACACACGTGAGCTAATGGGTGGTTTGTTGATCTTTACATGTGAAGACTTTCAATTTACTTTTCTTTATGTATAAGATTCGATCGGTAGTATGAGGTATAAGGATTCTCTTCTCTACGATCTCTGGCTGGAAGGACTGGTTCTATCCAACCCGAATTTCAACCCCGTTCGAATTAATGATGTTCAGGTCCGGTCTGGTATATACTCGAACCCGTTCCATACCTTTGTTACAAGACCCGACCACAACATTTTATGATTAAGTAAGTAAAAACTACATTTTTTTCCGGCGGAGGGTGGAGGGAGGGGGAGTCTGCATATACTCTCTAGGTGGAGAAACTCTCTTAATTAGATCTTCTCTCTACTTTCCTGATCTCCATAACGAGCTGAGGGAGGGCGGGGAACAGCTGATACTCTCTAGGCGGGAAAAATGTCTTCCATCTTCTTTGTACTTTCTTGATCCCCCATGACGAGCCGGGATTGGGGGGGGGGGGGGGGGAGACAACCGTACCATTTGAAATTATGTTCGTATAATAATATTTTTTGTGTCTTTGGTGGGGTGACACATACCACCTCGGGGTTGCTGGGAACCGGCGGGTTGGAAAAAACAACCGTAACATGTGAAATTACGTTTGTATAATATTTGTGTGCGTATGTCTGTGGTGGGGTGACCACATATCACCGCGAGATTGTTGGGAACCACCCTATTGATTGTGTTGTATACTTTGTATTTTATTTTGGTTCCGTTTGAGAGATATATTTTTTTGTAAAAAAATATGTACCTGTTACTAACTAATAAGTCGGGTACGGTAGGACCCTATTTTTACATTTTCTATAGTTAACATAAATAAACACTCAATGATATAATATTGGATGAAGAATTACCACCGACCTACACCACGACTAAGGGTGGGCATCGGATTAATCCGAACCAATCCAATCCGATTTTTCGGATTTTTTTCTATTCGGATCAATAACATATCAATACATAATCCAATCCGAAGTTTACAGATTGGTTTCGGATTAATCCTATATCGGATCGGTTAAATCCGCCCCAATCCGATAATCCGGAGTTTGGCAATATAATCTATTTTTTTCGATGTTTCTAATTTTACGCTTTGAAAATATAAATAAAAGATCGAGATAGTTGAAAATTACAAGTGACATAACAAACATGAGCGTCTAAAATGATAAATTACTAACTATTGCATGTCCTTCATATAAGTGTTAGAAATTATAAAATATTACATATCAGCGAAAATAATGCTAACATTTAAGTTTAAAGTTAAATAACATTGTCATATACATCCACGTTGAATTCCCGAGCAATTTCTGACGAGGGCTTGACCGTCTAAGGGGTATATATATTTTATACCTAGGTTTTTACTTGTATCCTAGTAAAACATTCTTTAAAAACATATATATTGGATCGGATCGGATAATCCACGGATATTTGGATCGGTTTACCAAAATCCGAAATCTAAAAAACCTTAATCCGAAATTCGATCCGAAGTTTTAGGATCGAAGTGGTTCGGATTGGATTACCGGATTTTCAGACCGGTTTTTCGGATCGGAGCATTTATGCCCACCCCTAACCACACGACCAACGTTGTCTACAAGGAATTTTAACTATATTATTTTCTCGATTAATTTATTTAATCCTCATATTTTTATTTATTATTAAAAGTAAATTACACCGTTGCATTACCAATACCACACAACAGGCGTTCCAACAAACATGAATTAGCAATTAAGAAATTGACTAATCACCAAACATACACATTAGCATCTAGAGAGTCATTCTGTACATGAGAAAACATAGAAGATCAACTAGTACACAGTAACAACTATCAATTTTCATTCGACAAAACATGATAGATCGATTAACATGCAGGAGAAACCCTTAACAATTAACACAATCACATAAACATGAATAGACCCTAAGGAAACTTGCTAACACATATAATCAATCAATCAAATTGTAATAAAATGTGAACCATAACTTAACCGTGCACAATCCAAAAGAAACTTGCAAGCATATCATATTATAGCATTGATAACAACCAACCAATTAATCGTGGATGAAACCTTAGGGAAACTTGTCTTAAGAGAAACGGACAAGAGGGACAAGAACTGAGCCTCTGTTCGATTTCAGATTCTAGATGACTCACTAATAGCGATCCGTCCAGTGAAAGTATAGAACGTCCTATTAGAAACCTTCTATCCAAAATCCAGCTTGATCGGGCGGTTAACAAACCGGAAAACTATTTTGGAAGATGAGTGCGCTGTGCATAAAATTTGCACGCGAAAACCAAGTTTTAGGTGAGGGGTTTTCTTTGAATTCACTAGGTTTAGGGCAAGAACGGGTCATTTTAAAAAAAAGGCTTGGGCTTAACATGGGCTTTAGGTAAGTGATTAGCTGGATAAGGCTACAAGTCATAAAAGCTGGGCCAACAACGCTTACGAACTCCGCTTTAACGGTCGGTTCACTTTAAAACGCTTAAGTCCGAATTATGAATTTTTGGGCTGTTACATGTATTCACTCTATTCATTCATTCCTAAAAAAAAAAAAAAAAAAAAAAAAAGAACTGAAAAAATGATCTTTTACAAATTCAACAAAATAAGAAATGTAAACGAATAAAGTAGTATTCGTCTGGGGTTGAACTTACGGTGGGCTCGACACAAGTTTTAAGATGAGTGAATAAAGGGTGAATAACGTAAGAATGATAATGAATAAAGTGTGAGTGATATTGAATATAATGTAAGAGAATTATTACAGTAAGGGAGAAATTTTCCATATAAGAGAGGAGATAGTATAACAGGGTTTTTTTTTTTTTTTTTTTTTTGGTACACTACAATGAGACAGTGTCAGTTTAGGTACACTAGAATAATGACTATGTCCAATTTAGGTACATTACAACAACACTGATATGCACTCAGAGATTTTGATTTCGTTGTAGAGACTGTAATCTCTAAATACAATCAAAAGATTAAATTTATAATTGCCAGAAGCTCACTAACACACATTTTATAGCGGTAAGTTAACTCGAGATGTCGTTCTCTCGGGAATAACGCCGATTGAAATAGAATATTAAATGGTTGATTTTCAATATAAAATAAATAACATATTTTTGGTATTTTTTGAATAAGTAAAATAAACACGTAAGCAGGAAAGTAATTATAATAAGAATTGACGATCTAAGAACTTATAGAGAAAAGTATGTAAGCGTTAACCTTCACTTTGATAAACGGTTTACATCAGGAATAACAGATAGCGATAGTTACGACTGAAGAGTCACACAAGTCACATATCTTATACCAAGGCGCAGTCAGTACAAATACCCCATGTAGACTAACGTCTAGCTCAAAGTTGTTACCAGTGGCTAGCTCAACAACAAACCTAAGGCAAAATATCAACTTATAGACACAACTGATACCTCCTAATCTAGTGCAATGAATACTCATGTCTCGCGAAAACATAAACAAATGGAGCAACTTTCCTCAAACAACACAGGTATGAACAACAATCGCATAACCAACATTGTGCTAAAACTATTGCATAATATATACACCAAGTAATCAAAGTTCCCGGCTGACCCTTACACAGGTGAATTAGCCTGACATAACTTAAAGTAAATAAACTGTAAACTGAATTGAAATCATGTTTGAAACAACTAAATCGTAAGAAGATGGCGAGTGTCAACCCTCGGATTCCTCTTCTTCGATCTCTTTTCCTTGTAGTCGATCTTGATGCTTGCTGATGGCTAGGGTTTTGGGGTTCACTTCCCCGAGGACTGGTTCTCTCTCAGGAGAGCCGCTTTGATGCTGCGGAACCCTAACGTTCCATTCCCTACTCCGGAACCTTTCCGTTCTGCTCTCTCTTCATTATGAGATCTCAATGGTCTTATTTATAGTTGAAATCCCAAGCTCCAACCGTCATTGGTGTATAAGGAAGGTTTAGGAAGACGCCCCCTAGCTTGACAGGTCAGAAAACAGATTGAAAAATAACTAGCAGCTTGACTGCGGTCCACAGGCGACTGCTGAGCACCCTTATGCGGTCCACAGGGCATCGCCAAGTGAGATTCCTCCAGCTTTGAATCTGTTTGCTTTGTTCTTCAATTTCGGGCTTCGTAACTTCGTTTCCTCGAAAAGTTGTCTTCTACAAAGTTGTAGCATCTTCAATTATATTCGCACTGGCTGGTCACATGACATGTTTTGACAGCTCGAACTCCGTGCTTCAGCCAATTCTGCATATTTGATTAACTTTCTCGATTTGGCACAATTATGTCGTTTTGGTGCCTGAAATCGTGCAATTCCTCAATAACGCGATCATGACCTACATAAAATACACAAAGTTGGTAATTGACCATAAAATGATACAAAAATTGAATCTAAGGCAAAAAACAAGGGTCTAAAAGCATGCTATTTCGTACATTTCGTTGTCACATCAAACACCTGTCCAATTGAGGTACTCCGGGCAATTTAAATCATCATACGAAAGAAATTTATACAGTCGTCATTTTTGTCCTTTTTCAGACATTAGTAAAAACTTAAGTTACAACACGCCAAACAAATAATAATAATAATAATAAAATATTACATTTAAATATAAATTACACATTCTACAACTATAAGTCTAATAATATACATGGTTTATTATTTATTTTTATGTTTCAACTAAAACTACGCGGTAGCCTTATTATATCAAGTTATCCAAGACAGAGGAAAGGAATACAAATTAAGGAAGATTTCCTTTGCTACATGCCCGCCGTGATTGCAGCGAATGACAGCGGGATTTCTTGATTCCGCCGTCCATTTTTTTTTTTTTTTGGGCTAGCTGTGCTGGCCCACCTGTTTATTTTTTATTTTCTTTTCTTCATAATTCATAAAATATAAAAATATAAAAGTTATACCGATTTTCATGTTTTTTCCGCCCTCTACAAATAAAGACCACTTTTGACTATATTTCGATCATTCTAAATTTTACGACTTTTATACTCTTAAATAAAAAAAAATTATATATATATATATATATATATATATATATATATATATATATTTATAAATGCAATTTCATTAATTTTAACTTCTAAACATTCTTATGATATGATAAACATGTTTTAAAAAAATAAAATAAACTATTCATGGTGGTCGCGATGACCCATTAGACATAATTTTTCCAGATTCAACCGTCGTTTCAGCCGTGGCTCACGACGTTCACTATTCACCGCCATCGCGGTGGCCCATTGGGAGTAGTATTACAAAACTGACATGTGAAACTATGGGGTTAAATCTTTATATTACTCTTAATAGCATAAAGTTAGCATTGTATTACAAAACGGACATATTAGAAGTATGTCGGTTGACTCTTTGAAGAAGATTTTAACCAAAATTGACTTCTAAATTATACCAAAACAATATTAATATAATTATATTGTGCAAGTATATTTAATATATATCAATAATATAATATCTTTTCGATGTATATATGAGTAATTTTTAGTCAAATCGATCTAAACAAGTCAAACAACACATTCTTTGTAGGACGGAAAGAGTACTCCATATCTATTGTTCATGTAATTGCTCGTCACAACTGAATACCTTAACAAAATCATGAATTAAATTGTCCATGTGATTTATTCCAAACCATATAAGTGTAATTCCCGTTCGATCACTCAGGATCAATGACTAGGATAAATCAACCCACTAATTTGGCTGAGGAATACACTAACGACTTTATCCTCATACCCAAATCCTAAAAATATGACATTATCGTTAAATATGAAAATAATTAAGGGTGTCTCGTGCAATATTTATTTATGTTCGGGGGATTTTGCCAAATTTAGTATAATAGGAGGGGGTTTAGTTCACCCCCAAATTGTTGGCTACCGCCTACCGCCCAACTTCGACTTCTTGTCAACCCATTCCAGAAGTCATAGCGATTAAATAAGCGAATCCTTGGTCGATCTATCGAAACACGGCCGAATAACTATAAATCCGAACTCCCTGTCTTCAACAATCAGCTGGCTTTATCGGTAAGCAACACTTTCTGTTACTCTGAGCTATAATCTGCCCTAGTTTTCCAATCTGGATGTCAATTTTCTAATTCGTTTGATTATTTGGGTTGGTTAGACGCCGGTCTTACTCGGTGATCTCACCTCTGTCACTGTAGCAGTGACCCACACTACATTGAGAGGGTGAGACCACGGTAAGAACGGGTCGAATTTTCCGATTATTTGTTGCGGTTGCCTTGTGTGAATATACTTTTTTCCTGCTGATTTTCTTACCCTGTTTAGCTGCTAGCTCAAAATTTCTTCTTGCGCCAAATTAATCAGAATAATTGGAATGGGATTGTATAATAGTGGGGTTCGGTTTCTGTTTTGGTTATCCTTGACATATAAAAATCACGTCTTTATTGCTGGAAAGTTAGATCATTATTCATGGGTATGGTCAAAGTAGTATTACCAAATCTGGTTGTACAATTAATACTGCTACTTCACTTGGGGTTTGAAATATGTGCTAGAGGAACTATTTTGGTCATGATTTTAATGAAACATTCTCTCTTCAGTAAGCCTTGGTATCAGAAAGCTAATTTACAGTATATGTTTTTATCGATAATGATACTGGAACTACTTTTGTGCTCTGTTAGGTATAGGCAGGTCAATGGAATCATTTCAGGAGTACTTGAGGTTTGTTGATGAGATCAACCAAGGGATGGAGGACGTGAAACGGCTCAGAGAATCTTGCTCTCCTGATCAAGAGGCACATGTAGACAGAATGTTGGCTTCTTATAAGGACGCTGTATCGACTCTTGATTGGGATGTTTCACAAGGTCAAGGAAAGTCTGAGCGTATGTGTTCTGACACTTCAATCACTGGAGCTTCTTATAAGGATTTTGTACCTACTCTTGATGGGAATGCTGCACAAAGCCGTGGAACATATAAGCGTTCTCGTGACTCTTTAATAATTGAATGGTTGAATTTCAGGGACGAACCCTTGACTTGTTCAATAAGGTTGTTTCTTACTGACGTGTTTATAGAATATTTTCTGCTTGAATATGCAGTTTGGTGGACAGTAAACTTGGATATCATGCTCCAGACGATGGATGCTGTTGGAGAAAGTACGGGCAAAAAGTGGTATTGGGTTCCAAATATCCTAGGTAAAAAACTCTAGTTCATTTACTGCCTGGAAAAGATTAATCTCCTCCCCTTTCTGTTTACTAGCTGAATAACTAGATGTGATGTCTTTTCACTTCTTACTTTCCCTTACACTGTGCTTATGCATTGTGAAACATTGCAGGCTATGATTTCGTAATAAGTTTATTATAGCCAGTTATTTGTAGAATACGTAGAAAGGTGTGTGTGTTTGGTGGAGGATTGAAACAGATAACGGGAGGAAATATTGAAGAAAGGAATGAATATGGGGAATGAGATAGAATTTACGAGAAAATAACTGAGGATTAGACAAATTCAGGAAGTGTGTGAAGGGGAATTACAAATTAACAATTGCTACCTCAAGGATCTGTCTCTTAACCATTTATAACCAAATGTATGGATGGAATTCATGCACACTCCAATCAAAATTTATGGAAAAAAACCAATTCTCAAGTAGCTACTCTAGGTTATCGATAATAACACTAATCTTTATGCGTCTTCCTTTTTTTTTCCTTAATGATATATCTCGTAGACCATCTCCAAGAGGACTTACTCAATTGATAACATTAATAACCCAACCAAAATAAATACTACAGTTCTGAAAATCAGAGCTTGTACTGAGTGTCTGAAAGAACTTAATTTTGAATCAAATTTTCACCAAAAGACCCACTATGGCATTTTAAGCATGTTTTGCATTTAAAAAAAAAACAAAAAATTGCAAAAACAAACTGTAATATCGAGTCAACTCCGTAGCATTGAAGATGAGAGTGAGATACATTAAGACACAATTACAGGCTTACAGCTAACAATCATTTTTATTACTAATACATTATTCCTGACATGTAAAGATCAAATAATTGCGCCATTACCCTTTATTAAGCTCCAATTTTTTGATGTGATGTATCAACGATAAAGTTGCGACTAAAAAACATTGCGCAACGTTTCTCAGAATATTAGCGTTATAAATACATATACTGAAATTATCGTATTATCAATGGCATGCTCGACTCTGCAAAGGTTCATAAAGCTAAACTTTAGACGAGTAAGGTTTAATACTTGACATTTTTTAGTGATACCGTGGTTTAGACTGATGGCATAATGGAGTGTTGTGGGGCTTCCATGTGTGCTGCACGCAGTCCACTTTGTATTCAAATTGATAGGTTAAGAGATTTAGTTATTCCCCACAAGGCCATAACCTCCTAGTTGGTTTCATTATCAAATATAAGTAGATGGGAAGCTATCATTGTTGAGAGTTACTGAAAAGTGAAAAGTATATGGTCACTTGTGCACGAAGAAATGAAGTGATTAAACACATTCTCCCATGAATTTGTTTACTAGTACAATTTCATTTATTAGTTGCGAAAATATCACCTTAAAAGCCACTTCTAAATCAGATTCCAATGAGGGATCACTAATTCACTATTGTTCTCAAGTTCAAACATGTGGAACTTAACTGCAGAGGGGTCAGTATCCTTGCCGACACTGCCTTAAGGAGGGATAGAACCGAAACAAACAAGCTAAGGCATTGTAGAAACAATAATTCAAGCCAAGGGGACAATAGGGTATAGTTAAAATACACCAAGGGAATTAATTCAGTCATCGTCCAGGCGAAGGTAACAATGAACTGAAGCTAAGGAATGAATGGAGAAAGGAGGCGCATTGTTATGGGTTTGTAGTACTGTTCAATTCAAGATTCATGCTTGGGTTTCATGTATCAGATTTTATAGCTAGAACGTGCTAGTTAAAATAATCCAATATGCCAATGCAAAAGGGTTGAGGGCTTTGGTGTTCGGGTACACGCTCGATTTAGGGTTTTTGCTGATTTTATCTCAAACTTGAATTCGTTTCGTTGTGATTTCCATTATCGATTCTGATGTTTGAAATTTTATGTTTGCAGGTTATACTATAGATGTACTCACAAACACACTCAGAGTTGTAAAGCGACGAAACAAATTCAACAATCGGACACTGAACCGTCTCAATACGATGTCGTGTACGTTGGTGATCATACTTGCGTTGGAGAAGAAGATATTGTTTTAGTTCCAACCGGCAGCATCAATGAGGCAGTTGTTTGATTGGAATGGGTGCAGTTAGAAAAAATTGTCCGGAATCATAACTGTGAAAAATCAATGATTATTTTTCAAACATTCACTATGAAATAACCAATGTTTCATATGAAATAGCTTATGTTTGACACAAAATAAACTATTTTATGTTAAATATAAAATAGTTTAATGTAATTTCAAAATTTTTTTTTATATATTCTTTGTGCAAATTATATCCGCAAAGAAAAAAAAAAATTATATTTAGTAAAATATAAGTCTTCATAACACAATAATCATATTCAAACATCTCACTTTTACTTTATAACTTGTTGAAGATCTCCTTGTACACAACATTGGTAGTCGCATCAGAAGTTTGACCATCTTCATTACATATGATGACTTTTAGTCCCTTGTTAGTTACTCTTGAAAAAGCAACATAGAGTTGTCCATGACTGAATACAGCTCTAGGAAGATATAGACCAACATTTGAAAGTGATTGGCCCTGACTCTTATTTATAGTCATAGTAAAGCTGACCGACAATGGGAATTGCCTTCGCTGAAATTTAATCGGGAATTGAGTTGCGTCAGACGGGCTCATAATAGTTCTTGGAATGAACACCTTCTGACCAGCACTTGTTCCTGTCAAAAGTTTGGCCTCAACAATAAGTCTCCCAAGCTTTGTCACCATCATCATGGTTCCATTGCATAATTGTGAAGCTGGGTCTATATTCCTAAGTAACATGACTATGCACCCAACCTTCAACTTGAGCGTGTGGTTTGGTATTCCCGAACATTTTATTGCATTCAAGAACTCAACTGAATATATACTCTCATACTCATCCCCATCATCATCCGTCACACTAATACTATTTGAACTCATATACTCATTAATCTTCTCTACCATCTCATTTGTTGGAGCGAGTATTGCTCTATCTTGAAAGAAGCGCTCATCTGACATATTTTGCAAAATTGAAGGATAGGTACTGTCAACAATTGTTGCAATAGGATCTGTCACATCACGTATTAAAATTTCGTCCGGTAATTTTATTTCTGCTTCACCATCATTCTCCCCACCAGCCGTCCCATTTCCAGTGTCCAATAGCCATTCAGCAAAATCCCTTATCTCATTTACTTCAGAAGGAGATGATCCAACCTACATCAATATACAAATAAGAAGAAAGGAAAAAAAAATTAAACAATGATTATTTTTTAAATGTACAAATCAGACATAACTAAATCTTGTAAGATTGAAGAAGTAACCTGTAAGCGCATATTCTTGGTTAGAGTAAGAACCTCACAGACCTCCCACAATCTAGATGATGTAATGGAAGCATGTACAATGTCATACCTACTACCCATTGGCACAACTGGCAATATTTGACGAAAATCACCCCCTAATACAACTACCAAACCCCCAGATGGGACGCGAGATGGTCGATCATTAGGCAATCTCATTATGTCCCTCAAGCTCCTGTCTAGGGCTTCAAAGCAAAATTTGTTTGTCATGGGCACTTCATCCCAAATAATGAGCTTTGTATGCTGCATAAGTTCTGCCAACTCAGATCCAGGAAGTATTCTAGTGCATGTTGATGTTTCGTCTACTTGAATAGGAATACTGAATCGAGAGTGGGCTGTTCTACCCCTAGGGAGCAATAAAGAAGCAAATCCACTTGAAGCAACGGGCAAAACTATATCCCCTCGGCCACGTAATTTCGGACATAATGTTTTCCAAATATATGTCTTACATGTGCCTCCATACCCATATAAGAAGAAAAAACCACCCTTTCCCTTATCTACGACATCAACAATTTGATGATATACAGCTCGCTGCTCATCAGTAAGTCTTGGATAAAGAAGAGAGTGCTCCTTATTCATATCATCCTTGTTGTATGAAGTCTCATCTTCAATAAGCTTGTTCACTATACCTGAAACAATATATTCTTCTGGAAATGGCATGGACTTGAAATTTCGAAGACTATAACAATTTAATGCAAGTATTTTCTCTATTTCAAGCAACGCAAAGGTTTGCAACAGTTCTTCTGAGAGGTGCAAATCTGAAAATGATTCATAACAAAAATATTGATGTAAAATAAATTTATGAATGAATCAGGTCTGTATTAATTGATCCAGTAAGACAGGCTAAAATTTGACATGAATAATTAAAATTGAAGAAATAATTAAATGATATAAGTAATTATAAAAACACAATAGGATAGTGTTGTTGCGGGATTTTCTGGAGCTACGCTTCCATCATATATGACGACGTGGTATGAAGATAGTGTCATGTTGATTAGGTGTTAGAAATCTAACTTAATCTTATACCCAGGATATCTAGTTTAATTTCTTGTACCATTTTGATATTTACTGTTGTTGTGATGATTAGTTGTGTAATAGATAGCTTTTACCCTCTTATTTATAAATGAAATAATTTTGTTTAAAAAAAGGCCAAGATGATAGTTTAGAAAAGCAGTACAGTGAATGCTATTGGAGTCCAGTTTGTTAGATTAGGGAAAGATAGATTAAGATCATGAACTTTGTTCAGAGAATGGTGGTATTGTTAGTTTGTTAGAGTAGAGTTAGAAACATTGAGATCATGTTCTGCGTGAAGAATAATTATCAATCTGAGCAACAGTAATGGTCAGAGTGAGGTTCAGGTTTAGATGGTGTTGTTTCCTTCACACATGTTCATATCTGAAATGATGAAATGTGAAAGCAAAAGGAATGACTAAAACAAACAGGATGTCAAAACCAACTTTACTGGAAAAGGGAATTTACTAATCTGGATTGTTGGATTTACGCCTTTGTGTGTCGAGGATATCATCAGATAAATGTTTCCAAGTATTTCTCCACACATGCTCAGGTCTGACCATACTCTTTGATATTAATAGTGTACAAAAGAGACGCGTTAGGTAATTTGCGGAACCCCACAAACTTGCTTCCTCAATGGCGTTAATGTATTCCTTTTCATCATCCAATAACCCCCTGGCAAAGCAAGCATCTTTAAAAGTTGTGTACAAAACTCCTTCAAAAGTTTTTATGTCATTGTAGCATGTAGGTCCTCTAACATGATTAAGCAGGATCCGAAGGTAGTATAACTCATCATCACTTGGAGCCACATGGTAGATACGTCCAATAGATAACCGTTGCTTCCTTGGAGTCCATATACGCCTTTGTTTATTCCAGACATACTTCAGTGGAAACTCGCAATATTTTAAATTTCGAGCCTCAGGGTCCCTTTTATTGCACTCCATCCATTGCAGGAACTGTGATTCACCTACAGAAGCCCTATTAACAACGAAATCAATGTTGTCATCATCAGGGAATATCATGTTTTGCTCACCCTCTAAATGAAATGATAGACGTTCTACTGCAGGAACTCTATAATGAATATCGAAGCTCAATATTCTCCAAACCGCCTCACATGCAGATATATAGCGGCCATCTTGATGATCTGTTATCTCATCAACTGAACCATCTTGTCCACGATAAGTTACACAAAATGTGGACTTATCAGTTCCCTTATTGATGTACTTGAAAAGATACTAAATCGAGGTGCTTTGGTTACACCACTCAACATTGATATGGGCCTGATATGTAAGAAGCAAATGTGCATTAAATGGGACGGTGAACCTATTATCAACAGTAACTCCAGCCTTATTGATGGTGGCCCCGGTGTCTCTCCTTTTATAAACTGGATAACCCTCCTCATCAAGGATTGTTAGTTCATTAAATTTTTTTGGAAAAAAATTTGAACAGTGTTTCTTCTCAATCATGTATGGAGAGTGCGGGTTCGCAGCACCACACGGACCATGTATCATGTAGTCCTTCACTAATTCATACTCCCTCCATTTCAGAGAAAGTGTTACATTTTGACTTTGACCGGTCAACTGTCTTCGAGTTTGACCACAAATTACTCATAAACGATAATAGTAAATAATTTAATAAAATCATATAATAAAAATTTAATTACTAAATTTTCATTATATAATTTTAATAATTTATTTATTAATATCGTTTAAGAGTAAATTGTGGTCAAACGCGGAGACAGTTGACCGCAGAATAGTAAAATGTATTACTTTTTCTGAAATGGAGGGAGTACAATTTTGGGCTTGACTCTTTATCAGGTATCTCAGCAGAAATAACATCATCAAGTTGTTCAGCTCTATGATATTTGCTAGCACGATCAAGGAAAAGAAGAATGTGTACATGAGGTAGGCCCCTTTTTTGGAACTCAACAGTGTACACAACTGCATAATAAAAAACAACATAAATAATTAAAAAGAATTGTTAATCTGAATATGGTTCTCTGATAATCTGCATATGAATTTGGGGAAAAATGTAGATTAAGTAAATGAAAAGTGCATTTGGTGAGAACAGTTAAGTTAGAAGATCATGTCACTGTTAAATGTTAAGGAAAGAATATAAAGGCTTCTTTCATGTTAAATATTGAAAATGCTTTCTGAATATCAAAGGTATTTCATAAACTTGAAATGTAAATTATGATATTAGATAGATCTGAAGGAATGGAAAAATAATGATGCAGACTGAATTTGGACAGATGAAATATATGAGGAAACTCGTTGCATAACAAATTCAGATATGATAGGAAAAGTTTGCGTGTGATATTTTGTTCAGGAGAAGGTATGTGATGTAGATAACTAACTGCACTTGTCTTCCCAAAGAGTTCCCTGTCCTTCAAATCCTTTATCATTTCATCAAGTTTCATCTTAAACACTCTACATAGTATATCGGGCCTATCTTCTGGGCGTAAATCCTTTTTCTTACAGAATCTAACTATCTCCGGCCACTTGGGATTACATGTGAATGTAATAAACAAATATGGGAATCCTGTCCACTTAGAAATGGCCATGGCATCTTGAAAATTTTCAATGGTCCATCGCCTACTTCCAATGTGTGTGGATGGCAGAATGTAACGCCTTCCCACTGATGATGTATTAGTTTTTCCCTTTGCCTTTGCATTAGCAATATTTTTATACTTGTCTGATCGTAGTAGTTTCTGATTGTGTCGAATAAAAGCAAGTCGCTTTGTTTCCATAGCTGTGCATGAATCAACCAAAAACTGTTGAAATAGCCTTCGCCCAAGGAGAATTGTCGGTGCTTCTTCCTTACTATCTTGGATTCTGTATGCTAAATACTCTCTTATCGTTACATGGTTTTTCTTTTTGGCATTATCCCTTGCATGGAGAACATCATCTCGGAATCCATCCTCTCCATAAGCAAACAGTAGAGGATACTGAAACGCAAGATAGGAAGGATGATACTCATTAATCCGTTGCAGGCCTTTGCTCTTTTCATCAACAATGATATCTCGTTGGTCGAATTCAGGATCAATATCATCTACTATAAGAGCTGCAACTTCTGATGTTGTCGGAAGATTGTATGTCCGTCCATCCTTTGGTCTCCTTCCTATTAGCTTTAGCCTCACATTGTTGCAATCACTTTGGCCTATTCTCTCCGCCGCCATTCGAAAGCTCTTAGCAATAGGATTTGATTTATCAATCATTTTCTTGAGATCATCAACCAGAGCAGGCTCAAAATCTTTGTTTTTTCCTTTACTGCAGGAGAAACAGAGTAACCAAATTTTAGTAAAATTCATGGTAAAAATATTTCGCAATATAAAGAGAAGAACAGATTGCAAACAAATAATAAAACCTGGCAGCATTGATCCTGTTCCTTGTTTCCTCCTCTGTATCATATATATACAATTGTGAAAACTTAGGAGGCTTTCCTTGAGGAGGAACCAAGCCGCCTATCTTGTGATAATTCTGACCCCCCATTCTAAATGTATAAGGACCCCTTCCTTGATTGGCGTTATGATCCACAGTTCCTCCCATAGATGTGTATGAGAACATCATATTGTAATAACGGATTCTCTCCAGAAAGTGTTTGCTCATTGGATGCTTGTTGTTGAGAAGATCATGGAGTAAACGTGGGGGTTTTTGCATCAACGGTAATCTTACTTTACCTTGACCGCAACATAGGCCAAATTTTGGGAGTTTTGTAGTAAATGAATTGCGCAACCTCTCTCCATACCACAGTTGTGCCCCACAAAACTCGCACTCAAATTTATCCGGATCACCAACATCCCAATAACCTAAAAGCGAACCACTTAAAAAATCATGTAATTGTTTTATATTGAAACATAGAACATAAATATTTATTTCTTAGTATACCTCCAGTGTTATGAGCAACAACAGTATGATCATAAATGTCTGCATGCCATAACAGTGAACATCAGTGAATGGACATTGTCGTCAGAAAACGTGTGTATATTTGTAATGATAGTTTTATAAGGTTAGAACGAATCATAAATTTGAGCAGCTGTGGAAAATTACCTTGAGGTTCATCATCATTAGACTTGAAACCAGTGTTGTTAGCATCTTGATTGCTACTTTCACCTGGTTGCATTGTAAGTTGATTGTGAATATAAATGTAAAGCTGTCTGCATTGGTTAAAAATTAAATGACAAAACGACGGGCAAAATGTGAAGTGCTAAAATACCATGATAGTAATTCCTTGTTTTAATTATATGACGTTCTTTACGCAATTCATTGGCATGTTCCACGGGAGCAACTGCATTGTATGAAACGCCACTCAAAGGTATCATCCCTGATGTAGTCATAATAGGAGCATGAACTCTGGAAAAATTATCTGTAAATGTGGTAGCAAGTTAGTTTATAGTGTTTTATACCATAGATGAAATGCAAATGATTTTACGAGTAGATTTAATAAGTATAACTGGGATATAATAGTATAAGTACCATGTTGTGTTCGAATGTGGGTTGTATCTCGATGAACTGCGAGTACAGAGTGGCCTACAAATCGTGGACATAAAATGTTAAGAGATTAAATATAAACATGAAAATTTGAGATGATAAACACTATTTCTCTGTACAGTTCATGAAGCCACTCATAGGTGAGAATGTTGAATATGTGCAAGAATTCCTTGCTGATCCTGTTGAAATAAACCAATAGATATGAGGGCAAGCGAATCAATAAAGTGGTAAGCTCAAAAATGGATTAATATAAGTTATATCTTCATACTATCAGCATGAACATGCAATCCAAAATGTGGATTGAACGACGACGACGCCCATGAAGACTGAGTACATTGCAGCCTGTGGAGTGCTGGTTTGTGTTGTATGTGTGGTAGCGCACAAACTACTTGAAAGATTAATTTCCTTTCCAGTTTGAGATATGCCTATGGAGCCTTATTGAATTAGTAGAGTAAATAACTATGTAACAATGCTTTAAGGTAATATGTACTAAGAAAGATAGGTGATTGTCTTACTACGGGTAGAAGCAGTGGATGGAAGCGTTGGTGAAGCACTTGGTATGCTAAAGTTTGCATTTGAACCTGTTGATGATGTGAAAAAAATGAGTATAGTGCAGATGAAATTGACATATGTTTAATAAATGGATTGAATTCAGCTTTACGTTAATGTATTAGCTGACCTTCATTTAGTTGATTCAACGATGATCTGCTCTGAGAAGTATGATCTTGGAGACGTCTTTTCTTCGCAACAATTATCTTCCTTGCATCCCTGTTCAATTTGTATATTTTCTTATCCATTAGTTTGTTGTTGTAAACACTGGTGATCAGACATTAGAGTTGAAAGAATTCCATTTAAAAATTCTGAATAAGAATCAAATATCTCATAGTAGATTTGTTTTCAATGAATCTGTATGGAAAAATGATAGTTGATATTATGGGCCTGAGTGCACAACATTTACAGTTGTTTTTGGTGGATAAATAAACGGTTGACATTGTAAGAAGTGAAGAAATAGTTGTGCTATTGTAACTACACCTATTTGAAAATGAGCGGTTACGTATTAAACGGAGCAAGTTAAGTTCGATGCAGTTGCAAACTTAATTTGTATATGCTAGGATAATATCTAAATGTATAATGAAATTGACATGGTAGGAACTTTTAGTCAACTGATTAAGCTGTGCATCAGAAGAGATGGAATTAAATTACAAACTAAATTACCTGAAGATGAGGAAGAACCAAATAGCTGAGAAACCAAACCATAATAACACTATCATTTTATGTAATCTTTTGTCTCTCACTGTAGGATCCATTATTGCACAAAGGGGGCTATAATCACAGATCCTGCAAATAGGCTGCACTCGGAAACTGTAGATTTATAACTGAATAAGTGATTGTTTGGGGGTCAGTTGAGATTATTGCAGTGAAGGTGTTTGAGAAAATGTGTGAGATGGGTATGAATCAAATAATCTTCAATATTTTCATTGTTGTTGAGTATTTTTATATGTATGATATTTCGATGTTGACTTTTGATAAGGAGTTTGGTGATGGAGGTTCTGATTTATGTTAGTGGAAGATGACTGTGAAGACAATTTTTTGGAGGAGAGTGTGAAAATCTTGTGAGGATATAGGAATGTTGACACCTGGATATTATTGTTCACACATCATTTTACTCATTTTAAAAATAGGTCGAGCAATTTGCTTGGTCAATTATTCCTTAATTTCAGTTGCAGTTTTGATTTCACAGGTGAAGATAAGTGTAAATTTTATCGGGTATGTGAATGAACATATGATGAGTCATGCCTCAGAAATTTTTGAAATAGAATTCCTCGTCTTCAAGTACATTCTGCATATTTATTTGTACACTTATAAACTTTCCTGGAGACAGTTCACATCAGTGTGATCTCAATGTCATGAAGGTGTTCACATCCGAACAATATATTTTAAAATGTAGGAGGAGTCTAATTTAGGACATGGGGAGATACTGGATAAAATCATCATCCATAAGAACAGAAGGAAAAAAATATAAGCTAATGTAAACGGAGATTATATTAACCATGATATATCTAACATACACAGAAATCCAAAGACATGCAAGTAAACAAACTAAAATTTAGATGCATCTAAGTTGAAGTTAAATCTAGAAATGAAATAACAGAGAACTAAAATAGGATAAAACATGATCAAACATTAGCAATATATGTTGAGATCGTCTACTTCATCTTCTCTTGCTTTGGAATCTTTGTTACTGGGGAGGGACGATCTGTAGCTGCAGGTGGCTGCGCCGACGTGGTTGCAGGCAATGCTCTTTTGTACTGTTTGAAACCAACATTGTGTGTAGCAGATGTGCTTTGCACAGGCACATCACCAGCTGAAGCCTGGAATATGTAAAAGAAAAAGATTAAGTTATGGAATGGCCATATATAGAAGTTATTATTTTAAATATCATACCAACTAATTAGTTATTATCATGAATATGAAATTCAGTAACTTGAATTATGCAACATGATTGTCTTGAGATTACCACAATATTTTTGCCTTTATTAAACTGCGAGATAAGTTGGCAGTCCGTGCTTAGGGCCCTGACTGAAAAGTCTTGGTTCTTTTTGGTGAGATTATAATCCGCATCAACATGGATTCGGAATATCCACTCCTTGTCACAGAACTCTGCAAGTTCGGCAGGAATATCACCATCCCTTCCTTCCCGATAAATGAAAATTTTAATGAGTTTAATATGATGTATGGATTTAGACAGTTATATAGTTTGACACTATGTGTTAAATAGTGTAATTGTACCTTAGATAAACTTTCCAACATGTCAGCTGAAGATTTACCCAGAACATATTTGGCTTCTGCCTCAAACAGCACAAAGATTGCAGTTCCAGTCTCGTTTGACACCTCAAGTTTGACATGGTACCTTCAGGCAATAAGTAATATGAGATTGAAATAATATTGAAGGAAATGGGTTAATAAAAATAAGGTAATGCAGCTTAATGTACTTGGGGATAGTTTTTTCTATTTTCCGGCTGCAATGGAGGCAAGCATCTCCTTCCTTAACTCCATTGTGGATTTTTTTGTTACATTTGTTGCAGGAGTAGAAAAACCATTATGTGGCGTCAATCTCACCAACCTCAGCAACAGTAGTGTACACACCAGGCTACATATTTTCAGAAGCAAGGATTTATATACATCTATGGGCTGACGACTACAAACTTGATAACCCCAGGAATTCAAACAGCAGTATTGAAATTCAATTAATCTATATATTGAAAATTACCTCAGAACATTGGACTATGTCTTTAATTGATCTGCAACTATTAGGAGTAAACCAATCAATCGCAATTGGCGTATTCGGAATCTCAATGTCAGGCTGATCATCAACAACACTGCTTTATATGAAAACAAAAAACCACCATCAATCCTTTTATTTTTCAAAATATACTTAAATTTGAAAAAGAACAGAAAATTTACTTGTCAAGAAAAGTCGTAATCTCATTTGATGGCTGATCCATGAAGAGCATTGTTGGACCCTTCATGGTAGTGACTCGGAATACATCTGTTGGTTTTCCCATCACGTCGAATTAAATAAATTGATAGTCTAACAACAATCAAGAATGATAAACTTATATATTCACAACAAAAACAAACCTTTATATACTAACAGAGAGACAAATTGAAGAGCTATTATAGGTGTGTTGTTATCCATCCCTTGGATGACACTGAGGAATTGATCTGCATACGACTCCCATAAAACGCAAACCAATTCCCTTCCGCTGCAATGGGGAAAAGGTGAGAAAATACAAATAAGGAATGGTACAAACCGAAGCCTGTAAATTTAAAATTCTTTACCTATTCTCGACAATGGTTACATCGATTTTTCTAGCGTTAGCAGCCGCAATATGTTCGACCGAAGTATGAGAAACATATCTTCCAACCACATCTGTTATGACAGATTGTAAGTACACACACAATGGAAGACGTGAAAATGCGTAGAACATATATTTAGTTAGAACAGAACTACCTAACGTGAAGTTAGGATTAACATCTGCAATATCCCTGAACCTGACAAACAGGAAGCCATGTTCAGGAATATCATCTGCATTAGCATCAGTAGAGACTTTTTTGTTGAAGCCAAATTCAATTTTGAATGGATGGTTGATCCTGGCTTTTTTGAACGTCTGTTGGTTTTGTGCCAATTTGAAGTTACTGATGCTGTAGTTTTGACCTTGGCGAAGTAACTCACTGAACTTGCTGAATAGTTGTTGCCTAACCGTCGCAAGAATCTTTGAGGCCTGAGTTAAATGAACAACAAAGTTAGGAAAAATAGGTTGGCCAAATAATTGTTAGACATTAAAAATTTAAATCGCGTACTGACTGAACTTGCCTGAGTATCCATTAAAATCATTTCGCAGCCTCTCTGCTTGTGAGAGCGGTCAAACACAGAGTACAGTCGTAACACCCTTACTTTGATAGCACATTTCGGAGAGTTTTCGTCCAGGTCTGCGATAGGAACAACGGGAATGCTGGAAGCCATGATCTGAAAGCTAATGATTGTTAATTTACCAACATAAACAAATTTGCAGTAGTGAATAAACGCATGAAAGTTGAATTGAATCATCCATCTATGACTTCTTATTTGGTGATTTTGCAATCAAATGAGATAAGTTAGCAAGTAAATCGTATTTTTGAGGGTGTACAGAATTGAGTAGGTAAGAGTTACCTGTTGTGAAAGTGTTGTAGGACTTTTTAGAATGAAGCGCAGAAATAGAGTAGCATAAGTGGTCTGGAGCTTGGAAATATATAGGCTAATGCTGAGCTTGAATTGAATTTGAATGACAAAACCGTCTGTGTTGGATAATGTTGAACCATTTGTGTTGGATAAAGTTTGAGTACAAATAAAACCGCTGCAAACCTCTTTCGAAAAATAAAACTGTAAAAGTGCTACAAACTTCAATGGAAAATCAAATTTTAAGAAGTATATGTTCAAGTACATAAATTCAAGTTAAATAGAACTTACCCGCCATGAGCTACTCGGACCGAGCATCTGTTTAAAATGTCCGGGCATTCTTGACTGACCCTAGGCAATCTCAATACTTCTCTTGGTTTTTGTAAC
Organism: Plantago major; assembly: GCA_026545765.1. Taxonomy (NCBI): domain Eukaryota; kingdom Viridiplantae; phylum Streptophyta; class Magnoliopsida; order Lamiales; family Plantaginaceae; genus Plantago; species Plantago major. The sequence continues at coordinate 45,946,128 of CM048840.1, forward strand.
TTGGAAAATAGCGTTAAATTCAACTGTCTGGATGACCGATCTTAAAATCATATATGGAAATCAGTACCAAATAATAAGAGGGGATGTTTGTTGGTGAAATCTAACAGCTTGAAAATTGGGGATAAATTAGGGTCGATATTGATGTTTATTCATGTGAATTTGAAAATGGAATGGGGGTATTGATGCTGGTGAGATGTGCAGATGTGTAAATGTAGTGTCGAAGACGGCCGAGCTTAAGGTGAGGTAGGTGAATTTTGTTTAATTAAGCAAATCATGTATTTACACACTTTTCTTTCTCAAAATAAATGAGGTAATTACACATGGACTTATTGACAGGTGTCAGCATATGGCATGCATTTTTTTAAATCAAAATTAAGCAAATAATTACACATTGGATTGCTGACAGATGACGGCATTTAGCATGTGCCAGGTCAAGAACCAAAAACTGTGATTGTATATATTGTATGATGATTCTACTTTTAGTGGGTACCCTAAAATATTGGATCGGGATCGAACTACAGTACCAAATATTCATTTTATGTATTTATTTAATTTTAACCCCGAAACTATCTTCTATTTGTAAAGGATATAGATTTCTTAAAATACGTAAATCATTTATATGGCAACATGTCAATGTTGATGATTATGCGCTTGTATGAACAATTATGTCAAACTCACTAGCCACTCCATCACAACTAGTACTAACCCCGTAACCCGTGAGTGTCACGGCATAATTTACCTTTTAATAATAAAATTAAAGTAAAAAGAAAATATCATTCAACAGATACATAAATATTAAACAATTCAAGGTTGAATACATCGTAAAATCTGAACGAGAATGCAAAGTCAATGATTACAATATTGATGGCGATGACTAATCGTCAACTCCAAAACAACGTATCGAAGAAGTATTTGGTAATCGAATATAAATATTAATTTGAATATAACGTATATTAATATAAAAAATTCATACCACAAAGATTGCTAAACACCTCCTTATACACAACATCGGTTGTTGGGTCGGTGGGATTGACTTCCTCATCCAATGCTACATAGATTTAATACTACTACTATTTAGTTATATATTGGTTATTGTAGCAAGAGGTTCGTGCCTGAGTAAGTTTAAAGATTAGAATTTATATTCTTGATCTGCTTTTGCTTCTTGATAGCTGATAAAGTTTTGTTTCACACTTGGTGCAATGGATTTTTAGAGCTTGATCTGCTCGTATTTTTATGCTTGAGCTTAGCTGGAATTAAGTGTTAGAGAAGCTGTGTAATGAAGCCTTCATCTCTCTCCAGCTAGATTCTCTTAGATGAAGTAAGAGCTACTAGCTTTTTGTTGGTATAGACTTCAATCTGTTGGTAGGAATGATAATAATAAGTTAATAACCATATTGTTAGCATCTGGGTTGTTTGCCATCGATATCAAAGATGAGTGTGACAAACTTTATACCGGAGAAGACATAATGAGGAACTTTATACCGGAGAAGACATAATGAGGAGGGCACATGAAACTTTTACAGTGACTGGGTTAATTACTCATAATCCATGTTATCACCTTCAAATGGCTACACAGAACAATAGTGTAGTGTCAGGAAAATAGTACTTCCATATTAGCTACACACTACAGCACCAAGTATGACAATTAATCATGATATTTGTTGTAGCCTACATGTTCATAATGTTGAACGTTTATAGTTGAGTTCAAGAGTTATGCTTCTGCACTTATTCTCTTGGTTTCAGCTATTACTTTTTACTTCACCGACATCGGAGTAATCCCAGAAGTTCAATTGACCAAGAAGCACATCATACCAATACTATTAAGCTACGATTACTGGCTTTTTAATTTCTATGAAACTTTATTGATTATTGGTAATAAAAAAGTTACATTGAGCAATTTAGCCAATTTAGTTGATTTTCAAAAGAAGCTACTCAAGTTAGCTTTTTTTTTTAAAGAAAAACTCCTTCTTATCTTTTTCATTCCCAAAATATTCCCGACCTAAATTAGAAAAAAAAAAAAAAGAAGGAAAAACTACCCGTTTATATTATTTATTATTCTAAACTTATATTTTATATTGCTGGATCATTTGTTATACATTTTGTACTTGTTTGCAATTAGCATGAGGATTAATGCACTCGCATCTCTTTAAAATGCATACATGTAGTACACATCAATTACTGATTTTTTTCATTACTAAGTTAAAATGCTCAACGAATATTTCTTTCAACTTTTGATAATTTTGATGATGTTATTAAAGTGGCGATGTAAAGTACATTGAATATATATTAGAATAATTAGACAAAATGTGATGTACTATTATTTAAAAAACTATAGACTAATAATACGATGAGAAAGGTTAAAGAAAATAAAAATAAGAGTAATGTCCTTTTTATGTCATTTTACAAAATACCTACATTTAAAATCAGCTAGTTAATCAACTCCCTAATCAGCTAGCTTATCAGCTACCTAACCAACTACCAGTTAGTTAATAAGTTACCAGCTAATTTTTCAGCTAGTTTTGCTAAACAGAGCCTTAGTTTGGACATAATTTACTTCTCAATTTGGAAGTTTCCTCTGAGTTGAACATCTTCCCCTGGTACTATAAACACTGCATTAACTTTCAAATTATACATTTTCAATCACTTGACTATAGGTGATGAAATTTCATTTTTTTGTTGGTTTCATTTACTTGTGTTCTTCTATACTGGAATTCGTTGGTTTTTAATCTTCGGTGCAAACCATGAATTCTCACTCATCAATAATACTAAGTTACAACATATTGTTTATCATTATATGCATTCTAAAATTTAGCATACATACTCACCTTCCTATACTACAGGAGGCATTGTGATTTGTGAACAAATACATTGAGGCCAACTATTCCAAGCCACTGCAATTCGGACCAGAGAAGATTAATGGAGCAGTTTTGGTCGTTTACATAAATTGAGGAAAAGCAGTGATTGTATCTTTGGATGTTGAGCATTATTACTTATATTCGATCTATTTTGTTGGAAGTGTTGATTAATAATATTCTTTTTACCGTTTCAAAGAAAAACACAAGTGACATAATGAGTCACTTAAGTGACGGTATATAAACAACAATCATTTTAACACTATTTGGTAATATTACGCTAAATGTAAATGTCATGTTTGCAAATAAAAAATAATGTTATATAAAGGAAAACAAAGTAAAAATATAACGAAGTAACACAATGTAATAACATTGATGATTTTCTTGATAATATAGGTCCGTATCGAAATAAATTATTTAAAAATTATCTCACAAGAGAGTAAGTCTTCTGAGAGACGGTTTTTAGATAATTTATCTAGAGACGGACCTATATTATCAAGAAAATCATCGATGTTATTAATCAAAACACCTACGTTTTCAAATATTGATGTTTTTTTTCATATTACAACAAGACTTATTTCGTTAACAACATAGACGTTTCGGTTAATAACATGGGTGCTTTTATTGATAACATAGACCGTCTCTAGATAATTCTAAATTCTTACCATAGATAACTATTTGGCCTATAATCCATCTTTTTGCTCATGTCCAAAGTACACCAGCCTAATCAAATACTTCATTTCAAATTATTTTATGTCTTGAATTAAAACATTTGTATTGTGATCCAAAAAAAAGTATATAAAATGCTTTTGATTAACAATACCACCCGTATCTTATTTGTCACATATTTGAATTTCACTTGGCACCATACTGGTAACAAGTTTGAACCCGGTTGCTCACACTTTGTGTTATATTTGTCTTAAGGTATATAGTAAATCAATAAAACATGTTTGTCTACCTGAGAATTCATAATACTCATCTATGTTGTCAATCCTGCAATGATCCTAATATCCTAGAACGCTTCCAGGCATGTCCGGGATTTATACATCTATGCTGGTGGCATAACATATCAAATGATCCCAATGTTTACCAGACTGAGATCCCGGCAAATCTCGTCATCATAGTGCCATGTCATTGATACTTTGAATAAATGACCAATTTAATCTCAATTACCTCAACTTTAATTTACTTGTCATTGTAAATTTATTTCGACTTTGCACATACTTATACGTTAATTTCTTAATTTATATTATATATATATATATATATATATATATATATATATATCATTTTAGTGTCTTGTAAATCCAACTTTATTGTTCATTGCACACAATAATTAGGAAAAGAGGCTCGTACCAACTATCATGATACTCTGAATTTACTGAATTAATCAAATTAACACGTACACAATGTGTAACCATTTTTATATAGGGTGAGTAAAAGGGAACCACAAACATTCATCTTGTATTTTTCCCACATGTTTGTTGTTCTTGAGTCTTTTTATTGTTTATTGTGTTGAGTTTCATTACTTGTTTATGTTTTGTTCATTTGTAGGTGTTTTGTGCAAACCGCATTGTTTGGAGAAAAAAATGGGTGTGTTTCTATGCATTCTTGAGGAAGACGCAGTCTCAATGCCTTAGACGGACGTCGGGAGCACAAAAATACACCGATGGTCAACTTTAGGAAGTTGGTGAACGCCAACTTAGATCGAAGCTAGTTGGCGAACACCAACTAGTAAGAAAACTAGCGAATTGAGTAGGAAAAAAAAAAAGGCTCGCGAGCTTGTGAACGCCAACACACCATTTTTTTCCCCTATATATGTATTTTTTGGTATTTTCGAATTACTCCTTGCTTTGTGACATTATGAAGTTGTCAAGAGACCGTCTCTCATAAAACTTTGTGCTCACAAGATACCACATTCATCAGTATACTACGTCAATTAAAATTGGGTTGATTAAAGTCAGTGTTTGAAAAACCGGTCCAGACCGGTCGAACCAGAAATTTTGGGAATAGCGGTCCGGTTAGTGCATGTAACCGTCTTGGATATCCAACTGCTGAGAACCGGCCCGGTAAACCGTCAACCGATTGAGAACCGGTTTTTTTTATTTCATTTGATAAATATTGAATAAAATGGAAGTGGTGGGAATTGAACTCGGGTCTAGAATATATAGCTTAGTAACTTGGGGCTTTCTACTGTAGGTGTCGCCCTGACTAACGTCAATCACCTATTTTGATCCATTAGATTAAAATTTTAACGGTGGAGATCGAATAATCTGTTCCCTTTCACATTGAGTGTTGCCATGGGGTGTCGCTCGTGTCGCAAAAGGTAGGATCTAACCATCTACGTTGCTTTAAATTATTTAAATAAAATATTTTTGATATATTAAAAATTAACTCTATTAAAAAATCAAAAAAAAATTGAAATCAAAATTAAATCAAAATTTTTAATCACCCATCTTCTTCCCCACCACCACCACCGCCACCCGCCACCACCGCCAAAATCATTGCCGGAGCTTCCATGGCGGAATGCTTGATGTTTATTACTATTAATCCTTCAAAATTTATCCGACGACCTGACCGAAAAAGTAAACTACGACCATGGCTACTAGTTTACCAGATGATTAATTGGTAAAACATGTACTGTAAACATATTCATTAATGATGATTAATTATCAAGAAATGATTGATGTGATGATTCATCCCCATTAATAAACCTAAACATGACATGATTGATCGGTACTGCAAACGAATTATGAGAAAGGATTAGAGAGTATCGGAGCTTCCGCTATGGTTTCGCCGGCGGAAGCTCCGACAGTGATTTTGGTGGTGGGTGGTGGCGGCGGCGATGGGTGGTGGTGTTGGTGGCGGTTGGTGGTGGTGGGGATTGGGGAAGAAGATATGTATTTAATTGTTTCTATTAGGAATCAATGGAGAAGTTAATAGTTTTAAAAAAGAAATAGCGGTTGAAGGCGATGCAGAGCGGTTGAGGGCGACACAGAGCAACGGCTGACGGCGACACAGAGCAACGAATACGTGTCAGATGTCGACACCCTGACTGACGTTAGTCAGGGCGACACCCTGACTGACGGATACCAATCATCTACTAAGTAAAAGAACAATCACTTAATATTTTTGACATTCATTTTTCATTTTACAAGTTACAACTTTACATGTTTTAAATTCTAACATTTGAACCATCATAAATTAATATGGAAGATCTAGTATTTTAGAATTTTTTTTCTTTTATAATTCAATATAAGTTCGAATTATTACAATTCAATATAGGTTCATATTAGACAATTTATTTATTAGTTACGTTGTAGTTTGATTATATGTAGTCTAATCTTTTTACTATTTGTTGTGATTGTTCAACTTCGTAAATATTAATTACAAACCTCATATTAATTAGATTTATTAACAAACACATGTATAAGACGTCATACCGGTCAATAAGAGGTTTGACCGGTTGAACCGATTAAACTAATATTTTGTAGCATGTCCGGTTCTACACCCGGTTCGGTTTTTCGTACACTGATTAAAGTTGGGTGCCAAACATCCGACTCTATTACCCGCTCCCAAATCTGCTGCTCCTCAGAAATCAACAATAGCCAAATCACGCAACCTATAATCCCAAATTTCTACCTAATGGAAGAATCCGATCTAACCTACAATCGCGATCTTCTCCCAGGTCGAGGAAGACGACTATGGAAGCTGGTTGGAATTGTGATTGGGTTAACCATCAGGTTACGGAAATTGTCGCAGTCACTGAGACCAGGAAAGCTTGTAAAATCTAATCCTCGATGGATTGTTGAATCGCTCCTGTGGACCCTCGACGACGAAACTGGTAGCAGAATGATCTACAAAGTCTCCGACCGGACAACGGGCTTGATCTACTCTATGATGGTTATCAATCACAATTTCGGAACCTCCAAGCTCGATGATATACGACGTCAGATCCAGATCCTCAAGGAGTTGGATCACCCAAATCTGGTAAAGTGCTTTGACATGTGGGAAACAGCCGATCGCCAGATTTATCTTCTCCTCGATTCCGTCGATAAGCGAGGCGACGAAATTCTAGTCAGAGACGAGTCAGAATTCGCCCATTTCGCCCGGCAATTGCTCCTCGGATTGGAATACCTGCATCGTCAACGTGTCTGGCAGGGAGATGTCAGACTCGGTAACATATTTATTGATTCGAAGAGTCAGCTGAAGCTTATGTGCGTTGGGAATACCCTGACCGGAGTACCGATTCTTTCTGAGAGTGGGATCTGGGATGTATGGAACTTGGGGCTGACTTTGCTCAAGTTGTATGGTCGATCATTTGGCAGTGTAAAACCTGTTCATCATGTTTACAGGAAAGGTAAGAATCGCCAAGTGGTTTCCGTTCGTGAAGTCTGTACAACTGGCAGATCAACTCTCTCACCGCAACTAAAGCCATCACATGTTCATATGTGGAACTTTTTCCGGTGCTGTATGATGAGAGATGCTTCACCGAGGTGGACTCCAGCACAACTTCTCGATCATCCTTTTGTAAAATATCATTCTACTAGTTTATCTGGACAAAATGTCAGATTCCTCCATCATACTACGATGATATCTTCTTTGATTTATGTTTCGAAATAAACAAATTCTTGGAAGAGACGTGTGTATAAGTGAAAGACTTGAGAGACGGATTGATCTTATTTCTTAATTATATGTATAATAATGCTTTAGTGTATGTTTGACAAGCGATTATAATCGCGTAAATCTGGTTAAAAACACCTGGTTTTCTTGATTTTAATCGCCATCAAACAGCCTGTAATGTTTTATGGGTGGACTGTCTCAGGAGAATTACTCTTTAGGAAAAACTGATGTACTGGATACTTGAATGAATTGTATTAGAAAACTAACATTCCTCTGTGTTAGATAGTGTCATATCTGTTGAGCAGTGTTAGTGCAATACTGGAGATATGATGGGGAAGTGACCTAAAACAGGAAAAGTTGTCTTGCACCTCTTTATTTTGTTGCTGCTGTGCTTGTGGTTGTAGTCGTCGGTGCTACGGCTGTTGTTCTTATGCTTGTATTCTTATGTCTTGTGGAGCAAAGACTTTCTATGTTGCTTTCATGTGTTAAATGCACCTCATATTGTGATGTCTATTTAAATTGCAGAGGGGGCACTCTTCTGCAGCAACTTCAGTTTCTGTCTCTCAGGGATCTAATCCGTATGTATTATTTGAACAAGTGGGGGAAGATGGTCCCAACAAAAAACCCTCTCTGCGTTATGACAAAGCAATTCACCATACTGAAAGCTGCAGTGATAGTTTCTCAGTAGCAGGTTCTCCGCATGATAATCTAGGCTATCCTTATACACCTGATATACAAATGCTACATAGTGATGAAGATGAAGATCTACTTGATAGCTCAGCATCATCTATGTTATTGGAATCTCTAGCAGCGTACGATTTCTACACTTCTGAATCTGACAAAAAAGGTTACGTTAAATGCACTCAATTTTGCTCTCTGTTTCCTGAAGGTTTTCAGTTTGACAAGGATAAATTAGTTCAGCTATGGATTGCTGAAGAGTGCATTGATTCGGAAGAGGAGAGGATGGAGGATGTGGCTGACTCATACTTCCAATATTTGCTTGATTATGATGTGATAATACCTTCAAAGTACGACGTTCTTTATGAAAAGAAGAAATACAAAGTGAATGTATCTAAAGCTTCGCATTGCGTAACAGGAAATGGTGAGTATTTGCGTGAGTATTTGAGAGCTGATGAAGGAAATTTGGATGAGGTCTTATGTTCAAATACAGCTCGGCACTTATCTTTTCACTGTGAAACATTTGATTCAAGAATATTTGATTCTCTTAAAGATTTTAAGCAACTTCGCACACTGCTATTGCTTGGTGATTCTGGCTGTCGTATCGACCAATTACCTAATTCTCTTTTCCTGGGTTTAAAGCTCTTGCGAACATTGGACTTGAGTTTCACACCTGTCTCAGAATTACCCAGCTCTATTGGGAATTTGGAATCTCTAAGGTGTCTTGATGTTTCAGGGACTCCCATCAGCCAGTTACCTGAATCAGTTGTACGCCTTCACTTTCTGCAAACTTTGAGACTAATAGGGTGTATTGGAGTTCATAAATTACCAAAGGAACTAGGTAAGTTGATTAACCTCTGCCACTTGGATTTTGATATTGTTCGGCAATTGGATTCAATGCCCAAGGGAATTGGAAGTTTAATAAAACTTCAGACTCTGCATGCTTTTCTCGTGGGTAAGCATTCTGGATGTGGTGTAGGGGAGCTAGAAAAAATGAATAACATTACAGGGTCATTTTGTATATCGAGACTTGAAAATGTTTTGAGTTTAGACGAAGCAGAGAGAGCTACGTTGGGAAAAAAGAAACATCTTGATAAGCTGGAATTGAGATGGAATGATCATCGGAGTGAAAATTATTCTATGGAAAGTGAAATACTAGAGCGTCTGCAACCACATTTTGGCCTCAAAGAATTGGAAATAATCTTTTACTGTGGTTCTACGCTTCCAAGTTGGATCAGCAACCGGTCCTTTACGGATCTTGCAGCTATCACCCTCTACAAGTGCATAAATTGTCATATCCTACCTTCTTTAGGTGAATTACCATCTCTTAAAGTCCTGACGGTTGTTGGGATGGAAAGTGTGACGGATATTAACAGTGTATTTTGTAGGAAGCATGGAACTCAGAATTATAGTGGCTTCCCTAGTCTAGAGAAGTTGACACTTGATAGTATGCTTAACATGGAAAAGTGGACAGGGCTCGAGGATGGTGATTTTTTATGCCTTCGTCGCATCACCATAAGATATTGCCCAAAGCTTTCTATCCTCCCCGTTTTGTCACACCTTCGTGCTTTAATACATCTTGAAATAAGTCACTGCACAGAGCTAATCTCTTTACCTGATGGAGGATTGCCAAGTTCCATGGAATCATTGATCATAAGGGACTGCCCTAAGATTGTTGAGGGATCCTTCAATAATGGAGGCCAAGACAGGCTGAACATTTCGCATGTGAGAAACATATGGATTGACATGAAAGAAATTTCCTTACATTAAAGTAAGACACAAGGTCATTTCAAGGAAGGTACTAATTCCTTAGTATATGGTTTTATGTTTGCTTTCCATGTATAGTGGCTGTCTGGTACAGAGTTAAAAAGTGAGTTAAAGGAAAAAAATTAGTTGATGGATAGTAACTGAGTTCAAGTTGAGTTATATAAAATTGTGTTGGTATAGAGTTAAAATATTATAGAGTTTATAGGGTTGTTATATAGTGTGTGTAAGAAAGAAGTTATGTGTGTAAGTATGAAGTGAGGATTTGATATTTTTAAGGTTATTTGATTGGTTGTAATGTTGTTTGATTGATTTAAGGTTGTTAGTATAATTGAAAAAGTAAGAGATAAAAATAGTAGGATAGAAATAGAAGTACAATTGTTAATTGGATAAAAATTGAGTTAAAATGTTTATAAGTTAAATTGATGCCAAATTTTCTTTTAACTTAGTTTTGCAACTTTAGTTGCATAACAAACCCCCTGTATAGTTTCTATGTATATGTTCATAGGGTCTTTGATCTTGAATACTAACTTCATTAAATTAAGTTGCTATTTACATATTCACTTTTGATGACCTAGGGGTATACAAGTATATATTACCCTGCTGCTGTTCTTGTCCTTTGCTGCTGTTTGTATTTTACTTTTATTAATGTAACAATTATGAATTATTTCTACTGATGTGGTTTGGTTTGCTTACTCCAGAGTCTAGAACTCTGGACTCTGGATTAAGGAAATTCTTGCTGCGCTTCCCATTAAAGATTGAAACGGACTGTGTGGTTTGGCCTTGAATACAATGCTTACAAGAAGTGTTATTTATGATTTGCATCAGGTTTTCTGGTAATAGTAAATAGTGTGATAGAAGGCATCTACACCTCATTATCTAAAGGATGAAGACACACTGCGCGTCTGCACTGATCAAAGAATGACAAACACGGATGTGCCTGCTGATCGATCTGCTGGTCCTTGTTTCTAATTTTCTGTATTGGATGTGACAGAGCAGTTTATTCGGTTGTATTACATCGATTTTTGAAATGTATATTTTGAAATTGTAACTTATCGACCCAAATTTCATATGGACTTGCAGATTTGCCAAGTGCGCCTCTTCTGCTGAATCCACGATGTGGTCTCGGATTATACTTGTCAAACATTAAAATATTAGAATTTGCGTCATGCTTGTGTGTAGTGTATTCTAGATCAGTTAAAAAGTTCCAACTTGATGTTGGTCCTGTAAATGCATTATATTGCTATGAAATTGTCGGTTATATATGTTTTGCTAAAATATGCACTCTTGCACGTGTGCACAAATTCGTGTGTTAGGATTGAAGTACCGTAACTAACATCAGGTTTTCTACCGTCAATCAAGGTGTCGCCCTGACTATTGTCAGTCAATTTATCGACATCTGACACGTGTCCGTTGCTCGGTATCGCCCTCAACCGTTGTTCTTTGTCGCCCTCAACCATTGCTCTGTATCGCTTTCAACCTTTTTTTTTTCTAACTATTAACTTCTTCCAAAAATTTTAATTATTAAAATTTTAACTCTCCTTCCCAATCCCCACCACCACCCACCACCACCGCACCAACACCACCACCCACCATCTTCTTCCCCAGCACCAACACAGCACACCACCACCAAAATCACTGCCGGAGCTTCCATGGCGAAAAGCTGATCAATTTTTTTTTTTTTTTTTGAGCTTCTGCCGTGGAAGCTCCGGCAGTGGCGTGGCCGGAGCTTCCACGTCCATGGCGGAAGCTCCAGATCAGAGCTTCCGTGGCGACTTCCGGTGAGTTGTGGTGGTGGGTGGTGGTGGTGGTGGGGAAGAAGATAGGTAATTTAATTTTAATTATTGGTTTTGATTTCAAAATTTTAAGTTTGATTTTTTAATAGAGGTAATTTTTTAATAGATCAAAAATATTTTTTTTACATATATTTAAATAATTTAAAGCGACGTATGCGGTTAGAGCAACACGTAGCGCAACACCTTGTGCGACACGAACGACACCCCATGGCAACACTTAGTGCAAAAGGTAACAGATTATTCGATCTCCATCGTTAAAATTCTAATCTAATGGATCAAAATATATAGGTGACTACCGTTAGTCAGGGCGACACCTTGACTGACGGTAGAAAGCCCCGTGGGCTTTTCAATTTTCAGGTCGGCTTCGTACCGACCTGAACGTAGGTGATCGTTAGATGTTCGCCACGTGGCATTGGTACGATCTTGTCATTTATGTTATATTTAATTATTATTTAATACTATAATATGGATGTACAACTGTACCCCTTTTAAAATTTAATTAAAACCCAAAATTTCACAAATATCAATCAAACCCCAAAATTTCCCAGACCCATAACCAAATATATGGACTTGATCGTCCTCTCCCTTTCTCCCTCTCTACATAATTTCAAGCCTAGATGCATTGGAAGATTATAATTATTTGCTCCCAGTAGAAGATTATGTTTATTAGGGCTGTACATAAAAAACCCGCCTTGTTGCCCAATCCGCTTCATAAGACCACCATGGTTGAAATTTTTAAAAATATCCACCGTGGGTTGAAAATTTAATCACCCGCTTCGGGCGGGTGGATGGTGGGTGCGGGCGAAGTCACCCGCCACCCACCCGACCCACCCGCCCATGTAATTTATATATTTTTTTTATTTTTTATTATATAATTATATAGTAAATATAAGAAATAAGAATTAATATGAGTATATGACATCATTCCAATTTCACACAACAGAGAACTTATACATATGTATGGTGATTGTACTTGCTTATGGAGTGTTTTATTTCGTATTGGAACTTATATTCATCTTGTTCGAACATATTATAGCATTTTATTTTATACGTTGAACCCGCCCGCCATCCACCCGCCATTCACCCGCTTAAATGTCAACCCACCCGTCGTGGTTTGATAAATTGTTCACCCGCCATGGTTCAATATTTTGTCCATCCGCTATATATAGGTCGGTTGAATATTTGGTAAAAAACCGCCCGCGTACACCCTAATGTTTATTTCCCTGACCTATCACCAAATCCATGGCCTTCATGACGCAGATAGACATTAGATGTGAATGATCAATTTACCGAGTATTTATTATAACATGAATTCCATAGGTTCTCACGCAACATTAATTATGGTACGGTCCTAATGAATTTTGGGATTATTTTATGTGAAGAATTAGGAGGGTTCTTCATCGCAAAATTAGTACCTGCAGACTTTAATTTGGCGTGTTCTTCACCCGATGAATTAGGTGTTCTAGAAAATTGTTATTGAAATTAATTGCAAGTATTTTTGAGGATGGGTATGCAATTAATTATCTATTTGTATTTTATTAATAAAGACCAAATATGTAATTTAACAACATTGAAATTATTTATTATATTTATATTTAAAAATGATAATTATGTATTAAGGGTATTATAGCCAATTTATTCTTTATTGGAGATTTTTAATTATTAAAAAATAAATTATAATCAATCGTACTTAAAATTATTGAAAAAGTGAGTTCGAACCAAAATGAATGGATTAAATTGAATTCAATGACATGTGGCAGAAATCTAATGTAGACCTGCGTTCAGGTCTACATTTAGGTCAGTACGAAGCCGACCTAAGAATAGAAAAGCCCAAGTAATTAGTATTTGTAGTTTTGTGCCATTGTGGTGGTAGTGGAATTCTTTTTTACTTTTCTGGAAATTTGGCTCCTTTGACAAGAAACTGCAGATTAATGTTCATGATATGGTTAATATGTTGTCATCATACTTCCAGTAATCTCTTGTATGGCATGTGCAATACATTTTTTCTACCTTATAGTTGGCTACAAAAATTGCATGTCACTGCAACTTAATGTCATGAGTTAGTACAATTACATATTTACATCCTTGTTTATTTTTGGAAGTATTCAACAATATTAAGTCTATTTTGTTATTGTCAAGTCCATCGAGGAATATCCTCCAAAGAAAGGGTTTTATTACTAACTTCAGAATACCGAATCCATGAACCTGTTTAGTCCTACATGTGTGTGTCAAAATGCGAAAAACTCCAAACATGCGATGATAAGAGGATTCGATCATGCTTGCAGCGTGCTCGATTTTTGATATATAGCGTGTCATTCTCCAGTGTGAATTTACAGATTCCAGAGTTATATTTCACATGTTTATTCTGCAAAGACAAGTAGGAACAACAATCATAACTTATCTAATAAGAAGACTTGTGAGTTACCATCAAAATAAACTAGTACTAACCCGTGGCGATGCCACAGTATAATTTACTTTCAATAACAAATAGAAAATGGATGACAAAATTAATTATTCGAGAAAATAAAATAGTCAAACTTACTTGTAAACAACACTGGTCGTGGTGTTCGCGCGTAGTCCTTCTCCATCCAAAACTATATTATCATTGAGTCTTTTTTATGCTAACTATCAAAATAAAAATACGACTCATCGTGAATGATGTGCTTTGAAAGGGGTATGATTCAGCCTTAACCCGTTTGGGACCCGACCGGTTGAATAATATATAATTTATATCGGGTCCTATCGTACCTGGCCTGTAAATTATTAACATGTACATGTATTATTGTATCCTCAAATCCGAACCAACATAAATTATAAAAGTGTACGTACAACACAATCAATAAGATTAGTTCCCAACAACCCCGCGGTGGTAAGTGGTCACCTGGTCACCCCACGGAGAAAGATTATTGTTCTACAAACATAATTTCACATGGTCCCCCCCCCCCCCCCCCGGCCGTGCGTTATGGAGATCAAGAAGTGAGAGAAGATCTAAGAGTTTTCCCGCCTAGAGAGTATCTGCCCTGAGGGGTGGGGGGAGTGTAGTTTTTACTAATCTGTGGCGGTGCCACGTCATAAAATTCTCTAAAAATCAAGCAAATTAATATAATACAGAGTATAATTTAATAAAACAAATATAACACTACACCCAAACATTGTTAAACATCTCCTTGTAAACCACATCAGCGTTTAGACTTATCACAGTCTTAGAGTTGAGTTTATCCCACCAATTTAATTCCCAAATTGAAATGGTCTTATTATCATCGTTAGTTTACATTTGAATTGAGTCAATCAGTTGGAAGTATCCCTTCATTAAAGTAATTTCTACATATGGTATGGTTTAGTTTTCAAATATAGTTCCCAATTTGTAATTATCACAATCTTAGAGATTGTTTACCCCCCCAAACTGAGTTCTCACATAGAATTATCACAATTTTAGAGTATTTCTCCATATAATGTGGTTTACACTTCTAATAGAATTTTCAAGTCTGACTGATCTCATTCATAGAATTTGTTTACCGTTCGAATAAAGTTACTAAGTCAGAATTATCTCATTTTTATATTATTTTCTAAATAGCATGGTTTATCCTTCCATTAGAGTTCCCAAGTTAAAATTAATCATTTTTAGAGTTGTTTTGCCCAAATGGAGTTCTTGATTAAGAATTACTCCATTTTTAAAGTTGAGTTTAACCTCTGAATCCAATTTTCAAGTTGAAATGTTCTCATTGTTAATAGTTTACTCTTCGGATTGACTGGAATTGTGTCGTTCTTCCAATATTTGTTTGCATATTGACTTGAAGTTGAGTTCCCAAGTTGGACCTATCAAATTCTCAAGGTTGAGTTTACCATGCAAACTAAGTATTCAAATTTGAATAATCTCATTCTTATAGTTGGTTTGACATTCAAATTAATTTTTCAAGTAGATTTATCTCATTATAGTTGATTTGCCATTCGAATTGAGTTTCCAAATTCTAATCATCTCATTTTTATTTACCTTCTAATTGAGTTATAAGCTTGAATCATTTCTTTATTATAGTTTCTCCCTATGTAGTGCGGTTTATTCTTCGAATTGAGTTTGCAAGTTGTACTTATCTTATTATTAAAGCTGGTTTGACATTCGAATTGATTTTCTACGTTAGAATCATCTATTAGAATTGACTTCCTAAGTTGTAATTACAATTGAGTTTACTATTCAAATTGAGTTTCCAAGTTTGAATTATACCATGCGTACAGTTCGTTTATGCTTTAGGGCTGTGCAAAAAACTCACCCGCCTGACCCACCCGCGCAAACCGTCCGCCTTTCACCCGCACCCGCCAACTAATTTTTTTATAAAATGTGTGGTGGGTTAATTTTTTTCACCCGTTATTAGTGGGTGGGTAGTGGGTTGGATGGGTGCAACCCCCGACCCACCCGCCATTTTTATGTATGTATGTATGTATGTAGGTATATGTTTGTAAATTTAAGTATAAGGAGACCCATCGGCTAGAGAAGTTGCATCTCCGCTTATGTCGTTGAGTATAGATATAGTTTAAGTGAGCCTACAACTCTTCTCTCTAAGTACTATTTCGTCTTCATTTTTGCACTCATCATTCGTTCTTCTCAGCTTATGTCATGTATTCAAGCAAAATAACACAAGTTGGCAACTTCTCGGGTCAACATTTCATCCATTACTGCGTGAAAATCTTTAAAATTAAGTAAAGAAGGATAACTATTTCAAAAGAATCACTACACTCTTTGTTCAAAACATGCTCGTTGTTGATTTTTTTTTTTTTTTTTTTTGCTTGCACATCTACTTCTGCACAAATTGCAAGTTTTTAATACATCCATTTTTATCTAAATTCACCCGTCAATCCGCCCACCGCCCGCCCGCCATTTTTATCACCCGAACCGTCGCGGGTTGAAAAAATATTCTACCCCCCTCGGTTTATAATTACAATCACCTGCCATAGGTGGTTCTGTTTGATTTTTCGTAAAAATCCGTCCACACCCGCCCGCGCTCACCCCATTGCTTCCAATTGAGTAACTAAATTGAAATTATCCCTACATAGAGTATTTAACCGTATCAACTATTTACAAAACCTGCCTTAGTAACAATAGTTGAACAATAATTAATGATTTCAAATTTTGCACTACATTTGGAAAATAATTACAATCATAACCAAAAAAATTAAAGATTCTTTTATTTTATAATGCTTTCTTCTATTTTAACTTTTCTTTTTAACCTTTTCCTATAATTTCTTCTTTAATTTACGTTAAAATTCCACCTTTGTCATTTCTCTATAAAACTCCCAAACAACCATTTCTTCAATTTTTTTTTGATTTTTCACTGGTATCCGCTACATGTGACTAATCCAGCCGAGCACTGTCGAGCCCTTTTTGAGGGGGCGGCTCTCCCAACGGTGTTTTTTACATCTACAAGGCTCGAACCCGAGACCTTGCTTAAGTGAACTCAAGTCCCTTACCACTTGAGCCAACAACCGTTGGTATTTCTTCAATTTTTCACTACCACCTACTCGGTCACTTCTTCAATTTTCACCGGCAGAGAATAAGAAAAGGTCGAAAAAATAAAATGCTTTTTGAAACTCTGATATTAAAAAAAAATTGTGTTTTTTAAATTATTTGTTTGGCATCCTGGTTTAATTGAGTTGTGAATAGTAGGTGGATTAAAATGCTTGCCGATCTGCCTAATGTTACTTGTTTGAAGATGAATTTATTGATCCTGATTTCCGTCAATTCGTTGAGATCCGGTAACTTTTTTTCTCCGCTTTTCTTCAGGTCACAATTTAAAACTTTGATAGCCCACCATGCCACATGTTCTACTTCAAAGGGTAGGGGACACATTTAACCATATACTATTATGTACGTACTTGCTCCCAGGACCGTCTTACACTCCGTGCGATATTATGCCCACAAGACGTTGTCAAACAACGCATGTGACCAAACCTTCATGTTTGGCTTTACTACTCTTTCCAAATTAGTGTTACATAATACCGGTTTCTATGTAAATACGATGTTCTATTTTGGTGGGATATTGTTAAGCATCCAATTTTTCTAATATATGAATGTACATAATTTGAATTAACTAAGAATAGAGAAATCTTGATTGATTTCATTCTTAATGTTGCCGAAATTAAGGGATGAGTTGAGCAAAATATATTCTTTCCCAAATTGTACTTGTTTTGATTTATTTAATGCAAAAAAACTTAAAGAAAATCTCAGAATCAATTAATCTTGATGAAAGTCCTAGCTAGATTTTTAAATAGCAACCTGTCTTTCATACATATATATAGAAGATTCTTCCTAGGCCTTCAAATGTTCTCCTTAGATTCCTAATCATAATGCTTGGGGAACTTCACATACAAATACTACATCCATATTAAGATCTTACGGACGGTTTGGGATACAAATTAAACTCGATTTCAATCGAGTTAGCCTTCTTATCCTGTTTGGCCAGAGATTTTAATTGAGTCGGAAAAGTACCCATATTGAATCCACCTACCTATTCACAACTCAATTAAATATTCTTTCTCTACCTACTCTTTTTTCTATCACTTTTTTTTTTCATTTATTATAACAAACTTAAACCAATCAAACGATGGGAAAGGAAAAACTACATAAAATATGATTCTAAAATATATTTTAATGATTTAAAGAAAATTTCCAACAAAATGATATTTCCTCCGTTACGGAATAGCTTCCCCATTTTTGGTGTCTCAACCAAAACTTTCCATTTCCTTTTTTTTATCAATCAATATTTCAACTTTAACATTAAATATATTCAAAAGTAAACTCACTAACATTAATTTATCATACTTCCAACTTTAAAAATAAATTTGAGGGACACACTAACATTATTTTATTTAAAAGTAATGCATAAAAGTAAACGGCAAGCTAGTCCTGAACCGAGAAAGTAAGAGACTATATCATTTGAGAATTTATAAATGTATATTACAAACAATTCTCATGAAGTCACAACGTTCTTGTGCGCTAAAAGAAAAGCGTTCCTGCAAGATGGGGAAAAAAAGAGTTAAAAAAATTTTAATTCACCCGTATATTATAGAAATAGTTAAATAATACTGCAATATTACATATTAAATTTATACTACTATATAATATCCGTGAAATCGACAATAGAGTTGGAATTCCTAGTGGTGTTGATTTCATATGCTTCTTTGGTCGTTGAATGTAGGGGTGTGCAAAAAAGCCACCTGCACAACCGACCGCGCAAACGGCTTGCCTCTTCCACGCACCCGCCAATTAATTTTCTTTAAAAAAAATTAGCGGGTAATTTTTTAAGTCTGGCAATATAATTACAAAATAAAATATAATTAATCTGGCACTAAAATATGCTCAAACATGTTGAAGGAAAGCCAACAGAAGGATGTTCCCTTACAACAATTCCGTTTGTTAGCACCAAAACCTCAACAGCCCTACCAACAATCACAGTCAAACTCGAGCCCTTCTTCTCCATACTCAAGAAGACCAAGCCCACACGCTCTACTGCACCTGCGTTTTCAAGGAGCATTATAGATAGTTTAAAGAAAACTAATGACCTTTTTAACACAAAAAAATTACAAACTTCATGCTCGCTCAAGTACAGTTTTCTTCTAGAAATTAAATAATTTCAGTCTTCTGTTTGATTTTTGAGTTATTGCAAGTAATTATTTGTTCGTTTGAATGTTACCGAACTCTCCAGATCCATAAGAAGATCGTTCCATAGAACATAGCCATAGCCGTGTCATCTACATATAGTAAAAAGTGCTCAAATATTCTTGAATTTAAAAATTTACACATAAGAGAATACTAATACATAAGCAATACTAAGGCAAGAAACAACCAAAAGTCTACCAGGTTCAATTTTCCAATATAAATACACTAAAGGAATTGCAGATCGAAGTGAATCTAAGCCAACTTATCAGCACATCTGCTCATCAACATTCAATTTTGTCCTGGGAAGATCTATTTCATTTCCTTAAACAAATGATAGAAAGTCTAGAACTACTTTATACTGATAATTATCTCCATAAGCAATTTAAAGCATAAAAGAATCATATCGCCGAGCTTATTTTCCATCTCCACCTCAGAACATTGTTCAGAGTGAATGCTCTTCCCAATAAGAAGCACTGCAGATAAAGGCAGTAGAGGTAATGAATCTGGCATTTGATCATTTATCTCAAGGGTCCAATAGATATCATCATCTCAATTTAAGTTGTGACAAAATGAATTTGAGCAAGAGGTTCTGCAAGAAATCCACAATATTGAATTGTTAAAAGATTAGAACTAATGAGTATGTAAGGGAAAAAAAAAAAAAACCTTCGGTGTATCGAGACCCTCTCTCATTCAAACCAATTACCAATCTGTAATGTAAAACGATCCGTTCAAAAAGTAATGAGGAAATGAATAGATAAACAAATGAAAAAATCCGCGTATCTTTCTGAGAAAATAACGCTTTCAATCACATATCATTTCTATGTACTGACAACAGATCAATTTAACTCATCTAATGATGCAACATTCTGTTCCACTTTTTCAAAATTTTCAAAATTTTCCCATTTCATATTATTCCATTTCCAGGAATAATCGAAAAAGCTTCTTAATATTGAGTAATTGTTGGTTTATGTCCAAAGTGTCTCTTGCACCAGTACATAACCAGCTGATCACTAAACATAATTTCAATGTGGAACGAAAACCAAATTAAACTTGCAGTAGGAATTGAGAATTGGTTAGTTTAGCATGCACCTACCCTCTTCTAGTGAGTATTTTGGCCATGTTTCATTGTTATTGGTGACAAAAACAGCACTTTAATCACAAACAATAAAAGTTAAGCAGCCATATTGAGCTAACTGCACTATAGAAAAAGACTGAAGGTCCTTACAACTCTTTATTCTATTCCAACAATTATTTGTTCATAAAAAATGTGGCAAACCAACCGGACATCAAGTGACAAAAGAGTAAGACTGAATAGTAGAGATTGTAGAAACTAATGATAGTTATTACCTAGCTAAAGTACCTTTCCTTGACGGAACAATGAAACAGAATTAAATCGATGGTAAATCAACCAATTTGAATATAAGCGTACCTTTCCTAACACTTATTTCTGATTCGAGGATAAATCTAAAGGCCCATATGACATGGAACGGAAGGTCAGTTAAGAAAATCCAATCTTTGATACAATAGCCGAACTTGAACTCATAACGTATCTCTATTTCTGCAGCCGGTCTTGAGCTCCCATGGCAGTTTGCTTCAGAGCTTCTGTCTGTCCATATACAGCCCGCTTCGAGAAGAAAAGACTCCCGAATGGCTATCCATGCACTACGCGCAACGAACCATATGCTCATAGGTCCATAATTCCATCGTTCTCTTGTCCATGTACATATTCTACATAGATTCATTCAGCCAAACAATTCTAGTTGCAACTTTTAAACAAAAAAAGGAGAGAAAAGAACATGTTATATAAGTAAGATAATTCAAATGATCTAAATGTCACCTAAATGTTATTGTCAAAAAATCTTATTATATATAATTTACTTTTCCCACAATTGAGTCATACTGATCATGGGTGTAACTAACATAAAAGAGGAATTGAGACGGAACTCAATGAATCCGAAATAGTGAAATGATGAGCCAGCTGGTCAGTAAGATGTAGATCTAGATATCTCATAGAAGAAAGTCGAAGATCCTTTCCCATTCATATCCCGTATAAAAACAAACAGTTTTTAAATTAAAAGAATTGGAATAATCACATATTTGGGGAAGAATCAACTGTAAGAATAGAGAGAATAGGGGAATTGATTCTTTACCAAAATTTATCTGGGCGTGACAGATAATATTTACTAAATTAAAACATCACATTAATTTACTCTAAATGTCAAATTTGCACCCAATTTATGTGATTCTTTCCTTCTATTTTTTTTTTTTTTTTTTTTGATTTTTCTAGTCAAATAAATACAAAAAATTGAAAGAAATTCTAAGATTGATTCTTGGCTTAAGTCCTATACAAAATGGATGAAATAAAAATTAGGCTTTAATATATATATATATATATATATATATATATGTATATATATTAGTGGATTGGTATGCTTATTTCTACTGAACACCTAATTGCAGCTAAGACCTCAGCATGAAAAACATACATAAATTGAAAACTTTGTAAATTAGTCAAACAAATTAGGAAAAAAGAGTAAACCTCAGAATTTGTTCAAAACTCTCTGCTAAGAGATGAAACTTGTAAAATGCACGCATCCTAGCTAATTAGATGTGAAAGGAACATTTAATAATTAAAATTAAACCCTTGAAATTAACAAGCAACCCAAATATGTGAAAGTACTCCATAATGAAGAAAGACAGTGACACTATCACCTGACTTTATCCGGCTGAGTGGTTGACCCTTCACCTTAGACTACCCGCATTGGTGACGCCGCAACGACGCGTCATCGGCGGATGACAGGATCCGTGACGAGATTCTGTTGCATTGGTGACGCGTCATGTTTTCCATATTATAAGAATGTTTAGAAGTTAAAATTAATGAAATTGCATTTATAGAACTCGTTTTACAATTTATTAAGGTTAAATCAGAATAAAAAAAATCAGATATGATGATTCCTAACATTGATGCAACAACAAACACACAACACACAAATGGAAATGCAACAAACACACAATTGGGCAAGCTCCACAGTCAATGCATCCTCCAAATATGTTCCATCAAGTCTGCAGTGAGTTCGTCATGCTTGACCAAACTATGCATTCGCCGTGAATTGTTCATATAATCCGGGATAGAATTTATTGTAGATTGCTCCGTCGGATATGAACTCCGTCAATAACATTCGGTACATGCTCACATGTATCTTGTTCGAACTCTTCGATTTCTCTGTCATAGTTTAGGTATGTGTGGCGCTCATTCTCAACTATCATATTGTGGAGTGATGCAGCAATCCATAATCTTTCTGAGTATGGCTATGTCGTGTGCAAGGGCCGGATTCCGTATTATTGCAAATCGTGCTTGCAGAACTTCAAAAGCACATTACACATCTTTCCGGCAAGGCTCCTGACGCTCAGAGAACTTGGCTTCTTTGAAAGTTACTGGATTCGGTGGGTAGATGCCACCGGTTAGGTAGTAAGGCATATCGTACTGATGGCCATTGACCTCAAAGTTGACCTCAGGTGCCTTGTCGTTCAGGAGATCGTCGAACCCAGTGACCACTGCACGATTGAGAAGTCATTGGATTTTTCGGAAATCCCAAAGAATGAATTCCATATCCAAGTATTTTGGGATGCTACTGCTTCTAAAACAAGGGTAGGCTTTTTGCTTCTGGCTTAGAATTGACCGTGTCATGCCTTGGGATAGCTCGTCCATGTCCAATGCATACAGTCGATACTCCCAAGCATGCCCGGAAAACCTCTTGTACCGTTGATTGACAGAAGCCTTCGTACATCGGCTTCGTTATTAATAACTAGAACAGTGACACATACTACGTGTATGAAGCGTAATCCAGATCTACGGTTTGCTAAATCCTAAGTGTGTGTAGAGATACCTATTATTGATCAATTTTGTTGATCTGAAAACAATTCTACCTAAACTATGAAAACTTACGAGATTAGTATTACATTGGGTGAATATTATAAAAACATAGAAGTTCCTCTTATTGGGAGTGCCACCTACATTGTGTGGGAGGATGTTGTAGTCGTTTATAAATCGATTGTAGTTCTGGAGGATTTAAGTGAGAATTAATTATAGGGACAATTATAAATTGGTGTAATCCCCAAATTTTTCCTACTAATTAGTGATACATAATATTTTTACTACAATTTAGTGTCTATATATTTAATTCCAAAGATGCCCTCTAACTAAATATTAAATATAGTATATTTAATAATCAAAATTAATTTTCAATCATCTACATCTATTAAAATATGTTTTGATTTGGTTTCGTAAGATTAGCCAAGCATCATCAAAATAAACAATCGCCCTCATTTACCAGCATTTAATTGCAAGCATCATCTAGCATTATATTACAAACATCATTGAGTGTTATATTAAAAGCATCATTCAATACGAAACAAGCATCATATTAGTACTGCAAACATCATTTAGCATTACATTACAAGCATCATATAATACAAGCATCCAATACGAAACATGTATCATATTAGTACCGCAAGCATCATTTATCATTAAATTACAAGCATCATATAATACAAGCATTCAAAACGAAACAAGCATCATATTAGTTATATAGGCACCATTGATATACATCAAAGTATCAAGCATCATTCTTCAATAGTTATGTGAAGTCGGTTAGCTTAATATTAAAGGAAGTAATGGACCATGGTGTACTGAAAACACTGATGACAAGGATAATGGATGTGTGGTGTTAGAGTGTGCTGAGGACACTTGGATATAACACTGAGAAACAAGAGCAGTTAGAAGTCGAATCTAACTGGGATTCTTTTACTTGGCGACGAAGGTTTCTTTTCTAGTTAGGAAAGAATTCGTTTCTGATTAGGAGAGGCAATGTATGTTGATTTCTCTAGTATATATACACATGTAGGTACTAGAATAAATCGATGAGAACATAGAGAGAACACATTGAGAGATTTCTGATAAGAAACACAGTGAGGAAGAGAGAACAGAGGAGCGTGTAGCTTGAAACTCGGGAGGTTTGGTCATTCCTTGTAAACTGCGTTTCGGTTCTTAGTTAATAGAAATCTTGGTTATCCCATGGACGTAGACAATTGTCGAACCACGTTAAATCTTGTGTTTGTGTTTATTTTCTTGCGTTTATTTGTTTGTTGGTTTGGAGTTTATTGGATTGAATTGAGTTGATTTGATTAACAAGTTACATCAAGCATCAAGCATCATATTAATAAAGCATTCAAATTTAAATGAGGAAAAATAAAAATAACTCAATGCAATCCACTAATTGAACGCATGCCAATATAATTAAGTTAAGTAGGTACGATGTCAATTTGTTACTATTTCTTCTCTCTGTATGTTTTAGAATATTAATTTTGTTAATTCTATGAATTGATGAGATCGAGGAAAAGGAAGAAGAAAGGGCTTATAGATGAGGTTTGTACTACATAGACGTCACCGCAACACCACTCTTGATCATCTCAGGCGACATGAATTAAAAGGGGTAGAAAGAAGGAATTATGGAAAAATGATGACAGAGAAGGAGATGAAGACGTAAGAATAAAAGAAGGAATAATATATTTTATACTCCCTCCGTTTCATTAATAACTTACTAAGCTCTTACTTTCTCTTGGATTAAGGCAATTGTAATAAAAAAAATAGTTTGTAAAAGGTATTATATTGGTAAAGTTGTAAGTGATAAAGTAAGTTATTAATGGAATGGAGGGAGTATTTAGTATGTGGTGTATCTCACGCTCCATAAGTGTGAGAGTGGGATTGTACTGTATTATGTTACTTTTTAACACAGATGATGTCAAATTGAGAAGAGATCGCCAGTTCTCCACGCGCGGGAAATCTGGTTATATTATAAAAACAAACTTTTAATTAATGTCTCCATTGTATATTCGTTTTTTCTCAATCTCAACAGGATTTTTGGGAGAAATCGGTTCAGTTAGAACATAAGAACCGCCTGGCCAACAAACCGGGAAAAACCGGATAGTTCATTGATTAACCGGCAAACCGAAATTAAACCGGTTTTTATATATTTTTCAGTTGAATAAATGTTTTAAAATGGAAATGGTGGGGTTTGAACTTGAGTTTAGAGAGTAGATAGAAGCTTCTTTGCTACTCGGAGAAAACTCATTTATGCTTGTTTACTATTTTATATGGGTGATAACTCAAATCACTAAAGATACTTGAATGTTTTTCTAGGTCATTAATTTCATTTTTTTATTGGGAAAAATTGATTTCCTTTTGTCATTTGAAAGTTACACTTTTACAAGTTTGAATTCTAAAATTTGAATGTTTTAAAATATTGTTATAAACTAGTATGCTAGATCTTTTTTCTTGAAATTCTATTATAATTCAATATAAATTCGTACTAGAGTCTTACACGATATATTTATTAGTAGGTTGCTTATACACATTTTCTATCTCTATGCTTGTTCAATATGTCATATACTTCCTCCGTCCCATTTTCATTTACACGTTTGGTTTTTTTCTTAATTAATTTTAACTTTTAAACGATTCTTTCATATGATATACTTCTAATGTATTTTTGAAATATATATAACGAAAATTTAAAATGTAGTATTTAATAATATGAATTTTTAATTTTTCTACCAACATTATTTATGAATAATTTGCAGACGAAATTTGTAAGTTTTGACCAAAAAAAGTCAAACAGGTAAATGAAACTGGAAGGAATGAGTATTATTTATTAACTATAATACATGTATACTAGGTCAACCAGTGGTTTGGCCGGTTGAACGATTGAACCAACATTTTATAGCATGCATGATTCAACACTTGATCCGGTTTTTTAAACACTGCTTATACCATACCAAAGGACCAAGATCGGATTGCATGGGATCGTGTTCAGAAGAAGCCACCCTCAAATGCATACTTTGCCTATGTACAAAGTACATGTACCATTTTAATCGTCCCACAAAATTTCATACTTTATTAATAAATAAAGCCATTCCACAACAAATAATAAACAATCTTATATTAACATACAAATTACACATTTTATTATTAAAAGTGTAATTTTTCCCACATTTTTTATTCATCGTTACTTTAAATTTTCGTCTAAAACTACGCGTTAACCCAAAGACAACCCTAATATACAAAGTTATCCAACACTGGAGGGAGTTAATATATGCCATTTGTCAAGATACCCATCCCGCCATTCGTAAAGGTCTAATCTTAGGTACAAGTTACAATGGTACAAGGGGTAACACCCATAAATTTCTCAATCTATAGTTAATAGGCATGAGACATGACACAGAAATGGAACTACGGTAAAAAGGCAAAAATCACCATCCTCCACCAGGTTGTGAACTAGTAGCCGTCTTCTTGCTACTATCTACACCGCCACCTTCAGGCCCCCAACTACCCCATTCATCTTTGCGTCCACCACTTTCGCCGCCCCAACTACTCCAATCCCCACCTGGTGAACTCTGGATCTTCGCTCCAGGAAAGTCACCAAATCGATCTTCACTCTCTTTTGGACCCCACTTCTGTGGACCTCCTCGGTCTGACTCCGGCCTGCCACCACCGTAGGAACCCCGTTCACGTCCACGACCACCATTTGGTCTAGGTGCTCCACTAGGGTGCTCACCACCCCTGTAATCAGGTCTCCCTGTAACAAAAACATGAAAAGCAGTTGTGGCATAAAGATCGCAATTAGAAAGATAAATTTGTTAGAATCAATGCTTCTTTTTTTTATCTTGAAAAAAAGGAGGAAAAGGTCACATGATAACAAATAACTACATATCATTTTCCCTGTAAGATGTGCCAACCAAGGTCAAATAAGAAGGCTTCCTTCTTTACAACTGATTAGATGTCTTTTTGCATCATTCACAAATAGTCTTGAAGTGCTAGCCTATACAAGGATGCTAGCGCTTATACAAAGATGGAAATTCATCTAACTTATGTCTAGATACGTTCTTGAAGAAAAAAAATCATGCAACGAAAAATAAAGGGCTGCATAAAAGTATGTGATGACATAAACTATCCCCAAGGGACAAGGACTAAAGTTTGAGTGTAGTTTGAACTTTGAACTTTCATATTTCAAAAAATTTCAGGCTTACCTGTTCTAGGATTTCGATCTCTGCCTGTAAACTGGCTTCCTCTATAAGCACCACCTTCATTAGCTGAACCACCCCAGCCACTACCGAACCCTGATGTTCCTCCAGTTGCAGGACTTCTCATTGGAACCATAGCAGCAACGGACCTAATTGATGGTCCAGAATCATGTGGTTCATCAATGTGTCTCTGAAAATATGCTACTAGGCGGTCTATGTCCTCAAACATTCGCTTCCGGAACTTGAATCCCTTCGGATACAGACCTATGTACTCATGATGTGGACTTGAACTTCGTATGTAAGTCAAAATAAATGTGCCAGGATGTTCATGTGAAATTCCAAAGCAATACACGATTCTCATTGGATTCTCAGATTTCTCACTTTTAAGTAGCTCGTCAAGTTCGCTTTTGGTTCCCCTCCTAAACTTGCGGTAATTCAGCATTGCTTTCAAATGAGTTACCAATGGATCCACATAACGATCCTTCACCTGAATCAATAACAAAAATACAGTGACATTAAGATCACTGAAGGAATAATACTAGGGCAACAGATCATTTTCTCATGCCCCCAATCAAATTCAAAGCTAGTGATAATGATTTAGTCTATCTTAGTACAGATACAGTAGAACTTGAAATACCATTTGTTGGGTTGGGGCATTGGGGGACGAAAACCAAGCCACTTCCGGTTTCCAGTTTTAAGGTCAGATAATGAATGCTGACCAAGAATTATTAATCAAAATTCGTTGATGGAATTATCAGTGGGTGCTATCTGCTTAAATGCAACTCGACTGTTAACCATTAAATTGTAGATGCAAACAAGTAGAATAGGCTCAATCAAATAGACCTCCCGTCTTTTATCAGACGGGATGTCAACTACAAATGTAAAATTTGCAGTGAAATAGATGAGACTAAAATCTTGAACAAAACTGTATTATGATTTTATGAATAATATCGGAGCAAAAATAATTAACCAGTTCCACTATCCACCATATCATACCACCATCTCCATGTCAACAGTCAACACAATAACCCCAAAGGACTTATCAGTGTAACCAAATTAAAATCATCGAACACTTACCTCGTCAAGATCTTCAAAAATATCTTCCCCAATTTTCAGTGTTTTCCCTATTCGAAGCATGCTTGTGATATCCTTGTGTTCCTTTCCACCTTCAATTATATCCTTGTGCGCATAAACGCCATCATAAATCTTCAGAGTCAGGGTCAAATGTGAAAGTCCACGAGAGCTTGGACGATAAATAGTTTCACCAGGATCCTTCTCAGACAAAAACTGGATGCAATGAAAAAAGAATGAATATGAAAATTACCGTGTCAAGGTTTTCATGAAAACAGAAACTGTACAGGAACTCATAGCAAAAAACAACTTATGCTCTCGTTTCAAAGACCAAAACAGCGATGCTGAGACCCGAGAATAAATTCACAATTCAATCCAGATAATAAATGCCTCACCGCTTCTGCTTCATCAGCTGTAATGTTTTTGAAGCTCGGGTGGTGAATCATTCGTGGCTTAAAATTTTTCTTCACAAGCTCCTTCTTGCGAGATTTTTCTTCCTCAGTTCGTACGGTGCTACGTTCTTCATGGTAGTAATGATCCATCATCCTACGGTTTTGAAACCGGTCACTCCTCATTTCACTTTCCTTGCATGTTAAAAACACCTGATAACGATTCTTTTGGATTGACTTGATTCTGCATGTCAAAACATCACCTTCACTTAGCTTGTCAGTCAAGTCATTGATATCCCTCCAATCATCAGTGTAATCTTCCTTGCTAAGCATGCCAGTCAATCCAGATTCAAGAATACATATAGCTTTCTGTGGTTGAACCCTACGAACTGTTGCTTGCACGATCCTTCCTTCAGATAACTCCCTCTCCCCTGAAATCATGTAAAATTCATCATCTTGGTTAGGTTCTACATATGGTCTGCGTCTATCCTGGAAGGCCTCGATCAACTCCAATCTGATATCATTGAGGGTTTCCTTTTTCTCCAGACGGTTTTTATGTTCAGCATACTCGTGAATATCCACAGCCCTCAACAACTGAGGCTTGTCTCTCACATGCTCAATAGCTAATTCCATCACATCATCATCATCATTTATGTCATCATTTACATCCTCTCGGTAAATATCCTTGGCCAATTCCTCTGCCAGGCCATAAGATTCCGGATGTATTCTTGTATCGTCCATCATATCAATAACCTGACTAGTACTGGAAGCTAATCCACTCCGCCTAACTCGTAAGAATCCAGCTGCATTGATAAAAACCTTTTTACCAAGACCATAAACAGTCAACAGGTCTTTTCTAGTGTAAATAGCTCCAGCTCTTAGAAGAGACCTTTGTAGGGAAGCTGCTTTTCTGGGCCCTAGTCCCGAAACAAACTGCAGAGGAGCAAACAACCATTCGTGACTGGAGGCTAAGTTTAGGTCGATGCCGACTTGGTTTGTTACATCGACCATGACTTGTTCGATCATTCCATACTTCTCATCAGGGGTGAGAAAACTCTCCAATGGAAACAGTTTCCAAGATAAAATTTCCCTACCCGGTCCACATAAGGTTGCAACCATGGCTAACGGGTTCTGAAGATAGCGTCCAAGAGCTACAGCGCGCCTGATGATGCCTGGAATTAGGAAAATTGAAAGGTCCAACATCAATGGCATAAACTTGTAAAACAAACACATGCAATATCATATCAAGGATAAGAACGAAAGTGACAAAAGCACTAAAAGTAGCAGAACAAGAAACGCAATAGAGGATTCTCAAACTCCACTGAAGTGCCTATATTAAATATCAGGATGCGTTGTACCTTCTTGCGAAGGAAGCTGATCAACAGATATGCGGGAATTCTCATACAAATGTGGCAGAGATTCATCACCGTACACAATGTTCAGATTATCCATTTCCTGACCAACATCTCTTGGATTATCTTCCACCATCTTGAAAATGATCTGGTTACATGACAGAGTAAACACATTAAATCATAAGCCATCATGCAATTTACAACTTGCTGGTAAAATATCACGACCACTACCTCATAAATATCCTCTTTCAGCCGTGTGCACGACAAATTAGCCGCTCCTAGAACAACCACATGGGGTTGGTGATCCATCATAAATTTCTGCACCCGCTGCTGATCAGTCTTCTTGCGTTGCTGCTCATGAACACTTTGACCACGAAGACTCAGGGATCCAGCATGTAAGACATCTAAAACCTCCCCAGATGAATCCAACATCACAAAAGTCGTAGCTGGCTTTCCAGGGCCCCAGCAGCAAGCCATAACTCTCGGTGCTGCATCTTCCTCTGAATTTATATCATGTTCTTTCCTCTGATAAGGTGCCAATGACACTTTATCCCACAACAGTTTTCCATACTCGGAAAGCAACCAGGATTTCGATCTACTAGACAATAATGATCTTGCTTCCTTCTCCATTGATGGTAGAAGTAAATTGTAAAATGCATCATTTAGTATCAATTTTCTCTGCTCATTCCATAATTGTGCAGATTTACTCACGCCATCACTCAGGTAATAGTCGTTTGAGTCGCTTATTAACTTCTCAAGTACTATTTCTGGGAGCTTGATTGTAACTTGCAGGAGTTTCTCTTCTTCAGCCTTCTGAATCAGAGCCCACTGTGCATCATCAAATCTGTTAAGCGGCTTTTCTCGCAACCACTTCACACCAGCAAATTGATGAAAAGAATCAATTGCTACATTTCCATCAGTAGTAGGACTAGTCGAGACCACGGCATTGTCCATAAAGATACCACGAACATGTCTACGGACAGAAGGCTCACAGCTAATCTCAATGGCTGCCTAATTAACAAATTGAAAATGTTAGCAAAGTAAGAAAAAGGCACTCTACAGATCATTCATGTTCCAAGAGTACTAAATCAGAGGCTTCCACATACCATGTGCCTTGCACCTTTCAGCACAGCTTGAGGTGTCTCAAACATAGCACAGGTGTAATTAGAAGCCACCTCTTCTGGTGTCTCCTTCGGATCCACCAACTCATCCATCCTCTACAAAGAAGAGAAACCAATTAATTTAGCATTTATAAATAGGACTAATAAGAATGACGCTTAACCTACCATTTCCACCAAAGAAATGTGCAAACCAAATTGCTCAGAGCTATAGCCAAACTTGCTTGCAACCTCCCAGAGGCCAGCTTTACTGCATATGCTGTAATGTGATTTCCTCTTTGGTCTCTTAAACTGCCCCTCATCTAGAACAACTTCTCCGGGCGGGAAGTGCAAATTAAACTTAGAGTCCACATCATCAACCTCTCTTTCTGAATCAGCAACTTTGAGTGACTTGGCAATTGATTCAAAGAGTTGTTGATTTAAACTTAAACGTGTCTCATCATATACTCGGCGTGTCTCTTCTTCAAATCGCCTATTGTAGTACGACTGTAATGCACCTTTTCTTTTCTGAAGGAGGAGCCACTTCTGATCCAAGTCTTGAATTGTCCAAAGCACCTTTAAGAAACCATTATTAGTATCTCATTCGACTATCCTAGCTGCCTATGCACGGATGATGAATAACAGGTTACAAGAGACGAGGGAAAACAATTTTTAACATAGAATGTTTTTGAAAAACTAAAAGACAAAATAACAAAATATACTATTGGCAGTATAAAAGAAGTAGCTGTCCTGCTCAAAGTTGCCTGTTTTCCATTTTGGGTCTCCCATCCAAAACTACTACTAGTACTTAAACTATTGGCATGTTTTTGTCCCCCATGTCATCCATAATCACAAAACACACTAAAATAAACAAATTTCCCACTGATCATTCATCCTTTAATCATTTTTTTGTTCAACCAGCACCGACTTTCAACTTTTTATTCATTATTTAATTAAACAACACCAACTTCAAGAATTTCTACTTTTTTATACTGCACTCTTAGAATTTGTGGGCAGGGTGGAAGTAGTACAACTTAACAAAAGATGAGAACCAGCAACAGAAGTTTTGACATACTTAAGGTTTTATAAGATAAGATAATAAACGCCCACCTTGTGCCACTTAACGTTAGGTTTCTGGCTAGGATATTCATCATTGTGGGACTGCGGCTCGTTTGGATCCTTCAATAAACTCAAGATGTCTTCCTTCCGATACATAGCAATGCACGGAACCTATATTGTAGATAAATAATCTCAAAAGTCACAATAACACACTGGAGAACACCCATATATATATAGCCACAGGGCAAAACTCAGAAGTTCATACCTCCAGCTTCTGAATGTGCATTAATTCCAGAAGACTAGCAATTTCATCCTTGATTTGATCAGGTTGAACATTCGTGAACCCTCTGAATAAAGGCATTGAACCGTTGACAAGCTTATTATATATCCATTCTTTCTCCATGTCAATACTATCCCCATCTGTTGGTGGGTGGCCAGTACTTTCCTCCATGATCTACGAGACGAATATAAGACAAACCAACGATAAGAACCTCTAAAATACTCCAAAAGATGCTTGCTTTACTTGCATCCTCTCAGAATGCTAGACCAAGTTGCATTCTCACAGGATGCTTGACTAACCTGCATTCTCTCAGGCACATCAATCTCCCGAATGTGGTCATCTTTTCCTGTCATGTACTTCTCAGATAGTACACTGGGATCAAACTGATCTTCAAGGCTTCTTTCACCAGTTTCACCAAACCTGTCCCCCACTTCCAACCTTCGAATTCTCAAGAGATCGTCAACATCACCAAATATGTCATGAGCTTCCTGCAAAGCTGATGATGAAATCCCTGGTCGTTGCCTGCCCTTTTTTACCTTCTTCCTCCTGCATCCACATAATGTACATGTAAGCAAGCAAGAATAAATTCATGCGAGCCACATGCCAAAGAAAATTCTGTACCTCACAGGAGCTCCATGCTCATCCATTTCTTCTTCGTCAACAATAAAATCAGCCATTTCATCCTCTTCACCCATGTCTACATCTTCTTCTTCTTCTGGCTGTTCATCTTCCTCAGCAATATCTTCGAATGGTTGTCCTAAGAGTTTTTTATGTACTCGATAACATCAGTGAGTAATTGATTATTCAAAAATGCAGGACGATACAATATAATCAAGATTTACCATCATAATCCCCAAATAAACTACGTTCCAGCTTCTCCTCTGCTGTACGTCGTCCCTTTCCACTTCCATCAAATTCCTCTTCATCAGAAAACCCAGAAGGTTCTTCCTCAGTATCCCTCCGAGCCTTTTTTAGACGCTTAAATTTACCCTCCTAATATTATTTAAAAAAGAAGTCCCACAAATGGCATCAGTAAGCATACAGTGTAGGAACGAACAGGGAATTATAACAGACAAAAGAAAGAAAAAAAAAATAAAACTTGCATGTTTTGGGCGATGAACAGAGATGTTGCTCTCCTGGAGGAGCTCATAGTCATCATCATCCAGCTCATAGTTCCTCTCAGACTCCCTGTATAGACCGAGAAATGATACTGGTTAGTCAAATATTACTTTAGGCACGTACACGGGAAATATAATAAGCAATTGCCATGAGTACATAATTCTACCTTTTCTTCCGCTTCTTCTTCTTCTGTCTCTCCTCATCACTATTGTCCCTATCATCTTCCGCTTCCCCGTCTTCCTCGTCAACATCATCCACTATGAACCCATCTTTCTCATATTCATTCTGACCTCCTTCTGCAGTAAAAAGAGAATTATAAAGGTAACGATGTAATCAGTTATGAAACATGCCTGAATGCGTTGCCAGGATAGGAAAACCAGAATAAAATTACATCCAGTAGGCATCAAGTAAAATACCAGTAGCATTTGATTTGGCAAACAGCAGCTTGAGATTCTTACATGCGAGGCAGTGTACTACTACCTAATTCCCAATTGTCATAAGTCATAACATTGGAATCAATGCAAAGATGTTTATGTAATCCACTTTCACGCTTTAAAGCATGAATTTTCAAAGATAAACTATGCATTCCACTTTAGTGTCGAAGCCGAAACACTTGTTCCTTATACATGGATGTCTCCTTGTAGAGACATGTTCTAAGACAGAAAGAAAGATGACAAGATAAGAGCAGATACCAAGGCCCTATATTGTAAAAGGTACAAATTCAACAAGCAGATCAGAGTGTTTGGCTAACGATTAAAATCAAGAAAATCATGTTAAAATAGGAGTTTTCGGGTATTTTTAACGAGGTTTTCTTGATTTTAATCGATTGCCAAACAGGGTTACTGCATCAAACTCCAGGTACTTGTAAGAATTAAACAAACTACAGTTATAAGAAAAATAAAATACTAATGAATAATATATCGTTGAAAAGATAGGGCAAAGGGTTGCTCATACGACACCGTACCATCCTCTTCTTCATCTTCATCTTCATCGTCACGATCATCAACCTGATCGCCATAGGGCTCCTCCTCGTCCCTTTCTTCCTCTTCCACTCCAATCTCATCTGCATCGGGAAATTTGATAAGAAATCGTATTCCAATCTGGGCAGCTAATTGAACGAATTGTGTAAGGGTTAGTACCATCGTCATCAGAAATCACATTCTTGCCCGCCATTCGAAAGATTACTGCAGCCGCTCAGCAACAAACTACCTAGCGCCGGTCACAGAAACAACCTAAGCTCGCGTACCAAAGACACTGTTACACTTGGTATAGACACTGAGATAAGTAATAGTGTAATACTCCCCCTCCGTCCCCCGATTTAACTTTCCGCATCTATTTTGGAGCTTCTCATCTCTTAAAATTTTTATTGTACTTTATTCACTATTCTTTTAAAACTTATAACCGGGTCCGAGGGAAGTTAAAACCGGAAGGGAGGAAGTATTATTGTATTGATGAGAATTAAAGTACGGGCTATACCAATCACTCCAAAAATATGTAATCCAACTATACACGGAGTAAAAGGAAAATATACTATTGTATAAAATAGAAAGAAGAGAACTTGAGTAATCAATCTTTGCTCGATTCTTGAGATATATCTTGAGAGATATTGCCACACCATTTGTAGACTCCTATTTATTTTTTAATAGTTTCTTATTTGTGTTCGAATTATTTCTAATTGTGTTACGTGGAATACTATTTATATTCAATTTAGCTAGCATGTTTTGCAATTTACCGACCAAACAACTAAGAGTAAGTATAATGATGTATGGTCGCTGAATAATGTTTTTATGTTGTCAAGGAAAACATCGATGATATCAATCAAAACGTCTATGTTCTCAAAATTAATGTTTTTTCATTGTTCGTGGAATGGCTCCAATTGTGAATAGTTTATATTCTCTTGAAAATAGACACGATATTTATCATGTTTAGAATAAAAGACACAAACCAAGTAATCCGAGAAATCCCACCTATTTATGGCATTTTAGACTTGGTCACATTGCAAGACTAAGAAAGTTGGACTACTTAGAACCGTTTAACCTTGAGTCATATGGGTCTTGCGAGTCTGCTCAAAGGAAACATGACCAACAAATCTATTTTAGGAAAGAGACTTAAAGCCACAAAGGTGCTTGAATTATATTGGTACAGACAGATGTGTGCGCCCCTCTTAAAATTCAAACTATATGAGGTCTCTCATACTTCATAACCTTTACTGACGATTTCTCAAGATATAGAAATGTGTATCTTATAAAACACAAATCTGAATCATTCGAGGAATTTAAGGAATTTAATTAGAGTTGGAGTAGAGAAACAACTTGAAACAAGTATCACGAATCTTCGATCTGATGGAGGAGGCGAGTACTTGAGCAAGGAATTTATGGGTTGCTTAAAGGAAAAAATGGAATTCAATCGCAATTGACTCCTCCTGGACACTCCCAACTAAATGGTGTATCATAAAGGACAAATCGAACCTTGTTAGACATGGTAAGATCCATGATGAGTTCATCCACTCTTCCAACATACCTTTGGGGATATGCATTACAACATTCAATAGAGTTCCATCTAAGTCAGTAGAGAAAACACCATTTGAGTTATGGACTGGCTGAAAGCCATCCCTAATACATTTGCGAGCTTGGGGTTGCCCTGCATATGTAAAGAAAATGTTAACTGACAAGTTGGAAATGAAAAGTAAAAATATTAATTTGTGGGATACCCTAAGGAAACTAAGGGCTATTACTTCTACTATCCCCAAGATAATCGTCTCTAGGAATGTTGCATTCCTTGAAGAAGATTATGTCTTTGAGAACAAAGATCTAAGGGTAATGGAGCTTGAAGAAATTCAACAACCACAAATTAACATTGAAGGTGATGAATTATCAAGTGGAGTTGTCAAGGATTCAATTGAAGCTTTTGAAGAATCACGAGGTGAGTCTCTTCTAGCTAGTGGGAGCTTGATGCGTCAAATCAAGTCTTTAATTTGTCTATAGCCAAAGGCACAAATCAAGATCACTAGAAAACAATAGTAAAGTGATGAGTTGTCACGAGTGTCGTTCTCGAAGGACTTGGCTAAGCTTTTGTTTGCAAATGCAAGTTTATTTAATCGACTGGAAAGCAAGCAAAGCAAGTAATAGAGATTTATGATAAGTTTGTGTTTCAAACCAGATGTAACTCAGAGTTTGTTATGAAAAACCAACCAATCAACTCTACCCAATCCCCAAGGAAACAATCATATAAAGAACGCTTCGGTTTATTTCTGTAAATAAATACAGGTTGGTGGTAAGTAAATAGTTCATGCTAGCAGATAGGGCAGCAAGTAGAAGCGACAAAAGAAAGTAATCATTTTTTATGGAAATAGTAGAGTCGTCAATTCTACCAAACCAAGTCATTTACGTACGATGGGTCCTGCCATATGAGTTTAACCAGGAGGTGCGAATTACTCTAGTGAATTTTGGGTGTTTATATTCGATTACTAAGCCTCATGAAAACCGTAAATGAATCCGCAGAGATTAAACAATCAAGCCATTCATACAAAAAGTGTAAACCCTAGTTGCAATTCCTAAATTCTTAAAACCGACCTATTGAATGATTAGCTACGCATTCCACTCATGTTCCACACATCCAACATGCAATATACGTATACACAATCCAATGAATTAATGCAAATCTACCTATTATCAAAAGAAGTTCAGCCAATTACCAAGTTGTCACGGATTTGGTTCCACGGATGAAAAGCTTCGATTGAATTCGCGTAGAAATCAAGATTCAAACCCTTCGTTGGTTCTCCAATGTGATTCAATAATCATCCAAAAGGTTTGTTACAATTGTTGATGTAAATTTTGAGTTCTTGGAAGAGAAAAGTAAAAGGGGAAATTCAAATGGGGAGTTTATAATCTGGAATGAATTATGTCTAAAAAAGAAACGCATAAATTGGAAATATAAAGAAAAATTCGTCAGAAGCGTTACAAACGGACCGGGTGATCGCCCGATCCTAGCAGGCGATCGCTTGGGCATCTGTACGTTGTCACAGCGTACAGATTTGCCCAGGCGATCGCTCAGAAAAGTGGGTGATCGCTTCAAAATTTCAGGCGGTCGCCTACTCCATCATCTTCCTCTCTGGATTATCTTCGCACGGCCGCCGATTTGAGATCAATCCGACATCGTATAAAAAAGTTATGCCCAAAATGGCTAGACCGCTCCAATGTAGTTCTACTTTCGCAAGTTTTCACTCAAATGGCCGTAAAAATTTCATCCGAACTTCAAATGCACTTTTGTTTCGACCGTCGAACTCCACTTTCCACCACCTTTGAGACCTTGGAACTTTTGACCTTCTGGTAATGCAACAAAATGCACCATTTTAGCCTCATTTCTTCAAGGAAATACCTCCAACCTGAATACAAGGTGGAAACACAACAAACACAAGAAACTACACAAAATATATACAAAACACAACTAAATAACTAGTACAAGGAAGGAAAAAAAGGGCTAAATGGGGTGTCTAAAGACGCCTCATCAGAGCTTTTCCATGACAGGGTTGCCATTGCTAGATACCCAAGCAAACCATGCTATGGAATATCTCCATTTCAAGAAACAATAGAGAACATTGATCATGTGAATTCTAGGAACGTTGAGAATACATTGGAGGAGCTCATGACAATCAGAATGAACGGCCGGTACAATCAAAGGAAATCGCACTTGGTA
The DNA here is from genome assembly GCA_026545765.1 of Plantago major. Taxonomy (NCBI): domain Eukaryota; kingdom Viridiplantae; phylum Streptophyta; class Magnoliopsida; order Lamiales; family Plantaginaceae; genus Plantago; species Plantago major. The sequence goes on from CM048840.1 coordinate 45,984,627, forward strand.
GGTCAAACAGGCTAGCAGGAAAGATAAGTCTGCTCTTGGAGGATCAGAACTCATCAAGTCAAAGTGACCCTATTAATTACACCCAAGAAATGTCAGACACTGACTCCGAGAGGTGGCAACAATCCATGGAATCTGAAATAGACTCTATGTATGTCAATCAAGTATGGGACTTGGTAGACTTGCCTAAAGGGGTTAGACCCATTGGATGCAAATGGATTTTCAAGAGGAAAAGCAATGTTGATGGCAAAGTACAAATCTAGGGTAATAGCAAAAGGTTATAGTCAAATACAATGAATTAACTACGACGAAACTTATCGCCAATGGCAAATTTAAGGTCTATTCGTATTCTACTTGCAGTAGTTGCATACTATGATTATGAGATTTGGCAAGTGGATGTTAAGACCACTTTCCTAAATGGAAACCTCGAGGAGGAGGTCTATATGGTACAACCAGAAAGATTCACATCAAAAGCAAATCCCAAGGGAGTATGCAAGTTACAAGGATCCATCTATGGACTAAAGCAAGCCTCAAGGAGTTGGAATGTCCGCTTAGACGAAGTGATCAAATCGTTTGACTTCGTAAGAGTATGGAATATCCATGCATTTATTGTAAATGCATCAACCATGGAATAGTCCATGGTGATATATTATTCTCGTAGAGCAAATATTGATTGTCATAGGCCGTATTTAGGTAGCTGAAATAAAATGAATCATATTATACATATTGTGACAAGGTAACCATTGGAGAGCGCGGGGTAATGATATGTATCCTGAGGGCCTTTCAGATGATAATAACGTAGTTTAAAACTAAGTAGTCGTGAGCTTTACAATAGAGGGAGGTTGGGGAACCTTTACACTGTGACACCATTGTCAAAACCTTTCGATCTTTACGCTCTCATTATTTCTTTCACTCTGTTTACAAATTTGCATGTTTTTAAAAGCTTTCAATTGATTTATCTCAAAACAGCCCAAAAAGAATTTTGTTTACAGTTACGTCTTTTACAATTTGCTTTACCAACTTTGTGTCGTAATTTGTTAGTGCCTACACCAGGTATCCAGAGAGAACGACAATTTGAGTCAACTTTCTGCTATACTAATCTATTTGTTCGTGGATTGTAGGCTTCCGAATTTATAAATTACGAAACTTTGCGAGTGTTTGGTGAACATCTCACCTCAACGACATTCGTACCATCAAGCACCCGTCAGAACTACTCACACTTAACACTAGTGCATCGCAAATATCCTCAGTCATATTGTTTGCTGAGGCATACTCCCTCTCTATAGTTGTGCACTGATTCCTACAGTGACCGCACCGGTCACAATTGTAGCACCTGATCAAACTCTTATCCTTCCTCGGTTTCGACCTATGCCTAGATCTCGATCGCTCTCTGTTTCTCGACTTAGTCTCTGACCAACCCATATTTTTAATATTCAATGTTGTTCCCATGTATACTCCTGATTCCTTCCTGCGAATTTCTTCACTCATGATTAAATATGTAATCTCAGCTAAAACTAGCTTTTACCTCTTTTGCCGAAGCAATAACTCCAGTTATTGTGCCACTCCAGCTTTTTGACAAAGAAGACAATAGAAGTATGGCTTGAATCTCATATTCAAATTGTATCCCAACATACTCCAACTGGGCGATAGTCATATTGAAATCGTGAGATGTTTGGCCAATGTTGTGCATTCTGCCATCTTCATGTTGAAGGGGCGTCTCATTAAGTGGACTTTATTTGTTGTGGATGGTTTTCTCATACATATCCTTTAACGTATTCAGCATCCCCATTATGGTCTTTGTCTTCACCATTTAGAGAGCAACGTTTTCGGAGGGAGTTAGGCGAACTACGCTTATCGTCTTCCTATATAACAACTTCCAATCTTCGTCTTTCATATCTTTATGTTTTGCCTCCAACAAGGCTTCTTGCAAATCTTTACCGTACAAGTCATCCTCGATCTTCATCCTCCAAAACGTATAATTGGTCCCGTCGAACTTTACAATCGCAGCTTTAATATCACCCATATTGTTATTTTCACTGTCCCAACTGAACCAGGCTCTTGATACCACCTGTTAGGATATAAACTTCAATAATATGGGGATAACTGACGAAATAAGAAAACCAGGGGGCGAGAAAGACACAAATTTGGTTACACAGTTCGTCAATAACCCTGAGTACGTCTAGGGGCACTACCAAACCAGTATTCCACTAAACAATGAGAGAATTGTAGGATACAACTTCGACCCACAATAACTTACTAACTTTCTATTCAATCAATGTCTAGGATTTAACAATTAGCTAACTACTAAACTGCTCTAGGCTAACTGCTCTCAAGCTCTATAGCTCTATGCTAATTATTCTTCTGTGTAGTAATTTAACAAGTTACTATGGTTGTGGTACATATACATAGGACCAATGGTGGAGCCATTCATGGGCAAGCCAAGGCAATTGCCTTGCCTCAAATTTTGATACTTGATATACCATTCATATGAAATGTTGTATATTAAATTTCTCTTGGTGTACAGATCTCTAATAGTTTTATATTCCATTTTGTTTTGATATAGCATTTTAAATTTTTATCTACAATATTCAATATTTTATTATAAAAGTGGATCACGTTAAAGCTTCTAAAGTGTTGTCCCTTACGCTTTTAGCGCGGAATATACCATTTTCAAGTTGTTTAGTTTGCGTTTTATTTTTTATACAAACCCGTACGGCCGCACTGTCATAATTTGCATTTATGATTAGTTACGAGTTAGTATAACTATGTCATTTAATATGATATGCGCGTCGAATTTATATGTTAAAAATTCTTTTTAATTTCAATTGTATATTTGAATTATATTAAGTATTTAATATAGATCAAATATAATTTACTTATGCAACTAAAAAGACACGATTTAAGACGCTCGCGCTTTAATTTCATGTTTTCACATTTTGACACTTTTGGGCTTACACTTTCGCTCATACTTTTATGATGTAGTTTGGTACGATTTTGTCTTGCCTGACTAGAATTTTTGGCTCCATCACTGCATAGGACTAGGCTAACTACTCTCAAGCTCTATAGCTCTTATTGGCTGAAATTTCTCATATATAGCACTGCGGGTGGATAGTGTATCAAAGATGGATATCTGGAACACAGCACAAGAACAAAACAAAATATTTATACTGCCGAGCAAAGGGTTAGCCCTCGGTCCTTAAGACTTTATTTGTCCCGCTCTGGTGCTCACGGTTTACGTAACAAATAGTCTCCCAAGATAGAACAGCAGTGATGAATTAGAATTCTAGCACTGAACTCTAACTCCGACTAATTACTGCAATAATGGAAGAACTGAAGAACATCCAACACCCGCCAAGTATCAAAATATTATCTATCCTTCGTTACGGTTAGAAAATCCCATGGAAATTCATATTCAACGTCCTCCAAACTTCGCAAGTTACTTATGGCTTGAAATCCGTAATGAATAAATTATCTTGGGGATCCTCCACAATTATCCTAGAAGAGAATCTGCGATTTGGATTATGGATGTATTGACTTGAATGTTTAAAAACGTAATAGGGGAGCCCTATATATAGATATTCAAAGGATTCAAGGAAAAGACACAATTGTTGAAGCATAAGAGTCTGTGTCCGAACTGACACATACGAATCAGCTCCAACTGTTCTCACAAAGAGTTGCTTGGCTCAATTGGAGAGACACGATTGTTGCCAACAAGTAGGTTGTGAGTTCAATCTCCAATAGGTGTAATGCTTTGCTGTTTTTTCTTTTCCCTTTTTCAACAACCTTTCAAGGTATTCCATGAGGTACAAAGTTCAAACCTCTTCTTCCACACCTTATTATCTATTTATTTTGTCAGAATTCATTGCAAATACCTTCGTATTAATAATTACAAGCGGTTTATTTGTCCATTAATTTCCCATTCATCTTCAATCCGAATGGAGTAATTAAAGACACCAAACACACTTTAATTAAAAATTCCAACAATCCCCCCACATGAATGAAAATTCATGCACACACGTGCTTCACACACTTTAATTTTCCAACGGAAAATCATATTGCAACGGGATCGATTGTCATTGACATTGAATCGTCCTTAGTAGAATACCATCGGATTTACTTGCCACCCAGTGGATGTGGTGCCTTGAACCAGTCGGCGTTTTTTGTAAACCAAGACAATGATATCAACACAATAATTCTCCTTATTGCCTCATTCTTTTTCTCAGTCCATCAAAGGCCTTGGACTTCTTGGATTCTGAAGTGTTCTCGTTTAATTTGAAGCGGCCTAGACTTCACACTTAAATAGGTGATCTCGTTCTAAAAGCATTCCTGCCAATGCTCTGCTCGTAAGCTAAAGAGATTAAGAATCTTCTTCAGCGATCATTAAGAGTTCAGTGACTCATCCTCCGCCGGGACCGCAGGAGCACTTAATGTCTTTCACGGGAATGGCGCAAATGGAGTATAAATCCTAAGTGCTTTTACCTCGAAGTAAAAAACTTCACGAGGCACGCACTGGTCCTTTACAGCTTAGTTGTCCCATTGAACCAAATTCTTGGCATCTCCAGTCAGTATGGTTGGGTTGCCACCGTAAATTCCCTTAAAGAGTGGGTCTTAAGCCCATTCCCCTAGACAGGCAAATTACTTGATCGTTTAGGTGTAGCTTTTGCTTAGCGGATCAACATGTTATCCTTTGATTTCACATAATCAATAGTGATAACCCACCTATAGATCAACTACCGAATGGTCTTATGTCTATGACGCAGAGTATAGACTAACCATATGACATGTTGTGCCTTGACATATGCTCATGTGATTGTGTACATCAATAAACATTTTACTCCCACCTACTTCACTAACAATCTATGGTTTCTCCATGCATGCCTGAGACAACTCATATGTTATGACAGCGATAAGGAAGTATTTATTTAAGCCATCATGCTCATGCACTCAACATGTACCTTATGCATAAGGATATGCATCTCCATGACTTAAAACTTCACGTTTCATAAGTCAATCATTTCTTTATTGTCTTCAACTATAGAGAGTTCTTTTCAACCACGTCTTACCTTCACAAAGAATTCAGTTTAGACACAAGAAATTCAACCGAGTTCATGCCACTACAATGGTCTTAATTGAAAGCATAATTCTTTGAACCCGTAGTTCAATCAATTAATTCCATGCCGGTAACACGTTCTCATTTGGAAATCATCGCGGTTTGGACCTACAATCCAACCAATGTTCTTCAAGAAAATTTTCCCAATATTTTCTCCACCTTGAAACCACGAGGGAACATTCACAAGTATTCATACTTGCACAACTATGTATTGGATACACCATGCTCTTGCACTGTCATGTGCCAAATGTTGGATGTATTCCTTAAGAATTTCCCTCCTTCCCACATTTATATAGAACTTCAAGCCATTATATATTTAACGTGGTCTGAGCTTTCATGTCGATAAACTAAATTTCCGCATTACCAGATCCACTTAAACGACACTTGAATTCTAACAAGATTCAAAGATTAAGTTTCATGTGCATTCAAACCGCCCCCGCATGAGAGGTGAGTCTCTTAAATCTCAACTAGGGAGCGCAAAGCTCCCTTCACCACATGAACGAAGATTCAAGACTTTACACATTTAATGTTGTCCTTTCTATATGTCTGGAAATAGATTTTCCGCATAACAAGACTCACTTAAATGATACTTGATTCCGATAAGCATGGATCAAAGGTCCCATTCACATTTTCCAACTAGGGAAATATTTTTCATGCACTTCATGCATAACAAGTACACATGCATTGAATATGCCAACATACACAATCATCACACAATATCACATAAACGAAATGTAATAAACTCATCATACAAACAAACTTGACAACACATTGCTTGCATACTTTTGTATGAATGTAAATATATAGATGATTGAACCAAAACACGCATATAATGCAACTTCACAATGCAACAACATGAGACAAATATTGCCTTCAACTCTTCTCAAGTTTCAGGTTAAAGTCACAACAAGTTTTTAACACGTACGTACTAACAACGTTTAACGAGTAACTAGTACGTGAAAGTAAGGCCACATTGCATCATAAACAACTCCATGATACAAAATTAAAATTCCAACATAAAATGGAAAAATAATGTGCCATACTTATAAAACAAAACTTGTAAAGATATTAATCACACATATGTACCAAAAAGTATCAATAAAAAGAGAGCTAAGACAATTATTAAAGTATAAACAAACACTGGACCGTCACATTGAAGAGGTGTCCAGTAATTCTAACACCTTTTCACTTACTTTCAACACCGGTCGAGAATAAAAGTGAGTCTAATTTGAAGAGATACCAAATTCGAAGGTTTAAAAGGAAACCAACGGCATTAGGAAATTAAACCAAATTTAATGTCCCGAAAGGTGCAAATACATGTAAACGAGTTCAAGACACAATCAAACAATTATTCACGCAATGATTGCACCAATCATCAAATTGGTACAAGTAAACCACAACATTGAGTAATTTAACTAGAAATTTGATACCCGTTTAACATGTTGATTCCCAATGAGAAGCAACTTCACTAGTACGAATCCATCACCAAACACTTCTGTCTCATCGATCTGTAATCTTTTTCACCATCTCCGAACAATTCCCACGAATAAAATAAAGTCTTAAGTTGTGTTACGATCAACTCTATCACGAGAGCAATGATCGATTGACAGATTAATAGAGAGAAACTCACCAAACAGTTGAGCAGAGAAACTGTATTTCTTCAAATGATTTATGATGCTTTACAAAATGAACAATCGAGCTATTTAAACGGAAGAACAAAGAGTAACGAATCAGTTGTTCCGTAACCGTTCGATCGCCAGGACACGTGTCTAAATCTCCAGCCACAACTTGTTTAAACAACAACCATTAAGTCGTATTTAGTAGAAAAACACGATTTTCCCTATTTAAAGCCAAAACAGCTGAAGAGCGATTCTCTAATCCTGACATTGCACCCTTCTTGTCTTGTGACTTGACCCCAAGTCTCAACATATGGAAATGCCTTGATCAGTGGTAACCAGTCCTCCCAGGTGGCTTCATCTGCAGATAAATGCTCCCATTGTACGAACACCTGAACCACTGCTGCATTGTTGCGTTTAGTAATCCTCCTTTCCCTTAAAGCAATAGTCTGCAACACAATTTGCCCTTCATCATCCATAGGTGGCATAACTCCAACTACAGGTGCCTGAGTACTTATGTGTTTCTTGAGGAGTGATACATGAAACACTGGTTGCACCTTACTATCCACATTGCTCCCTCCTTCAGAAAGGCTTGTCCTCAAGCCTCTTGGTTCACCAAACAACCTGTAAACTTCATATATCTGAATTTCCAACAAGTAAAATTCCCATAGCCTTGGTTCTAACTTTCCAGTATGCTCTACATCACAACCACTATGTAAAGAGTTGCATCTCCCAACCAGGTACAACATTAGAGTAATAGAGCAGCAAATGGCAAACTCAGAGAATAACTGGTGCTCACCATCACCAACTTTACTGTCTAAATCACATAAACTTTCCTCAAGATGGATAACAACAGTAATTTCTGCTTCAATAGAAATTTCCAGAATACGACCCTGGGTACTTAACTCTCGGGACCGTGTTGGTGTCTCAGTGTTCTTTAAACAAGATTCTGATAAGGAAACATAAATCTTGGTAGGTGGGTGGCCACTCTCACTACCAACAGTCCAGGATGGAGCCTTAGTTGGCGCATCCAGATAGTTAAAAATACTTTCCTCTGCCTTCAATAGTGATTGAAAATCCTGCCACGTCAAGTGAAGTCATAGAAGATCCAATGTATGCTCTAGCAACAGCTAATCCATGTTCGAGCTACAGTTTAGGAAAATCTTTTCCAACAGCAATAAAAAAATACCATTTGCGGAGTAGCACCTAATCCATTGATCATTACTACAACTCTACAGCCGCGTGTGATAGGAATATAATTCGTTTCCGCATGAATTCCAAGACCAAGCTCCATCGTGCCAGGGCTTAATTGATCTGATATCCCTTGATCTGGCAATGTGCAAACGGATAACGCAACACCCATCATTCCAACAATTTCATATGCCTTTTTAGCTTCAGCAGCCACTTCAGCTAGAGAGAGGCTATGAGATGCAGTTGGGCCATCAACCTTATGTACAAGAATGGTTCCAGCTAAACCTCTTCGCCCCGCAATGCCTCTTGGAAGTGGTAAAGCACAGTCATCGCCAACAATTACCATCTCCACTATATAACCTTCAGATTTAGCTTGCTCAGCAGCTAAACCGAAATTTAGACAATCACCAGTGTAATTCTTGACAAACAGGAGAGTGTTAAGTGAAAATTCAAGCCTCTGAGCACACAAGTTACAACCAAATTCATGTGAATTATTCGTGTCAGTCTCCCAAATCTCATATGTTTTCACGTAATAAATTCGTTCAGAACATTCAACATGTTCATTTAGGAAACCTCTGCACATGAGAGCTAACTTGCCAAACAACAGTGAAAATACCCTGTTGCTATATTTTCCCCTGTCAAAGACGAATAAGTCATCACCCATGCCCAATTCATTCACCTCAATCTCTGTGGGCAACCGTTTCAGATGAAACAAACTAAACCAAAGAATATATAATAACTTCAATCAGAAAATGACTTATGCGGTGAGATATAGCATTCAAATTCACATATGTCACATTTCTACACCAATTTCTGCAAGGTAAATCACCAGAAACATAGCTAATGACCTGATCCAAGACCTTACAAGTGACAGAACTCAGGGGTGAAACATCAATACCTGATCGATCATTAGTCGGATTGTGAAATTTACACCCCAACATTTCATCGAACAACTTGCGGATGTCATTTAGAATTTCATCATCGCGTTCGACCTCAACATTAAAGAGCTCATGGGCATCCGAATTGCAAGTTTTACTCTCCGGAATTTCATCGAACAACTTGCGGTTGTCGTTTAGAACTTCATCAACTTGTTCGAACTCATCATCTCCCGGTTTGGATCGTTGAATCGGTACAGAAGATGCCTCTGATGATCGGTCAGGAGTGTTGCGAAGAAGCTCTACCAACATTACCATCATCTGATCCTGTTTAATATGAAAATCACGAATACTCGACTTCAAATCACGAATACTGGAAATTAGTCACACCAGCTTCAAGCTTCTCAATTTGAGCTGCGTGATTCTGTTTCACCATTTTTCCACAGAGTAACGCGGAATCAACCTGTTTGCTGCATAATATTCGCCCTCGATCAATTTCACTCATCGGCTGCTGGAGATTGGTGGATCTACACTCAGAAACCGCCAATTGATCGGTCGATCTACACTCAGAAACCACCAATTGATCAGAGTTACGCACGAAGAACGCTGGCTCTGATGCCATTGTTACGATCAACTCTATCACGAGAGTAATGATCGATTGACAGATTAACAGAGAGAAACTCACCAAACAGTTGAGCAGAGAAACTGTATTTCTTCAAATGATTTATGATGCTTTACAAAAATGAACAATCGAGCTATTTAAACGGAGGAACAAAGAGTAACGAATCAGTTGTTCAGTAACCGTTCGATCGCCAGGACACGTGTCTAAATCTCCAGCCACAACTTGTTTAAACAACAACCATTAAGTCGTATTTAGTATAAAAACACGATTTTCCCTATTTAAAGCCAAAACAGCTGAAGAGCGATCCTCTAATCCTGTTAGGAATATCTGTTTAGATTTTGATCAGCAACCTAATGACTTATCTTAGCTCGGAAAGGTGATTAGTACTCTTAGTTCACTTGAACACTGTAAAAGAGGAAACTCACTAAGTATGATAGTCTAGCTAATCTTGTATAGGATGTTAGGTCTCGAATTGTAATTTTTATTTTCTGATGAAGACCAAGAAGAAGGCATCCAGCAGGAAAAGTTCAAACGGATTTGAAGACTTGAAGACTGCACAAGATTACTGAAGACAAGGGTTTTTGAGATACCTATGTCCAGATATCTTGAAGAAACAAGTGTTTCGAAACACGTGTTGCAAAAAGATATCTGAGAAATAAGAGGCTTCTGAGACGAGGAAAGTGCCCACAGATATCTACACTCAGATACCTTGGACATAAACTATGTTTCTGAAAAAGAAATATTTTATAACAAATTGTTTCAACAAGTGGTATCTGGAGTTGTGATAATCGATGGAAAAGAACATGCAAAGCTTCAGAAAACTCTGATTGAATAAAGATCTCTGATACCATGCATAGTTCCGTTGGCACTACAGGATAAAATATAGTACAGTGCATTAAATGCGCAGACAGAAATGTCTGAACGAAAACGGTAGCTTCTGAAGAAGAAGACAAACCTGCTACAGTACTATATTCAGATATCAATAGTTTGAATTTGATTTAAGCCTAACGGATACTATTCAAACGGCACTCAAATTTATCTATAAATATCAACACTTAGACTGCTTGAGAACACACCTTAGAACACACAGAACTTACACTCTGAACGCACATTGAACATCTTAGAATCTCACAAGTTCTCTCAAGCAAACTACTTACCTTCAAGCTTTCTGTTGCGACCAAAGCTCTTGATTCTAAGTAGCACAAAAGTTCTAAGTGTCCTGATCCTTAACAAGCATTGTTATATGTGAAAGAGTTGAACTAAGATTTCATATCTAAGAGTCATTCTCTGGAACACTTACAATAGACTTGGGTCAGTAGAGAACAAGATACCATACATTGAAAAGTGTATTAAGTATACTTGATTCATAGAGCTATCTGAATAATTGAATAAGTTATTTAAGAAGCTCACCTGACAAACAAACCTAAAACCAACACCATATTCGGCGTGGAGTACAAGAAGTACTTAGTTTGGGAAACTAAGGAACAACTCCAAGGTTGCTGAGCACAGGAAGTACTTAGCTTGGGAAGCTAAGGAATAACTCAAAAAGGTTTCTGAGTACATGAAGTACTTGGCTGTGAAAGCCGGGGAATAACTCAGGGGGAACACTTGGTTGGGAACCTAGTGTATTTAGGAATCAAGAGAAGATATCTCTAAGGTTACCTCATTTATCTGTCTTAGTGGATTCTAGGTCTGAGAAAGGCCGAAGTGGATTAGTTGAAGGATTACGCCACCTTCAGATACCACTATAAAAAGACGTGTTATTTACTTTCTGCATTCTATTACTTTATTTATCTTGCAAAGTATTTACACTTATCTTGCTGAGCACATTCACTTGTCACAGAAAAGTCTTCCGCTCTCTGAAATTAAGTATCAGATATCTTCATAGATATCTGAGAAACTGTGTTTACCGACAAAAGTTTTAAAAGACTATTCACCCCCCCCCCCCCCCTCTAGTCTTTTACTTTGCCGTTATCTTGACCAACAAGTGGTATCAGAGCTGGAGGTTCCCAAGCCTTCTGCACTGAACCTATATCCCAGATAAGTCCCCACTAACTATTTTTCACCTACACTTGATTCGTTTGTTTAGTGTGTCTGCTGCAGGAAGTCTTTAAGTGACGCCCCAATTCTCAAGCCAGAGAATTATGAGAAATGGAAGAACAACATGATGCTCCACCTAGAAGCCATCAGTGACGAAATGATCGAAGTAATAAAGAATGGCCCAATAATCATTCAACAACTCAAGCAAGTCATAGAGGTTTCAAATGGTAGAGACAGAGAACAAAGTGATGGGTCTTCACAGACAGTTGCATCAACCAGTGGGAGACCTTCCAGTCAAGTTATTTACGAACCAAAACCCAGAGAGCTCTGGACATCGGAAGATGCCAAGAGAAACCGATTGGATGGACAAGCTCGTAACATCATAATACGTTCTACTCCTGAGCACATACAGTGTAAACTGTGGGGTGCAAAAACGGCGAAAGTAGCCTGGCAACTGATTGAAGAAATCTGTGCCAGCACTGAGAAAATGAAGGAAAATAAGTTCGAAGTTTTGAAGCTCAAATTCCAAAACTTTAAACAAGGTCCCACAGAGACTCTTGAAGAACTAGATTTCCGGTTTACAACACTTATGAGTGACATGGCTGCACTTGGTGAAAGTAATAGATATACCCAGTCAGAAAAGATTAAAACTATTGTGAGAAGTCTAAATCATAACTAGGAGCACACAAAGTTTTTCTACTTCAACCAGGGAATGCCAGATATCACTCCAGTGAAACTTTTCTCTCACCTTGCCACTGTTGACTATGAGACAACTCAAAGAGAACAAACAACTGAGAAGTTGCAGAATGTTGCTCTAGTTGCTCAAGGAACTTCTGGAAAGAAGAAAGGCAAGGAGGTGACTGAGGATGCTCTTGTTGTAAAGCAAATGGAAAAATATGTCAGTATAGAAATTGAGAGAAGAAAGGCCAAAGAGAAGCTGAAAAAGCATTTAGGCTCAAACTATCACCAGTACAAAAATATGCAAAGCTCGCTGAACAAGCCAGCTCAGAAAGCATCAAGTACTGAGGAAGCAGAAATCGGAAACGATATCTGTTTCTATTGTCAGAAACCTGGTCATTTCAAGAAGGATTGCCCTGCCTTCAACAAACTAAAGACAGGTAACAAGAAAGATAGAAGAATCTTCAAAAGAAGTCAGAGGGCTATGCTCACTGAAGAGAGGAAAAAGATTCAACTCCAACTAGATGCTCTAGATACTGAGTCTGATTCTGAGGATGAGGATTCAGATGATTCCACACTGCCTTCCCCGGAAATGTGTGGTGTTTCTCATGAAGTAATTGACTTTGGTCAAAAGAAGAAAGAAGTGTGTGGAATGGCTGAAGAAATCTTTCCAGATATCTCCAACATTGAACCTTGTCTAATGGCTGATGAGGTAATGCATACTTCCTGTTATACTTATGAAAGTGATGAAGAAGCAATCAAAGAACAGGAAAATCTCAGAAAAGAACTTGATCTTTACAAAAGAGAATTTGTGATGTTTCGAGCTAGAGCTGAAAACTTTGAAGAAGAAAAGAATTTTCTTGTAAAGGAAAATTCTCAATTAATCAAGATATCTGAGAAAAAGGATGTTGAAAATGCATTTCTCAAAGCTCAGATATCTGAGACCGAAAAGTCACATAAAGAAGCAATGGCCAATCTTCAAAAGAAATGTGAAGATCTTCTTTCTGAAAATAAGGAACTTAAAAAGAAAGAACTATCTTTTCAATCTTATGCCAAAGCTAGTGACACTCTTACTGAAGTACAATCTTATTTAAGAGATCCTTCAGAAAAGAGAGGACTTGGGCTGGACACACACACACAAACAGTTCTACCACTCTGAATAAGAGTGATGAAAGACGAACATTTGTCAGTACTCAGCAAAGTGATTCCCAGACAATCTACAGAATCGGTCCAAAAGCTAAGGTTGTTGACAAAGGAAAGACAGTTGCAACCAAACCTTTGTGGGAAAAACAAGTCCCAAGGAAAACTGTTGGGAAGGTTTCTGAAAAGAAACATAACACTGAAAAGTGTAATCATCCACAGTGCTATGTCTCTCAAAAAGGAAAAATTGCAGGAGCTGATAAATTCTCCTATGTCACGTTTTCTGGAAAGAAAATAGATTTTCCAGAGACTAGCAAAGCCGCTGAGGAGAGATCTCATATAGCACCAGGTGCTCGAAATGGTATTGGCTATAAAGCCATCGGAAAACAACTTGCTCATGAATACAAACAAGAGCAAGAACGATGGTTTTTAAATGCTAGAATTGCTCGCAGCAATTATCAGAAGTGGAAGATGGATCAAGCCACTGAAAATCTGAATGCCAGGGCTAGAAGAAATCTGGCAAGAAAAGCTAAGTTTGCTGAGAAGCAGACTCAGAAACCTGACAGGTATCTGAAAGCACCAAATGGAGCACCAAGGAACACACCAAGGAAGAAAGTAGTTCTTAATAATAATGATACTAATCATTTAACTATAATTCCTCCTTATGTTCCTGTTAGACAAAAGAATGTTCCTAAGAAATTCATTTAAAAATGGATTCCTACTGGAAGATTCTTTAGTCCAGACGGTTCCATTGTTGGTATGAGAACCTAATCTCCTGTTTCCTGTTTTGTGCAGAACACTCTAAAGACTAATTCAAAGTGGCATTTTGATAGTGGATGTGGGAAGCACATGACAGGAGACAAAGCAAATTTGATTAATTATAAAAAGAGCAATGATGGACCAATTATCAGGTTTGCTGGAGGAGATGAAAATCCAACCATAGGTTTTGGCAATTTGAAGTTTGGAGCCCTTGCAATCTCTGAAGTACTTCATGTAAAGGGATTGAAATATAATCTCCTAAGCATGAGTCAGCTAGTAGACAAAGGGTACACTGTCAAGATCAAGTCAAAACTATGTAAAGTGATTAACAATGAGTCAAAGCAGACAGTCTTGGTTGCAAGGCGTAAAGGAAATCTTTATGTTGCTGATTGGGCATCCGCAACAACCGAAGAATGTCTCATGGTGAGTCAATCTGGCCACACTGAAGAAAATTGGCTATGGCATAAAAGAATGAGTCACTTGAATTTCAAAACTCTGAATAAGCTAGCCAAGAAAGAGTTGGTGGTTGGTTTACCCAAAATGGCATATAGAAAAGAAGGTGTATGCTCAGCTTGCCAAATGGAAAAACAATCCAAAACATCTTTCAAGTCTAAAACTAGACATTCCAGTGAAAGGCCACTGCAAATGTTACATATGGATTTGTTTGAATCCTCAGTAACTAGTTATGCAGGAAAGAAGTATGGTCTGGTTGTTGTCGATGATTACTCAAGATTCACTTGGGTTGTCTTTCTCAAACACAAATCTGATGCAAGGGTTGAGATACCTAACTTGCTGAATAAGCTCGAAGTCATGAAAAATGACAAGGTATCTGTAATCAGTACAGACCATGGTACTGAGTTTGTGAACCAGTACATCAAAGAATTTTGTACCTGCAAAGGTATACAACATCAACTATCTTCTGTAAGGACACCACAACAAAATGGTGTTGCTGAAAGAAAGAATAGGACCCTGAAAGAAGCAGCAAGAACAATGCTCGCTGACACTGAAATAAGTGAAATCTATTGGGTTGAAGCTGTAAACACAACATGCTACACTCAAAACAGATGTCTGATTAACAAACACCATGGCAAGACTCCTTACGAGATTTTCATTAGTAGACCTCCAAGTATCAAGCATTTAAGGGTGTTTGGTTGCAGATGTTTCGTTCTTAACAATGGAAAAGAATATTTGAGAACATTTCAACCAAAGGCAGATGAAGGAGTATTTCTTGGTTATTCTCTGAATAGCAAAGCCTACAGAATCTACAGAATCTACGGAATATTTGTAATCGGGACCAAGTGGGTTTTCAGAAACAAAATGAATGAGTCTGGTGAAATAACCAGAAACAAGGCTAGGTTGGTTGCCAAGGGATTCACTCAGACTGAAGGACTAGATTTTGATGAATCTTATGCACCAGTTGCAAGATTGGATGCAATAAACTTTTTCTAGCCTTTGCAGCTCGTAAAGACTTTACAGTTTATTAGATGGATGTCAAAAGTGCATTCCTAAATGGTGAACTTGCTGAGGAAGTCTATGTTGAGAAACCACTAGGTTTTGAAGTTTCCTCAGAAAGTAGGATGGTCTATTAACTTCAGAAAGCTCTATATGGGCTGAAACAAGCTCCAAGAGCATGGTATGATACATTGGCCAGATACCTACTAGAAAGTGGTTTCAAGAAAGGAAATGTTGATAAAACACTCTTCACATTGAACCATGATGGGAAACTACTTTTAGTTCAAGTATATGTTGATGACATTATATTTGGATCTAAAGACAAGCAACTTTGTGAAGACTTTGCTGAACTCATGAGAGGTAAATTTGAGATGAGCATGATGGGAGAATTGAATTATTTCCTAGGGCTGCAAGTCAAACAACTCAATGATGGAATATTCATTAGTCAAACAAAGTATGCAAAAGACATGCTCAACATGTTCAATCTAAAGCATTCTGAAAAGAATGCTAAGATACCAATGAGCATTAGAACCAAAATGACCTATACTGAATCTGACAAGAGTGTTGAAGAACACAAGTATAGGAAATTGATTGGTTCTCTACTATACCTCACTGCAAGTAGACCTAATATTCAATATGCTGTTGGAGTGTGTGCTAGATTTCAGACAAATCTAACGCAAACACACTACAACATTGCTATAAAAATATTGAGGTATGTAAAAGGTACAGTAGAAGTTGGATTGTGGTATCCAAAAGATAGTGGATTGAGTTTGGTTGGATATTCAGATGCTGACTATGCTGGATCATTGCTTGATAGAAAAAGCACCTCAGGAACTTGTCAATTTCTTGGTGCCAGACTGATATCATGGTTCAGCAAGAAACAAAACTCAATTGCTACATCTACCACAGAGGCTGAATATATTGCTGCTAGATGTTGTGCTTCACAGATATTGTGGATACAACAACAATTCAGAGACTATGGACTCAATGAAGAGAAATTTTTGCAGTCTATTGCTTCACACATATATTTCTGCAGTCTATTGCTTTATTTATCTTGCAAAGTATTTACACTTATCTTGCTAAGCACGTGCACTTATCACAGAAAAGTCTTCCGCTCTCTGAAATTAAGTATCAGATATCTTCACAGATATCTGAGAAACTGTGTTTATCGACAAAAGTTTTAAAAGACTATTCACCCCCCCCCCCCCTCTAGTCTTTTACTTTGCCGTTATCTGGACCAACAAATCCTGACAAGTTGTTGGCTGAAATTTCTCATATATAGCACTGCGGGTGGATAGTGTATCGAATATGTATATTTGGTACACAACACAAGAATAAAATAAAATATTTATACTGCTGAGCAAAGGATTAGCCCTCGGTTCTTAAGACTTTAATTGTCTCACTCTGGTGCTCACGGTTTACGTAACAAATAGTCTCCCAAGATAGAACAACAGTGATGAATTAGAATTCTAGCACTGAACTCTAGCTCCGACGAATTACTACAATAATGGAAGAACTAAAGAACATCCAACACCCGCCAAGTATCAAAATAGCATTTATCATTCGTTACGGTTAGAAAATCCCATGGAAATTCATATTCAACGTCCTCCAAACTTCGCAAGTTACTTAGGACTTGAAATTCGTAAAGAATAAACTATCTTGGGGGATCCTCCACAATTCTCCTAGAAGAGAATTTACGATTGGATTATGGATGTATTGACTTGGATGTTTAAAAACAAAATAGGGGAGCCTTATATATAGATATTCAAAGGATTCAAGGAAAAGACACAATTGTTGAAGCATAAGAGTCTGTGTCCGAACTGACACATAAGAATCTGCTCCAACTGTTTTTGCAAAGAGTTGCTTGGCTCAATTGGAGAGACATGAATTATTGCCAACAAGTAGGTCGTGGGTTTAATCCCCAACAGGTGCAATGTTTTGCTATTTTTTCTTTTCCCTTTTTCAATAACTTTTCGAGATGTTCCATGAGGTACAAATTAAAAATTCCAACAACTCTATGCTAATTATTCGCCACCGCCTCTTCTCTCTTCTCGTTTATAAATCTCCTGTGCATTTCTGTTACGGAGAGTGTCTTCTTGGTAAGAATAATGTGTTGATCATAATGAGAAAATCTATTGACTATTGTGCTCTTGATAACAGTTTGGCACTGATAAGTGGGGTAAAATGCACAAATGTACCCTATGTTCTTCAAAATATGTACGGATGTACCTCATATTCTTGAAATTGCACGGATGTACCTTATGTTCTTTAATATTATGCTCACTTGCTCCAATAGTCTCCATGTGTACAAGTGAATTTTTATTTTAAGTATACAAGTGTTAAAAATTCACAATATATTTATTTTTTCGAAACAAAGAGCAATAAAATTAACTTAAAATTATTAAAACTAATAAAATTTTTTATAATAAAATGAAAAAAACATAAATATATTTTAATTTAAAGGCACTAGAAAATATTATCAAAATTATTGAAGGCAAAAAGGTTATGACAATATAGTGTATATTATGAATTATTGTAATCTGAAAATATTTAAGTGAAACCGTCTAACTCTTTCTAATTATATTAATTGTGCTAATTTTAAAAGAAATATAAAGAAAAAATATATTGTTTTCGTCATTTTATTTTTAATATTTAATTTGTACCTTAAATAGTTATTTTATATTTTTTTAAAACTACCCCAATAGTTGTTATAAACTCTTACATTTTATGAAAGAAAATCAATTTTATTGTTCTTGTAATTAGTGGATATTTAAGATTTTTATGCCAAAAAAATAAGTCCACTTGCACAATTGGAGAGTGTAATACACACACCATTATTGGAGCAAGTGTGCTTACTTTTTAAACATTAGAATTCGTTAAACGATTTAAGAATACATTAGACATCCAAGATATTTCGATGAACATTGGGTACATTTTACCCCTGATAATTGACTGACGGGTAAATTGACCAAGATGAAATAACTATTCTCGTGACTATTTCTACTTCTCTAGCTTGATTAGGAAAAAGACTTAGGTCAAAGATTAAAGAAAAACAAATTGTTACAGCTTTGTGTGTTTAAATTTGATGATTATTATTACCGTGAGTGAGAGAAGGTAAAAGAGTTGTCTTTATCTCACAAGTCACAAGCAGGACAAGAACAGTTGATCTGCTGAAGTTGCTCCACAATCTTCCATCTTCCTCCCAACTCAAACCCTAAAACTGTATTTTTTTTTTCAAAAAAATAAATAGAAAAATACCATTATTCAATTCCTCCACCTCTTAACCACTAACCCAAAAAATTTCTTCTTTCAAGAGAAGGAAAAAGAAAGGAGGAAGAAAGAAGCAAGCAAGCCATATGGAGTTTGTCTTTCTACCAAACCACAACCAAAATGGAGAGTAGAAGAGAAACCCACAAAGCAAGCAACCACCCACATTGCTGAGTTATCATCTACTGCAATGGGAAATAAGGCAGAGGATAATGGCCAAGATTTGCCAAGTACCACACTCGATGCACAGGGTACAGCTAGGAGTTCAAGAACCAACAATGGGTGCTGCTTGGGTTGCATTAGGCTTCAAAAGTTTGTGTCTTTCAGATGTGTTTTTGTCTTGGTTCTTGGTCTTGGGTTGTTTCTGTCTGCTGTTTTCTGGTTGCCGTTTTTTCACTTTGGAGATCACAGAGATCTGGATCTGGACTATCAAGGCAAGTGTACTATGATTCAATTTGGAGAGGGTTTTTATGTAGCCATTAGTTTTTCACATTACTGGTAAATGCAGATCTAGTTGTCTCTCACTCTCTTCTATGGACTGATTTAATCAAGTTTCAGTTTTTCCATTTCACATTTTTTTGGGCTGGTAATTTCTAGCTGGGATTTACATCTTCAACCTGTTCCTTTTTCTTTCTTTTGAATTTTACTTGGTAGATGCATCAGTTATTGGGAATTGCTTGAAAATTTACTATCATTGTGAATTTAGTTTATTGTTTGCATCAGTTATTGGGAATTGCTTGGAAATTTAGTATCTGTGTGAATTTAGTTTATTGTTCGCATCAGTTATTGGGAATTGCTTGAAAATTTAGTATCTGTGTGAATTTAGTTTATTGTTTCCAAACTTGAAGTTCAATTGCCAGTTTATTATCTTAGATTATGTGCCGGAGTTTTGATTTCTCTCATTTGCCTTTCATACATGATTATGTGGCAGCAAAAGTTATATCTATGTTGGGTTATTGTTAGAATTATGTGGTCAACTTTTAAATTTACAGATATTGAATTAAACATCTCCCTTTCAATCAATCCATTAAATTCGTGCTGCAGCTGCTCCTTGACTTGGGCAGTCAGTAAGTTTTGACTCTGGAGTTTGTATGTTCTAGTTGTCTTTTCCCGACTTTCTTGCTGTGTCGTCGTTTCTTATTATAAATGCACAAGTATTTACTTTGAGAATCTACCTGATGCCCATTTAAATGGTCTGCAAAACTCTATCATTACTAACAATCCTCACCAGGATTCGGGAGACATACTGGACAAATTCTTTGACTGTAATATGTAAAGTGTTTATCAACTAACTGAACTGTATGTGAAAAGAACAGGTATGGCCTTATTGAAACATGTTTTCTTTTTATCTTACAATTGCATCATGTGGAATCGTGAGTCTTTTTATATTTGATATGACACGTGGCTGTGCGTCTTACTGTTCGATTGTATTAAAAAATCAATTTTTTGTTACACTTCTCATGGGTTATCCTTGATTAGGTTACCATAGATCTGATAACCAAAGAAGCAATGTGCACGTGCAAAGAGTTGGTGTGTGAGTTCTTACCAATTAAAACAGCTTGGAAGAGCATTAAGTATGGAGTTTGAAAGATGGATCTGGAAGTTGCGAAACATACTATTTTGGAAACTGAAGTCATATACCTATATAGTTGAACAAATGGAATATTATATAATTAGTCATGATGGGCAACACATAGAGTCTTAGTGATGGGTTGGGAAAAGCCCAGTTGTCCTCATCCATGTTAATTGACCATGAGTACATAAGATCAGATGCACATTGACAAAAAGATGAGTACAAAAAGCGGTAAACTTTATTGCCATCATTCATGATTTCACATGCTTGATTCCCTTTAGTTTATATCAGCAGAACTGGTCAAGGTTGAAACAACTTGGTGCATTCGTAATTATGGACTGTGGTGTGTAAGTTTGTTGCATATGTGGGAAGCTTGATTAACATGTTTGGCAGGGCGGCTTTGTAAAACCTTCATGATATTCTCCTAGTTTAGTTTCTATGAAAAACAAGAGCACAACACTTACAGATCACGTTGTGGAAAAGCAAAACAATTAAGCAAGATACGTGTGTGGTTCATAATTTCCTCTTACGATGGGAGAGATCGAACAGTAGGATTACAACATCAATACATCATTTGAAGCCTAGGAATTGGCCTCTTTAAGTACTTAAATTGATTAAACAATTCTCAAAATTCTAGACACTAACTTGCCTTCACATTTTTAGTCTATACAAATTGCATGCATGTATGGATCTTCGCAAATAGAGAAGTCAATAGTTTATAAAGGCAGTAATTATGATATTAGTGCCTTCCATGCCATTATATTTCTGAAAAGCCGTCAACAAGACAGTATTGGTTCTTGCTTGTAAGAGTAATTTTCATTTCTGTATTTTTCTCCTCTTCATCCTTGTATATACACCATCTACTTCCTTACTGCAGTATTTTCTCTGTGCATATCTTGGTTGCTCGTCATATGAGCCATGCTGGACGTACATAACTTTAGTTGTACCTAGAGTTGTGGTCGCTAACTGATGCATAGAGTTTTCCTTTTTACTTGTTTTGTTTTCACCTACAACTTTCCGGAATCATTCACTGTGTTTTATTTGATGAAGTTGGTGCATAAAATTGTGTTCTGCAGTTCCAAATAAAAATCAAAACTTTGCATCGAAATTTATTGCTAATAAATATTGTTGCTTGTAGTTTCTTGAGCATATGTAGTCATTAAGAAGCATATAAACTTATTCTTCAGGACCGTTAAATTAGGCTGAGGATTAAAATCTAGCAAATTCAATCTTTCTTTAAGAAGCTAGAATTTTGCAGGAAAAGCATCGACTCTACTTAATACCTATGCATAAATGCATTTGTTTTTCACTGCCTATCCATTCAGATGTTTTGTTATAATATTTGAAGGAATTTTTTTTTTTGACTGATTATAATGTCAATCTCATAAATTTGTTTCTGCATTCAGGTTATAATTTACTTGTTTATAATTATTTTTGTTTGTATGTATTCCAGGTTATGATATAGTCGGAAGCTTCATACTGAAGAAATCAGTTTCGTATCTTGAAGACTATAAATCGCGACTCGAGGATGATATTTTTGATGAGATGAGCTTCTCCAATACTAAAGTACTTCCTATGCTCTTTCTCCAATTGCATTTCATTGTTTCTATTTTCGTCTCTTTACGTAGAATGTATTATTAGTAACATTATCATTTACACGTCACAATATATGTGTATATATTATAACGTTTGTCACCATATGGTTAGGTATACAGTATAAATTGGCTGCGCTTTATTTTCTTAATGCTTTTTTATTTCTTCTCTTACAATCTTAATTAAAATGTCTTCCTTTATGGCAGGTACAAATAATATCATTGGAACCATCAGCTGGATCAAACATAACGAAGGTTGTGTTTTCAGTTGAAACTGACGTGACAACTCAAAGTTTGATCAGAGAATTATTTGTGACATTAATTACGCACCAATCACCTCTTCAACTGACTGCACCTTTGTTCGGGAATCCCTATTATTTTGATGTTCTCAAATTCAGAGGAGGGATTACAGCCAGTCCAGCAGATCAAAAGGCATATCTTATGCAGAGTGTTCAGATCCTTTTCAACTTCACCTTGAACTTCCCGATTGATGAAGTCTTGAACAATTTCGGTGAACTCTCGAGTCAACTCAAATCTGGCTTACATCTGACACCATATGAGGTATGGAAGCTCTCTTTCTATTAATCTTTCTATAGTCAAAATTAAAATATTCCTTGTTGATTTATTATTTGATGTGTATGGTGCTGCATCTTTTGTTCCTCATAGCTCACCACTCTGCATTGTAAAAATACAAGATTGTAGCCATCAGGCAAGGGTGCTTTCTACAAGTTATGCTAAAGTATACAAACAACCCTCGAGGTTATCTGTTATATGCAGTATACACAGATGATCTTCTCATGCTTGGCAAACTGTACAGAGTATACACAGACTCCATGTTGCAAGCGGCTTTCCAGTTTATCTTAAAATGACAATTTGCCTTTTTATTTAATATTTTTGGCATTGTTGACTTCAGATGTTTACTTTTGCATTTTGTTTGCATTGACATGTTGGAGGCAATTTGTATGTACTCCCCCGTCTCGTAACATCGGTGTAATTTTGCCCATTAGAAATGTGTCATTCGAAAGTATCCAATTTCTGAAAATATCATTTCCCTTGTAAGTTGTATGTAACGCACACATATTTACAACTTAAGCACATTTTATCAAATCTTTATTTAAAATTTTGAAGTTACTGGATTTATTCTTTATTACACCAACATACTCCACTAGTATTATATTCTTCACATTCTATTAGATTTAATTTAAAATAACACTGAAAAAGGTCAAACATTACACTTGTTCTGGGATGGAGAGAGTAATTCTCTATATGGCATACACGTAGCATACCATGACCTGTTGATCAGAAAATTAAACACCATACCAAAACATGAGATTGAGGCCTGGCACTGATACTATGTTTGTCCACTTGGAATGCGACCAAACTATATTCTAATTGTTCAGGAGTCTAAAGCCTCGGACTGCTAACGTTTTGCTCATTTTACCAAATGCAGAACTTGTATATAAAGCTTACCAACCTGAAGGGTTCAACTGTGAGACCTCCCACAACAGTTCAAGCGCAAGTCCTCTTGGCAGTAGGCATCAAACCCTCAGAGTCACGATTAAAGCAACTGGCTCAAACCATCGCAGGGTCTCACGCCAAAAACCTGGGTCTTAATAACACTGTATTTGGTCGAGTTAAACAAGTTCGTCTCTCATCCATATTGCAACACTCCCTTGGCAGTGATGGACCATCACCATCACCTACTCCGTCACCCTCTCAATCTCACTACCATCATCACCATCACCATCAACATCACCACCATCATCACCACGACACAACTCTTGCTCCGAGTATTTCACCTTCACCATCAACTGGGAACGCTGGACCTGTAATTGGGAAAAGATCACCTACATCTGCACCTGTGCCAAGGTCAATGCCTAGAAATAAAAAACCTGCACAACCTCCGGGTTGTCGTTATGGTCACAATAATCATAATAAGCATCCTCATGTTGCCCCTTATGCGGCACCGGTTTATCCTCCTCATGCTGCTCCGTCACGAACTAAGAGGAAAGATTCTCCAGCACCGAAAACACCTTCTATTCCTGCAGAAAGCCCCTTGCCAAATGTAGCTTATGCACATAGTCCGCCCCCTTCGAGAGATGAGTTTCATGCAAGGCCACCAGATGTTTTACCATTGGTTTCACCATCGCCATCTCCATGTGAGTAAAATTGTTTTCTTTCTGTTGGTTGTTTGCATGTCCTCAATTAATTATGGGAGTTAATCTTGGGTACCTGTGTATATTGCCCCAATATCCCATCAAATCCATGAGTTTGAAAAATATATTAGTTATCCTCCCTACCAGAAGTCTTTTTTTCTTACTTTTTTCTTAACTTCTGCGTGGAACTCTTGGATATTTGTCAAATCATTGCTCAACTTATTTAGTATCTCCCAATTCCTAGTATAATCTGGTAATAAGGAAAACTTTGTTGCCCTGTTCTCCACGTGGGGGTTAGAATTCGGTGAATGAAACCTTTGGTGAGTGGTGAAAGGCTTAGGGGGTGTTTGCAATAGTTTATAAGTTGCAATTTACAGCTTAATTTAACGATAAGTCAAAATTAAGTGTTGGCAACAACTTATAAGTTGCAGATTCTCTTAAATCAAATTGGATAAGCTGAAGTCGGATTGAACCCCTTGATCAACTTTTGAAAGTTGGGTTTGCAAACATTCTTGCTGCAACTTTTTAACTCTTAAATTTGTTTTTTTTTTTTTTTTTTTTTTTTGCAAACAGTCAAACTTTCTACAAATTCTAGAATAAGCTACGTTTACCAACTTCATAAATTAACTCTTTAAATAAGTTGAAGCTGTTGTAAACACACCTTTAGTCCTTTAGTAATGTGCATGTGATGAGCTATCATAAACATGCTTTCGTTTGGCCCCATTGTTTATTTTCCTATTTTAATTGGTATGTACTACTTTGCAGCTTCTGGAGGCGTTTTGTCCTCCAATCTCATGGCTCTACCGCTATTAGTACTTGTATTATGCTTATAACATGTGCAAGAATTGCCATTTCACGAGAGAAATGTGCAAGTTCATTAGTATGACATCCATTGAAACGAACAGTCGAAACTGGGGGAATTTTGCTGGTGAGAGGTGATTGTCAAAAGGGCAAGCCTTACCAATGAGTGCATATATATGAATGATGTTGTTGTCATCGTCGTCTTGTGGTGTAAGTTGTAAATATTTGATTAAAAAGCTCAGTGGCAAAATCTGCATCAAAGGTCAAAGTCACAATGGTGACAGGCCTCTGATGCCAGTATGAACTGCCTTTGAGCTGTGTAAGATATCTCTTCTACATAAATTTAAGGAGAGAAAAGAAATCAACAATTGTAAACTTTTACCTTTTTTTGTCACTAATCTATTATTAGCCTATGAACCGTTTTCCATCAACTTCTCTCTAAATTGTGCTTCATATTAAAGGTTAATTTCTTGTTACTTGGCTAACAGATGATCAGTACTACTACTGTTTACAAAAATGTGTGTTGGGCAGTTTCATTTTAAATGTGTGCGATGTTTATGTAGGTTTCGTGTTAAATGTTGAAACAAAAGTGGCTGTTAGGCATGCGATTTAAACTGGCTGGATTTTAATAGGGTGAGAAGGACAACTCCATTAAAACCGGACTTTAATTGCGATCCAAATAGTCCTTTTAATATTTTTTTTTGTTCAGGTAGATGTGAGAAGATAGATGCCAAGTTTTTGGTATCACTCAAACAACTTGCTAAATGCACCGAAAAGTGACGAAGTGCTTTGTTGTTATCCATTATGTTCCACAAGGGGAAAAGAAGGAAAAATTGAAATTGTCAAATTTCGTAAATTATTAAAGACCACAGATAAATGAATAAAGATCTCCCTTCTTAGAGAATGACCATAATGATTCTTTACGGCTATTTCGGCAGTGAACTAAAACAACTATGTTGAGCAAAATTAAAAGAGTTTAGTACAAACTATTCCTACTTAACTCATAATTTAGCTGATGTTGTAAGTGTTGGGTGAATTAGCTCATAAACTAATTGATATGTTGTATAATGATATGAAGTGTACGTACATTAAAGTATTTATTTTACTATTTGCTCGTAACACATCTAAATAATAAAGAATATGTTTTGTTTCATTTTTACAAAATATTCCTCCAATTGACATTGTGGATAAAAGCCAACCGCCTGTTTGGTATACAATTTAAATAGACTATTCATCCGTTAAAATGTTTAGGGTATTTATTTTGTATATTTTACAGTAAAAAATTTAACTCAATTTTTTCTCCACTAAACAATCATCATTATATCTCTACCCTACTCTTACTTCATCTTTACTTTTCCAATCAAACTAACAATTTTAAATCAATCAAACAATATCTAAACCAATCAAATAAACTTAAAATTATCAAATACATCACTTCCTTCTTACACACATCACTTTATTCTTACACACCCTATATAACAACCCTATAAATTCTATAATATTTTAACTCTATTACAAACACCATTTTTTATAACTCACCTTTAACTCAGTTACTATTCACCAACTAAAATTTTTTCTTAACTCACTTTTTTAACTCTATACCAAACAATCGGCAAGACATTTGTAGGAGTATTGTTAAATTGAGGCAAGAACTTTATAAAACTCTTAAGCATCTAAAAACAAAGTTGGCAGCTTATAAACGAAAACCCCCTCCGATGGGAGTTTTCACATTTCACACTAAATACAGGTGGGTCCATCACACAAGATAATGGACAGGAAGGAAAATGATGCATCATTCGGATCATAATAAGAGATTCATCAGAGTGACAACTTCTTACTTGGGGAGAATGAACGATAACACATTGAAACTCGTCGCCATAAAAACATGACTTTGTGAAGCCTTACAAATTAATCGAGTTGAAGACATTAGGGAAGCGCCTCTATCTTTTTATCTATCGGGGGGAATATCAAATGGCATACTTTTTGGCCAATAAAGTAATTGTGCGTAATGAAGAAATCAATCCGGAATTAGTAGTCATGAAATTTGGATTATAATGTAGAAAGTAAAAAATACTACTTCCGGGACGGAAAGAGATTCTTATTTTGCCATTTTACCATTAAATATACTTAAAAGTAAACCCACTAACTTTATTTTATTCAACTTTCAACTTAAAAAATTAATTTGAGGGAACCACTGTTACTATTTTATTCAAATATAATATATACTTTATTTTGTACACCAAAAAAGTAAATGAAAAGGTATTTCTCGTACGGATGAATTATATACTGATGCTTTGGGGCTTCTTGTCATTTAAAATCATGTAGGTGTGTCCGTGTGTCTCTGTCACTCTCACAGCTCACAATGCACAACCGTTGGTTTCTCATTAAAAACAAAGGTAGTAGCAAAAATTGCAGTGCACCCTTAATGATTCCCATTTACATGGTTTGCCCCATTATTTAAAATATTTTACACTTTCCTTAATTATACTACTTCCTAGTTAGGATTTTCCTCTTCCTACTTAACATTCCATAAATGTATCCTAAGTTATTTTTGCTTTTGCTAATACCTTTGTCTATGATCGTCCAATTTTAATACTTTAAAATGCATTAGTCTAATTTAGATACCCTATCACACGTGACGACTTAATTATGCGATGTATGTCACTTTGCAAATATCAAAATACGTTGTACGAAAATGTAAATACGTTATATTTTTATTGACGTCAAATAGATCCTGTTTTATATCAAAATACAAAAAACTACCCATGCGAATATGGAATGCCTAAAAAATAAAAAAGTAAAAGGAAAAAAAAATACATTGCCATGGAAGAAGCTTCCAGATTGAAGCTTCTTCCATGATGGAGTAATTTTCCGTCTGGAAGCTCCACCACGAATCTTCCATTTCGGGATCAGGAGTCTCCATTAGGGGTCAGGTGAGTGTAGACGGATATTTACGAAAAATCAAACCGACTTACCTGCCTATGACGGGTGATTATAATTGATAATTATAAACCAAAGCGGTTAGAATATTTTTCCAACCCGTGATGGTTCATGTCACAACAATGACAGGCGGTTTCGCAGGTGAACATATACAAGTAAAAAACTTGTAAAATTAAAAAACAAGCCATAAATTCCATAAGCAACAATGATTTATGATTTATATAGTAATGGGATAAATGAAATATAACCCTAGTTTACTACTTCCTCCATTTCAATATAAGTTTTTCATTTTGACTTCTTTTGGTCAACCGTATTCCACTTCAAAAGTTATCGGTTAAATGAAATGTACCATTTAAAGAAAAGTTACGGTTTTCGGTTTTCACTTTTGAGTTTTGAGACACAAAATTTAAAGACAATAGTAATGGTTGAGTTAATATGAGGTGTGACGCAAATCTTGGAGATGCAGCAGCGAGTGATTTGAGTTCATTCACGAGTCCGATCCTCTCTCTCTCACTCTCTCACACACTCACAATCACATACACCCAAATACTAGTAAAAATATCTCTCGAAGAATGTGATAAATTGATTAATTATACATATAAAGTTGTTTCACTTTTAAAGCAAACAAAATCAAGAGAAGCTAAATTAAACCCATGCTGCTGCAATTTTTCCTGATGATAGGATACTACTCATAGCTCAATACAGACCCAACTTCAGCATAGCTGCCTGTTCTTCTCAGCAAAGGTGCTGCCTTTTCATTATCATTATACTCACTTGTACCAATAATGTACTGATATGGATTTTGTTAATTTATCTAATTGGTTTTGCACATTCACACTGCAATTTGATAGATCAGACCTCTGATCAAAATCCAATCTTTCTTCCCCTTGTTCGTCTAAAAGGTAGAGTACTTTGCAATGTATAACTCTTGCCTTATCAAAGTTATCATCTTTTTTCTATTTTATCGCATCAAGATTTCAAATTCTTATTGTGGATTTTCATTTTGTCTGTTCGAATCGTAGATTACTTATATTCTAGTAAAAGATGATGTGAAAATGTTGAATTTTTGGCACTTTCAACTCCCACTCTATAACTATTCCTTCCAGAATATGTGCATCCTAAGTCTGAAATTCTGATTGAGGAGTTCAATTGCCTTTTTGTGAATTGTAATTCTGATTGGGACTCCAACTATTTGTTAGACATGTCCAACCTTGGATTGATTACTAAGAGCAAGATGCCGAGCTCGGTGATTGTGAACTTTAGTATACCTTATTTTACACATTGGGGTCAGCAACTTCTGGTATGTGGTTCAGTACCTGTTCTTGGCTCAGGGAATGTGAAAAAAGGCCTTTTGTTGAGTCCTTCTCACCGAGGGGACGAGCTCATATGGTCTGGCAGCGTACCTATTCCATCTGGTTTAGAGTGTGAGTACAGCTATTATGTGGTGGATGACGGGAAAAATGTCTTAAGATGGGAGGCTGGAAAGAAAAGGAAACTGCCTTTACCCAGTGGTGTTCAGAATGGAGAGTTGGTGGAGATTCATGACCTTTGGCAGGTCCATATTAATTCGTATCTTAATCTCTCTTTGTTTGCCATTCCTCGTTTGCCTATTGATATTTACTCATTCTGTTATGAGCTGGTCTGTTTTATACAAGTCTGCAACATGGAATGACAAAGTATGTTCTGAGAAGAATCTACCACTGGACTTGTTAGTTTTTAAGATCAATCATTAAGAGTAAGACAAACAAATTTATTTCTTTAGCTGCCCGGTCAAATTGTAAATTTAAGCGCAGTTTAAAAATAATTTATTATTTCAATGGATATAGTTCCATGAACTAGATACATTGTTGGTTAGAAACTAGAAACGTTTCAGACTTTTTGGGAACTTAAAAATGATGTCTCAGTGATTTGGCAGGTTACTCTGGTAATGACAGTAGATCGTCAATTTCTTTATGTTTTGACATGTAATGAATGGTTAGACTTCTTCAGTGATGGCCCTGGTTTATACATTCAAGAAATTTTTGTAAAACCAATCAAGTTTTCTTAGTTGAATGTGATAATGACGGCGATGGAGATATCATCTGACAATAACATGATTTTGTCATGCACATATCTGGCTAATAGCTGAGAACTGAAACCACCTGTTTCTTGCTAGTAGTGTCTTGGTAACCAACTTGAAGAACAGGGTTCTCAGTTTTATGTACTCTAAATGCAGACTGGCTCTGATGATCTACCCTTCCGAAGTGCATTTAAAAATGTCATATTTCGAAAGAGCTGGAATGTTGAAGTCGAGAAGCCTGCTGAAGTAATTCAAAATGGTTCAAACCAGCCAGGTAGTAAGTATCATGTTGAAGTTCAATTTTATTTTTATCTTTATTTTTCTTTTTCTTAATATAGAGTTTGTTCCATTTCATTGATAAACAGATTTAGTAACTGTACAGTTTAGAATATGCTGTCCGAATATTGAAGAAGACACATCTGTAAGATCCCATCTTGAAGTGATTTTCA
The DNA here is from genome assembly GCA_026545765.1 of Plantago major. NCBI lineage: Eukaryota > Viridiplantae > Streptophyta > Magnoliopsida > Lamiales > Plantaginaceae > Plantago > Plantago major. The sequence goes on from CM048840.1 coordinate 46,014,944, forward strand.
ATGAAATCAGCACTTGGAATTCACCTGTCTAAATCACAACACGTTTTTGGTGTTGTTTTGGGTATCTACAGATTCACGTCATTGGTAGTTCTTTGAGGCTCGGGCAGTGGAAAGCTCAGGGAGGAGTTAAACTAACATATGCTGGTGAATCTGTTTGGCAAGCTGAAGTGATGATGCACAAGGATGACTTCCCTTTAAAATATCCTTAGTACAATGAAGATAGTATGCTTGCTGCACTTTATTATTGCTTCCTTGGCTGGATTTATTATGCAAAAAATGTTTAGTGTTTGCTGAGAACTTAGCTAAAAGAAAGTTGTATCTTTTCAACAATTCCATTGAATGTGTTAGAGATATGTGAAAGATGTGCCATTGAATGTGTTTGGAGGCGTGAAATGTATGTATGTGTTTGTTTGTCTGATAACTACCCCCACCCCCCCCCCCCCCCCACACACACACACACAAAAAAAAAAAAAATGTCGGTTAACTCTCACCGTATGTGTGTTTTTCTTTATCCTTGATACAGTGAGGTGTTTAAAAAGGCCAAGTGACTTGACGAGAATTTATTGCATGGTAGGACCGTAGGAGCCTTTGGAGGAGACTAGTGTTTGTTTCCTACCCTAAGTGATTCCTTTTGGCTCATGTCGACAAACCCAAATAATTTGAAAAGAGGCTTAGTTATTGTTGTATGATGAGGTGTTTAACAGATGAGTGTCTTATAATTTTCAATCTAAACATTTCTCTCCTTTTGATGTTGCGAAACAAGATGTAATCATGTTCTTCACCTCCACTTGTGGAGCTCTTGCTTTCCACGTAGTGGATTTTATTTTCCTTAACAATGAATACATACAGATACTGCAAATATGGCAAATCTCAAAGCATTGCTGTAGAAACTGGTTCCAACCGGGAGCTGGTAGTTGATTTCTCTACTAAACAGCCCAAATACATTGTTCTTTCTGATGGCTTGATGCGAGTAAGGATTCCGTTTTGTCTTCTATAACTTGTAATGAAAAACAATATAGTTTGTGAAACATATCTATTTTATTGTCAGGAAATGCCTTGGAGGGGAGCTGGTGTGGCTATCCCTATGTTCTCTGTTAGATCCGAGTCTGATATGGGAGTTGGGGAATTTCTTGATTTGAAGTTGATGGTAGACCTGGCAGTCGAGGCAGGCTTCCATTTGGTCCAACTACTGCCAATCAATGATACATCAGTGAATGGAATGTGGTGGGATTCATATCCTTACAGGTAATATAAATATGATAAACAAGTATTTTTAAATTTGTATCTGCCATTTGGATATAAAGTTGTTATATTTTTATATGCAGTTCTCTGTCAGTGTGCGCACTGCATCCCTTATACCTAAGAGTGCAGGCCCTTGCAGAAACTATCCCAGAGGATATCATGGTAAGATTTAATGCCCTCTGCTTAATGTAAGAACACATGTATTATTATTTGAAGCACATGCTAATCATTTTCTTGAAATGGCGTATTATTTTACCCACACATTGCTTTCCCATAATGATTTTGTTTTGTCCACTCCAGCAATTGATACAACAGGCCAGGGAGCAGCTGGATCAAAAGGTATTTGTTTATTAAATCAACTATATTGGAAATTCGATATTGATAGATTGTAAACTGGAATTGACACTGTTTCACCCCTGTAATTTGTTGCCCGAGATCCTTAAATATGGCATTGACCCTCTGATGTTGATCTTTGCTCCCAAGCCATATTATGAATGATCAAATAGTCTATATGTCTAGGTTCTTTCGTATGTTGATTATCGAATATATCAAATTAACATTCTTATGTTAATATATATCAAGCCATATCATGAATGATCAAATAGTCCATATGTCTAGGTTCTATCGTATTTTGATTATCGAATATATCAAATTAACACTCTTATGTTAATTAAATCGTCAGATCATTCTTCTTTTCCGTTTCACTGACCAGTCTGGAACGGCCGAGTATTTTCAAATGTAAAACTTGACTAATTAAAGCAGCGAATGTTCAAACAGGATTTGTGATTGTAGTTCATGTTTACAGGCCGTGGATTATGAGGCTACAATGGCTGCTAAACTTTCAATTGCGAAGAAGATATATTCGAAGGAGAAAGATAAAACGTTTAGTTCAACTGCCTATCAGAATTTTTTTTCTGAGAATCAGGTTTCAGTACTTTAGTTCTCTACTATTTCATAGAGTAGAATGAGTGAAGTTGAGTCCTATCAATGTTTACATTTCGTTTCGTCTGTCACAGGATTGGTTGAAACCTTATGCGGCCTTTTGTTTTCTGAGGGACTTTTTTGAAACATCAGATCACAGACAGTGGGGGCGTTTTTCTGTTTTTTCAGAAGACAAGGTGACTGGATCTTTTGATTTGTGTTAATCCTGAGTAATGGGCTAAAAGAATCTATTCCCAGATTTATTGCAATTGATTCTAACAGATGTATTGCTCTAATTTCAGCTTGAGAAACTTGTCTCCAGTAGCAGCTTGCACTATGATATAATTGGCTTTCATTACTATATACAATTCCATTTACACATTCAAGTGAGTAAACATTTTTCTTCATCGTGACTTGCTCATATTAAATGGCACTCTAATGGTTTGGTAATAACAGTTGTCAGAAGCTGCTGAATATGCTAGAAAAAAGGGGGTAATACTAAAAGGAGACCTCCCAATAGGAGTAGACAGGAACAGCGTAGATACTTGGGTGTATCCGAGTCTTTTTCGCATGAACACTTCCACAGGGGCACCTCCAGATTATTTTGATAAAAATGGACAAAATTGGGGTTTCCCAACCTATAATTGGGAAGAAATGTCCAAAGATAACTATGCTTGGTGGCGTGCTCGTTTAACACAGGTTACATGAAACTCCATTTTATTGTGTCGTCTTTTAAGACTTCAATTATCTAGCTTTAAATTGAATAAATCTTGGTCCCATTAACAGATGGGAAAGTACTTCACAGCATATAGGATTGATCACATATTGGGGTTCTTCAGAATATGGGAGCTTCCGGATCATGCAGCAACTGGTCTTTGTGGAAAATTTCGACCGTCTATTCCTCTAAGCCAGGTGAATCCCTTGTTCTTATTATCAAATTTGTTTCCTTCTTTAGTTATGTTCTTGGACTCTTGCCTATCTGGTGGTCGGCTTCATTAGCATTTTATGAATCTCATTGTAGGAAGAACTTGAAAAGGAAGGAATATGGGACTTTAACCGTTTGAGTCAACCATACATCACGCAGAAGTCGTTACAGGTACGTACCCTGTAATCATTTCTGATTCCCGTAAATTTCAATAATTTTTTTATGTACCCAGAAGAATACAAAATCTCTGTTCAGAATGATACTTTTGTTAGTTTAGGTAATCTATATGTATTACACGCAGTTAAGTCATGGAGTTTGTAGTTTTTCCTAAAAGGCGATTAGGATTTTTTTAGTAGGACAGAGTAATATTGTTGGAATTGAATCAATACTTGTTGCTCTTTGTAGAGTGATTCCATTCTTGCTAGAGAACTGGGTTTGTGCTTGCCTGTCCAAATTCCCGTTTTTCGTATTTATTATTCCTCATCCCTACCATAATTCCTAAATATGCTTCTTTTTCATTTGTACAACCCTGTATCTCAGGAGAAGTTCGGAGCTTCCTGGACTATAATTTCTTCTAACTTTCTGGATGAGCCTCAAAAGGACCGCTATGAGGTGATATATTTATTTTGGGAGAAGTACCTTTTGATTGTTATTGTCACTCATTGAAGTCTGGGTTCGTTTCCTAGTTTATAATAACACCTCGTAGCATTTATGTTAGAACTTCTTCAGTTTATCACATATTTTCCGAGAAATACAAGGAGTTATGTGCAACAATAATTGTTTCTTTATCATTGACCCAAATTGTTATTGTCATCTAATTATTTGTTTTCTTCCTAAGAATCTTAATCTACGTCAAACTCTTACGATAAACAAGTTGAACTAAGTGCCAGTTCACTTACCTTGACAAGATACTTACTTATCTGTGTGGTTTCGTAGTTCAAGGAGGACTGCAATACTGAAAAGAAAATAGCATCCAAGCTGAAGTCATGCTTAGAAAAGTCAATATTGTTGGAGAGTGAAGACAAAATTCGGCGCGACCTTTTTGATCTTCATCAGGCAAGTCGAAGTATAATATTGTTTTCAGTTATGAAGTAGTCTTCGCGGTAAAGATGAAATTAGAAGATTCTCTTCTATACATTTGGAAAACTCCAGTTGTGAATTGTGATTTTAAGATCTTTAATGTTTCTTGTATAATATGTGATGAATTTATTCCACTGCAGTTTCATGAATAGTCTATTTATTTTCCTTTTATGTTGTCATTGTCTGTTTCTCCACTGCAGAACATAGTCCTTATAAGAGATCCCGAAGATGCAAAAAGTTTTTATCCCCGTTTCAACCTTGAAGACACATCCAGCTTCCAAGATTTGGACGAGCACAGGTACATGTGATATTGGTTGAATACTACAGAACTCTGATTGTTTGTATTACTGCAAAAAGAAACAGAATTGTACCTGCACCTCCCAAGTCATCATTGTAAATGTTACCTTTCAATATTGCTTAATTTTTGTTCAGAATTTCTTGATTATCAAGATGATCATCACAATTCCATCATGGATTTCCTATTTTCAGCAAAAATGTCCTGAAAAGACTGTATTATGATTACTATTTCAATCGGCAAGAATCTCTTTGGCGCCAAAATGCAATGAAGACATTACCTGCTCTTATGAACTCTTCTGATATGCTGGCTTGTGGAGAAGATCTTGGAATGATCCCGTCTTGTGTCCACCCCGTATGATATTACATCTATCATTCCATTAAGAGGCCACCCTTACATAATTGTACATTGTAATAACAATCTTGAGAGTTTGAAATGCAATTTTGATGAACGTGTTTTACATGCAGGTCATGCAAGAACTGGGTCTAATTGGATTACGCATACAACGTATGCCCAATGAACCTGATCTTGAGTTCGGTATTCCTTCGCAGTACAGTTATATGACTGTAAGTGTCACAATTCATTTCTGCTTTCCTTTGTCTCTGTGATAGGTTTGAAGTCACTCTTTAACTTATCGACATTACTTTGTTAACACTCCCTAGTCCCAAGTCTCGAAAGGAGATGACTACACACACACAGAAACTATGTTTTTCTCTCTTTATAGAGTTTAAAACAGTATCTACTGCTGTCAATAGTCAAATACACCCAGCATCCCAGAACAACTTTCCACTTGCATTCTGGGACGCCCCGAAAGAAAGTCTCCTTTCTATTTTCGTACTCCACACATCATAACAATCAATACATACATGCTTACAGATTTACTTAACACTGTCCAGGTTCTAATTTTTGTTAGGATTCTAGTTCCTTTCAGTTTCCTTTTCCAGGTTTATTGGATAGCCTATAAATTGTAGAGCTATGCTTTATATTATCAATTTTATCATAATTGTTTGTTGTTAGCAACATCTAATAACAGTGAATCGTGAGAATTGACGGAAAATCAGGAAGCGATGTTTTAATTTAGGAAACTACCAAGTCCTTGGGTCGTATCATATGATTATTTATATATTTAGGATTTCGAATTTTTTTGCAATTTATATTTTATTACTACTACTTTACTTGAAATCTATATCCTGGTTTCGGTTTATTTGCTAGCCTAGAAATTAAAATCTGGGTTCTACATTCTCAGGCAGTTATGATTGTTATTAATTATTAATTCCTGTTCAGTATTGAGTTTTTATTTCAATTCCTAGTCGGTCGCTATGAATTATCACATGAAAATTAAACTTAATGGTTGTTTAGGTATGTGCTCCGTCATGTCATGACTGTTCCACCCTAAGGGCTTGGTGGGAAGAGGATGAAGAGAGAAGACGCAGATACTTCAAGGCAGTGGTGGGATCCGACTCTCTACCACCCGATGAATGCACTCCTGAAATTGCAGAATTTGTTTTACGCCAGCATGTTGAATCTCCATCTATGTGGGCAATTTTTCCACTTCAGGTACTACACGCATATGCATGTCCACAAGTTAAACACTGAATTAACAAACGGGATTTAACTATTAAAGTTCATTATGTTATACTAGTTCATATGCATATCATAAGTTGTATTGTTGAACAGGATTTGCTAGCTCTAAAAGAAGAATACACAGCACGCCCAGCTACTGAGGAGACAATAAACGACCCAACGAATCCCAAACACTACTGGCGATTCCGTATGTTCATTCTCCTCTCAGCATTGTTGTTTATATAAAAATAAAAATTGTCTATATCAATTATTGTCAAGATTCATAATTTTGTCAGTTTGTCATTCCAATTTTGTGTTAAATATCTCAGATACGTGAATCATGAATCATCCATACATACAAGAACTTGAAAAAATAAAAAAGAAAATATCTCACACCTTGAAATTTACCAGACACTTGAAATATGTACATAGTTTCTGTTTGTCTTGTCTGAATTTTGAGTGGGTGCCGTTTATTATTGCTCAGGGGTGCACGTGACAGTTGAGTCCCTGCTGAAGGACAAGGGACTTTTAACAGCCATGAAAGGTCTTGTCCGCGGGAGTGGTAGATCATACCCTCCCTCAAATGCAGAGGAAGAAGCTGCTCCTAGTTCCGAAAAAGTGAATGGCATTTCTAAAAAAGTCGCATGAGTGGGTGATCGGACGCTGTCTTCTGTATGCATTTTGACTGAAGTCGTTTCCAGTATCATGCATGTTGTTATTTTCCTTTTCTCAGTAAACTCTGCATATATATTTCGAATAATATACGAGTTTATTCATTGGTTCGTGTAAGTTACAGAAGGGTGTTTTACTCTTTAATAATGACATGCTTCTTGACTCATTGGTGTATCCAGAAGAATTTCAAGTTGGTGACGTTTTAGAATTAGAAATTGGATGGTTATGGTTTGGGCTGATGATTATACAATTTGCAGCTATGGTTGAGAAGATCAAGAAATGGTGCTGCTGTTGCCTGATAAAGGGATGATCGAACTGGGTAGACTCGAAATGCCTAAATTGCTGGTGCTGCTGGTGTCTCCTTTTCCCTCTTTCGGCTACCAGCAGCACCAGCAATTTAGGCATCTCGGGTCTACCCAGTTCGATCATCCCTTTATCAGGTACACACAACAGCAACAACATTTTTATTTTTACTTTTTCCTACATTTTTATCCTCCTCTATTTCCTTTTCCTAACATTTCATTCATGTATTTCTTCTACTTTCTACATATATGTGGCAGGTTATTGCATTTTTCTTATCATCTTATTTTCCTTGAAATTTTCATATATTCGTCTCTTGGTCTGTACTTCAATATCCAGTATTTATTCATGTTACATGTTATTTATCTATTTTAGATTATAATAGTACTATTTATACTTGGATGTAAGCTTTTTTTTTTTTTTTTTTTTTTTTTTTTTTTTTTTTTAACTTCACCCCCACCCCAAACAAATTTATGGTTCCTCCTCATTTGTATAAAGGAAGTAAGTTTCGAAAAAAATAATCCCAACTCTAATAATCATTCCAAGGCCACTCCCTATGGGAATGGCCATGAACCAGCCATGGGGCACGACTGGGCTCCACTAGCCCAACGGCTGGATTGATGGGTCAGCTGGACTGGCCCATCAATTTTTCTTTTTTCTTTTAATTTTATTAAGTTTAAAAACTAAATAAAAATATTAAATATATAATAATAAACTATACAAATTATACTAACACCCTTATGTTTTTTTCGAGATCTATAAATTGGCACCAATCTACCAACATGTCACCAACCTCAACTTTCTCCCTTCTTCCATTCTTAAACTCAAAACTCTAAAAAACTAGCCTTGTGTGTGTTCTGGACAGACAAGCTCTGAACTCAACTAGATCCCTAAATGATGCTACCTATATTTGGCTATTCAATAACCGATCGGATGTCGGTGCAAAATGGTTGCACGACTACCATACCCAGAGTACTCCAAAGTCTGTGCCAGAGACTCAGTAGGATCCGAAGGGAAAGGAAGTTCACAAGTAGAGAAGGAAGAACCCTATTGCACCAGTCGAGGGTAAACAAGACAAGAGGAAGTACTCACATGATGAAGACCTTGCTATCATCAAAATTTTCATGCAGTTGAGTCAAGATCCCGTTCTCTCAACCAGCCAAACCTATGTTGGGTTGTTTAAGAAGGTGAAACTCCACTCGAATGCTGCAATACTTGATGGAGTGGTTCTTGAGGGTCTTACTCCAATAACTGATAGTTTGCTTTGAAATGTATGTTGTCGGATCAAGGAAGACATCAATGCGTTCGTGTCGACTTATGATGAGGCTATTGGATGCTTGGTAATAGGAGTGGTCACAGTGACGAAGACGTCTAAGCAATGGCGGAAAGAATCTTTGGTGAAAAGGGAGCAAGTCATTCAATGACAAGGCTTGTTGGCTAGCATTGAAGGAGTATCCCAAGTGGCAAAAACAAATGGAGTGGAACGGGAGGATGGCAAAATCAAAACAATTCAATGTTGGAGGTGAAGATGGTGGCAAAATCAAAACAAGTCAATGTTGGAGGTGAAGATGGTCCAGCTCCAATGGAACAAAGTGGTGGTAGCGGTCCCAAACGTCCTTTCATCTTTAGTGAAGAATGTGGCGCGGTTCCAAGCGTCCTATAGGTCGTAGTAAGGCTAAGAGCCTACATAAACAGGGGAATGCTTCTCAAACGAGTATCCACTCGTACATGGAAACTTTAAGAGAGGGTATCGTCTCATTTAACAACAAGCATACTGAGCATATTGAAATTGAGGTGAAGAGGCTTCAACTAGAGGAGAGCAGGCTTGAGATTATGCACAAGAAGATGGATAAGAGATCTGAAGATGCATCATGGCTTGCAAGGTCACAGGAGCAAGCTACGAAGATGCAGAAGTACCAAATGCTTATGCAGCTGTATCAAAACTATGCAACCTTGACATCGAAGCTCCTTGACCTGCTGGAGCAACTGAAGAAGGACTTGGCGGCATAACATGTCTTTGATGTTTGTTGTTGTGTGCTTTTATTTTGGTGCTGTGTCCTTTAATTTTTATGTTGTGTGCTTTTATTTTTATTCGCATTAGGATTCCAATGTTTTTTTTTGTAACCATATGACTTTTGTGTTGTAATGTATTGTTTTTATAATTTAAATGAATGAATTGTACTTGTTTAATAATACCAACAGTCACCCCTTTCATCACCACAAGAAATCTGTTAAATAGCGACGGAAAGGGGGCGACGGATAACGACGGATCGCTAATTTTAGCGACGGATAGGGCGAATCGCTAATCCTAAATAGCGACGGATATTTCTATCCGTCGCTAAATAACGACGGATAGTCTATCCGTCGTTAGTTTTTGTTGACTTTTTGATTTTTTAAAAATGAAAACTAGTATTTTAACGACGGATAGATTATCCGTCGTTAAATATTTAATTTAAAAAAAAATTAAAACTAACGACTGATAGAATTATCCGTCGCTAAATAGCGAGGGATAATTCTATCCGTCGTTAACTGTGTTAAAAACGGGAACTAGATTGACCTAATTTGTATGTTTTTAGAAGTTTGCACTAGCTAGTTTAGTTTATATTAAGTAGTGGGTTAAGTTTGAGGTTGTTTAATTGATAGATTTAGGTCAATTTTGAGTAATTGTATGTTTTTGAATTGTTAGTATCATGTTAGGATGTTTGTAAGTATGTGGTATTTAATTTGATGTTTTCGTATATGTAGTAGGATTAGTGAGATTTGGTTGAGTTTTTTGCGAACATTTAGATTTAGTGATTTTGGTGGTTGTAGTATAATTGGCTCGTATTAACTTAGAAAGAATTACTACTGTTTTAATTAACAATGCAATTATAGCCAGGAATTGGAATTGGTTGTAGTATAATTTGCTCGTATTAACTTGTTGTGAATTACTACTATTTTAATCTACAATATGAAAGCTATTATTGGATTCTTCAAGGATGACTTCTCCTCCTTCGTCGCCTCCTCCACCGTCGCCTACACCATTGCCGCCTCCACCCGATTCATTGGAGTATCATTGGAGTTCTGCCAAGTAAGTATACTTCGTCTTTCTTAGTAGTGATTTCATTTCTAACATGTAAACTGTATTTTGTAGTTAATTTAGCACAATTAATATTTAACCTCGGTTTTTTTTATGTATGTAGAAATTGCGATATGCTCTCCTATGCAGACATGTGGATAGGTTTTTCTGCTTTCGATAGAGCATTTGAGGCAGAAATGAAGGCCGATGAAGATGCAAACATGGCTAAAACCAATGCTGGGAAAGAAATGGATGATTAAGATGATGATGATTTTGACATGACCATTGAGAGGATGATGAACTTTCGATTATTTGAAAGTTTATATCACATGCTTGAATATAGACGGAATCATCTCTAGGTTAGTGTATATATTCGTATCTTATTTGTTATAATATGATCATTCTTTTTTATTTGTTTGTGCTTTATTTGTGAGTGATATGTTAGCCACTATACGTGAGACTGAACTTGGGTGATATGTTAGTCACCATTGTCTTAGCTGCTTTTTGGACAATATGAGTGGTATGTTAGCCACTATATGTGGGTGATATGTTAGTCACCATTTGTGTAGTATGCGTAATTTTTCATCCATAACTCATGGTATGCACTTTACGATTTCAGGCTGAGGTGGTGAGGAGGATCGACGGATAGGGAGCTGTCAATTCAAGAAGAAAACGACATCTTCTTAGCCTTGATACATTTCTGTTATGCTTCTCGTATATATTTCGTTTTGAACTTCTGTTTTTCTGCCACTTGACCTCTTGTTTTAGCTTATGTACGGATATTTCATTTTATTACAGATAATTTATTTTTTGTCGAATGATTTCTGTTTAATTAAAACAATTTCATTATTCTAGATTTACTATCGGACATTATATTTGTGAAACAGGTGAAATATGAAAACATGCATCAAAATTAAAAAAAAAAAAGCTCAATTTAGCGACGGATAAAGTATCCGTCGCTAAAATCCATTAAATTTATAATTTAAAAAAAACAGCTTTTTAGCGACGAATAATATCCGTCGCTAAAAAGTCAATGGTTTACCCGTCGCTAAATCCGTCGCGATTTAGCGACGGATAAACTATCCGTCATCCCGCTTCGCGTGGGACGACGACTTTTTTATCCGTCGCGAAGGACTTAGTGACGGATTGGTGCTGTTTTAGCGACGGATAAATCCGTCGCTAAAACAACAGATTCTTGTAGTGCATTAATTAGAGATGAGACAATACAACATAACATAATAACTAATAGTTTACTAATATTACAAACATAAACTACTACATGTACGGAATGTATAAACTTGAAAACTGGGGGTGATGTGTTGTGCTCAATTACATGTCGGTACCTCCATGACAGCGGCGTGAGCTACCCGCACCATCACACAAAATGTCTTTGAACACGGGTGGAGGCGTAGGAGTTGGATCATTTTCCGGATCCACACAGTTACATTTATGGAACAATAAATGGAGTTCAAACCAAAGTGGTTCATCAACAACATACTACCAGTCAGGGTGACAATCATAGGTACATATCTCTGCCCAAACCCATTGCCTCATTAATTCCTACCCCTTGAGAAGTCAATTTCACGCCCAGTGGCATCCCAATTGAGGATCCTTTTGTATGTGAAGTGACTTGTCCAGAGTTTGGTCACCTCATCCTTTATATCATCCAAAGTATAGTTGGCACCACGATTGACAAGTGTGCTCTATACAACATCGAGGGCATTCTGAATTTTATGACCATAACACCACATGTCTAGCTCGACACACTTCAGTAGGTGCACTTGCCTTGGTCATCTTCCCACAACTGCGAGTCTTGGTAGGTTCGATCTTCCTTCTCTTGTGTGGCGGTTCATATATGTCAAGAAGAGATTATGTTCCAGGAGTTGGAAGAATACATTTCTTAGAATAAGTTTTTTTTTTCAATCAGTTTGCTTGAGGGTGAGGCTGTAAGAGTATAAGTGTAGTGTATTTATAGGAAAATGAGTCAAAATTCATGTTGGAATAAGACTTACAATTCAGAGGTTGGAATTGAGGTCCAAATTGTCTGAATCATGGGAGCAATGTCAGGTATCCAATAGTATCACTCTCTCTAAAGAGTTGTCAAAAATCTAACAATGTCAGGATTTAAATCTTCCAATTTCACTAAGGCTGAAATTTGATTTTGTTTTCGTTTGATTTTAAAATTTTAATTTTTTTTTCAACTTCTAAATATTCTTATAATATATTGAGTGAGTCTCCTAAGAAACACACTCTAAATAAAGACATAGAAATATAGTTTCTATTTATTACATATTAATCCCAATAAAAAACAACTTTTCAAAAATCACCTATATTCTCAACAAAATCACCTATGCTCTCAACCAAATCACCTATGTTCATACCCCATGATTGCCGTGTCGTAGTAATTGCTTTGTCAATATGAAAATCTTATGTACAATATATTACATGTTCTCTACATGGAGTTTGAATATCTCAAAGGCATGTTATTTCAATGTTATTTATTAAACCATGATCTTAACACATTTATTCATGATCTCAACATATTCATCCATGTTCTATACATTTACAACCATGTTCTATGTTACTTAGATACTCATATATGTTCCCAACTATTACATCCATGTTTTCAACATACTAATCCATGATACCAAAACACAAGATTATATTGACACAAAGAAAGGAAAAAAAAAATCCATGTTACCAATCATATTATTCTATGTTCTCAATCATATATCTCATGTTACCATACAATTCAAATATTTTCTCATCAAATATTATAAGAACGTCACACAGAAAAATCAGATGTTAACAAAATTTTTTTTCATATGCTCAGTCATATAGGCTAAGTGGTAGAGAATGGATCACAGTGTAAAAAAAAGAAGATATTGTTCATATACGTAAACATAGTGGATATTGCTGAGAACATAGAGTATATTGGTGAGAAGATAGTGCATATACGTAAGAACATAGGAAAATACAGTAAAAACAGAACACAAGGTAATATTTAAAAAAACGAGCATAAATGACTATCAGGTTATGAATGAAAACATAGGACATTATCTAGAGAACATTGGCAATATTGTTGAGAACATAGCCATATACGAAAGAATTTAAAAACGTTGTATACCTTATTTTTTCAGATCTGAGTTGATGATTGAGTTCGAATTTTGAATGAAAACATTGTTCAATTCATATGCAAGCACGATTACGCCTCAGACAACAAAAAATCGCAAAAAATAAAAAAAAAAAACTCGAACAAAACCCTAGAACACAAAAAACTGGAAAACAAACGAAATCACACAACTATAACTATAACAAAATACTCACAAACAAGTTTCTAACAGATTTGAGTAGGAGAACAACAAGATCTCATCCTAAAGAGTAGTTCCATAAGAGAAAATGGGAGAGAACAGTGACAGGCTAAGAAACTGGCTGAAAAGGAAGAAAGAAAAGAGCTTTTTATACCTGACCCGCGATGAAAACGGTACTGACCTGGATCCGCAATAGGATCTGCGATAGGATCCACGAAAATAGATTAAAAATACATGTTTAATGGTAAATTGCAAAACAGTCCGTTTCTAGTTAAATTAACTAAGACCGTTTCTTATGAGACTTTGTGTAATATATTAAGTTAAATATGTAAAAATAATAATATTTGACGGCCACATTTGTTCCACGATCCACTGCAAATCATTTTTCAGAGTTTAACCACATAAATAGCAATAAGGCGGGGGGGGGGGGGGGGGGAGAGATATTTTCAATTTGCATTTTCACCTTCATTTTTGTTGGGTGTCGACGGCCACCCGCCTACACGTTTTTTTTTTTTTTAAAATCACTGTTGGGTGCAAGAGTTTCACGCACCTAGTCAGCTGCTGCCATGTGGCAATGGAGACCTTTTAATTGGTTTTTAAATTTTGAACTCATTTCCGTTTTTCAGTTATAACAGCTATAAATTTTTTTCAAAAATTTCCGAAAAAATTATGAACGAATTTATCTCTTTTTTACCTATAAATAGAGGTCAATATTGCATATATTTAAATCATTCCTTTTCAAACTCAATTTCTCTCTTAATTTAACTCAAATCAACTCTTTAATTCCAATTTGTTTTTTTTTCCAAAAGAATGTCTGGAAATAATCCGTTTAAGTCCGATGCCAGTATGAATGTCGATGAACTTTGACATCTTTCTCAAACGAACTCGGGTTTGTACCGTTTACTCGCAGAAAACTCTCCAAACAACCCTACAAAAAAATTTCCATATTTTTTAATTAAAGTTCATAATAAAATTTATTTTTACGATAAAAGAGTAACTAAAAATTGAAATAAAAAAAGATAAAAAATAAAAAAAATCTGTGACAATAATTTCTTTTGTCACCAACCTGTGTTACTCCAGATGACAACGGTTTTAATTCGGTTGTGACCATAACCAGCCCAACTGTTTTCGCGTTTGGTCATTGCTCATTGGTACTAGCCTAAGTTTGATGTATAAGCGATATAAGTCCAATAAAGTCTAGTAGTCTATTTTTTTTTTTTTAGAATATCACTATTACAATCATAATACATCAAATCTACTAATATATAATTCATATCTCAATCTCATTATAAAGTTTTCACTCCATCTATCACAAGCTAGCATACACTAGAACACAAATCTACTAATATATCATTCATATCTCAATCTCATTATAAAGTTTTCACGAGTTGTAGAGTTTAGACAGCAGCTAACTTTAAAACCTTAAATTGATCTTCCCTGAAGCAATTTCCGGCAGCTAATTGGAAATTGAAGCCATGAAGAAGACGAGGGGCTGTCCACGTAAGAAGGTGGCAACCCCGTCTCCTCCACGGACCCGTCCGGTGGCGGAAGAAAGCACCGCACGGACCATAACACAGGTGGAGCAATTTGATTCCGACCAGGGACAATCCGCCGATGAGATCGACGGGATTATTGAAGGTGTGGAACAGGAGCAAGAGCAGGTAACACAAACGCAGGATTCAAAAATTCCCCTAATTTCCCATCCTGTAGAAGATAATCGGGTTTCTGGAGTTTTACCTAGGGTTTCGGATCTGAATGATCAGCCACCGGCACAAGTGGAACAGGTATCGACTAATCGAACACCACCACCTGAGCGTATTGAATTGATGACGGAAGGAAGCAACCTAGACACTGTTGTCGACAAATTACCGGAACAGACCATAAACATGGTGGACCAAGGTTTGGAAAACCCGAAAAAATTATGGACTGATATTATTAGCGGTAATAGGGATTCATCGAGAGGTTTGGCAATCAGCTTCTCGGCACCAGTTATTGTTGACAGAGAGATTGAAATTGAAATTGAGGAAGACGACGTTGCCTCGGAAATTGAATTTTGGAAATCGTCACTCATAATGTATGTGCTAGGAGGTGATTTGTCAATGAATGCTGTTAAACAGTACATGGAGAAATTCTGGAACTTTGTCAGGTTACCTGAAATTTTCTATAATGAGGAGGGCTATTTCATATTGAAATTCAGGACTGTAGAGGATATGAATACTGTGATGAAGAAAGGACCATACACAATTTATAACATGACGATGTTCTTGCGTGAGTGGAGTACTGGTTTTATTTGAAGAGGATATCTTGAGCGGTCAATATCGATCAAGCTCCCACAACTACCTCTACATCTCTGGGGAGCTAAGAGTCTGGGGAAGATAGGCAGTGCTTTGGGAAAACCAATGTTTACTGATGAATGTACTGCTCGAAAGTTAAGAGTCACCTATGCTCGAATCCTGGTAGAGGTTGACATTACCAGAGAGATGAGGGATTTTATTATGATTAAGGACCTGAAAAAGAGAATGATTAAACAACCTGTGGAATATGAATGGAAACCACTCTTCTGTGGTAAGTGTCAGAAACTTGGACATGTCTGTGCAAACCCGGTTCGTAGGCCGGCTCCACAGGTACAACAAAAGCAATGGCGGGTACAGGCCGATCGTCGAGGACAGGGGGTACAAAAGCACCTGGATCGAACACGCAAGTGGCAGTTCCAACTCGATCAGGGGTGGCTCCGCAGGTTACTAAAAATGTGGAGCAGGCACAAGGCTCGAATGCTGCTAGGCAGAATACCCAAGTAGATACCAGGGATACACGACAACAAGATTGGCAAAGGGTTGAGTCCCCACGTAATCAGAATAAGGACAAGAGCCCGATGACCCTGCCAACTTTACAGATTGCGGATAGAGGAATTGAGTGTAGGAACGGTTTTACGTCTTTGGAGATTGTGGAGGATCATCCATCGACGTCGGGACCGGTTCCATGATTGTCTCATGGAATGTGAGGGAGTGTAACAATATAGCCAAACTTCGTGAGATCAACTCCCGTCTCTCTAGTATAAATTGTGCATTGGCTATATTGGTGGAGACAAGAGTAAAGCAAGCAAAGAGTCGTGACATTCTGAGTCGAATGGGAAATAGATGGAGTTTTTTCGATAACTATGATCATCACCCTAATGGTCGAATTTGGGTCATGTGGGACCCTCGTAGGATTGAGGTGCGGCTAGTCACTGGTGGTGCCCAGTTCCTACACGTTGGTGTCTATGATCTAACTGGCACATTCATCACTTGGATAACTGCGGTTTATGCCCTAAACTAGCTAGAGGATCGGCGTATTCTTTGGCAGGATATTGTGAGATTTAACCAGCAAGTCCAAGGTAACTAGATTTTGATGGGTGATTTCAATAATGTATCAACATCGCAGGATAGAATCGGCGGCACTCTGGTCCACCTAGCGGAATACCATGACCTAGTATCTATGATGGATACTGTAGGCTTATTCGAATTAGACAGTATAGGAGATCACTTCACCTGGCATAATAGACACTCGAGGGACCCTATTTACTCGAGAATCGACAGAGCGATTGGTAATTCACACTGGTTTCAATCCTATGGGCATTTACAGGTGGAAATTTATGAGCCAAATATATCTGATCATGCCATGCTTGTCATTCGAATTTGGGAGAACAACAACCGAGGAAGACAAAATTTCCGCTTCATGAATAATGTCATCGATTCGCCGGATTTTTTGGATAGAATACGGCAAGAATGGGAAGTAACTATAGCGGGTAGAGCAATGATAGTGTGCTGGGATAAAATGAAACGCATTAAACCTGCGATCATGGAGCTACAAAATAGAAGCAAGGGTGCGTAGGACAAAGTTGTGGCAACCCGGGCAGCCCTTGATTTGGCACAGAAAGACTTGGTGACGGACCGGATGAACCCTGACCTTATCTCGAGGGTAAAGGACTTGACACAGGAGCTTTTGCATTGGAATAATGTTGATGAGAAATTATGGCAGCAAAAAGCGAAGATTGAGTGGCTACGTCTGGTCGACGGAAATAATGCATACTTCCATGCTACGGTTAAGGCTAAAAATCGAAACCTGGGCATGAGAACTTTGCGAGATAGAGATGGGCGGATGGTTGCGGATCAACAGAGTCTTGAACAAGTGGTGGTCGACTTTTATGAACAGTTAGTTGGCGTGTCGAATTCCCGGCTGCAGGGGTTGGATATTACCGCATTACGAGAGGGACGTCAGCTTCCTCTTCGAGCTGCGGACAGTTTGATGGCACCGATCACGAGCGGAGAAATTGTGCTTGCTCTCAATGAAATCGGAGATTTGAAAGCTCCAGGTATCGATGGATTCAATGCTAAGTTTTATAAAGCGGCTTGGGGAGTTGTGGGTGAAGACACTATTCGCGCAGTTCAAGACTTCTTTGTGCATGATCGACTATATATGGTTGTGAATTGCAGTATTGTTACGCTAATTCCCAAGATCGCTGAGGCCACGGAGGTTAAAGATTATCGACCAATTTCCTGTTGCACAACTCTCTACAAAATTATATCCAAGGTGCTCACAAATAGGCTTAGCAAGGTAATAGGAGAAGTGGTACATGAGAGTCAGGCTGCTTTTATCCCCGGACAGCAAATACATAACCACATTCTCCTTGCGTACGAGTTGCTTCGAGGTTACAACAGGAAAGGGGGTCCGCCGAGATGTATGATACAGATGGATTTACAGAAGGCATATGACACAGTGGAATGGACCGCTTTGGAGGGTATTCTTCATGAGATGAGTTTCCCGCAACGGTTCATACGATGGATCATGGTTTGCGTATCTACTGTCTCCTATAGATATATGGTGAATGGTACACTGACAAGGGTGGTAAAGGCTAAAATGGGGTTTACGACAAGGGGATCCACTTTCTCTCCTATTATTCGTATTGGTCATGGAGTATATGCATCGGTTAATGCAGGGATTGAAACAAATACCGGATTTTAATTTCCACTCCAAGTGTGAACGTTTGGGTATTGTAAACCTCAGTTTCGCGGATGATTTGCTCCTCTTCACCCGCGGTGATGTTCGGTCGGTAGAGCTTGTCATGAGCCATTTTGAGTCTTTCTCTAAGGCGACGGGACTGATTGCTAATCCGACTAAATGTAAGTTATTCCTTGGCAGTGTTCCCGTGAGTGACCAACTAGCTATACGGAATGCTACAGGTTTCGATGAAGGCATGCTTCCCTTCCGTTACCTTGGGGTCCCGCTCACTAGCAAGAAACTTACGATAGTTCAGTGCCAACCCTTGATTGACAAGATTGTTGCTCGAATTCGACATTGGAGTGCTAGACTCTTGAGTTATGGAGGACGAGTCCAATTGATCAAAAGTGTTCTGTTCGCGGTTAATAATTCACTACAAGAAATTACTGGAAAAACGATGGAAAGGGGCGACGGATAAATTACTGGAAAAATGATGGAAATCCGTCGCCCCTGTAGCGACGGATTTAATCCGTCGCTACCCGTAGCGACGGATAAAATTATCCGTCGCTACTTTTGTTGACCATAATAAAAAGAAAAAAAAAAAAAATTAGCGACTGATAGATCTATCCGTCGCTATATAGCCGGAAAATAAAAAAATAAAAAAGTTAGCGACGGATAGATCTAGATCTATCCGTCGCTAAAAGCCTAAAAAATATAATATATCTCCACCACCACCTCATTTCCTCTACCACCTCTCCTCCATTTCTCCTCTCCTCCACCTCCACCACCACCGCACCACCACACTGCCACCACCACCATCTCCTCCACCACCACCTTTCTCCTCCCACCACCACCGCACCACCACACTGCCACCACCACCATCTCCTCCACCTCCTCCTTTCCTCCTCCCACCACCACCGCACCACACCCACCGCACCACCACTGCCACCACCACCTTTCTCCTCCCACCACACTGCAACCACCACCGCACTACCACACTGCCACTGCCACCTCACCACCACTGCCACCACCACCATCCGCCTCTCACCACCACCACCCGTCTCTCCACGCCACCACTGCCTCCGGATCTCATCGCCACCACATACCGGATCTCCATCGTCCACCTCCGGATCTTCGATTTATCTTTTTATATATTTTCGGTATTTTAGATTGTACATTTTAGGTATTTATCTTTTATCTTTTTGTACATTTTCGGTATTTTAGTTTGTATTGTATTATTGTATAATGAATTTGTATTATTGTCATTGTATACAATTTTCGATTTATTGTATAATCGTATTGAATATTGTAGTTTCGATTTGAATATCAACCAAATTATTGTCCGATTTGAATATTGTAGTTTCGATAAATCAATATCTCGTATACGAATACAAATTGGATACGAATTAATCCGTATACGAATATAAAAATTCGAATACGGATTTTATTTTTGTTAAAAAAAATAGCAATGTAACGACGGATAGATCTATCCGTCGCCACGTGGAGCGACGAATAGAATCTATCCGTCGTTATATTGGCGACGGATAGATTCTATCCGTCGCCAATTATCAATTTAAAAAAAATAAAAAAAAGTCAAAAATGATAATCCGTCGCGAATTGGACGACGGATTATCTATCCGTCGCCACAGCTCTAGTGGGGCGACGGAATTGTTATCCGTCGCCCGATCCATCGCCAGAGCTGGGGCGACGGATCGCTGGTACTGTAGCGACGGATAGATCCGTCGCTACAGACCAGTTTTTTTGTAGTGATTATTGGCTCCAATGCTTCCCCCTTTCGAAAGGTGTGCTACGCCACATTGAAGCTATATGTCGCTCTTTTCTATGGTCAAATAGTGATACGGTTACTCGTAAATCACCAGTTACTTGGGAGAAGGTGTGTGCTCCTACACGGCAAGGAGGATTAAAGATCATTGATCTACATATTTGGAGTAAAGCCTGCCTTCTCAAACTCCTATGGAATCTATGCAACAAACATGATAGCTTATGGGTGAAATGGATTCATGCGTATTATATACCCAGGGAGCAGATTCTATCACAGCCGATTCCCCCTTCTAGTTCGTGGATTATGAAGGGAATAATGAAATGCAGGAATTTGATTCGGGGAAATAGCACATGGGACTCGATGCAGATACTACCTAAGTTCAAAACGGGGATGATGTATGCGGCATTACAACCGGCCTGACTGGATGTGGAATGGAAGACTCTATTGTTTGGGAATCTTGCGAGACCCCGGGCTAAAGTGGTGGTCAGTTTGTCATGACCGACTTGCCACAAAAGCACGCTTACATAGATTTGGGATGTTGGATAATGATACTTGCTGCCTATGCGCCAATATTGAAACTCGAGAGCATGTCTTCTTCGAATGTGGAGAAACCCGCGCCATATGGACATCTGTGCTGCATTGGTTACGTCTTAACCATGCTCCTCGACCCTGGACGGCTGAACTACAATGGATATTGAGGCAATCAAAAGGAAAAAATTGGAGGAAACAACTGCTGAAGCTAGCTTTCATTGAAACATTATATGAGGTGTGGAAGTACAAAAATAGTGTTTGCTTTGATAGTAATGATAGGTCAACACAGGTAGGGCAACAAATTATCACAGTAGTGACCTATAGAGCATGGATGGTACCTAGATTACGATCCCATATCGGGAGTCTAATGTTACATTAGGAATTATAGTTTCTTTTTGGTTTATCGGCTGGATCGTTTAGATCGCCTTCTGCTTTGTACTGTTTTTGGAGTTTGATAATATATTCTTTTTCCGAAAAAAAAAAAAAAGAAGTTTTCACTCAATTTATCATAAGCTAGCATACACTAGAACACAACGAATTGGACCCATAACCTCTGAGTTATAGCAACTCAGCCTAAACAATTGATTTAGGCCTTTCTTTTACTTCATCATTCATTCGATTCGATTCGATTCGATTCGATTAATTATATTTTATACTACGATTCGATTCGAAGAATTTCAGTTGAAAATAATAGAGGGTAGATCTCAGTGGCAAGACTAGTAGTATACTTGGAGTCTAGTACTATTAAAAACTAAAGTCCAATAAAGTACACCTACCACTTGACAGAGTCCACTCCTGTGCTGTATATTTTCTCGATTGATTCTCTTTCTTATAAAGACGCAAGCAAACAAAGCAATAGTAAGAAACAAAAAACAGAAAGAATGGCGATGATCTCGATCGTGGATGACGAACTCCCATACGAAAGCCACAACACATACACCGTAACCTTCTTCACCTCTTCCATCTTCACCACCGTCACCCACGACCTCTCCATCGCAACCCGCTGGATCTCCGACATCGCCTCCTCCTCCAACCTCATCGTCGGCCTCGACATCGAGTGGCGCCCCAATTTCAGCCGCAACATCGATAACCCCGCCGCCACACTCCAGATCTGCGTTTCCAACCGATGCCTCATCTTCCAGCTCATCCACGCGCCGTCGATTCCAACGACTCTCGTCGATTTCCTTGCGAATCAGAACCACACGTTCGTAGGTGTGGGGATAAAGGCGGATCTGGAGAAATTGGAGGAGGATTACGAGTTTGGGTTCAGGGCGAATTGTGTGGATTTGAGGAGTCTGGCTGCAGAGAAGATGAATCAGAGTGAATTGAAGAGGGCTGGGTTGCAGACATTGGCGAGGGTTGTGTTGGACAAAGATGTGCCCAAGCCGAAGAGGGTCACGACGAGTAGATGGGATAATCAGTGGCTTACGCCTGATCAGGTCCAGTATGCTTGTCTTGATGCTTTTCTCTGTCTTCAGATCGGTACCACTTTGTACAACAACGCTGCTGCTTGAATTGAATTTCTTTCTTTTATTTATGTTCCAGTAACTATCATGAGGGTAAATAACTCTATCGAGACTGGCTATGTATCAGGTACTGCAATTAAAATCGCATGACAAATAAATCGGATTTTAACAGGATACAAACAGCCTGCTAGGGACGGTATCTAAAAAGTTTGTGTTTATGTTCACATACCTGCCTAGTCCTACAATAATTATGTTTATCACTCACTTTATTAGAATAAGTTATACTATCTCCATTTTAGATAAATTGTTACATTTTGACTTTGACCGGTAACTGTCTTCGAATTTAACCACAAACTACTCATAAACGATAATATTAAATAATTTAATAAAATTATATAATAAAAATTTAATTACTAAATTTTAATAATTTATTTATTAATATCGTTTAAGAGTAAATTGTGGTCAAATGCGGAGACAGTTGACCGCAAAATAGTAAAATGTAACACTTTTTTTGAAATGGAAGGAATAATAAAATTCAGGGCGGACCCAGGATTGGGGGGGGGGGGGGGAATTATATATTATATTACTGGGTAGCGGGCTTAATTAGTCGGGTCGGATTTCAAATGTCCACACACAAATAACTGATATTTAACTGAACGACAAATAGAAGTGATCTGCATAATGAAAGTGTGGAACACAGTCACATTCCAGAAAACTAATGAAAGTAAAAACGTTGATGATTAATATTAATCGATGACATACCTAGTAGCTCGTGCAAACTTGAATGATTCTCCATCTTGAATATCACTTACGAACCTTGAATTGAACCTGACGTTTTTTCATGACTTCAAATTCATCTATAACAGAATCAACATCAAAAGACCGAGTGATTTCTTTCTCGATATTCATCAATAGAGCACTAGACAAAAATTCATCCCCCATCTTACTACGTAACCTTGTCTTCACAATTTTCATCGCAGAAAATGCACGTTCTGATGTAGCCGTAGAAACTGGGAGAGTCAAAATTAGTCTTATCAACCGATCAACAAGGGGATATATGGTTGACTTCACTGACTTCGACAATTGTTGGCATATTTCAGAAAGAGATTGCACATCTTTCACTACAAAAAATCTGGGCTGTAGCGACGGATAGATCCGTCGGTACAGCCCAGCTATCCGTCGCCCCAGCTCTGGCGACGGATAGAAAATCCGTCGCCCGAGTGGCGGCGGATAAAATCCGTCGTCCAATTCGCGACGGATTGGACGACGGATTGACCTTTTTTTTAAAAAAAAAAAAAAAAAATGATTATGGGGCGACGGATAGATCCCATTTTTTTTTTTAAAAATAAAATAAAATCCATATCACAATTTTATATTCAGTATCTGATTAATTCCTGATGGTGGTGCGGTGGGTGTGCGGTGGTGGTGGGAGGTGGTGGTGGTGGAAGGGTGGTGGTGGTGGTGGAGGAGATGGTGGTGGTGGCAGGGTGGTGGTGGTGGAGGAGATGGTGGTGGTGGCAGGGTGGTGGTGCGGTGGTGGTGGGAGTAGAGAGGTGGTGGTGGAGGAGGATGGTGGAGGAAAGGAGGTGGTGGAGGAGATGGTGGTGGTGGAGGATGGTGGTGGTGGCAGGGTGGTGGTGGTGGGAGGAGAGAGGTGGTGGTGGTGGTGGTGAGATGGTGGTGGAGGAAAGGAGGTGGTGGAGGAGATGGTGGTGGTGGGAGGAGAAAGGTGGTGGTGGAGGATGGTGGTGGTGGGAGGAGAAAGGTGGTGGTGGGAGGAGGAGGAGAGGAGAAGTAGTGGAGAAAAGGAGGTGGTGGGGGAGATATATTATATTTTTTTTAGGTTTTTACTATCCGTCGCTAATTTTTTTTTTTTTTTAATTTTCCGGCCTTGTAGCGACGGATAAATCTATCCGTCGCTAAATTTTTTTTTTTTATTTTTATTTTGGTCAACGCTCTGTAGCGACGGATAACCTTTATCAAGCCATGAGCAGGCGACGGATAGAATCAAATGCGCCCAGTAGCGATCCGTCGCTACAGGGGCGACGGATTTTTCCGTCCCGTTACGGATGGATTCTTGTAGTGTTTAAACTGCACATTATTTCGAATATCGAGTTCAAAAGCTCCAGTTGATACTTTAGACGTAGTTGTTCTTCATTATTGAAATCAGCAGGATAAAACTTTTCAACCAACTCACATATATCATTGATGTTGAAACATTTATAGCCATCTTTAGGATCCAAAGCGAAGCTTAGCTTTAACAACTCCACTGCATCTTCATTGAATCGAGATTTCATCTCCTGTAATATGCAATCTATTGTTCCATAGAATATATCAACCCGATAATGATGTTCCCATGTAATATTCCCTTTTCTAGCTTGACCTCTGCTTGCTTTACATTGAGGACTCATACCGGGGACTTCAATTTCTTGTTTCTTGCCGAAGTTTATTTTAGTTTTGTTTCATTTATTTAACATTATTTTATTTTATCGTAGTCAGAGCGATTTTTGTGTTTATTTATCATTCAATATGCTCTTTCTCTTAGTATATAATAATAAATGTTAATCTCGATTTAATACTTTATTTCATAATCAAAATCCAAAACAATAAATAATACATATAATTTTTTTTTTTTGGGAATCTAAAATTTCAAAAAATATTACATATATATTAAAAAAAATCTTGGGGGGGGGGGGGACAGCTCCCTGCCCCCTAGGTCCGCCCCTGATAAAATTTACGTGTTAACCCGTTTTATGAATTTTAGTTATCAATCTTTCTCCCTGTTTCACAACGCATCAAATAAAAAAATCAACACATTTATTCTATTAAATATAATAAAAATACTGAAATTAAAAAATAGGTTATGCTAAAATAAATATTATTATATATTTAAAAAAAGGGCGAATTACATCTGACACCCCTCTTAGATTTCATTATTACATCTGAATCCCTGTTAGACAAAGAATAACATCTAAATCTATATCGATATAAATCAATTACATCTAGGTCCACGAATTTGACTTTTCGCGAATTAAAATCTGGAAAAGACATTGTTACCCCAATTCAAATATCAGATTTTAGGAATGGACAAACAACCCATTTACAACTCAAGTCCTTGAACAAAATTAAATTCTCCCTTAAGTTTCTAAATAATTTTAAATAGCCCCAATAATTTCATAACTAACATAAATAGTCCATAAAATAATTTTTTTTTTCCGAATACACCCTCGTCCCGATCACCTCATGGCGGAACTCATTTGGATCTGGAGTTGAACAGTGCTTCCGCCATGGAAGCTCTGTAACAGAGCTTCCATGGCGGAAGCTCTCAGCTTCTGCCATGTAGGTGTGTTGTGTGAGGTGGTGGTGGTTGGGGAAGATGGTAGGGAAGAATGAGGTGGTGGAGTAGTGGGGAAGAAGAAGGGTTACTGTAGCTAAGGCCTTGTTTGTTTTTGCCACAAGTTACTGTAGCAGATAAGTTGGTCAACGGATTTTCAGCTTTTTGGACCTGGATGTAATTGTTAAACTAACAGGGATCTAGATGAGCGAGAGGTGTCTAACAGGGGTACCATATGTAATTGATTCTTAAAAAAAATTAGAGGGTAAATTTGAATATTTTAAATGATATTTATATTTTTTAAATTTAAATATTCATAAGTCGAAGCGATAACTTAGAGACCGATCTATGTCATCAATAATACTATCCATGTTATTAATCAAAACGAAATAAGTATTGTTTTAATATCCAACATTGAGAACAATTAATAATATTGATGATTTTCTTGCAATATAACCGTCTCTATGAATATCTAGATACCGTCTCTCATGAAACTTACTAAACTTACTGTAGTACTTTTTGTAACTAAGAATATGGAGATATTCTCAAGTAACAGCCCTAATTTGGCGTGAATGGGTTGTTTTATCACTTCTTCAAACTTTGGATACCGTTTGTTTGTTTGTTTGTAATTACTTTGAATTATACTCCATCCGTCTCGTATAACTTACCATTTTTATCCGTCCTACAAAACTTCATACATTATTAAAAAAGAAAGCTACCCCACAACCAACAAATAATAAACAATCTCAACTTTACACTCAAATTACACAATTTGCCATTAAAAGTACACTTTTTCGCACTTCTTCTATATTCTATCATTACTTTAACTTTTTGCATAAAACTACGCGCTAACCCTAATGTATGAAGTTCTCCGGGACGAAGGGAGTACGAAATAGACCAGGATAATGTCGAAAGTATACATAAATTTTGGTTTGTTAGACCCGGCAGTGTGGGATCCACTGCTACAGTGAGATGGTGAGACCACCGAGGGTAAGACCGGAGTCGAATTTTCCCATAAATTTGTTAACTTTCATTCGTGCCGCCAATTTAGTATTCCGTCCGGTTCCAAAATAAGTACTATTACATATTCCATTTTGTCATAGATAAATATACAAAAGTTACTATCTAGTTAGACTTATAACTGCATGAAATTATTATATAATTCTAAGATGTAGTTAAATGTATTTCTAGAAGTTTCTTATACTTGTATAAATATAATCTCCTAATGTACTATCCATTGAATGTATATACAACACATTGTGCTCAACCAACTGCCCCGTCTAAACAAAGTCTAAACAAAATGAGAAAGGTAGTCTAAACAAAATGAGAAAGGTAATTTTTGCGCATAGATTTTTTGCATAACACAACCTTTTTGTAAATCTAATTCCATAGGGATTGTTGTTTTGAAGTGTGAGGCATCTGGAATTTGCTGTCGAGCATAGATCTGCTTTTCAGCCCATTATTGATCCTTTGCCCATATAGTCTTCGTTAACCTAAATCGTGATGGATAGACCATTTTCCTATTATATAGCAGATCGGATGATAACGATGGCTACGGGCGGATAGACGGATGAACATAAACAAAATTAAATGCATAATTAGTGAAACATGCAAGGTAAAACAAAATAGATTTTAAAATTTTAAAATAGCCATTCATGATACTCCATCCGTTCTTTTTAAAGGTTTACTTCTTACCATTTCGGGAGTTGTTTTTGAAGTTTACCATTTACTTTTTTGGAAACCACTATCTCTACTTATTAATTTTTTAAACACCCTCTTTCATACTTTATCTATTCCTTTTTTTTTTTTTTTTAGGAAAAACTGATTCATAAATTGCTAATCAACATCAAAGATTACATCTGGGTTTTCGAAAGGGAGAACGCCAAAACCACTGCTGACCAAAAGAAAATCATGAGCTAAAGTAGGCGCTAACTTATTACAAAGTCGGTTTACATATAAAAAACTGAAAGAGAGAAAAGTAGCAGCAATGGTTTTTGTCTCTTCAATAATATGGCCACATCCAGATAGAGAGGCTTCATGTTCCTGTAGTTGGCGAATAACATTCAAGCTATCACCTTCAAAAATCACATGGCTAATCTGCTGTCGACGTGCAAAATCTGCAGCAAAGTATGCTGCTAATGCCTCAGCATGCTCCGGGTCTTGGATGAAGGGACTTTCTTCGTCTGCCAAGCAAGAACACAACCTGCGGAATCCTGTGCAACAATACCCACATTAGCTCCAGCCGGCTGTTTGACAATGGAAGCATCATAGTTGATCTTAATAATTCTGGGTGGAGGTGGTCGCCAAATAATCTGCACTTCTGGAGGTCTGGGGCTCGTGAAAATGCTCTGAGCTTCCGCATATCTGCTAATGTACTGCTGCACAAAGAAAACAGAATCCAACGGGTCGTAACCTGCACCTTCGTGAACCACTTTGTTCCGATTACCCCACATACTCCACAGAGAAACCACGAAAAACTAGAATTCCTCCGTAGTTGCCTTGTTTCTGACATTACATACCCATTGCCACACCTGATCTTATGTCCCTGGAATGATAAAGTTAGATGAATTCGCTACAGCCCAATAGCAATGAGCAAAATCGCAAGTCGTAAAGAGATGCAACACAGACTCAGTAGCACAATTACACACAGGGCAGGTTGTGTCAACTACAATATTTCTTCTGGCTAAATTATCAAGAGTTGGTATAGCGTTCTTAAGTATCCGCCAAAGAAAAACTCTAATTTTATTTGGGACTTCAATTTTCCAAATCCAGCTCCAAGTATTCTGATTTGTGGAACTCGAAGAGCCCCTACAAGTTTGTTGCGCCACCTGCTAAAGCTTCCTATTAAGATAGTAAGCTGTCTTGACTGAGTATGTGCCGAATTTGCTGTAATGCCGGATTTGGCAGTCAGGAGAGGTAGAAGAGGATAAAAGGAATGCGCAAGATGTCATCTATATCACTGTCCCAGAAAATGGAGCGCACTAAATCTTCATCCCACAAGTTGACATCATGTTTGCGCAGACTAGAAACAGCGGTATCTCTCAGCTGTAGCAGATTGGGTGCAATAGGCTTCAACTGAAAATCCCGGGATATCCAATTGCCAGCCCAAATATCAATCGCCTCACCATTGCCTACCCTCCACCTTACACCCTTGCGTACCAACTCAAGAGCTACACAAATGCTCTTCCAAGTAAACGAGGCATTAGATTTAGGTTGGGCCTCCAAAATGTCGCACGAGGGAAAATATTTGGCTTTAAAGATCCTACTTAAGAGGGAATGAGGGAATTGGATTACCCGCCAGATTTGCTTTCCTAGCATCGCAATATTAAAGGCTTTCAAATCCCGAAATCTTATCCCACCGTCTCTTTTGCTTTCACACAGCCTATCCCAACTTACCCAATGGATTTTAGTCTCTCGACCATTGCCCCACCAAAACTTAGCTATCAAAGATTCGATCTCATGGAGGAGATAATTAGGAAGTTTGAAGCAACCCATAACGTAGGTAGGGATGGCTTGGATACCGCTTTAATAAGGACCTCTTTATCCGCTCTAGACAAAAGTTTATTCCCATAACCTTGAAGCTTTGCCCAAACCCTCTCTCAACCAACTAAAAACCTCCTTTGATCTACCCATCTCCGTAGGAAGCCCCAAGTACTTATCATGCTTCTCCACTACCCTCACCGGTAAACAACCCCTCACCTCCTCCACTCTCTCGCTCCCCATATTTCTACTAAACACCACCATTGATTTCTCAAGATTAATCACCTGTCTAGAGCCAAGCTATATCTATGAAGAATCCTACTAATCTCATCAGCAGACTCCGAAGTAGTTTTACAAAAAAGTAAGGTGTCATCAGCAAACAGAAGGTAAGAGATCCTCGGTGCACTTGGAGTAATAGAAACTCCTTGTAACACCTCTCTCTCCTCAACATCACGGATCAGAGCACTAAAAGCCTCAGTGCAAAGTATCTAGGGTGAAAGGGGATCTCCTTGCTGGATCCCCTCTCTGGCTGGATTGGGTTAAGAGGTTCGCCATTCAACAACACAGAATAAGAAAAAGTACAAACACTCAACATAATCAGATCAATAAAATGCCTCTCAAATCCTAACTTTTCTAAAACTCTATCCAGGAAAACCCATTCAACTCGATCATACGCTTTACTCATGTCTAACTTTAAAGCCATAAAACAATCTTTGCCTTTCATTTTTTGTTTCAGAAAATGATTGTTCTCATATGCTACTAAAACATTATCAGTGATAAGTCGATTAGGCACAAAAGCAGACTGAGTTTCAGAAATAATGGTGTTCATATGGGGCTTTAATCTGTTTGTAATAGCCTTAGAGGCTATTTTAAACACAACATTGCTCAACCTGACAGGTCGAAATTGGGTTATCATATCCGGTGTTTTACATTTAGGGATCAGGACAATATGAGTGAAATTCAAACGGGTCCAGAATATGATCATTAAGAAAAGCTAAAGCACACTCAGTAACATTTTCACCAACTATATTCCAGAAACGTTGATAAAAAAGTGCAGGCATATCATCATGACCAGGTGATTTGAAAGGAAACATATCAAAAATAGCTTGTTTTACCTCGTTTGGGGTAAACACCCGGCGAAGATCCTGGTTGATAGACGAGTCTACTCTCGATCTCATAGTCCCTATAACATCTTCAATATCCGCTGCACTTAGATTCGAAGACTGAAAGATCTGCCATAGTAATCCGAAATAATTCGACTCAGCCCCTACCTATCTTCGACTAGATTACCCTCAGAATCACGAAGCCCAGATATTTCATTTATCACAGATCTAGCAGTGGCTTTTGAGTGAAATTTTTTTGTATTCCTGTCCCCCTCGGCTAACCACTGGGTCTTAGCTCTTTCTCTCCACATCATTTCTTCCCGATCAAGTTCTTCTTCCAGCTTGATTCGAGTTTCCCGCACCAGCCTTCTATCAGCAGCTGTGTTCATTTTGCCACGCATCCCTTCCAAAAAATCCTTATACTCTTTGATTTTTCTTCTTCACCTCACCAAAAGATTGCTTATCCCACTTTATCAGATCTAGTCGGCAGTGTTCTAGATTGTTCAGAAAATCGAGATTATCACTCCAGGCATCATCAATAACCTTGGGCAGAGCTGTTGATCGCAACCACATGGATTCAAATCGGAAGTTGCGTTTTGGTTTGGATCTCGCGTTTCGGCTGATGGGTTGGAGGCGAAGGAGTAAGGGAAGATGGTCACTGTTATTTGTGTGGAGATGGTGGATTTTGGTGGAAGGGAACAAGCCCAGCCAGTCATGGCACGCTGTAGCTCTGTCCAATCTGATCTCGATCTAAGTGTCATCCTCATGGTTGTTGGACCAAGTAAATTGGTATCCTTCATAGTCCAAGTCAACTAAAGAACAGTAAGATAAAGTTTCACGGAAAGCCCGCATCCTCCATTCGGGAACCACTGCTCCTCCTCTTTTATCATTCGGAGACGTACTCTCGTTAAAATCACCCATGACTACCCATTCTCTATTAGATTGTTGGGCTAATTGCTTCAAAAGTACCCAAGTATTCTTACGTTTGCTCGTTTCCGGTTCACCATAAAACCCAGTAAATCGCCACAAATGACTAGACCTCTGGAGTTGTACACTTGCATCAATGTGGTGCTTTGAAAAACTCTGAATTGTAACACTAGAATCCTTATCCCACAAGAGAGCTGGGCCACCAGACCTACCCTTAGAAGAAACTCCTACACCATGTAATCCAAGTCTCTGTAATAAGATTTAGGCGGTGAGTACAGAGTAACTCTTCAAAAGCTTGAACTGTCCAAGGCCCCCCCCCCAAACCCTGACAGTTCCAAGATAGGCAACTCATTGAGAGAGGCGGAGGTTGCGTCCGCCTCTGGTATATGTGAATCGATCACCAATGACGGCCGACCCTTTTTTGTTTTCTGCTGGGTAACCTCATTTTCCTTACCTTTCTTCGCACCATTAGATTTAACAACATTTGTAGACCCGAAAGGATGTCCTCGTTTCTTAGTTGGCTGAACAGTAGTAAGAGTACTGGACTGGTTTGTGCTGATCTGTAAGGGGAGAATAGTGTCTTTCTTGGAATTGGGCTTGGCGAGATTTGGGTTAAGTGGTTGAAAGCCAGGAGGGACAGCAGGAATGGGAGAATGGGCCCGGAAGATAAAATAGGGAGAGGTTGGTTTTGGGATAATGGGCTCAGATTGGGCCGAAGGTGAAGGTGGAGTGGTGAAGCTGAGTGCGTTGGTGTTAATGTGTATTGCTGAGTGATATGGGCTAGTGAGTATGGAAGGGTTAAAATTGGGCCTAGGATTTTCAACTAAGTCCATAACATTTGGCGTGAAAGGACTGTAGTTGGATTGTGGGGTAAAGGGTTTTGGGCCAAACAGAACAAGATGACGAGTGTTATTCGGAACAGAATCCTTGCCATTTGAATTGACATCCGGAGTCATAACAGAAACGTTACCAGAATTAGAGTTGACCCTATTCAAATCTCTATCAGTCCCGTAAGATCTGCTCCCAATAAACCCGTTTCCAGAAATCCCGGAACTACCTAAATTGGCTGCATCCCGATTTGGTGAACTCCCCAGAATACCCTTCCCCTGATCACATGGAATTCTGGGTGGACGTCCGACGGATGAACTTGTTATGAAGCTCACAGGACCTGATTTTGAAGCACTAGCACCACCAATGAATTTGGATGTTTGCGTGACACGTAACCAATCGCCATAATCCAACTTGTCATCTGGAACATTACCCGATTCGTTAACCAAATCAAAACACTTATTGCAATCTTTCATTAGGTGACCTAGGGTTCTGCAATGGCAAAAAATCGGCAGCCGTTCATACTTGAATCGAACGAAGATGTTCTGCCCGTGTGGACCCTCCATAGTCATGCATCGACGTAGAGGTTTTGTGACGTCAATACAAACCCTGATGCTCAGAAACGAAGCTATGCCTCCCTTATTAGCTTCTTCATCCATTGACATAAATGTCCCCATGGCGTTACCAATGATCTGGGCAAAGCCCTTATGTGTGCACAGTGTATAGGTAAACCTGTCACATGCACATAGAATTCACAAACACCGAGATCAACCATATCAGGATCCATACCCTTCTTGATAGGTCGCAGAATGATCAAGTTTTGATAAAAAATCCACGGTCCTTTCCAAACCACCCTCTTCTTATCGACATCCGAATCAAATTGGAAAAGAATGCGTTCCCCACTGAGTTTCTGCATACGAACTTGCTGTAACGGACACCAACTCGCCACCAATGTCCTCTCAAACGACTCCAGATGAACTTGTTTTCTAGTGAGCACTCTTCCCACTAGACAGAGATCGTAATTAACCACCCCTGAGTTCCAAACCTGATCCGGGATCTTAATCTTTTCCTCTCTGTTCTCTATTAACTGAAGTAATTTTTCCAGACCATCAATCAAACTCATATTCATAACGCCAACCAGTACCGGGGAGAGTAATGTTACAGAGACTATGAGAGAGTGAGCCAATATATCAACCAATGCCACCTGTGAAAACCCAAAAAAAGAAAAACAAGACTCCCAAACACCAAATATGAAAGGGTAGGCTGTGAGACAAGAGAATAATCACAGTTATAATAGATTACATTATTAATAGCATATGATTTGATCATAATTTTATTTGATTTTGACAGCAAAAAAGGCAAAGAAAAGTAAACACAAGAGCCACGTAAACCGAGTGAACAAGCAGCCTGAACAAAACCTAACCGACTAAAAGGTTTCAAAACTCACAATATCAATGGGGTTGAAGAAAAGAAAGCAAGGAAGGTAGGAAAAACTCTCAACACAAGAGGACCCAATCCCCAGCTAGAGGAAGAAAAGCTATCAAAAGAGAGAAGAGAGAGAAGAAGAGAAAGAGAGCACAAGTCATTTTTTTTAACTTTGTTTTTCTCTATTCTCTATCTTACTTTTTACCATCTACTTATTATTTTATTTCATTTTCTTAAAATTATCTAAAACTAAAAGTTAAATCCTAGATCACCTGCTGGAGCGCAAGCGCAAGCGAGAGCGAAAACGAAAGCGCGAGCGCAAAAGCGTAAATTTTTTTAAAATATAGAAAGCGCAGTCGCGATAGAACGTCTGTTATTAAATATTTATAAATATATTCTACATATATAAAATTATCAAATTTTTTCTTAAACTATGAAATTAAAATTAAGTTAATATAATTAACACTCATGGGATTTGATTTCATTATCATACGATTTTCTAAGAGTTAAAAATGTACAATTAGAAAAAAATAGTACTAGTACTATATTATACTTAAAAATGGATTCAAGTCTTCTAACCTAGTATTGTTATGCGAGTCAAGCATTACCGAGGGCTCGGCTCGGCTCGGCTCGATAAGCTATTTCGAGTCGATCTGGAGCCCGACTTCATACTCGTTTTGTTAACGAACCGAGCCTTTAAGCTCGAATCATAAATTTGACTTTTTTATAATATATATTCTATTATCACATGTTGGGCTCATTCTCCAGGTGATTTTTATTTTGTCCCATTACTATTGAGGCACATTTACCTAACAAACCCAATTTTACCAAAACCCTTGATCTAACAAATTATCCCTTCACTTCACTTTCTAATCTTTATTGCTGCTCAACATTTCTCCTTCACGCCTCCACCGATGTAACCCAATCTCGCCTTTCACCACGTCCATTCCTCCACAGCTCCACCGCCGTCCACCACCTCGAGTTCTCCAGCCCTCCACCGCGTCCAGTTGTTCACCCGCTCCATCCTGCCACCGCTCTAAACCCATTTTCTTTGTTGGCTAGGCATCTAAAGCCGATCTCTTTAAAGCATCCAACGTTGAAGAGATTGTCATACCAGAAGTTCATGAGTAATAGAGATTAAACTTCAAAACTCAAGATTGCATCACACAAGTTGGATGACGCTACATCTGATGCCATTTTTTGCATGCCGAAATGTGTTGGCTTGTTTCAAACATTGCCAATTCAAGCTAATGCTTCCCCTCAATTTATTTTGTAACTATGATCAGAATGTGTTTTTGTTAATTGAGGGATGTTAGACTTGGGTTGCTAGCTTGAATTGTTTATGTTTGTCTTTTGTTAGCCATGTATGAGTTATGACTTTATCATTTGGGATGTTATTGTCGTGTAATCTTGATTTTTAATAGCTTAATCGTTTGTCTTCATTATTTCTTATTTCTTGATGAATATTAACATATTATGGAAGGTACACATATATTCAAGCTGTGCAGTTTTTTTCTATATTTTTATACCAAGCTACGAAAAGCTCGAGCTCAAACTGTAGTTCGAGAATAGATTTTTAGCTCGATTCTCTTAATCGAGCAGAGCTCGTTTATAGTTCGAGCTCGAGTGGAGATGTCAAATACTCGGCTCGGCTCGGCCAAATAACATCACTATTCTAACCTAAAGACACAACACAACTCAATAGTCTGCCGCCTCATCCATCATTATCTTCTCTCTCACCCACTACATTAGAGAGCTTCTCTTTCTTTCTTTCATTTTACAACAGACTGTAATCTTATCATCTTTCTCCTGCAACATCACCATTCACCACCACTTCCATATATTCACCACCACTTCCATATGAAGATTTATTTAAAACTCCTAAAACAATTTTCCCAATTAAGCTAGAGTAATAAAATATTCAGAAAATTCGGATCCCGAGTACTGCATTGGCTTGCCCAATCACAGAAGATAGTAGGCAAGCTATAATGGTGGTGAATTGTTCAGATGATGTCTTCTGAATTCGAAGAACAAAGGTAATTACAATTTCCAGATCTCCATATTCGCTTTTAGATCTCCCAAAATCCTCCCAAATTTGCGAATTACAGTTGTATTTTTCAGAGCGCGAATTATGAAAACTTAGTTCGCATCTTATGAAATATAAAAGCGCGCTCGATCACGCTCTCTGCTCTGTGAGCGTCAGAGCGCGATTGGAGCGCTTCAGAACTTTGATACGGGCGCTTTAGGGTGATCTAGGTTAAGCCTTTTAAAAGAACGGAGGGAGTAAATGAGAAATTACGAAACTCAATCAAACATGAGCCCCATCAAACATGATACATTACTTATGATAATGATAAAGTTGGAAACTCTTGGAATGATGCATGTAAAAGCTACCATTCAATGTCAAATCAATGTTTTAAATTTGTTTAAGCTAAGAATTAATTCTCAACACTAAGAAAACTTGTAGTGCAGTGAAGTTAACCCGAGTATCGTTCTCTTAAAACTTAACTAAGCTGAGTTCTTTTTACGGAATATAATTATCAACAAGAAAGTAGTAAAAGGTTTGTTTGCTTCGGCAGCGAGTTCAAATTACTAGTCTAACTCTAACTCTCAATACAAAGAAATCAAGCACATGTATATCAATCTTATCAAGTTATCAAAATTATAGAGTGGTGGTGATATTCTATGCCTACTAGTTCGGTACGAAAGTAGATGACTGAGACAACGGTACTCCGATCAACACTGGGACACGTCCACCGAGAAAGTAGAACCTCACACCACATGAGGCACGTCAGCTCTATGACAATAAACTAACCGTCTACCCTAGTTATCACTGGGACATGCTCAACGAGAGATTACACTACTTCGCAACAGAAATCTTACACCACATAAGGTATGTCGAAGCTATTACAATGAGCTAGCTAGGTGTACTATTCCATAAACGCCATAAATAACATAAACCCTAATTTCCTAGCATGCATCAAATACACCACCACCCTATAATGGGTGCCTAGCTACTCATGCTCATCACCAATAAGCAATAAATAATTAAACAAACTAACATCAATAACATTAAACAATGAAAAAGGAGAAATTGTTACCAAGAGGCTGTCACTACACTTGGAGAGGATGACGAAATCCCTAAATCAATCGGTAGAATAATAGCTAATGTACTGATAATTGATAATCACGAGTAATTACAATGTAAATCTGGTTCAATTTCTAAAATATGGTGAAGGAATTGTCCAAGAATGAAGTCTGGGTTTTTTTGAGTTAAGAGAACAGAACAAAGTAATGAGCGTATCTAAAAAAATAGACAAAATCCTATATATCGAGCGGCTTGGCGTATGCCAAGCTAGCGCATGGCGTACACCAAGTTGTCGCATGGCGTACGCCATGCGGCTCCATGGCGCAGTCCTGGTGACCTGATTCTCGCATACTGACTCACTTTTGGTATTTTTAGCCTTCCCGCTCCGTTTCCAACATCCGTTCGAGGCATTGGAACTCTGTACTCCTGTAAATACATAAAAAATGCATCTTTTTGCCTCCAAATAACGCGGTTTAGCCAAATACCTACAAAACATACAAATGACAAAACAAATAAAAATACTCTAATAAAACTAGTAAAAACTATACTTGAAAACGACAATAAAACGGTAAAAAAGACCAAATGAGATGATATAAATCGACTCATCAATAATCATTCTTCATCATTTGACACAATCTACCTGGCATTGTTAGGAGGATCTCCAATTATCCAATATGATACTCCCTCTTTTCGGAATTCAACTTTTCGTATTCTATTTTAACACGTCTTAATTTCAACTTCTCACCCTGTAAATAATATCTCATAGTTTATTTACTATATTTCATACTTTATTTACTATTTTCCTACTTTATTTACACTTCTCATAAAACTTGCGTCCGTACCCGCATAATGTACAATTTGAAACGGAAGGGGTATATTATAACTTGAGCATATGTACTTGGACTACTACTTACAACTTATTAGTGTTAAATCTACTAATTCTACCTTAATTTCAAGGGTAGAACTATTTATGCAACTAAAAAAACGTAATAAGAATCATAATTGGTAAACTACTCAAATACTTCCTCCAGTCCGGACTTAACTTCCCGTTGGTTCGGACATAAGTTTTACGAATATGTGAATATAGTGTGAGAGATAGTGAAGAAAATACGAAAGAGAGTGAATAAAGTATAAAAGAGTGTGAAAATGTAGGAGAAATATTTTCCATTTAAAGAAGGGGAAATTAAGTTTGGGACGGACCAAAACGAAAAATGGAAAGTTGAGTTCAGGACGAAGGTAGTATAAAATTAGGGGTTAGATCGGGTAAATGACGGATTGTACCCGTCCAACCCGCTACCCACCAAATGGTGGGTTATGGAGTAAGTGACCAGAAAAAAGTTACTCTATCCGTTCCAAAGAAATCTTTCCATTTTGACTTTGACCAGATTAAATTTTCGTTATATAATTTTATTAAATTATTTACTATTATAGTTTAAGAGTAATTTGCGGTCAAAGTCGAAGATAGTTGACCGCATAATAGTCAAATGGAAAAATTCTTTTGAACGGAGGGAGTATTTGCAGGTGTGGAATAAGAGGCAGGCGGATAAGGCGGTCTTATGTTTTGATGACTCCTAACGATAACAATTAAGTGTTTCAAAATAAGATAGAATAACCGTCATACGCCTTAAAACCAAAATACTTTGGCGCGATCGGCCGTCTATCGTGAGATGGGCTCACACCAAGAGGAAATCTCAATTTTATTTACAAAACAATTTGAAAGGTATTTCAGAGCATATAAAAGACAAATACAAAAATTATAAAGCGTTCAGAAATTACAAGACTTTCAGTACTAGCTGCTCTAAACCGACTTACTTTCACTAGCAACCCTCCTCCAGACCAGAACCACTCACACCACTGAAAAAAAACGTGCAAGGGTGAATTCAAGCCACTTCTACCGGATCAAGCAGAGTAATAAAACATACATATATACACACACACACAATATCAGAACACATAGGCAGAAAACAGTTCATGGAGTACTTGTATCAAACCAGTAGTATCAGAACAATTAGCTCAATAGAGTCACACTATGACCACTAGTATAAGTCCGGTGGCACATAGGTCGGCACATAACAGAACATAACAGAAGTTCCCCGCTAAAGAAACACATACAGAAAGAAGTACTTCAGAAGTCAGACGTAATCACCGTAAAAAATGGACACAGAATTCATAGGTAAATTTATGAGCTCAAAACATATTTTATCTCCATGTTCAAAAATATTATTTTTCACACATCACATGCATCACAAATTATTATTTTGGGAATTCACATACTTGATCCTTTAGAATATTATATCAAGTCCCATAACATGATATAATAATCATAAGTAATTTATCAAACATTAAAAATATACATATACTTTAATACGGAAAATAAAGCAGAAGTGTCGAGAAATCCCCCTTACCTCAAATACGACACAGAACAACCTTAACCTAGCTAAACCACTGAACCACAACCAACCGTCTCAAAATCTCCAAAACTCACCACTACAATGTAAGAACCCAAAATCAAATATCAAATAAAAATAAAAGTACGGGTTCTTACATTCCTCCCTCCTTAAAAAGAAGTTTCCTTCTGGAAACTTAACTCCACTGCACACACCAACCGACCTACCCCTTCAGATACGTCAAATCATGTCCTTAATTTATAAGCCAAGAGCAATATCAAGGATCACTAGAAAAGCACGTAGTGAGTTGACAAGTTGTCCCGAGTGTCGTTCTCGAAGGACTTAACTAAGCTTGTCGGTGTTTTAAAGTACTAGTTTGTCTTAGAATTGCGTCTTACGACCTCCAATTCTTTTTTAGCAAATCACACAAAGATTAAACAACAAACACGGGTTTGTAATCAATTAAAGGAGACATGGGGTGGTAGTTTCATCAAGAGCTAGCTAGTATAGGTATACAATGGAATACACGACTTTTGAAAGTGAAAACGTTTTATCAACGTAGTAGAATCGTCAATTCTACTAGTCGATGTTTGTACGAATGTGTTGGGCTTAAATCGTAAGTAACCTCGAGGGTGCGAATCCCTCTTGTGGATTTTGGGTATTTGAAAACGATTAATGCTAAGACATTGAACTAACAAACGATTCGCAAGAATTCAACAAACAAAGAACAATGTATTTTCATCCAAAGTCCTATACTAGCATGCTCAAGATTTCATCACCAACCCATGGGTGTTGTTTAGCTACTCATACTTATGTTGTCACAGGCAAGAGATATGATAAACAAGGACAAACATACACAAGAACTAAGAAATTAGAAACGATACAGAATTACTGATTATGAAGAATTAGTGAGCTCAAATTGATCAACAATGGTGAATAGTACTGTTTACAGGAAGAATCTTCAGCTAAATGGTTAACCAAGACTCCAACTTCAATCAGATAGGTGATTTTTGGAACCCTAGTCCTCTTAAAATCTCCCAAAGTATTGTGTGAAATGAAAAAGTGATATTCAAAATACAAAATTTGGAGTTTAAAATGCCAGAATCATAAAAGTAATGCCAGAAAACAGAGTAGCTCCGGCTCTGGAATGCAGCCCTCTGTGGCTGGGTACAGAGCATGGGGCGATCGCCCCGCTTCCTTCGGGCTCGATGCTCGCCTTATTCGTCCATCCTTGACCCGTTTGGCATCCCGAAAACCTTCGTGGCACCTATTTGGAGTTTTGGAGCTTGTGATCTCCGACAAAGTGCATTATAATGCATCGTTGTGTCTCCTTTTAATTTCTTCATGAAAAGTACCTAAAACCTGGAATCAAGGTGGTAACATAATAAACACAAACAAAATACAAAATATATACAAATAAAGGAAAAAATAAAATAAAAGTTAGTAAAAACAAGGTAAAAAGAGCTTGCTGAGGTGTTCTAAAAATGCCTCATCAAAACTCCCCAAATCGAACCTTTGCTCGTCCTCGAGCAAACAACAAACGTAAAAAAGAAACTAGACTCTAAACAAACCAAAACAAAGAACGAGTCAAACATCAAAGTTACAAAATCTATATTTGTAAGAGACAAACTCCAAGGATGCAAAGGGTTAGAGTTATTACCAAAGTTGGTGGAAAATCAAGCAAAAATGTAACTAGTTCGTTTCCAAAGTAAATAAAACTTAAGTTTAACTCGGCAGTCCCTCACAAGGAATTTTATAAAGCAAATCTCACTCTTCTGGACAAGTCCAACATGGTTAACACTCAAAAGTAAATCTGGGAAGGCGGTTTTCACCATAAGTTGCCAAAAATCTCTTATGCAAATGCGTTCTTTTCAATGGGTCCAAAGGGGCTTAAGTTCAAAAGACTAGAAATAGAGACATGCTACTCCGACTACTGTTCACTTTTTGCTTCAATATTTCTCAAAACCTTGCACACTTATTTTGTAGAGTTACTCGAAATTGTTGTGAATCTGCGGATAAAATATCTGGTGTGTGACCCTCGTTATCAACAAGGACTTATTCCGCGTGTGGCTCCCGTCCAAAGCTTTTGCTCATGTAGACAAGGAATTCCAAACGACTCACAACTTGGGGTTTGAGTAACTCGTGTGCTTTATTTGTCCTCATTGAGATCTTTTTGGCTTCAATATTTGTTGGTGCCCATTTTACCAAAGGTCTGCACTTTTGTGCGTGTCGGTTTAGCTACGTGTCATCAACCTTCACGGTCATATGGCTGATAAAAAGCCACGTCGGTATATGGTAGTATTTGAACACGCCCAAGACGACCTACGGTGATCACTTAAGACCATGGATACACCTCGAGCCTTATTTAAAAAATATTTTTGTTGGGAACAGAAATCAGAACCACACATCTTTCAATGAGTCATAAAAATGGAAATCCCCTCCCCAAATCTATTCTTTATAACGGGTTTGCAAGGGTATCAAAAGTACAAAGCATGCCGTTTGTCATTCCCATCTAATCAAAACACGCATAAGTATGAAATTGCGCAAAAACTTTAAAAGAGATTGCACATCCCAGGAGTCATACAAAAAAATTCTTGTCGGTATAATATTTTTTTCTTCGGCTCAAATAAGGCTCCTCATAGGTTTTTTTGGACCACAAAGCTAAACATACTTCTTATTTACAAGGGAAACGAACTTGAAAAATTTTAGACTCAACAACCACTACTAATCAGTATATACTCAAAACTTAAGCATCAAAGAAGTTTGTCACGAACAAAGGACGTTCAACTTGGAAATTCGACTCAAGACTCACAAAAAAATTTAAAAAAATGCCCAAAAAAGGTAGGCCAAAAAGACACTAAAAAGCCAAGTAAGACACATCGGCCACAAGTAGTACATGCAACCTATGTGGCTCACCGACCACCACTAAGAAAGTGATAAAAAACTACACTAGTTAAACTAAAGGCACAATCCACCAAATAAAGAAAAACAAAGTACAAGTGTATAACAATCACATATAATAGTACATGCCAAATGATGAAATACGGTACATTTAAACTCCCATCCCCAAACCTAGACTATAGCTGGTCCTCTAGTGAATAGACTAAGAAAGAAGAAAAAGTAAAAAATGTACCCCATGGTGCTCAATGCAGCATTACTGTTGTGGGGCGTCGGACCCAGATGGTCCAGCATGTGGGTGAGGAAATCCCCATCCCTGCGACGCCCAATCCTACATTTGCTTGCACTGTGAAGTCCACTCCTCCCTTTGTGAACACCATTCCTGCCTAAAGCTCATGTGATCAGCCATGTATCCTCGCATCTCCTCCCTAGCACCTGTATAATCAGTCCTCAGACTAGACTGACTGGATGATCTAGTCCTGGACGTCTGAAATCCTCCCATATTCTGTCTCCAGCCTAGCATAATGTGGTTGGAAGTAGTCAGTAAACTGCTGGAAGTTGTAGGCTCCCTGATTCTCTTGAGGTGGCGAGGCTGCTTGCTCTTGCCCTTGCCCTCCTTGATCACCTTGATCCTGGTCGAATTTAGCTCCATCTATCTCCTCCCTTTTCGTTGCTTTCCTCATTTGTTCCGATAGCCTTGCTTGAAGTTTGTCCGCATGCTCTGCCTCGCGCTTTGGTTCCTCGTACTCAATGTTGTACCTGTTATGAATAGTCTGTATTGACCCTGCTTTTAACATCGAGCGGGGTTGCCCTGTTGCGTTGACTAAAAGACCAGCTCATTTGCAAAGTGAGGTGATGAGAGATGGTTAGGCTATCTTGGTTCTGCAGTGGGCATGAAAATGCTCGAACTGGGTGACGAACAACTGCCCCAGATCAATTGGTCTCCCTTGCACAAGAGCAACTAGAAGTGGAGCTAAATCATTTTTGATGTAAGAAGCATTCCCCAAGGGACAGATGGAAGTAATGAGCCATGTATGGATGATGCGGGCTTCCAAGGTAAGGCACTTATGCTCGACCCTTGTAGGAGGTTCTTCGGGATACCTGTAATACTCATGACAAAATTCATCAGTGAGTTCCTTGGAGATGGCTTTCGCAGTCTGCCTGCTGTGGAGGTAAACACCCATTTGCCTGTGAAGGTTAGGAACACCATAGAACCGGTTGATCGAGTGGGCTGAAAACTCAATGTATCCTCCCTTGACGGGCACCCACGGAGTGAGAGTTGTCTCCTCAAACCTCCTGTTATCATAGTTAGCATAGAAGTCCATTACCAGCTCCTGATCATATGGTTCGGGATGTCTTGGCAGCCTGAGCCATCCTCTTGTTTCAAACATGTACATCAATAGTTCCATGAGTTGCTCACCTTCTTCTTCTTCGCACCCCAAGTCTACTCCCCTGTCCAAAGTGAAACTCCTTTCGGAGTGGCGCTCTTTATATGCCAAGCTTTTTGCTGTGATAACTGGGGTGCCAAAGTCCTCCGGAGGTGGTGGGTCTATCCTCACCGTTGCATTGCCTCTAGAGGATTCCCCTCTGGTTCTCTTAGCTGGTCGTGTCTTGGCTGCCATGGTACTTACATAAATAGGTGTTAGCTCACTTCTTATCGCAAAAACACAACCAAGACTCGACTTAGAAGCTCAACTCACAAAATTATGCGCCTTATCCTATCACATAAGCAATTTTAACCCATAGTGTGCGCAAGACAACAAAGCTCAAAGAATGTGAAATCTAAACCGAAAGCAAATGGCTATGCCAAAATACTACGACAAAGATACCATGCAAGTTCAAGAACCGTTGATCAAAGTGGCAAATGTAAGTATGAAGA
Organism: Plantago major; assembly: GCA_026545765.1. Lineage (NCBI taxonomy): Eukaryota > Viridiplantae > Streptophyta > Magnoliopsida > Lamiales > Plantaginaceae > Plantago > Plantago major. The sequence continues at coordinate 46,058,417 of CM048840.1, forward strand.
ACTACTAGCAATTTTTTGATTGTAAGTCATAAATAAGATACAAATCAACAATCAAGACTAGAATTATGTCCTACAAGTCACAATGTGCCTACAAACGAGCATACAAAGTCCAAAACCATTCGAATGTAAAAAATCCAAAACAGTAGTGAGAAGGGATAGCCAATTACCTTAATTTTTGAATGGATCGGATGAATGGATGCAAGAATGTTGTTCTAGATAATGAGTGCTTCGAAAAGAGCTAAAGAACACGAGATTTGGTGAAGAAATGAGAAAGTTGGAAGAATTTGGGCGGGGGCGATCGCACAAATCAAAAAACTGATGGGAAGAAGTGGAGCTGCTGCACAGCAGCTCCCTTAAATACACCGGACCGGGCGATTGCCTGCCTCTCTGCACGCGGTGGCAGACAGATTTCTGCCACCTCGTGCAGAGACGCATGCGATCACCAAACATTTTTTCGATCTTTTTCTTTTTTTTAAAATAAAAGAAAACAACAGAAAATTAAACGTGGATGCAAATTTATATTAAGAATCAATTACATATGGTACCCCTGTTAGACACCTCTCGCTCATCTAGATCCCTGTTAGTTTAACAATTACATCCAGGTCCAAAAAGCTGAAAATCCGTTGACCAACTTATTTGCTACAGTAACTTGTGGCAAAAACAAACAAGGCCTTAGCTACAGTAACCCTTCTTCTTCCCCACTACTCCACCACCTCATTCTTCCCTACCATCTTCCCCAACCACCACCACTTCACACAACACACCTCACAACACACCCATCCGCCATGGAAGTTTCACTGAAGCTTCCGCCATGGATGCTCTGTACAGAGCTTCCATATGGCGGAAGCTGAGAGCTTCCGCCATGGAAGCTCTGTTATAGAGCTTCCATAGCGGAAGCACTGTTCAACTCCAGATCCGGCCGGAGTTCCGGCCGGCGAGGTGATCGGGACGAGGGTGTATTCGGAAAAAAAAATTATTTTATGGACTATTTATGTTAGTTATGAAATTATTGGGGCTATTTAAAATTATTTAGAAACTTAAGGGAGAATTTAATTTTGTTCAAGGACTTGAGTTGTAAATGGGTTGTTTGGCCATTCCTAAAATGTGATATTTGAATTGGGGTAAAAATTTCTTTTCCAGATTTTAATTCGCGAAAAGTCAAATTCGTGGACCTAGATGTAATTGATTTATATCGATATGGATTTAGATGTTATTCTTTGTCTAACAGGGATTCAGATGTAATAATGAAATCTAAGAGGGGTGTCAGATGTAATTCGCCCTATTATTAATTATGCAAACTAAAATGGATTTAAAGATTTTTTTTGGATTTTTGAGAAAAGAAGATAAATATGCTAAATGCAACTATATGCAATGCAAATAAGGGAGATGGTTGAAAAATTTCCGGGTTGCCTCCCGGATAGCGCTTTTTTATAGTCATTAGCTCGACTCTTCATGGAGTTCACGTATCGTTGGTTCTTCTTCTTTCTGCGAACTAGAACACACATAAACAGGCCCTACAAATCCTACGAGAGGATTTTCACAAGGACAAGATGTGTTAGGTGGAGTGTAGGCTTGCAACTCCCGTTGCACGTGATATGCTCAAATTACTACTTAGGAAACAAGTAGGAAGCAGTCGTTGTAAACAGACTATGCTAACCACAATATCGTTCGCTAAGGAATCAATTAGGCTACCACACAGTTGAAAGCAAACAATTACTTGTAGAAACAGTTTGATTTGTTTGAAATAAGTACTTCTAATAACTAGAAAACATAAAATGCAATGTAGTTGTTTGTAAGAATGAGGTAGAAAGAACACGGTAGTTACGATCAAGCTATGCTAATTCGCTCTAGGGATACGTTCATACTGTCACACGGTCGTTGTACAGAAAACTATCAATTCAACCTTTACCAAACGAGTTTGAAGATATTTGAACTAGAGTAATCGTAGGTCGTCAATCCACAATCCTTAACCAAAACGTTTTAGAGAATCTTTGAACGAGAGTATTAAATTGAAGGGTTTTTACGAAGATCTTTGAACTAGCCTAACCTATATGAACGATTTCAAACCCTAGAAGCGAATACGCAAAGCTATCACGCAACTACCATGTTCGGAGTGGTTTAGCTACTCATAATCGAAGCAAGAATGAAAGAATACAAGATATTGCTCATGATTAACACAAACAGAATGATAATCGCATGCAAGCTTAAACAATTCGAGAAACTAAGCAAGAACGAATTGAATAAGATAGAACAATAGAGATTTACCATAGTAATCAGGGATTCGATATCGATCCTTCATTAAACAAGCAAAACTAAGCTCCAAAATTTTCAAAGTATGGATGTGGAGATTTTTTCTATGAACTAGGTTAAAAGAAGTATATCCGAAAAGAAAAACAAACTCTAAGTTAATAAGGAAAATAAATTCTGAGCCTGCGCGTCTCGCCGCGGCGGGCCAATTGCTTCGCCGCGGTGAGATTTCTTTTGTCGATTATATATCCAGCTTGCAATTTTTCGCCACGGCAGACTGAATTCCTCGCCGCGGCGAGCGTCTTCCTTCAAAACAGGGGAGCCATTCGTAAAATCGCGTCGCGGCGGCCCAATTGCCTCGCCGTGGCGAGCCTTCTATCACTAGAGGTGTTATTCGAACCGAACATTGACCTTAACGAACGTTTGTTCGTTAATATATATCATGTTCATGTTCGTGTTCATGTTCGTCGAACATCTCAACACTTGTTCATGTTCAGTTCGTTAAGGTTTCAACATGTTCACGAACAGTTCGCGAACAATTATAGGTCTTGTATAGGTTATGTTAGAAAATACTCCCTCTTAACTTCCCGCATTCTATTTTCGGACCTTCCAATTTGAACTTTCCAATCCTTTAATGCAAAATCCTTCTCCTACTTTAGTAAATCCCTCTCATACTTTATTCACTATCTCTCCTACTTTATTCAACCTCTTTCCTACTTTATTCACTTTTATCTTAAAATCTGTGTCTGGACGGGTAAATGAATTTGGGACGACGCAAGTATTATAACTTATGTGAAAAATGGAAATTATAGATTAGGTTAGGAAATATTATACTCCATATATAAAATAATATAAAATTATTATAGATATAATTTGTTCACGAACAGTTCGCGAACTACCGAACAATAAATTATATGTTCATGTTCGTGTTCGTTTATTAACGAACATGTTCGCGAACTGTTCGGTTAGGTCAAACTCGAACACGAACTGAGCGTTGACTGAAATTTTTCGTGAAATTTTCACGAACGTTCGTTTCATTTACACCCCTATTTATCACAATATATATATCCCTCGCATAATTTCGCCGTGGCGATCAAGGTGCTCTGCCGCGGCGAGCTTCAATCTTCACAACAGAGGCTCCATTCGCAAAATCTTGCCACGGCGGACCAGGTCCTTCGCCGCGGCGAGCCTTCTTGCAATTTCCAGCTCCAAGATCGTAAAATCTCGCCGCGGCGAGCTATGCTAAGCAGCTCGTCCTCATTTAGCTCAAAAGACATCAAATCCTGCAAAATGTAAATAAAACACGAAAGGGTAAAAACGAACTAAAAAGACTCACAAAGACCGCTAAAAAGGCCCCAATGAGACTCTAAATTATCGTCTCATCAAACTCCCCAAACCGAACCTTTGCGCGTCCTCGAGCAAACACGTAACAAAATAAAAACAACTAGACTCTAGACAACACACACAAGAACACATAAACGAGTCAGACTTCCAAGTGACTGAACTCTACCATTGTAAGCGTTAAGTTCACAAGATGCAAAAGGTTTGCACTCAACCAACCTTGACAGAAATAGTGCACAAAAAATCCTGTAAGAGGGTTTCTCAAGTAAATAGCACTTAAGTCTAACTCTCCGATCTCTCACAAGGAAATCCTACACAACTCTCTCTCACACTCTGGAAGTGTCCAGTAGGTTAATCACTCAAGGAACAAAAGGAGAGAAGGGAGGTGACTTTCGTCACAAAGGTGCCTCAAATACCTCATGCAATGTACTCAATCAGTTAAGTCAGAAAGGGCTTTTCCTTGCGCACAGCAACTTGTCGGAGCATACAACCAAACTTCCATATCACCACATATTTACATACAATAAATTAGATGCTAATTAATTTGGCCACTATGGACTCTTTTAGTCTCACTTTTTTGGTAGTGTCTGTTTTACCGAAGTCCGCACTTTTGTGTGTGTCAGTTTGGTATACGTGCCATCAACCCTCACGATCATATGGATTTTTAGGACCACGCCGGTATATAGGTAGTATCTGAAACACGCCTAACACGACTACGATGGTGACAAGCACCACAGATACACTCCGAGACGAATCAACTAATTAGGGGAAGTAATACATATTACAAAAAATGAATAATAAACATGTCAACACAGCAGATTTCTTCTCCCCAAACCGGTTCTTCGCAATGTACTGGATTTTGATAAAATGAAACATGAAGAGCATGCCGTTCGTCATACTTAACTTAACTGAGTACACATGAGAATGAAAAGGCGCAAACAATAGGGTTTGCACTTCCCGAAAGGATCACACAAGTGCCGGTACAATATTTTTTCACCGGCTTAAAGTTTCTCACCGGCTTTTTGGACTAAAGAGTTAAACAGACTTGCTAATTACAGGGGAAACAAACTTACGAGATCTTAAATCCACTACACTATATAAGCAGAGAATCGTGCAAAACGTAAGCAGCAAGCAGATTTAACAATCACAAGAGAAGTTTTCATAACTTGGAAGAATGACTCACGAAAGACTCTAGGGAAGAAAAGAAAAAATGACCAAAACAAACAAAAAGTAAAGGACGAAAGACTCTAGAGACTCAGAAAGTAGGGACAATGCAGACAAAACACTAGAGAGCACAGTCCCCCTCCCTAAACCTAAACTCAAGCGTAGAGTGAAAAAGAAAAGAGAATGGGAGCTATAGTGACTTGCCTGCTGGTGTACCTTTATAGTCATGTACTAGACTCACCAAGAACAACCTTTTCATCCAGTCGCTCCGTAAATCCTTCCAGATATGGCTTAACCCGTTGGCCATTGACCTCGAAGGTGGATCCATCAGTTGTGTTTCAAGAGTTCGACAGCACCATGTGGTGCCACTTGAACGATTTCATATGGTCCATCCCATCGAGAGCGCAGCTTACCTGGAAACAGTTTAAGGCGAGAGTTATAGAGTAAAACTTTCATACCTGGGGTCAAATCCTTACGAATTATTCCCTTATCATGATACTCCTTAGTCTTGGCCTTGTAGATCTTAGCATTCTCGAAAGCAGTGTTCCGGAGTTCTTCCAGTTCTGAGAGCTGCAGTATACGCTATTTGCCAGCTGCATCTAAATCAAGGTTCAGGACCTTAATTGCCCATTCTGCCCTGTGCTCAAGCTCTACCGGTAGGTGGCAAGCTTTCCCATAGACTAGCCTGTAAGGTGTGGTGCCTATAACATTTTTATAGCTCGTGCGGTATGCCCACAAGGCGTCGTTGAGCTTGTATGACCAGTCTTTTCGGTTAGGCTTCACCACCCTCTCAAGTATACTCTTAATCTGCCGGTTACTAACCTCTACCTGGCCAGAATTCTGAGGGTGATATGATGTAGCAACCCGATGATGCACTCCATACTTTGTTAACAGATTCGCAAAGGAGCAGTTGATGAAGTGGGAGCCACCATCACTGATGACTACCCTGGGGGTGCCAAACCTGCAAAGAATATTCTTGGCAAGAAAAGAGACAACAACTTTGGAATCATTAGTCTTGGTTGGAATTGCTTCCACCCACTTAGTCACATAATCGACAGCAACCAGTATATATTCAAAGCCATTACTCTTGGGGAAGGGTCCCATAAAGTCGATGCCCCACACATCAAAAGGTTCAACAACAAGGTTACTTGTGAGGGGCATCTCATTCCGCTTGCCTATATTGCCACTTCGCTGACAGGCATCACAGCTAACACAGAATTTATGGGCATCTTTAAAAAGAGAGGGCCAGAAAAAACCTGATTGAAGAACCTTCAAGGCGGTTTTCTTCCCGCTATAGTGCCCACCGCACTGCAGAAATGCAAGTATGCTTCCAATTTCATCTTCCGGTACAAAACGCCGCATCACTCCATCATTACCTAGCTTGAACAGGTATGGATCATCCCAAAAGTAGCTCCTGCAGCGAATGGCAAAATTCTTCTTTTCCTGCGAAGTCATGTTAGTAGCAAACAAACCTGTGGCCTTAAAATTAACAATGTCGGCAAACCAAGGTTCTAAACTAACAGAGAATAAATGCTCATCAGGGAGATCATTAGGAATGGGGGAAGATGGGGCGATGGCGCCAGGATTAATCCTGCATAGGTGATCTGGCACTAAGTTATCTTTGCCACACTTGTCAACTATCTCACAGTCAAACTCTTGCAGCATCAGGACCCAACGAATAAGGCGAGGCTTAGAATCACTTTTGGCCATAAGGTGGTGAATTGCTGCATGGGTGGTATGCACTATTACCTTGAATCCCTTCAAATATGACCTGAATTTATCCAGGGCAAATATGACGGCCAGAAATTCTTTCGCAGTGGTAGTGTAATTAACCTGTGCACCATTTAGAGTTTTGTTGGCATAGTAAATCACATGAAAATGCCTATCGACTCTTTGTCCTAGAACAACGCCTATAGTATATTCAGAAGCATCGCACATAATATCGAAAGGTAAAGACCAATTAGGTGCTATAACAATAGGGGCGGAAACAAGTTTTTCTTTCAGGATATTAAAGGCTTCCATGCACTTATCATCGAAAACAAAAGGCACATCTTTCACCAGCAAGTTACTGAGGCACTTAGCAATTTTTGAGAAATCCTGGATGAACCTCCTATGGAATCCCACATGTCCTAGAAAAGATTGTAACTCTTTCACACAAGTGGGTGGGTGAAGTTTCACTATAACATCAAGTTTAGCTCTATCTACCTCAATTCCCCGCTTAAAAACCACATGCCCTAGAACAATACCCTCTCGCACCATACAATGACTTTTTTTCCCAACTAAGGGTCAGATTACACTCTATGCAACGTTTCAACACTTTATCCAGCTTACTAAGGCAGTCGGTGAACGAGTCACCAAAGAGAGAGAAGTCATCCATAAATACCTCAATGAAATCCTGCACCATGTCAGAGAAGATAGAGAGCATGCACCTTTGAAAAGTTGCCGGAGCGTTGCATAAGCCAAAAGGCATCCTGCGGTAGGCGAAGGTGCCGTATGGGCAAGTGAAGGTGGTCTTCTCTTGGTCCTCCTGCGATATGGGAATCTGATAGAAACCTGAAAGACCATCCAAAAAACAATATAACTCGCGCCCCGCAAGGCGTTTTAGCATCTTATCAATAAAGGGCAGGGGGAAGTGGTCCTTCTTAGTGGCAGCATTCAATCTCCTATAATCTATGCAAACATGCCACCCTGTGGTTTTCTTAACAAGAACCTCTATCCCTTTCTCATTGGTCTCAATAGTTACTCCAGATTTTTTCGGGACAACATGCACAGGGCTTACCCATCGACTATCAGCTATAGGGTAGATCATATCATGTTCTAACAGCTTAACTACCTCAGTTTTAACCACGTCTTGCGTGACGGGGTTAAGCCTACGCTGGGGTTGCCTCACAGATTTGGCGTCATCTTCAAGGCTAATCCTATGGGTGCACCTAGTCGCGCTAATGCCCTTAATGTCACCAATCCCCCATCCTATGGCCTCGTAGTTCTCTCTCAAAAGCTCTACTAGCCTATTCTCTTCTTCCTTTTGCAATTTTGAAGAGATTATCACAGGTTTTGTTTTGTTTTATTTTCTCCTAGGAAAGCGTATTTAAGATGGGACGGGAGCTCCTTAAGGTCGGGTTTTGGGGGGTCGATTTCCCTAGTGTTTCCACCAAGGTGATGGATTTCCTCACCAGGGTCGACTTCAGCCGAGTCAAGCATGCAGACTATCTCACTACTTTCCTCACAAAGAATATCCTCATCAGAACTAAGAGTTCAAGCTACTTCTAGCTTCTCATCAGTTAGCGTAGCCAGGTAAGTAGCATGCACACAATCATCAGTAATATCATCAAACTCGGCATTTACTTCAGAAATCATATTACATTCTTCCACTGAGTAAGTGTCAGAATTACCTGCTGGTCATGTTGCATCCTTGTTGATCTTGTTGCCTCCAATTTCAATGGCAATCTTCCCTTCCGCTACATCGACCTGCAGCTTCACTGTTTTCATGAAGGGTCTTCCCAAAAGGATCACATGGTCCTTACTTCTAGTGCTGCTCCACTAGGGGTAGTACCACGAAATCTACTGGAACCAGGAAGGTGTCTACTCTGTCGGCTAGTTGTAGGGTCATGTTTACCGGTGCCAGTTCCCCCAAACCCATCTCCTGGTAAAGAGCATGGGTGATAAGATTGATGCTGGCTCCCAGATCGAGCATCCCTTTTGCTATCTTCCCATTTTCCATCTGTATATCAATCACAAAGCTCCCCGGATCCTGTTGTTTCACTGGTAAGCCAACCACTGAATTAGCTATTTCCGGCAGAACTAGCTTTTCGTTGGCCAAATACTTCCTCTTACTCGCATTGAGATCCTTGAAGAACTTTGAGTAGGAAGGGACATTATCAATCAGGTCCAGGAGTGGGATGTTCACATTCACCTTTGAGAGCATGGCCAAAATGGCTTTGAATTTTCTGTCATCCTTGGGTTTCTTGATTCTACCTGGATATGGCAGTTCTTTGCTGATCGGGGGTCCAGGTGGACGGTAAGGGTTATCAGATTTGTGAAGCACCCCCGTGCATATCACTGGCTGGTTGGCTTTTTCTGTTAAAGGTTGGTCTTCCCCAGTGAGGTCGACTACTGGGGCATCTGGGGCTTGTGTCTGTGGTTCTAGTTCCGGCCTTTGGATCACCTTTCCACTTCGGAGTACTGTGGTTGCCTGAACTTCCTCCTCCTCGGTTTCCTCATCCCCGAACTCAGTGCTTGCCAGAAACCTGACCAGTTGGTCAGTAAAGTCCTCTATCCTGCTTACCATTCCCTATATCTGTTTGCTAGTCCTTTCATACCCTTCCATCACAAGACTCATGTATTTTTCATCATGGGCAATCAAAGCTAGCAGAGTACTATCGCTGAATGCACTAGCTTCCTGTTGTACCTCTAGACTATTCGCTGTCTTCATAATGGTTGGTCCAGATAGCTCTGCGCTGGGTGCGTAGTAACCGAAAAAGCACTCCATACCTGGACTAGAATAACAAGAACTCAACTGTTGTTTTGTTTCTGTTAGTCCAAATACAATGAAATCACGCCTCAATTTACCAATGGCTTTTAGTGCTACGGTAGGGATTGATTCCCCGGCAGCGGCGCCAAATTTGATATGCTCAAATTACTACTTAGGAAAACAAGTAGGAAGCAGTCGTTGTAAACAGACTATGCTAACCACAAGATCGTTCACTAAGGAATCAATTACGCTACCACACAGTTGAAAGCAAACAATTACTTGTAGAAACAGTTTGATTTGTTTGAAATAAGTACTTCTAATAACTAGAAAACAGAAAATGCAATGTAGTTGTTTGTAAGAATGAGGTAGAAAGAACACGGTAGTTACGATCAAGCTATGCTAATTCGCTCTAGGGATACGTTCATACTGTCACACGGTCGTTGTACAGAAAACTATCAATTCAACCTTTACCAAACGAGTTTGAAGATATTTGAACTAGAGTAATCGTGGGTCGTCAATCCACAATCCTTAACCAAAACGTTTTAGAGAATCTTTGAACAAGAGTATTAAATTAAAGGGTTTTTACGAAGATCTTTGAACTAGCCTAACCTATATGAATGATTTCAAACCCTAGAAGCGAATACGCAAAGCTATCACGCAACTACCATGTTCGGAGTGATTTAGCTACTCATAATCGAAGCAAGAATGAAAGAATACAAGATATTACTCATGATTAACACAAACATAATGATAATCGCATGCAAGCTTAAACAATTCGAGAAACTAAGCAAGAACGAATTGAATAAGATAGAACAATAGAGATTTACCACAGTAATCAGGGATTCGATATCGATCCTTCGTTAAACAAGCAAAACCAAGCTCCAAATTTGTCAAAGTATGGATGTGGAGCTTTTTTCTATGAACTAGGTTAAAAGAAGTATATCCGAAAAGATAAACAAATTCTAAGCTAATAAGGAAAACAAATTCTGAGCCTGCGCGTCTCGCCGCGGCGAGATTTCTTTTGTCGATTATATATCCAGCTCGCAAATTCTCACCGCGGCGAGCGTCTTCCTTCAAAATAGGGGAGCCATTCGTAAAATCACGCCGCGGCGAGCCTTCTTTATCGCAATATATATAGCCCTCGCATAATTTTGCCGCGGCGAGCTTCAATCTTCAAAACAGAGGCTCCATTCGCAAAATCTCGCCGCGGCGAGCTATGCTAAGAAGCCCGTCCTCATTTAGCTCAAAAGACATCAAATCCTGCAAAATGTAAATAAAACACCAAAGCGTAAAAACGAACTAAAAGGACTATAAAACTAAAGACAAAGACTCACAAAGACCGCTAAAATGGACCCAATGAGACTCTAAATTATCGTCTCATCAGCACGCCCCTTACCTCATAAGTGGTACGACGGTGGCTCATATTGATCGTGAGATCAATCGTCTCGATGAACGGTCTCACAACAGCACCATCCCATCTCCCACTTTCAACCCTTTCCTAACCGGCCCCAACACATAGAAGTTGGTTATCACGGAATCATTTCCCAACCGGATTTCCACATCTTCTACTACACAAAGTGGTCTCCGTATCGAGCCATCCGCCATTCTCACCATGAGCTTCTTCTCCTTCAGCCCCCTCACTCTACTCACCTCGTACATTTCGTACGGCATGACATTGACACCAGCCCCGATGTCCAACATCCCCGACACTCCCTCCAAGGTCCCAAAATCGACCTTGACATCAAAGCCACCAGAATTGGTCGTTTTGGAGCCCTTCTTCCTAATCACCTTCCCCGGTGGTGATTTAACTACCCATTGTGCCACATGCACCTCCTCAACATGGGTATCAATCAATCCAGGGTCAACAGCCCTTTCACTACTCCCAACCTCAACACCACAATCATTATTATCAACAAAAGCATCAACAATATCATTCCTACTCACCGGTTCCACCGGGACTACATTATAAGGAATTAAATCATTGGAAGCCATACGTACCTCAATATCCTTGGGAGGAGAGTCGTGGTGACTGAATGCCCCACATTCCTCCACTTGCAATTTTGAAACCTCGAACCTTGCTCTATCTTTAGATACCGTGATTTCAACCGGTATCTCAGTGACAACAGTGATTGCAATAGAGTTTTCAGTTGCTCCGGAAAACCTACCCTTCTCACGGATGCGACTCCTATCAAGCAACTCTTGAAGTTGCCTCTTGATGTCCTTGTTGTCCCCCTCCAGAACCGACAACCTCCCATCCGTTTTCTCCTGGTGCCTTTGAGCTCGGTCTATAAACCTCTGTGACCTCTCCATGAACTCCTCGATCTGTCTCGACTTGCTAGTCGAGGTGGAATCCTTGGGCTTCTCCTCTTCCTTAAGAGTAGGGTTCTCACAATGATCGTTCGAGTAGCTCAACTTCGGCCGATCCACATTTGGGTAGATTTGGTTAGGAGTGAACCTATGAACCGGTCCCTTCCCTCCAAAACCAACATCCCTCGGTCTATACCTTGGGAAATATCCAACATTAGCCCCTTGCACCCAATACACCTCTTCTCCTTCCTCCGGAGTAGCAATCTCAGACACCACCATGACCGAGAAGTCGGCCCTACATTGATTTACCCCGTGCCCGTAGTTGTTGCAAATCCCACGCTTCTCCTAAGCATGTGGATTATGGCCACTCGCCGCCAACAACTTCACTTGTCTTATCTCCCTTTCTAGCTCTTCGATGCGACTGCTAGAATCATCAAAGTTGGCCTTCACCTCACTCCTAAGACCCCTACTTCTCCCCTGCACACTCTTGTGCTGCGAATTCTTTGCACACTTGATGAACAGATCGTTCAGCTCCTCCGGTGTAAGTTCCATGATGCTTCCACCGCTAGCCACGTCAACATAAGATTGCTTGACTCTCGTTCAATCCATCGTAGAAGTATTGTGTTAGATCCGCAAGACTTAGGCGGTGATGAGGACATTTTGCTTGGAGCATCTTGAACCTCTCCCATGCCTCATAAAATGTCTTGTCATGGAGTTGTTGGAACCCCATGATTTGTAACTTCAAAGTGGTAGTCTTCGATTGAGGATAGTACTGATCCGTGAAAGCCTCACAAATCTCATCCCAAGTAGTCAAAGACACCTCAGGTAGCATATTCAACCATGCCTTAGCCCTATCCACTAAGCACATGGGGAATATCTTCATCCTCAAGTTGTCATCCTCCACCCCTGTAGTATGCATCCTAGCTATGAACATCTCCAGCTCCTTCATGAAGCCCATGACATCTTCATTTTCCATCCCATAGAATTTGGGAAGGTGTTCAAGAAGATACGGCTTCAGATCATACTTTCGGGCCGCTTCTGACAGAACGATGCACGACCTATAAGCTCCAACATGAGCCTTGAATATGTTGTAGATCGTGTTTCTAGGAACAACATGACCTGCTGCTCCTCCACCACCAGCACCAGCACCACCAGCTCCTCCACCATTACCTGTATCACCCATATCTGTTTGAAGAATAGAATCCTCTGTATCAGACTCCGAATCCGTTTCCTCAATACCATCACTTGCTTGCGTACCAGCAAGACTAAACCTCAACCTCCTTCGATGCCTTTCAATATCGTCAACAAAAAGTTCCACGGGAAGATTCAAGTTCCTTATCCCTTGCATAAACTACCTGCAATCAGAAAAGAGAAAGGTATGAAACCGAAATTCTCCACAAATAGATAGCACACAGAAAACCGAGTAAACTAATCTTTAAAAGACAAACTAAGGACTTAAATCCTCGGCAGCGGCGCCAAAAACTTGATACGTCAAATCAAGTCCTTAATTTATAAGCCAAGAGCAATATCAAGGATCACTAGAAAATCACGTAGTGAGTTGATATGTTGCCCCGAGTGTCATTATCGAAGGACTTAACTAAGCTTGTCGGTGTTTTAAAGTACTAGTTTGTCTTAGAATTGCGTCTTACGACCTCCAATTCTTTCTTTCGCAAATCACACAAAAATTAAACAGCAAACACGGGTTTGTAAATAATTAATTAAAGGAGACATGGGGTGGCGGTTTCATCAAGAGCTAGCTAATATAGGTAAACAATGGAATACATGACTTTTGAAAGTGAAAACGTTTTATCAACGTAGTAGAGTCGTCAATTCTACTAGTCGACGTTTGTAGTCGAATGTGTTGGGCTTAAATCGTAAGTAACCTTGAGGGTGCGAATCCCTCTTGTGGATTTTGGGTATCAAAAAACAATTGCTAAGACATTGAATTAACAAACGATTCGCAAGAATTCAACAAACGAAGAACAATGTATTTTCATCCAAAGTCCTATACTTGCATGCTCAAGATTTCCACCAACCTATGGATGTTGTTTAGCTACTCATACTCATGCTGTCACAGGCAAGAGATATGATAAACATAGACAAAAACATACACAAGAAGTAAGAAATCAGAAACGATACATAATTAGCGATTATGAAGAATTACTGAGCTCCAAATGATTAACAATGGTGAATAGTACTATTTACAGGAAGAAATCTTCAGCTAAATGGTTAACCAAGACTCCAATTTCAATCAGATGGATGATTCTTGGAACCCAAGACCTATCAAAATCTCCCAAAGTATTGTGTGAAATGAAAAAGTGATATTCAAAATACAAAATCGAATTTAAAATGCCATTATTAGAAAAGTAACGCCAGAAAACAGAGTAGATCGGGGCGGGCGATCGCCCGCCAGTTGGGGCAACCGCCTTAGCCGGAGTGAGCGATTGCCCGCTTCGTCTCTAGAACGGGCAATCGCCCCGCTTCCTTTAGGCTCGATCCTCACCTTATTCGTCCATCCTTGATCCGTTTGGCATTCCGGGAACCTCCGTGGCACCTATTTGGAGTCGTGGAGCTTGTGATCTCCGACAAAGTGCATTAAAATGCATCGTTTTGACTCATTTTCTTCATGAAAAGTACCTAAAACCTGGAATCAGTGTGGAAACACAAGAAATACAAACAAAATACAAAATATATACAAATAAAGGAAAAACTAAACTAAAAGTTAGTAAAAACATGGTAAAAAGAACTTGATGAGGTGTTCTAAAAACGTCTCATCACCTTCAATGACCACTTAAAGTCTACACCAACAAAAAACACTCGTTACTCAACTAGAACAAAACTTAAGACTCACTAGTAACTAAACTTAACTACCAAAAAGACTCAACATGACACCTACACAGACAAATCGAACCAAGGAGACGCACTCCAACAAATTGAAACTTGTTACGTAAACTCGACAAATCGAAACCTAAAGCTCTGATACCACTGTTATCACGCCCCAAAACTAAAATACTTTGGTGCGACCGGCCTTCTATCGTGAGATGGGCTCACACCAAGACGAAGCCTCAATTTTATTTACAAAACAATTTGAAAGTTATTTCAGAGCGTATAAAACACAAATACAAAAATTGCAAAGTGTTCAGAAATTACAAGACTTTCAGTACTAGCTGCTCTAAACCGACTTGCTTCCACTAGCAACCCTCCTCCAGACCAGAACCACTAACACCACTGAAAAAAAAACGTGTAAGGGTGAATCTCCAGCCACTTCTACTGAATCAAGGAGAGTAGTAAAACATACATATATATACACACAATATCAGAACACATAGCCAGAAAATAGTACATGGAGTACTTGTAACAAAATAGTAGTATCAAAGCGTTTTGCTCAACAGCGTCACACTATGGCCACTAGTATAAGTCCGGTGGCACATAGGTCGGCACATAACAGAACATAACAGAAAGTTCCCCTTTATAGGAACACATACAGAATGAAGTACTTTAGAAGCCAGACATAATCACCGTAAAAGACGGGCCCAGAATTCATAGGTAAAACTGTGAACTGAAAATATATTTTATCTCAATGTTCAGAATCATTATTTTTCACACATCACATGCATCACAAAATATTATTTTGGCAATTCACATACTTGGTCCTTTTTTAATAGAATATTATATCAAGTTCCATAACATGATATAATAATCATAAGTAATTTGTCAAACATTAAAAATATACATACTCCCTCCGTCCCAGGGAAGCTGTCCACGTTACTGTTCATGGACAGGTTTTATGGAGAGTAATATTATAATGCTATATAATACATGTGGGGTTTACTTTATTACTTTATTACTAGTTGGTTTGATTGTTTAAGATACTTTTTGACTTTTTAGGAGTAGTGGAGGATTTAAAATTATATAATTGTTCTTAAAATGCAAAGAAATGAAAGTGGACAACTCTACCGGGACGCCAAAAATGACAAAAGTGGACAACTTTTATGGGACGGATGGAGTATACTTTAATACGGAAAATAAAACAGAAGTGTCAAGAAATTCCCCTAACCTCAAAGACGACACAGAACAAGCTTAACCTAGCTAAACCACTGAACCACAACCAACCGTCTCGAAATCTCCAAAACACACCACTACAGTGTAGAACCCAAATCAAATATCAAATAAAAACAAAAGTACGTGTTCTTACAATAACTTTTGCAAAAGATCGTCTCTTAGATAGATGGGTTCAGCATCACAAATTTAGTTACAATTATTATATATTTAGCAGTGAACATCCAATATTTTAGAATTGTAGGAAAAAGTTTATTAAAGAGACGATATTCAAAGTTAAGTACATGATACTTACAGTTAAATATGTGAGGTTGCACTTCTCTTTTCTAGAGATCCGTCCCATGAAAGTTAAGTGTTTCAAAACAAGATAGGTAATTTTTGCAAAAGATCATCTCTTAGACAGACATGGTTAGACATCACATATTTAGTTACAATCATTGTGTATTTAGCTATGAACATTGAATGTTTTATAATTGTAGGTAAGGTTTGTTAAAAAGAAGATATTTAAAGTTAAACATATGATACTTATAGACTCTGTTTAGCAAAACTAGCTAATAAACTAGCTGGTAGATGATAAGGTAACTGATGGCTAATAAGCTAGCTGGTAGCTGATTGGATAGCTGATGAGCTAGTTGGTTTCTATAAAAGTGTTTAGTAAATCAATTAGCTGATAATCTTACTAATTTGCTAAATATGGTAGGTAAAAACAAATCAGCTAGCTTATTTTTTTGATAACCTTTCTGAACAAGCTTATTTGATTAGCTAGCTTATCAGCTACCAGCTAGGCGTTCACGTAGCGGGCAGATGAAACCCTGCCCACCGGGTCGATCACTAGTTCGTCAGACCTAGGGTTTGCGCGGTCGTCTTCTTTTGAATGGGAAGAATCATCTAGAAGATTTTCAGAATCTCTCAAATATATCTCATTATCTTATTTTAAGCAATTAGATTATTTCCTTATTTGCAAGATAACAAATAAAGTCAGAGTATCTTTATGAGTTTTTTAATTCTAGGAATTAGTCACTGTTAGGAAACTTTAATTTTTTGCATATCTTTATTAGATTTATGTATATCTTTTATTTCCTGTAGTGTTCTAGACTACTTAAATAACTATTTCGGGTATCTAGTATAAATAGAACCATTAGGGCTTAACCCTAATAATAAGATGATTAATGATATTTATTCCAGTTACCAATGTGCCTGCCGCGTCAAAGCGTGCCACCGATTTAGGTATTCCTAATTCGTAATATACTTTATGTTCGTGCTAACCTAGCGTTAGAGGTGATCCGGACGTGCCCGTTCTTAATAATTCGGCTTCTACGGGTTAGTTTTGCTTAATTCGTGTCTTTTTTCTTGTTAGTTCATGGATCGTAAACCAACACGGGCTTATTACGAAAATAAGATCATCAAGCTGAGCTTGTGCTAAACAACATAGTCATAATTAAATATGTGATGTTAGGCTCTGTTCTCTTCGTCTGAACATAACAAAACTGAATGGAACTGAACTGAATTATAGTATAAAAAAATATAATTAAACAGAACTGAACTGAATTGATCTGAACTGAATAAGTTTGCACACGAAAACAACATATATTTATATTTTTCTGAAAGATCCGTCCCGGAATGTAATTAAGTTAAGGATATTAATTCGATCTCCATATATTTAGAGAAAATTTTGGCCGAATCTGCTGAATTTATGGTGTGATTCTAAATATAAAATCGAAAAGATTACGGAGATAACGGTTTGTTATAGGTAGCCACCTATTCTCCATGCATAATGATTAATTGGGATTAGAGTGAAATCATTCTTCACGACCTTTGGAGTTCGGACTGTACACCACTTCCCTGGTTCAACATTAGTCCAACTTCTCCAAAATTTGACAATTGTCCACTAATCTATTTTCCTTTTTATTTTCTTATTTTTTCCAACAATTTAACTTTAACCATAGTTAGATTCTAATCACGTTCTTAAATTAATTTATCTGAAAATTTTGAAAAAACATCATATCCCATCATAAAATTTCAGTTTAACACGTATTTTCATATTATAAAATAATTTACATAATTACAAAAAAATGATAAATAAAACGGAGAAAATCATATTTAACTTGACTCAGATCTTACATCTTCAGTTAAAATGTTAAACATATATTCAGCAGATTGAAATTGAATTAGTAAGATATATTGACTCTTGATGTCCGCTTGATGTTGATGCCATTAAAAAATCTTCTTCATATTTAACATAAATGGGTTCAAATTTTTTTAGCAATTAGGGCTTTCATTCTCAAAATAAAATTCTAGGTTGATGTATTTTGATTTTTAAGATTCAATTTACAACTGAAATTTTGTGATAGGGTCTGATGTTTCTTCCAAATTTTCAGATAAATTAATTTGAAAACATGTCTATATTCTGATTAAAGTTAAAATGTTAGAAAAAATAAAAAAAGAATTATATAAGTTTACAATTGTCAAATTTGAGAATAGTTGGATTAGTGGGAACCTAGCATGAAAGAAACCCTTCCTATTCCTGCTGCTTTAAAAGCCAATAATTGTATTGGATTTCAATGATCACTTCACACAGTTCCTCACTCTTCCCACTTTCTGTAACAAGATCAAGCAAACAACTCCATTGATAACCATGGCAACCAGCATCGAAGAACTCGAAACCACCAACACCGAAAAAACCTACACAGTAACCTTCTATTCCGACACCATAACCACAACCGTAACCGACGACCCTGACACCGTCACAGACTGGATCTCCGAAACAGAATACATCCACCACTACCGCCTCCACCGCCTGGTCGTCGGCCTCGACGTCGAGTGGCGCCCCAACAACCAGTATTACACCAACCCAGTCGCCATTCTCCAACTCTGCGTAGGACACCGTTGCCTTATCTACCAGATCCTCCATTCCCCCGAAATCCCCGACTCGCTTTGGGACTTTCTATCGGACGAGAACTACACGTTCGTCGGAGTCGGGATAGGGTCGGATCTGGAGAAGCTTGCGGGGGACTACGAAGGGCTGGGGAGTGATGCGAACTGGGTTGATTTGAGGGATTTGGTGTGGGAGTGGAGTGGGAATTGGGATATGAGAAGGGCCGGGTTGAAGACGTTGTCGAGCTTCGTGTTGAGGAAGGAGATGGATAAGCCGCAGTGGGTGACCTTGAGTCGCTGGGATTATCGGTGGCTCATGGAGGATCAGGTCATGTATGCTTGTGTTGATGCTTTTGTTTCCTTTGAGATTGGCAGGCTTTTGAATGCTTATGCTGCTGCTGCTGCAACTTAATTCTATACATTTATATAAAACTTCTACCCTGAACCGTAGACAGTCAAGTGAAATCCAATTCACGAAATAATTTAATCTATGAACAGCATCATTATGGTAAAGGTCGTAATGTCAGAGAATCATTACCGCAAGGTTGGTTCTTTCTTAAAATCAAGAGAATATGTACTAAACACTCATTATGTTTTATTTAGTTTGTACCTATTCGAATATGTTCATGTTGTTCTGGTGTGAATTGTGGCTAGTTGAATACTCTTTTTTTTTTTTTTTGCCAAATTTTGTTCATACTATTACCATAGGATTGATATATAATGAATAGTGTTAGATGGGTAAATTATGTAAAAGTAAGGGTGGAATAGGAATGCAGATAGTACGTGCAGAATAATGGAGTTGAAAATTGTTGTAGATGAATTGATACGGACATATGGGTTTGTCGGGTTGTCGTACAAAAATGCATCTAGATTACAATTAGATTAAAAATTTAATGGTGGTATATCAAACATATATATTTACACTAAATAAGTAAAATTGTTTTTCCCTCACATTTTCGAGGAAAATTTTATTTTCCCCTATTTTTTTTTTCTTTTCCCCACTATCCCTCAAACCAAATGAAGCCTAAGTGTTGACATGGGGTGTCGCACGAGGTGTTGCACTGCGTGGTGCTCTAACCGTCTATATTGCCATAAACTATATATTTAAAAAAAAATCATTTTTCATATATTAAAAATACCCCTACTAAAAAACTAAAATCTTTCAATTAAAATCCAAACCAATAATCAAAATTAAATCAAAACACACAACTCATCAACATCTCCATACACGATTTCACTGTTCGGCAAGTGAATTTATCTTTCTACTTCTTCTTCTTGACGTATGAATTGGGATTTCAAGTTGCTCGATATTAAATCTAAGTTAGGGTTCATCCAATTAATTTCAATGTTTTGACAAATTAAGAATAGGTGTTGGTGATATTTATTTGCAATTATAATTTTAATGTATATTTAAAGTACTTCCTCCGTCCCGGCACAAGCTTCTCACTTTGACTTCTTGCAGTCAAACTTTTCCAACTTTGATTACGAATTAATCTTAAACTACAAATTTAAAATGCTCAGGTAAATAATGAAAATTTAGCTTCTAAAGTTTCATTATATAAAAAATTTGAACATTTTACATTTGTGGTTTAAGATTAATTCGTAGTCAAAGTTAAGCTTGTGTGCTGGGACAGAGGAAGTAGCATAATAATTTACTACTAGGCGCGTGGAGTAGCCACAATTATTTCTCAATTTTGATTTATGTGTGTCGTAATCACACTTTTCTATAAAGAAACCCACTCTCACTTATACAAAACGTGAGATACACGAGTCTCCCAAATTTGTACTCCACTCCTCTTCTTTCTTTGCTGTCCAAATTTACAGAAATACTTCTTCTGCATCATCTCTCTTATCTCCTCTTTCATGTGAATTTCCTTTTTTGAACTCCCTACTACAAATTCTCACATGCGTTACCTGTTGGGGAGTTGAATCATGTTGGGGTGAAAAGTTTACATGCAGGCGGCGGACTCGGAATTTCAACCTCGGGATGCGAAATTACATACATAAGGTTTTTTCCGAGGGTTGGGGGGCGAAATTCAAAATTTTCGAAAATATTACCTATAAAAAAAAAATTCAAATTTTGGGGGAAGGCCCCCTACCCCTAGGTCCGCCCCTGTTTACATGTATACTCATCAGCTTCTCTTTCCCACAAAACTCATCTCTTCCAATTTCTTTCCTCCTCCAGACCCCGTAAAAGCCTCAACATTCCGTTGTCAAAACTCGCATTTGTATATAATGTTTTTGTAGAATTCCACAATTGCTATATGGTTGGAAAAGCAATAGGAATATTTGGGTGAGAAGGAAATAGGAGTGAGAGGCCTACAAATTCTGAATCCAAAGCGGCAATTCCGAACATGCTCCAGACACAAGCGGGCATCATCACGAAGATGGTGCAGAGAGTAGAAAGAAAGAAAGATAGACGGTGAGAAAGAGAAGGAAATGACTACTCTATTAGTTCTGACTTTTATGGCTTTGATACTATTTTGATTTATTTCCATTCACCAATTAGTACTTTTTGTAGCCTCCTGATATTTAAAAGATGAATTAAGAAAAATAGAATTCGCACTAGTTCGTATGCTTGTAAAATCGACGAATTTGACTTGTTAAAATGTAAAACGTAGTTCGACAGCTTGAACGTTCAAAGACTTGACATAAAATTCGTTATGCTAATACGTGAACTAGTAAAATAATGCAGCGGAATTATAAATAGCAAAATCTTGCAACATTACAATGTCTTAAAAATCATAAACATAAAATGGTAAAAGTTGATTTCGACAATGATCACTGCTCCGGTGACACTCCACTCCAGTAGCTTCGCTTCATACCTAAAATTGATATTTTAGAAAGGGTTCAGTCGTGACCACTGACTGAGCAAGTTCCATGCACGTGCTATGACCTAAAGTTCTATCTTTATGTCTTTTAAATCTTTTAGTCTTTGCTTAATGCAATGCAACCCTATGCCCTGACTTGTCTCTGAACAGTTACTTGACTTGACATGATTCTTGTCTTTTATTCGCGAGCTCACTTGGCATTG
This sequence comes from Plantago major, assembly GCA_026545765.1. Classification (NCBI taxonomy): domain Eukaryota; kingdom Viridiplantae; phylum Streptophyta; class Magnoliopsida; order Lamiales; family Plantaginaceae; genus Plantago; species Plantago major. Next base: position 46,079,914 of record CM048840.1, read on the forward strand.
TAGGTTACACCGTCGCCTTTGGTGGCCATACATGACATGACATGAATTATCGGTCGGAGTACTAGTACCCCTTCTAGCCGTGAATAACTTGACTTGGGCCATGTGGTGCTAAGGTTTTCCCTACGACCCCGTTAATTATTACATGATCTTTGACTTGAATCCTACTATGACTTACATCTTGTTAAAGTGAATGTATGATTCTAGACTCTAACTCATGAATGAATGGACTAACGTGTGTGAAGATCACATCATATAACACGATGGAGAGTAAGCATACAAGGTAGATCACAACACTATAACAAAGGCCTCTTATGGCTGACATAAATTTGGCAAATTGTCTCATAGTTGCCTGCCCTTCCTACAAGTTAGCAATATTGTGATCCTACACTTACAACTATTTATAATGAAACTTTCTGACAAGTAACCATGAACAACTTGTACATGCAACAAATTGATATGGATGGTCTACATAGTAATAAAATCATGTAACCAACCAACATGTCCAATTTATAGAAGTACCCAAGAGATCCATCTTTGCCTATTCATGAACATCACTAATCAATCAATCATCAATTTATGTACCATATCATCACCTTCAACAAGCAACATGAATCATAAAATATACGGGAATGTAAATCATGAGAAACTTGCCTCAATTACAAAACATACATAACAATCAAGCATATAATCGTAATCGTGAATGATCCCCAAAGAAACTTGCAAAGATCACATATCATAGCGTAGATGACAAACCAAATATTCATGAATGAGATCTTAGGAGAACTTGCATAAATTTCATATCATTGATAACAATCAACCACGCATCATATATAAAAACATTTGTGCATGCAAAGTCCTAGAAGAAGTTGTATTTCGAAACTCCTCGCACAACCCAAAACCCGCAACGGAGACACTTGTTGATGCTAGCTATTCGTCTAAAGAGCGAAACCAGTGCTTTTGAGGTGAAGAAGCCTTATGTTGATCAATTGCGTTGAAAATGAAGGTCATAAAGTTGGATAGGAAACTGGAGAATGATTTCTATAGCTTCACAAATAGGAAGGAGTATTTGATGTAAAGTGGAGATCAATCTGCTCTTCCTCTAACGGCTGAGGACTTAATAAGGATAAGTGTAATTAATGGGTGTATTGATTAGGGATAAACTAGAAAAACGTTTTGGATGAAGATAAGGACTTGGGGATGATATGTGAAGAGACAGAAAAAGAACGTTTACCAATGATACACGAACTACGACATACTTTTTAATGCTCGGTTCGTGTTAAAACGTGTAAGTTCGATTCTCGAATTTTTGGGTCGTTACAACTTTGCTGGTTTATTACTAATTTATTAGTAACTCTAATGAAATATGTTATGGTCCGATAAGGTAAGTTTAATTGGAAACATAGTCATGGGAGAGTAGTATGTTAGTTTCTAACAAGCTCCACGTCAAGAATTATTCAACTTTTGTCTTGCATATGATCTTTTAGTTTATTACTACTTCGTATCCCGCCAGAAGTGTCCCATTTTGATTTTTTTCGGTAACCGTCTTCAACTTTAACTATGAATTAATCTTGAATTGCAAATGTAAATTGTTCAATTAAATTATTTAATGAAACTTTATGGACTTAAATATCATTATATAATTTAAATGAACATTTTATATTTGTGGTTCAAAATTAGTTTAAAGTTAAAGTTGAAAATATTGACCCGGAAAAGTCAAAATGGAACACTTCGGGTAGGACAAAGAAAGTACAACACACAGGTCATTAGTTTGCATATAATACCAAGTTTCTACAGTGAAATTATTTGTACAATATATGTTGTATCCATGTATGCTGTTGGATTATTGATCCAGGATAGAGTTCAATCAGAGCACTACTATTTATCATCTTCACATAATCACATTCACTACATGGCTTCTTAATATCTTGGCATACGATATACCTCAAGAAGCAAGTGAAACCACTAATATAAAGAAGCAACCCTGATAATTAAGTACCTGTCAAGATGCCCACAACTATACTTCTATGGGACGAAGAAGAGGTGAACAACATGATAGAGAAGTTCGAAGGGCTAAATAAAGATGTTATCAAGAAAGCAATGACCATATTGAGGTGCAACCCGCACAACAAGTTCACTAGGAGCCTCAGAAAATAAACGAACCTTATACTCCGTGTAGATTCAAGCATTGATAAAAACGTACAACCTTACCGGTCATAGACCATGTTCCCCCAAGAAAAAAACCATTGTATATAATATATACATAGAGATTATAGGAAATCAAAACCCAAAGTATATAATATATCAATTCATCAAATCCAATTGCATCTTTTGTATTTCATATTTAATCGCATATTTTATTTATTAATTTCGATTCATCATTTACAAAACAAATAATATGTCTCAGTCGCGAAACACGTGTAGCGTGTTACCCAATTTCTAGTATAAATATAAATTATAAATGTATATGTAAATATGTGTTTAATTATTTTTTATTAGAAATTAGTGGAGAAGTTTATATTACAGTATATATATATATATAAGTGGACAACTATTGTAATTGTGCAATTGAGTACTTAATTTAAGTTAAATTGGAACCATTTGTAATATATATGTAAATTATACTTTAATTACAAAAAATAATTTGTTTTCTCCAATTAAATTACAAGTACTAATGCAACTGTGGCAACTAAAGTTGCTCAAATGATGATTTTATTGATCTTGATATAAGCGGGTACAATCTCTAGTCTAATCCTCTGATTATAGTCTTCTAAAGCGGCGAACTGGATCTTCAAATTCTTTGTTTTAGGATGTGTGACTTCAAAGTCGGGCAAATGTCAATTCGAGGGCTTCTTGGCTTGATTGAAGATCGAATCGTGAACTTGGAAGTGTTTAAGGTGAACCATGACGAACTTCTTTGGATCTTGATGATCTCCACGAAGAATGCTTCTAGATTGTCGTCAGATTTGGCCTTTGATCTTCGAAAGAGAAGTTTGGCCTTCGGGAAACGTTTCTTCAAGGGCTTTTCGGCTTGATCTTGAATGAAACGGTGCTTTTTGGCTAGAACTTGACGAAGAACTTTGATCAGGCTTCTTCAGGGCTTTTGGATTTGATCTTCCTTTAGAAACGGTTGATCTTTTAAAAATGTTTCTCCAAGTGCGCAGGGGCTTCTTCTTGGATCAAATGTAGGCTTTTCTTTAGTTGCCGAATGAACATCTTGAATGTCTTTGAGGCTAATCTTGAGAGGAGGATGAGAGGATTTGCTCTAGCTTTGGAACTTGTGATCTTCACTTATGATCTCTACCTCTTGATTTTGGTTGAGAATGAGCTCCATATTTAGGGGTGGAAAAAAGAGAAGGATCAAATCCTATTGGTTGAGCCAAGATTTGATTCTATCTTGTTTTCTTTACTTGCAATTAATTAATATCTGCATCAATTTTATGATGTGGCACGATCCTATTGGTTGAATCGTGTCTTCTTTTCCATGTCATAATTTTAATTAAAAAAATGCAGTTTGATATCTTTCTTCTAATTTGGCAGCATTTGATTTACGTAGAATTCTCCGAATTTCCACATAATTTTGTAATGTGAAATAATCGAAGATGCTCCATATTTTCCACGTGGCACAATTTGATAGGCCATAAATGGAGCTTATTAAATTACCATATTATTTGGAATAAAAATTTAGTAAAATTCTAATTAAATACGGTAAATTTATAATTTAATTGAACAATTTACATTTGCAATCTAAGATTAATTCGTACGTAGTTAAAGTTGGAGACGGTTGACCAAAAAAAGTCAAAATGGTAACTGTTAGTCCAGATAACGACAAAGTAAAATACTTTGGGAGGAGGGGTGAATAGTCATTTAAAACTTTTGTCCATAAAGTTGTTTCTTAGATACCTTAGTAGATATCTGGTACTTAGTTCAGAGTGCGGAAGACTTTTCGTGACAAGTGCAAGTGTCAGCAAGCAATCAAGTGATAAATACTCAGTAAGCAATAGATAACTGAAAGTAAAGTGCAGTAAGTAAATAACATAAGGTTTATAGTGGTATTTGAAGGTGTCGTAATCCTTCAACTAATCCACTCGCCCTTTTTCAGGACTAGAATTCACTAAGATAAGATATTGAGGTTCCCTTACAAGATCCTATATCTTGATCCCTTTAACACTAGGTTCCCCAACCAAGTGTTCCCCTGAGTTGTTCCCTGGGTTTCCTAGCCAAGTACTTCCTCTACTCAGTAACCTTTTGAGCTATTCCTTAGTTTCTCAAACTAAGTACTTCCTGTGCTCAGTTAGGTGAGGACTTTAGTTTTCCCAACTAAATCCTTTCCCTAAACACGCCTGGTGGTGTTTTGGTTATGGTAGTTGTCAGATAAGCTAACTTATGTAACTTGTCCAGTTACTCAGTGAGCTTTGAAGAATTAATCTTCCTTAATACTCTTTGTAGTGTATGGGAAGTTGTTCTTTACTGACCCAAGTACTTAGAATATGTTCAAGAGAATGAATCTCATATATAGGTTGCGACTATAATTCTTTGATTCAACTCCTTCACAATAATCAAGTCTTGTTAAGGATCAGTACACTTAGAACTTATATGCCACTTAGAATCAGAGAGCTTTTGTCACAACAGTGAGCTTTGAAAGTAAGTAGGTTTGAAGGCTTGTATGCTTAAATGTATTTCACAAGTGTATTCAGTGTTCACAAGTATGTCTTTCAAACATTCTAAGTGGTGATATTTATAGTTGAAATTCAAGTCGTTTGAATAGTATCCGTTAGGCTCTTAAGAATTCAAACTATTGATATTTGAAAATAGTACTGCAGTGAGTTTTGTCTCTTTACAGAGATTTCATCTTTTGTTCAGACATCTCTGTCTGTGTAATGAATGCACTATACTATTTTTGTCCTGTAGTCTCAATGGAACTGTGCAAGCTTCCTGAGCCTTAGCACGCTTCTTTTCTCAGCAACCTTTGGGTGTCAGAAAACCTCTTGAGAGACTTGTCTTCAAAAGACATTTATCCTCTTCAAGGTATCTGAGTATACCTTTCTCCTTAGTCTTCAACAATCTTGTGCAGTTTCTTGATCTTCAAAAAAATTGAGTTCTTCTGCTGGATGCTTGCTTCTTGGTATTCTTCAAAGATATAAAAATTACATTCAAACACCTAACATCCTGTACAAGATTTGCTAGACTAACATACTCAGTAAACTTCCTCTTTTACAATGTTCAAGTGACCTAAGAGTGCTAGTTACCTTTCTGAACTAAGATAAGTCATTAGGGTTTGTAACGCCCCGACTTTTGGATTTTTAAAAGGAGTGAATTTCAGTCGGGACGTCGGGCAAAAACAGAGCCGAAAGGTTTAGTGAAACATGGGAAGTTACAGAAAACCTTTCGTTTGCAGTTGCTGGAATAAAAAAATATATTTTATTCAGCAAATAAAACCACAAGATTTCAACATTCTTTTCTTTAAAGATATACACAATATAACGGGGAAATGACATGAGTTTTTAAAAAAGACAATAAGACACTATTTTCATTGACAAAAATCCCAAATCCCAACTACACACTTAGTTTGCTGAGTTTATCGGTCGTTCATTCTTCACCGCCATCTCACCTACAAGGAAGGGAATAAAACAAGTGTGAGAAAAACCTCAATGAGTGTTTAAAGATTTTCGTGTGAAGTTTTCATTTAAATCATAACAATAAAAATCAAGAACTTAAAATCCAATATACTTTCAATAACGTATACTTTTCAGAAAAAATATAATTTCATGCCGCTCCTCATAACCCCACAGTAAAACAGGCCTTATGTCTCCCTGATAGTCGATCAAACTATCCGATGTAACCACCATGGTACAGGGGTGGAATTCTACGACCCAACTAAATCAGTGAAGGCTTCTATCACTCGATTTAAAGGGAATGGGCAAAGGAAGCCGACAAGTAGCTCGCCAGACACAACTGACCAAACTACAAGCCAATTAACCTGAACCAAACGTACGTATCTTTCTTGAATCGTCAATCAAAACAAAATAAAAATCATTTATATAAAAAAAATATATATATATATCTTTCAAGATCAGAGGAAACATGCTAAAACTCTTTCGTGATTTGGTTTTTATGCAATAGAACGTGCGTTTTGGAAACCATGCATTACTTATATATAAGTTGAAAACATAGTAAAATACCTTCCAGGTTTTGAAAATAATACATATATATATTTTTGTAGAACACTCACTTTTGAAGGTTAGGAAGAGCAAGAACCATGAAAGTACTTGCAAGAAGAACAAGCTACAAACTTGAAAGAAAAAGACAATAGTACTTGAAGACATTTTTGAAGAAAATGCCCAAAACATTTTTAGACAAATGAGGGCTGGAAAAAGAGGGTATTTATAGGGTGGATTTAGGGAAGGTGAAAGGGTTGAAAAGATAAAAATAAATGGCAATTTAAATGGCTTAAATTGCACTTAAAACTCATGATAAAACCAACAATAAAGGTGCAAAATTAAGAGAGACTTTTCACATTTTTTTCCAAACATTTAAAAACAATAACTAATGATAAATTATCATATTTTACTTGGGAAAAAGCTCAAAAACGTTTTTGGCATGACTTAGGGTCATTTGTACACAAAAATAAAATGTGACACACAAAAAATGCAACACTTAGAGCAATTAAATTGAACTCACAATTACACATGCATATGCAACAATTAAGCTTAAAATATTGAACATGCATAGGGAATATTACACTTAGACATGCATAAGTAACATAAAAGAGAAACGAAAAGAAAATCAGAACGTTGATCGAAACATAGCTGAAACATAGCATGTGACATTCAACATTACAAGCGACCTTTCGTATCGTAACATGAAAAAGAAAGAAAAATATTTCATTCATTAAAGAAACCTCAAGTTACCAAATTCTTGTATTTTGAAATATATGAATATAAAATAACACTTTAATTTCTAAACATTAAGAGAGCCCCACACACATAAGACATGCATGTACATTACATAATTCAAAAGTGACTCTTCACATTATAAATCAATCAAAGAACATATATAATTAGCTTGTATTGAATTAGTTAATTAAAAGGAAGACTCTTCACATAAATCATCAATAAAGCACATACATAAAGACTTGTATTCATTAGAGAATTAACACTTCACATTATTCATCAATAAGCACATACATAAAGACTTACATTTAAATAAGATAATTAAAGACTCTTAGACTTCTTCTAACTTAACTAATATTAATATAACATATAATGAACTCACATGAAGGCAATTGAAGTTAATCTTTAAATCTAATCAAGCCACACAAATAATGACATACATTAAAATACATAATTAAAATGGCACTCTTCACATTATACATAATTCAAAGCAAACAAATAAAGTACTGAATTAAGCTAGACAATTAAAAAGAAGTCTTGGCACATTAATCATTCATAAAGATAAATTTAAGATATGACTATCAAATTATTTTCAAATAATTACACCAACAAATTAAAGGATAAAATAATCACATTTTTAAGCAGGAAAATACACCAAAAATAATTTCTCTTCTTTAAAACAAGTACAAAATAAATAACCACACATATTACAAATTGACAAGTTATATTGACTTCTAAAACAAATAATGAACTTTTAAAACAAACTTCACCAACATACTAAAATAATTCTAATATACTCCGAGACAAATAAAGTAACACTAATAAATCATGCAAGGACAAAAAGTACTATGGTACGTCAAAATCTGGGGTGTCACAGGGTTACCGAGCAAAATCTAAATAGATATTGATGTGCACTCAGAGATTTTGATTTTCGTTGTAGAACCTGTAATCCCTAAATACAATCAAGATTAAATTTATAAGTCGGAAGTCCTCAAATCCACAGTTTATAGCGGAAAGCTGACTCGGGATGTCGTTCTCCACTGACACAAGCAAATAACGTATGTAAATTATATGCGGAAAGTAAACAGAATGATTGCAGACAGATTGAGTGAATTGCAGTAAACCCTAATTAATTGAGATGAAATAGATGGTGAGAAGGTGTAAAGGATCCCCGACCTCCCTCTGCTATGCTACTCCCAACTTCGTTGCTAAAATCCTATGCGATTACCTCTAACGACAGCAGTGCATAATACTATGGTGCAATCGGCACGAGTACCCCTACTCAGTTCAATGAAACTACTGTGTCACTCAGCAGAACATCACACCACGAAGGATGTATAGAGTTGTATAACCACGATTTACGTCTAATAACTATTCCATTAATATATCACGGTATATAAAGAAGTAGAGAGTTACGGCGGTTCAGCTTTACAAGAGAAAGTTAGCTACTCATAGTAATACTACTAACAAAAATCGAAAACAAGAAGAAAGAAGAAGAAGAAGCTTAGTCTCTGATGTCTTAGTGCTGCTTCTAGGGTTTCCTCCTTCTGGGTGCCTGACGGCCAGCGATTTTGGGGTTTCACTTCCCCGAGGACTGGTCCTCTCTTTCGATAGCTTGCTGTGTGAGCGGTGTAGAATTATGTGACCCCTGAGGTCTTATTTATACTTGAAATTTCGTGCTCTGGCCGCCATTGATCATTAAGGAAGGTTAGAAAGGCGAGCTCTAGCCTGACAGGCTAGGAAAAAGGCCCAGAAATCAATCAGACACCTCACTGCGGTTAACAGTGGCCACAGAGAGGCTTCTGTGGTCCACAATCGGCTGCCATCTTCGATTTCTGCAGATTCGAATCTATTTTCTTCGATTTCGGGCTCCGTAACTTCGTTTCCTTGAAAAGTGGTCTTCTACAATGTTGTTACATCTTCAATTATCTTCGCATTGGTTGGTCGCACGACATGTTTTGACAACTCGTACTCCGTGCAACGGCCAATCCGGCGTATTTGCTTAACTTTCTCGATTTTGCACAATTATGTCGTTTTGGTGCCTGAAATCTTACAATTCCTCAAAAACGCGATCATGACCTACAAAATACACATGAAGTTGGTAATTGACCATAAAACTATACAAATATTGAATCTAAGGTAAAAAACGAGGGTATAAAAACATGCAATATCGCATATTTCATTGTCACATCAGATATTCCTAATAGAAACCTTGTTCCGGGACGGAGGAAGTATCACATTATCACTATGAGTTGCTTTAAATCAATTGCCATCCCATCGGGAAGAAAAATTCCAAAAGAAGTTCATTTATTTTTTCAGTTTATGCTAATTTACAAACAGAAGCTATTACTAGTATCGTTGGCACGCAGGTACCCGCGTGATACCTTTTCTATACTTTCAAATTTTGATTTTTTCGCAAGAAAAATAGTTCGTTAACGTGAATTCGTGGCATATATATGATTATATATAATTGACTAAAGCAGTTTGTTTAGGATTTATAGGAGTAGTTCAAGGAGAAATGGTGTTGTAGAAATTTTCTTCCTTTCCCCTATTTCGAATTTAGTAGCACAAGAAGTTGAGTGTTTTGAATGAAAAAAGGAATAAGTTGAGCGTGTCTTTCTATATCATAAATCATTTGTACAATTTTCAAGTGTTGGTAAGTTCTGTAGTTTAAATTTATTCTAATTAAATTTTTATCAATTCAATTAAGAAAGCAACAAAAAGTTGATGGTTAGAGTTGGAGAGAAACTGAAAATGTGGACATGTTAACTGATTACACAAATTCTTTTGGTATTAGTAGAGATATCATTCGTCTTTCCGGGTATACAAAAGTTGCTAAATACTCCCTCCCTCCCAGTAAGAGCTTCTTAGCTCCTTACTTTCTCTAATATTAAGATAATTAATAAAATATTAATTTGTGTGGGGTATTATGTTGGTAAAGTTGTAAGTGGTTGATAAAGTAAGAGAGAGATTGAATAAAATGATAATAAAGTAGAAAAGAGATATAATAAAAAATTAGTTAGTAGAATTAAAACTTTCCATTTATGGGTTAGTAAGTTCATGTTTTCTACTGTCAATTGTCATACGACTATTGTCGATCAATGTATCGACATCGACACACGTCTGCATTCTCAGACGCCTAAACCGCTGTTCTGCCGTCCTAACCATTGCTCTGTTTCGCCTTCAACCGCTATTTATTTTTTTTTAAATTTTTTGAAACTATTAACTTCTTCTAAAAATTTTAATTATTAAAATTTTAACTCTCCGTCCCCACCACCCATCTTCTTCCCCAAACTCCACCACCACCGCCACCAACGACCCACCATCTTCTTCCCCACCACCACCAAAATCACTGCCATAGAAGCTCCGATCCGGAGCTTCCATGGCGGAAGCTTCGATCTGGATCTTCCATGGCATGGAAGCTCCAAATCGGGAGCCAACAACCAAATTAGAAAAATTGCTTAGTAATTTAGAAAGAATACGGGGAGAGTTTCATAAAGGAAAGAATAATAACATTAAAAGGAGACAAAAAAAAAAAAAAAGGATTGAAGAGTGTAGATCTAAATTTGGCCACAGCAAGTAAAATGCCTAATTCTTCCAAACAGATTGCCGGATGGGAAAGAAACAAAGTGGATCTCTTATAACAGTCATCAATCCATTTACGAAATTACTCATACTGCATCTTACGGAAGCTCCAATTTGCCCATGGCGGAAGCTCCAGATCAGAGCCTTCCGTAAAAAAAAAAAAAAAAAAAAATGGAGCTTCCGTGGCGGCTTCCGGTGAGTTGTGGTGGTGGGTGTTGGTGGTGGGGAAGAAGATAGGTGATGTAATTTTGATTATTGGTTTTGATTTAATTTTGATTTCAAAATTTTAAGTTTGATTTTTTAATAGAGGTAATTTTTTAATAGATCAATTTTTTTTAAAAATAATTTAAAGCGACGTAGGCGGTTAGAGCAACACGTAGCACAACACCTTGTGCGACACGAGCGACATCCCATGGCAACACTTAGTGCGAAAGGTAACAGATTATTCGATCTACACCGTTAAAATTTTAATCTAATGGATCAAAATAGGTGACTGACGTTAGTTAGGGCGACACTTTGACTGACGGTAGAACCCCTAGTAAGTTTCTAACGAAACACCAAAAAAGGAAAGTTATGAAGTTATTAATGGTACGGAGTAATTACACAACCTTATCCATTGTTCTAGTGAACACGTATATTAAGCATTAAATCCCCCATATACCATCCGACTTAATTAATTTGTCATAATTCCATCCTCCTAACAGAGCATCTCCTTAAGCTATTAAACATACATGAATATGGTTAGTATGTTATCTGGCAGTATTTGCATATTGATCTCAAACATTTGAGGTTTAGGTATTATAATATACCTACTAAGGTGCTCATGCTAGACTGAAACTGGAGAAATCACAGAAACAACTGGTTCAAGATAGGTTAACCGTGTTCTTGTTGGTGAAGAGATGTAGTGTAGATTGAAACTGGCTAAGTGGCTCGAAGTAGATGACAATGTAATCATCTGAAGATTTAAGATAGATTGAATCTGGCTAGGTGGCTCGAGTACATTCAGATATTGAGCAGGGGATTGTAGATGTTGCTGGTTTCTCTGTACAGGTGTTTTAGTTTTACCTTTCAAATATCTAGGGGCACCTCTAAATAGTAAATAATTGACTATTAATACACATGTTCCTTTGATATAGAAGATTGTTGGGGGGAGACTTCGCCTGCTTTTTACTAGCTTTTTCAAATTTTCCAACTCCATGTTTTTTTGACCATTGACTAATAAAAAACGTTATTGAACGCAGACTTCTTTAACTACAAATGGAAAAAGAAGCTAGTCAATGTAGCTTTTTTTTTAAAGAAGGAGCTTCTTATCTTTTTCATTCCGAAAATATCCCTAACCTATATTAACCTAAATTAGAATAAAGAAAATAAGAAACCATCGCTCAGAAGAAGCCATCTTGATTTCATCCGGTAAGAATCCTCAACCAATTCAAGAGAAACATCTACTGAGATGAATATAATCCGTGACAATATTGCAGCTTTGATATGGGTAAGTGATGATCTAGCTTAGTTACGTTTTCTTTTTGTAAACCGGAAGGTCATTAGAATTCTCAACTTATATTTTATATTGTTGGATCCTTTGTTATACATTTTGTGTACTTTTTTGCAACTAGCATAAGGATTAATGTATCCGCACCTCTTTAAAATGCATACATGTAGTACACATCAAATACTGATTTTTTTCATTACTAAGTTAAAATGCTCAACGATTATTTCTTTCAAATTCTGATAATTTTGATGATGTTATTAAAGTGGCGATGTAAAGTACATTAAATATATATTATAATTATTGGACAAAATATGATATATTATTATTTAAAAAACTATAGACTAATAATACGATAAGAAAGGTTAAAGACAAGAAAAATAAGAGTAATGCCCTTTTATGTCATTTTACAAAATACCAGCTAGCTTTTCAGCTAATTTGTTAAACACCTACATTTAAAACCAGCTAGCTTTCCAGCTACCTAACCAGCTACCAGCTAGCTTTCCAGCTAGTTTTGCTAAACAGAGCCTTAGTTATGTATGAAGATTGCAGCTTACGAAATGTGTCTAACGGATAGTCTACTTAGTGATTTTGATAGCTAAGTGAACATCTGTTATTACCAGCATGATATCTATCTGTTAAACTTTTAAGTTAACCTATTCGGCCTCGCAAGGTTTTCAATTAACTTATCCATCGTACTAAACGATATCTGACTTCTGGACACTACCACCTTTGTCTATAAAACTTGTGCAATTTGGCTAACTCTTTCCTTGTAGCCATCCTATTGGTATGGTCACAATGTCTAGGTCTTCCAAACAAGACTATTACATCTTTGAAATCACATATACAAGTTACATAAACTAATCAGTCAGTCGGTCTTCTCTTTTACAGATGTCCCTGTGGAACCTATAAGGACTAAGAGTACTACTAGTATGCTGATACTCCATATACATGCCAGTTACTCATAAAAAAGTAAAATATGATCTAACAAATGTCCTTAGGCATATTGAAAGCTTGTGCAGTTATTTTCTATAGATTGGTACCAAGAAAAATACTAAGAAGTACGTACCTATTGGCCGAGATAAAGTTTTTGAACAAAGAAATGTTGGGGGTCCACAAGTTATATCCCTTCTGGAGTGGAGTACAACTAACTACTCTGGCTAAGCTGTTGTGGAACTTTTGTGCTAAAGCTGATAAACTATGTGTGAGGTGGGTGCGTACGTATTTTATTAATAGTAAGGTTATACAGTACCAACCTATGTCATCTTGTTCATGTATTCTTAAGGCTATCTTGTAGGAGGGCTGTGATGTTGATTGGTACATGGGGAATCTACATTTTCTTGTGAAGTTTCCCACTGGAATGATATACAAGGAACTTAAAGGTGATGAGACTAGTGTGAAAGAAGTTGTTTCTAGTAATGTGGCAAGTCCTCAAGCTCATTTTATTTTTTGGTAAGGTTGCCATAACAGGTTGTATAGAAATGATAAATTAAGTAGATTTGGCATTTATGGTGATGGAGTGTGTTGCTTCCATGGGAATATTGAAACAATGGATCACTTTTCTTTGCTTGTCCTTGTAGCTTCTGTGTGCGGTCTTGTTGTTCTACAATGGATACAAGTCACTCATGGCCCATAAAGTTGGACACCATAATTGATATGGTTATTGTAGGTTGTAGTGGGTAAAGATATTAAGTTGTTGAGACCTGTTGTTACTGAGACTGTCAATACAATTTTGAGGGTGAGGAAAAGATATGGTTTGTTACAGCATTATGAATTCCACCTCCACTGGCTCGTGATATTGTGAATGTGATAGTTTCACGAAGTAGTGGGATTCATGTTCTCTTTTACTTATGTATAGCAATTGTATAATGGTTGTTATTTAGCCTAGTTACTTTGTTATTTGCTAGGAGACTTATTGTTTGAATTCGGGTCAAGATCTTGTGATCAACCCATGCATTTAATTGTAATTGGAATAAAAAGTATTTTGTTGGTTCCAAAAGATTGTTAAATTTAGTACATAATAAACATTTAACTTATGAGATAAATGATTTGTATGTATGTGACATACTACAATAGTTCTACTTACACCTATAACTTCGCAATTACACAAAAGTGCAAATTAATCTTAAACATAATCAACACAATAATGAAATTTGAAATATTCATAACATAATTGGAATGCGATAATGTGTGAGTATTAAGATTAATGGTTAAGTTACAGCCAAACAACATGACCATATATATACACAACCAGAAATATAGGGAGAACTTCGAACAACTGGGACATCTAAAAAAAGAGGTAAAATGATAACAATGCCATACAAATGGAAACGAAGTTGAAGAAGAGATTAGACATATTGTTAAAGGATTTATAAGAAAAGAGAATGGTGTGACTTTTGTGAAGAAATGTTTCAGTATTTATAGAGTAAATTTTGGAGATGTGACTATTTCTTATCGTTGGACCAGTGACGAAGGATAAAATGGTAATTTTATGACTTAATAAAATGCAATGGAAAAGACAAGTGTGTTAAATTTATGACTTGATATGTTACCGATAGGGACCGAACCCACGCAATCTAATGGTCATTATATATCTGAGCCACTGGGCGAAGTTGATTTATTTTTGCATATTTTTCTATCTTGTCTAACATATTTACATCTATAGCTTCAACATGTCGAAGATTGCAATAGTGCACTTTAATGCATTAGACATCTCTGGATGTAATTACATTAGTTGGATGCTTGTGCAGAGCTCCATTTAAACAAGGGAGATGCGATAATAGAAATTACAACATCAGATCAGGATAAATCCAAGGCAATATCTGAACAAGATAAAGACAAGGTAACGATATTTTTGATGCATCATATTTATGCTGGTCTAAACTCTGAATACCTTACAGTGAAAGGTTCACTTATATTATGAAATTTGAAAGAACGATATGATAATAAAAAAGTTGTGACATTTCCAACATAAAAGTTTGATTGGCTAAATTTATGGGTAGAAGATTTTAAGAGCGTGCATAATACGTTTCATCAATATAAAATATCACATCACACCTCATATTGTATGGGAGAAGTATCCTGACTATGATACGCTCGAAAGAACATATGAAACCTTTTCTTGGCCAATGTGTTATTGATGCAAGGTTATCGTAACCCAAGGTTTACAGAATATTTGCAGCTGCTCACCCACATGTTTTTTCGCGAAAACTAATAATGAGCTGCTTTTGAAAAGCCACCAGATGAGTCCGACATGCTCTGGCCCACACCCAAATGGATAATACAATTCTGATACCCCACGTGATATGTATCCGGCTTCATATAAGGTTCATGTACCAAATAATGGTTACTGATGTAAACAGTGGAAATAAGCCTAGTGAGCGAAAATTGGCATGGATGCTGTGGATGATATGGTCATTACCGTGGAACCTTTGGCCGAGGACATGGACGTGGAATGAAATGTGTTCCAACAAGTGGGTTTTCTTTTTTAAACATAAAAATCTTTAAAATTCACAATAATTATTAATAATAAAATGATAAGAAAAATGAGAAATTCTTAAAATTAAAAGAATTATTGAAATTTATGATAACTTAAAATATCTGATGTAGATAAAACATAATAAAAATTTACAAAAAAATAAAAATTTATCGAAATTTAAAGAACCAAGTCTTTTTTAGTATTATTCTTTTCAGAATAGAGGGAAAATATTGAATTGTTTTGCAATTTACGTAGCTCCAGTCAACTTCCGTTAAAAATTTAGTGGGACATTCTAACTATTTTATAAAATTAAAATAAATGGCTTACTTATTTTCAAAAAAAAAATATTTTATCATATTAACTAGTAATATTTAATAATTTTTTTTCAAATTATATAATTATTTTAAAAAAATTGGAACTACTAAAAGTTTAGTATTTATTATAAATTTTAACATTTTATTAAAATATATCTAATTTTAAGTGTTTTTATAATTTTGTGATTTTTTAAATGATTTTTCATTATGGAAAAAGCAAGATATAATACATTCACTATTATTTTGAACGAAATGGAGTAATTGTGAAAAACATAAGGTACATCCGTGAATATTTTAAAGAACATGAGATACATTCGTTCCTATTTCAAAGACCATAGTGTACATACGTGCATTTTACCTGGTTTCTCAGGTTACGCAATTGACTCCATAACTTTTGTGTTCTATCAAAATTACTCCAAAACTCCATATTGTGGAAATTACGTCTGACATCCACAAGTGGATCATGGATATTTTCCATGTTTAACTTGGAGATATAGGAGTAAAACAAATAATACAATCGATTTTCTATTGAAACAATTACAAAGAAATTCGTAACTTCACTTGTTCGACTTGCCTCGGAGAGCGACCTCCTAATAATCACATTCACTCGCCACCGAAAATGAGGAACAACAAATGAAATATTATGACCCTTCGCTAGCTCAAGTAGAGTTTAAAAACATATGAACATATATAAAACAAATACACACACATCTGAAAATCTTCGCGTGGAACAACAAATGAAATATTTAGTTCAATTAGACACACACTATGCCACTAGTATAACTCCGTTAGCACATAGGCCAGCTTTAACATAATATAACGAATCCCCTGCCAATGGAGTCACATAACATAAGAGAGTACTCCGAAGCACGACAAATTCTACAAGGGCACATATGATTCACGTGCATAACTGAGAGCCGAAATATATTTTTAATCCATGCATTTGAGCATAAAACACACACACACACACACACACACACACACTCTTTAAACCATGCTTTAAACATGAAAGTGCAGGTGTTGTCTCTTGGTGTTGGCACAATACCATAGGACAACACTGTGTTACTGCACTTCAGTCATCCATGACTCTTTTATGTATTTTGCCTTTATTCACTTCCTAATATAGATCCACGATGTTAGTTTGTATGTGCAGGTAATATATGTTTACATGACTTCAAGATTGGTGGATTAAAACAAGATTAACTTCTTAGAAACGTGAAGGAGGTTGCTGAGGTTTTGCTTTCCTCACAATAAGGGGGAGAACAAGAATCTGCTATTACCTGCTCTGATTAACCGTGTTTTATACTGTGATGTATTGTTTAAACACTGCACTTTACTTTTATTATTCTCTCAAGAGTTTACTTATTCAGGGGGAATATTACTTAGTATGTTTGTGTACGTGTTACTGGTTATACTACTAACTTGTTGCAGGTTAGGTATTGTGAAGGAATGCAAAAAGGGGGAGAATGAAAGTGCAGTTTGGCTAAGTATTTTCACAATACTTGCTTGCTATGTATTGTCACAATACTAGCTGACTGTGCACTTGACTTTCTTATTATGGATTTTGCATTACTTCACTATAATGTATTTCTATGATTTTAGTTTAGTCTTAGCAGGTATAGGTTTCTCTTCGAGTAGGACTCTTGAAGTTTGGATACATGAAGATGTTGACAAGGATTAGGAGTTGGAATCCTACTCAAAGAAGGATTCTTGAAGAGTTTGTAGCATGAAGCTATGAGAAGTATTAGGAGAAGAACATGGTGATTCGACCTGATCAAGATCTTCAATGAACAAAGGACTCTAGATTGATTTGGTTAAGGAGTTTGAGTTGCATGATAAGTTTGAGTTTGTCACGCCAAAACCAAATCACTTTGGCGCGACCGGCCGTCTATAGTGAGATGGGCTCACGCTAAGACGAAGCCTACTTTAAACTTTCAAAGTACATCAATATCTCAAAGTGGTACAACAGAGTATCTAAAATCCATTACATAGTAATTACAACAATTACAAATCCTCAAAAGATAACAACAATCTCAATACTACAAGTTATCCAATACAATACAAATCTCAGAGTCGCAGCAACTACCAAACAGTCTCCATAGAATCTTGTAAATCAACTCAAGTCCAAAAAATTATCGTCTCCAAATTAATTTCAAATGGACGGTCCTAAAAATAAATTCCGGGATTTTACATCCTCCCCTCCTTAAAAGAAGTTTCCTCCTGGAAACTTAACACCACTACGCTTCCACTGCGCTAATCTCAGAAACATCCGATTTTCTAAACCTCGAATCACAACATCAATCCTATTACCTTCACCACTTTTTCTTCAATCTCACAATCATAAACCTCGAAAAGACTAACCTGGGCTCCTCAAAGATTCTAACCTAGGCTTCAACAGATTCTAGCCTAACTCTTCGATTTTTCCCCTCATCCAAATCGACACTTCACATAATCAAACCTAGGCTCCTCAAAGATTCTAACCTAAGCATCTCAAAAAACTAACCTAAGCACCTCAAAATACTAACCCGAGATCTTCAAAGATTCGAAACAAACTCCTCGAAAAGGCTAACCTAAGATCCTAAAAAGATTCTAACCTAGGCACCTCAAAGATACTAACCTAGGCCCCCAACAAATCGATACCTTGTACCTACACCAGTTAAATCGAAACCTTATTTCTCCATGGATTCTAGCCTAGGCTCCTCAAAGACGGCTTTGATACCACTTTTGTCACGCCCCAAAATCAAATCACTTGGCGCGACCGGCCGTCTATCGTGAGATGGGCTCACACCAAGGCGAAGCCTACTTTAAACCCCAAAGTACATCAATATCTCAGAGTGGTACAACAGAGCATCTAAATCCATTACATAATAATTACAACAATTACAAATCCTCAAAAGATAACAACAATCTCAATACTACAAGTCATCCAATACAATACAAATCTCAGAGTCGCAGCTACTACTAAACAGTCTCCATAAAATCCAACATCCGTCTACCGGGTTCAACTCCACAGTACCATCAACCAGTGTAACTTCACTAAACATTTGAAATGGTGGGTAAGGGTGAGCCTCATTGACCCTTCTACTGGATCAAGCAGAGTTTCAAAGATATATATATATATATATATATATATATATATATATATATATATATATATATATATATATATATATATATATATATATATATATATATATATACACACGCCATGCGATCACACATACACAAAATTTGCATAATATAAAAACGTAATATTTCGGCCCAATCAGACATGATCCTATGGCCACTAGTATAAGTCCGGTACAGAGGTCGGCTCACATAACATAACATAATCCCTTACCAAAGGGGTAACATAACATAAGGGAGTACTCGGCCGGATAAATTCCCGAAGGCACATAACATTTCATAGTCACAACCGAGAGCTCAAACAAAATATTTATCCATGCATTTCTACAAAACCATTTCACACATCGCACACATCATAAAACACGTTTGTATGTATGTGTATATATATATATATATATATATATATATATATATATATATATATATATATAAACGTGTTTTATGATGTGTGCGATGTGTGAAATAAGAGCAAAAGTGTTTATACACACACACACACACGATAATATAAAAATAAGAGCAAAAGTGTCAATGAAACCCCCTTACCTCGAAGACGATAAACGAATCCAGGTCAAGCTTAAATAATCCACAAAACCCTCCACTTGTACACTTCACTAGTTTCTACTACGATTTTATAGGTCGAAAAGGGAAAAGTAGGTTAAAAGGTCAAAACGGTAATTTCTGGAGCTAGGACGGTAATAATGAAGAAGAGGATGAGTAGGCGGAAGGCGATTGAGGACAGTGGGAGGTGAGGCGGCTCAATATGGGTGGTGAACGAGCAGACAGTGGTGACGGTGGGAGGAGTAAATGGGCGGAGTTAGGTGGCGGATTGGAAGCTGCAAAAATAAACGTAGAGAAGAGGAAGAAGAAAGAAGTAAAGGACAATAACCAAAAAGGGAAAACCTAATTGGCTTTTACACCCATTGAACTAGGGCTTTTCAATAATTGGGCTTACGAAGCTGACCCACTTCAAATAAGATCCATAGAATCCTGTAAATCAATTCAGTCCAAAAACTTATCGTCTCCAAATTAATTTCAAATGGACGGTCCTAAAACTAAATTCCGGGATTTTACAGAGTTTGATTAAGAAAGGAAACCTGTGCAAATCAGGTTTCAGAGAGTTGCTATTCTCTTGGCTGTGCAAATCAGGTATTGCTAATAAGTTGGAGCTGGAGCATATCACTAAGAGTTTGTAATGATATGGTGAGCTTAAGAGAAGAACGTGACGAAGAGTTTTGAAGCTACAAGATCTCAGTTTATCTACAAGAGAGAATTTAGGAGATTTTGTAGGAGAATCTCCTAAAGCGATAAGATCTTGAGCTGTTGATATCGATTTAATGTAAATCACTTTGGATGGACTTCTGGATGCTTTAGGTACATGGACACACTATATATACAACCTGAAGTTCATCAAAATGCAGATGTGAGATTTGAGCATAACGTTAGTATTATTGCAACTTCTCATATGTAGACAGATTAGAACAAGCTTTTTACGCTTAGATACTTATTCTCTAGTAGCTTGTTTAGCATCTGCTTTTTACTAAGTTGTGATCTCTCTTTTGTTTGAGAGTGATCTAAGTAGGAATTGGTGGCCCAATTCAATCACTTAGTAGTTTTGACATTCTAGACGATAGGTAGTATTGGCTAGATATCTTTTTGTAAACCCGTTATTCTTATAGTGGATATTTTGCCCTGTGGCTCGGCATATTATATTTATAATCTGCTGAAATATTTGTGTCTTGTGTTCTTTACATTCCGCTGTTTAGACATTTATAATCTGCTAGAAATATTTGTGTTTTGTGTACATTCCGCTGTTTAGACTCTAAGATAGTTTAGGTATTGATTTTACGTATTACTACAATACCCCGTCACAATACATGTGTTCGGTACTAAGTCCCAATTCATACAATTTCAAAACAAATGATTTTTATACACTAATCACCCACTCATACAATAACCATGTTGTGGGTTCACACACTTATCCTATTTTGAAAGACGTCTCACACAGTGACTAGACGTAATAATTACAAGTTCACAAACATTAAAATGAAACAATACAACACAAACATACAAATTTAACTTAACCAAACCAAAAACGTTTCCCTAACTTACACCTCAAATTATCCAAAATCACCACAACAATATTTAGGATGAAAATGGGCGGGTCGGGCTTCTTGAGGCCCCATTCCAAGCCTTCTTAGCTTTTGAAAGGCCTAGGCCTGACCTATGGCCCAGAGTCGACCTGTAATTAGGGCCCGGGCCCTATATGAGTCGGGTATCTCATTAATGTTATTATTTTTTTTTGGAACGTGAATATATTATTATTATCCAAAACAAATACAAAGCAGAAGGCGATCAGACGATCCAGCCTAAACCGTTAGGACAAAACGCAAAAATAACAAAAGAAAACTAGGCAATCATCAAATTCCCAATATGGGGTCTGAGTTTGCGATCACTCCAAGCCCTATAGATCATTATATTGATAATGTTTTGGGCAACTCCATTAGTATCCGGTGTGCCAGAAGTCGAATTAAAGCAATACTCATTCCGGAACTTCCATACCTCATGCACAGTTTCCGTAAAGGCCATCTTCAAGAGCTTGGCCTTCCATCCTTTACCTTTCGTCTTCCGGAGTATCCAAGTCAGTTCACTGTTCCAATTGTCGGGTGTATGTTGCAGCCTCAGCCATGCAAGTCGCAGCGGGAGTGGAACATCAGGTGTGGCAAGCTCTCATCATCGGTACAAAAGCAGCAGGCAGCTGTCGTGATCAACCCAAATCGCAACAATCTGTCCTTAGTTGCAAGGCATTCATGACACACAAACGAAAGGACCATCAATGCCCTCGGTCTTGCGCCATTCTTGTAGAACAGTGAGCGCCACTCTACAGGTACATGTTCCTCTTGTAGTTCACGGTACACCAACCCCGTTACAAACTTGGGAAGGTGCATCATAGCATCCCACGCATAATTTTGGAGGGTAAGTTGTCTACATTTCAAAATTCCTTTAAGTATCCAGGAGCTCGAAGCTGGGGGATTATGCGTCAGAATATCTTGTTGCGGAATGTAGTAACTATGCCCACTTGACCCACAAGTTATCTTTTTTGCCACATAAATTCCAAAGCAAATTCAACATAAAAGCTTGACTCCATTCCAGAAGTGAGATAATTTGCAATCCACCTTTTGATTTAGGAAAGCATACCTTTTCCCAAGCTACCGGCGCTTTTCGAGTAACTGAATCACTGTTCGACCACAGGAAGGATCTACAAATAGCCTCAATGCGTTGAAGCACTCCTTTGGGAAGCGGGAGACACTGCAACCAATAATTTGTCACTGCGAATAGAACACTCTTAATGAGTTGTACTCTCCCTGCATAGCTAAGCAATTTATCACTCCAATACCGAATTCTAGCCACAATCCTATCAATTAATGGTTGACAGTGTAAAAATGTGAGCTTCTTGCTAGTCATTGGCACCCCAAGATATCGAAAAGGCATGGCCCCCAATGGGAATCCAGTAAGCAGCCTGATCTGCTCCTTCACCTCCGGTGGGACGGATCCAAAGTAAATGTTGCATTTAGCGGGATTCACTCGTAGACCCGTAGCCCGGGAGAAGGAATGAAACCGGTCCATCACCAGCCGAACAGATTCGGAATCTCCACGTGTGAAAAGCAAAAGGTCATCTGCAAAGCTGAGGTTAATAATGTTTAATCTCTCACATTTCGATTGGAAATTAAAGTCCGGGATATGCCGCAAACCCTGCAAAGTTCGATAAAGATACTCCACAATCAATACAAACAAAAGGGGAGATATAGGATCTCCTTGTCTCAATTCACGCTTCGCCTTTAGACATTTTGATGCCGTGCCATTGATCATGTACCTATATGAGATAGTGGTAACACATACCATTATCCAATGAATAAATTTGGTCGGGAAACCAAGCTCTCTCAAAATACTCTCCAATGCACTCCATTCTACCGTGTCATATGCTTTCTGAAGATCCATCTGTAACATACACTTCGGAGCCCCATGATGTCTATTATACCCCCTCAAGAGTTCATAAGCCAAGAGTATATGATTCTGGATTTGTTGGCCAGGAATAAAAGTAGCTTGGATCTCATGTATTATATCAGGAAGTACCTTACTTAGTCGAGTTGTCAGGACCTTGGATATGATCTTGTACAGAGTGGTACAACAAGAAATCGGTCGGAAGTCTTTAACCATCTGTGCATCTGCAATCTTGGGTATTATGGTCACAATGCTACAGTTCACCGCTGCATACATTCTACCATCATCAAAAAACTGTTTCACCGCTCGCACCACATCATTTTCAATAATCCCCCATGTTGCTTTGAAAAACTTTGCATTAAACCCATCTAATCCTGGCGCTTTCAGATCACCAATCCCTTGTAGGGATTCTTGAATTTCCAGCCGTGTGATAGGGCGGATCAGCCCTAAAGCATGCTCACGGCTCAATCGTGGCCCCTCTCGCATTGCCGGAATATCAATTCCCTCTAGATAGTCTGCCGTAGTTCCCACAAGATTCGAGTAGAATGCCAAAACCTCCTCTTCTATATCACTCGGACTGGTCACCACCTCCCCATTCGATTTCTGGAGGCATGGGATACCCAGATTCCTGTTCTTTGCTCTCACGGAGGCATGAAAATACAAATTATTACTATCGCCCAACCGAATCCAATCAATCTTCGATTTCTGGTATAGTAGACGCTCCTCTATTTCATTCCAGTACAAGACATCCGTTGTGCATTGTTTCACTCTCTCAATCATCTCCATTCATTCGATCGATTACCAAATCATCCTGTGCCTGTCGAAGTTGATCATGAGCCTGGTCCAAAGTGTTTCGTACCCCGGTAACCCGCCTCTGTAAGCCTTGGATTGCCGGTTGCAGCATCCGGAGCTTCCGCCAAACTAAGTACAATCCATTTCCCTCTACATTACCCGCCCATTTGTTGCGAACAATGTCCAAAAACTCCGGAGAATCTGTAACACTATTGATGAACTTGAAAGACCGGCGAGTAGGTGGCGGGCTTCCAAAAATCCGCAATTTTAACAAAGCATGGTCCGACACACTTGCATCCAAAATTTCCACCTGTAGATCACTATATGATTGTAGCCAAGCCATATTACCCAGAACACGATCAATCCGAGAATAAATCGGGTCAGTCGTGTGCTTGTTGTGCCAAGTGAAGTGGTCGCCGATGCTATCTACCTCAAATCTGTACGCTCCATCATACTGACAAGATCACAATACTCATTTGGGTGAACAATAGCCCCACCAATCCGATCCTGCGAAGTAAGCACATTGTTGAAATCCCCCATAAGCATCCATCTCTCCGAACAAGGGGGTTGTATTAAGAGCGCTTTCTCTCTCTAGGGCTTCTCTCCTTCTGCTAGTTATTTCGCTGTCAGATCTGCTTCCGATGAAGCGCACACGCGGCCGGCCACGCAAACAGGTGGCAGCGTCGGCGATTAATCGGAGTACATCACCTCGGGACACCAACCGGGGAGAATGTACGGTGGAAGGCGAGAATCAGGCACCATCGATTGCGCAACAAACTGTGGTTACCGGGAATCAGATGGTGCAACTGTCGGTTATTAATCGACCACTTACGACCATTCAAATGGAGGAGGAACAATCTGAGCGACAGGTTGACCCTGTTTGCCGATCTGAGTTTTCTCCCCCTAACTCTGGATTCGACGGACAAGAGGACTTGGATAACCACCTGGAACCGCCTCGTCATGATGAACTTGATGCCCCAATCACTGTGACTGAACGGATTGTTGAGCCTACGACTCCAATTCCGACGAACCCTGATGTTGCAGCATTGATTGACCCTGTTTCTTCGAAATCTTTGGACACTGAGACTACCCCTCGACTCTGGACTGATATTATTAGCGAAAATAGAGTGACTTCACGAGGAATGGCAATCAATTTTCCTGCTCCGTTGGTCGTTAATGGAGAGGTGGAAATTGTGATTGATAAAACTGATGTTGAGTCGGAGTTGAAATTTTGGGAAACTAGCCTAATCATGTACGTTTTGGGAGGGGAACTCACCATGAACGGTGTTAAACAGTATATGACCAAAATTTGGAACTTTGTTGCCTTACCGGAAATATTCTATAACGAAGAGGGGTATTTCATACTCAAATTCCGTACAATAGAGGATATGGATGCGATATTGTTGGGAGGACCTTATACGATTTTCAACATGACTATGTTTATCAGAGAATGGGTTAGCGGTTTCTGCCTGAAAGATGATATGTTGAGAACTTTGCCAATTTGGGTTAAATTGCCACAACTTCCGCTACATCTATGGGGGGCGTCGAGTCTCGGTAAGATTGGAAGTGCTCTGGGTAAACCATTATTTACTGATGAATGCACTGCTAAAAAGTTGAGGATCTCCTATGCACGAATATTGGTAGAGGTGGATATCACTACAAAGATACGGGACTTCATCACTATTAAGAATGAGAAAGGAGTTAGCTTTCAACAACCGGTCGAATATGAGTGGAAGCCCCTTTTTTTTGTGATAGATGTCAGAAAGTGGGTCACACTTGCAAGCCGAGGAATACAAATATTGTGAAGAAGCAGCCGGTAAAACAATGGCAAGCTCAAGTTGATCGACAGGTTGCCACCCGCCCCGTCGCCCCTGCTGCCAATGGGCAGGACAGTACCCGACCAGCTGCTGGCACGGGCCCTGTTTCGACCACCATTGAATCCGGAAGTACTTCGGCAGTACATGGTGCGGGGCCATCGAGAAAGAGTCCGAATGATGATGGTTGGACGACAGTCGAAAGAGAAAGACGATCTAAGGAAAAAGGGAAAGGTAACTTAGTTGAGCAAAATTTGGCTGGAATGGAGGGAGAACGGATTACTTGTCAGAATGGGTTTATGTCACTTCGGATTGAGAATGATCTTCAGGTGACCCGGGACGCAGTCCCATGATTGTCTCCTGGAATGTCAGGGGGTGTAATAAGATAGCGAAAATCATGGAGATTGGCTCCCGTCTCCGAGCACTACATACATGTATCGCTATCCTAGTAGAAACTAGAGAGAGAAGTCCCAGATTGTCGGGACGGAGGGAGTATTTGGCTATAAATATGATATATCCAGTTGTAAGCCCAGAGAGAGGAAGACACTACTGATACTTGAGAGGTAAGGACTGGTTTTCGGTAGGCAACGAGTTCTATTGTAAATATTCTATTCAAACAGAATAGAATATAAAAAATGTGGGAAAAGTTGTACTTTAATGTCAAAATGTGTAATTTGAATGTACAATTGAGATTGTTTATTATTTGTTGCGTGGGTTTGATGAGACGATAATTTAGAGTCTCGTTCCATCTTTTTAACCATCTTTTGTTTGTCTTTATTTGTGTTTTTTTATTGAAACTTGTGTGTTTTTATGTGTTTTCGTGTTTTAGTTGTATTTTACTGATTGTCATGTTTTTAGGTGAAAATCGGAGTAAAAATGATGATTTTGGAAACTTTGAGATAATCTAGAACTTTAAAATGGAGGAAAATGGCGAAAACGGAAGTGGATTCGGAGTTCGGACGAAGATTTTAGAGCCACTTAAGCGAGAGGTGCGAAAAGTGAAACTTACGGAGCAGTCTAGCCATTTTGGTCATAACTCCCTTATACGATGTCCGATTGACCTCATTGTGGCGGCCACACATAGATAATTCAAAGATCAATAACTTTCTTTTTTAAAGCTAGCCAAATTCGTCCTAAATCACATTGTACAGTCTCCGAAGCCGGTCGACTGGATGGACAGAGAGCTACATCCGTAAGCTAATTCATCGCACTAGGGTTCCAAACCGAGAATCATTCATATGTGTTAAGCTAATTCACATTCTTCGTAAAAACTCTTGAATTCATTCTTCTCGTCTGACAATCAAATAATTTTTCTAATTCAAAGCATTCAAAAATGTATTGGTTAAAGTTGAATTCAAGTTTTCTGAACAAATAATTGCGACAAGCGTATAAACGATACGTTGAAAACACTTCTGATACTTGAGAGGTTAGGATTGTAAGTCTATTCTGATTAAGAATACAATAATTTTCCAATGCTCATACTTCCCAATACTAAGACACCAAAAAGTAACAACATTTAATTTAATTTCCTGTATTTGTTGCAAAAACTAGTACTACAACATAATATGTCACAAAAGTGAGTTCAACTAAATTATGTAGCAGTAGCAGACACACAAGATTCCCAGTTTCCATACTGTGAACTGAAGTCTCCTCCACCTTTCTGCAGTGCAAACTCTCTATATACTCCTCGAGCACAATTATCCCAGGTTTTCGCCATTTCTTTGATTGTTAGCGGCTGTGAAGTTTTTCTAAGTGCTGAGCTGAAATTTGACATTGCCTTGTTCCACATTTCTCTACCTTCCTCAGACTCACTGGAGCCACAAAAATTACTGTCATGACACGAAACTATTGCAACATGTGTACCTGAACAGAACACAGAGTTGTGTACCACTATAATTTAAGTTTCTTACCGACAACAGGGAGGTTCCGTTTCCACCACAGCTGGACACAAATGAGGGTAATCAGCTGGCACAATCATTTCAAGAACCAAGTAGGGAATCTGTCCAACACAAACTCGATATATAAGTGCTGAGAGCAATGTACATTTTATAAAGTTTCATACTGCTTGTTTGTTACCTTTTGGATTGGTGAAGTGTTGTCAAAACTTTTGTTTCGGTTAAGTCCAATTGGACAATAGGAGCACGTAACAGTGAACGATCCTTCGTTGGTTCCTATACTTGCATCAACCTCTACTTCAATGAGCCTATTGTTAATATCTTTTATCTCTTGCAGCAGCTCATCAGTATGCTGTAACCATTGATTAATATGCAGTGATCAGGCTAAGGAACAAAAAGAAAGTGCAAAAAATGCACATTTTAAACAATCATGCAGTAACTGTGACGGATAATACCTCTCTTGTCTGCCTCTTCACCATATTGTTTCCATGATATTCGATTTCAGTCGATGAATCTATACAGTCGAATTGACGTTTCTTACTCAACTCAATGCCAGCATCAATCAGTGGGAAGTCCCAGCCTCTGCAGTTTCTGGTATCGTCGGCCAAGTCATGGAAAATGTCCATTCTATGTTTCCCATTGTAGAAGTTCTCTGTCATCGTATCAGTCAAATTTTTTACTGCAGTGATGTCCCTTAAAGAAGCATCCAATGCTTTGGAAGACATTGACTTCACCTTCACAATCCAAGAGAAGTAAGTTTAACTAAAAACTGGAGACTCAAATTTGCATGAATAAAGGAAATTAAAATAATATTAAGGTTAGAAAACAAACCGCATTGACTAAACGCTTGATCGGGTCACACGTTGACTCATCCTGATCAGGCTGAGCAGAGTGAGTGACCAAGGGAGAACTTGGCAATTCTTGTGCACCTGTAACAAGCTCGTTTTGGTTCTTGCTTTGTGCTGCCGGTTCAGGTGGTGCAGGGGAAGGTGTTGTTCCAATTGGTATTCCAAAAGCATCTTCGAGGGATAATGAACTCTTCTCGGAATCGGCCGGCTTAGAAGATGGAGTCAGAGGATTTAAGGGAGATGGAAATGCCATTGGGGAGGCAGTTCTTGATTTCGAATACTCAAACAACGAAGACGAGTGTTGCGAGTTTTGGGGGGATGAAACACTATTATGTTGGGAAGAATTTTTATTCAATCCCACAAAATGTCTCATTGGGGAGCCACAGTTTTGTTTTTGTATCACCTGCTGCGGCATATGCTGATCACCTGGTGCTTGTTCAACAGATTTCATCGAATTGTTTCTTCCAATGGAAGATTCCACAGGACTCAAAATATTCCTCGATGTGACAACCGCCCTCTGCTGTGGAGCACTTAAATTAGTCGTCTGAGGATCACCGGCCGCAATAGATTGGGGCAACATGAGTGATACTTCCTCAAAGCCGAGCTGAGAATTTTTACGAGATGATGCATGACTTCCATGTGATACTCTGCTAGGAGATTGTTGATGCGTAGATCTCATCAGACTGTACCGCTGGCTGGTCATCATCGATGAGGTGTCTGCCTTTTGTACACCTGCTGAAGAGCCAACCTGCAACATATATAATACATGTTAGTGCAAATTACATTTCCAGATTAGTTTAAAAAATAATAATAATAATAATAATAATAATAATAATAATAATAATAATAATAATAATAATAATAATAATAATAAAATTCCTAAAGATAAAAGAATGCATACCTGAAATGAACTTCGGGGGCTTGTTTCGGAAGTTGAAACCCTTTGTTCCAACGAAGGCCCTGCTAAAGTAGTTGATGTACCATAAGACTGAGGAACATTTCCTCTTTGGTGCAGCTGCGTTGCTGTTCTCAACTGCCGCTGAGACGCATCGACTTGTTGGGGCGGCTGCATGTTGGCAGAGGGCCTTCGTCTAATATGATCAAGTGTTATTTTGACACAGTTAATATAATGATAAAATCTCTCTTTTCCAAGGCGTAAGATATCTCCTCTCGTCATATTTAGAATCTGAAGTGAGCGTTGCATCATAGTCTGTAATTTCTTTGCTTGCTCAGAATCTGGTGCCTGAATGCAAATATCAGAATTTTCAATATCACTACACATAAAAAATGATGCAAACTTAGAGCGAAATACGTGTAGCTCGTACCTGATTCTTCATCTCTGTAGCTCTTTTGTATGCTACAATAACATCATTTATATGTGCCGCTCGGAACTGCTGAAACTGCACCATAGGTCCAACAATAATGTGCTAATGATGAGTTTATTTAAAAAGAAAATTCTTAAATTTCATGAAAGAGCTTTAGCACAGAATATAATTGCTTTCGGATGATCCTGGTGTTATTTAGTTACCTGGTTGTGTGCTTGATCAATCCAATCACTGGAATTTCCCGTCTGAACTTGAATAGCTGGTTGCGTTGATGCTTCAAAACAGAAAATCGGTAAGTTAAAGAATAAGAAGGCGAACGGATAGTGACAAAAACATAGACTCCATGTATCGTTCTCCATTACCTGAAGCTTGTAGAGGCCCTTGGAAAAAGTGTTGGGTTTGACTTTCAGGTTTATTCTGATCAACCGATGGAAAACTGCGAGACTGTTGAAGGGCATGCGTTTGCACGTTAGATTGAAGCAAACCAGTTTGCATCTGGAGCGGGTGTTGCAACTTGACTTGTTGAGAAATATGCTGCAATCTTCTCATCTCCAAGCTTGTTTGATCCGGTTGTTGAACTACATTCACTGGCTGTTGGCTTCTCATTGTAAGAGAATGTGGCTGGTTTACAACTGCTACTTGTTGTTGCCGCATTGGTGGTGCAGTAGTACCGCGATTCTACCATATGTAATCAGTAACTTTATGTAAATCAAGATGATAATGCTCTTTCTTAACTTTAGTGCACAAATATGTAGGGATAGTAGATACCTTGAGTGGATCCTGCTGCTCTCTGTGATTACTGAGACGCGCTGGAGATGGTGCAGCTGCCCGTGGGGAGCCTTGATGGTGCATTTGCATTTGCATCTGTTGTTGGTTAAATTGTGGAGAAGTTTTGTTCTGAGAGAACCCTCTGAATCCTGTTAATGAGCTATTCGGATAACACACTCCAATAGGATTGCTCGGACCCTCTGTAAACACATCTAAATACTATCAAATAACAAAACAAATTTATAGCTAGGCAAAACAGAACAGAACAAATTAGCTGTAACCGCTACAGAAAGAAATATTACCTGGTTTCACACTCATGTTTGACATGATCATGTTTTGCTGCTGCAGCCAAAACAATGTGAAGTAAAAACCTTGATAAGTTATCTAATCATTCAGAAACTATATGACATGGGCCATCTCATTCCTTTAAAACGCCTTGTTAAAGAAAAAGGTTAATGAACTTGTATATATACAGTCGGATCTTCTCTCAAAAAGACGTGTGATATTTATACATACTACATGATGCTAAATTAGTGCGAGAAGTTTGTTTAACTCATATGTCGGGTTCAGTATCCTCTCTCAAAAGATGTGCGATGTTTCATAAAAAATACTAGTACACACATGACACAACATTAGAATATATTAAGCAGAGAAAATACTCGAACTTGTTATATGTACATTCAAAATCCTCTCTCATACTATATTCCATATTTCTGATATCACAACAGATGTGCAATATTCATCCACATAAACAAAATCAGTCTCTACAAAATAAAAAAAAGATAAAGAAAGAGGAAAACTTAATTACTTTGGTAGCTGCAAATTGGTAATTTTCATCCATGTTTACAGCAGGCATATTCTGTTGAACTGAAGTATTTCGGCTCGATGATGGCACCGAAACTGCAGCCCTCTCCACCCTGCACACACCAGATTGTTTAGTTGCATAGTATCAACTTACACCACATCAAGAAAACCATCACTATAAATTCTCCGTGTCAGGCTCGTTTAATTCCCCTAGGTCACATAAGGGACCAGCTACGTCACTTAAACCAAATCAATTCTATAGCTTGTTTGTAAACGGGTTTTATACGACATTTACTCAACCATGAAAACTAGTAAAATCGAACTGAATTGTCACAACTTAATCATGAATTAGGTTTCTAAAACACTAAAAAATAATTGTAACTTATCACCGTCGAAATCGGAGAAGAAAACCATGTTCATCAATGGTATCTGGTGAATGGTAATCTAATATATGCATGAAAAATTAAAAAGAAAATCAAGAAAAAAAACAAAGTTGATTGAGAAGTGAATCAAGAAAGGAAATCAAGCATGCAGAGAGTCCCATTGATGAATTCAATTCGAAATCAAGAAATCAGTGAAGAAACAGAGAATTCAACATGCAAATTAAACTCGCTGTTTTGATCAGAATCAGAAATTAAAGCCCTACAGTAATTAACAGAACGGATAAATAAAATAAAATAAAATGTGAGAGCAGAAATTACCGATTATTATCAGAAGACGACGATTCAGTCTCTTCAGGAAGAAGCTCCCTCATCCAGTCATCTATGTTAAAACTGTGTTCGAAATCTCCCATCGCTTTTCCTTTAAAATTAAAAAATTAAAAAAAAAAGTGGTTTTCCAAATACAGAATGTGATTGATTTGAACAAGGAAACAAAGATTCTCACCGATTTTTATGTATATGTTACAAGCTTAGCAAACCACCGATCGGTTGGGTTTTTGTTTGTGTGTGTGTAGAGTTGGATGAGCTGAGAAATTAAAGAAAATACGTTATGTTATGGCATGGAAACGTTATATCTGTGTTGTGATGTTGTCTGAGTGAGTGTTGGTGGCCCTTCTTGGTGTGGGGTTTATATAGGAGATGAATCAACCCCCTCTATTTGTAACTTTGGGATTTTTTATTTATGTTCTTTATTTTGTGAAGTGGTGTAGTTATCCGTCTATAATTTATAGAAGGAAAAGTTATGGAAATTTAAGTAATTACTGACTTTTTCTTTATCTTTTTGTTGACGTGTTATACTGTAATTGGCCCATTTATAATAACAGACGATTCACAGTATATGAAAGTAGAAATGTTCGTCATTCATGTGACGTGGTACAGTTATCCGTCTGTAATTTACAGTAGGAAAAGTTATAGATGTTTAAGTAATTACTAACTTTTTTTTTACCTTTTGTTGATGTGTTATACTGTAATTGGCCCATTTATAATAACATACGATTCACACTATATGAAAGTAGAAATGTTCGTCATTCATGTGACGTGGTATAGTTATCCGTTTGTAATTTACAGTAGGAAAAGTTATGGATGTTTAAGTAATTACTAACTTTTTTCTTTACCTTTTGTTTACGTGTTATACTTTAATTGGCGACTTTATAATACCGTATGATTCATAGAATATGAAAGTAGAATTCTTCGTCATTCATGTGACGTGGTATAGTTATCCGTCTGTAATTTACGGTAGGAAAAGTTATGGAAGTTTCAGTATTTACTAACTTTTTTATTTACCTTTTGTTTACTATACTGTAATTGGCCAATTTATAATAACAGACGATTTACAATATATGAACGTAGAATTGAGTCCACCAACATTTAAGAGGCCAAAAAAGCTATTTTGGGGTTTATATACTGTGGTTGGTGAGTTTGGTGAATAAGACGATTGTGCTTTATTTTATACTTCTTACGTCTGTTTTCTTTTTAAAGTTTAGTGTGATACTAAAGTAATTTTACCGTAGATTCTTTTCTTTTAATTGTGGAAAATGAGCTATTTAATTGTGGTTACTATTTTTTGTCTTGCTAGTCTTCGTTCGAAGTAGTACTTTATTCATTTATTCAAAGTTGCTAGCATCAACTTCTACTATTATATTTTAAATTGTAAGTATAAAATTGAAGTTAATTCGGAATCTTATTTTTTCCTTTTACGTGTTACATCTCATGATTTTTTTTTTTGAATCGACCACTATTAAACCCTAGTTCTCCGCATGGAGTGCCATTTTTCCTTATGGAGTTCTGATTGATTGGATCACGTTCCTAATTCTAGGTCTCTCGTCACGCTCTCTTCACTTTCATTCATTTCATTCTTCACTTTTTATGAGCTTTTCTTCACCTTTCCTTCCTTGCTTCAACCATGATCGAGTTCAGAAATCTTGCGTCCTTACACTACGATAATTCTTGGCTGCTGCTATAGGAGTTTTAATCAATCAAAAAAAAAAAAAAAAAAAAGTATAAAAAATTTAAAAAAAAATCTAAGGTTGAAAAGAATAGGAGACTGAAAGAAAAGAAGAGAAAGAAAAGTGAGGAAAGAAAAAAACATGAGGATTGAAAACAAAAAAAAAAAAAAAAAAAAAAGTAAGCAAAAAAAAAAGGGAGAAAAGACAGGAGATCCTCGTCGTAGTCGTAGTCAGAAAAGTAACCTAGGGATCGTAAAGAAAGGAGATCCCTGTAGAAGTTGGGTCTGTGTGTTTGTGTAATGGTCATAGTGTTAGTTTTCCTGTGTCTTTTCCTGGGGATTTTCGTTGCTTTGTTTTGCAGGTAGGTTGCGTTCTATCTACTGGTTGGGTGCGCGTGGTCTCTAGTAGTATAGTACTAAGAATCGGTTTTGGTACTCTTGGATACGGTTTTAACATAGTTTTACATATTGAGAATGAGGGATTGGATCTTACGGAGGAGGAACTAGCTGGGGTAGTGATTCAGGATGATGATTGGGAGGAGGGAGTGGCAGGTTCGTCGTTGTTGCTAGTAGGTCAAGTGTTGGGCAGACGATCCATCCATTGGGATAATTTTACCAGTCTAGTAACAAGACTATGGAGTCCGACTTTGGGAGTTGAGGTGAAGAGGTTATCGAAGGATAATCGGTTCTTGTTCTCATTTAAACATGTGAAAGATAAGTCCCGAGCACTTTTGGGGGGACCGTGGCATTATAACAGGAACCTTATCGTTTTGGGGGAGGTACCTACTGTAGGATCGCCTAATCTAATGGAGCTGTCCATTTGTGATTTTCATGTGAGGGTGGAGAGTTCACCTTAAGGGCGGTCGTCGAGACAATTAGCAGAATGTGTGGGTAATGCGATAGGTATTTTTCGGGATGTAGACTTAAATGCTGATGGGAGTAATCCATATGTCTATCTTCGGCTTCGGGTGGGGATTAGTGTGGATAAGCCAATTCCTCGAGTAACTCACATCAGTTCTAGTAAAGGGGAGAAGATCCAGCTAAGCCTATCCTATGAGAAGTTGCCAAACTTCTGTTATTTTTGTGGGGTGATGGGTCACTTGGTGAAGGATTGCCCGTGCTAATATGACGTAGTGGGTGATATAGCGGATGCTCCGCAACAATATGGAGAGTGGATGCGTGCTGGTGGTAGACAAGGAGCTGTAGCTAGGAATAGCTTTACGAGACCCGAGACTTTTAATCCGATATGTATTGAACTTAGACATAATAAATACTCGGAGGATATAGTGCGGAAGGGGATTCGTTTATTTCAAACAGGCTCATCACGCCCTGATATGAAGACCTCTCGATCAGATGTGGAGGATTGGCGTAAGACGGATAGTAGGAGCAATAATCTGTCCATGTCGGATTTACAACAGTGTGTAACAAAAGAGTTTGGTGGTCGAGCTGAGAGCCATCAACCCAATCGACTGCTTGAGTCAAAAGTGAAAGAATGGGGCAAGAAGGAAATTTCGAACAGCAAAGAATCTCGGGACACTATTGTTGATGCGCTACAGCGGGCTGGATCATCTAAGGCGATAGTTGATTTACCGGTTTCATTGCAGTCACTTGCCTCTAGTTTGACGGATGTTGGTGTCTTGGAGCAGCTAGTGCAGGGTACGTTGGATGCGACAGAG
Source organism: Plantago major (assembly GCA_026545765.1). Classification (NCBI taxonomy): domain Eukaryota; kingdom Viridiplantae; phylum Streptophyta; class Magnoliopsida; order Lamiales; family Plantaginaceae; genus Plantago; species Plantago major. The sequence continues at coordinate 46,115,099 of CM048840.1, forward strand.
GCGGACATGGTATGTTAGCGTAATAATATTGAAAATTCGGGGAAAGATGGTGGTGAAAAGAAAGCTGCACATGCGGATGGTGTTAGTCCGGGTAAGAATCTTATTGATGTTCCGGTCACACATTCAATGTAGGGAGGTAAAAGCGGCTCCAAAAACCCAAGATAGTTAAATGCGATGTGGGCCAGAGTTCGACTAAAACTTTATCTATCGGAGTTGGGGGAGGCAAACGACAGTTGGATGACCCAATGGAGATTTTGGAGTACCCAAGTAAGCGTCCTGATTTAGGTGGGAACTTATCTAGTGGTGTTTTGGATTCGAAAACGGCAGAGACTGCGATCCAGTCCCGCTGAGCATTATGAATTGCTTGGCGTGGAACTGTCGGGGGATCGGGTACCCCTGGACAGTCCGTGCTTTAAGCGAGCTGCTTAAGGCAAATAAGCCCATGGTGGTCTTTCTCTTGGAGACCAAAGTAAGTTTACGTAAAATAGAGTTCTTAAAGGAGATGTTGGTAATGAATGGTATAGGTGTTGCAGCTCGAGGGCGATCAGGGGAGTTGGCTCTTTTATGGGATAAGAAGATTATTGTTTCCATCCAAAGTTACTCGTCGAACCATATTGATGCAATAGTTTTCCCTGATGATGTTACCACCCCGTGGAGGTTCACTGGTTTCTATGGGGAGCCAGAGCAAGGGAATCAGAAACTTTCTTGGGATCTCCTTCAACAACTGGGGTCGTTATCACCGTTGCCGTGGGTTTGTATGGGAGATTTTAATGTGATGTTGGATGATTCTGAGAGAAGGGGAGGTATTCCTATGCCGGGATGGCGTATGCGGCCTTTTAGAGAGGCTATTACAGCGGTGGAGTTGGCTGATTTGGGATTTAATGGCTTCCCGTTTACTTGGTCTAAAAATCGTCATGCCCCGCTTACCATTTGGCGTCGGCTGGATAGAGCTTTTGCTTCAGCTGATTGGTCACTTCAATTTCCACATGCTTCGGTGACCCATTTAGTATCACGTGGTTCTGATCATTGCCCCATCGTTCTTTCTTTAGAGTCTGTTTCACCGGGTCGGTCCATGCGAAAACAGAAATTATTTAGGTTTGAGGCAATGTGGGCGAAGGATAATGCGTGTGAAGATGTTATTAGGAGCTGCTTGAGCGGTGATACGGATCAGGGGGCTGATGTTCGTATCTTTGATAATTTACAGCAATTGCGAGTTGGACTCTTGGACTGGGATATGACCTCGTTTGGGAATGTCAGGAAACAGATTAGTAAGCTGCGAGATGAGCTGAATTCGATTTAGCATGTTAGTCGCACCAGGCAGGTTGATGAAGCTAATAGGATCCATGTTGAGCTCGAAAATCTGCTGGATAAGGAGGAGATGTTGTGGCACCAACGGGGGAAGGCGCAGTGGATCTTGGAAGGTGATAAAAATACGGCGTTCTTCCATTCCCGTGCCACTACGAGACATCGAAGAAATGAGATTCACGGGTTACGAGATGAGGATGGGTTACATGTTGAGGATGAGGTGGGTATTAATAGGGTTGCTATGACTTGCATTCACTGTGTGTTTGGTTCCAGTTCACCTACTCAGGAGGAGCTTGAGACTGTTCTGAATATTATATTGCCAAGGGTTTCTGTGCTAGCTAATCAGCTCCTTAGCCGCTCCTACACGCGTGACGAGGTAACAAAAGCTTTATTTGATATGTACCCTCTTAAATCCCTAGGTCCTGATGGTATGCCTGCTTTCTTCTTTAAAAAATATTGGCATATTGTCGGTACTTCTGTCTCTGATTGCGTGCTTAATTTTTTGAATAATGGTATCTTGTTTGAGGCATTCCACCATACTCATATTGTTCTGATTCCTAAGTGTGCTAAGCCGGAGTCTATGACTCAATTCCGTCCTATAAGTTTGAGTAATGTCATCTATAAGATAGCCTGTAAAGCCATAATTAATAGATTGAAACCGTGCATGTCGAGTCTTGTGGCTGAAACTCAGTCTGCTTTTGACCCTGGTCGTTTAATCACTAATAATGTCCTGGTTGCTTATGAAATTAATCATTTTATCAAAAAGAATAAAAATAAAGGTGATGGTTTTTTATCGCTTAAGCTGGATATGAGCAAAGCCTATGATAGGATTGAGTGGTGTTTTCTGGAACATGTTATGCTTCGATTGGGGTTTCATGTGCCGGTCATCGAGAGAATACTTCAATGTGTTACTTTTGTATCCTACTCGGTGGTTTTAAATGGAGCAGTAAGTCCTAGCTTTCGTCCGAGGACGGGGCTTCGTCAGGGTGATCCACTTTCCCCATATTTATTCATGTTTGTAGCAGATGTCCTGAGTGCTTTGTTACAGCGGTTGGAGGTGCGCGGAGAGCTGGAAGGAGTTGGAATTTGTCGAGGGGCACCAAGCGTTTCACATTTACTCTTTGCGGGCGATACATTTATATGCTGTCGAGCTACGGAGGGAGCGACCTGGAAAATTAAGGAGACATTATTGGCTTACAGTCGAGCCTCGGGTCAGATTGTCAACTTTCAGAAGTCGACTGCAGTTTTTAATGAAGGGGTGGATGAGAGGGTAAAATTAAGGATACTGGGCATCCTACAGGTGGAGGAGATTAGGAGTCATGATAAGTATCTTAGTTTACCGTCGGTGGTGGGACAATCGAGGAAAGAAGCCTTTGCTTCCATTAGGGATGTCATCTGGCAACGTATATAGAGGTATGAGAATAAGAATTTGTCAAGTGCTGGAAAGGAGGTGCTGATTAAATCGGTGCTCCAATCAATACCAACATATGCTATGAGTTGTTTTCGACTACCGAAGACGCTTCTTGAGGAGATAGAATCGTTAATTGCGAGAATTTGGTGGGGCAGTAAGGGAGTAGACAAGATCCATTGGGTTAAATGGGAAGCGCTGAAGGAGAGTAAACGTGATAGCGGGTTGGGTTTTAGAGATTTAAACGCTTTTAATATAGCTTTGCTCGCCAAACAGGTTTGGCGTCTTCTTACACAGCCGGATACGTTGATTTCTCGATTACTGAAGGCACGATATTATCCACGAGATGGTGTGCTAGAGGCCAGAGTTTCAGCAGGTTGCTCTTACACATGGCGTAGCATTGCTACTGCCATTCCTACTTTACGCATGGGAGTTAGGTGGCGGGTGGGAAATGGAGCTTCGATTCGTGTATGGCGTGATGCGTGGATCCCATGAGAGTCATTTTTCCATTGTGTTCGTAGGAGTAATGAGAGTGCAACAGATTTGCGAGCGGCGGACCTTATCACAGCGGACCAGCAGTGGAATGCGGCATTGATTATGGATATCTATACGGAGGAGGATGCGCAACTAATTCTTAGCATTCCTCTATCTGCCAATGACCTGCCCGATCGATTAGTGTGGAGCCCCTTGCCGTTGGGAAAGTATACGGTAAAGGAGGGTTATTATACGGCTCGCAAGTTGTTGAAACAACAAACTGAACTTAGGAGTGGAAGTGGTTCGTCGTCCGGGATAAGTTACAATTGGAATTTCTTGTGGAACTCAAAGATTCCTGGAAAGATTAAGATTTGTGTGTGGCATTTAGTAAAAAGTGCGGTGCCGGCAATGCAACAATTAGTGAAGCGCAAAGTGGTGAGTAGTTCTATATGTCCGATGTGCCACGTTGGAGATGAATTTGTGTTGCATCGCCTCAAGGAGTGCTCTTTCTCACGGCAAGTGTGGGCTTTGAGTAATATTCCGTTCATACATTGGGGTCTACCTGTTGATACTGTCGAAGAATGGGTTAGGAAGATGCATGCTAACTTGGGGAGATATGAGTGGGAGTTCGCTTTGACCATGTTATGGGGGTTGTGGTATAGATGAAACCAGTTTGTTCATGAGGATAAGCCGGGATTTGCTTTGGATTTAGTTGGTTTTGTGGGGCGTTTTGTGAACCAATGTAACGAGATCTTACAAGAGCACTTGGGCAGCACTGTATGGAATAAGAGGGCAGTACCTGTGCCGCCGAGGAGTGAGGAACAGGACACGGAGGAGGGTAGTACTGTGCCGGGGTCAGCAGCAGCCATGGATGCGGCTTCTTCTCATACTGGGAGAGCGGATTCAACTACGGTTTTGCCAGAAGAAGGAGTTGCTAGGATAAATGTAGATGCGGCTTTTTCGGAGGACGGTTTGCGAGCGGTAATTGGGTTTGGGGCTTGGATGCATGACGGCCTTTTTGCTTGACGTATGGAAGTGGTGAATCATCCTTTAACTCCACAAAGTGCGGAGGCATAGGCTATTCGTGCGGCGGTTCATTGGGCGGTCTTACAGGGTTTGGACCGTGTTCATTTGTTTACTGATTGTCTTTCTTTAGTTAAGTTGTTTAATTCCTTCGATTTTGACTTTTCCGTAGTTGGTCTTGTTTTAATAGACGTTAAAACTTTAGTTAGTTCTTTTACTTGGTTTAGTCTAGATTTCGTGCCGCGTGGTGAAAACTCGCTAGCTCGTCGTGTGGTTCGTTAGTCAGTCTTTTTCTGGATTCGTGTACGGATTTCTCTTTTTGATGATATGAATCTACCTAGTTTGGTTCTCAAAAAAAAAAAAAAAAAAAAAAGAAGTAGTACATAACCAACAAGATGGCATGTGGAGAAAACAATTAAAAATCTATTCCTTAATTAGATTTTTTAATTTTGTATCACCACGGAAAATCCCTATTGGCGCATGTAGTATACGACTCATACATTTTGTTTCCAGTTTTACCCACCCGTCTAAAACAAAATTCTCCCTTTGTCTTATTTAAATTATATCTTCTTTATGTACTATTTTCTTCAGAGCGGAGTACAACTCCACATCAACAATAACATCGGACCTTCAAATTTTGATTCTGCCATTAACATGCATTCTAAAGAATAGAAAATTACCAAATCAAGATATTGGTATCTCGATCCACATTCTTATATAAATTTTACATAATTTTTAATCAAGTGATTTTTTTATCGGAGGAGGAGGATCTAGGAATTTGCTGGCCACATACGACTAAGTTTTAGCAGTGTACGTTGTTGGTGAGGACTCTCTCTCTCTCTCTCTCTCTCTCTCTCTCTCTCTCTCTCCCTCCCTCCCTCCCTCCCTCCCTCCCTCCCTCAACCTTTGTTTGTTAGTTGTCGTTCCTATTTAAACTATATTATGTTCTTTATGTCCTATTTTCTATCAGAGTCAAGTAGTTTAATTCTCTCCGTCAACAATAATGTCAGACCTTCAAAATCCAAATCTGCCACTAACATGCGTTTTTAGATGCAATTACTAAATTAATATATTAATTTTCCCGATCTGCATTTTTATATCATCTTTACTTTAATTTTAAATAACGTGAACTTTGGCCGGAGGTAGAAGAAATTTTGGTATTTAGGCAATTGTTGGCCACGACTAAGTTTTAATAGTATTGTCAGTGAGGACTCAAGATCTTTTATCAAAGGGTTTGATGTAATGCTTCTTTGATTCTCCTTTTTTCCTAACTCAGCACTATATAGTGTTTTGGTGTTTTGTTTCATTGTAGATTTTCCTTGATGGTGTACTGATGATGTGTAATTGTGAGTTGTACACAAAGGTGCAAGAGGTACAAGAATTTGGAGGAGATACATAAGAGGTGTGCTAGTCTATTCAGGATCTTATCCCAGAACAGGACTCTATGTAAGTTGACACTAATTGATCTATTATTTTATATTTTAAATAGGTTAGATTTTCATGATCAACACATGACTAAAAATTTTAATCAGACAAGTAGAACTCACATGTCCTTAGTAGTTTCCAGAAGGGATATTTGCAAAAGAGGAGTGTTGCAGACTGATAGCTTAGTAAACTTGTATAGGTGTTGGGATTCTCACAAGTGTAAGTTTGTAAATCATCTTACTGAAAAAGACCTTGGAGTTTCTGCCACACCAACATGAATACTAAAATTAAAAACCACGTCTAGAATGCACATGGCTACTGAGAGGGGTGAAATATCCAACATCTCGATTTCAAGGGGCTGTTATCACAAGTGAAAATTATGCTTACCTTATTGAAGATACCTAGCTGGAAATAATTTTCTCACTTAACTTCAAAATCATTAACTGAAAGTATCATTTAGAGAGAAGGAGATAAGAGAAAGTACACTATAAATAAGAAGACAAAACAATTCTATCTAAGAATCAAGCACTATGAAAGAAGAAGAAGACAAAAATCTTCATCATACTTGGTGGACGGATAGTAACAATTACATTCAAAGTTCAAAGTTGTGTACATCACACATACTGATCAACAAAATTATGTTGCATTATAAAAGGAGAAGACACTTAGAAGTATAGAATACACATAATCTACACCATGCGAACACAATAGACTTGATACTGCGATGTCACTTTCTCAAGATTTCTTAGTAACCTTCCTTCCGTATCACCTCCACAAGATTTTAGCAAGAACAACATTGTAGTGAAGTTAAACTTGCGCATGACATAAATTTCAGGCTTCCTCAAGATTAGTCTGGTGAGCTTAAAAACACTCTCTGACTTTGAAAGAAATTAAAGTTCTGAAGATTTGCTTCAAACTGCTTAAATGAGTGAAACATTGTCATAAGCAAATTGTGTATATGACTAAATAATTGTCACATGTAGGCCTTGATATTGAAACATCAAGAACTTTATTGAAAAGTAAAAGGCGTGAAGTACATGAAAAAATGACGAACCCCTTAATCTAGTAGACTAATGAAAATCCCTTGTAAGCAAGGAACTACTTAATCTGGGAGATTAAGTAAAACCCCCTAAATGAGCCGGAAATACTTTGCGTATGAGGTTAATCTGTTCAAATGTTATAAAGTTGGAAAATTGTGTAAACAAAATGATCCAGCTAAGAATATGCACGATTTGTAAGAAACCTCATATACTACCGTATATAGTGATCAAGACCTTGAAAGAGCTAAGTAGATTAGGTGAATGATTACGCCACTTTCAAATATCACTGTAAAACTGACCGATGAGTACTTATTTACTGCATTAATACTAGTTAGTTTCAGCATAAAATTTTACTATTTAATTTCCTTTTGATTAGTTTACTTGTACTCACACTTAGGACACACACAAAATTCATCCACTACTTTGACATTTTATCATCAACAAAGTTGACTTGGTTTGTGTTGATAAAACTAAAAAATACTTCAAAATGTTAAAAGTATATTCATTATTGAAGAGATCAATTAGCATGATAGTTCATAGATGATAAAGATTCTAGTTTTATTTTTTTGTAGATTTTATAGGGAACTTTGATTTGTTTTGGTTGTCTTTAAATCTGAGATTTCATGCTTCGATGGATGGTGTATGTGCGTTTTATTGGTTTTTCAAAATGTCTTGAAAATATCAAATTTTAATTGTGCTTGAAGGACCTTCAGCTAATGTATGGTTAAATTTAGGGTTTGGGTTTAGCACATAATAATTCATGAACTACAAGTGACAAGTAGAAATGTATATTTTGTTTTGTCAGAAAAGTTAGAAAAAGAAATCTCCGGTTAGATAAATCTGATCACTTGCATTTGAACAATTTTCATGTATATACAATATTTAACCGTTTGTTTATATTTCCAGTTTGATATGTATTTCATGTGCAATTCATATACAAGACTTGATTTTCATAAATAATAGGGAAATCACATTAAGTAGTATAAATAATGTGAGTTTGCAATATACTTGAGATGTGAGGGATATGATTTTCTTTTATAAATAAATCTTGACTTTTACGAGAATTTGATGTTTTTAATTGAATAATCTAGTGGGATAGAGTATGTTGAAGAGCAGGGATTGTAGTGCTTATTTGCTAAAACACATATGTAGAGTATTAGGACTCCTTAAATGTACATCATATACGTGGATATTAAGTTGTTTTCATCCTTTTTGTTTGTTGTATGTTTCAAGCCCTGTAGTATGGGCGTACAAGTGACATATCTTGGGCCAGTGAATGATCATTGGCTAAGCAATGGAGTCATTAGATTAAAATTTAAGAGGTCTAAATGTGACCTCTTTCTATTTGTGAATAGGGAACTGGAGTTTTGGGCTTGACATGAATATTTTAATCTTTTCGTGATTGCTTTGATTCATATTGTTGAAAGTTACAACTCTGGTTGAGTTGATGACGCACCATCATGTTTTGTTTTTTGCGCCAAACCACGCATTGTATAGTTATTCATGAGCTGATAATTCCAAAACCCACCCCTCCAAGATGGCCACTTTGCATATTTATACCCGCTGTTTGAACAATTACAAAAACCTCCCTTACGTTTTCAAATTAATTACATATAAACCCAAAAACTCAAAGATTCCCTATTTTTATTTTATTTTACCATTATCTTTATTTTTCTTTTCTATTTTATCATTTCATTTTAATCATTCAAATTAATTATTTCTCCAATTCACATTTTAAACCCTCAATTTTCCTTCTTCTCCAAAATTTCTCCTTCTTCTCCAAAACACCTCACTTCTAATTCCACCACCATCTCCTCCACGGCTCCACCATTCTTCACCACCACCACGAACAACCACCATGGAATCTTCACCTCCAGTTGCCCCCCACCAATTTGAGCTTCAATGGAAGCTTGAATTCGAGCCTCCATGGAAGCTGACGGAATTGGGCTTCCATGGAAGCCCAATTCGAGCTTCCTACATCTTCTTCTTCTATTTTTTTTTATTTCTTAAAAATGGAAGCTCCGAACGGAGCTTCCATGGAAGATGTAAGTTTTGGCCGGAGCTCCGGTCAATTTCTTCTTTTTTTTTTCTTGCTAAATAATTAAATTGGGAGTTTGGTTGCATTTTAGAATTATTTGAGGGTTGATTTTCAAATATGTTGTTAGATAATGATATGAGTAAAATTTAGAATTGGGTATATTTTGTATAATTTCAAACATAAGGGACCCTACTGTAATAAAACATACAATTATAATTTTATTTTTCCATTAAGTTTTGTTTTACAATTTATTTTATCTTTTCTTTTTTCTGAAAAATGAAACTTTAATGTTGGTCAACGATTTTGGGTGTAAATGTAATTGTTCAAACAGTGGGTATGGATCTGTAATTGGAGCATAATGCAGGGGGTCTATATGTAATTGCCCCATGAGCTTCATGAGTTTTGCAACCGTTAAGAGAAACTAATCTTTGGACTAGGAAGGACACAAGTCGTGAAGATCTTATTTTGTGCATCGATTAATACGTCTAGTTGGACAACTTGTATTCATAATCTCATCATTTTACATTTAAAAAAATGACATTAAATGTTCGCTCATAAAAAAATTAGTACATGATATTTAATATCAATGGGTCCCTCACAAATGCATATTCCTTCTAATACTTTGTGTTTATTTCACATGGTGTATTTGCCCGTCTATAATTTAAAGGGAGGAAAAGTAATAAAATTTAAGTAATTACTATTTTTATATTATTTTTTAATTAAGTGTTATACTGTAATTGGCCAATTTATAATCCTAGTCGATTGACAACATATAAAATTTAAAATTGAGTCCACTGACATTTAAGAGGTCAAAAAGCTATTTTTGAATTTATATATTGTGGTTGGTGAGTTTGGTGAATAAGATGACTGTGTTTGTTTTATAATTTTAAGTCTGTTTTAATTCAAATTTTAGTATGATATTAAATTAATTTTACCATATTTACTTATTTTTTATTGTGGGAAAGGAGATATTTAATTGTGTTTACCATTGTTTTTCTTGCCAGTTGTCATTCGAAGTAGTAGTTTTTTTTATTTATTGAAAGTTGCGAATATATACTTCTACTATTGGATTGTGAATTAAAATTATAGAATTAAAGTTAACTCGGAAAAATATTTTTTCCTTTTATTTCGTAATTTTGATATCTTCGAATTAGAAGTAGTACATAAACAACAAGCTGACATGTGAAAAAAATCAATTAAAAATCCATTCCCCAGTTCTATTTCTGAATTTTACAGATCCACTAAAAACCCACAATCTCGCATATTGACGCGTGTAGTATACTACTCACACATTATGTTTAAAGTTTTATCACCTATCCAAACAACATTTCGCCGTTATCTTATTAAAATTATATGTTATTTGTGTCCTTCTATTTTCCGCCATTGCCATGCGTTCTCAAGATCAGGCAATTACCAAATCAAGATACTTGTATGCTGATCTACATTCTTATATAATTTTTAACCTAATTTCAAATTGCGTGATTTTTGGTTGAAGGCAGAGGAATTTTTGGAATTTGCTGGCCGCCACGTTCGACTAAGTTGGTGAGGAATCTCTCTCTCTCTCTCTCCCCCTCACCCCTCCAAGCTATTGAATTGAAACGATCCGTTTGTTTGTTAGTTTTTGTTATCCTATTAAAACTATATGTTCTTTCGGTCATTTTATTTTCTTCACGACCAAGTAGTGTAATCCTCTACGTCAGAAAAATGTTAGCCCGTCAAAATTCAAATCTTCCATTAATGACATGCATTTTTCCGGTCATACAAAATTTATATATCGATTTTTCGATCTACATTTTTGGTATCATTTTTACCCTAATTCTAAATCACATGAACTTTGACCGGAGGTAGAAGAAATTTTGGAATTTGGAAAATTGTAATTAAGTTTTAGCAGTGTTCTGGGTGAGGACTGAAGACATTTTCTTCATGAGTCGACATGTCCATTTTATCCAAGGGTGAGATGTAATGTCTTCTTTGATCCTCTTGTTTTCCTATCTTGTTACTATACTTTGTTTCAGTGTTTTGTTTCATTCTATCTTTTTCTTGATGGAGTACAAATGAAGTGTAATTGTGAGTTGTATGTAAAGGTGAGAAAGAGGTACACGAGGAGGAGATACATAAGAGGTGTGCTATTCTATTGAGAAACTTATCCGATGACAACTCTTTGTAAGTTAAAAGTAATTTTTTTTTATTTTTATTTGTCAGAACGTATGTTAGATTTTTATGATCAACACATGACAAAAAAACTTCAATAAGACAAGTATTACACATAAGGCCTTAGTAGTTTTCAGAAGGGATATTTGAAAAAAGAGGAGTTTTGTTGATTGATAGCTTAGTAAACTTGTATAGGTGTTGGGATTTTGACATGTGTAATTTTTGAAATCATCTTGTTGAAAAAGATATTGGAGTTTTGACCTCATATGTAGAACTGAAATTACATACGGAGTCAAGAATGCATAAGTTTGTTGAGAGAGGTGAAATCTCTAACATTTCAATTTAAGTAGTATGTCGACACAAGTGAAAATTATGTTGACTTTTTATTATAGATACCTAGCTGCAAATAATTTTCTCACTTAGTTTCAACATCACTAAGGGAATGTATCCGTGAGAGGGAAGTAGATAAGAGAAAGTGCAACATCTGAATCAAAAAGAGAAAACGATACTATGCAAAAATAAAGTACGTTGAAAGATGAAGAAGATAAAAATCTACGCATACTTTGTTGGAGGATAGTGACCTCCCAAGTACAAAGTTGTGTCCAATAGACATACTGATCAACAAAACTATGTTGCACTATAAAAGGAGAAGGTACTTAGAAGCAGAGCAAACCCACAATCTACACCTTGCGAAACAATGATCAAACTTTTTCATGTTTTCTTTGTAATGTACATTTGTATCATCACCTCCAAAAGATTTTAGCTCGAACTACATGGTAGATAAACATCAACCAAGCTTTCAAAATTCCTCAATATTGGTCTTGTAAGCTAATAAAAAGCTATTAGACTTTCAAAGAAAAGTTATGAAATTTACCTCAAACTACTTAAATGATTGAAATATGGTCACAAGGAAACTACTTATATGACTCACACATTGTCATATGCTTTAATTTTAAACATCAAACACTTCAACTAAAATTAAAAGGCGTGAATCATAGGAATAAGTGAGGAACTAATTAATCTGTATGCAAACCCCTTGAAAGTGAGAAACTACTTAATCTGGGAGATTAAGTAAAACTCCCTAAACGAGCCGAAAGTACTTCACATGGGAGGTTAAAAAATCAATTCAAGGGTTACAGAGTTGGAAAATTTGTGTAGACAAAAGGATTTAGCTAATAATAGAATTTGTATGAAACCATATATATTATCTTATATAGCGATTAAGTTATCGGTTGTTGGCTCAAGTGGTAAGGGATTTGAGTTTAGTTAAGAAAGGTCTCGAGTTCTAGCCTTGTGGATGTAAAATACACCGCTGGGAGAGCCTCCCCTCTAAAAGGGCTCAACAGTGCTCGGCGCCTCGCATGTAACGGATACTAATGAGAAATCAAAAAAACAAAAAAGAAGTTCTTGAAAGGGTTATGTAGACTAGGTGAAGGATTACTCCACTTTCAGATACAACTATAAAAATGATGAGTACATATTTACTCCATTATTACTAGTTACTTTCAGCAAAATATTTTACCATTGAATTGCCTTATGGTTACTTTCCTTATACTCACATTCAAGACACACCTTAAAGTTTTCAACTAATCTCAACTTTTATCATCAACAAAGTAACATGGCTTGTGTTGATAAAACTAAAAATATTTCGATATATGAAAAGTCTATTCATCGTTAAAGGGATCAATTTTCATGATAATTCATAAATGATAGTGGTTCTAGTGTTTTTTTTTTCATTACAGATTTTACATACACCTTTGGTTTGTTGTCTTTGAATTTGAGGTTTCATGCTTTCATGGACGGTGTAGGTACATGATATTGTTTTTCAAATTGTCTTGAAAAAAAATTTGTCTTTAATTGTTCTTGAAGGACATTGTACTGTTTTTTTTTTTTTGTTAAATTTTGGATTTGAATTTAGTACCTAATTGTTCTTGAACAACAACTGCCAAGTAGAAAGATATATTTATCTTGGTTAGAAAAGAGAAAATAAATCTCAGGTTAGAGATATTTGATCACTTGCATTAGAACGATTCATGTATATACATATTTAATAGTTGTTTAATATTTCATGTTTGATATGTATTCCACGTGCAAGTATTTTACAAGACCTCATTTTCCTGCATATGAGGAACATCATATTAAGTTAGTATAAATAATGTAAGTTTGCAATAAACTTGAGATGTGAGGGACTTATTATGACTAATTGATACGAAATATGATGTTCCTTTAGGGATAAATCATGACTTTTACAACAATTTGACACTTTTTATTGAATAATCTAGTGGGATAGAGCGTCTTGAAAAGTATGATTGTAGAGCTTGTTTGCTAAAAGCATATTTTGAAAACTCGGAATTTTTAAATGTGCCTTATATATGTGGATATTGAGTTGTTGTCATGCTTTTTGTTTGTTGTTTGTTTGAAGCTCTATAGTAGGGGCATACAAGTGACATATCTTGGCAAGTGAAATGATCATAGGCTAAGACATGGAGTCATTAGATTAAAATTGAAGTGGCCTAAATGTAACCTCTTTCTATTCGTGATTAGGTTACTAGATTTGTGGGCTTGGGGTGGATATTTAGTCTTCTTGTTATTGTTTTACTTCATTGTGTTGCAAGGTTAAAACATTGGTATTGTTGACGATGTACTATCATGTTTTTGGTGCCACACACTGTATATGTATCAATGAAAGTTGTAAATGGTAAGAGAAACTAGTTCATTGACTTGGAAGGACACATTACGAGAAGAACTCATTTTGTACTTGAAATTAATATGTCTAGTTGGACATCTTGTATTTGTATCTCATCATTTTATATAGATACATCATATAAATGCATTGTCCTACGTCGAAAATATATATAATGTATACTCTATAAATTATGTTCATCTTATATAGATAATAAATATAAATGCATTAGTCCTACTTGGAAAATATAAATATTGTATACTCTATATGATTAATGAGCTTGTTAATAATATATACTTTACAATCCATCTTTGAGGGAACAACATTGATGAATTATTAAGAACATATTAAATAACTAGCAAGGTTGATTAGGATACATGCAAACTCTAGTTAATAGTTGATGTTGCAATCCTTAATAATTGGTTATTACATTTTTTTTTACCTATCCACACATTGAAGATATGTTTTGTATTGAAAATAAATGAGATAAGATATTGGTGTATTTGGTTAGTTGTAAAATGTATTATAAGTATAAATATTGATTTCATCTTAAACTTTTGATGGCCTGTTCACTAACCACGGATCACAATGTATTGAAAAGATTTCCAAACATGCACACTTGGTCAGATTTCAAACTATATTATATGCAAATATAAATCTATAAATAGGGAGACAAGTTTGCTATTGAAAACACCAGTTCAACTTAATAGTAACTAGAAGAAGCTTGCTAGCCATGTCAAATGCATCAAGCAAGGAAAATGGTAGTGCAGCTCAAGAAGGTGAAGAAGCATATGAGTACAGTTGTAAGTATTGCGAGAAGAAGTTCACCAACAAGCAGGCACTTGGTGGGCACCAGAACGCCCACAAACTTGAAAGGTCCATGGAGAAAGGTGCTCGTAATCAAGTTGGGGGCTCTTCCAGTCATGATCCCATGATTACACCCCATCATTTCACAGGTTCTTATAATGGTTCCCCTCAAGTCTTCAGTTCAAGTAATTTTCATCATCCTAACAATACTATAGGCTCAGCTTTACCAATGGTAACTCAGCCCTATGGTCCATATCAGTTTCATAATGTCCACCCACAGACTCACTATGGATGGAATGGACATGTGCCTAGAATGTCCCAGTTTGCAACTCCAACTAGAAACCTTCCATATGTTGGTGTCAATGCCCAGTCTCCGATTATAGGAGCGGGGAGTTCTGTCATGAGGCCTGTTGTAAGGGATTTACCTTATGCTGGTTCAAGGCTTTTAGCTAGTGCAAATCCTGGAAGCGGAATCAACAATCATGCAAACAATCAGGTGAATGAGGAGGTTGAAGATGATAATTTGGATTTGACTCTAAAGCTCTAGTGAAATTCTGAATATTTACTTTTGCATTCTACATTTAATAATGTTGGTAAAGTTATGCTCGTCGAGCAAATTTCCTTGTAATAAAGTCGTTTCGACCAATGATATAAAATGATTAATGTTATGTTATTCTTTGTTTATGGTTATTTACATACATACATGTGACAAACACTCAAACAATTATCTATAAATCCATATGCACATCATGTAACCTTACAATATGGTATACATGGAGTATATGTAGTAGAATGCATTTCGAAAGGTTGATGTTTATATAATGAGTCAACGACGGCGTCATATCTTTAGGGTTGGATATGCGAATAATATTGTTAGTGTATTTCTCGGCCATTATATGGGTTACCTTATCTAGGGCTAATTGGTTAGACTGGTCAGCGTGGTTAGACTACAGATGGTTAGGGAAACTATATGTCAACATGTTACGAGGAGAAACGAGCATTCACTACAAACGTCGTTAAGTAATGTTAGTTAATTGACTCAAGTTTGTATCAACACCGATGAACGGGTAGGCGGATCTTAACTAATTATCACATGAACAAACTAATGTGTGTTGTTATTTAACTTTGAGTTTGTGGGGCGTGTTCACTGTGTGTTTCCAGTGCAAGTTTAATTTGGTTACTTAATATAACGTTGACGAGAATGTATATGATTAGTCTAGATTTACTACTTCTTCGTGAAGGACAAAAGTATGAATCACATGTTAAGTTGAATAGTCGACGACTATATCAATGCTATCCTGTCGAATTCCGTTACCGTACGAATTCCAGAACACAAACCTAGTTAGTTTCTACCGATTAATTTGGGTTATTTTGTCATAGCTATCAATGTTCCTTACAGTGGTAAGGTTCTTCTGTCATAGCTATCGCGTTGGGCGTGTCCTAGTCTAACTTAGAGGATCGTATCAATTGCATAGATTTATGAATCCTACTATCTAGCATTAGAGTACATCACCACTCCATAATATTTAAACATATAATCCAGGTTGTTTACATTCGCTCTGTTCTCATTGCTTGTTAGGATAGATATTTTAAACTTGATGTCGAAGAAAAAAAAACCCTTTTACTGTTTCCCTGTTGATAAATCATATTTCATAAATAGGATTCAACTTAGTTAAGTCCTTGAGAGATTCACATTCAGGGCTAGCTATCACTTCACTATAGTTTTTGTAGTGTTGAGGTACTAACTCTTGGATACAAATGAATACAAAACTCGATTTGACACATTAATGATGAGCCTATATTTTAGAGTCTCATCTTGTTCTTTTTACCATCTTTTGTTGGTCTTTATTTACGTTTTTAGCGTTTCTTGTGCGTTTTTATGTGTTTTGTATTTTAGTTGTGTTGTACATGTTTTCTTTTGCTTAGAGATGTTTTGGAGGAATAACGACGTTCTTGGAAGGTCATATCCGAGTAGAGGCTCAGAAACTCCATTTAGTGGGTGAAATTCGAAGTCCTGTGAAGTTTCTTCCCAAAGGAAGCAGGACGAGTCCCCAGAACCTACAAGACGCGTCCCAGAAGAACCAGGACGCGTCCCAGACTTGCAGCCATAAGACGTCCCTGAGAACCCGCAGACGCGTCCACGCTCGCCAAAACATTCTGTTTCTGCGTTATTATTTAGTCGATTTTAGTCATTATAAAAACACTTCTCTTTTACGTTATTTTTAACTCTCAAGCAAGATAAACCCTAGTTTTGGTTCTCTTGCTATAGTTCTTCATTGACTTCACTTATAATCGTACTATTGACATCGGATTTGGATCTTGAGGTTAGATTATCAATCAACCCCTCTTTATTTCACAATTTCTTCTCTTGTGCTTTTGGTTTATGATTATGATCTCTTTTGTCATGCTTAATTTGATTGTGATTGTCATCATGTATGCTATTACTTGAGCTATGAGTAACTAATCCTTCGATAGATGCGGTAGCAATGTAAGAACAATCGAATTAGAATCTTGACCTAGGTTTGTTCATGTGTGTTAAGCTTTTTCAAGAATCTTCGTAAAAACCCCAATTTCAGTAATCTATTTTCGAATCTTCAAAACCATTCCGGTTAAGAATCAATAGTCTGACAATCGATCAATCTCACTGCTTTACATTTTCAAAGAATGTTTTGGTTACATTGAATTGGTATTTTCTTTGGACAAATAACTGTGACAGCATATGAACAATAGGTCTGATTCGTATTCGATTTCTTTGAAATGCTACCGCGTCTATTTCGTTTCTCTCTTGATTAAAAACCTGTTTTTGGTTTACTTAGTTTAACCACTATCAATCCTACAAACTCAACTTTACAAACTGTTACTGCAAACTCTTACGTTTGATACTTGAAAACGTCATAGTTGCCTAGTTAGCTCCTTGAGAACGATTCCGTAGTTTAAGTTTGTTACAACAACTGCTTTAGTTACTTTGTTGATTTTAAGAAGTACTAATTTGAGCACATCAAATTTGGCGCCACTGCCGGGGAGTTAACTCCTACTTTGGTGTTTTTAAGTTGTAAACGTTTTTGTTTGTTTTGTCTGTGTTTACTTTGGACTAATAGAAACTAAGCATCAGTTGAGTTTTTGTGAGTCTGTGTAGTTGTTACCACAGGTATGATGGGAACTCATGTCCACAATACCAGCAATGCTCTTACCTCACATAAGTTCGGAGACTACATGCAACTACACCTGATCAAACTATTCGGTCCATCGGTGGTGTTGTCTAAGAATGTCCGAAACTTTTGACATTAAGACTCACCATTACAACTTGATGCCTAGTTTCAGTGGGAATGATAATGAAGACATCATGAGATTCCTAAGAGAATTTTGGTTCTTGGGTTAGTAGGATACCACTGGTTGATGGGAGTAGTGTAACTGATGAGGATGTCAAAATGAAGGTATTTCTGATGTGTCTCCAAGGTTTGGCTAAGACATGGTTGCTTAACCTTCGAGAGGGGTCTCTATCTACGTGGGATGATATCTACCAGAGATTTATAGGGAAGTATTACCCTCCTTCAAAAATGGTAGACCTCCGCAGGAGGATTTCTCAATTCAATCAGGAACATCACGAGATAATGCATGAGGCACGTGAGTGGTTCCATCACCTTCTTGCCAAATGCCCCCACCACCATTTTGATAAGATGACCTTATGCCAGAGTTTCTATGGGGGGCTGTATCCAAATGAGCAGTTGCTAGTCGACATGAGCCTTGGGAGGGGGGGGGGGGTCGATAATAACTAATACATCATCAAATATTGAGGAAGCATTCGACAGGCTGGCTACTGCATCTCGGCACAGGATGATGCGAGACAAGCATGCCCCCTCCAATCCTCCTCCGAAAACTCAAGATTTCGAAGGAATTATGACAGCCCTCATGGATAGAATTGAAGCCCTTGAAGAGTCACAAAAAATACTGGAGGATATAATTGTTTCACTCAAAGCGAGAGATCAGAAGAGAGAAGTCGAGAACCCCTCGATTATTACGGAGAGAGTGTTGGTGGCAGAACTATATGTCGACGTGGCTGAGAAGGCGGCTTCCAGTATAAGTGATAAGGTGGCATGTTGTAGGTGTGGATGCCAGGTTGCAACACTTGAAGAAAAAGAAGCCGTGAAAAGTGGTAAGAACTCGGTTCGTGAGGAACCTCTAAAACCTCACAAGGATGATGAGAGCGTCATTGCTCCGGCGGTGGAGAACCATGCGGTTCAGGTAAGGAAGGGTGATGAGAGCACTAATGCTCCGGTGGTGGAATTTTCTCCACCAGTCATTTTGAAGGGTGACAAGAGTTTGAGTGACGCCAAGAGTTTTGATTTAACACTAGGTATTGCACAGTTTGAGGGAGTAGTTGGTACAGTTGACACTAGTGCCAGTTGTAATGTTATGACTTTTAGTTCATTTGAGAAGCTTGAATTGAAAGGCATGGTGCCTATGAAAGCTAGGATGCTACTAGCAGATGGGTCTTGGAGTAGGCCTATGGGTATCGTCAAGGATGTCACCATGAGATTAGATGGAGTGCATGTCATCCTTGATTTTGTGATTATTGATTCTGCCAGGAAAGATGGGGGGGGGGGGGGGGAACTAGGAAGAGACGTGCTGCTTCTAGGACGACCCTTCATCAACACCACCCGCATGGCGGTGGACTTGCACTCTTGTACCTGCACTTTTGAGGTACATGGCCAGCAACACAGGTTGCGAGCCTATTCTGACCCTCATGTGTCTATTTTGCGGGATTTGACCAAAGTGCATGTGGGGGCATACACTGGACCCCTATATGTTTATTCTCACTTGCAGGGGCGTAAAGGAGTGAAGAGGGTGAACTTCCAGAGTACTTGTTAACCAATACAGAAGAGACTTGTACATGACTATAAAGGTACAACCCTTGTAAGATGTTTTCTCTTACCTTTCTAATGCTTGGGGACAAGCTTCTCTTTGTTGGGGAGGGAAAGATTTCTTCCTATATTTGTTTTTGTTTCCTTTTTGTGTCTGTTTTTCGTTTTCCCTATGTCTTTCGTTTGAGTTTGAGTTAACTTCTAAGTCGAGCCTCCATTGCTAGTGTTAAACTCGCTTGATGCTTATGTTTTGAGTATTTATTAATCAGTAGTGGGGGCAGGAAAAATTTTATAAGTTTGTTTCCTCTGTAAAAAGGAAGTCTAGTTAGTTCTTTGGTCCGCAAAACCTGTGAGAAGCCTATCCTGCCGATGAAAAAAATTTTGTACCGCTTTGTTTTGTGTGATTTATGGGTAGAGAAATTTCTTCTTCTTAGTTACTGCGCCACTTCATGCTTATGAGCACTCATAGTAATCGGGGATGACGAACGACATGTTTCCTTTTGATGATTTCCAACTTGCGACTATTGCTCGAACTGAAGCTTTGTTTATTCTTAGAGCCTGTTTGCTGCTCCCTAAAGCTGTTTACGTTTAAGTCTCGGGGTGGATCTATGGTCTTAATTGATCACCCTTGGTCGTGTTGGGCGTGTTATAAATACTACAACATACCGGCGTGGCTTAAAAGCTACATGTCCGTGAGGTTGATAGCACGTATACCAAACTGACACGCACAAAAGTGCGGACCTTCGGTAAAACATACACCTGCAAAACGTTGAGACAAAAAGAGCCCTATTAGAAATGATTATGTAATGCAATTCTGATTGAATTTTGACTGAATAATTTTGAATATGGGGAGCAGCTTCAGTCTTTAACTCTTGAAAGTTGAGTCGCTTGCCAAAGTCCTTTTCGACCCGATGAGTTGAGTATTTTAACATAAGGTATTAGTGGCACCTTGTAATGAGAGTTACCACCTGGCTTTACTTTTGAGCGTTTTACCCTGCTAGACACTTCCAGTTGTGAGAGAGTGGCTTAAATTATTACCTGTGAGGGACTGTCGGATTAGCTCTAAGTTCTTTTTACCTAGGAAACAAACTTGTTGGATTTTCTCTTTGTTTACTACCAACGTTAGCGAAAATTCACGATATTTGCATCTTTTAGGTTTACCGTTAGCATTGATGGCTCAGTAGCTTGGTCGTTTAACTCCTTTATATTTTTGTGTTTAGAGTCTAGTCGAGTCTAGTTAGTTTGTTTATTGTTAGCATTGATGGATCAGTAGCTTGGTCGTTTAACTCATTTGTGTTTTTGTGTTTAGAGTCTAGTCGAGTCTAGTTAGTTTGTTTGCTCGAGGACGAGTAAAGGTTCTGTTTGGGGGGTTTGATAAGCCTATATTTTAGAGTCTCATATCGTTCTTTTTCCATCTTTTGTTGGTCTTTTTTTGCATTTTTAGCATTTCTTGTGCGTTTTTATGTGTTTTAGTTGTGTTGTACAGGTTGTCGTTTGTTTATAGATGCTTTGGAGGAAAAACAACGTCCTTGGAAGGTTGTATCCGAGTAGAGGCTCAAAAACTCCATTTAGTGGGTGAAATTCGAAGTCCTGTGATGTTTCTGCCCAATGGAAGCAGGACGCATCCCCAGAACCCTCAAGACACATCCCAGAAGAACCAAGACGCATCCCAGACTTGCAGCTTGCAAGACGCATCGTAGGACGCATCTCCGGAACCCTCAGGACGCGTCCCAATCCATTGCAGGACTGATGTGCTCAAATTACTACTTAGAAAACAAGTAGAAAGAAGTTGTTGTAGACAGACAACACTAACCACATAATCGTTCTCTAAGGAATCAATTAAGCTACCTCAACAGTTTGAAAGCAAATAGTTACTTGTGAAAACAGATTGATTTGTAAGTTGGTTGTTTCTAAAAACTAGAAATAGATAAAGCAAATAACGGTTTTTAACAATGAGAGAAGATGAACACAGTAGTAACAATCAGGTAATGATAATTCGTTCTAGAGCAATCGTTCATATTTGTCACACGGTCGGTGTACATAAATCGATCAATCAAACCTCAACCAGTCGTCATTTGAATGTTTTGAACTAGAGAAATCGTGGATCGTCAATTCACGATCCTTAACCGAAAACAATTTAGAAAATCTTTAACTAGCAAATTGGATTGATAGTTTTTACGAAGATTTTGAACTAGACGAACCTATATGAACGAATCCTAACCCTAGAAGCGAATACGCAAAACCGTCACATAACTACTGTGTTCGGAGTGATTTAGCTACTCATAGTAGAAGCAAAGATGAAAGAATTCAAAGTATTGCATAAGATAAACATAGGCATATTGATAATCACATACAAGCTCATACAAATCGATAAACAATAGCAACACGAATCGAAGAGATAAACGATGGAGAATTATCAAATATTACCAGGAATTCGATATCAATCCTTCAACAATGATGAAAACCAAGCCCCAATTATGTCTCAATGCCAAAGTATTAATATGGAGCTTTTTTCTAAGGACTAGGTTAAAAGAAAGTATGAGAAAAAATCCCAATTCTAAGCTAATAAGGAAAAATAAACAATCTGTTCTGCGCCTCTTGCCGCGGCGGAAGAAATAGCTCGCCGTGGCGAGACTTCTTTATCGAAATGTATATATCCCTCACATAATCTCGCTGCGGCGGGCCAATTCCTTCTCCGCGGCAAGCCTCTTCAGCAGTTCCGGTACTAGCTTCACAAAATCTCGCCGCGGCGAGCCTGGTTGATTGGCTCTTCCTCTTTTTTGCTCAAAATGAATAATTCCTACAAAAAGAGAACAAAACACCAAAGAGTAAAAACGAACAAAAAACACTAAAAAACTAAGAACAAAGACTCACAAAGACCACTAAAAAGGACAAATGAGACTCTAAATTATAGTCTCATCAAACTCCCCAAACCGAACCTTTGTTCGTCATTGAGCAAACAAACAATCCTAGACACAACTAGACTCGAAACCACGAAGACAAACAAAGAGTCAAGGTCCCAAGTGACCGAATCTACCATTGGAATCAGTAAGCCCACGAGATGCAAAAATTTTGTTATCAAACCAACCTTGGCAAATAGTGTACAGAAAATCAAACACAATCGTTTCCCAGACAAATAACACTTAAGTGTAGCTCGCTAATCCCTCACAGGTGAATGCAGTTGATGAGCCGGATTTATACCGTCTCATTTGGTCTTTTTTACCGTCTTTTTGTCATCCTTGAGTATAGTTTTATTTAGTTTTCCTAGAGTATTTTTACTTGTTTTGTTCTTTGTGTGTTTTGTAGGTATTTGTCTAAAACCATGCTAATTGAAGGCAAAAAGGTGTGTTTTATATGCATCTACAAGATATGGAGTTCCAATGCCTCGTATGGATGCTAGAAGTGGAGCAGGAAGGCCAAAATATCAAGAATTGGAGTCAAAAGACGTCAAAAGGGCAAAACGGTCATCCCAGAAGAATTGGCGACGCCAGTTATCAAACTGGCGTACGCCAGTAACTTTCTGTTACATCGCAAACCAAACTGGCGACGCCAGTTTCTTCTTCTGCCGCGATTTCTGTCCTAATTCGATCAGACTTGGTTTTTTTCTACTTCCTATTAGTTAAGAAAGATCGACTATTACTGGAGATATTCATTCTATTGTCAAGAACAACACCTTGCTCTAGAGCTAGACCTAGTTTTCAAGGCAATTACCCGATTTGAGGTAATTGAACCGTTTTCCCTTGTAATTCGAAGATTAACGTTGATTGGGAGATTTTTCTACACAGCTTTGGCATCTATTCATTTTCGTTCTACAATTTCTACCTAGGGTTTGTGACAACGAAGGGTAAAATTATATCAATCCATTCGAATCTCTGTTTTGTGCTTGAGATTATGTTTATTGCTAGTATGATTATGCTTTCGCTTGTCATGAGTAGCTAAACACCCCTATTATGGGGTGGTGACTGATTCAATGCATGCTAGCTAGGGTTTATGTGATTCGAAGTGCATCAGGATTTGACTTCTTGTGCTTTTTAGATTAATTACTATTCCTGCTATCAAGTTTGATGATCTTCTAGACAAAATCACTGTTAGATTAAGCATTTAATCAATACACCAAAATGTCTTTCACCTTGCTTGATTTAACAGTTAGTTGCAAACGGTGGTAGTAGGTTAGTCAAATTGATTGTAGCCTAGTGAAACTGACACCTTCATTAGTGCTATTTGTTTTTTGAACTCAAGACTGTGACAACTTGCGTAGTCAATCCCGTGAATCACATATATCCTGCTAGCTAGCTTGTTGACGTTACCACTCCATAATTTCCCAAATTCATATTTAAATCTCGTTACTGTCAAATCAGTTTCTAGTAGTTGCAAGTAGTTATTTACTTTAGTCTATTATCTCGCTGCCGAAGCAAACAAACCTTTACTGCTTTTCATATCATTACTTTTGTTTGTAAACTGAAGCTCAGCCTAGTTAAGTCCCTAGAGACTGACCTCGGGGTTAACTCCACTACACTACAGGTTTTCGTAGTGTTGAGTTAACTCTTGGCTTAAAACAAATTTAGAACTTTGATTTGACACATCAAGTTTTTGGCGCCGCTGCCGAGGACTTAACTCCTTTGTTAAGTTTACGAGTTTTAGTTATAGTATTTTTGTTTTTTTCTTTTTCTAGTTTTAGTTTTAGTTTTTGTTAGTCTTTTTCCCCTGTTACCTCCGTGTCTGTCCTAAGTGCTTGTTTGACTAACAGGTGCTGATAGTTGCGTAGTTCTGGTGTTGTGTTTCTATTGCCGCATCATATTATGGCCATGGAAACAATGAGGGCAATTTACGAACCAGCTTTTGTAGGCAAGAAACCTGCAATTTTCCTGGAAGGTGATACTCGTCAATACGAGGTTACGGAAGAAGACCTGAACCGCCTACCCCGCTTCTATGGGGGCATGGATGAGGATGTATTGGACTTCCTGAGGAGCTTCGATTATGCGGTTTTAGACATCCCTAAGAGGGGATTGGATGATTGCAAACTCCACAGATGTTTATTCCCTTTCACTCTGATTGGTGGGGCGAAATGGTGGTTGGCTGAATGTGAACCTGATTCGCTGAAAACTTGGACAGAAGTGATGGCCGAGTTTATGAATGAGTATCTACCATATCACAAATTGGTGGAGCTCAAGAAGGAGATTATTAGGTTTACACAAGCTCGGAATGACCATTCCGTCAGGCTTGGGACCGATTTAAGGAAGCTAAGTATAAATGCCCTAACCATAGGCTTTCGGATGCCGACCTGGCAATGCACTTCTATGATGGACTGACCGAGCCATGCCAGGAGTCGGTGGATATAGTTAGTGGTTGAATTGGAAGTAAAACACCTGATGAGCTTAAAGAGGTGTTCATTATGCTAGCTGATACTTCAAATCACAAGGTGCGGGCCCCAGTGCAAGCTAAGAGAGCGAGGGTGCCACAGGTTGAGCCGGATCTTGAGCCCTATTGTGAAATGCTCGACGTTGACGAGAAGATAGCCGAATTGAGCAGACCAGAGAGAGTTTTTCGAGCTGAAGGTGTGGAAACAACTCCTGATATTCTTGCGCCTGAGTTAGAAGGTGAGATTCGGGAGGCCATGACTACTATGTCAGAAGTGTTTGCAGCAACCAGCACCGAACAAGTAGAGACTGATTCCAGGATTGAAGCTGTCAGTGAAATAACTAATGAGATCGTCTCTTTGGCAGCACAACTCAGTGCTAGTTTAGACAGACAGGACGCAACTGATCAGGAGGAAGAACAAGTCTTTGCGGCACTACGAAGCGGAAAGGTAACCAAATCGAATATTGTTGAAATCACTGATGATTTACCTACTGTTTCAGGTACTACAGGTACGGGTGCCAGGGATGAGCTACCAGCTACATCCGATGGCTCTCGGTTAAGGAGAAGGAGAATAGAGGGGAGCCACAGCTTCATAAAAGTCCAAACCCATACAGGCCCCCTACTCCTCATGTTCCTTTTCCCGGGCGACTTAAGGAGAAAGTTGATGACAAGGAAATACGCGCTGGTAATCCCCTTTTTGACCGATTGTCGAAGGTTGAGATCAACATTCCCCTACTAGATATGATCCGTGATGTCCCAGCATGGTCGAAGTTTTTCAAAAAGTTAAGTACAAATAAACGGGTCGATCGAAGAGGGGAAAAGGAGATCATGCCTGAAACAGTCAATGCAGTTATTGGGATACCAGAAAAGAAGAAGGATCCCGGGTGTTTCATCATCAGTATCGGCTTAGGGGAGAACCACGTGGCCAAATCTATGCTAGATAACGGTGCAAGTATCAACCTGTTACCCTACGCTATTTACAAACACCTTGGACTTGGAGAAATTCAACCCACGGGAATGGTACTCCAAATGACAGATCGGAGTTTGAGGCGTCCCATTGGAATAGTGGAAGATGTCTTGGTTATGGTGGACAAGCTGCTGATACCAGCCGATTTTGTGATCCTGAGGACTGACAGCCCAACAGAAACCGAGCTGAAGAAACACGTCATTCTGCTGGGACGCCCCTTCTTGGCTACAACAAACACTTTTGTGAGCGTAGAAAACGGGATAGCTCATTTGGAAGTGCTCAGAGAAAAGGTAACTATCTCTAGCGAAACTAATGTCAATGGTGTTAATACTGAGGAATGCAATTTTTTGAATGTCTATGATTGCAATTTTTCCGATGATTTAGATGAATTAGTTTTGAACACTTATATGCAAACTATCAATAGAGATAAGTTAGAAGCAGCTCTAACTCTTGAAACTGATAAAGATCTTTTGGATATTGAAGTAGTAGAGCAAGCTAATTTCCTAGATAGCTGCGAGTTGATACCTTTTGGTGAAGAAGTAGAGGAAATCTTAGAGGTAGAGGGCGAGCAGAGAACTCTAGAACCACCTCTAGAACTTAAGGAACTTCCTAGCCACCTTAAGTATGTTTACTTGGGGGAGGGAAATTCAAAACCCGCGATAATTTCGGCTAAACTGACTGTGGGACAAGAAGAGAAATTGATTGCGATACTGCGAGATAACTCTCAAGCTATAGATTGGAGCATTAGCGATATCAAATGTATTGACGCTTCCCGATGTACCCATAGGATTGCTCTAGAGGAAGGGACTAAACCAGTCAGGCAGCCACAACGTAGTCTTAACCCTGCTCTTCAGGATGTAGTGAAAAAAGAGATCATTAAGCTTTTTGATAGTGACATGATTTATCCTGTGCCCGATAGTAAGTGGGTTAGCCCTATCCATGTAGTAACTAAGAAGTCAGGAATAACTGTAGAAAAGAATGAGAAAGGGGAGCTAGTCCCTTTATGGAAAACAACTGGGTGGCGTATGTGCATAGATTATAGGAGATTGAATGCCACTACAAAAAAGGATCACTTCCCCCTACCCTTTATTGACGAGATGCTCAACCGCCTTGCTGGGCGAGCATTCTACTGCTTTCTCGATGGTCTTTCAGGTTTATACCAGATTCACATAGCTCAGGAGGATTGAGCCAAGACAACAGTCACTTGCCCTTCGATACTTTCGCCTACAAGAGAATGTTGTTTGGACTGTGCAATGCACCCGCCACATTCCAGAGATGTATGCTTTCCGTTTTCTCTGACATGGTACAAGATTACGTTGAGGTATTTATGGATGAATTCTCTGTTTTTGGTGATTCTTTTGATGACTTTTTGAAGAAGCTTGAATTAGTCTTAAAGAGGTGCATAGATTGCAATTTGACTCTTAGTTGGGAAAAGAGTCATTTTATGGTAGAAGAAGGTATAGTTCTGGGACATATAGTGTCAAAGCGGGGGATTGAGGTTGATAAGGCCAAGGTAGAGATAATTGAAAGGCTCCCACTCCCTACTTGTGTGAAACGCACTCTTTTCTTGGGCATGTTGGTTTTCATCGCAGATTCATAAAAGACTTTTCAAAAATTTCAAAGCCTTTGAGCAACCTTTTGGGAAAAGATGTCCCTTTTGTCCTTGATCAATCTTGCCTTGAAGCCTTTAATGAGCTCAAGAAGAGACTGGTTTCGGCCCCTATAGTAGTTCCTCCTGACTGGAACTTGCCCTTTGAAATTATGTGTGATGCTTCTGATTTTGCTGTAGGGGCTGTACTTTGCCAAAAGGTGGATAGGCAATATTGTGTGATTTACTATGCCAGTAAGACTTTAGACAGCGCTCAGGTTAATTACACGACCACTGAGAAGGAATTTCTCGCTGTTATTTTTGCTCTTGATAAATTTCGGTCTTATTTAATCGGATACAAGGTTATTGTGCATAGTGACCACGCTGCACTTAGACACCTTCTAGCAAAGAGTGAGTCGAAACCTAGGTTGACTAGGTGGATGTTGATGTTGCAGGATTTTCACTGTGAAATAGTAGATAAGAGTGGGAAAGAGAACTTAATTGCTGATCATTTGTCTAGACCCCCCCCCCCCCGCTATAGATGACGAATCCCCACCTATTCGCGATGTACTGCCTGATGAGCATATAATGAGTTTAGGAACTGAGCCATGGTTTACTGATATAGTTAACTATTTAGCTACTGACTCTGTTTTGCCTAACTTGTCAGCCTCCGAAAGGAGAGCTTTTGAAAAGCAGTGCATGGAATACATTTGGGATGATCCGAATCTTTTCAGGATAGGTGCTGACTATGTGCTCAGGAGATGTGTGCCAGAAACAGAACAGGGAAGCATCCTGCACTTTTGCCACGAGATGGAGTGTGGAGGGCACTACAGTGGCACAAAAACTGCCCACAAGGTATTCAATGCAGGATTCTTCTGGCCCACAGTGGTGAAAGATGCACAGACATTCTACCTCCGTTGTGATCGTTGCCAACGCACTGGTAACATTGGTAAGAAACAGGAGATGCCACAGACTGGTAATCTAGTGGTTGAGCTTTTTGATGTTTGGGGGATCGATTTCATGGGTCCGTTCCCCATTAGCTCTGTCTATGAATACATCTTAGTTGTAGTTGATTACATGACTAAATGGGTAGAAGCAGTTGCAACTAGAACTAACGATGCCTCTGTTGTTACTAGATTTCTCAGGGATATATTTGCTCACTTTGGTACCCCTCACACAATCATAAGCGATGGGGGCAAGCATTTTGTGAATCGGTTGTATGCAGGTGTTATGAAGAAATATGGGGTATATCACAGAGTAGCCACTCCATATCACCCACAGACATCTGGTCAAGTGGAGGTCAGCAACTGACAGATCAAGCATATTGGGCTGAAAAGTTACCGGATGCATTATGGGCATACCGCACGAGTTACAAGACAATGTTTGGGACTACCCCCTACCGTCTCATGTATGGGAAATCTTGCCATCTGCCCGTGGAATTGCAGCACATGGCTCATTGGGCAATTTCAGAGCTCAACATGGAGCATGACCAAGCAGGAGAACAACGACTTCTACAGCTATCTGAGCTAGATGAGTTGCAATTGAATGCGTTCGAGAACGCGAAGATATACAAGGAGAAAACCAAGAAGTACCATGACCACCACATTGTCCGGAAGGAACTGATACCTGGTAAGAAAGCTTTGTTGCCCAATTCACGTTTGAAATTCTTTCCAAGTAAACTTCGAACCCGCTGGGATGGACCCTTCAAGATAGTCTCGGTGGCTCCTCATGGAGCCGTTGAACTCCAAGACTTGGGAACTAGAGATACATTCAAGGTTAACGGGCAGCGAGTCAAGCCATGTGTGGAAGCTGCTGGAGAGATTGAGAACTTCTACTTGAATCCGGACGAAGGGGATCCAGGTCGCGCTGGAACAAGTACTGGCCGGTAAGTGGCCAGGTAAGTTCGCATAGTTCTTGTTTTTTCATTTCGTATATTTTGTTATTTTTAGTCGAGTCTAGTCGAGCTAGAAGGTCAAAAGTGGGCAAAACATCGGAACCAGTGATGCCAGTTTACCAACTGGCGAACGGCAGTTGGCTAACAGAAAGTAACTGGCGTACGCCAGTTGGGAACTGGCGACGCCAGTTAACTTAGTTAGCGACTGACGACGCCAGTTAGCAATCACTCTCTTGGAAGTATCCAATTGGGGTATAAGCTTAAAAAATAAACTGGGAAGGTGACTTGCGTCACAAAGGTGCCGAAAATATCTTATGCTATTGCACTCGTCTCATTGAGTCGAAAGGGACTTTCGCACACGACTATATTTTTCAGAGAAAATCAAAAATCTGAAACTGCTCCCTTTAATTCATGTCAGACAACCTTAAATCTCAATTTACTTCACTAAATTCAGTGCATGGCCACATTGGGCTCTTTTAATCTCAATTTTTTGATAGGTGTCTATTTTACCGATAGTCTGCACCTTTGTGTGTGTCAGTTTGGTATACGCGCCATCAACCCTCACGGACATATGGCTTTTTAGGACCACGCCGGTATATAGGTAGTATTTGAAACACGCCTAACACGACTAACGGTGATCAATGAAGACCATAGATCCACCCCGAGATTCAAATATCAATAAGCTTTGGGGAGCCGTAGACAGACTTTTCAGCACAAATGTAACAGCTCATAATAGTCGTAAAATAGAATCCTCTCCCCAAACCAGTTCAGTAGAACGGGGAAAGTAAAATTTACAAAGTAAAGCATGCCGTTCGTCATCCCCAATGAAACTGAGTACACATAAGTATGAAAAGGCGCAAGTAATTCGTAAAAAACATGCACAACCCAGGAATCACACACAATTACAGGTGCCTGCAAAATATTTTTTCTTCGGCTCAGGCTCCTCATAGGCTTTTGGACTAAAGAGCTATACAAACTTGCTATTTAAAAGGGAAACGACTTTGCGAGATTTAAAGTCCACTATCCTACTTCCAGCTGGTGATCAAACAAAACGTAAGCAGTAAGAGAATTTACCATTCACAATAGACGTTCGACTTGGTAAATGACTCAGACTCACCATAAGAAAAATACTAACACCTAAACTGGACTTAACTGGAAAAGAAAAGAAAAACAACTAACACAGGAAGGTGGCTAACATACCACTCGAACAGAATACATAGAAATAAAAAAAAAAACAGAGTACGAAATAGAGTACAAATACATGGAAAAGATTACCAAAAATGAGACAACTTAAGCAACAGATACAGTCGAAACCACCCCAAACCTACACAAGTGCTAGTCCCTAGCAATGAATAGTGTAAGAAACGACTGTATAGAGTGACCAACCAGAGTGTTGTCTCAGCAGGGATGATCAAGTGGATCCAGAAGGGCCACCACCGAAACGCTGCTCCTAGAAATCTTGTTGTGCCTTCCAGAGTGCCTCTGCCTCTCCAAGCGCTCAATCTCTCGTTGCTCCCTAGCCTCAGCTCTCCAATCGCGCTCCTCCTGCCTCTGGTAGTGCTCCTCGATGCGGGAGTACTGATCCTCAATCCGGGCATACTGTGGTCCTGCCCACTCCTGGAACTGTGCTGTCAGCTGTTTGAAATAACCCTGGAAGTCAGAAGAACCAGGTGGAGCAGGCTGCTGTGCAGTGTCGTCAGTGCCCCTAACAAGAATGGGATGGCACCCGAGAATGACTCTGGCACTAGCGGATTTCAGAGCCCCTTTGGGTTTCTCGGAGCCCTGGATACCCGGAATATTGAGGGACTGGCATATACTGGTAATAAGGCATGGAAAACCGAGGAGACTGCCTTTAGCTTTCCGGGACTGAGCCTCCACCATAATGATATCTGAGGCATCAACAAACTACCCGTTCATGACAGCTCGGATGAGGCGGGCTGCGGGAGGGTTCAGGGTGTTGAAATGTGAGTTGGGGGTCACATTGTATTGGATCAGATGTTGCCAGAGGCGAACCTCTGGCTTGAGGAAGTGGGTGGCTATGGTGGTTTTGATCCTGTGGTCCTCCGGATCGGTACCAGGTAGAAGTACAAACTTGGCCAAGTCCCTCTCAAACTGCCGGTTGTGAAAATTGTCGCCCCAGTGGCTGTACCTGTCGTCCCCTATTTGGAACACCTTGCACTGTAGGAATTCCCGGATACTCCTAGTTGAAAACTGGATCCTGACACCCCGGATCATCATGACCTCTTAATTCAAGTCATAGAGGGTAATGTAGAATTCCCGAACCAGCTTCGGGTCATAAGGCAGCTTTTTCCCGAAGAGCTTATCCCAGCTTAAATGTCTGATCCTTACCCAGACCTAAGCATAAACAACATCCTCCAGCTCATCGTGAGCCAATTCCCTCTCGGGACAAGCTTCCTAGGCTCCCTGAAGTTTGCCTCCATAAAAGCCCTGCCATCCTCGGACAGGTGGGAGAACTCATCTACGGGGCCTCTTTGTTCTGCCGCGCAACTGGTCTCGCCCCTATGGCGTTTGCTCCCTGTGGCTCTGCGAGACATGATGCCTGCGAGGGGGATGTTAGAGACAGGACATATATGGGAGGAGCAAGAGTATTGCCTCCTCAAACCAATATAAGATCAATAGCCAGGAAACAACAAAAACAGGGAAAGATGGAAAATTCCCCAACCAATTCAAAACTCTATATGCAATCCAGACCGCGATTCAAGTAAGTTCACAACCATACTAATAGTCATAACGAACATAAAGGAGGAACAAGTTGGCATAATTTTGGGAAAAAACAGGGTAGGGGTTCAAAAAATCAATAACCGCAAGTAGATTCAATAATCAACGTGTAAAGAATCAATGCATCAATAAAAAATGACCCACTACACTAATCAATCAAGGACAAACGACGATCAACCACATAATTCAAGCAAAACTTGAATTTAGAGTAAGAAAGTAGTTTCAAGCCAAATTACCTTTGAATCAGAAGAATTGGGTGGAAAATACACAAAAGTGATGTAAGAAACGGAGAGAGGAGGAAAGACCCGTTAAATTGGAACAAGAATGGAGGAGATTGGTGGAGAATCGAGTGAGAAAGAGATATTTGAGTGAAGAGGAGAAGGAAAACGGGAAGAAGAATGGAGGAAAGTGGGGCGGGGAAGAAGAAGATAAAACGATTCAAAAAAACCTAGCTCGCCGCGGCGGGAAGAAAGCCTCGCCGCAGCGAGTTTTTATGAGATAACATCTTCTCAAGGTAGACAGTCTCGCCACGGCGGTAAAAAACACTTGCCGCGGCGAGAAATGATGAAACAAAAAATCAGAACTAGAGGGGGGTCTCACCGCGGCGAGATTAAGCGAGACGGAATTTTTCTGCTCTTGTCTTATCTCGCCGCGGCGAAGCAAAAAGCTCGCCGTAGCAAGCAAAAACCGAAATTTTCTTTTCTTCTTCTCTAATGCAATCTCGCCTCACGAGATTGAAATTCAATGCCTCGGCGCAGAATTTCACGAGTTTCCTCGTGTGAGAACGAAGGTCCCGCTCCCTCAACACACATAAACAGTAAAATAAATGCAAGAATAACACAAGTTGTCCAAATTATTAAATTGATAGTCTCAACAGTAGGAAAAACAATGCAAGAGTATGAAATGAAATTGTCTAATGTGCAAGGAAATAAAAGTGCATTTGTTTTAAGTCGTTAGCTCGACTTTCCCAGGTGTGAATCAATGGTGTTTGATCTTCCCGGTCTTCTCAGCTCCTTTCCTTCCATGTGAATTAGAGTAGGTGTAGAGGGGACCGGTGTGTGCACCTATATAGTTCCTGGTTTCAACCTGCAGGGCTGAGTATAGTGTGGTGGTGGCTTGCAACTCACGTTGCTTGCCATGTACCTCTATGGTGCAGGTACGAGCATGGAGGTTGACAATCATGCGAGTGGTTTTGATGAAGGGTCGCCCAAGCAGCAACATATCCTTCTCCATCTCTTTGCCTTTAATTCGGGTCGACTCCACAACCACAAAATCAGCCATAAAAGTGTCCCCATCCAATGTAACCGGGACATCCTCAATAACCCCCATGCACCTACTTCTCGTCCCATTGGCCAACGTGACGAAGCATTTCCTGGGCTCCAAACCCTTCAAATCCAGCTCCTCATAGGTTGCAAAAGTCATCAGATTAACCACTACTCCTGTGTCTATGATGCCAGTCACCTTGGAAGAATTACCTATCCCAACCACCAAGTCGAAACTGTTGGCATCATTGATGCACTTATCCGCTTTCTGGATCACCCTAGTGGTGGGACTTACCTCAAGGACAACCAGTTTTGCACTCGCCTCCTCCACTAGAGTCGCAATACTGGGTGTGGCTACCTCAACTACCTCTTGTACCTCAACTATTTCCTGTGGCCTAGTCACCTGTGGTGCCTCAACCTGGGCTACCACTTTGTTCTGATTACAGGTACAAGTAGTCAGAACCGTCTTCACTCTTCGTGGCTTGTCGAAGGATATCTCCACAGCAAGAACCCTGTTGGTTTCTACAGTAGCTGGAAACTTACCCCTTTCCCTCTGCTGAAGATGCCCAACCAAATCACCCAGAGTCTTCTCAAGCCGCCTCTGGGACTGCTCAATATTGTCAAACCTATGTTCGTTCTTGATTTGATTCTTCTATGCCTCTGCCCAGAACTTTTCTGACCTCTCCATGTGACGGATCTCCTGATCGGCACTACCCTGTACTCTCATAGGCTGAACCTGAGTCTGCTGAACTTGAACTTGCTGGATTGGAACCTGTTGCTCTTGTGGCGCATTCTCATAGAAGTTATTGCCATAGCTCAAGTTGGCACGGTTTGGGTTAAAGGTTTGAATCCTAGGCCCTCCTGTGTTACCACCTTGGTTCCCCCTGTAGTTCCCTTGTTGTCTAGTCTGTACCCAGTTGACTACCTCCGGAGTTGGGTTCTCATTCATAATCTCGGGAAGCCTACACATGCTGGCACCATGCCCAAAGTTGCCGCATAGATTGCACCTCTCACTTACCTGTGATACCGGGGCGGAGACATTGCCAAGCATCCTCATCTCCTTAATCTGTTCGGCCAGGTCGCAGGTGCTAGGTCACGATGCCTCTTTCACCGATTTCACCTCAGCTCTCCTGGATCTTCCACGTGTTCCTTTAAGCTGAGAGATAGCGGATAGTTTCTCAAAGGCCTCGTTCAAAGCTGCTGGAGATGCTGTAACTATGGTCCCATTAACTGTAATATCCACCATATTATGCGCCTCCCAGTCCAATCCCTCATAAAACTTGCAGCACAAATCCATCTCACTCATCCTATGGTGAGGGCACTGAGAAAGAAGGTTCAGAAACCGTTCCCTAGCCTCATAGAAGCTCTCATCGCTCATCTGCATGAACTTCTCTATCTGGGTCCGAAGCTGCCTAGTCTTCTCTGCAGGGTAGAACTTGTTCATAAATGCCCTGTAAAGCTCATCCCATGTCCGGAAAGACTCTTCCTGCTTGTTCAGAAGCCAGCTCTTAGCCTTATCCTGCATGCACATAGGAAAAACCTTCTTTCTAATTTCCTCATCAGTAACAGTGATCTCCCCAACAGTAAGCGGAATTCTAGCAATCAATGCTTCAAACTCTTTCAGGAACCTGATCACGTCTTCATTAGCCATCCCATAGTACTTGGGCAGGTCGTGGAAGTGATAAGCCTTGATCTCCATATTCCTGGTTTCATTGACAAGCACAACAGCCGACCTCCTGGCCTTAATCTCACCAGGCTGCATGTAGGTTTCATTGGTGATCAAAGTTACCTCAGCAATTGGTTGGTTAATCTCTGCGTTTCCTACCATTGCGATTGCTGCTAAGTTCTGTCTTCTAAGCCGACGAACGTATCTATCAATCTCGTCCACTGGAGATCACAAAGGTGTTTCTTGTGATCTCCTTCCAAGCATAAACCTCTAGTGAAATCTACACAATCAAAAACCTCGAAGAATCTTAAATTTATGTCCGCCTCAGAAACAGAATGTTTATACTACAGGCGTGGGGCGCGTCCTTGATGAGACTATAATTTAGAGTCTCATTTGGTCCTTTTTAGCGGTCTTTGTTCTTAGTTTTTTAGTGTTTTTTGTTCGTTTTTTCACTTTGGTGTTTGGTTCTCTTTTTGTAGGAATTATTTAGTCGATTTTAGTCATTATAGAAACACTTCTCTTTTACGTTATTTTTAACTCTCAAGCAAGATAAACCCTAGTTTTGGTTCTCTTCCTCTAGTTCTTCATTGATTTCACTTGTAATCGTACTATTGACATCGGATTTGGATCTTGAGGTTAGATTATCAATCAACCACTCTTTCTTTCATAATTTCTTCTCTTTTGCTTGATTGTTTTGGTTTATGCTTATGATCTCTTCTGTCATGCTTAATTCGATTTTGATTGTCATCATCTATGCTATTACTTGTTCTATGAGTAACTAATCCTTCAATAGATGCATTAGCAATGTAAGAAATCGAAATAGAATCTTGACCTAGGTTTGTTCATGTGTGTTAAGATTTTTCAAGAATCTTCGTAAAAACCCCAATTTCAGTAATCTATTCTCGAATCTTCAAAACCAATCCGGTTAAGAATTAATCGTCTGACAATTGATTGATCTCACTGCTTTACATTTTCAAAGAATGTTTTGGTATTTTCTTTGGACAAATAACTGTGACAGCATATGAACAATAGGTCTGATTCGTATTCGATTTCTCTAAAATGCTACCGCGTCTATTTCTTTTCTCTCTTGATTAAAAACCTATTTTTAGTTTAATTAGTTTAACCACTATCAATCCTACAAACTCAACTTTACAAACTGTTACTGTAAACTCTTACGTTTAATACTTGGAAACGTCATAATTGCCTAGTTAGCTCCTTGAGAACGATTTCGTTGTTAAATTTTGTTATAACAACTGCTTTAGTTACTTTGTTGATTTTAAGAAGTACTAATTTGAGCACATCAATCAAGTTTTTGGCGCCACTGCCGGGGACTTCACTCCTGTATTTGATTTAAGAAATTTGATTGTTCGACTGTATATATTAGTTAAGTTTGTAATTCTTTTTTAGTATAATTTATTTTGGCGGAACTACTTTGGTTTCTTTTGTCCTTACGTGTAGGAGCGTATGGAGTACAGGTATTGCTATGAATGTGAGATTGAAGGTCATGTTGCATCCAACTATGCAGATAGATAACCGCTCTGTCATTTTCGACAATCTCCTGGAGAGAAACTTGATAGAGCATGGTATAGATTTAAAGTTCTGCAACGGACGAATCAGAATCACGGGTTAACATTGGGAAAGCTGATGTGGAGTTTCTACAACCGTATAACATGTGTGTGTCAGGAAATGGTGGATAGAGCCGCAAGAGGGGCAATGATGAGCTTAACTCCTCATCAACTTGAGCACGCGGTCGAGGATCTGGTTGCCTTGATTAGAGAGAATGCAGTGCTCCTTGGCAACGAGTCTGAAGACGGGGATAAACGGAAGGAGGAGAAATCTATCTCTGAAGTTGAACTGAATTCGGAGACTGGTGTGACCATGAAATGTGCGATATAACACACTTTTAAACACCCATTTTCGGTGTAATAATGAATATTGGTAACATATTATGGCCTTTTACAAGTTTCTTACTGATGTGACAACGAAATGTGCGATATACCATGCTTTTAGACCCTTGTTTTTTTCCTTAGATTCAATATTTATATCGTTTTATGGTCAATTACCAACTTTGCGTGTTTTCTGTAGGTCATGATCGCGTTATTGAGGAATTGCACGATTTCAGGCGTCAAAACGGCATAATTGTGCCAAATTGAGAAAGTCTTGCAATTATGCAGATTTGGCCGATGCACGGAGTTCGAGGTGTCAAAACATGTCATATGACCAACCAGTGCGAAGATAATTGAAGATGCTACAACTTTGTAGAAGACAACTTTTTGAGGAAACTAAGTTACGAAGCCTGAAATTGAAGAACAAAGCAAACAGATTCGAAGCTGGAAGAATCGCACTTGGTGATGGCCTGTGGACAACAGAGAGGGTCTCAGCGGTCACCTGTGGACCGCAGTCAAGCTGCTAGATTTTGTTCAGTCTGTTTTCTAGCTTGTCAAGCTAGGGCCCGTCTTCCTAAACCTTCCTTATACAACAATGGCGGTTTGAGCTCGTGATTTCAACAATAAATAAGACCTCAGGGGTCTCATAATTCAACACCGCTTAGAGAGCAAGCTTCCGAAAGGAAGAACAGAACATTAGGGTTCCGTATCACCAAAGCAGCTGTCCTGAGAGAGAACCAGTCCTCGGGGAAGTGAAACCCTAGCCGTCAGCAAGCATCAAGATCGATCATGCAAGGAGGAGAAAATGAAGAGGAGAAGCTGAGGGCCGACACTCGTCATCTTCTTACGGTTTTAGTTGTTTCAAACATGATTTCAATTTAGTTTTCAGTTTATTTACTTGAAGTTATGTCATGGCAATTCACCTATGTAAGGGTTAGCCGGGATCTTTGATTATTTGGTTTATAAATGATTGAATAGTTCTAGCATCAATGTTGTTTATGCGATTGTTGTTCATATCTATGCTGTTTGAGAAAGATGCTTTGTTTGTTTATGTTTTTGCGAGACATGAGTATTCATTGCATTAGATTAGGAGGTATCAACTGCGTCTAAAGGTTGATATTCTGCCTAAGGTATGATGTTGAGCTAGCAATTGGTGACAACTTTGAGCTAGACGATAGTCTACATGGGGTATCTTTGCTGACTGCTGTTAGGAACATCTGTTTAGATTTTGATCAACAACCAAATGACTTATCTTAGCTCAAAAAGGTGCTTAGTACTCTTGGTTCACTTGAACATTGTAAAAGATGAAAACCACTAAGTATGTTAGTCTAGCAAATATTGTATAGGATGTTAGGTCTTTGTATGTAATTTTTATTTATTTGAAGAAGACCAATAAGGAATCATGTAAGCAAAATGAACTCATTTCCAGAAGACTGAAGTTTGCTCGAGATTGCTGAAGACTAAGGAGAAAAGTCTCCTCAGATACCTATGTCTAGAAACCTTGAGTCAACAAGTGTTTTGATTAAACAAGTTACTCAAAGGATATCTGAGAACACAAGTGTACTGAGTAAGGAACGTGTCAAGTCTCAGAAAGCTTCACGTATCTGTTGAGACAACAGGACAAATATAGTACAATGCATTTATTGCTCGGACAGAAATGTCTGCACAAAAGCAGAAGTCTCTGAAGAAGAAGACAAAAAACTCTGCAGTACTATATACGGATATCAATAGTTTGAATTTGAATTGAGCCTAACGGATACTATTCAAATGACTTCAAATTCAACTATAAATATCACCACTTAGAATGCTTGAAAACACACCTTGAACTTACACTGAAACTACACACAAACTTTCAACTTACTGAATATCTTCAAGTGATCTCTCAAGCATACAAGCTTTCATACTACTTACCTTCTAGCTTTCTATTGCGACTAAAGCTCTAGAACTCTAA
Source organism: Plantago major (assembly GCA_026545765.1). NCBI lineage: Eukaryota > Viridiplantae > Streptophyta > Magnoliopsida > Lamiales > Plantaginaceae > Plantago > Plantago major. The sequence continues at coordinate 46,153,626 of CM048840.1, forward strand.
GTAGTATACAAGTTGTAAGTGTCCTTATCCTTAACGAGCATTGCTATCTGTAAAGGAGTTGAATCAAAAGATCAAGTATCTGAGATTCATTCTCTAGAACATTTAACATTGACATTGACTTGGGTCAGTAAAGGACAAGTTACCAAACATTGTGAAGTGTATTAAGTAATCTTGATTCTATACAGCTTTCTGAAATAACTGTACTGTAAGTTATAAAGAAGCTCACCTGACAAACTACCTTAACCACACACCAACAGGAGCGGAGTACAGGAAGTACTTAGTTTGGAAAACTAAGGAACAACTCCAAGGTTACTGAGCACAGGAAGTACTTAGTTTTGGAAACTAAGGAACAACTTAAAGGGTTCTGAGTAGAGGAAGTACTTGGCTCAGATAGCTGGGGAACAACTCAGGGGGAAACATTTGGTTGGGAACCAAGTGTTGCAGGAATCGAGAGATAGGATATTTGTAAGGGTACCCCATTTATCTATCTTAGTGGATTCTAGGTCTGAGAAAGGCCGAAGTGGATTAGTTGAAGGATTACGCCACCTTCAGATACCACTATAATTTGTTGTGTTATTTACTTACTGCATTTACCTTGCTTTATTCATCTTGTTAAGTATTTACACACTTTCACTCTGCTGAGCACGTGCACTTATCACAGAAAGTCTTCCGCTCTCTGAAATTAAATATCAGATTTCTTCACAGATATCTAAGAAACTGTGTTTATCGACAAAAGTTTTAAAAGACTATTCACCCCCCCCCCCTAGTCTTTTACTTTGCCGTTATCTGGACCAACAAGTGGTATCAGAGCAGGAGGTTCCCAAGCCTTCTGCGCTGAACCTAGATCCTAGATAAGTGCCCACTTACCTTTTAACACCTACACTTGATTTGGTTGTTTAGTGTGTTTGCTACAGGATGTCTTTGAGCGATGCTCCCGTCCTCAAGCCAGAAAACTACGAAAAATGGATGAACAACATGTTGTTGCATCTGGAAGCCATAAGTGACGAAATGATACATGTCATCAAGAATGGCCCTATAGTCATTCGACAGCTCAAACAAGTCATAGGAGTTTCAGATGGAAGAGACAAAACACCAGCTGACAAGGGTGATGAAAGCAGTGGCTCCTCCACACCAGAAACTGGGAGAGTCACCGGTCGAATAGAATATGAAGATAAGCCTAGAGAGCTCTGGACATCAGAAGATGCCAAGAGACATAGGCTGGATGGACAAGCTCGTAACATCATCATACGTTTTACTCCAAAGCACATACAGTGTAAACTGTGGGGGTGCAAAAACAGCTTAAGTTGCCTAGCAATTGATTGAAAAATTATGTGCCGGCACTGAGAAAACTAAAGAAAACAAGTTCGAAGTTTTGAAGCTCAAATTCCAAAACTTCAAACAAGGTCCTACAGAGACACTGGAAGAACTTGACTTTAGGTTCACAACACTAATGAGTGAAATGGCTGCACTTGGTGAAAGTGATAGATACACTAATTCTGAAAAGGTTAAGACTATTGTGAGAAGTCTAAACCAAAACTAGGAACGTACTCAGTACTTCTACTTCAACCAAGGAATGCCTAACATCACTCCAGTGGAACTCTTCTCACATTTGGCAACTGTCAACTATGAGACAACTCAGAGAGGACATGCAGCTACTGAAAAGTCGCATAATGTTTCTCTCTTAACTCAAGGTACTTCTGAAAAGAAGGAAACCAAGGAACTGACTGAAGAAAATGCTCTTGCTGTAAAACACATGAAAAGATTTGTGAGTCAAGAGATTGAAAGGAGAAAATCCAAAGAGAAGCTGAAAAAGCATCTAGGATCAAACTACCATCAGTACAAAAACATACAAAACCGCTCACTGAAAAAGCCTGCTCAACAATCTGTAAGTACTGATGTTCCAGAAATTGGAAATGATATCTGCTTCTACTGTCAGAAACCTGGTCACTTCAAAAGAGATTGTCCTACGTTCAACAAGCTAAAGACAGGTGACAGAAAGGAGAGAAGAAACTTCAAGAGAAGTCAGAGAGCTTTGCTCACTAAAGAATGGAAAAAGATTCAAATCCAATTGGATGCTCTTGACATTGAGTCAGAATCTGAAGATGAAGATTCAGATGACTCCAAGCTACCTTCACCAGAGTTATGTGTCATAACCTACAATTTGGTTGACTTTGGTCAAAAGAAGAAATAAATGTGTGGAGTTGCTGAGGAGGTCTTTCCAGATTTCTCCAACATCGAACCATGTCTAATGGCTGATGAGGTAACCAACATTTCTCAGTTCTTAAATTATGAAAGTGATGAGGAAGGTATAGAAGATCTAGAACATCTCAAAAAGAAGCTTGACCTTTATGAAAGAGAATTCTTGGTTGTCCAATCAAGAACTAAGTTTCCGGAAAAAGAAAATAAATCTCTTGAAAAGAAGATTTCAGAGCAAACCAAGATATCTGAAACAAAGGATGCTAAAAATGCATTTCTAAAGGCTCAAATATCTGAGACAGAGAAATCACACAAAAAGGCTTTGAACGTGCTTCAAAGGAAATATGAAGATATTCTTTCTGAAAATGAGGAACTCAAAAAGAAAGAACTATCTTTTCAATCCTATGCCAAAGCCAGTGATACTCTTAATGAAGTACAATCTTATTTAAGAGATCCTTCAGAAAAGGGAGGACTTGGGCTTGACACATAAACATCTAACTCTACTCCTCTGAAAAAAGGCGATGATAGAATAACGTTTGTAAGAAATCAAAAAGATGGCTCCCAGACAACCTATAGCATTGGTAAAAAAGCTAAGGCTGTTAACAAAGGCAAGGAAGTTTCGACCCAACCTTTGAGGGAGAAACAAGTCTCCAAAAAGAATGTGGAAAAGGTTTCTAAGAAGAAACAACACGCTGGAAAGTGCAACCATCCACATTGCTATGTCTCTCGAAAAGGAAAAATTGCAGGAGCTGGCAACTTCCCTAATGTATCATTTTTCGGAAGAAACAATGATACAGAGACTAGTAAAGCTGCTGAGAACAGACCTCAGATAGCTAAAAGTGCTCGAAATGGCATTGGCTATAGAGCCATCGGGAAACAACTTGCTCTGGAACATAAGCAAGAGCAAGAACGATGGATGAAAGCTAGGATTGCTAAAAGCAATCATCAAAAGTGGAAGAACGAACAAACCACTGAAAATCTGAATGCCAGGGCTAGAAGAAATCTGGCAAGGAAGGCTAAGTTTGCTGACAAGCAGAGTCAGCAACCTGACAGGTATCTGAAAGCACCACAAGGAGCACCTAGGAATACACTAAGAAGGAAAATTGTTTAATGATACTTGTCATTTACACAAAATTCCTCCTTATGTTCCAAGTAGACAAAAGCATGTTCCTAAGAATTACATACTGAAATGGATTCCTACTGGAAGATTGTCTAGTCTAAATGGTTCCATTATTGAAATGAGAACCTAACTCCTATTTCATGTTTTATCTAGAACACTCCAAAGAAGAAACCAACTTGGATTTTTGACAGTGGATGTGGGAAGCACATGATAGGAGATAAAGCAAATCTGGTCAACTACAAAGTTTGCAACACTGGACCAGATATCAGAGTTGCTGGAGGAGAATGAAATCCTACGTTAGGATTTGAAGATCTGAAATTGGGAGCTCTTACTATTTCAGCTGTTTTACATGTAGAGGGATTGAAATATAATCTTTTAAGCATGAGCCAGTTTGCAGATAAAGGTTATTCTGTGAAGATAAAATCAAATCCCTGCAAACTAATTGACAATGAGTCAAAGCAGACAGTCTTGGTTGCTAGGCGGAAATGAAGTCTCTATGTTGCTGAAAGGAAGAATAGGACCCTAAAAGAAGCAGCAAGAACAATGTTTGTTGACACTGAAATAAATGAAATCTATTGGGTTGAAGTTGTTAACACAGCTTGCTACACTCAAAATAGATGTTTGGTCAACTAACACCATGACAAAACTCCTTATGAGCTTTTGATTGCTAGACCCCCTAGTATTAAACATCTAAGGGTGTTTGGTTGCAGATGTTTTGTTCTTAACAATGGAAAAGAATACTTGAGAACATTTCAACCAAAAGCAGATGAAGGAGTATTTCTCGGTTATTCTCTGAATAGCAAAGCCTACAGAATCTACAACAAAAGATCACAAAAGATTGAAGAATATGTTCATGTAGTTTTCTATGAATGGAACAAGAAAGTACCCTTGAATGAAAAACTCTAAGAAAGGTTCAAAGAACTAATGATTAAAGACGAATCCTCAAAAGGAAACAATTCTGTCATTCAGTTAGAGGATGACTCTGATGATGAAAAGTAACCATTGCTTAGTAACAACAAGATGACTCTAAGACATGATGAAGAATTTCCTATGAGAATTCCAGAAATGGAATAGGTTACTGAGAACCTTCATCATGAAGAGGTTTCTGAGAGTGAGATTGATGAAAATCCAATCCCAGATATCCCTAACACTGAAAAAGTGTCAGATATCTATGGCACTTCCCGTGTGCCAGAGATCTCAAATACTGAACAAGTATCTTGTCAAGATCATAATGATTCACATTCAGATCAAAATGATATTGATCCTACTAGTTTAAAACCCATTATAAAAAGATCATCCTGCCAAGGATGTGATTGGTCCTTTAGACCAAGGGGTTAGAACTAGGAGAGCAATTTCTGGAAATGCAGATTCTCTCCATGGATGTTTCATCTCAAACATTGAACTTAAAACTATAGCAGAAGCATTGAAGGATCAAGACTGTATCTCTGCAATGCAAGAAGAGTTGGATCAATTTGAGAGAAACAAAGTTTGGAAACTGGTTCCACTTGTTGATGGAATATCTGTAATTGGAACAAAGTGAATTTTCAGGAACAAAATGAATGAGTCTGGTGAAATAACCCGAAACAATGCAAGGTTGGTTGACAAGGGATTAACCCAGACTGGAGGACTAGATTTTGATGAGTCATATGCTCTAGTTACAAGATTGGATGCAATTAGACTATTTCTAGCCTTTGCAGCTTATAATGACTTTAAAGTTTATCAAATGGATGTCAAAAGTGCATTCCGTAACGTGAACTTGCTGAGGAAGTCTATGTTGAACAACCACCAGGCTTTGAAGTTTCCACATAAAGTAGAATGGTCTATAAACTTCAGAAAGCTCTGTATGGACTGAAACAGGCTCCAAGAGCATGGTATGATACTTTAGCCAAATACTTGCTAGAAAGTGGCTTCAAGAAAGAAGATGTTGATAAAACACTCTTTACTTTGAACCATGAACGGAAATTACTTTTAGTTCAAGTATATGTTGATGACATTATATTTGGATCTAAAGACAAGCAACTTTGTGAAAATTTTGCTGAGCTCATGAAAAGTAAATTTGAGATGAGCATGATGGAAGTATTGAACTATTTCCTAGGGTTGCAAGTCAAGCAAGTTAATGATGGAATATTCATTAGTCAAACAAAGTATGCAAAAGATATGCTCAACAAGTTTAATCTAAAGCCTTCTGAAAAGAATGCTAAGATACGTATGAACATTGGAACCAAAATGACCTACACTGAATCTGACAAGAGTGTTGAAGAACACAAGTATAGGAAATTGATTGGGTCTCTACTGTACCTTACTGCAAGTAGACCTAATATTCAATATGCAGTTGGAGTGTGTGCTAGATTTCAGACAAATCCAATGCAATCACACTACAACATTGCTATGAAAATATTAAGGTATGTAAAAGGTACTGTAGAAGTTGGGTTGTGGTATCCAAAAGATAGTGGATTGAGTTTAGTTGGCTATTCTGATGCTGACTATGATGGATCATTGATTGATAGAAAAAGCACCTCAGGAACTTGTCAATTTCTTGGTGCCAGATTAATATCATGGTTTAGCAAGAAACAAAACTCAATTGCCACATCTACCACAGAGGCTGAATATATTGCTGCTGGGTGTTCTGCTTCACAGATATTGTGGATACAACAACAACTCAGAGACTATGAGATCAATGAAGAGAAAACTACTATTTTCTGTGACAACACAAGTGCTATTGCCATAACTCAGAATCCTAAGTTTCATGCAAGAACAAAGCACATTGATGTTAGACACCACATCATGTTGAAAAAGGCAATATAGAGATACTCAAGATTGGTACCGAAGACCAAATTCCAGATATCTTTACAAAGCCTTTGCAAGAAAGAAGGTTCTTAACCTTGAGACATAGTCTTGGGTTAATGGAGCTACCGAAGGAACTGAAAAGTTCTAATCTCTGAGACGGGAACTCAGAAAGGAGAAAAGATATCTGGAACGGGTATCTAGATATCTAAGGTAAAAGGTAAAAACATCTACCAAAAAGGTATCTGAGACGGGAACTCCTATACTAAAAGTATGGGTAAAAGTGTCTTTCAAAGATTTCTGAGACGGGTACTCAGATATCTGTGAGATCACAATGTGAGGGGGAACACAAAAGAGAAATGTGGTACAACTGTATTTAGTCAACTACATCTCTGATGTTTTGTCTCTTTCCATTTATATGTTAAGTTACATACAGGCTCTGAACTTAATAGATAAGTCCAAAAGACTGTCCATTAGTCATAGAAAAGAGATGTGATTCAGAAAGCTATTCGCCAAATTTCATTAATTGGGCATAATTACAACTATTGATTGTGATCATTGCTGAAGAAGCAATCGTAACCCTTGATGAAATGGGCGTTTGGTCTTAATGGACGAGATTAATTCTCGGTAAGTTAGTGGACTGTGAAAACACAGACGTGACCTACTAGCATTTAATGCAAAACGATTTTTACCCACGCCTACCTGCATTTGCACATATACATATGTACAAAATCAATTTGTATGTATATGTCTGGTGAGAGTACAATGCTATATATATATATATATATGTATGTATACATATATATATATATATATGTACATATATATATCTATATATGTACATATATATACATATGTATGTATACATACATATACATATGTATGTATACATACATATATATGTATGTATGTACATACATATATATGTATACATATATATATCTGTATATGTACATACATATATATACATACATATATATATATATGTATACATATATACATATATATATACATATATGTATACATATATATATATATATATATATATATATGTATACATATATATATATATATATATAGGATTTTGTCAAAAGAATTCACTTTCACCTAATCCAACATTTTATCTTGCACAAAAACAGAAATTTCTCTCTAAGTTTTTTTTGCAAATCTCTCTGCAAATCTGCTGTATCTCCCTTAGTTTTTCTGAAAAGAACAACTAATCTCCCTTGATAATCTCTTCTGTTGTATTCAAAAACCTTCTATATAGAGAGATGGCTCCAAAACGTGCTGCTGCTAAGGACACCAGTGCTACTACTTCTACTGCTGCTGAAAAGCAAGCACCAGTGCTAGTGATAGCAAACAATCGTCTGTTAGGCGATTTTAATTCTAAGAATTGGACTTCAAACCACAGGATGATTTGGGGTGGTGCTATGATTGAGCAACACCTTTCTGTTGTAATCGTAGAACAAGCAGATAGGAGGACTATCCTTGGTATGCTTGAAAAGGCACAAATCAAGGGTTTTCTCTCCGCTCTTCCTAGTGGATGTTCTTCACTGGATGTACTTGAGTTTTATAATAACTCTCGTGTTATCACCAGCATTACTAATGGCATTGAAGAAATGTCCATTAAAACGAAAGTTCAAGGAAAAGAAATTTTCCTTAACTGCCAAAGATTCTGTGATATCTTTGGTCTCCGAAATCAAGGAATTGATTTCGAGATTAAAACCAAGGATGAAACTCTCCTTGAAGGTGTTAAGACCCTGTACAGTGATGTTTGCAACATGGACAAGCCAGATACTCCTCCTGTGTTCAAACTTGCTGATATCAGGACCAGACATCTATACATTCATTGGGATGTCTTGGCTTGCCTCCTTTACAGATGCTTTGATGGTCTACAAGGTGGAGCTGACCAAATAAGCTTGGAACGGTGGATGATGATGTTCCTGATGAAGGAAGAACTAACTAGGTCAGAAAACCACTTTAACTGGGGAAAGTGCACCTATATGAAGTTTGTGAAGCGAATCCAAGGCTTTGAGCCAAAGATTGTCAAAGGCCCTTTTGAGCCTAAGAATACAGTGAGTTATGGATTGAAGATATGCTTCTTGTTGGAGAAGCTTGAAGTACCACTCAAAGAACAGGCTAAAATAACCACTAGCAACATACTTTACCAATTTGAGTACACTAACATGATGAAAAAGGTTGCTAAAGAACAAAAGAAAATAAAATCTGATGACATATCTGAGGGGTCAGTTGCGACAAAAAAGCCCAGAATTTCACGAAAGAAGTTTGCTGGCAAATCAGAAGGCATACCCATTGTAGATGTTGACTCTCAAATATCTGCCGCCATTGCTGATGAACTCATCAATGCTACCAAGGAAAGCCTTGCTGATGAATTCATTGGTAAAAATGAGAGTAGTAGCAGGTATCAAGCCTTATCTGCAGAAACCGCAGGGATTATGGACAAATCAGTTCCTAATGCTGATGAGAGCTCTGATGATGATGATGATGTTTTAGTCATCTCTCAAGTCCTACAGAAATAAAAAAGGGCTAAGGTTGCTGAAAAAGCAACAAGTTCAAAGGTTGTTGTAAAAGCCAAAAGTGTAGAGGTATCTGAAGAAGAACCTACACCACATGTTGCTGAACAAGCACCTATTTTAAAGGTTGCTGAGAAATCACCCATTACTAAGGTTGCTGGAGAAGCACTTAGTACAGAGGTTGCTGAGATAGCACCTAAGTCCAAGGAATCTGGACAAGACACACTCAGGCTGGTAGAAGAAGCTTTAAGGACTGGTGATATAGTGATGGAGGATTCTGACATTGCCTCCACACTATACAAATTGTCACAAAAGGATCAGGATGAGCCCCTCTTTGCTTAACCTTCCAGATCCAATTCAAATGATTCACCAGATGATAATGAAGCCATGGTGAATGAATTGTAGTTTGACATGCCAGCACTTCTGATTGCTGAAGAAAATCCTGGAAATGAGCAGGTTCCCCAACTCAATGAGAGGGATCAATCTGAGACCCCTACTCAGAAAGATCAAACAGGGGAGGCAACTGAGTCCCACACTCAGGAAAGGTCTGAAGTACCTGAAACTTTAAACAAAGAAGTGGTCATTGAACAACAAGACCCTGACATGGGATCTTCACAAGGACTAGAGACCAATCAGCCTGATAATGATCAGGTAGCTGAGTGGTCTAACTCTACACTTGTGATATTTTATTTCTTCTATATCTTGTTACTTATATGCATTCTTTGTTACAGGCTATATTAGAGACACAAGCACTAGAGGGAGCTGCAAAGCATACCTCAGTAAATCAGAATGAGGTTCCCACAACCTCAACACTTGTCGAAACTGAGCCTGTTTTACAGGTAGACTTATTTTCTGAGACAAGAAATTTATTCTCAACTTTGCTTCAAATATCATATTTATCTAATCTGGTGTTTGTCTCTAATAGGCTCTATCTGAGAAAGAAGAAGATAAGGCAGAAATGCCAGAAAAGGACCCAGAAACCGTCAAGGTTTCTGAAGAAAATGTTGCTGAGCCTTCTAGTGTGAAGGTATATAAAAATCAGCGATAAACATTCTTCGTTCTGGGTTAATATGAATTCTTCTCTAATTACTCAATACTTTCTACATACAGGCTCATTCAGAAATATAAGTGCAAGGGGAAAGAGTTGCGACCTCCCCTGCACCCATGGAAATTGATGAAGCTCCTAAGGCAACATCACCAGAAACCGAGAAGGTTTCTGAGAAAAATGATTCTGAGCCTCCTATTGTGGAGGTAAGTGAAAAAATCAGAGATCATTGAAGCTTAGTTGCATAAATTCTTTCATGACAATTTCCTAAGTATTGTGATAATTTTAATTCTCAGGTTCAAGCGGAAAGAAAGGTTGATGAGGACAAGACTCCCAAGTCTCCACCTCACAACAAGTTATCTGAGGCACCCCCTGCCTCAGTAGTACAAGTCTCTGAGCCTGATGTATCTATTCAGGTAACTCAGAAACCTAATTACACTAGTACTCAGATATCTACACAAGTTTTGAATCTAACACAAAAGCCTTTCTTTCAGGCTCAAACAAGTGTGCCAAAGGTTTCTACACTCTCAACAGAAGACCTCAAGTGTTTCAGAAAGTGGCAACAGCTTAGAAGCTCAGATCTGACTGAACTAACAAAGGTGACTGATCACCAATTGAGAAGAGTCAGAGCTTTTGAATTGGAGAATTATGTCCATTCTATGTTCCCTACAGAGTAGTACTCTTTTGCTACTCTGATGTATAAGGACTTTATCAAAGAAGTTGCACACAAGCTCATAGAAGCTTTTGAGAAGGCTGATGATTAGACCAGAATGGAGATGGCATTCAAGCCTCCATTGTCTAAGTCCCTATAGTGCATACCCTCTGAACAAGAGGAAGTAAATGGGCAATTGGTCACACTCCCTGAAGTGATCAGTCTGGTTTCTAAAGATGAGGAGGAAACATATAAGAATGATTTTGAGGAACCTCCTTCTGATCATCACAAGGATGATGATGACAAAAAGGATGATGATGATGCCCCAGCACCAGGGATAGGAGGGATTGCACAAGGAAACAATGCCTCAGTTGCTGAAAAGCACACTGAGAGGACTTCACAGAATTCCCCTCCTCCATCTCCTCAGAAGTCTACACATCCCTCTCCCCAACAAAAAGACACTACTGAATAGGTAGTTGAGCACTCTGAGGATAACATTCAGAATATCTTGGATGCACAAGCCATAGTTGCTCAACTCAAACAATTGTTGGAGGAAGAACGATAACTAAATCTTCAACTGGAAGAAAAGATAGCTGAATCTAAAGCAAAGCTCTAAAAGATTGAAGATCTTAATGTCAAGGAAATGGAAGCTTATGCTGAGATGAAAGAACTACAGCTTGCTGTTCAGGCAATTGCTGAGGAATTAGATACTGAGCAAGTATCTGAAGACAAGCATGATGCTAAGGCTGCATTACCAAAAGATGTACCATCCTCCTCCTCACTGAAAGGAAAGAAGCCCATGACAGAACTGGTTGATGGGCTGGACAGGGTAGATGAAGATGTCCAAGAGGAAAAAGATCTCTGGGATGGTGACTCCCAAGATGAAGAAGATAGAACCTTGCAAGACCACAGAAATCAGCATATGGTTGTTTCTCATTTGAAAAGAAAACTGATAGCTCCCATTAGCTTCAGTAAGATACCCAATACTCTGTCTGATGCTGAGTATATGGAAAGGTACAAGGTTCTTGCTGCACTCAGATATGAGTTGAATGAGCAGAACAAAGAAGTCATTGAATCAGTCCCAGCCAACTTGAAGAAATTTGCTAAATTGTTCACTCGGAGAACAACAAGCAGGATCTTGGCTCAGAAAGACCTTGGAATGGTCAGGGATAATGACTTTGGCATTGCTTAGAAAGCCCTCAATGAGGCAAACTTTGCTGCAGGCAAGGCAGAGGCATTGCATGGCCCACTTGCAGAGCTCACCAATGAGGAAACTAGCATCCTCAAGAAAAATGAAGATCTAAAGGCTGAGCTGCAGAAGCTGATTACTGCCTATAACTATCTGTAAGGCAAGTTTGAATCACTGCAAGAAGCCTATGTGATTTTAAGTTAGCCAACAATGACTAAGGGTGAAGGATCTCATCAAGGAAAAGGAAGAGAAAACAGGAGGAAAGAAATACCTCTTAGGATCTCTGAGCCCTCCTCTAGTCAACCTCATAGAACAGCAACAACATACTAGAGTTCTGAAGCTGGTAGAATCACAAGATCCAAAACACAGAAACCTCCAAGGGGAACCAAGTCCCCAAGGAATGTGAAAGAGCCTTCTGAAGAAGAAGAAGGTCAAATCAAAGGCAATGAAGATAGCTGCAAATCACCCCTCCAGAACTTCAACTTTAATGATGATGAGGATGAATCTAATCATGATGAGAATCCTCTCCACAGGAGAAGGGTAGATGCACTGACACTATCTGAGCCTATTGCTGCAAAGCCAATAGCAGCAAAAACACCCTCTGGAAATACCAAGTCTATCCAGGGTGGTTCTTCAAGCAAACCCCCAAGAGAGAATGCCAAAACAAGAAGAAAGAGGAGAAGAGACACTCAATTTGGCAGGGCTGCACCTGAAAAACCTGCTGATGCCCTGATTGAATATGTCAAGACTGACAACAGTCAAACCTCTACTAGATGCATTCACCAGAAAAATGGTCATTGGATTCTGGAACTAAAGCACCTGTTAGTAAATGAAAAATTCCCAGTTCCTATATGTGAACAACTTATGGCATGGAGAAAAGACAAGCCAGTACTGATAAATCCAAAGCATGTCAAAGCATGGCTGGATTTTGAAGTCTCCAGAAGAACCGAAGCCATGGAAAAGGACCTCTCCTTTGAATGTCCTTACGGGAAACAAGATGATGTGCACAGAATTGCCAAGATGACTGGAACAGGCACAAGGCCAAGACTGGGTGTTGAACCTTATGAGTCATTCTACATGACTAAGGAACAATATCTGGATGACATTGATCATTTATTAGTATTTCAAACTCTGTGATCTTAGAATTGAGCATGCCTGGGTTTGGGGCAGATATCTGTGGGTCAAGCACTTTGCCAAAAAGAATCCCACCAAGACCTACAAAGAAGTCTGCGGATTTACCAGAGACACATAGATGTTTGTCAGAACACTGCTTTATGATTATGCTGATGACATCAAAAGGCTTGGAGTTAGGGAATTTGCCAATTGACTCATAGAGGTTGCTGAAAACTTGAGGTTGCTGAGAACCTGAAGTATTTTGAAGACTTGTCATTTAGAATGTTCACTTGGAGCTTGGTTACTCCTGTTGTTCTATTTGATTAAGTAGTTTTTGTGATTTTGCTGATTGTACTTTTCTGTTAAATCTTGTAAAAGTTATCTATGTTCTGTAATTATTCTAATATCTGATGAACCTACTCTCAGATATCTTTTATAAAAAGATAACTTTTCAGCAAAGATCACACCTTGTAATTTGGTTGATGTTTACTTTCTGCACTTAATTAAAGTCATTTGAAGATCATAAGAAATGATTAAGTGGTGGATTGTTTTCTCTTCCAGGTTGTAATAAACTTTAAAGATAGTCATAGTTGACTGATTAAAAAGGGGGAAATTTGTTAGGAATATATGTTTAGATTTTGATCAGCAACCTAATGACTTATCTTAGCTCAGAAAGGTGCTTAGTACTCTTGGTTCACTTGAACATTGTAAAAGAGGAAAATCACTAAGTTTGTTAGTCTAGCAAATCTTGTATAGGATGTTAGGTCTCTGAATGTAATTTTTATTTAGTTGAAGAAGACCAAGAAGGAAGCATCCAAGCAAAGGAACTCATTTCCAAAAGAGTGAAGTTTGCTCGAGATTGCTGAAGACTAAGGAGAAAAGTCTCCTCAGATACCTATGTCCAGAAACCTTGAGTCAACAAGTGTTTTGATTAAACAAGTTACTCAAAGGATATCTGAGAACACAAGTGTACTGAGTAAGGAATGTGTGTTAGGAATATCTGTTAGTATTTTGATCATTCATCACATGTTCTTATCTTAGCCAGAAAGGTGATTAAAGTACTCTTCGTTCACTTGAACATTGTAAAAGAGGAAATCACTGAATATGATTAGTCTAGTAAATCTTGTATTAGGATTATAGGTCTCTGAGTGTAATTTTTATTTCAAGAAGACCATGAAGATCAATCCTAGCAATGGAGCTTTTCTGAAGATTAGAAGACCGAAGATTGCACAAGATTTATGAAGACACCAAGGTTTAGTCTCACTCGGAAAGACTATGTCCTTAATCCTTTCTTAAGTACATTTAGTTACTTTTGAAACATGATTCTGCAACATATGACATCATGAGTATGGAGCATGCAAGCCATCAGAAAGGCTAATGTATCTGTTGAAGACTACAGGACAAGAAATAGTACATGTGCATTAATTGCATCGGCAGAAAAGCCGCTAAAGCACAGTCCTCTCTGAGATATGAGACAAGGACTTCTGAGCACTCATTTCAAGATAAGTATAGACTGAATTTGAATTGTGTCTAACGGATAACATCCCAACGACTCTCTAATTCATCTATAAATATCACACACTGAGAAATACGACCGAAGAATGATCTAACTTGCAAACTTACAATCTAGAAAAGTATTCTCTCAAGCACTCTACTACCCTTTCTGAAAGCTTTCTGTTGCTTGAAGAATCACTAGTAGTTCTAAGTTGTCCTGAACCTTAACAAGAGATTGTTATTCGTGAAAGAGTTGAACTATCAGATAATCTTTCTGAAGCTCATTCTCCAGAACGGACATCAATTACTTGGGTCAGTAAAGAGCAGATTGCCATACACTGAACAAGTGTATTAAGTAGTCTTGTTCTATTAGGCTCTCTGAAAACATAATTGAAAAGTTATACGAGAAACCTCTCTGACAAACCTTATAACCAACACCATCAAGGCGTGGAGTAGAGGAAGTACCTGATTTGGGAAATCAGGGAATAACTCCAAGGTTATCTGAGTAGAGGAAGTACTTAGCTCTAGGAGCTGGGGAATAACTCAGGGGGAACATTTGGTTGGGAACCAATCGTTTAAGAATCTTAGAATAGGATTTTTGTAAGGTGAACTCAATTATCTGTTCTAGTGAATTCTAGGTCTCAGAAAGACCGAAGTGGATTAGTTAGAGGATTACGCCACCTCCAGATACCACTATACTTGCTGTGTTATTTACCTTTCTGTATTTATCTTTCAGCGAAGCACACACACATACTTATTGTTTCTGCACTTACCTATCTTAAAGTCTTTCGCACTCTGAATCTAAGTATCAGAAACCCCCCAGGTTTATGAGAAACTGTGTTTATCGACAAAAGTTTTAAAAGACTATTCACCCCCCCCCCCTAGTCTTTTACTTTGCCGTTATCTGGACCAACAAGTGGTATCAGAGCAGGAGGTTCCCAAGCCTTCTGCACTGAACCTAGATCCCCAGATAGGTGAAGAAACTTTGTCCCTTGCTGAGGACTATATAATTTGTGTGCTAAGTGTGCAGGTATGTCTTTGAGCGATGCACCCGTTCTAAAGCCAGAAAACTACGAGAAATGGAAAAACAACATGATGCTCCATCTGGAGGCCATTAGTGATGAAATGATCTATGTCATCAATGAAGGGCCTATCAAAATAAAACAACTCAAACAAGTCACTGAGGTTTTTGATGGAAGAAAAGCCTCAGACAAAGAAGATGAAGGCGAGGATGCGACTGCTAGTGATAGTGGTCGTGTTGCTCGTGGAAGCATTATGTATGAAGACAAGTCAAGAGAGATCTGGATATCTGAAGATGCCAAGAGACAGATTGGATGGTCAAGCTCGTAATATCATTATCAGATCGACACCTGAGCACATACAGTGTAAACTGTGGGGTGCTAAAACGGCGAAAGTTGCCTGGCAATTGATTGAAGAAATCTGTGCCGGAACTGAGAAAACCAAAGAAAACCAGTTCGAAGTTCTTAAATTGAAGTTCCAAAACTTCAAGCAAGGTCCCACTGAAACTCTGGAAGAACTTGATTTCAGGTTTACTACTCTTATGAGTGATATGGCTGCACTTGGTGAAAGCAACAGATACTCCCAACCAGAAAAGATTAAGACTATTGTCAGAAGTCTCAATCACAACTGGGAGCACACTAAATTCTTTTATTTCAACCAAGGAATGCCAAATATTACTCCAGTAGAGCTCTTCTCTCATCTTGCTACTGCAGATTATGAGACAACTCAGAGAGAACAAACAGCTGAAAAGTTGCAAAGTGTTGCTCTAGTCTCTCAAGGTACTTCTAAAAAGAAAGATACCACAGACGCATCTGAAGAAAATGCTCTTGCAGTAAGACACATGAATACATTTGTGAGTCAAGAGATTGAGAGAAGAAAAGCTAAAGAAAAGCTGAAAAAGCATCTTGGCCCAAACTATCATCAGTACAAGAACATTCAACTAAACAACTCTCTGAAGACCCCCATTCAGAAAGGTGTTAGTACTGAATCAGCAGAGATAGGAAATGATATCTGCTTCTATTGTCAAAAGCCTGGTCACTTCAAGAGAGATTGCCCTGCTTTAAACAAGCTCAAGACAGGTGACAAGAAGGACAGAAGAAATTACAAAAGAAATCAAAGGGCCTTACTGACTGAAGAAAGGAAGAAGATTCAAATCCAACTTGATGCTCTAGATATTGAGATAGATTCTAAAGATGGAGATTCAGATAACTCAAACCTACCATCACCAGAATTGTGTCGAATCACCCACGACGTAATCGACTTCAGCCTTAAGAAGAATGAAATCAGTGGAGTTGTTGAGATTGCTGGTCCATACATCTCCAACATTGAAATGTATCTTATGGCTGATGAGGTAACTAACATTTCACAATTTCTGTACTATGAGAGTGATGATGGAATTGAGGATCTGGAGTTAATCAGGAGTGAATTGGATCGTTATGAGAAAGAATTTCTGGATGCACAATCCAAAACAAGAATTCTAAAGGAAAGCAAAGAAACTCTTGAAAAAGAGGTTTCTGAGCTAACCAGGGTATCTGAGAACAAGAGCGCTGAAATAACCCTTCTGAAAAGTCAGATATCTGAAAATGAAAATTTTCACAAACTAGCCTTGGATGAACTTAATAAGAAAATGATGAAGCTGCTTTCTGAGAATGAGGAACTCCGAAAGAAAGAGCTATCCTTCTAATCTTATGCAAAGGCTAGTGACACTCTCACTGAGGTTCAATCATTTCTGAGAGATCCCTCTGAGAAAGGTGGACTTGGACTCGATGAACAATCGAGTAATTCATCTCCTCTGAAGAAGAGTGATGAAAGGTTGACCTTTGTAAAAAGTCAACAGAATGGTTCTTCAACCACCTATAGCATTGGTCAGAAAGCTAGGGTAGCTGACAAAGGAAAAGGAGTAGCAACCCAACCTTTGAAACAACAACAAGTTCACAAGAAACTTGTGGATGAGGTTTCTGAAAAGAAATACAACCCTCAGACATGTAACCATCCACATTGCTATATTACTAGGAAAGGAAGAATTGCTGGAATAGGCAAATTCTATACTGTACCATTTTATGAAAGTAAAGACGGTGCAGAAACTAGTAAGGCTTCTGAAGAACGTATTCAGAAAGCCAAAGGTGTTCGAAATGGCATTGGCTATCGTGCTATTGGAAAAGTTCTTCTGCAACAATATAAGGAAGGACAAGAACAATGGCGCAAGGCTGATATTGCGTAGCAATGATGAAGTGGAAAAAATCTCAAGCCACAGAAAAACAGAATGCCAGAGATAGAAGGAACACGGAGAAGGCTAAGTTTGCTGAAAAGCAACCCCAGAAACCCAGGATCCAGAAAGCACCAAAGGGAACACCTAGAAACACCCCAAGAAGGAAGATTGAGATCAAAATTACTAATTTTATTGCATCTCCTTCTTATCAAGTTAGACAAAAACAAACTCCCATGAAATTCACTAAAATGTGGATTCCTACTGGAAGAATGTTTAGTCTAAATGGTTCTATCTCTGAAGCAAACCTAACTCCTGTTTCCTGTTTTGTGCAGAATGCCTCTTGGACTAAGGCTCAATGGCTATTTGATAGTGGATGCGGAAAGCACATGATAGGAGACAAAGCAAATCTGGTCAACTACAAAGCTTACAACACTGGACCACACATCAGATTTGCTGGAGGAGAATTAAATCCCTCTCTGGGATCTGGCAACGTCAAATTGGGATCTTTAACAATTACTGACGTATTACATGTTAAGGGTTTGAAATACAATCTATTTAGCATGAGCCAGTTTGTAGACAAGGGATTTACTGTGAAATTCAAAGCAAAGTTTTGCAAACTTATTGACAATGAGTCAAAGCAGACAGTCTTGGTTGCTCGGCGGAAAGGTAGTCTTTATGTTGCCGATTGGGCATCTGCCACAACTGAAGAATGTCTCATGGTGAGTCAATCTGGTCACACAGAAGAGCACTGGTTATGGCACAAAAGAATGAGTCACTTGAACTTCAAAACTCTGAACAAACTTGCCAAGAAAGAGTTAGTAGTTGGCCTTCCCAAAACATCTTTCAGAAAGGATGGTATTTGTTCTACCTGTCAGATGGGGAAACAATCCAAAATCTCTTTCAAGTCCAAAACTAGACACTCTAGTGTTAGACCACTGCAACTATTACACATGGATCTTTTTGAATCATCAGTAACTAGTTATGCAGGAAAGAAGTATGGTCTGGTTGTTGTAGATGACTTCTCAAGATTCACATGGGTTGTCTTTCTGAAGCATAAATCTGATGCTAGGGTGGAGATACCAAACTTGCTAAATAAGCTTGTATTACATGTTAAGGGTGGAGATACCAAACTTGCAATCAGAACAGACCATGGTACTGAATTTGTCAACTAGTACATAAAGGAGTTTTGTACCAGCAAAGGTATACAACATCAACTTTCCTCTGTAAGAACACCACAACAAAATGGTGTTGCAGAAAGGAAAAATAGAACCCTTAAAGAAGCAGCAAGGACAATCTTTGGTCAATTTGAAATAAGTGAAGTTTATTGGGTTGAAGCTGTAAACACAGCATGCTACACTCAGAACAGATGTTTGATAAACAAACACCATGACAAGTCCCCTTATGAGCTCTTGGTTGGTAGACCCCCTAATATTAAACATCTGAAAGTGTTTGGTTGTAGATGTTTTGTTCTTAACAATGGAAAAGAGTATCTCAGAACATTTCAACCAAAGACAGATGAAGGTGTGTTTCTTGGTTATTCTATGAATAGCAAAGCATACAGAGTTTACAACAAAAGAACAAAGAAGATTGAAGAATCAGTTCATGTTGTATTCTATGAAGGAAGCAAGAAAACACCCCTTGCTGATGAACTCTCAGAAAGGTTCAAGGAACTAATGTTAAAGGATTCTGAAGAAGAACCCTCAGAAAGGAAAAACATCATTATGGAAAGAGAGGATGACTCTGACGAAGAAAAGCATGAAATGCCTAGTAACAACCAGAAGATTCTCAGACATGATGAAGAATTTCCTATGAGAATTCCAGAAATAGAAACTGAAGATGTTCATCAGAGAGCTAATTCTGGAAATGACCTCTCGATGTGCATGTCCCAGAAAGCCCTCACACTGAGCAAGTGTCAGACATTCAACGCCCTTCTGTGGTACAAAATGTCACAGTTACTGAAGAAGTATCAAGTCATAATCATAGTGATTCACATTCAGATCACATAGATGTTGACCCTACTAGCCCTAAACCCATGATGAGATGGATCAAGGATCATCCTGCAAAAGACGTGATTGGACCAATCAATCAAGGTGTTAGGACTAGGAGAGCAATAGCTGAAAATGCTAATTCTCTCTTTGGATGTTTTATCTCAAACATTGAACCAAAAACTATAGAAGAAGCATTAAGAGACCAAGATTGGATCTCAGCAATGCAAGAAGAGTTGGATCAGTTTGAAAGAAACAAAGTCTGGAAACTAGTTCCATTTGTAGAAGGAATATCTGTGATTGGAACCAAGTGGGTTTTCAGAAACAAGATGAATGAATCTGGTGAAACAACCAGAAACAAAGCAAGGTTGGTTGCCAAGGGATTCACCCAGACTGAAGGTTTAGATTTTGATGAGTCATATGCACCAGTTGCCAGATTGGATGCGATAAGATTCTTTCTGGCCTTTGCAGCTCATAAAGACTTTAAAGTTTATCAGATGGATGTCAAAAGTGCATTCTTGAATGGTGAACTTGCTGAGGAAGTCTATGTTGAACAACCACCTGGTTTTGAAGTTTCCTCAGAAAGTAGAATGGTCTATAAACTACAGAAAGCTCTATATGGACTGAAACAGGCTCCAAGAGCATGGTATGACACTTTGGCCAAATACCTTCTGGAAAGTGGTTTCAAGAAAGGTGAAGTTGATAAAACTTTATTTACCTTAAGTCATGATGGGAAACTGCTCTTAGTTCAAGCATATGTTGATGACATTATATTTGGATCTAAGGACAAGCAACTTTGTGATGACTTTGCAAATCTCATGAAAAATAAGTTTGAGATGAGCATGATGGGAGAATTCAACTATTTCCTAGGATTGTAAGTCAAGCAACTCAATGATGGAATATTCATTAGTCAGACAAAGTATGCAAAAGACATGCTCACAAAGTTCAATCTTAAGCCTTCTGAAAAGAATGCTAAGATACCTATGAGCATAGGAACCAAGATGACCTATACTGAATCTGATAAGAGTGTTGATGAACACAAGTATAGGAAATTGATAGGTTCACTACTCTACCTTACTGCAAGCAGACCTGATATTCAATATGCAGTTGGAATGTGTGCTAGATTTCAAACAAATCCAATGCAATCACACTACAACATTGCTATGAAAGTATTAAGGTATGCGAAAGGTATAGTAAATGTAGGTTTGTGGTATCCTAAAGAAGGTGGATTGAGTTTGGCTGGTTACTCAGATGCTGATTATGCTGGATCAATGCTTGATAGGAAAAGTACACTAGGAACTTGTCAGTTTCTGGGAACTAGACTTATCTCATGGTTTAGCAAGAAACAAAACTCAATTGCAACTTCTACCACAGAGGCTGAATATATTGCTGCTGGTTGTTGGGCAACACAAATTCTGTGGATTCAACAACAACTCAGAGACTATGGACTCAATGAAGAGAAAACTCCTATTTTCAGGATACAAGTGCTATTGCAATCACACAGAATCCCAAGTTCCATGCCAGAACAAAGCACATTGATGTTAGACACCACTTCATCAGAGACCATGTTGAAAAAGGCAATATAGAGATACTCAAGATTGGCACTGAAGACCAACTTGCAGATATCTTCACCAAGCCCCTACAAGAAAGCCGGTTCTTGACCTTAAGACATAATCTTGGGTTAATGGAGTTGCCTAAGGACTAAAAAATGTCCTGAATCTCTAAAGTTTGAGTAAGCAAGGTAGAAAAGAAGTAGGCTTCTGAGAAAATGCTCTCAGAAAGCCAAGTTGTTAAGAAGTGATGCAAAGGTTTCTGAGTAGCAACACTCAGAAAGGCAGAACATTTCTGGAACGGGTATCCAGAAAGGCAAAGGTTGGTACACACTCAATAAGTAAATAAGACTAGAACTTACTTACTAAGAGTGGGTCAAATACATTCAAACAACTGAAGTTTTTGATTCTTGAATTCAGGAAACTATTTAGTCATAAAGAGAAAAGACACTTAAAGCCCGAAAAACATAAGTTCTGGGAGTCAAACATGTCCAATGTCTTTTATTTTTGCCATTTTCATGATAAATAATATTAAGATAAGGACTTGACACTCAGAATGATAAGCTCAAACGATTAAGTGTTCCTACTCTTTACTAAGTGACACAATGAATGTAGCATATTAAAAATCCATCAAGTCGGCACTTTACCATTTGTTGATTGATATCATTACAAGATATTCAATATAAGCCCTTGATGTATAAACGTTTGATCTCAACGGCTGAGATTAAAACAAAGCAATTAATGTCTGTTGAGAAATGCAGACATGGCCCATTAAGCATTTAATGAAGTACAAAGGACGTACCACGCCTATGCAGATGCAAAGACACGCATTCATATTCAGCTATTTGTATGTTGTATCTATGTACGTTTTGTCTGCTATATATATAGGAATTGGGCAAAAGACAAACACTTTTACCAAATCCGAAATTTCATACTTGCATCAAAATAGCAAAACCTCTCAAGTTTTCTGCAAAACTTCTTCTGCAACTCAACTTCTTATGCTTAGTCTTCTGAAAAGATAGACTAATCTCGATTATTCTTGAAAAACCCATCTGTAAACACTCACTCAAAGACTCTATATAAGAGATGGCACCAAAGAAGATGACCACCAAGAACCCTAAGGCCGCATCATCTGTTCCTGCGGAAAAGCAAGGAGGAAAAGAACTCAAGGTGTTGAATAAACGCCTTCTAGGAGAGTTTACCCCTTCTGACTGGAATCCAAGTCACAAGATGAATTGTGGAGCTTTTCTTGTGAAGAAATATGTTTCTGCAGTCATTTATTCAAAAGCAAATAGAAAACTAATATTGGGAATGTTGAAAAGTTCCCATATTTACAAGTTTCTGTGTGCTGCACCCGTGGACTATCCACACTGGATGTGTTGGAGTTCTACAACAACTCCAAAATCTTCACAAAAGTTGTGAATGATGTAGAAGAGAAGTACATGCAGACTGAAGTTCAAGGACAAGAAATTGTCCTAGACTGCAAGACTTTCTGCAACTTATTCCGATTGAAAAATCGAGGAACAATCGACGACATCAACATCAGGGATGCCTCCATGATTCAAAGTGTTAAGGAGCTATTTGAGGCAATCCAGGTTGAAAATGCAAAGGGTTGCCCAACAAACTTTTTTCTGAAAGCCATCAGAACCAGTCATCTCCAGAAACACTGGAGTACTTTGGCTCTCATTCTGGTCCGTTGCTTTGATGGCAACAAAGGTGGAGTAGACCAGATAAGCATGGAGAGATGGATGATGATGCATCTTCTGAATAAGAAGCATGAAGGGCAGGAAACCCACTTTAATTGGGTGAAGTACGCCTTCAACAAATTTCTTGGGCACATTGAGGAATTTGAGCCTAAAATCATCAATGGCCTTGCTGAGACAAAGGCCAACATGCATTTTGGTCTCAGAATTTGCTACATTCTAGAAACAATGGGAATGACTCTCAGAAAGAGACAAGAAATCCCAGTCACCAACTCTCTTTTCAGACATGCCTTTGAAGAAAAGGAGAGAATTGCTGCTGAGAAAGCTCAGAAAGAGGCAGAAGAGCTTGAAGCTGCCCAGCAAGGTGAAGAGGTCTCTGAGCAAGCTCCTGCTCAACCTCCAGTTGCCAAGAGAAAGAGGACTTAAAACCCAGAAAGCCTCTAAGTCCCAAAGTATACAAAAAGCACAAGCTTCTGGAGACAAGATCTCAGAAGATGTTGTTCGGCCAGAAAGGCAACACCAGAAAGCCCCAAGAATTCTGAGACAGGCTGCTCCAGAAATCTCCAGAGATGATAGAAATATCATAGATGGGTCACCCCAACTGACAAAGTGACTCTGATGATGATGTAGTACTTACAAAAGTATTCAAAAAGTCCAGGATTGAGACCCATGGAGGAGCATCAAGCTCAGCCCCTCAGAAAGAAAGGAGCCCCTCTGTCCAGCAGGAAGAAGAAGGCCTGGATGAGGAAGATAGAGTGATGGAAGATGTTGACATTGCTTCCACATTCACAATGCCAGCACTTAATGTGGCTAAAGAAAACCCTGTTCTTGAACAGGTTCCTCAACCTTCTGAGAGAGCTCAACTCTCAAAAAGGTATCAAACTGAGATGGAGACTCAGAAAGATATTGTAGAGGAGACCAGCAATGAGCAAAGAGAGGCTGTGGAAACTCCACTAGTCCAAGAGACCCAAACTCAGCCTGACTCTATTCAGGTAACAAAAGTAGTTTGTATCTAACTTGTCAACATTAAAATGTTAACTTGTTACTCATAAGCTTCATTTGTTACAGGCCAACTTGGAGACACAATTTCAGGGGGAAGAAAACTTGTCCACTCCCTTGAATCAAGAAGAGGTTACTCCAACCTCAGAACATCAAGAAGAGCCTGTTCCACAGGTAGTAAAGTTATCTCTGAACAAGATATAACTAACTTAAAATTGCTCTAATCTTATGTTCTGATATTCTTAAATGTCTCTTATTAGGCTACAACTGAGAAAGTAGTGGAGGTGGAACCAACACCCCAACACCAAGAGTTTCCAGAGGCTGAAAAGCACTCTGAGGAAGTAGTTACTGAACCTTCTGTTGAGAAGGTAAGTATCAGTAAACATTCCTTAAGAAAATTTTGGTAAAATTCACTACTTAATCAATATGTTTGTTCTATCTTACAGGCTCAATCAGAAGAACACTTGGACGGAGAGAATGTGATCTTATCTCCTCCAAGAGAAACTAAAACTGCTAAACAAGCAGTTTCTGAAGAAAAGGTTCCAGAAACTCCCAAGGTTTCTGAGAAAGATGCCACTGAGCTTCCTCACTTGGAATTAAGTGAAGTCTCAGAAAGCATTTTTCCACTTATCTTTTCTGATAACAAGTTTCTAAACATATTTGATTCTATTTCTCAGGTTCAATCAGAAAGAAAGGATGCTGAGGATCAGACTTCTTCTCACATCAAGGTATCTGAGGCCTCTGTGCCCAAACAAGCAGAAGTCCAAGCAAATGAGCCTAGTGTTTTTACACAGGTATGCTCAGAAAGCTTACTTTTGCACACAGATACTAACACAAGTAGTTTGAACAAAACTAACTTGATCCCTTTCTTTCAGGCTCAAAGTCTAGTGCCACTCAACTTACTCCAAGCCTTTAAGAAGCACACTCTCAAGAAACATCTAAAGTGCTTTAGACAATGCCAGAAACTCAGAAAGGCCGATCTTTCTGAAATTGCAACAGTAATTGACATCCCAGAAAAAAGGGCCATAGCAATCAATCTGGAAGACCATATCCATGCTATGTTTCCACAGAATCATATTCTTTTGCCACTCTGATGGATGATAACTTCTTAAATGAAGTAGCACAAAGACTCCTCGCAGACTTTCAAGCTGCTGATGCTCAAACCCAAGAGCAGATGGTTACCCATCCTGCCTTGCCCAGCAAGCTCACAACCTACCCTTCTGAGCAAGAAGAAGTAAATGGGAGGATGATCACACTTCCTAATGTGATCAACCTGGTTTCTGAAGATGAGGAGGAAACTGATGAGAATGACTACCAAGAACCTCCTTCTGAGCATCCAAGTCAAGAAGACAAGAAAAAGGATGATGATGATGATGATGATGATGATCAGAATGATGATCCCCAACCTGGAAATGGCGGGATTCCGAAAGTTAGCAAAGGAAGTGCAGAAAAGGCTACTCCTTTCAATGCTCAGAAAGCCCCATCATCATCACCACCAGAGTCTCATCAAAATACCCAACAGGCTGAACAAGACACAATTGAAGAAATCACAGCCACTGAGTTCAGGATTGAACAACTCAGATTTAAGTTCGTAGAAGAGAAGAGAATCAATTTAGAGTGTCAAGCTCTTATTGAAGAAAAGGAAGCCAAACTTGAAAAGCTCAGAGAAGCTAATGTTAAGGAACTGGCACTCCTAGATGAGCAAAGGTTGTTGAAAAATGCCATCGTTGTCACTGCTGCTGAGATAGATGCCATGGATGACAATGATGATGAAGAGCATTATGCTAAGGCTGCATCAGAAAGACCTTCTACTTCTCAGAAGGCCAGCATACTCAAAGGCAAACAAAAGATTGCCACTCTACAACAATCCAAGAAAAGGATTATGAGAATGATGCTGAAATAAACCCAAACTTGATCTCCCAAGCAGAAGATGAGAGGCTAATCACTAAGTAAAAGCTATCCCTTCTGGCTCCTCAAATTTTCTCTGCTCCAGGTGCTTCAAGAAGTGATGAGCACAGGTCCAGAACAGCTGTTTTCTTGGAACTAAGAGACAGACTTGTTGCTCAAGACAACCAAGTCCTACAGTCAGTCCCAGAAGAGATGAAAGATTTGGCTGCTGCATTGCTAAATAGAGCAACCGGCATAGCTCTCTCTCAGAAAGACTTAGCGCTGATCAGGGAAGAAGACTGCAACAATGCCAATCAAGCACTAGCAGATGCTACTTATGCTGCTCAACAAGCTGAGGCTATTCTAAGGCCTCTTGAAGAGCTCAACAGAAAAGAGCAAGTGTTGGTTAGGCAAAACAAGGACATGAAAGAAGAAATCCAAGAATTGGTCAGGGTGCATAACACCTCCAGAAGAACTTTGAATCACTCTCTGAAGCTTATGCTATCATGAGTCAGTCATTCATGACTAAGGGGGGAGGAGAGATGCCTCAGAAAGGCAGAGGAAGAAAAAGAAAACAATCAAATCTCCCCTCCTCAAGTCAACTAGTCATTAAGGACACCACTGGAGACACCCCTACTGAAGAAGTTGTTCCAGATCAACCACCGGAAAAGTAGAAGTATGGTCACTAGGTACCAAGTCCCTTAGGATCTCGAGATGGAACAACCGAAATCTTACAAGAAGAAAATCAAGAAGAAGGTGAGGTAAGAGGTCAAGAGAGTCGCAAGCTTACAACCTGGAACATCAATGATGATGATGAGGATGAATCGTCATGATGAGAATCCAATTCACAAATGAAGAAGGCAAGCAAGCCCTTACAACCTCCTCTCGGCAGAAGGCCATTAGCGCCGAACCCATTCGAAATACCAAGTCAATTCAAGGACTTCCACCAAGACAAATGCAAGGGAAGAAAGAGTCACAGGATCTCCTGACAGAAGGCCACCTAACAGAAAGACTAGAAGGGATATTCAGTTTGGCAGAGCAAACAAAGAAACTCATCAAGAAAAGCCAACTGATGCCCACATTGAGTATGTGAAGACCAGTGATGAAGAGTCTTCATATAGGTGCATTCTGAACAAGAAAGGGTATTGGATTACGGGCGCAACATCTACTTGTCAATGATAAGTTTCCAACTCCCATCTTCAACCAGATCCTAAAATGGAGTGAAGGCAAGCCAAATTTGCTAAAACATGAGCACCTTCATGCCTGGCTAAACTTTGAGGTTGAAAAGAGAAATGATGCCAGAAAGATGGACCTTTCTTTTCCTTGTCCTTACCCCAAACCAGAAGATGTGCACAAGACAAGAAAACTGGATGGTAGCTACAGCAAGCAGAACAAGCTAGGCGTTCATCCCTATGAGTCATTCTACATGACAAAGGATGAATATCTGGATGATATTCACTATCTGGAAAAAATATACAAGTATTTCAACCTATCTGAGCTGCAAGAAGACCATGCCTGGGTCTGGGGAAAATACTACTGGGTCAAACACTTTCGGAAGAAAAACTACAATCTTGGCAAGAGTTACCATGAAATTTGTATCTTATCCATAAAGACAGAACTTTCTGTCAGAAGGATACTTTATGACTATGTCCAAGAATGCAGAAAAGTGGATGATTATGTCAACTGATCCAGAAAGGGTGCTGAAGAACTTGAGGTTTCTGAACCTATGTTATTTTTGAAGACTTGAAGACTAGTGTCTTAGAATGTTTACTTGGAGCTTGGACTCTCCTGTTGTTCTAATTTACTTAGTATGTTTTGTTACTTTTGTAATCTTGCTGTTTGTTTCTAAACTTTATCTATTTGTAAAAGTTGCATCTCATTCTGTAATCTGTACCTATCTGAAGATCATACTCTCAGATACACTCTAATAGATGACAACTTATCAGCAAAGGTCACTTCTTGTGATTTGGTTGATGTTTACTTTCTACACTTAATTCAACTAAAATTGAATATCATTTGAAATGATTAAGTGGTGGATTGTTTTCTCTTCCAGGATTACAAATTTGTAATAGGACTTTAAAAGATAGTCATGGATGACTGATCAAAAAGGGGGAAATTTATTAGGAATATCTGTTAGTATTTTGATCATTCATCACATGTTCTTATCTTAGCCAGAAAGGTGATTAAAGTACTCCTGGTTCACTTGAACATTGTAAAAGAGGAAATCACTGAATATGATTAGTCTAGTCAATCTTGTATTAGGATTATAGGTCTCTGAGTGTAATTTTTATTTCAAGAAGACCATGAAGATCAATCCTAGCAATGGAGCTTTTCTGAAGATTAGAAGACCGGAGATTGCACAAGATTTATGAAGACACCAAGGTTTAGTCTCACTCGGAAAGACTATGTCCTTAATCCTTTCTTAAGTACATTTAGTTACTTTTGAAACATGATTCTGGAACATATGATATCATGAGTATGGAGCATGCAAGCCATCAGAAAGGCTAATGTATCCGTTGAAGACTACAGGACAAGAAATAGTACATGTGCATTAATTGCATCGGCAGAAAAGCCGCTAAAGCACAGTCCTCTCTGAGATATGAGACAAGGACTTCTGAGTACTCATTTCAAGATAAGTATAGACTGAATTTGTAAGAACTCTGCGGACTTAATTTAAATTTTATATGAGAATTCAAAGACCTTTACTTATTACTTTACTTAGGAATCCTATATAATTTAGAGAATGAATAATATTATCAAGGAAACCAACTATGAGTTACTCTACCAAAAAAACAAAAAATCTGGCCTATATTCGAGAAGCTAAGAATAATGTTATTCTTTAAAAACCAAAACGGTTGTGGAATTGTGTCTAACGGATAACATCCCAACGACTCTCTAATTCATCTATAAATATCACACACTTAGATGCTGAAAATACGACCGAAGAACGATCTAACTTGCAAACTTACAATCTAGCAAAGTATTCTCTCAAGCACTCTACTACCCTTTCTAAAAGCTTTCTGTTGCTTGAAGAATCACTAGTAGTTCTAAGTTGTCCTGAACCTTAACAAGAGATTGTTATTCGTGAAAGAGTTGAACTATCCGATAACCTTTCTGAAGCTCATTCTCCAGAACGGACATCAATTACTTGGGTCAGTAAAGAGCAGATCGCCATACACTGAACAAGTGTATTAAGTAGTCTTGTTCTATTAGGCTCTCTGAAAACATAACTGAAAAGTTATACGAGAAACCTCTCTGACAAACCTTATAACCAACACCATCAAGGCGTGGAGTAGAGGAAGTACTTGATTTGGGAAATCAGGGAATAACTCCAAGGTTATCTGAGTAGAGGAAGTACTTAGCTCTAGGAGCTGGGGTATCTGAGGAGACTTTTCTCCTTAGTCTTCAGCAATCTTGAGCAAACTTCAAATCCTCTGGAAATGAGTTCCTTTGCTTGGATGCTTCCTTCTTCGTCTTCTTTAACCAAAAAAAAAATACATTCAGAGACCTAACATCCTATACAAGATTTGCTAGACTAATCATACTTAGTGATTTTCCTCTTTTTATAGTGTTCAAGTGAACTAAGAGTACTAAGCACCTTTCTGAGCTAAGATAAGTCATTAGGTTGCTGATCAAAATCTAAACAGATATTCCTAATAAATTTCCCCCATTTTGATCAGTCAACGATGACTATCTTTAAAACCTATTACAACTTGAAAGAGGGAACAATCCAACACTTAATCATTTCTTATGATCTTTTCAGTTCATTTAATTAAGTGCAGAAAGTAAACATCAACCAAATCACAAGGTGTGATCTTTGCTGTCAAGTTATCTTTTTATAGATTGATATATGAGAGTAGGTTCATCAGATATGTTACATGGAAAGTTCATAGATAACTTATAAAATACATTACAGCTCAGTCAGCAAGATACAAAACACTTAGTTAAATTATTAAAATAGGAGTAACCAAGCTCCAAGTAAACATTCTAATTTACTAGTCTTCAAGTCTTCAGTCAGCAGATCTATGGATCGGTTAGCAAATTCCCTATCCCCAAACCTTTTGATCTTTGAGTAGTCATAGAGCAAGGTCCTGACTATCATCTCAGTGTTTTTGGCAAATCCACAAACTTCCTTGTAGGTTTTGGTGGGATTCTTCTTGGCAAAGTGTTTGACCCACATATACTTTCCCCATTTCTAGGCATGCTCAATTCTGATATCTGATAGCTTGAAATATTCATAAATAATCCTCAGATATCTTATGTCACCCTTGTATTTCTCTTGAGTCATGTAAAAAGACTCATAGGGTTCCACAACAAGTCTTGCTCTTGTGCCTGTTCCAGTGATGTTGGGAATTCTGTGCACATCATCTGGCTTTCCATAAGGACAATCGTCAGAGAGGTCCTTCTTCATGGCTTCTATTCTCTTGATTACTTCAAAATCCAACCAGGCTTTGATGTGGTTGGTGTTAATCAACACTGGCTTGTCTTTTCTCCATGCCATGAGTTGTTTATGATTAATGCACATGTAGACAGAGGAGTCATTGTTGGTCTTCACATACTCAATCTTGGCTTCTTCAGGCCTGAGTGGTAGTTGAAGTTTTCTTTGTTCAGCTCTCAGCCTGTTCCTCCTTTGTGTTGAATTCTCCCTTGGGGGATTGCTTGAAGAACCACCATGGATTGACTTGGTATTTCCAGAGGGTGTTTTAGCTGCTAAAGGCTTTGCAGTTATGGGCTCAGATAGGCTATCAACCCTTTTTCTTTTTCTGTGAAGAGGAGCTTTATCTTCATCAGTCTCTTCATCATCATCATCATCATCATCATCATCATTAAGATCAATTCTTGTGGGAATTTTGTAACCTTCTTCATTGCCCTGGGATTTGATTTGTCCTCCTCCTCCTTCTTCTTCTTCTTCTTCTTCTTCTTCTTCTTCTTCTTCTTCTTCTTCTTCTTCTTCTTCTTCTTCTTCTTCTTCTTCTTCTTCTTCAGAAGACTCATCAACCCCTTTCACTTGTCTTCTCCTTGGAGCCTTGGCACTCCTTGGAGGTCTCTGTGCCCTGGCCCTTGTTGTTATTGTTTGTTCAGAAGGTTGCTGGGAAGTAACTACTACTTGTAAAGCAGCTTGACTTGAGGAGGGCTCATTGATTCTGAGTGGTGGATGGGAAGGTTTCTTCTTGCTTCCTCTTCCTTTCTGAGCACCAGAACCTTCCCCTTGTCTTGGATACTTTTCCCCCTTAGTCATTGTTGACTGACTAAGTATCACAAAGGATTCTGAGAGAGACTCAAAGTTTCCTTGTAGATAATTGTAAGCGGCAACCAACTACTGAAGTTCAGCCTTGAGCTCCTGATTCTATTTGATAAGTCCAGTTTCCTTATCAGTGAGCTATGCCAGTGGACCTTGAGTAGCATCTGCTTTTCCAGCAGCATAGCTAACCTCATTGAGGGCTTTTTCAGCAAGATTATTGTCATCATCCCTCACCATGCCTAGGTCTCTCTGAGCAATGACCAAGCTTGTTGTTCTCTGAGTGATTAACTCAGTGAACTTCTTCATTTCAACAGGGACTGATGCAATTACTTCTTCATTTTAATGAGTCAACTCCTTTCTTAGAGTTGCCAGAACCTGGTATCTGGCCATGTAATTATGGTAGTTGAGATTTGGTGTCTTACTGAAGCTTTGAGGAGCTATCAGTTTTCTCTTTAAGTGAGAAACTCCCAAGTGCACATTGGCATGTTCTGCTAAGGTTCTGTCTTCTTTATCATCAATATTTTCTAGCCCAGCAACCATCTCAGAGATGGGCTTCTTTCCTTTCAGTGAGGAGGATGGTACTTCTTTTGGTAATGTAGCCTTAGCATCATGCTTGTCTTTAGATACTTGCTCAGTATCTAATTCTTCAGCAATTGCCTGAACATCAAGCTGTTGTTCTTTTATTTCAGCATAAGCTTCCATTTCCTTGATTGTTTGATCTTCAATCTTTTGGAGCTTTGCTTTAGATTCAACTATCTTTTCTTCTAGTTGAAGATTTAGCTGTTGTTCTTCCTCCAACAATTGTTTGAGTTGAGCAACTCTGGCTTGTGCATCCAATATTTTCTGAGTGTTGTCCTCAGAGTGCTCAACTACTTGTTCAGTAGAGTCTTTTTGTTGGGGAGATAGATGTGTAGACTTCTGAGGAGATGGAGGAGGGGAATTTTGTGAAGTCCTCTCAGTGTGCTTTTCTACAACTGAGGTATTATTACCTTGTGCAATCGCTCCTGTCCCTGGTGCAGGGGCATCATCATCATCCTTTTTTTCATCATCATCCTTGTGATGGTCAGATGGAGGTTCTTCAAAATTATTCTCATCTGTTTCCTCCTCATCTTCAGAAAATAGATTGATAACTTCAGGAAGTGTGACCATTTGCCCATTAACTTCCTCTTGCTCAGAGGGTATGAACTGTAGGGTCTAGGGCAAATAGGCTTGAATGCCATCTGCATTCCGGTCTGACCATCTGCTTGGTTAAAAGCTTGAATAAGCTTTCTGGCCACTTCCTTGACGAAGTCCTTATGCATTAATGTTCCAAAAGAGTATTATTAGTGGGGAACATAGCATGGACATAATTTTCCAAGTCAAGGGCACGTGCTCTCCTTATAGGGTGATCAGTCACATTTATGATCTCAGATAGATCGGAGCATCGAAGCTTTTGCCATTTCTTGAAGCATTTTAGGTGCTTTGGCAATGTGTGTTCCTTGAAGAAAGGAAGCAGGTCCTTATTCTCATCAACAGGGACCTTATTGGCACTTGTTTGATCCTGAAAGAAAGAGTTTTGAATTAGTTTCAAAACTTTGGTAGATATCTGGTCTTTAGATTAAAAAGGTATCTGAGTTACCTGTGTGACAGGCTCAGATGACTTGACTACTGAGGTTCCAGGTGCCTCAAATATCTAGATATGAGGAGGAGACTGGGAAGTATGATCCTCAGTGATCTTTCTTTCTACTTGAATCTGAGAATATAGCATAACACATAGACATTTGTTAAGAGAAATATTTAGATAAATTCAGATATCTGAGAAGTCAATTACCTCCACAATAGGAGACTCAGATATTTGTCTCTCAGAAACTTGTGCAGTTTCTGGTATTCTCTTAGATGATGAAGGCTTGTTGGCCTCATCAACTTCCATTGGATGTGGGGATTGAGGTGGCATATCCCTAGCAACTTCTACTTCTTTTTGAGTCTGTAAGTAGAAACTGTTAAGCATTTTAGAAAAATGATCAGAGTTTCAGAGTGGAAAGTATAGATGTCTGAGATATATACCTTCTTAGTAGAAGGCTCAGAATCTTGTTCCTCAGAGACTATGTGAGTCTCTGGTTGATTCTCTGATGAGCTAGGATTCTCATCCTCATCATTCTTCTTCTCAGTTGGAGCCTATTAGAAACAGTCACTTAATTAGTTAAGTGTATTAACATATATCTGAAAAGTAATATCTTAAGGAACTCACTATCACCTGTAGCACAAGCGCAGATTCCTTAAGAGGTGAGGCTGTGGTGGTGCCTTCTCAGTCTCTGAGGCAAGCTTTCCAGCTTCCTCTTGTTCTTGTGTTTCTAATTCAGCCTATAACGAAGAAATTTTATTGAATAACAAGATTAATAAACACAAGATATCACAAGTAATGAGTTAAACCATTCAGCTACCTGAGCAGTGTCAGGCTGATTGGTCTCTGGAACTTGTGACCCTTCGATGCTTTGGTCTTGTTGTTCCATTTCAGCTTCTTTATTTGAAGTTTCAGGTACTTCAGACCTTTCTTGAGAGTGCAACTCAGTTGCCTCCCCTGGTTGATCATTCTGAGTAGATGCCTCAGTTTGATCCCTCACATTGAGTTGGGGAACCTGCTCTTTTACAGGATTTTCTTCAGCAAAGAAAGATGCTTGTATCTCATGCTGTAACTCAAGTATCATCTCAACAACATCCACTATTGGCTGTTGTGGTTGGTGTGGTGATTCTGATCTGGATGAAGAAGGTGATGTTGTATGGGGCCTATCCAGATCTGCTTGAGACAGATTTTTAAGTGTTGAGGCAATGGCAGTATCCTCCAACACTAAGTTGCCACTCATCAGAGCATCTTCAATATGCTTAAGTGTTACTTGCTCTGATGGTTTGTTTTATCCAGTGACCTTGGACACAGTTGCTTCTTCAGCAACCTTTGAACTAGTTGCTCTTTCAGCAACCTTGGGGATTATTGCTTCCCCCTCATCTTCAGATTCTTCATTGAAATCTAGGACTGAATTATCAACAATCCCTGCTGCTTCTGCACAGAGTGTTTGAAGTTTCTCACTGCTTTTATAAGCATTGATAAGTTCATCAGCAAGGTACTTTGCAGCATTGATGAGTTCATCATTTGTGGCGGCAGATACCTGAGAGTCGACATTCACAACGGGTATGCCTTCTGATTTGTCAGCAGTCTTCTTTTGTGAAGTTCTAGGCTTTTTGGTCGCAACTGATCCCTCAGATACTTCGTCAGACTTTCGTTTCTTAGAACCTTTCTGAGACGCGGTAACCTTTTTCATCATATTTGTATACTCATATTTGTAGAGCAGGAAATAGTCTAATTGCATCCAATCTTGCAACTGGAGCAAATAACTCATCAAAATCTAATCCTTCTGTCTGGGTGAATCCCTTGGCAACCAACCTTGCTTTGTTTCTGGTTATTTCACCAGACTTATTCATTTTATTTCTGAAAACCCACTTGGTTCTAATTACAAATATTCCGTCAACAAATGGAACCAGTTTCCAAACATTGTTTCTCTCAAATTGATCGAACTCTTCTTGCATTGCAGAGATCCAATCCTGATCCTTCAATGCTTCTTCTATAGTTTTAGGTTCAATGTTTGAGATGAAACATCCATAAAGAGAGTCTGTATTTCCAGCAATTTCTCTCGTAGTTCTAACCCTTTGGTTTAAAGGACCAATCACATCCTTGGCAGGATGATTTCTTATCCATTTTATAATGGGTTTTGAACTAGTAGGACTAATATCATTTTGATCTGAATGTGAATCAATATGATCTTGACAGGATACTTGTTCAGTATCTGAGATATCTAGCACACGGGAAATGCCATTGATATCTGACACTTTTTCAGTGTTAGGGATATCTGGGATAGAATTTTCAGCAATCTCATTCTCAGAAACCTCTTCAGTAACCTGTTCCATTTCTGGAATTATCATAGGAATTTCTTCATCATGTCTTAGAGTCATCTGGTTGTTACTAAGCAATGGTTGCTTTTCATCGTTAGAGTCATCCTCTAAGTGAATGACAGAGTTGTTTCCTTTGAGGATTCTTCTTCAGAATCTTTAATCATTAGTTCTTTGAACCTATCTGAGAGTTCTTCATTCAAGGGTACTTTCTTATTTCCTTCATAGAAAACTATATGAACAGATTCTTCAATCTTTTGCGTTCTTTTGTTGTAGATTCTGTAGGCTTTGCTATTCAGAGAATAACCAAGAAATATTCCTTCATCTGCTTTTGGTTGAAATGTTCTCAAGTATTCTTTTCCATTGTTAAGAACAAAACATCTGCAACCAAACACCCTTAGATGTTTGATACTAGGGGGCCTAAATATCAAAAGTTCATAAGGAGTTTTGTCATGGTGTTTGTTAATCAAACATCTATTTTGCGTGTAGCAGGCTGTGTTAACAGCTTCAACCCAATATATTTCACTTATTTCAGTGTTAGCAAGCAATGTTCTTGCTGCTTCTTTTAGGGTCCTATTCTTCCTTTCAGCAACACCATTTTGTTGTGGTGTCCTTACTGAAGATAGTTGATGTTGTATACCTTTGCAGGTACAAAACTCTTTTATGTACTGGTTCGCAAACTCAGTACCATGGTATGTTCTGATTACAGATACCTTGTCATTTTTCATGACTTCAAGCTTATTTAGCAAGTTGGGTATTTCAACCCTTGCATTAGATTTTTATTTGAGAAATACAACCCAAGTGAATCTTGAGTAATCATCAACAACAACCAGACCATACTTCTTTCCTGCATAGCTAGTTACAGAGGATTCAAAAAGATCAATATGTAACATTTGCAGTGGCCTTTCACTGGAGTGTCTAGTTTTAGACTTGAAAGATGTTTTGGATTGTTTTCCCATTTGGCAAGGTGAGCATATACCATCTTTTATATATGCCATTTTGGGTAAACCAACCCCCAATTCTTTCTTGGCTAGCTTGTTCAGTGTTTTGAAGTTCAAGTGACTCATTCTTTCATGAGACATTCTTCAGTTGTGGCAGAGCCCAATCAGCAACATAAAGATTTCCTTTCCGCCTAGCAACCAAGACTGTCTGCTTTGACTTATTGTCAATTACTTTGCATAGTTTTGACTTGATCTTTACAGTGTACCCTTTGTCTACCAATTGACTCATGCTTAGGAGATTATATTCCAATCCCATTACATGTAGTACTTCAGAGATTGTAAGAGCTCCAAGCTTCAGATTGCCAAAACCTATGGTTGGATTTTTATCTCCTCCAGCAAATCTAATAATTGGTCCTTTGTCGCATTTTCTGTAGTTAATCAGATTTGCTTTGTCTCATGTCATGTGCTTCCCACATCCACTATCAAAATGTCACTTCGGGTTCTTCCTCAGAGTGTTCTGCACAAAACAGGAAACAAGGAGTTAGGCTCTCATTTCAACAATGGAACCTTCTGGACTAAAGAATCTCCCTGTAGGAATCCATTTCTGAATGAACTTCCTTGGGGTATTCTTTTGTCTTGTTGGAACATAAGGAGGAATTTTAGGTAAATGATTAGTGTCATTATCATTCAAAGCTATTTTCCTTCTTGGTGTGTTCCTTGGTGCTCCTCGTGGTGCTTTCAGATACCTGTCAGATTGTTGAGTCTGCTTTTCAGCAAAACTTAGCTTTCCTTGCCAGATTTCTTCTCGCCCTAGCATTCAGAGTGGTTGCAACTTGTTCTTTCTTCCACTTCTGATGATTGCTATGCGAAATCTTGGCTTTCATCCATCGCTCTTGCTCTTGTTTATACTCACGAGTGAGTTGTTTCCCGATGGCTTTATAGCGAATGCCATTTCGAGCACCTGGTGCTATCTGAATTCTCTTCTCAGCAGCTTTGCTAGTCTCTGGAACATCTTTCTTTCCAGAAAACGTGATGTTGGAAAATTTGCCTGCTCCCGCAATTTTTCCTTTCTGAGAGACATAACACTGTGGGTGATTACACTTTTCAGTGTTATGTTTCTTTACAGAAACATTTCCAACAGTTTTCTTTTGGACTTGTTTTTCGGAGAAAGGTTTGGACGCGACTGCCTTTCCTTTGGCAACAACCTTAGCTTTCTAACCAATGTTGTAGGTTATTTGAGAACCATCTTGCTTAGCACTAACAAATGTTATTCTTTCGTCACGCTTATTCAGAGTAGTAGAACTATTTGTTTGTGTGTTCAGCCCAAGTCCTCCCTTTTCTGAAGGATCTCTTAAATAAGAGTGTACTTCAGTAAGACTGTAACTAGCTTTGGCATAGAATTGAAAAGATAGTTCTTTCTTTTTGAGTTCCTCATTTTCAGAAAGAAGATCTTTATTTTCCTTTTGGAGTATATCCATTGCCTTTCTGTGTGACTTCTCCGTCTCAGATATCTGTGCTTTGAGAAATGCATTTTCAGCATCCTTTTTCTCAGATATCTTGAGTAATTGTGAACTTTCCTTCTCCAGAGAATTCTTTTCTTCTTCAAAAATGTCGGCTCTAGCTCGGACCATTTGAAATTCTCTTTTGTAGAGATCAAGTTCCCTTCTAAGATATTCTAAATCTCTGATTTCTTCCTCATCACTCTCATAATTTATGAATTGAGAAATGTTGGTTACCTCATCAGCCATTAGGCAAGGCTCAATGTTGGAGCAATCTGGATAGATCTCCTCAGCAACCCCACATAATTCCGTTTTCTTTTGACGACAGTCAACCAATTCATGAGTGATGCCACATAATTCTGGAGAAGGTAGTTTGGAGTCATCTGAGTCTTCTTCCTCAGATTCTGACTCAATATCAAGAGCATCCAGTTGGATTTGAATCTTTTTCCTTTCATCAGTGAGCATAGCTCTCTGACCTCTCTTGAAGTTTCATCTATCTATCTTGTCACCTGTCTTTAGCTTATTGAAAACAGGGCAGTCTCTTTTAAAATGACCAGGTTTATGACAAAAGAAACAGATATCATTTTCGATTTCTGCTTCCTCAGCACTAGATGCTTGCTGAGCCGGCTTGTTCAGCAAGCTTGACAACTGCATATTTTTGTACTGGTGATAATTTGAGCCTAGATGCTTTTTCAACTTCTCTTTGACTTTTCTTCTCTCAATCTCCTGACTGACATATTTTCTCATTTGCTTTACAACAAGAGCATCTTCCTCAGTCATTTCTTTGGTATCCGTCTTTTCAGAAGTACCTTGTATTACTAAAGCAACATTGTGAACTTTCTCAGCAATTATTTGTTCTCTCTTAGTAGTTTCATAGTTGACAGTAGCTAAGTGGGAAAAGAGTTCTACTGGAGTGATATTTGGCATTCCTTGGTTGAAATAAAAATACTGAGTATGTTCCCAGTTTTGATTTAAGCTTCTCACGATAGTCTTAACCTTTTCAGAGTTAGAGTATCTGTCACTATCACCAAGTGCAGCCATTTCACTCATCAATGTTGTGAACCGGAAATCTAGTTCTTCAAGAGTCTCTGTGGGACCTTGTTTAATGTTTTGGAATTTGAGCTTTAAAATTTCGAACTTATTTTCCTTTGTTTTCCCAGTGCCGGCACAGATTTCTTCAATCAGTTGCCAGGCCACTTTCGCCATTTTTGCACCCCACAGTTTACACTGTATGTGCTCTGGAGTGGAACGTATGATGATATTGCGAGCCTGAACATCCAGTCGATTTCTCTTGGCATCGTCCGATGTCCAAATCTCTCTGGGCTTTGGCTCGTAAACAACTTGACCAGTAGGTCTTTCACTAGTTGACGCAACTGTTTGTGAGGAACCACCACTTGGTTCTTCATCAGTGGGAGCTCTGTCTCTACCATTAGAAACCTCCGTGACCTGCTTGAGTTGTTGAATGACTATGGGGCCATTCTTTATCACTTCGATCATTTCGTCACTGATGGCTTCTAGGTGGAGCATCATGTTGTTCTTCCATTTCTCATAGTTCTCTGGCTTGAGAATTGGAGCGTCACTTAAAGACATCCTGCAGCAAACACACTAAACAAACAATTCAAGTGGAGGTGAAAAGCAGTCAGTTGGCACTTATCTGGGATCTAGGTTCAGTGCAGAAGGCTTGGGAACCACCTGCTCTGATATCACTTGTTGGTCCAGATAACGACAAAGGAAAAGACTAGGAGGGGGGGGTGAATAGTCTTTTACAACTTTTGTCGATAAACACAGTTTCTCAGATATCTGAAAATATATCTGATACTTAATTTTAGAGAGCGGAAGACTTTTATGTGATAAGTGCACGTGCTCAGCAAGATATAATGTGTTTAAATACTTAGCAGGATAAACAGAACGATAAGTAAATTGTTGAAAGTAAATAACACGTCTTTTATAGTGGTATCTGAAGGTGGCGTAATCCTTCAACTAATCCACTTGGACCTTTCTCAGACCTGCAATCCACTAAGACAGATAATTGAGTTCACCTTACAAATATCTTCTCTCAATTCCTAAAATACACTAGGTTCCCAACCAAGTGTTCCCCTGAGTTATTCCTCGGCTCCCAGCCAAGTACTTCCTATATTCAGAAACCATTGAGCTGTTCCTTAGTTTCCCAAACTAAGTACTTCCTATGCTTAGTAACCTTGGAGTTATTCCTTAGTTTCCCAAACTAAGTACTTCCTGTACTCCACACCGTTTTAAGGGGTTGGTTATGATGGTTTGGCAGGTGAGTAGTCTTACTAACTTTTCAGTTATTTAAGACCTTCGAATTCTCTAAGCAGACCTTCCTTCTTTCTAAGCATAACCTTTTCCAATATCATAATTGTTTCCAAATCTTAAGTACTTTCATAGGCATACAAACTTATATTACCCTTACACGTTAATCTTTCGACCTAGCTCTTATTGTAACAAGGCACTTTCCTAGAATACGTGTATTTGCTTTTGTTCTTAATGATCATTTATAATTTAATTGGAGTCTTTCCTGTAGTACTACACCCTTTATGAACGTTAGCTAGTAGTTATATCACAAAACTTAGAAGTATTTCCTAGTAGATACTAGTAGAGAGAGTTAAGGCACTCTTATATAGTTTAGGCTTAAACAAAGATAGAAAGTAATTAGATAATCCAAGTAAAAGTAAGTGATCATTATATGCGAGAGAAGTCTAATTTGCTTTTGTATTCTTCCTGTCCTTTTTAATTATTCACAAAGTAATTCTAGTTTCTATCCCTTCCAAATTATGTGTTTCTACATACAAAATAAAGGTGAAATTTACCTTCTATTAAGAAATCAACTTGGAGTATTTTTCTAAGATTCTAGCTTTTATGCTTAGTTTTATAGTTTTTACACTTAATAATTTATACTTTTTAAAAGTAAGTATAGTTCCTCGAGTACAACGCAAAGAAGCCTATAATATAAATTGTTAGGTAGCATCTCTTTTACAAGGCACAAGTATTTCAGAAAATATTGCTTTGAATAGTATTAAGGTTAAAAATTAATTACCAAAGGAGATGTTCGGAGCCAAAATTAGGTAATTAGATAAGAAGTAAAGTATATCACCCACCGCTAAAAATAACTTAACACACTTCACAAAGTGTGGTGATATGTTCTTTACTGACCCAAGTCTATGTTAACTGTTCTGGAGAATGAAACTGAGATACTTGATCTTTTGATTCAACTCCTTCACAGATAGCAATGCTTGTTAAGGATCAGGACACTTAGAACTTTCGTGCTACTTAGAATTCAAGAGCTTAGTCGCAACTGTAAGCTGAAGAGTAAGTAGGTTGAAGGCTTGTATGCTTGAATGAATAAGTTCATTCTGTGTGTAAGTTCAAGATGTGTTTCAAGCATTCTAAGTGGTGATATTTATAGTTTAATTTGAATCCGTTTGAATAGTATCCGTTAGGCTCAATTCAAATTCAAACTATTGATATCTGAAAATAGTACTGCAGAAGACGTTGTCTCTTTTCAGAGATTTCCTCTTTTGTTCAGATGTCTCTGTCTGCGCATTTATTGCATTGTACTATTTTTGCCCTATAGTGCCAATGGAACTATGCACACTTTCTGAAGCATTGCATGTCCCTTCCAGAGACCTTCACATCTCCAGATACCTGTTGAAACATTGTTTCCCAAAAATATAGTTTTATCCAAGGTATCTGAGTGTAGGTTTATGTGGACACTTTTCCTCGTTCAGAAACCTTGTGTTCTCGATATCTTTTGCAAAACTTGTTTATTGAAAAACACTTGTTTCTTTAAGATATCTGGACATAGGTATCTGAGGAGACTTTTCTCCTTAGTCTTCAACAATCTTGAGCAAACTTCAGTCTTCTGGAAATGAGTTCCTTTGCTTGGATGCTTCCTTCTTCGTCTTCTTTAACCGAAAAGAAATTACATTCAGAGACCTAACATCCTATACAAGATTTGCTAGACTAATCATACTTAGTAATTTTCCTCTTTTACAGTGATCAAGTGAACTAAGAGTACTAAGCACCTTTCTGAGCTAAGATAAGTCATTAGGTTGCTGATCAAAATCTAAACCGATATTCCTAACATTACCTTCTCTAAACTCACAAATTCACAAGCACAAAAGCATTGCAATCTATAATAAGCATCATACTTAGTTTTTCTCGTAAGATTCAAGTTCTTCGGCAATCAAGGTACGATTCTTCAACTCTACTCGCATGATTTATGATTATATATACGTAACACATGTGTTGATACATACACATTGAGCATGGAAGGTCGGAAGTTTGCATCAATGATAATATCTGTTGATACGGATATATGTCCAATCCGTTAAGGGCGCCATAGAGCGTGTCCTAGAGCGCATCACGGTTTAATAGCCAACTCAGTACTGGTCCGACCTCACATGGTCCGTCCTAGTGAATCAACCAGTACGCTAAAGTCACTACACCCTCACAGCTAGTCCGAGCTAGCTGGGAAAAGGACTTCTAAACCTGGCTACGTCAGTACAAAGATGCCAAACGGACCGGACAAGATAGCCTCTCGGACGCCACCTTTACATTAAGACCAAACTTATATGTTGGAACCACTGAGATACTTCCGTGAGACTCTTGGCTCGGACATCCAGAGTTACTCAAGGGCATATCAACCAAGCAGACAGATCTGTCCGAAGAACTGACACGGACCCAACAGGCGGAACAGTACTCTCGGAGGGAAAAGGTCCAAACTACCCTCCCAGGCCCACTAATCGGTATTGGACTACTGTTCACTATTGGGCTATTGGCCAAAGGTAGCATTGGTGTCCAAATCTGAATCATACACTTGGCACCATCTTATGAGTCACTTCATAAGCTATCGTCTCTATAAATATAAATCAAGGTCCAAACTTTGAGGTAAGCCAGATCAAAGAAAGAAGTGATAAAGTTTCCAATATCATAACCTTCCTCTTAACTATTACATTGAGAGCTCCCAACACTCTCTTGAGTAAAGTCTCTTACCAGATTGACATTCGCAATTCGGATAACCCTTTCTAACCCCCCCCCCCCCCCCCCAATTAGTCTTTTCAGGTATCCAAGCTCGGACAGGTACTGCTTCGGATTTCAAGTAGGAGGCGGATATTAGACTAGGTTACTTGTAATATTTTAGTTAGTGTTTGAGGTCTTACCCCTCAACATTTGGCGCCATCTGTGGGAAGCCTTACAAAAGGTTCTATGCTTAAGACTAGGTTGATGGCAAGAACAAGACGGACAACATGGACCAGTGCTGCAGGCATCGGGACTCCACCTCCGCGCCCACGCGGACATCCACCAAACAGAGGACGGAGGGCCATTGCGGCTGAAAGGAATACTGGGGGAAGGAGATATCCGAGCGATGGCCACATAGCAAGCCCATCCTAAGATGAAGGAAGAGACGTTCCGCCCAGGGGGAATCCGTAATGTTCCGGAGAATGTGGTGCCCGAAAGTCGCGGAGTAGCGGAAGCTCAAGTTCCTCCGGCAGGAACACAGGGCCCACCTCCATGACAACACTTTACCATGCCAGATGGTCGTGTCATCCGCACTAACGACTTCGGACTAAGTGAGGATCAATTTAGGCGACTTCTCACAATAATCCAGGGTTGTCTGGGATCTAACAATGTACAACCCCAGCAAGCCACTCCGCCAGTGGTAAATCCGAGGCAAACAGAGCCCGCTTTATCGAGGAACGGGAAAAACAAATGTTATAACAAACAAGGCTTTGATGCTTTTTTATTCGAAGAGAAGACTCAAAAACTTAAAGACATCTGGATTGATAGCTGGGTGGGAGTTAGAAAGAGGAAGAGAAGTTCTAATCTGGCACATTTCTATTTTTGTAATAATATATTAATCTGGCTCTAGGTTGTTTCTTCCGATCAGCTCAAACGGTCGAGGTTTCTTTCTCGCTTTAGCCAAACATCGTGAAATGAAAAAAGAGAAGATACAAGCGCCAGCAACGTCTGATCCAGCAGAGGTTGGGGAATAGGCTACCACAGGAAGATTTGCGGAATCTCCTAGACAGGAGAGCTTCCACTTCCCAAGCCCGAAGAGAGGGAAGCCCAAATGGGCAGAGGGAACATCAAGGAGACGGAAACAGGCGACTTGGAGTCCCACTACAATTACCTCCACGGGCTGAAGATCACGTAGCTGAGACCGCTCCACTGGCCCGTTTAGATGAACTTCCCGCGGATGTAGCAATTCATCCTAGAACAGGAGAAATGATGACTGCGGAAGAAATCTATGCTCAACAAAAGGTCTTGGAAGCCTAGATTCTCAATCTCGGACGCTTGGTAAAAGATTATGAGCAGATAGCTACTAGCACACCAAATCCTTTGTGTGATGATATCATGAAGGAAAAGGAAAGAAACAAGAACTTGGATCAAGTGATTCCGAACTTGGAGTACTATTATGGAGACACTTGTCCGGTGGGCCACTTGACAAGGTACAATAGTAAGATGGATTCCAAAGGGATGAGTGACAATACAAAAGCTCTCACTTTCTCATCTACTCTCTTCGGAACAGCCATGGATTGGTATACTACGTTGCCAAACAAGTCAGTAAGATCGTATGCGGATCTATCTTCCAAGTTCCTGGGGCGATTTGGAAAATCGAAAAGAAGGAAACGAACCGTTGAGCACCTGGCAGAGGTCATACAAAGAGAACAAGAGGATCTCAGGACTTTCCTAGATCGCTTCAATACGGAGGTTATCCGAGTTGAGCCTCACAGTATTAAGGAGCGGGTCCGCCACTTGTATGCTAATACATACAACACAGAGCTCCGCAGGAAACTTTCTAGCCAAGAAGTGAGAAGTGAAAAGCATTTGGATGACATCTGTGAAGAGGTGATTTACGGAGAAGAGTATCGAAAGAATGTTCCAGTGAGAGCTGGTTCCAAGAAAGGAAAAGAGCCAATGAAGCAAGAGCAACTCCATGGAAAGTTCGATCCATGGAAGGATCACAGAGATAAGGGTTTCAACCGGGAAAGAAGTCCGCCGAGAAGATATGCGGATTATACCCGTCTCAATAGACCCAGATCCGACATTTTGCCAACCATTATTGAGAAAAAGTTGGATATTC
Organism: Plantago major; assembly: GCA_026545765.1. Taxonomy (NCBI): domain Eukaryota; kingdom Viridiplantae; phylum Streptophyta; class Magnoliopsida; order Lamiales; family Plantaginaceae; genus Plantago; species Plantago major. The sequence continues at coordinate 46,197,811 of CM048840.1, forward strand.
AATGGCCAAAGCCATCTCACAATAACCGGAAGAACAATAATGCAAAAGGGTATTGCAAGTTTCACAAGAGTCGTGGTCATGAGACGGATGATTGCATTCAACTGAAGATAGAGGTTGAACACTTAATAAGAGAAGGAAAGGTGAAGGAGCACGTCTACATGGATGAGCCTTCTAGGCATGATAGGACGGAATGGAGGAGGGAAGATAGGACCGCAGAACCACAACCCTATCCACTATCCTTGCCATCTCCGCCAAACAATCATCCACCCCACTCGGATCATCACCGATACGAGTATAATGATGACATTGAAATGGAGAATCTTCCATACAGTGGAGTGATCAACACCATAGCAGGTGGACCAACTGGAGGCGATAGCAGGAACGCAAGAGAACGGACAACTCAGAATCTGAGGAACAACGATAGGTCCTATGCTGCTCCAACGATCCGAGGAACCAACACTATATCCTTTGATGACAGTGAGATTCCCCCTCCTACGGTAGGAGGTGAGGACATAGATGATCCGGATGTCCCACTGGTGGTTTCTTTAACCATAGAGACTTATCGGGTAAACAAGATCCTAGTAGATACAGAGAGTTCCTCGAACATCATCGCCTAAAGGACAATAGATCAGATGAATCTGGGGAGAATCCGGTATGAGAGAGTCAATACCTCCATATTAGGGTTTGGAGGAGGAACTGTCCACCCCCTGGGAAGTGTCATGCTTCATGTATCATTGGGGACACATCCCACGAGAGTTACACAGCTAGTCTGTTTTGTAGTGGTGGATCGAACTTTTGACTACAATGCCATCTTTGGTCGTCCGGGGCTCAATCAATTCCGAGCTATACCTTCTATCCTCCATAATCGAATGAAGTTTTTGACCCCCAGCAGAATTGCAGAAGAAATAGGAAACATCCGAGAAGCTTGGGAGTGTTACATCATGTTTACCAGGAGGGCATCCGCGCCCGTGTTAGCAGTCTCTCAGACTTCTGACCCGCAAATTATTCTCCCACCAAAAAAGGAGAATCCCAACATTGGGATAGGGAGCCAGAAGGACAAGTTTCCCAAAAGTGCACGGATCGAACCTCATGTGACCCTCCAGGATGTTGGACTTGTTGTCGGAAGCCCGGACAAGAAGACTAAAATTGGAACGGAGATGAATGCAGAAGTGGAGATGAAGCTCATTGCTTGTCTTCGCGACAACAACGATGTCTTTGCTTGGAGTACTGACGACCTTAAGGGGATAGATCCGAGGGTCTCTGTTCACCGTCTGAACATGGACCCCTCGATTAAATATATCCGCCAGAAAAGAAAATATTTTGGACCGATCAAAGATGCCATCATATACGCGGAAGTTGACCGACTCATGAAGGCCGGACACATTGAAGAGGTTCGCTATTCCGATTGGGTTTGCAACGTTTTCTTAGTTGAGAAATCACCGGGCAAATGGCGGATGTGCAATGATTTCACTAGGCTAAATAAATTTTTCCCAAAAGATCCATATCCTTTGCCGCGGATTGACCAGTTGGTTGATTCCACAGCCGAATGCGCGTTACTGAGTTTCATGGACACGTATCAAGGCTTTTACCAGATTCGAATGGCCAAGGAAGATATTAAGAAGACAGCTTTCTTCACTGCGGGAGGGGTGTACTGCTTTAAAGTGATGCCTTTCGGATTGAAAAATGCCGGAGCTACTTACCAAAGGCTGGTAAATCAAATGTTCAAAGAAGAAATCGGCAAGACCATGGAGGTGTACGTGGACGACGTGCTCGTTAAAAGAAAAACTGAGGAACAACACATAGAGCACTTAAACAATGCTTTGCTATCCTTAGGAAGTATAGGATGAAACTTAATCCGGAAAAGTGCACTTCGGGGTAAAGGGCGGAATGTTCTTGGGCTATATGGTCACAGAAAGAGAGATAAGTGCAAATCCTGAGAAGATAAAAGCCATCCTAGACCTACCTCATCCGAAGAACGTCAATGAGGTACAACAGCTTATTGGACACCTCATGTCCTTAAGTCGTTTTATTTCGCGATCCGCAGAGAAGAACCTTCCATTCTTCAAAATCCTCCGGAAAGGAGAGAACTTTGAGTGGACTGCGGAATGTTCCGAGGCTTTTGCGAACTTGAAAAAGTACCTCCATTCCCCTCCACTGCTCTCCAAACCCATAGAAGGAGAACCACTATACCTCTACCTAGCCATTACGGAAGAGGCAGTGAGTTCCGTATTACTACGGATCCAAGCTAATGATCACATGCCAATCTACTATCTTAGTAAAGCCCTTGCAGGGGCTGGAGACAAGATACGTAAAGATTGAGAAATTTACATATGCTTTGGTTTACACCGCAAGACGGTTAAAACCCTATTTTAAATCTCATAAGATAGTAGTCCTAACTACAGAACCTTTGAAACAGGTCCTTGGAAGACTCGATCAATCCGGACGACTCTCTAAATCGGCAATAGAGCTGAGCGAATACGACATTAGCTATCAGGCTCTGATAGCCAAGAAAGCTCAAGTTATTGCGGACTTCTTAGCGGAGTATCCTGAAGCGGAGTCAGCGAAAGTCTCGGATAAACAGGCACTTGAGTGCCTGATTACCAAGAAGGTCAAACGAAAGTCAGCTCCGCCAAAGATTAACCCAGATAACCTTGAAGATGCTCAATTTATCAATCAATCTCGGACTATGACATGGGAAGAAACTCGGGTCAACCAAATGTTCCTCCTTGATGATATCACAAGAGAATCAAATACTGATAACTCCGGCCAGGATGCTAAAGGGGAAAGGAAACAAGGGTTGAAGATTCAGGAGCTTATAGAAGATCCTCAAACTAGAGAGCAGCCCACCCATATGTGGGCGTTGGAAGTGGATGGCTCATCCACCGGAAGAGTGGGAGGCATTGGAATCTATCTTAAGAGCCCTGATGGCGCGGAACTCGATTATGTGATATCCTTGGACTTCAAGGTTACAAACAATGAAGCTGAATATGAAGCACTGTTGGTCGGACTACGTATAGCCAAGTCTCTACAAGTCCATAAACTCAAAGCTTACACGGATTCACAATTGGTCGAAGCCTAGTTTTCTGGCGCTTTTGCTACAAAAGGCCCTTCAATGATCAAGTACCTTGAGCTACTAAAACTAGAAGTGAATTTCTTCGATGAGTTTACCCTGGAAAAATTTGACAAGGAATGGAACAAAAGAGCGAACACTCTGGCAAAGTACGCATCCGCAACAGCTTCTCTAGATACAAGGAGAGTTATTCTACTCACAATGAAGAATTCATCCGTCATGAGTCCTACTCCAACCATTATCGTCACTGAAACAGGAAGAAATTGGGTGACTGATATCTTTAGTTACCTCCAGGACGGATCATTATCTGCTGATCCAAAGGAGTCAAGGAGCGTACGACACCGAGCGAACAAGTATTTCGTACTTGGGAGAGATCTATATAAGAAGTCCTTCGCTGGGACTCATATGAGATGTTTGGGTCCACAAGAAGCGAGGACGGTGCTTTAGGAAATTCACAGTGGGACTTGCGGAAGTCATTCCGGTGGGCGGACTCTCGCTAAAAAAATCATCCGACAAGGTTACTACTGGCCTACCATTGATAAGGTTTCCACAAGCTTCGCCCAAAATTGCCCTGATTGTCAGTATTATGCAAATGTCCCCCATCGTCCGACACACCCTATGATTCCATCAGTCATAGCATGTCCGTTTGATCAATGGGGCATTGATATTGTCGGACCTTTCCCAAGAAGCACTCAACAGAAGAAATTCTTAATTGTAGCTGTGGAATATTTCACCAAATGGGTAGAAGCAGAAGCAGTAGCCACGATCACGGAAAGCCGCGTGCGGACATTCATTTGGAAGAATATCATTTGTCGCTTTGGCTTACCAAGAATTCTTGTCTCGGACAATGGTGCTCAATTTTCGTGCAACAGACTCAAGGTATGGTTGGCCTCTTTCAAGATTGAGCAACTCTTCACATCTGTTGGATACCCACAGGCTAATGGACAAGTTGAGTCCATGAATAAGACAATTTTTAAGATCCTGGAAAAGCGGCTGAGAACCTCTCAGGATAGTTGGGCGGATGACCTAGACGGAGTGCTCTTGGCACACCGTACCACTGCACGGACTGCCACTAGGGAAACCCATTTGCTCTGGTTTATGGCACGGATGCAGTCATCCCAGCGGAGATTGTAGTCGAAACGATGAGGGTCCAAAAATTCCATGATTCCGCCAATCAGGAAGCTCGGATCTATGATTTAGATATGCTAGAACAGAAGAGGACCGAAGCATTGGCCAATATCCACAGATATCAAGAAACTCCAGCCCGGGCCTACAACAAAAATATTCGAGCTAAAGATTTACAGGTCGGGGACCTGGTGCTCCGCAGAGCTGATATCTTGAGCAAGGTGGGGAAGCTTGAGCCTAAGTGGGAAGGACCTTACAAGATTGTTGGTGCGAGAGTGAACGGAAGTTACGAATTGGAGGACAAACACGGACACCCACTCAAGCATACTTGGAATGCCAGGAACCTTCAGAAGTTCTATGCTTAGGGATTGTTTTACGAAACTCTGCTAGTCGCTTGGATGTTTTTAGTTTTGAACTATTTATTACGCAGAACTCCGACAGTTCTGTTTTTTCTAACTCTTTTGTTATTGGCCATGCAGCCCACAAGTTGTAATTGAATTTCCATCAAATCAATACAACTTCTATCTTTCAATTCGTAAAAATAACATTTAGTGTTCATGTGACAAAAGAAGCAAGCAATGAATTTTATTCATATGTGAAACAGAGTATACATTAACACTGCCTTGCAGTCTACAACCTCGGATCTTTATCAGGATCTACTACTACAATACATTAACTGTGCGGAAAGTCTTTGGGGATACATCACCTTCCATTGAGCACATTCCTCCGACAGGAAAGTATTCCCCGTAGTCATCACTTCTAGGAACACCAAGAGTTTGATGTGCCTGTACAATACAGAATGGTTCAGTATGTTGGAATTTCTTACAGTATCACCATACCTTTGAATCCTTCTACGGATCCCATGCATAGTGTATACGGACACCAATTCCTATCCATCTTTAGAGGATCCAACCCTCTTAAAATTCAAGGATTTTCAACCAATTCAAGAGATATTTGAACCACTAAGGGCGGATTGACAGAAAGGGTTACCCGGGGCATTTTCTCAACCAACACGTTATTCCATCAGCCGGCTACCTTAGCGGTTTCTTTTGAGTAGCTGTCATTCAATACCCACACCTTTCCTGCATATAGGGTTTGCACCAGACAAGGAAAGGATGGGCGTATTGAAGGGCGGGCTAGTCAAAACGACAAGATAGAAGAAGGAGAAGGAGAAGAAGATGAATCTGGGATCATTTCGGTACAATTTATGTACTTAGATCATGGCTTTTTATAGAAGACTCTAACCACTTAGCGTCCGCCACATAATAAAGTCGGTGTTGGCGTTGGGCCTGGGCCATCAGTTTGGGCCAGATGGCGTCGGCTCTCTTAGGTTTACCCACTTTTGGTCACACTAAGCCCATGGGTAAACACTTTACAAACCACAAAAAAGATTGTCCGAGTAGAGCCCTCACCGGATAAATTTAATGAGTCATTGTTGGCCCAGTCCGAGCCACCATAAGTCGATAACTCATCATTGCTAGTCTATGAAGGACTACTCAGAATCTCACACTCGCGGGTAGACGCAACGGATATATCTAAGGTATCCGAAGTCCTATAAGTTCTAATCAATCATCATTGGTTTATACTTATTAAGAGGAGCAAGCAATACTACTTCGGATTTTTCCATACGTCCGCGGTAGGATAAGTTCCTCAATGCTAGAACACACGAATTATTAAGGATGTTTGACTTACTGCTACGGATGTCTATCATACGGACTTGAGAAAAGTCCGAGTAACCAAAAGTTGGATAATTCAGGCAAGATTATCAGATAAGGATAAACGGAACAAGACAAAATTATCTTAAACGTAATGGATAATTGTGCGGAAAAATATATTACAACAACAGAAATAATAGCAGAGTACTTGGCAATGTTCCGTGCCATCAGAAGATCAGAATTCAGAGATTACATTGTTTTCACGGGGCATACCCCGGAATTCTCATTGAGGGGAGAGCTGGCTTGGCCCGGCTTCATTAGTTGTAGGTGGATTAGTGGAGGACGGATTGACATTCGACGTGCCCGCGTGTGATTCCGCAACGGCATCAAAGGAAGCCTTGATGTTCTCGAACAAGTTGAAGTCCGCATCATGGCCGACGATTCGAGAAGGCATGAAGTACCAATCCTTCAGATAGTTCATGTTTTCATGGAACGGCGTGAAGCATACCTTTCCTACAGCCCTCGGGACACATTTATGGAGGAAAGGTCCGCCATTGGTGATTTCAATTTCACCTTCCTCGATGACCACCTCCGCGAACACACATGCCGCTAAACGCTCATCCGGGACGACCTCCACCGGGAATTCGACTCCACTGGCATCCGCGGATGGATCCAATCCTTCCTCCTTCCAATCAAAGCTCGGAGACACTAGCCCTTTCGCATGCAGTTGGCCAATGGCGGACGAGAACACCTCTAGACGAAGAGCATCGGCCTTGTCCGCCATAAAGAACTTGAAGGAGTCCGACTTCATGAAGTCCCTCACCGCTTCGAGCCGGGCGAAGTGGAGATCTTCGAGGAGCGCATCCTTGGACTCCAGGAATGCCTTCATCGACTTATCGATAAAGTTGTCCTGCCACTCCAAGTCCGACTTTACTTCCTGCCAGCTAGCCTTCAACTTAGCAATAAGCGTATCCTTCTTTTTCAGTTGGGCCTCCGCCAGTTTGACCTTCTCCGCCTCCTCCATGGATGCAGCCAAAGCCTTATGCAGGTCCTCCTCAATAGTGGCCCGCTGGCTGGCCTTCCACTGCATGGCCTTGATCATGCATCCGAGCTACAAGAAGTCCGCACAGTCAAAAGTTATATTTCTATCATAAAAGATGAAAGCATGGAAAGGAAGACACGCAGAAGTTGCTTACCCTCTGATGCAGCTCGTGGATCTCTCCGACCCGCTCAACCTCTGGGAGTCCGCGACTCCGTTCATACTCTGCATCGAGAGCTGCTTGGTTGGACAATGGCAGGACAGCAGAGAAATGTTACCTCTTCGCTTCAAGGGAAGCATCCGAGGTTGCGCCGCTCTTCCTCCCCGAGGCAATGGCATCCCGCATCAACATATCCCGCGGAGGTGCGAATGCAGCAGAAGCTGGTGGCTTCGACGCCGTGGTGCTGCGGGTTGCAGGACCTTTGCCCTTGTCAGGCAACTCCAAGATTTGCGGATCTTCGCCCGCCTTCTTCCGCCTTTCCTCTTCCGCAGCGAACACGGCTGCATTTTTGGGTCCGCCATAGGCAGACCCGCGGAAGTGTTAATAATTTTGGCTCTTTGGCCAGTGGCTAGCTCAAGGGCTTGCTGCTCCCTCTGTTGTTTCTTCTTCTCTCGGAGGGTAGACATGATATATTCGAACTAGTAAGCTGCAAAAAAGAATAAACGATATCAGGCACAGACTTACATACGAATAGCGGACAATTACTGAACAATAAAGAACACACGAGTCTCAAGGAACCCTTACAAAAGTCGGTCTTTCCTCCGAACTCAACGACGCCAGTCAGTCCGCACAGATACGGCAGCGGCTGACATATCAATCCGTGAAACGGATATGTTGGTAGATCATTTTTCTTATGGATCTCCGCCACCTACGGAGCCACATTCTGGGGAAGGGGGCGCCAGTTTGGGATACTTTCCCTTAGAAACTTTGTGGGCAACCCCCACTGCTCCCGTCTCCTCGCGGACTCCCCAGGCTTCAAGGCCATCTGCACGAAAATGTATTTTTCCCACCATTTCGATCCGAGCGAGGAAATGGGATCGAAAATAAAATTGTATGGTTTCCTATTTACAAAAGTATAAAAAAGAGGATTCCCCGGACTGAAAGTTACATTGAAGAGCTGCCTGAAGTTTTCAAAATTCACAGACTGCCCCTTCTTCGCACAAAAAAGCGCGAAGCAAATTAAGTTTCCCAAGGACTTGGGAATAACCTGGCTCGGACCAATACCAATGTGATTCAAGATGTGCTTGAACTCGGAGGCAATGGGAAGCTTCCATCCGCAAGAGAATGCCGCTTCGTGCACACACATGTATCCAGTGGGCGGATTGTAAAAGGCATGCCCAGGCTCCGGAACCATAATTTCGACGGACTTAGGAATTTCCCATTTCCGTCTCCACTCCGGAATATCTTCAGGTTTTACCTTAGACGGACATGTGGGAAGCAAACCATCCGCGTTCAATTCCCCATACGAATCCGCAATAACTACAGCGGACGCAGGACGAGGGAATTTGGTTCGCGCTGCCTTGGCCCCACGACCCTCAACCAGCGGAGGATTGGGTTGAGCGGGCACCCCGGGGTGCAACACAATTCGACGCTCCGAACGGCCCTGCGGACGAGTGGTTTGAGAGGCTTCCTCCTCCTCTTCCTCGTCATCCTCATCCTCTTCTCCATATTCATCCTCTTCTTCTCCACCTTCGGGTCTCCTAGATGTACTCGGGTTGTTCGGACTTGTTTCCGCCACAACACGGTCCTCCTCACCAGCCTCAAACATCTCTACATCGTCTGCCTCATGAACAGAGTCGCCTTCATGCTCCATCCGAGGCACACTTCCACCAGCCGACAAACCACCACTACCGATGGTCCGAGATTGGACTCGCACCCTGGTTCTCGCAACATTTCTCTGGCTACTCACCGTATCATTTTGAGTAGCAGCAGTATCACGGACCCCTTGCCCCACATCTGAATCACCGGACGAGACAACCTCCACAACGTCCGCCTTGTTTACTTCCGCAAGAAGTCTGTTCTGCGGAATCTCCAACTCCAGTTCGTCTGACGCGGATGAAGTTGCCGCACCAGATTCGGATCCTTGGTTCGTTCCATCATCATAATCAAGGACTTCGTGTTGATTCTGACTATCGCTCTCGGACATCCTAGGGCACAAGGAAACGGATTAGAAAACGGCATGGTGGTCGTCTGAGAGTTCGTTTATGTATCTTATTAAGTCCTATGACCCGACAAAATCTTAGTTTACGGCGAGTTCCTATGGGTCACTTTTCTCTACCTATTGACACCTACCTTGGCACGCAAGGTCACGACACAGGGAAGTTCTAGGTGCCAATTGGCACTATTATCTACCATGCAGGGCGCCATAATATCAAGGTTCAACAAGCCTGCTGGCGCTATATCCTACCATACATGGCACATTCATAGGGCAAGCATACGAGTCATATCCACATATTGAAACTACAAATTCAACTACGGAACACATGCAATAGTGGGGTAATCAAAACTCAACATATGGCACATCACTTGGCAAAAAAAATACCCTATCTCTATAGCATACGAGCACGGAAATTCAACAGAGTATACATGCGTCCGGGGTAGAAGAAACCATATTCGCAATTTCGAGGAAGCCAGACTTACTTGATAAAGAAGCTGGACAATGGTTGACGGACAACGAAGTCTGGCTAGCTCTCCGACAGTGACTTGCAAGGAAGATATGAATACTCACTCGAAACCTTGTTTGCTCGGAAGTTAGTTACTTGCTCGGAATGCTTAAGAGTGCTCTGAATACAATTCGGCTAAAGTGTGACAATGACAAAATTGCAATCTATTTATAGAGGGATAGTTGGGGAAGATGAAGCGTCACATCACTCGGATTTCAACCCTAGCCGTTGATCATTTCAATCCAACGGTTGCATCGGCTTACATTTGGCGAAATTACATAGCACCCCATTAAATTTACTTTGGAAATTCTCCACTATCTCGGGATCATCACCTATGGGCTGGAAGGACGATTTATTGGGCCTCTTGGATCGCTATTCATCGGCCCGGATGAACCATTTCACATATCTGGCCCAACGGATTACTTCCTACACACTCTTCTACAATGAACTCCTTCCTATCCTAAAACCGTACTCGAATCTCGATATATCTCGGATACAAATACCTTTTCCTTCTACGGTCCGTGTTAATTCCTATCCTGGACCATAGAATGAAAAGGGGGGGGGGGGGGAGAGAGAGATATATAAATTTCCGAAAACACGGATACGGATGGTGTGACATAAAAAGAAGGGATTTTCTCCCTCACATTTAACGATTCGGACACGCTCCTAAACACACTTGTTCCTCTACTTATAGTTCCACAACTGTCTTCTACTAAGATACTTGGAAACTAGGGGGACATATGTTGATACAGATATATGTCCAATCCGTTAAGGGCGCCATAGAGCGTTTCCTAGAGCGCATCACGGTTTAATAGCCAACTCAGTACTGGTCTGACCTCACATGGTCCGTCCTAGTGAATTAACCAGTACGCTAAAGTCACTACACCCTCACAGCTAGTCCGAGCTAGCTGGGAAAAGGACTACTAAACCTGCCTACGTTAGTACAAAGATGCCCAACGGACCGGACGAGATAGCCTCTCGGACGCCACCTTTACATTAAGAGCAAACGTATATGTTGGAACCACTGAGATACTTCCGTGAGACTCTTAGCTCGGACATCCAGAGTTACTCAAGGGCAGATCAACCAAGCAGGCAGATCTGTCCGAAGGACTGACACGGACCCAACAGGCGGAACAGTACTCTCGGAGGGAAAAGGTCCAAACTACCCTCCCAGGCCCACTAATTGGTATTAGACTACTGTTCACTATTGGGCTATGGGCCAAAGGTAGCATTGGTGTCCAAATCTGAATCATACACTTGGCACCATCTTATGAGTCACTTCATCAGCTTTGTCTCTATAAATATAACTCAAGGTCCAAACTTTGAGGTAAGCCAGATCAAAGAAAGAAGTGATAAAGTTTCCAATATCATAACCTTCCTCATAACTATTACATTGAGAGCTCCCAACTTTCTCTTGAGTAAAGTCTCTTACCGGATTGACATACGCAATCCGAGTAACCCTTTCTAACCCCCCCCCCCCCCCCCACTTAGTCTTTTTAGGTATCCAAGCTCGGACAGGTACTGCTTCGGATTTCAAGTAGGAGGCGGATATTAGACTAGGTTACTTGTAATAGTTTAGTTAGTGTTTGAGGTCTTACCCCTCAACAATATCCATGTTTTAATGATCAACTATGCTATGTTTAATCTATCCTCCCCACCCGTTAATATGCATGATTTAATTTTCTGCGATTATATGAATTTTGGAGGTTCTCAAAGCATGCTATTTCTGCCCACCTTGCCTCGATTAGGTTTAGGGGAAATGTGAACTAATCTTAAGAGTTTTTATCACCATTCTAAGGAACATGGCAAAGAAAATCATTGTAGGTGAAGTTGGAAGAGGCAAGTGTTTGGAAGCTTTGAAGAGGATGGAACGTGGTGAAATTAGCAAGACTAGGGAAGAAGGATCATCGCAGGAGTTGGAGGAGGCACACTAGCTAGAGGATCATTACCGAACTTTATCTCGTAACTTCGATTCTCCTTTGGCAAGAATTGAACATCATGAAAAGAAGAACAAGGAGAAGTACCCACATACCTACTATGAGACTTTGACAATGGATCATGAAGGCTGGTATCGTTGGGAGAAGAAAAGGTTGCAAGATGAGCATGAGGAGCGAGGCTCTAGCTAAGTTGGAGGAAGAATTCTTGCAAACAAGAGAGAAAATAAGGAAAGAAAGAGATGAAGCACTCGCAAGAGCTAGGAAGGAGATGGAGGAAGATTTGAGGAGAGCTCGTGATCTTTTCTATGAAGAAGAGTATGGAAGGAAAAGAAAAGGTGACTTCAACACAAACGAAGGAGAATATCTTCTTTCCGACCAAGGGTGAGGCGTAATGCAAGAAAAACTACTGGAGGGTGTAGGCCTAGTCATGTGCTCGCGGTGAAGAAAAAGTAAATCATTGAGAAAAAGTTGAGCTCGATGGGAGAGAAAGCTAACTTTGTTGATCACACTGATGGAGAACCTGACCCTACTCACAAAAACAAAAGACCATGTGTTAACTGGAATGACTTGGAAGAAACAGTGCAGGGCCTTGAACACCAGAAACCAAGGGAGCAAGAGAGGCAAGAGAAGCTAAAGGGCAAGGTAATTAACATGAATGGTTTTGTTTATGAGGAGGAAGACCCCGAGGAAGCTAGGAAGTGCTATACACCTGATCACCACCCCTACGAATCAGATTATGAAGAGTTGGAGTGATCTACTAAGGAGCGGCCACCATACCTGACAGGGGAGTTTTCTCATTACCATTACTTTCTTTTTTACTGTTTTGTGCTAAGGGACTAGCACAAGCGTAGGTTTGGGGGAGGGTAACGGTAACTCGAAATTCAAAATTTTTAGGGCCGTTGTTTTTGATAGTTCCTTATTTTATGCACTTATTTTCTGGTCGTCGCACTTTTATTTCTTTCCTATTTTCGATGATTACCGAACTGTGACTCGCTATTTATTTGCCGAGCTGTGACTCGAAGTTTATTCAAGCCTATTTAATATTTAAGTCTTTTATTGTTTTGATTAAAGCACTTTCATTTACTTACGTCGATTGTTGAGGAACCTATGTTCTCATAAACAAGAGATCTTCATTGATGTGTCAAATCAATGTTTTAAACTTGTTTGTAGCCAAGAGTTAATTCTCAACACTACGAAAACTTGTAGTGTAGTGAAGTTAACCCCGAGGTCGGTCTCTCAGGATTTAACTTTGTTCTTTTCATGGAATATAATTATCAACAAAAAAGCAGTAAAAGGTTGTTTTGCTTCGGCATCGAATTCTAATTACTTGTCTAACTCTAACTCTAAACGCAAAGAAATCAAACACAAGTATATCGATTTTATGAAGATAAGTTATCAAATTACAGAGTGGTAATGAATAATCGATGCTAGCTAGCAGGAATAGATGTAATAATAACGATGTCAATTTATCTAGTTATCACCGGGATACATCCTAACGATTATTACAATGCAGTCTTTTCTAGGCAGACATCTTATATCGGATAATGTACGAAGGACTATGACAATGAGTTAACTTAATTTGTTCTGGAAAACATATATCATTAGTGAAGTCGTCAATTCCACTAAGCTACAATTAACATGCTAATGGAGTTATTGTGTTTGCAATGAACCTGTTGGGTGTGAAGTCCCCCAAACACTTGTTAAGTTCTTCCTAAGTCGCCTAAGTCCATATAACTACAAATCGTCCCAAGTCAAGGTCCAAAGCTAGGGTCTCAAACACTCCAAGTTCCAAAGCACTAATGGGTAAGAACATGCACAAGTAACTTTGGGAGGGGGGGGGGGGTTAGAACCGTAGACTCGGTTTGCTAAGTGTCAAACCGGGTAGAGACTTTACTTGAGAGAGATTGAAGATCAGCTCTGTATAGTGATCGGGATTAGTTTGTAATGATGACTTGACTTCACTTACCGTTTATATGGAAATGGGTGCCATATATATAGAGATATCCCAAAGAGGAAGGGCTCCGTTGGATCGTGCCATGTGTAAGGCTCGGATTGCGCCAGCAATGCTCTATTAGGCCCTTGGACCATTAAGAAGACTTAACCCATTTCCCTTTTAGTCTTTCGAGAGTGGTTTAGTCATTCTCCGAGAGAAATTAGTGACTACTGAAGTCCGTCTCGGACCTTCATCCGAAAGTGTAGGTCCGAGGGCCTAGTCCAAGTCACAATCTCATGTCTAAAAGCAACTCCCATAAACCACAAGGCATAGTGGTTCCGACCTTGATAGCCTCGGATCCTATTTTCTCTCTTGGTGCCAGTTCACTTGGTTCCTTATGAGGTTAGAAACTTATGTCCGGATCATCGTCCGGGTCGAACCCTCATGTTCTCGGACTATGGTTTGGGTCAGACCTACTGTCTTTGAGGTCTAGTTCATCGTTTCACTCAGGAGGATCATACCAGAGGTGGCCATAGGGTCGTACCTTGAGGCCTTGGACCTTAGACAGCTCGAAACGCCTTAGGATTCGTTCCAAAGGCGTCTATGACGGATTGGATATATTTCCGTATCAACATATGTCCCCCTAGTTTCCAAGTATCTTAGTAGAAGATAGTTGTGGAACTATAGTTTAAAATGGGGAGAACATTTTTGTTTTTCGTTCAATCCGTCCCTCATAAGAAGAAAAAAGGTCTTTAGTCCGTGCCCTTTGTCGTCCTTACCTGCGGAATAATCCCGCGTGGGACATCCGAAAGGACGATAGTCCGTGTGGTTTGCAGAGAAATCCACCTTTTGTAAAAAGATTGGGTTTATCTTGTGTGCACTAATCGATTCTTCGGAAGTTCCAAAATAAGACCTACGGGCGATTTCATAGATCCACACTCGCAAGCCATTGAGGACAGTCGGACGGACGAGGGTCCATGTGACGTACATAGTTGATTATTCGGGATAATCCAACTTGGGATGTCCGAACGGATAAGAGTCCGTGTAGTTTCAAGATCAAAGAAACCATCGTGTAAAAAGATTGGGTTGATACTGTTTTTACTAATCAACTCTTCGGAGCCAAATAAGGACCTACGGTGATTTCATAGCTGCAGACCCGTAAGTCATTAGTGAAATCCGGACGGACTAGGGTCCGCGTGACGTACATAGTTGATTATTCGGGATAATCCAACATGGGATGTCCAAACAGACGAGAGTCCATTTAGTTTCAAGAGCAAAGCAGTCATCTTGTAAAAAGATTGGGTTGATACTGTTTTTACTAATCAACTCTTTGGAGCCAAATAAGGACCTACAGGCAATTTCATAGCTCCACACCCATAAGCCATTAGTGAAATCTGGACGGACAAGGGTCCGCATGACGTACATTGATTTATCTATCCGACTGAGGAAGAGGGATCATCTCCGAACGGATGAGAATCTGTCCGAGTGAGGAAGAGGTATCATCTCCAAAGGGATGAGAATCTGTGTTGTTTATGATGATTTATCCGCCCGAGTGAGGAAGAGGTATCACCTCCGAATGGATGGGAACCCGTGTTGTTTATGATGATTTATCCATCCGAGTGAGGAACAGGTATCACCTCCGAACGGATGAGAATCCGTGTTGTTTATGATGATTTATCCGCCCGAGTGAGGAAGAGGTATCACCTCCGAACAGATGAGACTCCGTGTTTTTTATGATAATTTATCTGTCAGAGTGAGGAAGAGGTATCACCTCTGAACGAATGGGAACCCGTATTGTTTATGATGATTTATCCGTCCGAGTGAGGAAGAGGTATCACCTCCGAACGGATGGGAACCCATGTTGTTTATGATGATTTATCCGTCCGAGTGAGGAAGAGGTATCACCTCCGAACGGATGGGAACCCGTGTCGTTTATGATAATTTATCCGTCCGAGTGAGGAAGAGGTATCACCTCCGAATGGATGGGAATCCGTGTTGTTTATGATGATTTATCCGCCGGAGTGAGGAAGAGGTATCACCTCCGAACAGATGAGACTCTATGTTGTTTATGATGATTTATCTGTCATAGTGAGGAAGAGGTATCACCTCTGAACGGATGGGGATTTGCCCATAATGGCCATGAACAGTTGCTCCCGGAGTGGCCAATACGTTGAGTGAGTGGGTTTCCTAATGATTGGGGCCTTTCCGTATAAGGCATAATATAATAATTAGGAATAACAAATTAAATTTATTCTAAATTCCTTACGGGGTCGGGTTCATGGATAGTAGCACTAGTAATGCAAGTAACGACAGACGATATAGAATTAAGATGAGTCAAAGTATAGGAAGCAGAAAGCTTACCTGTTTGTCGTTTACTTCGAAGGTGTGGTGGGATATATGGTTCAATAGCCTTGTGAAGGGCACCTATCGCATCTTCAAACTCCCCACAATCCTCCTGTTTACTAGCTTCGAGTTCTTGATGGTTCCCTTGAGTATCTTCTTGCTTGGTGTATGCCTCTTCTTCCATAGGCTTGGTCCATTGAGCTTTGGTTTGTACGAGTGGTTTGATATCTCCTACCTTTGTCTCAATCGACTCCTCCATACTTTCCATTTGTTTTTTGCGTACGACTTCGACATGTCCAGTTCTCATCATCTCTTCTTCTCCCTAGACTAACTCCTTGGTTATTTCAAGTAGTTTCCTCATAACTCCTCTCATGTCGACAGAAGTAACATCGTTGTCCAAATCCCATACTTGATTAGCCAATTTTTTTAATTCATCTGCTTGGAGCCATTGACCATAATCCCTCAGTTTGTTGCATAGATGATGGACATTCTTCTTCATATCATAAAGTTCAATTTTCCTCATCATTTCTCTCATAGACTCCTGGATAAGTCGATTGCATATCTCAAAAAGTTCGTTCAGTTCAATCTCCATGATGACCCCATCGCACTCCTTGTCAATCAAGTCTGTATAATCCTTTTCTATCTTCTTGTAGAAGTATAATAATTGTGTGTGCTTGACCTCGGGTTCCTTATGCAATGCGATCTTGAATCTCATCCAAACTTCATGGAACATTTCCCCTTCTAGTTGCTCAAAGCTTCGATGTTCTTCAAACCAGGTGGATATTAAGGACCATGGAAATCAGATATATTGTAAATGGAATTGGCTTGCGACCTCCTCCCATGTCTTCAAACTATTCGTCGGTAATGTTTTCAACCAATTTCTTGCCCTTCCTTTCAAGCAATGTGGATAAAGGAACTTCCTAATCTCTCCACTCGATATGTCATGAACCATCTCGTAAAAGTCCTCCATGAACCGTACTTCATCCTCTCCTTCTACTCCATAGAATTTTGGAAAAAGTTTGAGATACTCGGGTTTCACATCATATTTCCTCAACCCATCTTCCCAGTAAATGTAGCATTCATCAGGCCTTAGTAATAGTTTCCATCCCAGCTCCTTCCTTCTCCTCGGGTTTGCCAATGTCATCTCTTGATGGTTCTCAAGGTGTTTCTCCTTGCATAAAGACTAACAGACAAACTTCCGCAGATATAGACAGATAAAACTAGAGAAAGATAATTCTAGTTTCGAATAAACCAAAATATGAAATTACGTATTTTTGGGTTTTATTTTATTTTTTTTAATTAACGTAAACAGATAAGCAGATGTCAATGAAAATAGATGATTTAAAATCAAGTAGAGAGAACATGTAAGAATCAACCTTTACTTTGATATGGGTTTATATCAGGAATAACAAATAGCGATGCTTATGGCTGAAGTGTCACACATGCAACATATCTTATACTAAGGCGCAGTCAGTAAAGATACCATATGTAGGCTATCGTCTATCTCAAAGCTGTCACCAATGGCTAGCTCAACAACAAACCTTAGACAGAATAACAAGTTGTAGATGCGGCTGACATCTCCTAATCTAGTGCAATGAATATTCATGCATCTTATCTTAAACAACACAGGAATGAACGACAATCGTACAACTAACATAGTTACTAAAACTATTCCATCATATATAGATGATGTGCACACAGAGATTTCATTTTCCGTTGTAGAACCTGTAATCCCTAAATACAATCAAGATTAAATTTATAAGTCGGAAGTCCTCAAATCCACAGTTTATAGCGGAAAGTTGACTCGATATCGTTCTCCACGGACACTTAGCATAGGAAAAAGTAAATAACATTGTAACTGAATGCATAAAAGTAAACAGTTTGATCTCAGATAGAATAATTGAATTGCAGTAAACCCTAAATTGCTTTGTTGTGAATCAATAATGGAAAGGCGTAAAGGTTCTCCAACCTCCCCCTGCTATGGTGCTCAAGGCGCAGTCAGCACGAGTACCCCTACTCAGTTCAATGAAACTACTGTGTCACTCAGCAGAACATCACACCACAAAGGATGTATAGAGTTGTATAACCACGATTTACGTCTAATAACTATTCCATTAATATATCACGGTATACAAAGAAGTAGCGAAAGCAGAGTTACGGCGGTTCACCTTTAGAAAAGAAAGTTAGCTACTCATAGTAATCTAAAATAGAAATAAAAAATCTAAGAAGAAAGGAAGAAGAAGCTTAGTCTCTGATGTCTTCGTGTTGCTTCTTCTAGGGTTTCCTCCTAGCGAAACCCCACATACCGGCGTGGCCCTCAAAAGCTACATGTTTATGAGGGTTGATGACATGTATACCAAACCAGCACGCACAAAACTGCGGAATTCAGTAAAACATACACTACCAAAAAATTAAGACAAAAAAGAGCCCATTGATGGCCAACCAAAACATACGAGTCGGTAAAACGACTGCAAAAAATAGTATGTCAAAAGAAAAAAGAAAAAATAAAGGAGCAAGTAGTCTATGTGTGAAGTATCTTCTGATGATGAAGAAGGAGATGGAGAAACGTCATTGGAAGAAGACGTAGTTGAATGATAGATCCGAAAGGATAAGTCCCCTTGAAGTTACTTTTTGATACCCTATTCATCTTTTGATGAAACTTAGCCACTTTTCTTCTATATTATCCTACCTACTTTACTTACCGAGCCAACCTGAGTACTACTTTGATTTGTACATTGACTTGTGGGAGTAGGATTACACAACATTGCCGCGAGGTAATGACCGTATTATATGACTTGAAGGACATTGGGTTACAATTGTAACCGCTGGACGTAGTGAGTATTGCTTACTTGTTACTTGTTTGTTGTGGAGTCATAGAGGTCCTGAGATTAAGTGAGTTAGTGGAGTACGAAACCTTAGAGATTAGTTGCTTATCCATGACAGTTTATGCTCATTACTCATTTCCTAGTCTTATTATTTATCGTTATTACCTTGCTCAAGGATGAGCAAGAAACTGGTTTGGAGGCGTGATGTGACCATGAAATGTGCATTTTTACTCACTTTTAGACCCTCGTTTTTTGCCCAAGATTCAATATTTACATCATATTATGGCCAATTACCAACTTCTTGTGTAATCGCATTTTCGGAAATTGCATGATTTTCGGTGCCAAAACGTCATATTTATGTGAAACCGAGGAAAATAAGAAAATACACTTATTTTCCCGTACACGGTGTTCGAGGTTTCCAATCAAGGCATGTGACCAACCAATGCGAAGATAATTGAAAATTCCACATCATTGTAGAAGACCACTTTTCGAGAAAACGAAGTTACGAAGCCAGAAATTGAATAACAAGACGAAGTAGACAGAACCTGCAACAATCGACCAACTGTGAGTCGATCCTTCCACAAAACAGGCTTTTTCTCTGTCCGTCAAGCTAGTGCCCACCATTCCAACCTTCCTTAATCATTATGTGCGGTTGGAGGATGAATTTTACAGTATAAATAAGTGTGTTGGGTGATGCGTCAAATCAAGTCTTTAATTTGTTTATAGACAAAGGCACAAATCAAGATCACTAGAAAACTGTAGTAAAGTGATGAGTTGCCCCGAGTGTCGTTCTCGAAGGACTTGACTAAGCTTTGTTTGCAAATGCAAGTTTAGTTAATCGACTGGAAAGCTGGTAAAGCAAGTAACAGAGAGTCGTGAATAGTTTGTGCTTCAAAACAAATGTAACTCAAGGTTT
The DNA here is from genome assembly GCA_026545765.1 of Plantago major. Classification (NCBI taxonomy): domain Eukaryota; kingdom Viridiplantae; phylum Streptophyta; class Magnoliopsida; order Lamiales; family Plantaginaceae; genus Plantago; species Plantago major. The sequence continues at coordinate 46,217,318 of CM048840.1, forward strand.
GTTATGAAAGACCCAACCAATCAACTCTATCTCAATCCCTCTAGAAACAAATACAAAGAACGCTTCGCTTTATCTCTATAAAGAAACACAGGTCGGTGGTAAGTAAATGGTTCATGCTAGCAAGTAAGGTCTGTGATGTGATTAAATTACTACTTAGGAAAACAAGGAGGAAGCAGTCGTCATAAACAGACTATGCTAACCAAGAGATCGTTCGCTAAGGAATCAATTAGGCTACCACACAGTTGAAAGCAAACAATTACTTGTAGAAATAATTTGACTTGTTTGAAATAAGTACTTCTAATAACTAGAAAACAGAAAATGCAATGTAGTTGTTTGTAAAAATGAGGTAGAAAGAACACGGTAGTTACAATCAAGCAATGCTAATTCACTATAGGGATACGTTCATACTATCACACGGTCGGTGTACGGAAAACTTATCAATTCAACCTTTACCAAACGAGTTTGATGATATTTGAACTAGAGAAATCATGGGTCGTCAATCCACGATCCTTAACCAAAACGTTTTAGAGAATCTTTGAACGAGAGTATTGAATTGAAAGGTTTTTACGAAGATCTTTGAACTAGCCTAACCTATATGAACGATTTCAAACCCTAGAAGCGAATATGCAAAGCTATCACGCAACTACCATGTTTGGAGTGATTTAGCTACTCATAATCGAAGCAAGGATGAAAGAATACAAGATATTGGTCATGATTAACATAAACAGAATGATAATCGCATGCAAGCTTAAACAATTCGAGAAACTAAGCAAGAACGAATTGAATAAGATAAAACAATAGAGATTTACCACAGTAATCAAGGATTCGATATCAATCCTTTGTTAAACAAGCAAAATCAAGCTCCAAATTTGTCAAAGTATGATATGAAGTTTTTTCTATGAACTAGGTTAAAAGAAGTATGAGAGAAAAATCCCAATTCTAAGCTAATAAGGAAAACCAAAAATTCTATTATGTGTCTCTCGCCGCGGCGGAAGGAATAGCTCACCACGGCGAGCCTTCTTAATCGAAGAATATATAGCTCTCGCATAAGTTCGCCGCGGCGAGCTTCAATCTTCAAAACAGGAGCTTCATTCGCAAAATCTCACCGTGGCGGACTAATTTCCTCGCCGCGGGGAGCCTTCCTGCAATTTCCAGGTCCAAGCTCGTAAAATCTCGCCGCGGCGAGCTATGCTAAGCAGCTCGTCCTCATTTAGCTCAAAAGACGTCAAATCCTGCAAAATGTAAATAAAACACCAAGGCATAAAAACGAACTAAAAAGACTATAAAACTAAAGACAAAGACTCACAAAGACCGCTAAAAAGGACCCAATGAGACTCTAAATTATCATCTCATCAAACTCCCCAAACCGAACCTTTGCTCATCCTCGAGCAAACAGACAATCCTAGACGCAACTAGACTCGAAACCACGAAAACAAATAAAGAGTCAAATTCCCAAGCGGCCGAATCTACCATTGAAAACATTAAATTCACAGAATGTAGAAATTTTGTTCTCAGCCTAACCTTGGCAGAAATAGTAAGCATGTAATCAGACACGCGCTACAAAAAAACAGGGGTTTAGCGACGGAATTATCCGTCGCTAAACCCCTGCCGATCCGTCACTAAGGCCTTAGCGACGGATAGACGCCCGTCTTAATGACGGGCGTCTCTAAGGTGAATTAGCGACGGATTTATATCCGTCGCTAATAGCCACGGAATTAGCGACGGATAGGGCGTTGACCCTCCGTCGCCATTAGAGACGGATAATTATCCGTCTCTAATCGAATTAGGGCTAGAACGCCCTAATTCGCTGTTTAGCGATGGATAATTATCCGTCGCTAAACAACGAACTAGGGCATTCTAGCCCTAATTTGTAGTTTAGCGACGGATAATTATCCGTCGCTAAACTACTGTTTTTTTTAATTTTTTTTTTAAATTATTTTATAATTTTCACCTGTTTTTTTCAACAAATATAATAGTGATATGTCACAAAGGAGAAATTGCATTAATTAACAACAACGATTCGTCCAAAAAACAAATTATCCAAAATAAAGTCTACATATCTGAATATAAATCCAAATATCCAACAAAGTAAAAAGTAGCATAGTATCCAAAATATCACAACATCACTAAGACAAGGGGCCGGGGGTATTCTGGCTCATATACAAGCGGCAGAGCTCTTCCATCCTCTGATTCATACGAGCCTGCTAATCCCTGAGATTTCCAATCTCAGTCTGGAGAGGAGTCACTGCTTCATTCACCATCTGCTCGACCTGCCCCTGTGTGTAAACACCACCATGTCCCTGAGATTGCTGCTGGGACACGGAGAAGCTCTGCGTCAGTGTCTCGCCATAACTACCAAGACCATAAACCCGACCCTTGTTGTCGGGTGGGTTGACCTGTAGAAAGATCCAGTCTTGTTCTTCCACGGACAACTCCTCACCCTCGAGTAGCCTCTCCGCAATGATCCGCTCCACCTCACTCTGTAATAGTCAAGTGTATACGAAATGAGCTACAATTTCATATTTAATTTACAATACACATGCATATACAACTGTAACACTTAGCAAATACACATACCGCAATAAGCTCGGACTTCTGGTCCACCCAAACGCCGTTCTTGAACTTCCCCATCTTCATTTGCTCTAGGCAAGTCTTGGGTTGGTTCAGGTTCAGCTAAAGAACATTATATATTGCAACAAGTAGTTAGTAAGTTGGTAGGAATGCAAACAAGTGGTAAATTGGTATAAATGAAAGCAATACACATGTGTACAAATCATTTTGTAATCAGAACACACATATATATACTTACCGACATCTGGCGATCAGTGACAACAGCTCGTGACCCGAAGTGATGCCTGGCAAAGCCCTTACCATCTCGCGGCTCAGTCAGCCGGTTCTTCCTGTTCTTGTAGGACTGATCCTCGACGTGATTAAGTCTCCAATACTCATGCCACATAGCCCACTCTTCGTCCCCAATATGCCTATACTTTGGCGTCTTTCCTTTGTCTCGGTATTTTTTCATGTCAGCCACCATATGCCAATACAGGTCAGAGCCCAAACTCTCGAAAACAGGCCACATCTGGGGAATAAGGCCAGTCGGAATGTAGTATTTTTTCTACATTCCAATTCCATTCAAAGTAAAAATTAATGCCCCAAGGTCACAATTTCAAGATAAACAATGGTGCATTTCACCCAAGTCGCTAACATACCACACAAATTGTCCTAGAATTTACTAACACAATGGTGACTAACATATCACCCAAGTAAGTGGCTAACATACCACACAAATTGTCCTACAATTTACTAACACAATGGTGACTAACATATCACCCAAGTAAGTGGCTAACATACCACACAAATTGTCCTAGAATTTACTAACACAATGGTGACTAACATATCACCCAATTAAGTGGCTAACATACCACAACAAATTGTCGAAATATAAAAGCTTACCCGAAGCTCATCAAAGTAGAAGTGCTTCGTCTCAGCCTTGAGTGTGCTCCACTTTTCACCTCCCTGGCCCGGCAACTCCCTCCTAAGTTTGAAAATTTCATGCAGGTCGTCTGAAGATTGCTGGGCCACAACCTGCAGTTATGAATGACATATAGAAGAGTACATATATTTATTACACAATTCAAGTGACATATATATAAACACTTATCTTAAGTTATGTTCTACAAATGTATATATAATACTTACTTCCTCCTGCCATTAGGGAACAACACTAACTTCCCCTCCCACGTAGCACCATCGACGATCTCGGTATATGGACACCCGTCAAAGTGTGCGATCTGCCCATAACCACCACCAGACGTCCCCATGCTCGATCCACTGGGAGTCTGACTAACATGAGAGTAGCTACCCGATCCACCAGGGTTACTCTCAGCAGTCAGTGGTGAACCCTGGGTCCCACTAGAGCTAGGAATCTGGTAACTACACTTTCTTTGCCGGGGCATCTACAAAAAGCACATGACAAACACAAACAAATTGTATTAGTATAAATGAAGACATGAGTTGGCATGTAATGGGAAAAGTAAGCATATAAGAATTAAGATACATATACTACTCTACACTACACACATACTCTGATCCTCGTCACCAATGGTTAAGTCTACATATATGTCTTCGTGCAGGTCAATGTACTCATCACGAGCGTCTACAGGATTTCTCACTGTTTCATCGACAACCTCTTCTTGGTATGAGTTGGTAGTTGATTTGTCCTTATGAACGTACTCAACTCTGGAGCGGGCTTGTATGTGTATCACGCCAACCAAATTCATTTATCGCTTTTTAGGCTTGGATATTCAATGAACATCACTTGACGTGCCTGATCTGCCAAGATAAAAGGTTCGTACTTAGTACGGTACCTCCTCCTATGGTTAATCTCAACCATTTGATATTGCTCGTACACCCTCGTACCATTTTGACCGGGATCATACCAGTCGACATCAAACAGAACAGTTCTTTTCAGAGGCACACTGGCATATTCAAGCCTCACAATTCGTTTAAGTTTTCCATAAATCAAACAAATCATCACCTCCATTTTGATCAGCCCCTTTCACACACACCCCACAATTGCTAGTAGACTTGGACGTGTCAGAATCCATTGTGTGAAATCTAAGACCATTTACAATATACGATGGAAAAACGGATACTCGACTGAATGGCCCCTCTGCTAAAGACTGTAAGTAAGGACATGTGACTTAGTTTGCAGGATCTCGGACATAATCCCCGAACCAATCAGGAAATTCAATTGGCAACTTCTCTTCAAGTAGTTCTTCAAGTGTGTCATCTGCCATATTTGGATCCATCTTCAGACAACGCTTTTTGAAAACGCTGTGGACATGATGACATGATTAGATAGTAGTTAGAAGTTCAAATTTATGTGTTATAATAAAGTAAGCTGCTCACCTAGCAAAGATCTTCATAAATTCATCAACTTCAGCACAGTTCGAGAGGACATAATAGTGGGCTGCCTTCACCTCCTTATCTGTCAGCCATTTTGTATTCCTTTCGCCCATAAGTCTACCTGAGATCCTAAATATTGAAAATGTAACTTCATCATCCTTTTGAAGTTCATACGTGTCTGCATTTCTGGCCGGCCTAGATGCCTTAGTGGGCACGTGGTCTCCAAAGTAATAGCTGCAGAAGATGGCAGCTTCCTGTCTCACGTATGCATTGGCCATCGACTCCTCAGGCTTACCTTTGTTGCTGACGTACTTCTTCAATTTTCCCAAATACCTGTAAGTTGTATATATATTTAGGTAAGATAATGTTCCTTCGGAAATAAGAACATTTTACGTAAATGGATGCCTTTATTACACACCTCTCGAATGGATACATCCATCGACATCGAACCGTCCAAAGAAGTCTCGCTTCATGTGGGAGGTGAACCGGCAAGTGCTCCATAGAATCAAAGAAGCTCGGTGGAAAGATACTCTCAAGCTTGCATAGAATAAATGGTATGTTGCTTTCAAGATTTGCTAACACTTCATCCTCAAGCACCCTTGAGCATAAATTCTTGAAAAATAAGCTCAGATCGGCGAGAGCGCTCCATATAGGCTTAGGTAGTAGTTCTCGAAATGCAACAGGGAGAGGCCTCTCCATGAACACATGGCAATCGTGGCTCTTCATCCCATACATCTTTGTCTTCTTCAAATCCACACACCCTCCCAAGTTCGATGCATAACCGTCGGGGAACTTCAATCCCCTCACCCAATCAAACAGCTTGTTCCTACCTTCAATGTCAATTGTGTAGGCTACCTTGGGCCACAGTCCCTTATCATTCCGCTTTGTCAACTCCGGCCTATTACAAAATGTATCCAACTCAGATCTAGATTTAACTGTATCCTTTGTTTTCCCTGTAATGTTGCAAATCGTGTTGAAGCAGTTTTCGAACACGTTCTTCTCAATGTGCATGAAATCCAAGTTGTGACGGATAAGAAGAGTGCTCCAATAAGGCAAGTCCCAGAAGATGCTTCTCTTCTTCCATCCACAATTTTTGCTAATTTTATCGTTATGCTTCTCCGACCCAAGTTCAGTTACTTTCATAAGACCCAGCCTTTCTATCTCTGCAAGTATCTGTGCACCAGTAAGTTTTGTCGGGGGCCCTTTCATTTCTACTCGACCCTTCAAGAATTGAGTCTTGTTCTTCCTGAACGGATGATCTTTTGGTAGAAACCTACGATGATCAAACCAACATTCCTTTCCGCTCTCCTTCAGTCTAAATGCACTACTGTCGTCCAAACAATGTGGACAAGCATTAAAGCCCGCGGTTTTCCTTCCAGATAGCATGGAGTAAGCTGGAAAATCACTCACGGTCCACAGTAGTGCTGCTCTCAAGTTGAAGTTCTTCTTCGTTGACACATCATATGCTGGGATACCTTTTTCCCACAACTCGATCAGCTCCTTGATTAGGGGCTGCAAGAACACATCCACCTTCTGTCCTGGATCATATGGACCGGGCACCAAAGCAGTCAAGAACATGAACGGTTCCTTCATGCACTCACCAGGGGGCAAAGTTATGCGTGTCAAGATAATCGACAACAAGAGTACTTCGGTCACTTCAAAGGGGTTAAAACCATCCGCATAAAGGCCCAATCGTACATTTCTAGTTCGATGCAAACTCCGGATAGCTCTCGTCGAAGTGTTTCCATGCAGGTGAGTCTGATGGATGCTCCATTCTACCCTCTACCAGGATTACTCTCTCCTTGTGCCACCGCATTTTATCAGCACAAGCATTTGAAGCGTACAACCTCTTCAAATGAGGTGCTAGAGGGAAATACCACATTTTCTTATGTGGGAGATTTTTCTTCTGACGTTTCTTGAGGCGCCCTCCTTGTAACGCTTGTACCGGTCCTTACCACAGAACTTGCACTTCAGTAGATCTTTATCCTCCTCCCAATAAATCATGCACATACCCTCACAACAATCTATGGTTTCCATGGGCAACCCCATCCCTCGCATCTTTTTCTTCGCCTGGTAAAAGTTGGTGGGAACTAGGTTTGTTACGGACAAAGATCCGACATTACTTGTACCCATTCATTGAAGCTCGATTCAGATTGCTGGCCATTAGCCTTACAACTCATTAGCCGAGCCAACAATGACAATTCGGTGTGCTTACACCCCGGATAAACCGGCTTCTTTGCGGATTCCATCAAGTCGAAGAAGACCTGATCCTCAGGATTCGGAGGCTCCTCCGCATCCCCCTCGGTTACTGGCTCCCTGGTGTCCATGAACTCTGGACCCGCAATATCATATACCATTTGCTCAACCTGTTCATGATCATTATTAGCATCAGATGTAGAAGTATTTTGAGTACTTCCCATCACAGTTTCCTGTTTTCTTTTACGCTTCCCCAAATTCTCATAATCCATGAACGGCTTGTATGTCTCACCATGAGAAGTCCATACGTCATACTCAGCTACAAACCCCTTACGTTTCAAGTGTTCCACTACCGTTTCTGGAGGTAAAAATTGCTTATTTCTAAATTTATACTGGGTGCAAGGGCACTTCATCATCCCCCCACTCAAACAATTAGTCTGTGTCAGTGCAAATGTAACGAAGGCATCAACCCCTTTCACAAAACTAGGTAAAACTCTGCCATTAACTATCCTTTGGTACATCCATGAACGATCGGTGTTCATTATATAACCTGACATGTTTGAATTGATTAGATCGTATTTTTTCAACTCGATTCCCATTTCCCCATTTCTTGCATGTTATAAAGTTTTTGTCTCTTACCAAAATTCCCATTACAAATAAAGCATTCCAACCCTTTAATACGATTTTATAAATTATAAATTACATGCATTTTACGAATGTAATCACCAAATTATATCAACACACTTCATTAATTAAATTCTCATAATTTATAATCTAGTACATGTATAAATTTATCAAATGAAACCATTGCAAATCTTAATTAACATACTTAACATACTTAAATAAAAAATACGACATACTTAACATTATACTAATTAACAATTCAAACAATTACACATCTCAAAGTTAATTAACTAGATAGTAAACATATTAAATTACTCTAAATTAACTAAATTTTCCAAATATGTCAAAAAGTTAGGCTTTCAAAATGAGGTACTAAATCTTCATAATTTTACTAAATATACACCAATATCAAATTAATTAAAAGCCCAACATACTTACAAACATACTAACATTATACTAAAAATTCAAATTCACAATCAATATATATCAATTGCACATCTCAAAGGTAAAACATTACCTAATTACCTCTAAACTAAGTACTATATACTCTCCATTTACATTCGATTGCTCAAATTAGTCCAAAGTAACAAAATCCCCAAATATAAAAAATTAGGGTTTACCTTCGAATCCAGAGAAATGAGCGGATGGAATTTGAGATTGACGGCAAAATTGACCTCCTTGATTCACGAGCTTCGAATGGACACGAAGAATGGACAAAATGGTTGAGATTTGGACCGGAATGGCTTTGGCCGAAATGGGGAGAACAAGGGAAGAAGAAGAAAAAATGGGGGAGGGAAGCATTCTACTTCCCGTAATAACCTGCAACTCTAGCGACGGATAGACTATCCGTCGCTAGAGTTGTAGTTTTCCGTTATTTTTTTTAAAAAAAATTCTGGTCAACTAATATAACGACGGATAAGCATTTCCGTCATTAGATTTAACGACGAATAGGCTTATCCGTCGTTACATAACGACGGATAAGCCTATCCGTCGTTAAATCTAACGACGGAAATGCTTATCCATCATTAGGTCTAGCGACGGATGTTATCCGTCGCTAGAGCTAGCGATTCGTCGCTATCTAGCGACGGATTCTTGCTTTCCGTGGCTTAGAAAAAGGCTTTCTTGGCAGAAATAGTAAGCAGGTAATCAGAAATGATATCGTTTCTCAAGTAAATAACAATTAAGCCTAGCCCGCTAGTCCCTCGCAGGTGTATAAAGTGTAGCACTCACTCTCATGGAAGTATCTGTTGATATGGAAATATGTCCAATCCGTTAAGGGCGCCATAGAGCGTGTCCTAAAGCGCATCACGGCTTAACTAGCCAATCCAGTACTGGTCCGACCTCACATGGTCCGCCCAAAGTGAATCGACCAGTACACTGAAGTCACTACATCCCCACAGCTAGTCCGAGCTGGCTAAGTAAAGGACTTCCAAACCTGACCATGTCAGTACAGAGATGCCTAACGGACCGTACGAGAGAATCTCGGACGCCACCATTACTTTAAGACCAAACGTATATAACAGAACCACTGAGATACTTCCGTGAGACTCTTGGCTCGGACATCCAGAGTCACCCAAGAGCAGATCGACCAAGCAGACAGATCTGTTCGAGGGACCAACACGGACCTAACAGGCGGAACAGTACTCTCAGAGGGAAAAGGTCCAAACTACCCTCCCACGCCCACTTATCGGTATTGGACTACTGTTTACTAATGGACCATGGGCCAAAGGTAGCATTAGTGTCCAAATCTGGATCGTACACTTGGCATCACCTTATGAGCTACCTCATGAGTATATGATAACTATAAATACAGCACAAGGTCCAAGACCTTGGGGGAAGAGGAGAAGTCGAAAAGCAAGATAAAAGTGATATCCATAATCCCTTTCCCATTACTATTGCATTGAGAGCCACCAACTCTCCTTTCTTTGAGTAAAGCCTCTTTCCGGATTGACCTTGGCAATCCGGGTAACCCAGTCTAACCCCCCCCCCCCCCCCCCCACTTAGTCCTTTCAGGTGCTCTTTCTCGGATAACCCTCTTATCGGACTTCAAGTTGGAGGCGGAGCTTGGATTAGGTTACTTGCAGTAGTAGTGTTGGTGTTGAGAGGTTTATCCCTCAGCATTTTGGCGCCGTCTGTGGGAATCTTTTTACAAAAAGCATCTGTGTTTCGAGTAAACCAATGGCAAGAACAAGACGAACAGCGAGAGCTGGTACTACAGAATTAAGAACTCCACCACCGCGCCCGCGGGGACGCCCGCCCACCCGGGGACGCAGGGCTGCAACGGTGAGAGGAAGATATCCAAGCGAGGGACGCACAGCCAGTCCTTCCTCGGAAGAAGGTGCGGCCCGAGCTTCTCCGACAGGAGCTCAAGGCCCACCCGCACCCCAACAATTCACGATGCCTGATGGGCGCATTGTCCGCACTAACGACCTTGGATTGAGCGAGATGCAGTTTGACAGGCTACTAACGATCATCCAAGGGTGCCTGGGATTAAACAATGCTCCTCCACAACAAGCCACTCCGCCAGTGGTTACGCCTCCTCAGGCAGAGCCAGCATTGTCTAGGAATGGACAACGTCCAATCCAGCAGAGATTAGGAGACCGGCAACCCCAGGAGGATTTGCGAGATCTATTGGACAGCGGCCTCATTTCACAACCGAGGAAGGAAGCCATCAAGTAAGGAGAGAGCGCCAAGACGTGAACAATAGACACCGAAGTTCCACTCCCGGGCCTCAGGGGCGAGGGGATCAAGTGGCGAAACAATTCCAAGAGCCCGCATGAACGAACTTCCAGGATGTGGCCATGCATCCGAGGATGGGGAAATCATGACGACGAGATCTATGCCCAAAGAAAAGGCTTTAGAAGCTCAAATTCTAAGCCTCGCCTCGTAAAAGATCACGAGCAAATAACTACCAAATGCGCCAAATCCCTATGTGACAAAGATCATGAGAGAGAAGGAGAAACAGAACTCGGACCAAGTGATTCCAAACCCGAATACTACTATGGGGACGCTTATCCGTGGTCACCCGACACGCTTCAACAAAGAAGATGGATTCCAAAGGGATGAGTGACAACACTAAAGCCCTCACTTTCTCGTCCACTCTTCGGATCGCCATGGATTGGTACACCTTTGCCGAATAAATCGATATCGCCGGATCTGTCTTCTAAATTCTTGGCTCGATTCGGCAAATCCAAGAGGAGAAAACGTACCGTGGAGCATCTAGCAGGCGTTATACAGGGAGAGCACGAGGATCTAAGGACTTTCTTGGATCGATTTCACACGGAGGTTCTTCGGGTTGAGCCACACAGTATTAAAGAACGGGTCCGACACCTGTATGCTAATACTCTCAACTCGGAACTCCGAAGAAAACTCTCAAGTCAAGAAGTAAGAAGCGAAAAGTACTTAGAAGACATCTGTGAGGAAGTGATGTATGGAGAAGATTACAGAAGGAATGTTCCAGTGAGAGCCAGCTCCAAGAAAGCGAAGGATCCGGTGAAGCAAGACCAACGCCCGGCAAAGTTTGATTCAAGAAGGGATCAAAGAGACAGAGGTTTTCACAGGGAGAGAAGTCCGCCAAGACGATATGCGGACTATACCCGGCTCAACAGACCAAGATCCGACATCTTGGCAACTATTGTTGAGAAGAAGCTGGACGTCCAATGGCCGAAGCCCCCTCACGGCGGCCGTAAGAGTAAGAACGCAAAAGGCTATTGCAAGTTTCACAAGTGTCGCGGACACGAAACGGACGATTGCATTCAGCTGAAGACAGAAGTGGAACACCTGATAAGGGATGGAAAATTGAAGGAGCATATCTATAAGGACGAACCTGTACGACAAGATAGAACAGAACAAAGGAGGGATGAGAGGATGACGGAACCACCGCCCCACTCATTGCCTTTGCCCCCTCCGCCAACCAACTATCCGCCCCATCTGGACCAACGTTCATACCGATATACTAACGATATCAAAATGGAAAATGCCCCATACAGCGGGGTGATCAACACTATTGCGGGAGGACCAACGGGGGGAGATAGCAGGAACGCAAGGGAGCGCACCGCGCAAAACCTCCGAAACAACGACCGAGCATATGCTAGTCCGGCAATTCCAGGCACTAACGCCATATCATTCGATGACAGTGAAATTCCTCCTCCTACGGCAGGGGGAGAAGACATCGAAAACCCAGATGTCCCACTAGTGGTCTCATTGACCATTGCAACCTACCGAGTGAATAAGATCTTGGTTGACACTGGAAGTTCCTCGAACATCATTTCTAAGAGGACACTGGATCAGATGGCATTGGGTAGAGTCCGATATGGCAGAGTGCACACCTCCATATTAGGATTCGGAGGAGGAACTGTACGACCCCTCGGAAGTATCATGTTACATGTTTCTCTCGGTACCTTTCCGGCAAGGGTGACACAAGAAGTCCGCTTCGTGGTGGTCGAACAAACTTTCGATTATAGTGCCATCTTCGGACGCGCAGGTCTCAACCAGTTCCGAGCTGTTTCATCTACTCTCCACAACAGGATGAAGTTCCCAACGGCCTTCGGAGTCGGACAAGAACTCGGAAATGTCAGAGAAGCTTGGGAATGTTATATCATGTCCACAAGAAGGGCGCAGGCAGTCACCGTGACTCCCGACGCGCCCACTATCCTTCCACCCAGAAAGGAGGACTCACAAGTCAGCGTAGGAAGCCAGAAGGAAAAATTTCCTAGAACGACGCGAATTGAGCTTCATGAGACCCTCAAAGAGATCGAGATCATTGCTAGCGATCCCGAGAAGGAAACAAGGATCGGGACCGAAATGAATGTGGAAGTAGAGATGAAGCTCATCGCTTGCCTCCGAGAAAACAGCGATGTGTTCGCCTGGAGTACCGACGACCTGAAGGGGATCGACCCACGGGTTACAGTTCACCATCTGAACATGGATCCTTCGGTCAAATACATCCGACAGAAAAGGAAAGACTTTGGCCCCATCAAGGATACCATCATATCCGCCGAAGTCGATCGACTCCTAAAGGCAGGACACATCGAGGAAGTCCGCTACTCTGACTGGGTTTGCAATGTTGTTCTGGTCGAAAAGTCGCCAGGCAAGTGGCGAATGTGTAATGACTTCACAAGGTTGAACAAGTTTTCCCCAAGGATCCGTATCCATTGCCACGGATAGATCAACTGGTTGACTCTACCTCCGGATGTGCGCTACTGAGCTTCATGGACGCATACCAAGGCTTCTACCAAATTCGGATGGCCAAGGAGGACGTTAAGAAAACGGCCTTCTTCGCGGCAGGAGGAGTATACTGCTTCAAGGTGATGCCATTCGGTCTGAAGAACGCGGGAGCCACCTACCAGCGACTGGTAAACCAAATGTTCAAAGACGAGATCGGGAAGACGATGGAAGTCTACGTAGACGACATGCTTGTTAAAAGCAAGACTGAAGAAGAGCATATTGAGCATCTCAACAATTGCTTTTCCATCCTGCGAAAGTATGGGATGAAACTGAATCCAGAAAAATGCACTTTCGGAGTAAAGGGAGGAAAATTCCTTGGATACATGGTCACGGAAAGGGGAATAAGCGCCAATCCCGAGAAAATCAAGGCGATCCTAGATCTGCCACACCCAAAAACCCTCAATGAGGTACAGCGGCTCATAGGAAGTCTCATGTCCTTAAGTCGTTTTATTTCCCGATCAGCCGAGAAGAATCTCCCGTTCTTCAAAACCCTCCGGAAAGGAGAGAACTTTGTGTGGACCGCGGAATGTTCTGAGGCTTTCGAAAAATTGAAAGAATACCTCCATTCCCCTCCACTGCTCTCCAAGCCCGTCGAAGGAGAACCACTCTACCTCTACCTAGCAACTACGGAAGAGGCATTGAGTTCCGTCCTAATACGGATTCAAGCTAACGAGCATTTGCCGATCTACTATCTTAGCAAAGCCCTTGCTGGGGCGGAGACAAGATACGTGAAGATCGAGAAGCTCGCATACGCTTTAGTTTATACCGCCAGACGGTTAAAACCTTACTTTAAGTCTCACAAAACAGTGGTACTAACTGCGGAACCTTTGAAACAGGTCCTAGGAAAGCCCGACAAATCTGGACGACTCTCTAAGTGGGCGATCGAGCTCAGCGAATACGACATTTGCTACCAGGCTCCGTCAGCCAAAAAGGCTCAGGTCCTCGCCGACTTCTTAGCGAATTACCCAGAGAAGGATTCAAAGAAAGTCCCTGACAAGCAAGTGTTCGAGTGCTTAATCACCAAACATATAGTCCGAAATCCAGCCCCTCCAAGGTTCAACCCAGAAAACCTTGAGGAAGCCCAGTTCATCAATCGGCCCCTCCCTTGGTCAGAGGGGGAAACTCGGGTCAACCAAATGTTTCTACTTGGTGATGATCCCAGAGATCCCGATCGACAAAGATCAGAACGAAAATCACTGAGGGGATGAACCAAGAGCGGAACCTCAGCAGCTCGCAGGAGATCTCCAAATCAAAAAACATCCTTCCGATATTTGGACATTGGAAGTCGATGGTTCTTCCACTGGAAGAGTGGGAGGAATTGGAATCTACCTTAAGAGCCCGGAGGGCGCGGAACTCGACTATGCGATTTCCTTGGATTTCAAAGTTACCAATAATGAGGCAGAGTATGAAGCACTTTTAATGGGGCTGCGACTAGCCAAGTCTCTCCAAGCCCGGAAGGTCAAAGCTTACACGTACTCACAGCTCGTCGAGGCCCAATTTTCAGGAAGTTTTGCCACAAAAGGTCCTTCGATGATCAAGTATCTTGAGCTACTCAAGAATGAGGCCAGCCACTTTGAGGAATTCACCTTGGAAAAGTTTCACAGAGCTTGGAACGAAAGAGATGATGCCTTGGCAAAATACGCATCCGCTACAGCGGCTTTGGACACAAGAAGAGTAATTCTGCTCACCATCACTGACTCATCCGTCATGGGTTCCAGTTCGGCGGTCATGATACTTGACATGGGGAGAAACTGGATGACTGACATTTTTAACTATCTCAAGGACGGATCTTTGCCGGCCGATCCGAAAGAATCGAGGAGTGTGCAGTGCCGAGCAAATAGATATTTTATAATGGGTGATGATCTGTACAAAAGATCTTTTTCCGGGACCCACCTGAGATGCTTGAACCCACAAGAAGCACAGACAGTGCTTGAAGAGATACACAACGGAAGCTGTGGGAGTCATTCCGGGGGGAGGACCCTTGCACAGAAAATCATACGACAAGGCTATTATTGGCCCACCATCGGTAAAGATTCCGCCGACCACGCCCGGAGATGTCAGGATTGCCAATATTACGCAAACATCCCACATCGTCCGACGAACCCTATGATTCCGTCAGTCATAGCGTGTCCGTTCGATCAGTGGGGTATCGACATTGTTGGACCATTTCCGAGGGGTACCCAGCAGAAAAAATTTCTTATTGTGGCTGTGGAGTACTTTACCAAATGGGTAGAAGCCGAGGCTGTTGCGACCATTACAGAGAGTCGAAAGTCGCATTTTATCTGGAAGAATATCATCTGTCGCTTTGGCCTGCCCAGGATTCTCGTCTCGGACAATGGCGCCCAGTTCTCAGGACATAGGCTCAAGGAATGGCTGGCGTCCTTCAAAATCGAGCAACGATTTACATCTGTTGGATACCCGCAAGCCAATGGACAGGCTGAGTCCACAAACAAAACAATAGTCAAGATCCTCGAGAAGCGGTTGAGAACTTCGCAAGAAAGTCAAGGACGACCTGGAAGGCGTGCTATGGGCGCATCGCACCACTGCACGGACTGCGACCAACGAAACTCCTTTCTCCTTGGTGTATGGTTCCGAGGCAGTCATACCATCCGAGATTGCTGTAGAGACTTTGAGAATCCAAGAGTTTGAAGACGAGGCAAACCGAGAAGCTCGGATATTCGAGCTGGACGTGTTTGAACAGAAAAGGTCGGATGCACTAGCGAACATCCTTAGGTATCAGGCAACCGCCGCCCGAGCCTACAACAGGAACGTTCATGTGGCAAACTTGCAAGTCGGGGACCTAGTGCTCCGACGGGCCGACATTTTGAGCAATGTTGGAAAACTCAATCCCAAGTGGGAAGGACCCTACAAGATTATTGGGGCCAAAGTAAATGGCAGTTATGTATTAGAAGATGAGAACGGACATCTCCTCAGGCGTCCGTGGAATGCTAGAAACCCCCAGAAGTTCTATGCTTGAAGAAAAATGCGCGGAGCTCCATCATGTCGATTGATCATTTCAATATCAACCATTTGTTACACGGAACTCCGTCAGTTCTGTTTCTTTTTTGATCCTTTTGTCATTGGCCATAGCGCCCCCAAGTTGTAGTTGAATTTCCGTCAAATCAATACAACCTCTATCTTTCGATTTCTAATGTTCGATTAGCTACAAAGAAAGCAAGAGATTTCGTTCAATACAGAGACGAATTACACTTAATATTGTCTATACAATTTGCAATCTCGGACCGATATCCGACCTACAAACGCTACGAGAAAAAGGCAGAAAATGTCTCTGGAGATACGTCATCTCCCAGCAAAGATCGTTCCCCGTAGAAAAAAAGCTTCCTCCGTGTCAAAGCGAAAAGGTCTGGTTCTACCTGCGCACAAGAAAACGGTTAAGCATGCCGGAATCCTTCAGGATACCCCCGAAACATGGAGTGCAAGCCCTGTATCCGGGGAGAACAAAGTGCAGACAGGGAGAGATTTCCGCCTCGCCGGCTTTAAAGACTCAAACTCTCTTGAAATTCGGAAACCATTTCCAATATAAGAGAGATTTAAGCCATTAAAGTGGGGATGGAAGAAAGTAGAGGAGACGGGTGGATATACATTCAAACTGAGATCTAAGCTTTTCGGTGACTGATCTTCAACAATTTTCCCCTCTAGACCCACTCCACTCTCGAACTCAGAATAAACGCCGACTGGAGAGTGGACGGGAGTCAAGAGGGGGAAACTATTCAAGAAACCGTCTTTTTGCTATTGAGTAGATTTGGAAAGTGGAAGTTGGATTTGCACGACCAAGGCCAAGAGGGATCCGCAGTATTTATAGAAGTGGCGAACCAATGGGCGTCCGACACGTCAGAACTTCGACGTCGACAATGGGCTTAAACTATTCATTTGGGCTGAACAGTGTTGGGCCAGACGGGTTTACCCAATCAAGCCTAAACAAGCCCATCAACTACGTTCGAGTTTCTTAGCCATTTTTTGCAAAAAATATATGCGTCAGTATCATCCGACAAGGTCTGCAAAAAGGAAAAGATGGAGATCCCATCCGAGGAAAAATAGTTCGAATTTTATAAACGAAAATATCCGAACATTTACATAATAGAGGAACAATATGAAAAGGTCCGAAGAAAAGTACATGCATCCACGGGGCATACCCCACCTTGCTCCTCACCAGACCCCGGAAGTCGAGCCTTGGGATTCCGAGCCTCCACCTCGGACCTGACGAGCTCGCTGTTGCGCACGGATCCTCATACGGATCAGCCTCAGCGTCCGCTCCCTCTCCTCCTCAGCCAATCTCCTAGCTATCCCTGGACATTGAGGGGGGATCGCCTTCGAAATCCAGGACAATAGGGTCTTTTGCGGTGCCTCTACCCGGATAGATAGGTGGATGCATGTGCCCGCAAGCACAGTTCACCCAGTGACTATACTCTTCATCGCCCGATTCTGACATTCTAAAGAACACTGACTTCCACTGGATAATAAAGTGGATAAAACGCAAGAAAGAGTGGAGGAAGGTACAACAGTGAAAAAGGAGAATTACCACACCCTTATTTATAGTGGCAATGAGTCTTTCAGATCTCGCCATCTGTCGATCATCCGACGACTAAGAAGATGAAAAGACATAGTCATAATGACTATTTCACTGTTTCACCTTCCTCCTTCTAGAAGAATCTCGCATCCCAAGGGGCGAACAGTCCGAGCATTGGAAAGATGATGGTCTGATTTCTACATCAGATACCATCTCCAGCGGTCCGTGCTCTTAAGAGATGGGTAATCTATAATAACTCAGCTTATGAGCAACAGATAAAGAAAGGAACGAAGAAGAGAGCAAGTAAACGTTTGGAAGCATAGGAGGTTCATCTCCTCGGATAAAATACGAAACATTGTTATAATATGAAAGGACATTCCGAGTTATCAAACGATTCAAATCCAACAGCAAAATTCAGCAAATACAAATTTCTAACGGGGCATACCCCGGACTTCTCATTCGGGCCCTCTGCTTGGACCACTTCCTCACCAGCCGATTGGTGGCTTTCGCCGCAAGATCTTGAGCGTGGGCAAACAAGTCGAAATCAGCGGGGAGGTCAAGAACGCGGGCAGGCAGGGCAAACCACTTTTGCAGGAAAGCTCGATAATCGTTAAAGGGTACAAGGCCCACTTTCAGAAGAGCTTCCGGGACGAACCTAGGAAGGAAAGGCCCGCCGCTCAGAGGATTAATCCTCCTCCAAATCGAAAGTCTGGTGGAAGAAGTCCTCGATCGCAATCGATCGCGGACACAAACCCATCCAAATGGAGGCATCCGACTTGTCCGACATCGGGAACTTGAAAGACGGACATATTGGAGGCCACCGACCAGGAAGTTCTTAAAATCCAGGAAAGCCTGCATCGCCTTATCGACGAATCTCTCCTGGTGGTCGAGTTCCGCCTTAACTTTCTCCCAACTGGTCTTCAGCTTGTGGAAGTTCACCTCTTTCTCCTTCAGCTTCATCTCCAGCTGCTTCACTTTTTCCGCCTCATCCGCAGATGTGGACACAGCCTTATGAAGATCCTCTTCAATGGTGGCCCGTTCACTGGCCTTCCACTGCATGGCCTTGATGAAACACCCAAGCTGGGGAAACACCCGAGTAGATACAAGTTATATTTGTATCACATTAAGAACAAAACAGGTAAACCAAGGACAGATTACTTACCCGCTGGTATAGAGCATCCAGCCCGCCAACCCGCTCCATTTCTGGGAGTCTACAAGCACGCTCGTATTCCTTATCCAGAGCAGCCTGGTCCACAGGAAGGACAGCGGACAACTGCTGCCTCTTCGCAGTAGCAGGAGCCTCCGAGCTTGCCGCCCTTTTTTGCCCCGAGATGATGGCGTCCCGCATAAGCACGTCTCGGGTTGGAGCTCGAGTGTTGGCAGTGGCGCTCCGCTAGCAGGAGCCTTACCCTTATCAGGCACCGCCAGGGTCTGGGAGTCTTCACCAGCCTTGCTCCGCCTTTCTTCTTCTTCAAATGCAAACACAAGAAGATTTTTCGGATCCGGCATGGCGGACCATGAAGTGTTAATGATCTTGGTCCTTTGCCCAGTCGCGACCTCCAAAGCTTGATGTTCCCTCTGCAACCTCTTCTTCTCTCCGAGAGTCGACATGATGTAGTCAAACCAGTGAGCTGCACAATAAACCAAGGGCGTTAGAAACAGGCGGGTTAAAGAAGAATTATCGGAATTGCGGAAACTTGTAATCAAAATAGAGTATATTGAAGAAGAAAAGATGCCAAGTCTCCATAACGAATTCTTCATCAAGTCCGTCTTCCTCCCACATCTACCTCACGGCCATCCAAGAAGGTAGGGAAGTGGTCGATGATTAATCCGTGAAACGGATAAGTAGGTGGGTCATACTTTTGTGGATCGCCACCCACGGAGCGACATTCTTTGGAAGAGGGCGCCATCGATGCTCTCCTCGAAACTTTATGGGCGATCCCCCATCGTTCTCGCCTCTCGGACTCCCGGTTTCAGAGCCATGCGTCTTAAAACGTACTTGTCCCACCACTCAATTCCCCAACGAAATGGAGTCAGAAATGAAGTTATAAGGTTTCCTATTCGTAAAGGTATAGAAAAGGGGATTCCCCGGACTAAAGGAAACGTTTACGAGCTGCCTGAAGTTCTCAAAGTTTACGAGCTGCCCTTTCTTCTTGCAAAAAACGACGAAGCAAATAAGATTACCCAAGGATTTCGGGATAACCTGACTCGGACCAATCCCAATGTGATTTAGGATGTGCTTCAACTCCGTTGCAATGGGTACCTTCCACCCGCAAGCAAAAGCTACCTCATGCACGCACATATACCCGGCGGGCGGGTTGTAAAAGGCGTGACCGGGCTCGGGAACCATGATTTCTACGGAGTCAGGGATCTCCCACTTCCGCCTCCACTCGGGGATGTCCTCCGCCCTAACCCTGGATGGACACGTAGGAAGAAGCCCGTCCGTGTTTAATTCTCCAAATCGGTCCACTATGGTAACAGCGGACGCAGGACGGGGGAACTTGATTTGGGCAGCTTTTGCACCACGACCTTCGATTAATTGAAGATTGGACTGAACGGGCGCAGCAGGATGTAATGCAATCCGCCGACTGGATCGTCTAGAGGGACGAGTGACAGGAGATCCTTCTCCTTCTTCCTCCTCGCCCTCACCTTCCTCTTCCTCACCATCTTCTTCGTCCTCGAGGACACCTTCGGGTCTTTCGGATGTGCTTGGCTTGGACGGACCTGCTTCTACCAGAACACGGTCCTCCACTCCGGCCTCGAACATCTCCACGTCATCAGCCTCATGCCCGCTGTCGCCTGCCCGTTCAAGTTGAAGCGCATTCGGATCTATAGGCCCTCCCACACCGCCTATAGTCCGAGATTGGACCAACGTTCTCGCCTCATCAACACCGCCGACCACGGCCCGTCTCCGAGGATTAATCGCTTTCATGGGTTCCGTGCCTAGCGTCGGAATCTTTGGAAGAAAGGACATCCACGAGATAGTCTCCTACGGACACGTTCACGTCCACGGATGCATCGCCCGAACCTACTCCATCCTGATAATCCCGCACCTCGTGAACGTTTTGACTATCGCTCCCAGACATCCTAGGGCAGAAGGAAACGGATCAGAAATGATGATTGTTATTGTCCGAGGGTTCATTTATATGTCTTATTAAGTCCAGAGTTCTGCGAAAAAGTTCAAACCCTAGGATTCTCTATACAACAGAAGGACAGAGACCCCAAGACCCCGGCACGCGCAGCTGTGCCACTGGCACCACGATATGGCACGATGACGAAAGAAACAATTTATGGGCAAATACCACAACCAACACTGATTTACAAGTAAACATGCATTGTCAAGATAGGTTGTGTCAGACGGGACTTATCAAATAAGAGTACAAGGCATCAATGAGGAAAATTGGCATATTATGAGCATGCAGCAGAAACACATCAACTATCGTCTAAACCAAAGATATCGCAAGAGCCAATTACTGAAGACAGCCACAATTACGGAAGTAGCAAGGGAAGCTACACTAGACATGCAATATGTATATAGCGAATACAGACAACTTAAACAAGGCCAAAGGAGGGTACTTACTTGCTAATATTCAAATAGGGAAGCTCCACGGATGATCGAACTTGGGTAATGTACCGAGGTTACAGATCTCAGCTTGATGGCCCAAAAGTCTTACAAGTCCCAGTTGCTCGGATCGACCTTGCGTTGTTTGAATTGCTTAAGGATTGCTCTGAGTTTCGAGATTGCTAAAAGTGCGAAAATGACTGATGGGCTGAATACTTATAAGGGCAATATGGGATAGCCAAGAGTCACGTTGCTTGGATTTGAATCCTAGCCATTGATCCTCTCCAATCCAAGGGTTGTACCGCTTCGCGAGTGGATGGCTGTCAGTACGTCGCATTTAATGCTGGACAGACGCGTCACATCAATCGGACTGGGAACCCAACCGTTGATGTCGTCCTGATCCAACGGTCACGTCCCTTTACTCGGGATCTTTCTTCCGTGGGCCGAACGGACAACCTATTGGGCCTCTTGGGCTTACGAAGAGGACAAATTCAACAATCAATGACAGACCTTCCAGAAGCTACGCCGATCCTAACCGTACTCGGACACATATATCTCGGATACAAATACCTTTTCCTCTACAGTCCCAGTTATGTGATAACTCGGACTGTAGACGGAAAAGGGGGGGAAAGAGATATATTGAATCCTTGAGGACACGGACGACGGATCACGACAAAAAGGATTTCTTCCTTTTTCTCTTAATTAACGATTCGGACACGCTCCACAGACACGACTGATCCCTCATAGTTACCAACTATCTTCTACTAAGATACTTGGAAACTGGGGGGACATATGTTGATACGGAAATATGTCCAATCCGTTAAGGGCGCCATAGAGCGTGTCCTAAAGCGCATCATGGCTTAACTAGCCAATCCAGTACTGGTCCGACCTCACATGGTCCACCCAAAGTGAATCGACCAGTACACTGAAGTCACTACATCCCCACAGCTAGTCCGAGCTGGCTAAGGAAAGGACTTCCAAACCTGACCATGTCAGTACAGAGATGCCTAACAGACCGTACGAGAGAATCTCTTGACCAAAGATTACTTTAAGACCAAACGTATATAACAGAACCACTGAGATACTTCCGTGAGACTCTTGGCTCGGACATCCAGAGTCACCCAAGAGCAGATCGACCAAGCAGACAGATCTGTCCGAGGGACCAACACGGACCCAACAGGCGGAACAGTACTCTCAGAGGGAAAAGGTCCAAACTACCCTCCCAGGCCCACTTATCGGTATTGGACTACTGTTTACTAATGGACCATGGGCCAAAGGTAGCATTGGTGTCCAAATCTGGATCGTACACTTGGCATCACCTTATGAGCTACCTCATGAGTATATGATAACTATAAATATAGCACAAGGTCCAAGACCTTGGGGGGAAGAGGAGAAGTCGAAAAGCAAGATAAAAGTGATATCCATAATCCCTTTCCCATTACTATTGCATTGAGAGCCACCAACTCTCCTTTGAGTAAAGCCTCTTTCCGGATTGACCTTGGCAATCCGGGTAACCCAGTCTAACCCCCCCCCCCCCCCCACTTAGTCCTTTCAGGTGCTCTTTCTCGGATAACCCTCTTATCGGACTTCAAGTCGGAGGCGGAGCTTGGATTAGGTTACTTGCAGTAGTAGTGTTGGTGTTGAGAGGTTTATCCCTCAGCAGTATCCATACAGGGTATAAGCTCGAAAAGTAAACTAGGTAGATGACTTTCGTCACAAGGATGCCTCAAATATCTTATGCTATTGTACTCGTCTCATTGAGTCGAAAGGGACTTTGGCACATGACTGTATTGCTCCAGAAAAATTGAAAAACTGAAACTGCTCCCCTTATCCATTTCAAAACAACATCAGATCTCATAATACTTCACTGAATTCAGTGCATGGCCACTTGGGCTCTTTTAGTCTCAATTTTTGCAGGTGTCTATTTTACCGAAAGTCGGACTTTTGTGCGTGTCAGTTTGGTATACGCGCCATCAACCCTCATGGACATATGGCTTTTTAGGACCACGACGGTATATAGGTAGTATTTGAAACATGCCTAACACGACTAACGGTGATCAATGAAGACCATAGATCCACCCCGAGATTCAAATATCAAAATCTTAGGGAGAAGTAAACAAATTTTTCAGCGCAAGTATAACAGCTCATAACAGTCATAATGAACAATCCTCTCCCCAAACCAGTTCGACAGAACGAGGAAAAATAAAATACGCAAAGCAAAGCATGCCGTTCGTCATCCCCAACGAAATTGAGTACACATAAGTATGAAAAGGAGCAAGTATACGTAAAAACTTGCACAACCCATGAATCAAACAATGACAGGTGCTGGTACAATATTTTTTCTTCGGCTCAGGCTCCTCACAGGCTTTTGGACTACAGGGCTAACCAGACTAGATATTTACGAGAGAAACAACCTTGTAGGATTAAAAGCCTACTACACTACTTCTAGCTAGACATCAAACAAAATGTAAGCAGCAAGGGAATTTACCATTCACAATAGATGTTCGACTTGGTCAATGACTCAGACTCACCACAAGAGAAAAATAAAAAATACTAACACCTAAGCTGGATTCAACTGGAAAAGAAATATAACTAACACAGAAAAAAGTGGCTAACATACCACTTGAACAGAGTACATAAAAATACAAAAAAATGAAAAACAGAGTAACTACAGAGATGAATAGAGTACAAAAATGAGACAACTTAAGCTACAGATATAATCGAAGCCTCCCCTAAGCTACACAGGTGTTAGTCCCTAGCAATGAATAGTGTAAGAAACGATTGTATAGAATGACCAACCATAGTGTTGTCTCAGCAGGGATGATCAAGCGGATCCAGAAGGGCCACCACCGAAGATCTGCTCCCATAAATCCTGTTGTGCCTTCCAGAGTGCCTCCTGCCTCTCCAAGCGCTCAATCTCTCGCTGCTCCCTAGCCTCAGGTCTCCTATCTCGCTCCTCCTGCCGCTATTAGTGCTCCTCGATGCGGGAGTACTGATCCTCAATCCGGGCATACTGTGGTCCTGCACACTCCTGGAACTGTGCTGTCATCTGCTCAAAATAACCCTGGAAGTCAGAAGAATCAGGTGGAGCGGGCTGCTCTGCAGTGTCGTCAGCGCCCCTAACAGGAATGGGATGGTGGCCGAGAATGACTCTGGCCCTAGCATATTTCAGAGCCCCTTTGGGTTTCTCGGAGCCCTGGATACCGAGAATATTGAGGGACCGGCAGATACTGGTAATAAGGCATGGAAAACCAAGGAGACTGCCTTTAGCTTTTCGAGACTGAGCCTCCGCCATAATGATATCTGGGGCGTCAACAACTGCCCGTTCATGATAGCTCGGATAAGGCGGGCTGTGGGAGGGGTCCGGGTGTTGAAATGTGTGTTGGGGTCACATTATACTGGATCAGATGTTACTAGAGGCGAACCACTGGCTTGAGGAAGTGGGTGGCTATGGTGGTTTTGGTCCTGTGGTCCTCCAGATCGGTAACAAGTAGGAGGACAAACTCGGCTAAGTCCCTCTCAAACTGCCGGTTGTGAAAATTATCGCCCTAGTGACTGTACCTATCATCTCCTGTTTGGAACACCCTGCACTGTAGGAATTCCCGGATACTCCTAGTTGAAAACTGGATCCTGACACCCCGGATCGTCATCACCCCTTCATCCAAGTCGTAGAGGCTAATGTAGAATTCCCGAACCAGCTTCGGGTCATAGGGCAACTATTTTCCGAAGAGCTTGCTCCAGCCTAAATATCTGATCCTTGCCCAGACTCGGGCGTAGACAGCATCCTCCAGCTCATTAAGAGCCAATTCCCGCTCGGGCCAAGCTTTCCTAGGCTCCATGAAATTTGCTTCCATAAAAGCCCTCACCTCCGCGGACAGGTGGGAGAACTCATCTACGGGACCTCTCTGTTCGGCCGCGCTACTGGACTCGCCTCTATGGCGTTTGCTGCCTGTGGCTCTACGAGACATGATGCCTGGGAGGGGGACGTTAGTGACAGGACATATATGGGAGGAGCAAGAGTATTGCCTCCCCAAACCAATATAAGATCAATAGCCAGGATATAGCAAAAATAGAGGAAGATGGAAAATTGCCCGACCAATTCAAAACTCTATCTTCAAACCAGACCACGATTCAAGCAAGTTCACAACCATACTAATAGTCATAATCAACATCAATGAAGGACACATTGGCATAATTTGAAAAACAGGGTAGGGGGTTCAAAGATCAATAACCGCAAGTAGATTCAATAATCAACGAGTAAATAATCAATGCATCAATCAAAAATGACCCACCACACTAATCAATCAAGAACAAATGACGATCAACCACATAATTCAAGCAAAACTCGAATTTAAAGGAAGAAAGTAGTTTCAAGCCAAATTACCTTTGAATCGGAAGAATTGGGTGGAAAACACACAAAAGTGATGCAAGAAACGGGGAGAGGAGGAAAAACTCGTTGATTTGCAACAAGAATGGGGGAATTTGGTGGAGAATTGAGTGAGAAAGGGATATTGGAGTGAAGAGAGGAAGAAAAACGGGAAGAAGAAGGGAAGAAAGTGGGGCAGGGAAGAAGAAGAAGAAGAAGAAGAAGAAGAAGAAGAAGAAGAAGATTAAAAGTTTTGAAAAAACCTAGCTCGCCGCGGCGGGAAGAAATCCTCGCCGCGGTGAGTTTTTACGAAACTACAGTTTTTTGGCTTTTTTGGTTTCGCCGCAGTGAGTTTTTACGAAACGAAAAGAAATCAATTTTTTTGGTCTCGCCGCGGCGAGAAAAATGCTCAATGGCGAAGTTTTTCTAAAGCAAAATCAGGAGGAGAGAAAGGTCTCATGTGGTGACTAAAGAGCTCACTTGGCGAAACAAAAATTCCGAAATTTTTTTTGCTTGCACCTTTGGCAATTTCACATCGCAAAATTGAAACCCCAAGCTTCGACTCGGAGTTTTACGAGTTTCCTCGTGTTGGTACAAGGGTTCTAAACTCCCAAACATGCAAGAGAATAAATAACAAAAGCAGTAAAGGCATCCGCAATGTCTAAGCTCATAGATAAATAGTCAAGCTCAACCGGAACATCCTCGACAACCCCCATACACTTGCTCCTTGATCCATTGGCCAATGTGACGAAGCATTTCCTAGGTTCCAAACCCTTCAAATTGAGCTCCTCATAGGCCGCGAAAGCCATCAGGTTAACTGCTGCTCCAGTATCAACAATGACAGTCACCTCAGAACAAATTTCCTATCCCCACTACCAAGTCGAAGCTGTCGGCATCACTGATGCTCTTATCTGCTTTCTGGATCACTCTAGCAGTGGGTTTAACCTCAAGAACAACCAGTTTTGCACTCGCCTCCTCTACTGGAGTGGCAACACTGGACTTAACTACCTCATCTACATCCTGTACCTCAACTATTTCTTGTGGTCTAGTCACCTGTGGTGCCTCAACCTGCATTACCGCCTTGTTCTGTCCACAAGTACAAGTAGTCACAACTTTCTTCACTCTTCCCGGCTTGTCGAAATATACCTCCACAGCAAGAACCCTGTTGGTTTCTACGGTAGCTGGAAGCTTAACCTTTTCTCTCTGCTGAAGATGCCCAACCAAATCGCCTAGAGTCTTCTCAAGCCGCCTTTGGGACTGCTCAATACTGTCAAACCTCTGGTCGTTCCAGCTCTGATTCTTCTGTGCCTCTGCAAGAACCTTTCTGACCTCTCTATGTGATTACGGATCTCCTGATCGGCATTACCCTGCACTCTCATAGGCTGAACTAGAGTCTGATGTGCTGGAACTTGCTGGACCGGAACCTGTTGCTCCTGTGGCGCATTCTCATAGAAGTTATTGTCATAGCTCAAGTTGGCACGATTTGGGTTAAAAGTTTGAATCCTAGGCCCTCATGCTTTACCACCTTGGTTCCCCCTATAGTTCCCTTGCTGTCTAGTCTGTACCCAGTTGACTACCTCCGGAGTCGGGTTCTCATTCATAATCTCAGGAAGCCTACACATGCTGGCACCATGCCCAAAATTGTCGCACAGATTACACCTGTCACTTACCTGTGATGCCGACGCTGAGACATTGCCAAGCATCTTCACCTCCTTGATTTGTTCGGCCAAGTCGCAGGTACTAGGTCCCGGCGCCTCTTCCACCGATTTCACCTCTGCTCTCCTGGATCTTCCACGTGTTCCCTTAAGCTAAGAGATAGCAGACATTTTCTCGAAGACCTCATTCAAAACTGCTGGAGATGCTGTAACTATAGTCCCATAAAATGTCATATTCACCATATTCTGCGCCTCCCAGTCCAACCCCTCATAAAACTTGCAGCACAAATCCATCTCACTCATCCTGTGGTTATGGCGCTGAGAAAGCAAGTTCAGAAACCGTTCCCGAGCCTCGTAGAAGCTCTCATCACTCATCTGCATAAACTTCTCTATCTGGGTCCGGAGCTGCCTGGTTTTCTCTGCAGGGTAAAACTTGTTCATAAATGCCCTGTCAAGCTCATCCCAAGTCCGGAAAGACCCTTCCTGCTGGTTCAGAAGCCAGCTCTTAGCCTTATCCTGCATACACATAGGAAAAACTTTCTTCCTAATTTCCTCACCAGTAATAGTGATCTCCCCAACAGTAAGCGGAATCCTAGCAATCAATGCCTCAAACTCCTTCAGGAACCTGATCACGTCTTCATTGGCCATCCCATAGTACTTGGGTAGGTCATGGAAGTGATAAGCCTTGATCTCCATGTTCCTAGCCTCATTGGAGAGCACAACAACTGACCTCCTGGCCTTAATCTCACCAGGCTTCATGTAGGTTCCATAGGTGATCTCAGGCACCTCAGCAATTGATTGGTTTATCTCTGCGTTTTTTGCCATTTCGATTGCTGCTAAGTTCTGTCTCCTGAGATGACGAATGTGTCTATTGATCTCGTTTATTGGAGCCTTCAAAGGTGTTCCTTGTGATCTCCTACCAAGCATAAACCTGTAGTGAACTCTACATAATCAAAAACCTCAAAGAATCTTAGTTTCTGTTAGTGTAACAAACAAGAGGTTGAAAAAACAAACAAATAAAAATTTGCAATCAACCGCTACAATAGGAATTGACTCCTCGGCAGCGGCGCCAAATTTGATGTTCTCAAATTACTACTTAGGAAAACAAGTAGGAAGCAGTCGTCATAAACAGACTATGCTAACCACGAGATCGTTCGCTAAGGAATCAATTAGGCTACCACACAGTTGAAAGCAAACAATTACTTGTAGAAATAATTTGACTTGTTTGAAATAAGTACTTCTAATAACTAGAAAACAGAAAATGCAATGTAGTTGTTTGTAAGAATGAGGTAGAAAGAATACGGTAGTTACGATCAGGCAATGCTAATTCACTATAGGGATACGTTCATACTGTCACACGGTCGGTGTACGGAAAACTTATCAATTCAAACTTTACCAAACGAGTTTGAAGATATTTGAACTAGAGATATCATAGGTCGTCAATCCACGATCCTTAACCAAAACATTTTAGAGAATCTTGGAACGAGAGTATTGAATTGAAAGGTTTTTACTATGATCTTTGAACTAGCCCAACCTATATGAACGATTTCAAACCCTAGAAGAGAATATGCAAAGCTATCACGCAACTACCATGTTCGGAGTGATTTAGCTACTCATAATCGAAGCAAGGATGAAAGAATACAAGATATTGCTCATGATTAACATAAACAGAATGATAATCGCATGAAAGCTTAAACAATTCGAGAAACTAGGCAAGAACGAATTGAATAAGATTTACCACAGTAATCAGGGATTCGATATCAATCCTTCGTTAAACAAGCAAAACCAAGCTCCAAATTTGTCAAAGTATGATATGAAGTTTTTTCTATGAACTAGGTTAAAAGAAGTATGAGAGAAAAATCCCAATTCAAAGCTAATAAGGGAAACCAAAAATTCTATTCTGCATCTCTCGCCGCGGCTGAAGGAATAGCTCGCCGCGGAGAGCCTTCTTAATCGAAGAATATATAGCTCTCGTAATTTTACGCGGCGGGCAAATCCCTTCGCCGCGGTGAGCTTCAATCTTAAAAACATGAGCTTCATTCGCAAAATCTCGCCGCAGAGGACTGATTTCCTCGCCGTGGCGAGCCTTCCTGCAATTTCTAGGTCCAAGCTCGTAAAATCTCTCCGCGGCGATCTATGCTAAGCAGCTCGTCCTCATTTAGCTCAAAAGACATCAAATCCTGCAAAATGTAAATAAAACACCAAAGCATAAAAACGAACTAAAACGACTATGAAACTAAAGACAAAGACTCACAAAGACCGCTAAAAAGGACCCAATGAGACTCTAAATTATCATCTCATTAGTCTGCAATGAAGCATTCGACTTTTGAAAGTGAAATAGTTTAATGAACGTAGTAGAGACGTCAATTCTACAAGTTAGCGTTTGTAGTCCAATGTGTTGGGCTTAAATCGTAATTATCCTTGAGAGTGTGAATCCCTCTTGTGGATTTAGGGTATCAGGAAAAAATTGCTAAGACATTGAACTATCAAACGATTCACAAAAATTCAACAAACAAAACAAAAGTGTAATTTCATCCAAATGATCCTATACTAGCTCCAATCCCTAAATTCTTACCACCGACCCATAGGATGACTAGCTATGCGATCCACACATATCCAACATGCAAAAAGCATATACACAAATCATATGAAAATCTATCTATTAAGCAAAAGAAGTTCATCCAATTACCAAATTGTCACGGATTTGATTCCACGGATGAAAAGCTTCAATTGAATTCGAACAGAAATCAAAGACCCAAACCCTTCAAGGGTTCTCAATGTGATACAATAATCTTACAAAGGTTTGTTACAATTGTTTGATGTAAATATAGGGTTCTTGGAAGAGAGAAAAGTAAAAGGGGAATTTTAAATGGTGAATTACAATCTGGAATGAAGTCTGATGTTTTGAAACTCCAAAATTCGAAAATATAATGAAAAAATGCTGAAAAGGCATTACAAATCGGACCGGGCGATCGCCGGGGCATCTGGACGCGGTGACAGAGAGTCACCGCGTTCCGGGCGATCGCCCGGAACGTTTGGGGCGATCACCACAAATGGCGTCGAAGCGGGCGATCGTCCACTCCTCATACTTCACCATCAGCATCCACTCTTCATACTTCACCATCATCTAACGTTGTTTGATATATTCGCGTGGCCGTCGATTTGAGGTCAATCCGACATCGTATGAAGAAGTTATGCCCAAAATGGCTAGACCGCTCCAATGTAGTTCCATTTTCGCAAGTTTTCATTTAAAAGGTCGTAGAAACTTCATCCCAACTCCAAATACACTTCCGTTTCGACCGTCAGACTCCACTTTCCACCACCTTTGAGACCTTGGAACTTTTGAATCTCTGGTAATGCAATAAAATGCACCATTTTAGCCTCATTTCTTCACGAAAACACCTAAAACCTGAATACAAGGTGGAAACACACAAAACACAAGAAACAACACAAAATATATACAAAACACAACTAAATAGCTAATAAAAAGGGGTTAAAAAGGGTTAAATGTGGTGCCAAAAAATACCTCATCAAACTCCCCAAACCGAACCTTTGCTCGTTCTCGAGCAAACAAACAACCTAGAAAAGAATCTAGACTCTAAACAATAAAGACACACAGCACAAAGAACAGAGTCAGACATCCAAGTTATCGAATCTACATTTGTAAGAAACAAACTCCAAAGATGCAAAGATTTTGACTTACTACCAACGTTGACAGAAAAATCAAGCAAAAGTCAAACTAGTTTGTTTCCAAAGTAAACAAGACTTAAGTCTAACTCGGTAAACCCTCACAAGGAATTTTAAGTAACAACTCTCACTCTCTTATAGACAAGTCCAGCATGGGTAACACTCAAAAGTAAAGCTGGGAAGGTGGTTTTCACCACAAGTTGCCAAAAATTTCTTATGCAAATGCATTCTTTTCGAAAGGTCCAAAGGGACTTTAGTTTAAAGACTAAAAATAGAGACATGCTACTGCGACTACAGTTCCCTTTTTTGCTTTCAAATTTTTCAAAACCTTGCACACTTATTTTTTAGAGTTACTCGAGATTGTTGTGAATTTGCGCATAAAATCACTGTTGTGTGACCCTCGTTATCAGCAAGAACTTATTCTGCATGTGGCTCCCGTCCAAAGCTTTCGCTCATGTAGACAAGGAATTCCACAGGACTAACAACTTGGGGTTTGAGTAACTTGTGTGTTTATTTGTCCTCATTGGGATCTTTTGGCTTCAATTTTGCTGGTGTCCATTTTACCGAAGGTCTGCACTTTTGTGCGTGTCGGTTTAGCTACGTGTCATCAACCTTCACGGTCATATGGCTGATAAATGGCCATGCCAGTATATGGTAGTATTTTGAGCACGCCCAACACGACCTACGGTGATCACTTAGGAACATGGAAACACCCCGAGCCTTATTTAAAAAATATTTTTTGTTGGAAACAGAAGTCAGAACTACACATCTCTCAATCAGTCATAAAAAATGAAAATCCCCTCCTTAAACCTGTTCTTTAGAACGGGTTTGGAAGTGTATCAAAAGTTCAAAGCATGTCGTTTGTCATTCACATCTAATTAGAACACGCATAAGTATGAATTGGTGAAACAACTTTAAAAGAAATTGCACATCCCAGGAGTCACACAAAACAATTCTTGCCGGTATAATATTTTTTCATCGGCTAAAAAAAGCCTCCTCACAGGTTTTTTGGACCACTGATGAGCCTTTATTTTACTGTCTCATCTCTTTCTCTTTACTGTTTTTTGTTAGTCTTTATTTGCTTATTTGAGTGTTTCTTGTGCGTTTTTATGTGTTTTGTCTTTTAGTGGCGTTGTGCAGGTTGTGGCTTATTTAGGTACTTTTTGGAGTTTTTGGCTTGAACTTGGCATTTTTGGTGAAAAGAAGCCGAGACGCATCCCATCACTCATCAAGACACATCCCATATTGAGTTCCCGCAAGACGCGTCCTAGGACGCATCCCACTTCCATCAGGATGCGTCTCAGACAAGTTCCACAATCCACTGCCGCAAGATGCGTCTCCAAAGAGCGCAAGACGCGTCCCACTCTCTCAAGGACGCGTCTCACGCCATTTTAGCAGAAGACTATGTTCTTTAAGTGATCGATCAAGACATTTTACACACACTTCTTTTCTTACGTTTTTTTTCATTCTCAAGCAAGAAAAACCCTAGTTTGGTTCTCTTGCCTTAGTTTATCATCGATTTCACTTGTAATCGTTCCATTGACATTGGATTTAGATCTTGAGGTTCGATTATCAATCTAATTACCCTTTCTTTCACAATTTCTCATCTTGTGGTTGATTGTCTTGGTGAATGCTTGTAATCTCTCATATTATGCTTAATTCGATTGTGATTGTCATTTTGTATGTTATTACTTGTGCTATGAGTAGCTAATCGTTCGATAGATGCAGTAGCAATGTAGGAGTAATCGAATTAGGATTTTGACCTAGGGTTTGTTCATATGTGTTAAGCTTTTTCATGATCTTCGTAAAAACCCCAATTTTAGTAATCTTTTCTTGAATCTTCTAAACCATTCCGGTTAAGAATCAATCTTCTGACAATCGATTGATTTCCTTGCTTTACATCTTCAAAGAATGTCTTGGTTAAACTGAAATTGGTATTTTCTTTGGACAAATAACTATGACAGCAACCACAAAGCTAAACAGACTTCTTAGTCACAAGGGAAATGAACTTGAAAAACTTTAGACTCAACAACCATTACTAATCAGTATATACTCAAAACTTAAGCATCAAAAAAGTTTGTTATAAACAAAGGACGTTCGACTTGGAAGTTCGACTCAAGACCCACAAAAAAAATTTAAAAAAAGCCAAAAATAGCCCAAAGACTCACAAAACACAAATAGATAAGGCACACCGGCCGCAAATAACATGCAACCCTATGTGGCTCACCGACCACCACTAAAAAGCAGTAAACAAAGCAAGGCACACCGGCCACACATAGACATGCAACCCCATGTGGCTCACCGACCACCACTAAGAAAGCAGTAAACAAACAAAAAAACAAGAAAAAATAGAGAAATCCCCTCCCCAAACCTAAACCTTAGCTCGTCCCCGAGCGTTAAGCTCAAGTAAGGAAAGAGGAAGCAAGAACAAGATCCCCATTATTATTTCTAACTACGAAAGCAAATAAAATCTTACCCCCGGGTTGCCTCCCGGGAAGCGCCTTTCCTTATACTCGTTGACTCGACTATGATCCATTGTTGTTATCCATTCTCATACGGTAATGAATTTTGAGCAGGCGTTGAGCCTACTTGGATCTTCCAGTGAATTCCTACTGCTCCATTGTACGTCGATCCGATAGTGCTCATGTGATCCTGCAATTGAGTACGACGAGAGTTAGTATGTTCAAATTTTAGCACATAATGCTCATAAATAGAAAATAAAGAGAAAGGGCAGAAGGATCAACAAAACTCCCCTCAAGAACCGCTATATGTGTGGTGTCGGGGTGATGAGGCACATAGCTCTCCTTAATTTGTTTGTAGCCAAAGGCACAAATCAAGATCACTAGAAAACCGTAGTGAAGTGATGAGTTGCCCCGAGTGTCGTTCTTGAAGGACTTGACTAAGCTTTGTTTGCAAATGCAAGTTTAGTTAATCGACTGGAAAGCTGGTAAAGCAAGTAAAAGAGAGTCGTGAATAGTTTGTGCTTCAAAACAGATGTAACTCAAGGTTTGTTATGAAAGACCCAACCAATCAACTCTATCTCAATCCCCCTAGAAACAATCATACAGAGAACGCTTCGCTTTATCTCTATAAAGAAACACAGGTCGGTGGTAAGTAAATGGTTCATGCTAGAAAGTAAGGCCTGCAATGAAGAATACGACTTTTGAAAGTGAAATAGTTTAATGAACGTAGTAGAGTCGTCAATTCTACTAGTCAGCGTTTGTAGTCGAATGTGTTGGGCTTAAATCGTAATTAACCTCGAGGGTGCGAATCCCTCTTGTGGATTTAGAGTATCAGGAAACAATTACTAAGATATTGAACTATCAAACGATTCGCAAGAATTCAACAAACAAAACAATAGTGTAATTTCATCCAAAAGATCCTATACTAGCTCCAATCCCTAAATTCTTACCACCGACCCATAGGATGAATAGCTATGCGATCCACACATATTAAAAGCGTATACACAAATCATATGAAAATCTATCTATTAAGCAAAAGAAGTTCAGCCAATTACCAAATTGTCACGGATTTGATTCCACGGATGAAAAGTTTCAATTGAATACGAATAGAAATCGAAGACACAAACCCTTCAAGGTTTCACAATTGATACAATTATCTTCCAAATGTTTGTTACAATTGTTTGATGTAAATCTAGGGTTCTTGGAAAAGAGAAAAGTAAAAAAGGGAATTCCAAATGGTCAATTACAATCTGGAATGAAGACTGATGTTTTGAAACTTCAAAATTCGAAAATATAAAGAAAAAATGCTGAAAAGGCGTCCCAAATCGGACCGGGCGATCGCTTGGGCATCGGGACGCGGTGACAGAGAGGCACCGGAACGAGCGATCGCCGGGAACGTTTGGGACGATCGCCCCAAATGGCACCGAAACCGGCGATCACCCGCTCCTCATACTTCACCATCAGGTAGAATTTTTTGATATCTTCGCGTGGCCATCGATGTGAGGTCAATCCGACATCGTATGAAGAAGTTATGCGCAAAAATGGCTAGACCGCTCCAATGTAGTTCCACTTTCGCAAGTTTTCACTTAAACGGTCATAGAAACTTCATTCGAACTCCAAATGCACTTCAGTTTCGACCGTCGGACTCCACTTTCCACCACCTTTGAGACCTTGGAACTTGAAACACACAAAACACAAGAAACAACACAAAATATATACAAAACACAACTAAACAACTAATAAAAAGAGGTTAAAAAGGGTTAAATGAGGTGTCAAAAAATGCCTCATCATCGGGGTCTCATAATCACACACCACAATCAAAATCAGATCTCTTGAGAGAGAACCAGTTCTCGGGGAAGTGAAACCCCAAAACAGCAAAACCCTGGCCGTCAGCAACCTGGAGGAGGAAACCCTTGCAGCCAAGAACGAAGACATCAATACTAAGCTTTCTTTACTCTATCTTTTCAATACTTATCTATATGTTGTTACTATGACTATGAGTAGCTAAATAATTTTTTAAAGGCGAACCGCCGAAACTCTATTGTGCTATTTCTTTATATACCATGCTATACTCATTGATTTACTTGCGTATTTATTGAGACGTAATTCGTATTTGTATAACTCTATTCATCCGACTCTATTTATTTACTTGTGTATTTATTGAGATACTAAAGTGGTCCATTATTAAGGCGTGAGTAGAGATAATATATTTACTTGTTTGTCTTGTCTGGGAATGTGACGTGATTTATTGTTGAGTGACACAATAATTTCATTGATTGAGTGAGGGTGCTGATACTAACTGCCACTTGGTATTTAGCATTGAACCTCGCTGTCGCTAGAGGCATATATGATGTGCACTCAGAGATTTTGATTTCGTTGTAGAACCTTTAATCCCAAAATACAATCAAAGATTAAATTTATTTATGTCGAAAGTCTTCAAATCCACAGTTTACAGCGGAAAGCTGACTCGGGATGTCGTTCTCCACGTACACTTAGCATAGGAACAAGCAAATAATGTATGTAAATTCTATGCAGAAAGTAAATAGATTATTGTAAAACAGTTGGATTCTTAATAGTATTGTTATCAATGAGTGCGAAGTGTAAATGATCCCCGACCTAGTTCTATTATGCTATTCCCAAATACTTAAAATCAAACAACGTACTAGCCGTCCACAGGCAGCAAAGAAACATGCCAAAAGGATCAAGTCACAGTTAATCCAGACACCTTCACTTATACCAACAATGTGTTCTGTCACTCAACACACTATCTCATCACGTTTTCAGATAAACCACATAGGATAATGTAAAGTCCGTTACCAAGTCGTGGTTAGTAAGGATTTTCCACGTAGAGAGTAGGACGAATAAAGAACAAGTACGAAATTACGTTTTAAAACTAATTCATTAATATAACATGGCATATAAAGAAATAGCAATAATAGAATTTCGGCGGTTCCCCTACAAAAGAAAGTTAGCTACTCATACTATTCTACTATAGACAGTAATCGAAACCAACAAGAACAAGAAAGAAGAAAGAAGAAATCCCCCACAAGAAGGAAGAAATCAAAATCTGAAGAAGAAGAAAGAGAAAAGAAAAACTTAGTCTTTGATGTCTTCGTGCAGCTTCTAAGGTTTCCTCCTCCTGATGCTCTTCGATTCCTGTAGATGTCGATCCGTGGTGTGTATGTGGGTTTAGGGTTTCACTTCCCCGAGGACTGGTTGCTTGACGGCCAGGGTTTTTTGCAGGAGATGATGGATTCTGAGACCCCAAGGGTCTTATTTATACTATAATATGAAGGTTCTAGACGTCCTTGGCCAGCAAGAAAGGTTAAAAGGCGGGCTGAGGCCTGACGGACCGAAAAAAGCTTGTATGGCCCAAGTGTTAGCTGTTTCGCCTTCCGGGTTGATTTCGGACCTCTAACCTCGTTTTATTGGAAAGTGATTGGCTACAAAGTTTTAGAATTTTCAATAAGATTTCCATCAATATCTCATGAGCCTGAATTGGACTTCTAAAACTCTGTGTACAGCCAAAACTATGCATCCTGGTCGATTTCTTCCGAGTTATATATATAGGTTTTCTGCGTTCTTCGATTTCGAGCCTCGTAACCTTGTTATCTTGAAATGTGTCCTTCTTCAGCATTTTAGGTTTTTTCGAGGTCTTCGCAACGGTAGGTAGCACAACCTCATCGGACTTCTCTAGATCCAAGTAGAATTGTCATGCTTCCTTATTTTTCTCGATTTCACACAATTATGACGTTTTAGTGCCTGAAATCGCGCAAATCCTCAAAAACACGATCATGACCTACAAAATACACAAGAAGTTGGTAATTGACCATAATATGATACAAATATTGAATATAAGGCCAAAAATGAGGGTCTAAAAGCATGCCATATCGCACATTTCATTGTCACATCACACCCCCAAACCAGTTTCTTGCTCATCCTTGAGCAAGGCAAAAACGATAATTAAAAAGTGACTATGACATGAGTAAAGAGCATAAACTACCACATAGACAAGCAGTCAGTTTCTAGGGTTTCAAACTCCACTGACTCACTTAGTTTCTACTCCAACCTCTATGTCTCCACAACAAGCAAATAACAAGTAAGCATCACTCACTACAACCTGCGGTTACAAGTGTAACCCACTGTCCTTCAAGGTGTACTTTAAGATCATTACCTCGCGGTAAGGTTATGTAACTCTGCTCCCAAAAGTCAAGACACAAATCAAAATAGTACTCAGGTTGGGTTGGTGAGTAAAATAGGTAGGATAATATAGAGGTGTGTTTGGCTAAGCATCATTAAAAGATGAGTAAGGCAGAACAGAGGGTATTTCAGGGGGACTTATCCTTTCCGACACCGAGTTCCTTCCTTCAACTTCGTCTTCTCTCAATGACAAATCTTCAACTTCTCCTTCATCATCATAACTACTTCATCGGTTGCTTCACACATAGACTACTTGCTCCTTTATTTTTTCTCTTTTTTTTTATTTTGACATACTATTTTTTGCAGTCGTTTTACCGACTCATATGCTTTTGGTTGGCTATCATTGGGCTCTTTTCATCTCTACATTTTTTGGTAGTATCTATTTTATCGAATTCCGCACTTTTGTGCGTACTGGTTTGGTATACATGCTATCAACCCTCACGGACATGTACCTTTTTAGGGCCACGCCGGTATGTGGGTAGTATCTGTAACATGCCCAACACGAAAATGCTGATCACAAGGACCATAGATCCACTCCGAGACTTTTGTACCTTTGCTTTTTTCGGTACTTTCTTTTCTATTTTTTCTGGAGCAAGAGTTAGTGATTTTTAGCACCGATAATACAAAAGTAGGGCCAACAAGGTTACCTTACGATGATGTTCATCTTCCACTTCTCCCCCAAACCAATTTCTCGAACCAGGGTTAGGGTTTTCTTCTCTACTTTCCCCCAAACCAATTCTCAATCATGATCAAAACATAATTCTCCTCCATTCTTTGGAACTCGTTGCTTCATTTCTTCGTTCAAGCTCGGCGGTGGGTTGTTGACACCACTTAAGTAAAGCATGTATAGGATATATATGGTGGATTTCATGAGGGCTCAAAAAGCTTTCAGAGGGGTCAGTGAAAGGTATAGAAAAAGATTCAGAAAGGTGAGTACTACAAATCACATTCATGCTGCTGACAAATAAGGACTCAAGGGTAGCAGTGTTCACACGATTGCACACAAGACTTAATTGGAGCAAGTAAACTCACTCATCAAAGTAGCATGGGTCGGATTTGGTCAGAGCATATATTCAATAAGCAACGAAGCATGAAAAAAAATCCACAGCCCCTCATCTTAGTCATAATTTATACTTGGTACTCTTCTCACAGATCTTCCTTCTTTTCAAAAAGGCAAGTAACCCTAGACGCAACAAATAAAAATAAATCTAGTTCGTAGAAGTAATTAACTATAACTTAACTAAGTGCGAATATTTAAAAGCTACTACAGACCAAGCAAGTTAGCAGGTAGTAGTCAAATCAAATTCTTCCCTCAAACCTAGCAGAGAGCAGATAAGAAGCTAGGAAAGTAAAGAAGAAAAAGGAAAGATACTTCCCTCTCGATGTTGTGCTTCCATGCTTGTTCATTTAATTCCCCCTCCGCATATCATCTTGGTCTCCCAGCTGGTCATCGCTCATGAGCTCCACAAAGAGTTTATGCATCTTGCGATGGGTATCCTCCTTCGTTTTTCCATGGTACCTGGGCTCAAAAGTGTGTGAGATAGCATGTTTGGAGTGAACTCTTGACTATAGCTTACATACAAATCTCATGCGGTCTTCCTCCCCTAAACCTGATGTTTGGTACAACATGTATGCAAAATTCCAGCTTGTGATAAATCAACAGCTACTTCAAATCAATGCATGAACTAGGCATGTAGCGCAAATTCTCATATTGTGTCAAGCATCAAAGTGAAGAGCATATTGCAATGAAAATTCCATCCAATGAGCATATGACGATGCAAACATGCTTCCTAAGAAGAATTCTTCAAGTAAAGATCATGTGAGCATGTAATCGAAGGAGAAAAGGGTCGACAAGGGGATTTGTTCTATTGTGACATTTTATTGAACATGTTCAGCAAGAACAAAAACCCTCAAATTCTCAATCAATTTGTCAAATCTCCACCAAGGCAAGTGTTAATAAGGTGAATACTAGAAGTAAGCATGTATCCAAATATCCCAAACATAATCAATTCAATCCATTGAAGCATATAATTGCATAGCACTCAAGAAGCAAGAAGAAAGCGCAAGCAAAATGTGAAGGATAGAAACTTGAAATCAAAGATATTATGAAGATAATATTGAGCAGAGGTCACTTACTTGGTGTTGTCGATAGATGGGCAAGCCAGGAATGCAATGGTATGATAAAAATATATAGAGCAAGTGAAGATACTTGGGAAATTAATGACAGCGTTTTTTGGTTTTTCTTGTTTTAAATAAGATTTTATAAAATAAGTTTTTTGAAAAACGAATTTGAAAAAGGTTTTCTGGTGCAGAAATCGAAAATGAAAAGTAAAACGTGCAAATGCAAATGCGTAAAATAAACATGACCATGGGTTGCCTCCTAAGAAGCGCTTGTTTTAGGTCTTATAGCTCGACCCCTGTTCAGAGATGACTTAGTTGTCGAGGTTTGGACCCTCGAACTTGTTGGAGCACTTTTTCAACCATTCGTTCGTTGCGTAGTTCGTATCTCCATCCCAACGCCTCATCGCTTCTTCTTTGAAATCTTCCCCTACGGGATCCATGCCAAATTGGAACATATACGAAGTATATTCCTTGCTTCGCTCGTCCTTGATCACATCCACGAAGAAAAGTTGCTCCAATTCTTCATAATGCTCATAGTCAAAGTCCACTATGTCTTCTTCCACCAGATTCGGCATTATATACCCAAATTCCTCTTCATCTCCAAAATGAAAATCATCAGCGCTCTCCTAACATCCTCTTTCAACTCTTTTTCCTTCTTCCAGTAGATCTCCTCTCCAGTTGAAACGGTTCTTTTGTCCATCGATAATCAAGTTGTAAGTCTCTTCTCTAGCGTCTACCACTGCTTCTAATTTATGTAAAGTCGGTCGTCCGATCAATGTCTTTAATCTTACTCCATTCCCTTCCATGTCCATTACCAAGAAGTCCAGTCTCAATCTCACACCTCCAATCTCTATAGGTAAACCTCTGATTTCCCCAGCACATTGCTTTGTCGAATTGTCGGCCAGCTGGACGCTAGTTCCATACGATTCTATTCCGTCTTCAATCCCTAACTCCTTCACCTTAGCTAATGACATAAGATTTACGATGGCTCCAAGGTCTATCATGAAATTTATCTTTTTGCCCTTCACTCCAATTGTCATATTGAAGTGTCCCGGATCTCCAGCTCCCCTTCTTATGATATTCGATCCTTCTCTCCATGCCAATCCAACATAGTCCTTTCTCCGGTTAGTGATTTCCCTTAAAGCTGCTTGATAATCAGATGGGTGTAAAGTAAGCAGATCCGCAATTGGTATTTGTAAGGTATGTTTCTACAGGTTTCCTTTTGCAACTTTCTTGATGTCATTTGCAATTCTTCCCGGGAAAGGTAAATCCTTCAAATCTACCAACTTACCGGTCACGGACCTAACAAATCCCTACTCGAGCTAATATTTATAATCACGTCCCCTTCTACAGTCTTCTTTTGCTTAATTCTTCTCTTCCTCCTCATTCGAATATTTGAATTCTACTACTTCCTTATTCTTTTTCTTCCCCTTAACATTTTCTTTACCTCTTGGCACAGAATCTGGTGTTATTATCCCACTCCCAGTGGTTATCGATCCTATGTATTCCATGCATTGCTCCATTACTTCTTCTACCTTGTTATCCATATCTCTTACTACGATCTTCATCGCCAACATTTCCTCTTCCACCCCTTCAAACTTCTCACTTAGTTTCTTCAGCTCTTTGCTGACCGCAACGAACTGTTCGTGGAAATTCACTAGATCTCGAGTATCACTGCTTCCTTTATCCAGCTCTTCCCCTTCTAGTTTTCCTCTATGTTTGTGATGTTTCTTGAGGGTTTTGATCTCCTCTTCTAACCCCTTTTGGCAGTTATGACGCTGCCAACCACATGTTCACTGCTGATTTTAGAAACTTCGTCCTTTTCTTCTATGCTCAGCTCAATAGGCTTTCCTTCTGGTACTTCTTGGCTTACTTCCTTCGATACGTTTCTTTTGTCCAAGTACTCAGGAGTTCCTACACTCTGTCCCATAGCCCATTGTGCTTCCTCCTCGATCGCAGCTACTGTCCTTACTTCTTCCACGACCTATATTTTGTTGAAAATCTCATTCTCCTTCAGCTGTCTCCTGCACCTCAAGCTCTCAGCAACACTTGCACAAGCTCCCAGCACTTGCTTAGCAGAGATCCCCATAAATGATCCCTTCAGAGCTATGTCTATAACACCTCTAAATTCTTCTCTTACTCCTAAGTAAAAATACTCACATAGCTATCGTGAAGAGAACTGATGTTGGGGGCGGTTGTATTGCATCTCCTCAAACCTTTCCCATGCGTCATGAAAAGATTCCTTCGGTTTCTGAGTGAAAGTGGATATCATTATCCTTTCTCTCATAACCCTTGCAAGTCCTAAAAACCTCTTCAAGAACAGACTCCTCAGCTCATCCCACTCACTAACCTCTTCTTTAATTGAATCTAGCCATCTTTTTGCTGCCCCCTCCAGTGTTTTGATGAACAACCAGAATTTCAGCTCACCATCAGTTAACCCCTTCATCGAAAACTGCTCGACGATAGACTTGAATGTGTACATGAACTTGCATTCATTTTCTCCTTCTCTTCCTTCGAACTTTGGTAATGAGTTAATCAGAGTTGGATCAAACCGGTACTCCCTTACATGCGGCTGGATTCGAATTTCACTCCTTCTTGGTTTCGGCATACTGATCTCACTAATAGTTCTTTCATCTTTTTCTTCCATCTTCCTTAACAAACGAGCTTACGCAGAGATATATAATAATATAATAACAAAGCAGATAAACGTATTTTTAGGTTTTTGATAAGAAAATAAACAAATACGAAAAAGAAAATATTTTTGTGATTTTTGCTGTGGAAATCGATTCCCACAGGTTATATATATACATATATATATATATATATATATATTGGTTTATGTTGTACAAATTGAAAGAGACAGTGCATAAAGTAAAGCGAACGAAAGAATTCAACTTATCTGGTCGAAACTTGCTTGAGCGGTCAAGTGTCCCCGGCAGCGGCGCCAAATTTTGATGTGCGCTCAGAGATTTTGATTTCGTTGTAGAACCTATAATCCTTAAATACAATCAAAGATTAAATTTATTATGTCGGAAGTCTTCAAATCCACAGTTTATAGCGGAAGGCTGACTCGGGATGTCGTTCTCCACGCACACTTAGCATAGGAACAAGCAAATAACGTATGTAAATTGTATGCAGAAAGTAAATAGATGATAGTAAAACAGTTGGATTCTTAACATTATTGTTATCAACAGGTGCGAAGCGTAAAGGATCCCTGACCTAGTTCTATTATGTTATTCCCAACTACATAGAATCAAACAACGTACTAGCCGTCTATAGGCAGAAAAGAAACATGCCAAAAGGATCAAGTCGCAATTAATCCAGACACCTTCACTTATACCAACAATGTGTTCTGTCTCTCAACAAACTATCTCATCACGTTTTCAGACAAACCACATAGGATAATGTAAAGTCCGTTACCAAGTCGTAGTTAGTAAGGATTTTCCACGTAGAGAGTAGGACGAATAAAGAACAAGTACGAAATTACGTTTTAAAACTAATTCATTAATATAACATGGCATATAAAGAAATAGCAATAATAGAGTTTCGGCGGTTCCCCTTTACAAAAGAAAGGTAGCTACTCATACTATTCTACTATAGACAGTAATCGAAACCAACAAGAACAAGAAAGAAGAAAGAAGAAATCCCCTACAAGAAGGAAGAAATCGCAATCAGAAGAAGAAGAAAGAGAAAAGAAAAACTTAGTCTTTGATGTCTTCGTGCAGCTTCTAGGGTTTCCTCCTCCTGATGATCTTCGATTCCTGTAGATGTCGATCCCTGGTGTGTATGTGGGTTTAGGGTTTCACTTCTCCGAGGACTGGTTCTCTCTCAAGAGAGCTGTTTTTGGGGTTTCACTTCCCCGAGGACTGGTTGCTTGACGGCCAGGGTTGTTTGCAAGAGATGATGGATTCTGAGACCCTAAGGGTCTTATTTATACTGTAAGATGAAGGTTCCGGACGTCCTTGGCCAGCAAGAAAGGTTAAAAGGCGGTCTGAGGCATGACGGACCGAAAAAAGCTTGTATGGCCCAAGTGTTAGCTGTTTCGCCTTCCTGGGTGATTTCGGACCTCTAAACCTCGTTTTCTTGGAAAGTTATAGGCTACAAAGTTTTAGCATTTTCAATAAGATTTCCATCGATAGGTGATGAGCCTGAATCGGACTTCTGGAACTCCGTGTACAACCAAAACAGTGCATCCTGGTCGATTTCTTCCGGGGTTATATATACCGGTTTTCTTCGTTCTTCGATTTCGAGCCTCGTAACCTTGTTATCTTGAAATGTGTCCTTCTTCAGCATTTCATGTTTTTTCGATCGCTTCGCAACGGTAGGTAGCACAACCTTATCGGACTTCTCTAGCTCCAAGTAGAATTGTCATGCTTCCTTACTTTTCTCGATTTCACACAATTATGACGTTTTAATGTCTGAAATCGCGCAAATCCTGAAAAACACGATCATAACCTACGAAATACACAAGAAGTTGGTAATTGACCATAATATGATACAAATATTGAATTTAAGGCAAAAAACGAGGGTCTAAAAGCATGCCATATCGCACA
The DNA here is from genome assembly GCA_026545765.1 of Plantago major. Classification (NCBI taxonomy): domain Eukaryota; kingdom Viridiplantae; phylum Streptophyta; class Magnoliopsida; order Lamiales; family Plantaginaceae; genus Plantago; species Plantago major. The sequence continues at coordinate 46,261,406 of CM048840.1, forward strand.
TTTCATTGTCACATCAATATACTTGGTCTTTTATTCAAGTAGTTGGGAGTAGCACATACGAGCTAGGTTGGAGATCCTTTACACCTTCCCACCCATTTATTACAAAACCGTTAGAATTCAACTGCATTATAATCCATCTGTCTGCTATTTGCATACAATAAAACTTTCGTTATCTGCTTGTTCCTATGCTAAGTGTTCGTGGAGAACGATATCCCGAGTCAACTTTTCGCTATTCTGTTGATTTGTAGGCTTCCGACTGAATATAAATTTAAATATTTGATCGTATTTTGGAATTACAGGCATACAACGATTAACAAATTTCTGAGTGTACATCAGTACTATTATGAATTAAAATGACAACGTTTTCTTTTCTTTTGGTGAGATAAAGATGACGAACTAATGGCTGGGGTGTAAAACCGTTCAACACTCTCTCTTTCGCGCTTTATGCAATGGTCCTTGCGCTCAATTGAATACCTTTTTTCCTTCGTGCCATTCTATTCAGTCCTCAAACTTTCAAATCCTTTACAATTAACTTCCGTTTAATTGCAACTTTTGATCCCTTAATTTATCTTTTTATTCATAAATTTCCAACAAAAGAGATTTAAACGGTAAAACTATTGTTTAATTATCTTAATTTTCTTCCACTAGTTCGAAAACATGCAATGTGAACGAAAGTGGCCTGTTACAAGGAGGCCCACTAGGAATATTTTTATAAGCCCATCCAATTAACTGACCTGGTAAAACCCTAAGTTGGTTTTACCTGATCACCACCCTAAGAGAAGAAAGAAGTGGAGGAAGAGGAGAGCGATGATGAGAACATGTTCTCCCTCTTCGATTAGATTAATCGTTATGCATCCCATTCCCCTGATGTTCCAGTGTTGTTTTGTTAGAATTTCAATTTCCTAGCCTGTTTATGTATTGGATTTCGTTTTATGTTATAAGCTTCTGACTTACTGGAGCTAATTATCTTGTGTTGAATGTTTATATTTGCTTCTTGCTTTCCTTTACTTTCTTGCTCTTTCTAGCTTCTCTTTTGCATGCAGTAGGAATTGAAGGAAGCTTGTAGTATTAAGATTTAACATAAAAAATCTAATCTGTTCCCAGTAAACAGAGCCCATACATTTTGACCCATCTGTTGTTAAAGGTCCAGTAAAGAGAGCCCATATCTATGGCCCAATAAATAGAGAATTAGGGTTTGACTGCTTCTCTCCCTATATTGATTATCTCAGTTCAGAAAGAGCAGCAGCTGGTGTTTCTTCTTGTTTGTAGCAAAAATTATACCTTGTTGAAAGGAGAAGAAAAAATGGGAGTGTTTACATTTGTGTGCAAAGAATCAGGATCAGAATGGTCCGCAAAGCAGCTGAACGGGGACCTGGAGGCATCAGGTGACTGCACCTTCACCCTCCAGCGCAATCTTGTTCATGCTGCTCTATCCAAGGACTCTTCTGGTGGAGTTCAGTCATCTTTCTCCTATGTTACCCCTTCATCTGCTGTGTTTCAGGTGAGTCGTCGGATTTAATAAATTACTAGTATTCATTGGATCTGTATGGTAGTAGATCATTTGTCTAGTGTTTGTTGATCTGGTGTATATGTGTCTATCCTATCTAGGTTATTGTTGGGGGTAGTGTTGGAGGTGGTTCCTTCATTGGAGGAGGTGGTGGTGGTGGCGCTGCTGCGGCTTCTGGTGGCGGTGCAGCTGCTGAAGCACCTGCTGCTGAGGAGAAGAAGGAAGAGAAAGAGGAGAGTGATGATGACATGGGTTTCTCACTTTTCGATTAGGTAGCTGCTTGCTTGCTTGCTTGCTAGTTTAAATCAGCATCATGTTTCCTATTATGTTATCTTTTGTCATTAGACCTTGATGTTCTGTGTCATTGTTAAAGATGAAGTTTTGATTGTGTACTGGAATATGGATTTGTGGTTTAATTCTTTATCGATCTGAATTTGCCGTGGCACTTGATTTCCCTTTCTTGCAACATTGGAAATTAGTAGTATATCGTTATTGAATCTCGATTTAAAGCTGCATCTGTGGAACAGAGAAACTCTTTGGTTTAACGTGTAGACCTGTAGCTATCAACACGCTGCTGTATCTAAATGAGTCCTGAATTGTAGTTCTACAAGTTTTTCCTTAGATTTCTCTTTTCCTTCACTAGAGTAAAACTTAACCATGGTCTGTTGGTGTCTGTATTGTGTAAACATCCGTTTCGATGGACTATTATTGTTTCAAAATTCATCGTGCTTTGGTTACCAAAAATCTTATACTAACAGTTAGACTGTTAGAGGACTCTTGATCGCATTCTATATTTTGTCAATGTAATAGAGTGATCCTTCAAGGGTGCTTGGACTAAGCTTTTATTGGCGTGTTAAACATTGATCTGTAATTCTGTAACTGAACAGTTGGTTGGACTCAGGACAGAAAATCCTCACATTCTTTGAAGGTGCAATGAAATTTCCGTTCTACCAAGTAGACGAGAACAATGGAAGTAGGCTTAGTTGGGATTAGATCAGGGAATTCTGAACGGCAAGATGATCTGCACTATTAGGCATTTAACGTTGTTTGCTTAATTAACTTGCGTACTGGCCATACAAGTACTATATCTGGGGAGATTATTTAGTGTAGATTTTTCATCTCATATTGACCAATTTTCCACATGTCATTCGGTAATAAGTTTAAAACAATTCTCCGACGCCATGTAATTATTTCCAACCTCAGAGTCTGTACATCCTAGGGTTACATAATTCGTCCAAATCATGACGCGTTCTTCGCACCGATTGCAAATTCTCTATCTTAGAGTGCAAATCTTGCTCTATTGAGAGCCAAGTGTTTTTAGTTCGTGAATTGTATTAATCTAGCCTGCGTGAGTTATTCTAGATGAATTCTTCCTAGTTGAACCAAAAAAGGGGATGCAATTCTTATTAATATGGAGATCAGAGGGATGCGAAAGCAGTTGGTTCCTAAGTTTTAGAATGCGGCTGATCCCCAAACCTCTTGTCGGTATGCCTGTGTTCTTCTGAGAAATAGACTGGATGCGTGTAAGATCATGTACAAAGGCAGAACAGAGATGTTGGAACTTGGAAGAAAGACAACGAGCGTGTGGGGAAAGACTAAAAAACAAGAAGAAAAAGAACTGCAAGAAAGAGGAAAGAACACAAGACAGAAACAAACAATAGATTTTCTATTCTCAGGTCGGTCATGTCTCCGTGAGATGTTCGTCATGTGACATGTAATTATATCTCATCCATCTGTTTTGGTTCGAAGTCATTTTTTTCCAATAATTTTAGGTATGATTGATTATAATTTATTTTTTAATAATTAAAAATTTCCAAAATATACAATTGACTGTAAAACCCTTGATATAATTATTTCTTAAAAATATGTATATAATATAAATAATTTCACTATTGTAAAATTACATAAATAACCTTTACCAGTAAAAAATCAAATACATAATTATTGCAAATCCATAATAATTAACGTATAACATGTATAATCAATTAACATTAATTGCAAATACTTTCTGAAGAACACGAAGAAGCTTAATACTCCAGTGAAGTACCCTAATTCTCCAGCGAAGAACCCTGCCAGGATTGATGGAGTAGTTTAAAGGTTTGTATATCTTCTCCAAGCTATTCGTCGTTATTGTAGTATCTTGAAATTGACTCCCAAAGTTTGAGAGAGTCATGATGTTTTATCATATTTCTTGCTTTCAATTCAACTCGAACACAAATCGATGTTACAATGTTGTTCTCACTTGTTATTAGAATTCGATGTTGTGATGTTGGATATTGATATGTGAAAATAATCATAATCATCTCATATCTGGTCCGTCTTGTGTTATGATGCTGTTTCCACATAATCTACTCTTATGGCGATCAACAAAATTTTACGCCTGTCTAAATTTACGTTCAGTTGCCATGCGACAATATAATTGACAACACGACAACAAACATTTGAATATGTTCTGTATAGTTGTCGCACGGTATCTGATTAATTATCGTGGCATCAGATAGAAAAATATTGTCTTGCATGTCAGTACTAGAATGGAATGGAATGGATTAGTCATGTAGTTTTGTTGCCCCAAGGCATCTTATTTATTGCCGCAACACTCTTTAAAAAACCTCAGAGAAAATATCATTACAATTTAAATATTGAACATGTGACCCTTGTATTACTTTATAATGTATAGATATTGTTTATAAAGATGTGGATGGGCATGATGTTTCTAAGGATGGAATTGGGAGTTCGGATGATGAGATGTCCAATCTAGAAGATTTACCATCGGATTGCAGCAACAAATTGTATCAAAATTATGTGAATGGAGAACCACTAGACACTCCATTGGAAACTGATGATGTTAAGAAGTATGTTTTTGTGCATCGGAAGCACGCACAACAATTTCATGTTCGAGAGAGGAACTGCAGACAAATGGAAAAAAGACGTCGAAGAGGATTTGACATTAGGAGAACCCATCGAAGGAAAGATTGAGCCCCGCAAGACAGTGAATGTTGAATGGGAAGGTCTTCATGTTGTAGAGCACGTGGTTGACAAATGAAAGCTACGGGTTCGCAATTCTAGAGAAAGTAAGAGATGTGGATGCGAAGCCAAATTTCGGGTGGCACGTGGCTTGGATGGAGATAAGTTATAGTACTATGTAACTGGTAACACAACCACCCTCTTACAACTCGTAGGACCACCTATTGTCTCAAATGTAATTGGTGATGCAATTGAATACCAAGTACTTAATGTATATTACATCAAAAGCTTAATCAGATTAAATGTGAAGATATTATAATTTGAGTTATATGACGGAACCACAAAAGTTTACGTTTTCCTCATTGACTGGAGTGGGGATTCGTCCACGTGGTAGTATAAAAAAGTCTAGAGCAGGATACATGAGGTCCTGGAACTCTACCTTTTCGTCCCAAGTCCGTTTATAATTATTTATGTAAGAAGTGGGCTGAGCAGTTGCTAGATGAACTGATGATCATCCATTCATTATCACTTTTGCTCTTTCTTATTGGTTAGTCAAATACACCATTCTCACTATATTTCTTCTACCTAGTCGTATTAACTTTTGCAACCGTTTCTTGTTTGATAAATCCACCTTGTGTTTAGGCGTGATGGACGAATTATAATATTAATGGAGGGATGGACGAAAGTGGCTGAGTAGTATCATGCTGATAACGTGTTGAGAGAAAAATGGATAAGAGAATAGGATATAGTTGATTTATATTGTAATCTTTCTAGAGTACAACTTTTGGATATTGATGTGACAATGAAATGTGCGATTTTAACTACTTTTAGACCTCTTTTTTTTGCCCAAGATTCAATATTTATATCATATTATGGCCAATTACCAACTTTTTGTGTATCTTGTAGGGTGTGATCCGTTTTTGAGTAATTACACGATTTCTGGTGCCAAAACGTCATATTTATGCGAAATCGAGAAAAATAAGGAAATATGATGATTTGCCCGTACACGGAGTTCGAGGTGACCAATCATGGCATGTGCCCAACCGATGCGAAGATAATTGAAAATTCCACAACATTGTAGAAGACCACTTTCCGAGGAAACGAAGTTACGAAGCCCGAAATCGAAGAACAAGCAAAACAGACAGAAACCTGGGAGCATCGAAGCTCTGCAGTCACCAGGTGACCGCAGTGAAGAAGAATTTTCTAGAAATAGGCTTTTCTGGTCTGTCAGGCTAAGGCCCACCATTCGAAACCTTCCTTATACACAATGGGCGGCCAAAGCGCGAAATTGAAGAACAAGCAAAACAGACAGAAACCTGGGAACATCGAAGCTCGAAGGCTCACTGTAGTCACCAGGTGACCGTAGTGAAGAAGAATTTTTTAAAAACAGGCTTTTCTGGTCTTTCAAGCTAAGGCCCACCATTCTAAACCTTACTTAAACACAATGGGTGGCCAGAGCACGAAATTTACAGTAAAAATAAATTCCTTGGGGTATCATAATCACACACCGCAATCAAAAGTAGCTCTCTTGAGAGAGAACCAGTCATCAGGGAAGTGAAACCCCAAAACAACAAAACCCTGGCCGTCAGCAACATCAGGGAGGAAGCCCTAGCAGCAACACAAAGACATCAAAGACTAAGCTTTTCTTTCCTTCTTGTCTTTTTCAAATACATTGTTTGTTAGTTATGACTATGAGTAGCTAAACACTTTCTATTAAGGCGAACCGCCGAAACTCTACTATGCTACTTCTTTATATACCGTGATATATTAATGGAATGATTATTAGATGTAAACCGTGATTGTACAACTGATGTGACAATGAAATGTGCGTTTTTGCATGCTTTTAGACCCTCTTTTTTGCCCAAGATTTAATATTCGTATCATATTTTGCCCAATTTCCAACTTCTTGTGTATTTTGTAGGTAATGATCGTGTTTTTGAGAAATTGCACGATTTCAGGTACCAAAACGTCATATTTGGGCGAAATCGGGGAAGTTAAGAAAATATGCTGATTTGGCCATTGCACGGAGTTTGAGGTGTCGAAGCATGTCATGTGACCAACCAATGCGAAGATAATTGAAGATGCTACAACATTGTAGAAGACCACTTTTCGAGGAAACAAAGTTACGAAGCTCGAAATCGAAGAACGAAGAAAACAGATTCGAAGTTAACAGTCGACCGCAGAAGCCTCTCTGCAGTCCACTGGCGACCGCAGTGAAGAGAAGATTCTGGGAAAAGGCCTTTTCCTGGCCTGTCAGGCTAGAGCCCGCCTTTCTAACCTTCCTTAATGATCAATGGCAGCCAGAGCTCGGGATTTACAGTATAAATAAGACCCTTGGGGTCTCACAATCATTCAACGCTCACAAAGCAGCTCTCCTGTGAGAGAACCAGTCCTCGGGGAAGTGAAACCCCAAAACCGTTGGTCGTCATGCACCCAGAAGGAGGAAACCCTAGAAGCAGCACGAAGACATCAAAGACTAAGCTGCTTCTTCTTTCTTTCTTTCTTGCTTTTTTGATTTTTATCTGTAGTAGAGTACTATGAGTAGCTAACTTTCTCTTGTAAAGGCGAACCGCCGAAACTCTGCTGTTGCTACTCCTTTATATGTCGGGTTATATTAATGGAATAGTTATTAGACGTAATTCGTGATTATACAACTCTATACATCCTTCGTGGTGTGATGTTATGCTGAATGACACATTAGTTTCATTGAATTGAGTAGGCGTACTCGTGTCGACTGCGCCTTGACACCATAGTATTATGCCCTGCTATCGTTAGAAGTAATCTGGTAGGATATTAACTCAGGAGGTTGGGAGTAGCATAGCAAGAGGGAGGTCGGGGGTCCTTTACACCATCACATCATTGATCACAACCAGAATAATTAGGGTTTACTGCGAATCAATCATCTGCTTGCAATCTGTTTACTTTTAATCTGTCTGTTGTCTGCAAGAGAAATCCAAACGTTACTTGTTTGTTCCTATGCTAAGTGTCCGTGGAGAACGACATCCCAAGTTAACTTACTACTATTCTATTAGTCTGTGAGCTTCCAGCAAATATAAATTTAATATTTGATTGCAATTGAGAATTACAGGTACTACAACGCATTTAAATTCCCAAGTGCACATCAAAATTTTGGCGCCGCTGCCGGGGACACTTGACCGCTCAAGCAAGTTTCGATCATCAGAGATAAGTTGAATTCTTTGTTTCGCTTTAATTTATGCATTGTCTTTCAATTCGTATAGCATAAACCCAAAAAATAAATATATATAACCTGTGGGAATCCATTTCGACAGCAAAAAACCCAAAAATATTTTCTTTTTTGTATTTGTTTATTTTCTTTTCAACAAACCAAAAATACATAATTTCATATTTCTGTTTATTCGAAACTAGAATTATCTTTCTCTAGATTTATCCGTCTATACCTGCGGATGTTTGTATGTTAGTCTTTAGGCAAGGAGAAACACCTTGAGAACCCTTTGGAGATGACATCGGCAAACTCGAAAAGAAGGAAGGAGCTGGGATGGAAACTATTACTAAAGCCAAGTGAATCCTGCACATATATACTTGGAAGATGGGTTGAGGAAATATAATGTGAAACCTGAGTATCTCAAATTCTTTCCAAAATTCTATGGAGTAGAAGGGGAATATGAAGTATGGTTCATGGAAGACTTTTACGAGATGGTTCAACACATACCGAGTGGAAATATTCGGAAGTTCCTTTTTCTACATTGCTTGAAAGGAAATGTAAGAACTTGGCTGAAGACATTACCGACTAATAAGTTGAAGACATTGGAGGAGGTCACAAGCCAATTCTATTTACAATACATCCGATTTCCATGGTCCTTAATATCCACTTGGGGTGAAGAACTTTAGAGCTTTGAACAACTAGAAGGGGAGATGTTCCATGAAGTTTGGATGAGATTCAAGATCGCATTACATAAGGAACCCGAGGTCAAGCACACGCAATTGTTAGCCAGGAGTGTGATGGGGTCAACATGAAGGTTAAATCGAACGAACTTTTTGAGATATGCAATTGACTTAGCCAGGAGTCTATGAGAGCAATGATGAGGAAACTCGAACTTTATGAGATGAAGAAGAATGTCCATCATCTATGCGACAAGCGAAGGGGTTACGGTCAATGGCTCCAAGCAGATTCATTAGAAAAGTCGGCTAATCAAGTATGGGATTGGGACAGCGATGTTACATCTGTCAACATGAGAGGAGTTATGAGGAAACTACTTGAGATAACCGAGGAGATTTTCGAGGAAGAAGAAGAGATGATAAGAACTGAATATGTCAAAGTCATACGTAGAAAAAAAATGGAGAGTATGGAGAAGTCGACCGAGACAAAGGTTGGAGATATCAAACCACTCGTACGAACCGAAGCTCAATGGACCAAGCCTATGGAAGAAGAGGCATACACCGAGCAAGAAGATCCTCAAGGTAACCATCGAGTACTCGAAGCTAGTAAACAGGAGGATTGTAGGGAGTTAAAAGATACGATAGGTGGCCTTCACAAGGCCATTGAACCATATATCCCACCACACCTTCAAAATAGGTGACAAACAGGTAAGCTTTCTGCTTCCTGTACTTTGACTGATCCGGATTCTATATCATTTGTTGTTACTTATTACTAGTACTACTACCCATGAACCCGACCCTGTAAGGAATTTAGAAAAGATTGAATTTGTTATTCCTAATTTTTATATTATGCCTTATACGGAAAGGGACAAGTCATTGGGAAACCCACTCACTCAACGTATTCCCATGATTTTCCGACCCAATGACTGGAAGGTTTTCATAACCACCCCTGACAGTAAACTTGATTTTAAATGTCTGACTAACATTGCGCAGAAATATAGAACACATGAATACGAATCATTCTCCAAGGGGTACTGTGAACCAAGGAAATCAAGATCTCTCAGGGACACATCAATGGAAGGAGTCGAAGGAAGGCCATGGGTTTGCAACCCAAATGATGAGAAAAAGTTGTTCGATGGAGATCCAATCAGTCGAGTAGAATCTAATAGCATGATAGTACTTAAAGGAATGGGACTTAAGGAGTTCGGTGATCATCCATGGACTGACATAAGTGTGCTCAGAAGGACTGGATACATTCATAAGAGAAAGCCTATCCAGAAGTACTCTAAGGATGACGATAACTTCTTCACCGAACCAATCATTTTACAGCCATGAAGGAAGAAGAAGAGGTTGATACCAAGAAGGAGAGAGCTATGTCATGAGTTCGACAGCAAAATTGACAAGAACTGGGAATGGGTTGACGGACCTAACATCAATTGAAACCGCAAATAAGGATGTGAAAGAAGAACGCTGCTGGAAGGTGGAGATGGGTGGACGGACCTAACATAGACCACATGCACCAATCCTAAAGGTTATCTTTGAACAAGGGTCGATCTATAAGACCTAAAACAAGCACTTCTTGGGAGGCAATCCAGGGTCACATTTATTTTATGCACTTGCATCTACACTTTTTAATTTTTACTTTTTGTTTTCGATTTCCGCACCAGAAAACCTTTTCAAAATTTTCAAATTATATTTTCAAAAACCTTATTTTATAGAATCATATTTTAAAAGAAGAAAAACCGAAAAATTAAAAAACGCTGTAATTTATTTTCCAAGTTTCTTCACTTGCTCTATATTTTCATCATACCATTGCATTCCTAGCTTGCCCATCTATCGACAACACCAAGTAAGTGATCTCAACTCAATATTATCTTTATAACATCTTCAAATTCAAGTTTCTATCCTTCACTTCTTGCTTGCGCTTTCTGTTGATACAGAAATATGTCCAATCCATCATAGACACCTTTGGAAGCGAATCCTAAGGCGTCCCAAGTTATCTACGAGTTCGGGACCTTACAGTCCGACCCGGAGGTCCGACCTTAAACCCCCGCAGGTCCGACTCACACGGGTGGAAAGGAACAGGAGGACCCTAAGAGTAGTAGGTCTGACCCTGCCAATGGTCCGTAAGCATGGGGTCCGACCCGGACACCCATCCGGACTCAACACAACAACCTCACAAGCAACCAAGTGAACTGGCACCTGAGAGTATTGAGGTCCGAGTCACGTGTCGTGGACCACCTCCTTCGGACAGTGCATGGATTGTGGAATCCCCAATCCTACCTAGTACGGTCCGAACCTACCTCCTCGAATCTCACACATGGCAGACTGCAACAAGGTCTCCAAACTCTCACATTAATGACTAATATACCCTCGAAAGCCCAAAAGGGAATGGATTAGGGAGTCATTAATGGGCCATGGGCATATTGAGGCATTGTTGGCTCAATCTGGGCCTGACACTTGGCACGATCTTGGGGTTCCCTCCCATCTTGGGAGAAATCTATTTATATGGCACACATTCCCATAATAACGGTAAGGAATAATCGCTTCTCATTCCCGATAGTTATACCGAGTTGATCCTCACTCTCTCGCAAGTAAGGTCTCCTTTCGGTTTGACACCATGAAAATCGGGTATAAGGTTCTAACCCCCCCCTCCAAGCTACTTGTGCAGGTCCTCACGCGTCGCCTCTTATCAGTACGACGGTTCTTAAGGGCTTCTACTCTTTGATCTTTGCTAGGAAGGTGGTCTAGGTACTCAGTGTGAAGGAAAGCAAAGGAAATTCATTTAAGTGTTCGAGGGACTTTTCCCTCGACATTTTGGCGCCGTCTGTGGGAATCTTTGCGAAAAGTTCCGTTCTCTTCAGTAATGGCAAGAACAAGAAGATCCGTCAGGACCAACACTACTACGGTTGGAACGCCCGCCCCAAGGCAAAGAGGCAGACCTCCAACTCGGAGGGGAAGAGTGGCGAGAGCCACTTCAAGAAATACAATGGACTATCCAAGTGATGGCCACACCGCTAGTCTCTCTTCAGAGGAGGAAAGAGCTGCTGATCCACCAATAAGGACCCAGGTACTCGGGGTTGAAGGACAAGTTCCTCCGCCAGGAACACATGGTCCTCCTCCAGGGAGAAACTTCACTCTTCCAAACGGACAGATTATTCGCTCCAGTGAGTTTGGGATGAGCGAGAATCAGTTTGGCCTCTTACTCACCACTATTCAAGGTTGCTTTGGATCAAACAACCTCCAGCCTCCTCAACCCACTCCTCCTTTAGCAATTCCAAGACAAGCTGAACCCGCACAATCAAGGAATGAGCATCGTCCAATCCAACAAAGGTTAGGGGAACCAGCTCAACCAGAGGACATAAGGAACCTTCTCAATAGGAGGGCCACTGCTTCTCATGAACATCGGGAGAGAAGTCCGATGAGACCCAGAGCAGATGAAGCTGGAACTAGCCGACGTGGGGCTCTTCAGCTTGGAGAGAGAGACCACGTGGCGGAAAGCATCTCGGTAATTCCCGTGGATGATCTTCCTCCAGATGTGGCAATCAACCCAAGGACAGACGAGAGGCTAACCGCTGAACAGATTTATGTTCAGCAGAAGGCCTTGGAAACTCAAATTGCTACCTTGAGCAAGATGGTGAAGGCACATGAGAAGGTGACTCTTAGAGCTCCCAACCCTTTATGTGATGAGATAAGAAGGGAAAGGAAGCGCCCCGACTCCACTATCCCAAATCTTGAGCACTATTATGGAGATACTTGTCCTATGGGGCACCTTACTAGGTCTGAGAGCAAGATGGAGACCAACGGTCTGAATGACAACATGAAGTCTCTTAACTTCTCCAGTACTCCCTTTGGTGAAGCAATGGATTGGTGGACCTCTTTGCCCAATGGCTCCATCAAGTCTTATGCGGATATCGCTTCTCTCTTCCTGAAAAGGTTCGAAAAAGCAAAGAAGAGAAAGAGATCAGTGGAGCACTTGGCAGGGGTAATCCAGAAAGAGCACGAGGATCTTAGAACCTTCCTTGACCGCTTCAATGCCGAAGTGCGCCAGGTCGAACCTCACAGCATCAAAGAGCGGGCCCGACACCTGTATGCTAACACTTACAATGACGATCTCAGAAGGAAGCTTCCCAATGAAGAAATCACAACCGAAAAAATATTTGGAAGATATCTGTGAAGGAGTCTTGTATGGTGAGGAGTACCGAACAAATGTTACAGTAAGAGTCGGGGCCAGAAAGGGGAAAGAACCATTGAAACAGGAACCCCCTCCCCAGCTTGGAAAGTTCGAACAGAAGAAGGAATTTAGGGACAAGAGGGAGTTCCGTAGGGAAAGAACCCCTCCAAGAAGATATGCCGAGTATACTCGCCTGAATAGACCATGATCCGACATCTTGGCCTCTATTATTGAGAAAAACATAGACATACAATGGCCGAAGCCTACGAGAAGCAGTCGGAAGAACAAAGCTTCGAATGAATACTGTAGATTTCACAAGCACAAAGGCCACTCAACTGAAGATTGCATCCAGTTGAAAACAGAAATAGAAGGGTTGATAAGGAGCGAAAAGTTGAAAGAACCAGTGTATGAAGAAGAGCCATCCAGGCATCAGAGAAATGAACGAAGAAGGGAGGAACGTGGCTCGGAACTTCCAACAGGATCCCTACCACCACCTCCTACAGAAACTCCACCCCAACATGCCCAAAGGTACCGCAGGTACCCTGAAGATGTGGAAATGGAGAACCTTCCCTATAGCGGGGTTATCAATGCCATAGCAGGAGGCCCAGCTGGAGGAGATAGCCGAAACGCGAGTGAAAGGACCGCGCAACATTTGAGAAACAATGATAGAGCCTATGCTCCACCGGCTCTGAAAGGGACAAATGCCATCACCTTCGATGATAGTGAAATTCCCCCACCAACGTCTGGTGGAGGAGATCTTAAAGACCCTGATGTTCCTTTGGTCGTCTCTCTAGTCATCACCACTTATAAAGTCAACAAAGTACTTGTTGACACAGGGTGAAGTTCCCTACTCGTAACGGGGTGGGAGAAGAAGTAGGTAATATTAGGGAAGCATGGGAATGTTACATTATGTTAACAAGAGGAGCCTCAGCGCCCGTTCTTTCGGTCGCCAAAAGACCCTGGAGTCCTCCCCCTGCGCCTCTTACTCCAGTAAGGGAAGAGATTGGGGCTGGAGCATTCAAAGAGAAGTTTCCCAAGGCTGCAAGGATAGAACCTCATGAAGCCTTAAAGGAAGTTCAATTGATTGAGGGAGATCCAGAGAAGATAACCCGGATCGGAACATAGATGAGCACTGAGGTAGAGATGAAGCTTATCACCTGCCTTCGGGACAACCGTGATGTCTTCGCCTGGAGCACTGAAGACCTTAAGGGGATAGACCGAGGGATCGCAGTTCACCGTCTGAACATGGATCCTACGGTAAAACATATCCGACAAAAGAGAAAGGACTTCGGGCCTGTTGAAGATACTATCATAGCAGGAGAAGTGGAAAGGTTAATGAAGGCGGGACACATCGAAGAAGTTAGATACTCTGATTGGGTCTGTAACGTGGTCCTCATCGAGAAAGCTCCGGGGAAGTGGAGAATGTGCAATGACTTCACTAGGCTCAACAAGTTTTGTCTAAAAGATCCTTATCCGTTGCCCCGCATTGACCAGTTAGTAGACTCCACCGCGGGATGCGCGCTCCTGAGCTTCATGGATGCTTATCAAGGCTTCTACCAAATCAGAATGGCTCAAGCGTACGTCAAAAAGACGGCCTTCTTCGCGGCAGGAGGAGTCTACTGTTTAAAAGTCATGCAATTCGGTCTCAAGAACGCGGGCGCTGCTTACCAACGATTAGTGAAAAAGATGTTCAGAGAAGAACTAGGCAAAACTATGGAAGTCTATGTGGATGACATGCTAGTAAAAAGCAAGACTGAGGAGCAACATATAGAGCATCTAAACACATGCTTCTCCATCCTTAGGAAGTACGGAATGAAGTTGAACCCCGAAAAGTGCACGTTTGGCGTGAAGGGAGGAAAGTTCCTAGGATACATGGTCACGGAGAAAGGTATCAGCGCCAACCCAGGAAAAATAAAAGCAATCCTGGATCTACCACAACTGATGAGTAAGTTTTATACCGTCTCATTCGGTCTTTTTTACCGTCTTTTTGTCATCCTTGAGTATAGTTTTATTTAGTTTTCCTAGAGTATTTTTACTTGTTTTGTTCTTTTTGCGTTTTGTAGATATTTGGCTAAACCGCGTTAATGGAAGGCAAAATGGTGTATTTTATACGCATCTACAAGTTGTGGAGTTCCAATGCCTCGTATGGATGCTAGACGTGGAGTGGGAAGGCCAAAATATCGAGAATTGGAGTCAGAAAGGCATCGAAGGGCAAAATAGGCAATCCAAGAGAAACTGGCGACGCCAGTTTGATGCCAGTAACTTTCTGTTTGACACAGGAAAAAATTGGCGACGCCAGTTTGGGAACTGGCGACGCCAGTTTTAATCAACTGGCGAGGAAAACATTGGCGACGCCAGTTTGGGAACGACGCCTGTTTGGGAACTGGCGACGCCAGTTTTCAAACTGGCGATGCCAGTTGTTTCTTTTCCGTCCTTTAGCGATTTTGTTTCCTAATCCGTTTCAGACATCCTTTTTTGTTCCTTTTATGATACAACATCGAGATATCATCTTTTCATATCAACTCTATATTGAAGAAAAATACCTTGCTCTAGAGCTAGATCTAGTTTTCAAGGCAATTACCCGATTTCGAGGTAATTGGACCGTTTTCCCTTGTAATTCGAAGATTGACGCTGATTGAGAGATTATCTACACAGCCTTTTACATTGATTGATTTCGTTCTTCAATTTCTACCTAGGGTTTGTGACAACGATGGGTAAAATTGTATCAATCCTTTCGAATCTTTGTTTTGTGCTTGAGATTATGTTTATTGCTAATATGATTGTGCTTTCGCTTGTCATGAGTAGCTAAACACCCCGATTATGGGGTGGTGACTGATTCAATGCATGCTAGCTAGGGTTTATGTGATTCGAAGTGCATCGGGATTCGATTACTTGTGCTTTTTAGATTAATCGCATATCTTACTATTACATTTGATGCGCAATACCTAAAATATCACTGTTAGATTAAGCATTTAATCGATACGCCCAAATGTTTTCCGTCTTGCCTCAATCTAACAGTTAGTTGCCTACAGTAATAGTACGATTAGCTAGATTAATTGTAGCCTAGTGGAATTGACGCCTCCACTAGTGGTATTCGTTTTTTAACTCATGTCCGTGACAACTTGCATAATCAATCCCGTGAATCGCATATATCCTGCTAGCTAGCTTGTGGATGTCACCACTCCAAAATTTTCCCCATTCATATCTTAATCTCATTACTTTCAATTCGGTTTCTAGTAGTTGCAAGTAGTTATTTACTTTAGTTTACTATCTCGCCGCCGAGGCAAACAAACATTTACCGCTTTTCATATTGTTACTTTTATTCGTAAACCAAACTCAGCCTAGTTAAGTCCTTCGAGACCGACCTCGGGGTTATCTCCACTACACTAAAGGTTTTCGTAGTGTTGAGGATTAACTCTTGGCTCTTAAACAAGTATTAAAATTTTGATTTTGACCCATCAAGTTTTTGGCGCTACTGCCGGGGACTTAACTCCTTTGTTCAGTTTACGAATTTTAGTTACAGTATTTTTGTTTTTCTTTTCCTTTTCTAGCTTTTGTTTTTGTTAGTCTTTTTCCTGTGTTACCTCTGTGTTCTTCGTCTTGAGTGCTTGTTTTAACTAACGGGTGCTTACGTTTGCGTAGTTGTAGTGTTGTGTCTGTCTTATAGCACAGGGTCGCAGATATGGCTACCGTGGAGCAACCTTCAATGTACACACTCCTTTTACCTGTGCGGGGTCTCGAGGTCAAGAAGCATCTCCTCCAACAACTTCCGAAGTTCTATGGAGTCGAGAATGAGGACATCATGGGTTTCCTCAGAGAAATTGAGCATTTCATCTCCGGATTAGAGAAACCCGAAGGGGTTAAGGATGATGATTTGAGGCTCATGATCTTCCCCATGTGTCTTTCTGGCAAGGTACGAACTTGGATGAATGGTCTGGAAGAAGGAAGCATCACTAATTGGGACAAAGCTCTCCAAACCTTTATGGGCAAATACTACCCTGTATCAATGACCACGAGCTTCAGAGCGCAGATTAGTGAGTTTAAGCAGCGACAAGGAGAACCCTTCTTCGAAGCATGGGAGAGATTCAGTGATTTATAGCGTCAGTGCCCCCACCACCGTTTTGGTACATCAGATTTAAACAAGTTCTTCTTTGATGGGCTTGACGAGTCTTCACTAGTGCTGGTTGATATGGCATGTGGAGGATGGATGGGGAGAGCACCCCTATCGGATTAAGTGCTATGTTCGAGAGGATAGCAAAAAGCTCAGAGCACAGGAGTAAACATGCTAAGCTCAGCGGCTCTAATTGCCCGGAACGCCGCCTTCCCGAATCACAACTTCCATTTTTTGGAGGATCTGTGAGGGTTTGTGAAAAGTTGTCATGCCACCGTGCAAAACACAGCGATGATACACCGCTGAGAGGTTGGATGCATTAGAAGCCATAGTTCAAAAATTGGAAAGGGACAGCGACTAGATCAAAGCTACCCTCGAGCAGCTGGTAGAGAAAAACCAAGAAAGGGAAAGGTGTAAATTCCTTAATACTTCTGAAGGAGCTATGGCTATTAAGGTGATCATAGAAACACCGGTTGAGGTGACTGTTTCAGAAAATGAGACCCGTGTTGAGGTCTCGAAACAGATTTGCGCAGCTTATGGGTGTGCATCGTTGATTTCGATTGCTGGAGAAGCGACAGTGGAAGAGAAAATGACCCCCGGTGATCTTGTTGATGAGTTGACTCCCGAACAAGAGTGAGATACAGGTATTGTGGATCAGGATCTTATTTCTGCAGCAGACAAGGATTCTGCAAATATGGTGGGCACTCCGGAGGTAGGAGCAAGTTGCATTACGGCCAAGGAAGAAGAAGGCACGGAGAATGGAACAGAGTACCCCCTAGGTAAGAAGAGCTTTAATATTATAGTGGGGATGGGCACCTCGAAGGTCATAGCAACCTTAGATACCGGAGCTACCGTTAGCACTATCCCGTACTGCCTTTTTAAAGGATGTAGTTTCACGAGACTGGAGGAGATGAAAGCTCGTCTATTGATGGCGGATGGGTCGCATAGGAGGCCTATTGGACTCGCAAGGGATGTTGCAGTCAAGCTGAATGGGGAGACGATCATCACTGATTTCGTTGTCTTGAAGGACGTTCGAGAAGAACAGAAGGAGGCACCCGATACAGTCTTACTTGGGTGGCCATTTTTACTCGCCTCTAAAATGGACATCAGTGTGTTTAGGCGCATAGCGACTTATGAGGTGAATGGTCGAGTGGGGATAGTGAAGGCATTAGACTACCTCCCTAAGGGTTTTTTCCGGAAGGAGTATTCTGCAGGTTTCGTGGGACCCCTCTATGTAATCTCTCAGGAGCAGAGGAAAAGGAGCGCAAGCAAGGGGAAGTTTAGTACCCAACTTCGTGTCAACTAGAGTGTGAAAGTCAAGCTAGAGACTTAAAACAAGCGCTTCCCGGGAGGCAACTCGGGCTTTACTTGTTTTTTAGATAGCTTGCATTGCATTCACGTCTTTCTCTCATAAAGTAGTTGCATTCACGTTAAAAAAAAAAAAAGACCTCCTTTTCACCTACTAGCTCGGTTCTTTGTTTTCTAATGTTCTTCTTGAGTCTCAGGTCATCTCCTCAACCCGGTCCGCATCTTGGAAACCTTCAATCAGGGAAGCCTCTGTCTTATCAACTCTCTACTTTTTCTCTTTTCACTCGTTTGCTCGAGGGCAAGCACGAGTTCAGGTTTGGGGAGGGGTGTTTCGAGTTTTTATATGCTTTAGGCTTCTTGCTTGCTTGTTTTCAGGTGTGTTTCTTTATGTGTTTCATTTTGTATTTCTTATTCTGTCTGTTGAGTCTAAGTCTGACTCCCAAGTCGAGCGTCTATTGCATGTACTAAACCTGTTGAATGCTTTTGCTTTGACTGATCCTTGACTATTAGCAGTTTGCATGCTTAAGTTTGCTAAGTTCGATTATGTTGTAAATAGAAAGTTTGTTCTAATTCTTTAGTCCAAAAGCCTGTGAGTAAACCGTAGCCGATGAAAAAATATTGTACCGGTGCCTGTGTGATTTAATTCGGGAAGTGCAAACCCCCTTGTTTGCGCCTCATCATTCTCATTTGTACTCTGTGTAAGTTAAGTATGAC
The DNA here is from genome assembly GCA_026545765.1 of Plantago major. Taxonomy (NCBI): domain Eukaryota; kingdom Viridiplantae; phylum Streptophyta; class Magnoliopsida; order Lamiales; family Plantaginaceae; genus Plantago; species Plantago major. The sequence continues at coordinate 46,280,042 of CM048840.1, forward strand.
GAACGACATGTTTTACATTCTTATTTGCTTATGCCAAACCTGTTCCAAGTCCAGGTTTGGAGAGGAGGTTTATGTGTCCTACTTGTATTGATAAAGTCTGTTTTCAGGCTCTTCGTTCTCTCAAAAATAAAAAAATAAAATAAGTCTCCGAGTGGATCTATGGTACTAGTTACCACCGTTAGTCATCTTGGGCACGTTTCAGATACTACCTATACACCGACGTGGTCCTTCAAAGCCATATGTCCGTGAGGGTTGATGGCGTGTACACTAAACCAGCACGCACAAAAGTGCGGACTTTCTGTAAAACAAACACTACCAAAAAATTGAGACAGAAAAAATATATAAGCATATGAGTCAAATATAAGACTGCAAAAAAGAGTATTCAAAAAATGAAAAAAAAAATATATGTTGAAAAAAGAGAGAACGATTGCCTTTTTATGAGTCTACTGCTGATTGTTACAGAGCTATAAAAAGTCCCTTCTGACTTAACCGATTGAGTACATTGCATGAGGTATTTAAGGCATCTTTGTGACGCAAGTAACCTTCCTTACCTCTTTATATTCTTGAGTGATTACCCCCACTGGACACTTCCAGGAGTGTGAGAGATTAGTTGCATAGGATCCACTTATGAGGGACTACCGTTTTAGACTTAAGTGCTATTTACTTTGGAAACTAACTTTTTGGGCTTATGCATGTGATTATGTGAATGTCAATGTGATGTCAAAGCTTCTGCATTTCTTGGGCTTATTATGTGCAATCATAGACTCGGTAGCTTGGGATCTAGACTTTGTTTTGTGTCAATGTGTTTTTGTTTTTTCTAGGTTTTTTAGAGAGTCTGTTGCTTGAGGACAAGCAAGGGTTCGGTTTGGGGAGTTTGATGAGTCGGTTTTATACCGTCTCATTCGGCCTTTTTTACCGTCTTTTTGTCATCCTTTAGTATAGTTTTATTTAGTTTTCCTAGAGTAATTTTACTTGTTTTGTTCTTTTTGCGTTTTGTAGATATTTGGCTAAACCGCACTAATGGAAGTCAAAATGGTGTATTTTATATGCATCTACAAGTTGTGGAATTCCAATGCCTCGTATGGATACTAGATGTGGAGCGGGAAGGCCAAAATAGCGAGAATTGGAGTCAGAAAGGCCTCGGAGGACAAAATAGGCAATCCAGAGAAATCGACATAAGTATCAAATCGGGCGTCGCCAAGAACTTTTGTTTGACAGAAGAAATCGGCAATGCCATTTAAATCAATCATGACGCCAAGAATCTTTTCTTGACACGGGAAGAAACTGGCGCGCCAGTTTTCCAACTAGCGACGCCAATTGTTTCTTTTCCGTCCTTCAGCGATTTTTTTTCCTAATCCATTTCAGACTTCCTTTTTTATTCGTTGTATGATAAAACATCGTGATATCCTCTTTTCATATCAACTCTATTGTGAAGAACAATACCTTGCTCTAGAGCTAGACCTAGTTTTCAAGGCAATTACCTGATTTTGAGGTAATTGAACCGTTTTCCCTTGTAATTTGAAGATTGATGTTGATTGGGAGATTATCTACACAACCTTTTGCATTGATTCGTTTCGTTCTTCAATTTCTACCTAGGGTTTGTGACAACGAAGGGTAAAATTGTATCAATCCTTTCGAATCTTTGTTTTGTGCATGAGATTATGTTTATTGCTAATATGATTATGCTTTTGCTTGTCATGAGTAGCTAAACACCCCGATTATGGGGTGGTGACTGATTCAATGCATGCTAGCTAGGGTTTATGTGATTCGAAGTGCATCGGGATTCGATTACTTGTGCTTTTTAGATTAATCACATATCTTACTATTACGTTTGAAAGTGCAAGTTGCACTTGATTAGATAATCTTATCTTTCATGATTCAGTTCAATGTTTGTGTTTGTTGTTGTTGTTTGTGAACTGCAGGATTTCAATGTTGTGCAACATTGCGAAATAGTGCCGATACAATGTTGGAACAACATTACAGACAACAGCAGACAACATAGAAACAAGCAGGCCCATTGGACTGATGACTTGGACTTGAAGCAATCAATTCGAATTTCTGCAGGAATAAGGAAAGAGTTTGAGTTGCTTTGGACACAAGGAATGCAATATAAAAAGAAGGAAAGAGTTTGACAAGTTATGGGCACCTTGAAAGAAAAAAGGAAATAAAAGATTCTCTAGAGATAATCTAGGAAAGATCATCCAGCCAGCCAGATACAGAGAAACAACGTTAGTTTCTTCCTACTGAGATCCCGGATCATCACATATGTACAGGAGAACATAGTTGCAAGAAGAATACAATATTAAAGAGAGAATCTTTCAAGAAGATTGTTGAAGAAAGCAAGAAGGAAATATATTGTTGAAGACACTAATATGGAAATTTCCTTCTAGCTGATTATTGAAGAAAACAAGAACATGGAAAATTGCCTTTGCTGAGATCCTATTGCCTTTCGACTTGGATGGGAGCTGTCGATATCTCAAGTATATATACAAGGATTCAGCCGAGCAATGGTGAAGCCTTTTTTGATGATCAATCAAGATTTTATTAAAGAGTTTAGGCTTCTTGTTTTCTGCTAGCTTTAGAGTTTGTCTAAGAGTATTCATTGTTAGAATAACTCTTTCAAACATCGACCTAGAATAGCTTTTACTGTTAGTTCTTCTAGGGCTAGTTTTGGTTGTTAATCAATCATATGTGATTGTATTAAATCTAGTTGATTAGATCTACTTTTCCTGTCAGTAGATATTTTGTCTAAAGGCGTGGCCAACATTTTTATATATGTTGGCTTGGTAATAGAAGTTTCATTCATATTCATCCGCTGCGTTTTGTTTACTGTGTTGAAGACATTGTTGAACAACATTGTTGGCAACATTGTCTGTTGATCTTGTTCCAAGTACCAATCCGGGATCCTACGTTCTAACAAGTGGCATCAGAGCCAGCCACCTAACTACTGGTGTTTGGATTTGGTACTACTGCAATTGATGCAAACTACAACAGACCTCCTGTGCTTGATGGGTCCAACTACCATTACTGGCATTATCAGAATGAATGTTCTAACACTCTTCGAAAGGAAAAAATGACTATGCTTGCTTGTCTCAGTGATGTTTCAGATGACGAACAGGAAGATGATGATCCAGAAGTTCATGCCAAAGCCCTATCTGCTGTTCTGAACAATGTTCAGAAACAATGTTGGTCCAACATTGATGGTCCAACATTGACAAAAGAAGTCTTTTTCGACTATGATGATTCTCAAAACTGTGAAACACTTTTCTGGACTAACCCTGAGGAATCAGTTTCTAATAACGTTTTGTGTCTACATGGTTCAGTTGATCTATCTGCAGATTATCACTGGGAAGAGCTGAAACTGATGAATGAAAACAATGATGAGTCAACATTGACATCAACATTGTCATTTCAAACCGCCTCTTCTGATGTCTCTGTCCAGAAAGGCACTGTACCCAAGAATAAACAGGTTGTTGCAGGTACTGAACATGTTACAGACACTACTCCTGAGAAAACTGATACTGAACCTGAAAAGGTGTCTAAACCAAGAACTCCAGCTGGTGTACAAGGAGAAATTGTCAATGCTGACAGCAATGATGACACTCACAGCCTTCTATATCTATCAACCAACATACCTGACATCATGTTTTATGTGTGTGTTTGTGCCAGGTATCAGTCTAACCCTAAAATCCCACACCTGATTGTTCTTAAAAGATTTTTAATATATATATCAAGAACTGTTAATCTTAGATTCTGGTATGCTTGTGATACAAACACTAATCTAGTGGGATTTAGTGATTCTGATTGGGCTGATGATCTAGATGATAGAAAATACACTAGTGGAGGTTGCTTTTATCATTCTAATTTAATGTCTTGGTATTGCAAGATACAGAACAATGTGTCACTCTCATATGTTGAATCTCAACATGTAACATCTGGGAGTTGTGTTACTCAATTGATATGGGTGAAAAATATGCTGCATGACTTTGGTCTTCAATGTGATACCTTGTTGATGTTCTGTGATGACCTTAGTGCCATAAATAATTTTAAGAAGCCTGTTTTGCACTCACGCACGAAACACATAGACATTAGGCATCATTTTCTTAAGGATATGGTCAATCTGCAAGTAATAGACATACAACACATAGATACAACCAATCAACTTGCAGATATTTTTACCAAGCCTTTAGATTGTGAGAGATTCTCCAGTCTTAGGAGATCTCTTGGTCTGTGCTCTCTGTGATTGTCATTGTTGAGTACCAATGTTGACTCAACATCACGGTCAACATTGGAAAATTAGAATAAGTGATGCTGTTTTCTTTTTGCTTTTTAGTTCTACTGTGTGTTTCTGTGCTCCTATGCTTCAGATCGGTCTATGGTCGTTTGGTTTGTAGCTTACAGTGGTGATTCTTAGGGTTTGAAAGGCTGTTTGAAACCAAGGTTGAAAGGTATCGAGTCTCCTGTGTGTTTGCTTTATGTAAAACCCACTTTTGCTGTTTTTGGCTATTTTTACTCGTACCTTGACTCGCACTTGATGTTGCCTCCTGTCCTTTATGATTAATAAATCTAATAAATTATGATAAAAAAGGCTCGAAGTGTTTCCGTCGAGGATCGTGTTGGGCAGGTTTCAAATACTATCTGGATATCGACGTGGCTAATGTGTCATATGTCGTGAGGGTTGATGGCCTGTACTGGAAACCGACACGCACAAAAGTGTCGATTCTTGTAATGCTGCTGGTTCACTTTCTGAGTACAAAATTATCCAATGTGGTCAAATGAGTGATCTTTATGCCATGAGACATGTGTTTGCCTAACTCCGCATAGGCTTCGGCTTTGGAGCGGATTCATACGTGTTCCAATTATTTGACATGGTTCACGGTCTCATGGTCACCCCCACTCAAACTTATGCTAATTGTTCAATTTACTTTTTGAGGCAATGTTGAGTGTGTTTCTTTGGTATTCCTTTCTCTTTCTCTTTACTGCAGATCGGGTGTTAATCGAATCTGCACATTTTGAGACTTGGTTTCCTGGCTGACTTACATTAAGAGTGGTCTGATTTCCCGATATTGTCATCAATGTTGAGTCAACATTCAAGTCAACATTGACTGTACATGAAGTATTGTTTGCTTAATTGCTGTGTTTTCTTTTATTTTTGTGTTTTTTTTTAATTCTGTTTGTTTTTGGGTTTGAGGGGGAGTAGGTAAGGTGTTTCCTTGGGGTTTTGGTTTTTTTCTGCTTTCCTGTTCTTGCATTTCAAGTCATTATTTAAGATCAAGATTTTTGGTCAACCTCCCTAGGGTTTATCTGTTTATCTGATTACTATGACTTGACGGATAACTGTTTTACTTGCAACTTTAATCTTTTATTAATAGTTATGCACAGTTTCTGTAGCATTGATATATATTTTCAGGATCTTTTAAGGCAAACCCAACAACACCCATCATGACCATCCACTCTTATCCTAACACTGCTCTCCAGCTAATCCAACCTCTATTCCTGATTACTGCCCTCCAGCCGATCCAAACTATTTTCCTGCTTTTGCTATCATCTTGGCTGCCAGTGTTGAACTCAATGTTTTCAACATCATTCTCCAACATTGCACAACTCTTATTGCAGGTCCTATGGTCCACAACTCAGTATTGCACTCATTGCATGTCTTCTTGTCTCCTTCTGTGAACTTGGTTGAATAATCTGAGAGATATCTTTCTTCTCAAAGAAGGGGGAGAAGAGAAGAGATTGCACAAAAAGCTAACATACTTTATTTTGTTATATTGCTCTCGTCTAATGTTGAATGGGAGTTCTGTAGTTTCATGCCTGTTATATTTGTTTGTTTCTAACAAGTTTGTTCAGGTGTGTTTTTGTGAAAAAAGACAATGGGGGAGATTGAATAGTGCAGTGCTAACTGCAATGTTGTGTCAACATTGCAGATGACTTTGTTTACTGCACTTATACTGCGATTCTACGTAAGTTTGTCTTTATTCACTAACTACTAAGTGCAGGAATTGTCAAAAGAAGTATGATATGATGCCCATGATGAGTTCAAAGGAGATGAGTAGACAAAGAAATAAGAGGGAGTTTGAAAGTGCATATTTACAGCAATGTTGAGTTCTGTGTTGACTCAACATTGTCCATCAGCATTGATCGATTGCACTTTATCTTTCAGTTCCCAACAAAGGATTCCTCTTGACTTTTTTAAATCCTACTTGTTCGATTTGACTAACAAACTAGTTTTAGGTTGTGTGAGGAAAGGTCAGAATTAAAGGGGAGATTGAAAGTGCGATTTATTGCACTTTGTTTAGTAATTCAACCTTTCTTCGTAACATAACCGGTTCAATGTTTGTACCTTTCTTCGTAACATAACCGGTTCAATGTTTGTAGTTGTTTTTCTATGAATATTTTGTACGATATATCAAGTTGGGCATAAACATGCTTAATGGATCAAAAGGAATCAATGAGCCCAAGGGAATGATATTGCTTGATGAAAGACTAAGATTAAGGGGGAGATTGAAAGTGCAAGTTGCACTTGATTAGATAATCTTATCTTTCATGATTCAGTTCAATGTTTGTGTATGTTGTCGTTGCTTGTGAACTACAGGATTTCAATGTTGTGCAACATTCCGAAATAGTGCTGATACAATGTTGGAACAACATTACATACAACAGCAGACAACATAGAAACAAGTAGGCCAATTGGACTGATGACTTGGACTGGAAGCAATCAACTCGAATTTCTGCAGGAATAAGGAAAGAGTTTGTGTTGCTTTGGACTCAAGGAATGCAATCTAAAAAGAAGGAAAGAGTTTGACAAGTTATGGGCACCTTGAAAGAAAGAAGGAAATAAAAGATTCTCTAGAGATAATCTTGGAAAGATCTTCCAGCCAGCCAGATACAGAGAAACAACGTTAGTTTCTTCCTGCTGAGATCCCGGATCATCACATATGTACAGGAGAACATAGTTGCAAGAACAATACAAGATTAAAGAGAGAATCTTTCAAGAAGATTGTTGAAGAAAGCAAGAAGGAAATATATTGTTGAAGACACTAATATGGAAATTTCCTTCTAGCTGATTATTGAAGAAAACAAGAACATGGAAAATTGCCTTTGCTGAGATCCTATTGCCTTTTGACTTGGATGGGAGCTGTCGATATCTCAAGTATATATACAAGGATTCAGCCGAGCAATGGTGAAGCCTTTTTTGATGATCAATCAAGATTTTATTAAAGAGTTTAGGCTTCTTGTTTTCTGCTAGCTTTAGAGTTTGTCTAAGAGTATTCATTGTTGGAATAACTCTTTCAAATATCGACCTAGAATAGCTTTTACTGTTAGTCTTCTAGGGCTAGTTTTGGTTGTTTAATCAATCATCTGTGATTTTATTAAACCTAGTTGATTAGATCTACTTTTCCTGTCAGTAGATATTTTGCCTAAAGGCGCGGCCAACATTTTTATATATGTTGGCTTGGTAATAGAAGTTTCATTCATATTCATCCGCTGCGTTTTGTTTACTGTGTTGAAGACATTGTTGAACAACATTGTTGGCAACATTGTCTGCTGATCTTGTTCCAAGTACCAATCCAGGATCCTACATTCTAACAACGTTTGATGCCGAATACGCCAATAGCACTATTAGATTAAGCATTTAATCGATACACCCAAATGTTTTCCGTCCTGCTTCAATCTAACAGTTAGTTGCAAACAGTAATAGTAGGATTAGCTAGATTAATTGTTGCCTAGTGGAATTGACGCCTCCACTAGTGCTATTCATTTTTTAACTCAAGTCTGTGACAACTTGCGTAATCAATCCCGTGAGTCGCATATATCCATCTAGCTAGCTTGTTGATGTCACCACTCCATAATTTTTCCCATTCATATCTTAATCTCATTACTTTCAATTCGGTTTCTAGTAGTTTCAAGTAGTTATTTACTTTAGTTTACTATCTGACCGCCGAGGCAAACAAACATTTACCGCTTTTCATATTGCTACTTTTATTCGTAAACCAAACTCAGCCTAGTTAAGTCCTTCAAGACCGACCTCGGGGTTAACTCCACTACACTGCAGGTTTTTGCAGTGTTGAGGATTAACTCTTGGCTCTTAAACAAATATTAAAACTTTAATTTTGACTCATCAACAGCAAAATACAGTTAATGAAGTACAGAAGCTCCTCGGAAGAGTGATGGCACTAAGCCGCTTCATCTCCAGGTCTGCCAAGAAGAACCTACCCTTCTTTAACATCCTAAGGAAAGAAGACAAATTCGAGTGGACAAAGGAATGCGAAGAGGCCTTGGATAATTTGAAGAGCTATCTCCTTTCACCTACGCTCTTGTCCAAACCAGTAGAAGGTAAACCTCTCTACCTCTACCTAGAGGCCACTGCTGAAGCCATGAGTTCCGTATTGGTGCGGATTCAAGGGCTACCTAAGCAAGGCCCTCGTGGGTGCCGAAGCTAGGAATGTCAAGATGGAGAAGCTAGCCTTCGCGCTGGTCTACACTGCCCGACGAATGAAACCTTACATCAAATCTCATCGAATTGTGGTCCTCACCAATGAGCCACTCAAGAATGTCCTTGGTAAGCCAGATCAGTCGGGGCATTTATCCAAGTGGGCAATCGAATTAAGTGAATACGATATCGGGTACCAAGCTCCTTCAGCCAAGAAGGCTCAAGTCCTCACCAATTTCCTGGTAGATTACCCCGAAGAAACGGAAGGAGGGACCAATAGTCCACAAAGGGACGTGAGCTATGTGATGCTCACTCAGGCAGAAGCTATCCTAGAAAAAGAAAGAACCGAAGAAAAAGAGCCTGAAGAGATGTTCGAAGATGATGTCCAATTCTGGGCTAAGTATCAGGAACCCATGGACGACTCCCTGTGGGTGAGACACATGTTCCTCCTATATGAAGTAGCCAACATTTGAACACTTGCATCTTCCGTCAGGAAGCGGAAAGACGGGAAAGTTCCCACTCTCGCGATGGAGACTAAACTTGAAGGCAAAGGATGTTGGACATTAAAATTGGACGGATCCTCTACTGGACGACTGGGAGGAATAGGAATTCTCCTTGAGAGCCCTGAAGGCGCTAAGCTGGAATACGCCATCACCCTCAACTTTAAGGTGACAAACAACGAGGCCGAGTACAAGGCACTCCTCACCGGCTTGAGAATGGAGATGTCACTTCAAGTGAAGCAAATCAGAGCTGACACAGACTCTCAGCTCGTCGAGTCCCAGATTTCCGGATCTTTCGCCGATAAAGCACCCAACATGATCAAGTATTTAGAACTCCTCAAGAAGGAAGTTGAGCACTTTGAAGCATTCACGCTGGAACGATTCAACAGGGAATGGAATGAGAAGGCCGACGCTCTTTCCAAGTACGCCTCTGCCTTAGGAATTCTGGACACAAGGAGCATCATCCTGATGACTCTCATAGACTCTTCCCTGGCACACCCCACTGCTCAAGTCTTCCTCTTAGGCGCCGAAAGGAGCTGGATGACCGACATATTTTGCTATCTCAAAGATGGCTCTCTGCCATCAGACCCTAAAGAAGCAAGAAAGATCCTATACCGAGCTAACAGGTACTTTATCCTGGGAGAAGATCTCTATAAGAGATCTTTCTCTAGAACTCACATGAGATGTCTTGGACCCCATGAGGCAAAAACTATTTTGGAAGAGATCCACGCGGGGAGTTGCGGGAGTCACTCAGGGGGACGAACCTTGGCTTAGAAGGTCATAAGGCAAGGATACTATTGGCCTACCATTGATAAGGATGCTGCCAACTTCGTTCGTGCTTGCGAAGACTGCCAATACTATGCCAACATACCACATCGCCCAACCAACCCTATGATTCCGTCAATCATAGCTTGTCCGTTTGATCAATGGGGAATAGACATAGTTGGCCCCTTTCCCCGTGGTACGCACCAAAAGAAGTTCCTTATTGTCGCAGTAGAGTACTTCACCAAATTGGTTGAGGCCGAAGCAGTGGCCACCATCACAGAGAGCCGAGTAAGAACCTTCATTTGGAAGAACATCATCTGCCGCTTTGGACTTCCTAGAGTCATAGTCTCCCATAATGGAGCACAATTTTCCGGAGCCAGGTTGAAAGAGTGGCTCCGATCCTTCAAGATAGAACAACGCTTCATTTCCGTTGGCTACCCTCAAGCCAATGGTCAAGTTGAAGCTACCAACAAAACTATCGTGAAGATTTTGGAAAAGAGGCTGAGAACTTCTCAAGACAGCTGGGTAGATGATCTCGATGGAGTCCTGTGGGCACATCGAACAACAACTCGCACTTCTACTCAGGAGACACCATTCGCACTAGTCTATGGCTCAGAAGCAGTCATCCCCTCTGAAATTGCTGTGGAAACCCAAAGGATCCAACAATACCAACCTGTTGGAAATGAAATCGCAAGGATCTACGACCTTGAGCTCCAAAGAAGCAAGGCACTAGCTAACATCCTCCGCTATCAATCTATGTCCGCCCGGGCTTACAACAAACATGTTCTTCCCAAGAATATACAAGTCGAGGACTTATTCCTCCGGAGAGCTGACATCCTGAGCAATGTTGGTAAACTCAAGCCCAAGTGGGAAGGACCCTACAAGGTCATTGGGGCTAGAGTCAATGGAATTTTCGAGCTAGAAGATGATCAAGTAAGATCCCTGAAAAGAACATGGAATGCTAAGAACCTACAGAAGTTCTACGCCTAGGGTTACTTCCCGAAAAAATGCTACGTCAGCTGTCAAGTTTTTGTCATTTCCTTTTCCCGGCCTCGAAGCCCACCAGTTGTACTTAAATTTTCGTCAAATCAATACAACTTTTTGCAAAACAAATGTGCTAATATTCAAACAAACATACTTCCTCGGACCCTTCAAGGAGATCCGAGCCAAGTTGTGTAACGAATAATTAAAAAACCAACTTTTCGAGAGGAAAACCTACACAGCCAATTCAGACGAAGTGACTTAACAAGCCAAAGATATAAGTTGCAACACTCAGAGGAGATTTTGTATCCTCAAAGTACAAATTACAAAGTTCGGACATGCCTGTTCGAGTCACATGAAGCAAAAGGAAAATCTATATCGTTTATTACAATACAAGTAGGCGGTTCTTTGTATCCAGTGTCCGGAACGGACCAATTGTCTTCATTCCGAGCCTGAGCTTCTGAGCGAAATAGATACAACATCCTTCCGGGGCAAACCTGTTAGAGTGACCTTTTTAGGAACAACTCTGACGTCCGAACCATGAATCCTACTTTACAACGATCCTGTTCGTTCCGAAGCAGAGTAGCCGGAGAACGGAGTTCACTCTCCGAACCAAGCTTATGATGGTACAACGGTATCAGTCACTTCTTCCCAGTAACTCGAGGAAACCCTCACGGGAACCCCAGTTACTGGAAACAAGTGACTGATGCGACCGGACCAACTTAAGACCATCCGGGCACAGTAGTAATAGGATTCGGATGGTCAAGCCGAACAGTAAAGGCAGCTTATTTCTGAATAGTATGTCCTGACCTCCGAACAAAGGATAAGTTTGACTCCGAAGTATCTTTGGTATGGAGATGTTGTCAAAGGGCTTTCTCAGACCATCCGCATCTTCCACCACAACCACTTTCTGGTTCATGCCCGTCCGCACCACAAGAAAATTGTAAATGGTCGAAGGGGCAAGCAGCCTGAGGATTTGACTCTCCGAAGTAAAAAGTATTTGGTAATTCCTGGAACTAGCGAGCTAGTCCGCTTCCCCGGGGCTCAAGTTGTTGATACACACTACAGCCCCTGACAAAGAAGACTAGCACGACGATCCGAGGAAGATTACTTCCGAATGACCCGATCTCATCGTCCCCAGCATGGTTCGACCCAAAGGGATCTGCGGACGTCCGAAGAACCTCCAGAGGCAGATCACACAGGAACGGTGGAATCAACCTACTCGTTGAGATGTCCGGACCCGAGGATCCGAATCAACTACTATAAAAGGATAGGAATGATCTGGCAAAAAGTCGTACAATCCAGGGGTATATATAGAAGTGAAGGACCAATCATACCTCGCCACGTGGCTCAGAATCACAATCGTGGGCTTGGGCCTGGACTTGGGCCTACCACTTAGGCCACTATGGGGCCAACCCGGAGGCCCTTCACAATTCCGGCCTAATTGAATGAATTATTCTGAACTATAGCCCGTTCGGATCCGTCAGTCCGAGCCTGCCATGATAACTTCCGTAACAACTATGATCTGTGCCAGGTCACTCGACTTTTCTACTATGATTACCTCCTTTCTTACAACTTTTTCACAAGTTAACAAGGTTTGGAGCACCACATCGAGTCTCTACGGATCGAACAGGATTTTAACATCCGAACTAGTCCTATTTGTTATAGATATTGATAAGCCAATCTTATCGGTACAATTGGCATTCAAAACTAAGACCCGGACGAACGCTTTCTCCGACCGAGGCCGGGTGGTCAATTAATTCGTTAGAGTTTCTTTATTTCGGGAGCATTTGGTCTCGTTGACTCGGATCCACCGGCCGACATCCGAACCAACGACACTTGCTTAAGGTACTGGTTTAGTTTATAAACTAAGTACGCAATGAAATACATGCATACGAATAAGAGACAACACGAACATATGATGAAGCCGATCCGAGCCATTGATGAGCCCGAACCAGTACAATAAATTTCAAATCAAAAATAATTATCCGAATCAAGAAGAGATGAACATTATCCATACAATGACATCAACAAAATAGAACATTGTTTTACGGTCCGAAGACCGGTGTTACAGATTTTCGGGGGCATACCTCGTCTTCAATTTCCCTGGTGTCCGGGCGAACCAGCCTGTGCTCCGGATGGACCTCCGATCTCTTCCTCTAGGGATGCTTGCAGGTCCGCCAGCCTCCTCTCTCTGGCTTCCTGGGCCAACCTTTTCTCCCTTCGGACCTTCAATTCCTCGAGGAAGGCAGGGCATTCCTTCATCAAGTTCAGCTCACGAGGGAAGCCATGGATGGGCTCAGGCAGAGTCAGCCAGTCCCGGTTGTGCTCCACATGTTTCTCCAAAGGGACAAAGACACTGGACATCAAAGCCCGGGGCATGAAGGCCGGAAGGTATGGACCACCATAGTTATACTTTTTGTCCTCTATCTCGTCACAGACTAGCTCCACAAATTCGCACTTGAGCAAGTCATCGTCCGAGACACCCTCCGGTGCAAAATTCGAGCCATCCGCCTCTTAGAAAGTAGAAATGCCTTCAACTTCCAAGTCACAGTCACTTTGGATCCATCCCTTGTGCCGAAGCTGACCCATGGCTGCATCAAAGCCATCCTGCCGAGCCTCGTCATACTTGGACTCATGCATGAACTTGCAGGCGTCCGACCCCAAGAAGTCTTGGACAACACGTGTCCGGACCTGCAGCAACTCTTTGAGCATCATATCCTTGAAGGTCCGAGAGACACCAACGTACTCGTCCACGCTATCCTGGTGCACTTTGAGATCCTTCTCCAGAGACATGATGGCACTCTTCAGCTTCCCCGCCTCCGCTTCGGACTCCTTCTTCGCCGCAAAGGCCTTCTGCAACCTTTCGGACAGGGAAAACACCTTGGATGCCTCCTTCTCCCGAGCAGCCTCAGCCTTGGCCAGGTCCTCCTCCATTGTGGCCTTCCGACGAGCCACCACGGAGCACGCTTGAATAGCGGCAGTACGCTACGATACCTAATATTAAAAAGTCAATAAGGATTCCGAGTCAAAGAAAGATATAAAATTTGATGTCAACCAACAAGTAAGCCCATGGTTCGATTAGCACGTACCTTATATGAATTGCGGATAACTCCATAATCCGGTCCAACTCCGGAGCAGTGATGAGACAATTTTCTAATGTCTCATTTGATCCTTTTTAGCAGTCTTTGTCTTTAGTTTTATAGTCGTTTTAGTTCGTTTTTATGCTTTGGTGTTTTGTTTACCTTTTGCAGGAATCGATGCCTTTTGAGCTAAGTGAGAACAAGCTGCTTAGCATCGTTCGTCGTGGCGAGGGATTCAGTCCGCCGTGGCAAGATTTTACGAGCTTGGACTTGGGAATTGGGAGGTTTCGCCATGGGAAATCACCGCCGCATGAGATTTTGTAATGGCTCCCTGCTTTGAAGGAAGGCGCTGCCATGTAGAATTTGCGAGCTGGATATATATTCGACAAAAGTAAGCTCACAAGCAATTAATCGCCCGCAATGAGACGCAGTTCGTAATTTGTTTTCCTTATTCGCTTAGAATTTGTCTTTCTTTTGATATACTTCTTTTAACCTAGTTTTTGAAGAGAGCTCCTAGATTCAGACATGAACAATGAGACATTCTTGGAGCTTGGATTATTCATTGATTTTACTCATCAGAATTATTGGTATTGATTTCTCTATTGCTTTCTACTTTACAATTCGTTCTTTATATTTATCGATTGAATTGTATGTTATTGCATGCGAGTTTCATATCTATGTTTCATATGATTATTACCATGAGTAGCTAAACACCCTTGAATACAGTAGTATGTGAAGATTATGCATATTCGTTCTAGGGTTTATCGAATCACTCATATAGGTTAGTCTCGTATAAAATCTTCGTAAAAACCTTCAATTCGATAAGTCCGTATTAAATTCTCTAAATTGTTCATGTTTAAGGATCGTGAATTGACGACTCGTGATTTCTCCAGTATAATATGTTCTAAGAATATTTGGTTGAATCGAATTGATTGATTTACTGTACAACAACCGTGTGACAAATATGAGTGTTATCCCTAGTTCGAATTAGCATAATTGGATCTTGCTACTGTATTCAGCTTTCTCTCATTGTTAATCATAATCTTAGCTTTCGTCAATCTAGTTAGAAGTATACAAAACCATCCATCAACTGTTACTGGCAAGTATCTGTTTACTCTCACTGCTACACAGTTTGATTAATTCCTTAGTGAATGACTCTGTGGTTAGTATTGTCTGTTTACAACAACTGCTTTCTAATTGTTTTCTAAGTAATAGTTTGAGCACATCAAATTTGGCGCCGCTGCCGGGGAATTAATTTCTACTGTAGCGTGTGAGTGTGATATTTTTTTTTTTTTTACATACCTGCGATTTCTGCACTAACAGAAACTAAGATTTTTCGAGGTTTTTGATTTTGTAGAGGTACTTTTTGCAGGTTTATGCCTGGTACAATATCGCAAGGAACACCTTTGCAACCTCTAGTACTTGAGATCGATAGACACTACCATCAGCTTCGGAGATAGAACTTAGCAGCTATTCCAATGGGTGACAACAATGAGATTACTCCGAGAGTCAATGGTGCTGTTGAGGCCCCTGTGATCACTTATGGGACCTATATGTAGCCTGGTGAAATTAAAGCTGGGGGATCAGCTATTGTGCTCTCTAACAATGTGCTAGGAACATGGAGATCAAGTCTCATCACTTCCATGACATGCCTAAGTATTATGGGATGGCCAATGAGGATGTTATCCAGTTTCTCAAGGAGTTCGAGGGTCGATTGTTAGATTCCGCCATCGTAGTACAAGAATCTGCTTCTGATGAGGAAATAAGGAAGAAGGTTTTTCCTATGTGTATGCAGGATAAGGCGAAGAGTTGGATATTGAAACAACCTGAAGGTTCTCTGGCTACTTGGGATGATCTATACAGGGCCTTTATGAACAAGTTCTATCCAGCGGAAATGACTAGGCAGCTTCGAGTGCAGATTGAGAAGTTCATGCAGATGAGTGATGAGAGTTTTTATGAAGCCAAGGAGCGATTCCTGAACTTACTCTCTCAATTCCCTCACCATAGGTTGAGTGAGATGGATTTATGCTACAAGTTCTATGAGGGACTCGACTGGGAAGCACATAATATGGTGGATATGACTGTGGATGGCTCTATCGTCATGGCATCTCCGGCTGCATTGAATGAGGCTTTTGAGAAGCTTGCTGCTATCTCCCAGCGTAAGGGAACTAGAGGTTGACCAATGAGAGCTGAGGTAAAAACCGTGGAGGAAACACCAAGGCCTAGTACTATTGAATTGGTAGAATAGATTAAGGAGATGAGGATGCTTGGCACTATCCCTGCACCAGTGGCTCCAGTGAATGAGAGGTGTAATCTATGTGGTAATTTTGGGCATGGTGCTAGTATGTGTAGACTTTCTGAGACTATGGGGAGAACTAAACTCCGGAGATTATTTGTCAGTGCGTAATGCAACATGTGGTTAAACCAAATCCGAACGAATACAAAAGCTACTAGGTGCAACCCTTCAACCCAGATCGTTCCAATTTATCCTATGGAGGTAACTTCTATGAGAATGCACCACAACAGGTCCGCTTTAAGTGTTCCGTTTCAGGGTCCAAAGATGCTAGCTTTGCCCGCCTACTAGTGCACTACGAAACGCTAATCAGGAGATTAGAGCTCACATGGAGAGATCAGAGAGGTTCTGGACAGAAGCACAGCGGAATCAAACCAAGAATGACCAGAGGTTTGAAAGCATTGAGCAATCGCAAAAGAGGTTAGAGAAGACTCTTGGTGATCTGGTCGGCGCCTTCCAGCAAAGAGAGAAGTGTAAATTCCCTACGACTGTAGAGAATAACAGGGTACTTGCTGTGGAGGTAGCTTTTGACAAGCCAGGAGTAGTGCAGACGGTTGTTACGACTTGCACTTGTAACCATGATAAGGTGGTTACCTAGGTTGAGGCAACACAGGTACAGGAAGCAAGCAAGGTGATAACATCTGGTCCAGCGATTCCAGGAGGGAAGGCGAATGCAAGACCAACTCAGTTGATCCAAAAGGAAGAGAAGAGCATTAGTGATGCAAACAGTTTTGATTATGTTGTCGGGATAGGCAGTTCTTCTGAGGTTACATGTATTATTGATACTGGGGCTGCAGTTAACTTGATGACATTCGAGACTTATGAGGAGCTCAATCTGAAGGATCTAGAACCGAGAAGACGCTTTGTGACCATGGCTAATGGTACCCGAAGCAAATGCATGGGAGTTGTTGAGGATGTTCCCGTAACCATTGGTGGAGAAGTGTTTCTGACTGATTTTGTGGTTATCGAATCACCGTAGGTGAAGATAAAAGAGAAGGACAAGGATATGCTGCTTCTTGGGCGCCCTTTGATCAAGGCTACTCGTATGATAGTCGATCTTTATGGCCGTACATGTACTATTCAGTTTGTGAGAAACGTGAGTTGCAAGCTGTCACCACATCATATTCTCCTACACAGGTTGACACCAGGAACTACATTGCAGCACACACCGGTTCACTCTACACCTATTCTCGCTCAAGAGTAAGCATGGGGACAAAGAAGGCTGGTAACCTCAAGCTCAATTAGCTCCAGCATGGAAGAAGTCGAGCTAACGACTATAAACAAAAGCCCCTTTGTTTTTACATTCATCGACTATTTTTTCATTCCGCATTTTGCTTTATTTTTCAGATTGCTAGACTACTTATTTATTAAAAAAAAAAAGACTTGAAAAAAAAATATGTGGTTATCTGTTTTCTTTTAGTTTATTTGTGTTTTGAAGAGGTGTGACCTTTGCACTTGCATGAGGAAACTCGTGAACTCGAGTCATGGCTTAGTTTCAATCATGAGGCGAGGTTGAAAAATGAAAAATTCGTGCCAGTAGAAAATTTTAAATTTTCTACTTCATGAAATGGCCAGCCTTTTGTTTTATTAGCTTGAATTCTCAGCCATGACTTCTCTGGGCATGTAGCTTCCTTCCTTCCTCTCTCGTGATTCGCAGATTTTACAAGTAGCATAACCTTTTTTCTTCCATATCACATTCGCAGATTCTCGCCGCGGCAAGCCCTAAAGCCCGCCGCGGCGTATCGGGGTTTTTAAAAAACCGATCGCCCTTCTTCCTCCTCACTTTCTCTTTTCTCCCCCTTTACACCATCGCTCCTCCACACCCAATAAACTCCAAACTCCTTCAATACTCCACCAAATCACCCCATTCTTGTCCCAAAACATCTGATTTTCTCTCCTCTCTTTGATTCTTCAATCAATTTCGAGTTCCACCCATCCAATTTCAAATTCAAAAGGTACTTTGGCTTGAAAAACTTCGTTCTTCCTTCGATTTCGAGTTTGCTTGATTTATGTGGTTGACCGTCATTCGTTCCTTACTTGTTTGATTCTTGTGGTACACTTTGCATGAATTATTGAGAATTGTTTGAATTTTTCTTCTTCAATTCAATATTTGACTGATTTTTGATTAACCACTCGTTCATATGCTACATTGTGCTTGTTTTGCTTTCTTTCGACTTTTCTTATGATATTGTCTTTAGCATGATATTTTGATTTGATTTGGAACGTTGAATTGGTTTGGGGAAGAATTTTTGATGATGCTCTGTTTTTAGAAGATAACACTATTTAGGTTTGGGGATGTGCTTCTTGCACTTCCCACGTATTACTCTCTCCTAACAGTAGTTTTGCAGGCATTATGTCTCGCAGAGCCACAGGCAGCAAACGCCAGAAAGGCGAGTTGAGTAGTGCGGCCGAACAGAGAGGTCCCGTGGATGAGTTCTTCCACCTGTTCGCGGAAGGCAGGGCTTTTATGGAAGCAAATTTTATGGAGCCTAGGAAAGCATGGCCCGCGGAATCGCTCTTGATGAGTGGAGGATGTCACGCCTGAAGTCCGTCAAGGATCAGATATTTAGGCTGGAGCAAGCTCTTCGGCATGCAGCTGCCCTATGACCCGAAGCTAGTTCGGGAATTCTACACCAGCCTCCACGACTTGGATGAAAGGGTGATGACGATTCGCGGTGTCAGGATCCAGTTCTCACCTAGAAGTATTTAGGAATTCCTACAGTGCAGGGTGTTCCAGGGCCGAGTTTGTACTTCTACCTGGTACCGATCCGGAGGACCACAGGACCAAACCCACTATAGCCACCCACTTCCTCAAGCCAGAGGTTCGCCTCTGGCAACATCTGACACAGTATAATGTGACCCCCAACTCCCATTTTACCACCCTGACCCCTCCCATAGCCCGCCTTATTCGAGCGATCATGAACGGGCAGTTTGTTGACGCCCCGGATATCATTATGGCGGAGGCTCAGCCCAGGAAAGCTAAAGGCAGTCTCCTCAGTTTTCCATGCCTCATTACCAATATTTTCCGGTCCCTCAATATTCCCGGTATCCAGGGCTCCGAGAAACCCAAATGGGCTCTGAAATCCGCTAGCGCCAGAGTGATCCTCGGCCACCATCCCACTCGTGTTCGGGGCGCCGATGACACTTCGGTGGTGGCCCTTCTGGATCCGTGTGATCATCCCTACTGAGACAACACTATGGTTGGTCACTCTATACAGTCGTTTTTTACACTATTCATTGCTAGGGACTAGCACTTGTGTAGGTTTGGGGAGGTGGTCGACTGTATCTTTAGCTTAAGTTGTCTCGTTTTGTACTTTATTTCTGATGTTGTACTCTATTTCGTACTCTGTTTTTATTTTTTATTTATATGTATTATGTTCAAGTGGTATGTTAGCCACTTGTTTGTGTTATGTGACTGTGGTGGTATGTTAGCCACCTTTCTATGTTAGTTATATATTTCCTTTCCAGTTGAGTCCAGTTTAGGTGTTAGTATTTTCATTTTCTCTCGTGGTGAGCCTGAGTCAATTACCAAGTCGAACGTCCATTGCGAACGGTAAATTCTCTTGCTGCTTACGTTTTGTTTGATGTCTAGCTAGAAGTAGTGTAGTAGGCTTTTAATCCTGCAAAGTCGTTTCTCTTGTAAATAGCAAGTCTGGTTAGCCCCGTAGTCCAAAAGCCTATGAGGAGCCTAGCCGAAGAAAAAATATTGTACCGACACCTGTTATTGTCTGATTTCCTGGGATGTGCAAGTTTTTACGTATTACTTGCACCTTTTCATATTTATTTGTACTTAGTTTCATTGGGGATGACGAACGACATGCTTTACTTTGCGGATTTTATTTTCCCCAGTTCTATCGAACTGGTTTGGGGAGAGGATTGTTCACTATGAATGTTATGAGCTGTTATATTTGTGCTGCAAAATCTGTTTACTGCTCCCTAAGCTTTTGATATTTGAATCTCGGGGTGGATCTATGGCCTTCATTGATCACCGTTAGTCGTGTTAGGCGTGCTTCAAATACTACCTATATACCGGCGTGGCCTTAAAAAGCCATATTCGTGAGGGTTGATGGCACGTATACCAAACTGACACGCACAAAAGTGTGAACTTTCGGTAAAACAGACACCTGCAAAAAAGTGAGATTAAAAGAGCCCAAGTGGCCATGCACTGAATTCAGTGAAGTATTATGAGATCTGATGTCGTTTTGAAACGGATGAGGGGAGTAGTTTCAGTTTTTTCGATTTTTCTGGAGGAATACAGTCATGTGCCAAAGTCCCTTTCGACTCAATGAGACGAGTACAACGGAATAAGATATTTGAGGCATCCTTGTGACGAAAGTTATCTTCCCAGTTTACTTTTTGAGCTATACCCGGTATGGATACTTCCATGAGAGTGAGTGATACACTTTATACACCTGCGAGGGACTAGCGGGCTAGGCTTAATTGTTATTTACTTGAGAAACGATCGTGTCTGATTACCTGCTTACTATTTCTGCTATGGTCAGGTTGAGAACAAAATTTTTGCATCCTGTGAATTTAATGTTTTCAATGGTAGATTCGGTCGCTTGGGGATTTGACTCTTTGTTTGTATACATGGTTTAGAGTCTAGTGTGTTTGCTCGAGGACGAGCAAATGTTCGGTTTGGGGATTTTGATGAGACAATTTTCTAACGTCTCATTTGATCCTTTTTACCGGTCTTTGTGAGTCTTTGTCTTTAGTTTTATAGTCGTTTTAGTTCGTTTTTACGCTTTGGTGTTTTGTTTACCTTTTGCAGGAATCGATGCCTTTTGAGCTAAGTGAGAACAAGCTGCTTAGCATGGTTCGCCAAGTAGATTTTACGAGCTCGACTTGGGAATTATGGGAGGTTTCGCCATGCGAGGAAATCAGTCCGCCGCGGTGACATTTTGCGAATGGCTCCCCTGTTTTGAAGGAAGGTGCTCGCCACAGCGAGGAATTCAATCAGCCGCGGCGAGAATTTGCGAGCTGGATATATATTCGACAAAAGGAAGTTCGCCGCAGCGAAGCAATTGGCCCACCGCAGCGAGACGCGCAGGCTCAGAATTTGTTTTCCTTATTAGGTTAGAATTTGTCTTTCTTTTGATATACTTCTTTTAACCTAGTTTTTGAAGAGAGCTCCTAGATTTAGACATTAACATTGAGACATTCTTGGAGCTTGGATTATCGATTTTACTGCTCATGATCATAATCCACCTCCATTGAATCAATTGATTAATTTATGTATCATCTCAATTACATAGCTTGATTAATTCCTTAGCAAACGACTCTGTGGTTAGCATTGTCTGTTTACAACAACTGCTTTCTACTTGTTTTCTAAGTAGTAGTTTGAGCACATCAAATTTGATGAGCTCAAATTATACTCTAAAAAAGACATTAGAGATTAAGCTGTAGTTGCAGACTAAAGCCTAACTCGTGATCGATCACTAGGGAATTAATCAAGCTATGTAGTAGTGAGAGTAAATGATACCGCCAAAGAATAGCTTGATTGATGGTTTTGTATACTTCTAACTAGATTGACTAAAGCTGAGATTGCGACTAACAATGAGAGAAAGATGAATACAGTAGCAAGATCCAATTATGCTAATTCGAACTAGGGATAACACTCATATTTGTCACACAGTCATTGTACAATAAATTAATCAATTCGATTCAACCAATTGTTCTTAGAATATATTATACTGGAGAAATCGTGAGTCGTCAATTCACGATCCTTAAACATGAAAAATTTAGAGAATTTAATACGGACTTATCGAATTGAAGGTTTTTACGAAGATTTTATACGAGACTAACTTATATGAGTGATTTGATAAACCCTAGAACGAATATGCATAATCTTCACATACTACTGTATTCAAAGGTGTTTAGCTACTCATAATAGATAATCGCATACAGAGATTCATAATAATAATCATACGAAACATAGATATAGAACTCGCATGCAATAACATACAATTCAATCGATAAAGATAAAGAACGAATTGCAAAGAAGAAAGCAATAGAGAAATCAATACCAATAATCCTGATGAGTAAAATCAATGAATAACTCCTTTTACCCTAGATAGGCATAGGAAAAGCTCCGAGCCACCTCCGCATCCAAGTCCGACTCACTACTCACCTTCCCCTTGCCCTTCTTGGCTTGAGGAATCAGACCTTCGGAGGGGCGCTTCTGCCCGACCGCAGCACTACCGGGACACAGCCCTCGGAGGTTTCTTCGCCCCCTTGCCCTTATCCGGGGTGGGCATCGCCTGTGCCTCCTCACCCGCCGTCGCCCTCCGAGTCTCCTCCACTCAGAAACTGGCCGCATTCCTCGGTCGTCCATAGGAAGCACAATGGACGTTTTGAATATTTGGGTCCGAGTGCCCTCCTCAATCTCTTTCCGTTGAGCGACGTTCTGCTTCCACTTTAGCTCACGCATGGTCGACATGACGTACTCGTACCAAAAATATGTGCATCCGGAGAACAAAAAGTTAATACACGACAAATCTTTTGCAAAAAAAAACAAAAAAAACATACAGGGCAATAAAGCAACAACCGACTCGGATAGGACAACTACATGACTGAATGAGGAAAACTTACTCAAATCCTTCTTCCCATCACGAAAGCTTGGCTCCGAAAAGCCAACTAGGTAGGGAAGAGGTTGGCAGATTAAGCCTCGGAAAAAATACTTCTCCGGGTCTTGATTCTTGTGGAGAGCTTACATCCACAGCGGAATGTTCCGCGCCGGAGGCTTCCAGTCCGGAAATCTACCGCAGAAGAACTTCCTCTCGAAGCGCCACTGAACCCGCTCCACCTCGGACTGACCCTGTTTTGACGCGGGCCGGATGAAAATGTACCTCTTCCACCAGTTGATCCCGAGAGAAGAGAGAGGATCCACAAAAAAGTATATGCTTGGCGACATACCAGCGTATAAAAGAATCCGTTCCTACTACTTAAATTTACACAAACAATTTCCGAAAATTGTCAAATGTCACCGGGATGCCATTGTATTTACACATCACCCCGAAGCACATCAGGTTTCTAAGGGAGTTAGGGATGATCTGGTGCGGACTCAACCCCATATCATTCAAAATGTCCATCAATTCGGACGCCACAGGCAAACGCCATCCACAGTGCAAACTTATCTCATGCAAGCACATGTATCCGGGAGGCGGATTATAGAAGGCGTGCGACTCATCCGGGATGAGAATCTCCACGGACTCTGGGATCTCATACTTCCTCTGAAGCTCCTCCACCTCCTCGGACGTCACAAAAGATGGGCACGTTGGCAATCAACAGTCCTCGTTCAGCTCGCCCTCCGGATCAGGATGAGTTACGTCGTCCCTTAATCGAGGAAACTTCACCCGGAATACGTCTTCCCCCTTCCTTCCGCCCTCATCCTCAGTCTTGCCCGGAATACATGAGGAGAAATCATTTCCTCCTCCTCATCCTCCTCCGAATCGACACTATCATACCGACCCTCCTCCTATTCAACATTCTTCTCCTCAACTCTTTCCTCCCCGGACGAGGAGCTCAACTCCACTAACGTCCGAAGAGGGGCCGCATTATGAACCCGATCTTCAACACCCACTTCCAACATTCCTAGTTCAGGTGGTGCTTCGGATGTATCATGCACTTCCTCGATATTCAGCTCCTGTGGATCCGGAACGAATGGCATGCGGTTCGGGTTAATCCTAAAATTATAACCTAACTTGCGTATGAGGGATCGAATCTCTACCGGAAGTTCGGGCTCATTCCCAGCACGGCGCGGACGGAGACTCCCTATAGTCCGAGAGGTCTTCTCAGGGACAGCACCAACACCCTGCACATTAGAGACTTCCGGGTAATCCTGACGCTTCGGAGACCCTGAACCCCGAACAACTAACTGAAGTATAGAGCTTACCTCGGGTTCTTCCCGGCTCGGATGAGGAGAACGATCCAGCTCTTCCAAATCCTACGTACTACCAACGTCAATCTCCTCGGAGCTCTTTAATAAAGACAACGCTTCAGAAGCATATCCTTCAGCCTCGGATCAGTTTTGACTATCACTCTCGGACATCCTAGGAAAGAAAAGGCAGTTTTATGAGTTTTATGATTGTAGTTCGAGAGGCCGTTTACGTAGATTAAAAGTTAAAAAAAATCTACGATCGGAGAAGCACGAACAACTCCGTCGGACGCGATTAGTTCAGAGTTAGTGAGAAGTCAATTCGGTGTTAGGTCTAACTACTCAACATATCTGAAGAAAACTACGTTATACTTATAGCCAACTACGTAATACGGAAAATGTGCATACATCTGAACATGCAACATTTTGAAGATGGAAAAATAGAATGCACAGAAACCTTGGAAGCAAAGAAAGCAAACAAGCAACTTACTTGCACTCGGATTATTGGATCGAAGGCAGCTAACTTTGCGCGGATAACTCGCTACGAACTTCTTCTTACTTGCTTCGGATTGCTTGAACTTGCTTCGGATGTACTCAAATTCGAAAAATCTTGTCTCTCGAAATGTGAAAGTAACATCGGTTAAGCCCCTATTTATAGAGGGTTAAATCGGGAAGCCCAACCGTCGCCATTTTTCGGGATTAAATCTCAATCGTAGATCCAAATTCATCCAACGGCGTAGTATAACAATACCAGGCGAAATGACGCATTGGTACAAAAAATTTACCTTACCATGACAAAAACACATACAACAAACTCCACCACACTCGGGAGAAGGACAACACTCAACCTTCGAATGGCCATTCCATCTTCTGCCTCGGATACCTATCCTTTTTTTTTTACAATGAAGGACGATTTACCTCACCATCACATGGACCCTCGTACATTCGGATGTCCCTCTTCGGACCATCCCAATCAGGTTGATAAAAAACCTATCCTTTTTTTTATTACAAGGACGGATGATTTACTTCACCATCACACGGACCCTCGCCCGTTTGGATGTCCCTATTCGGACCATCCCAATCAGGTTGATAAAAACCCTATCCTTTTTTTTACAAGGAAGGACGCTTTACCTCACCATCACACGGACCCTCGTCCGTTCGGATGTCCTCTTCAGACCATCCCAATCAGGTTGATAAACACCTTATCCTTTTTACAAGGAAGGATGATTTAACTCACAATTACACGGAACCTCGTCCGTTTGGATATCCGTCTTCGGGTCATCCCTTCACCCACCAAAGGTACAACTCCGACGTTCTCTGTCTACACTTGATCTCGCGTACAAATAGCCCTTTTTTTCTTTAATTTTGTTGCATTCCGAGCCTCCTTCCTCGGACTGCAGCAATAGAAAGAAAAAGGGGGGGGGGGGGGGAGGGATTGAGTTAAGGACTACAAGAAGCACGGATTACACATTTTTTTCTGCTTACGCGGGATGGATTGAACCGAGAAACAAATTGTCTTCTCCACTTTTAACCATAGTTCCACAACTATCTTCTACTAAGATACATGGAAACTAGGGGGACATATGTTGATACGGAAATATGTCCCAAGTTATCTACGAGTCCGGGACCTTAAAGTCCGACCCTAAACCCCCATAGGTCCAACTCACCCGGGTGGAAAGGAACAGGATGTTAGAACATAGGATCCCGGATTGGTACTTGGAACAAGATCAACAGACAATGTTGCCAACAATGTTGTTCAACAATGTCTTCAACACAGTAAACAAAACACAGCGGATGAATATGAAAGAAACTTCTATTACCAAGCCAACATATATAAATATGTTGGCCGCGCCTTTAGGCAAAATATCTACTGACAGGAAAAGTAGATCTAATCAACTAGGTTTAATACAATCACAGATGATTGATTAAACAACCAAAACTAGCCCTAGAAGAACTAACAGTAAAAGATATTCTAGGTCGATGTTTGAAAGAGTTATTCAACAATGAATACTCTTATACAAACTCTAAAGCTAGCAGAAAACAAGAAGCCTAAACTCTTTAATAAAATCTTGATTGATCATCAAAAAGGCTTTTTCATTGCTCGGCTGAGTCCTTGTATATATACTTGAGATATCGACAGCTCCCATCCAAGTCGAAAGGCAATAGGATATCAGCAAAGGCAATTTTCTTTGTCTTGTTTTCTTCAATATTCAGCTACAAGGAAATTCCCATATCAGTGTCTTCAACAATATATTTCCTTCTTGCTTTCTTCAACAATATTCTTGAAAGATTCTCTCTTTAATCTTGTATTCTTCTTGCAACTATGTTCTTCATGTACATATGTGATGATCCGGGATCTCAGCAGGAAGAAACTAACGTTGTTTCTCTGTATCTGGCTGGCTGGAAAATCTTTCCAAGATTATCTCTAGAGAATCTTTTATTTCCTTCTTTCTTTGAAGGTGACCATAACTTGTCAAACCCTTTCCTTCTTTTTAGATTGCATTCCTTGTGTCCAAAGCAACTCAAACTCTTTCATTATTCCTGCAGAAATTCGAATTGATTGCTTCCAGTCCAAGTCATCAGTCCAATTGGCCTGCTTGTTTCTATGTTGTCTGCTGTTGTCCGTAATGTTGTTCCAACATTGTATTGGCACTATTTCGCAATGTTGCACAACATTAAAATCCTGCAGTTCACAAACAACAACAACAAACACAAACATTGAACTGAATCATGAAAGATAAGATTATCTAGTCAAGTGCAACTTGCACTTTCACAGGAGGACCCTAAGAGTAGTAGGTCTGACCCTGCCAATGGTCCGTAACCATGGGGTCCGACCCGGACACCCGTCCGGACTCAACACAACGACCTCACAAGCAACCAAGTGAACTGGCACCTGAGAGTATTGAGGTCCAAGTCACGTGTCCCGGACCGCCTCCTTCGGACAGTGCATGGATTGGGGGAATCCCCAGTCCCACCTAGTACGGTCCGGACCTACCTCCTCGGATCTCACACATGGCAGACTGCAACAAGGTCTCCAAACTCTCTCATTAATGACTAATCTGCCCTCGAAAGCCCAAAAGGGAATGGGTTAGGGAGTCATTAATGGGCCATGGGCCTATTGAGACATTGTTGGCTCAATCTGGGCCTGACACTTGGCACGATCTAGGGGTTCCCTCCCATCTTGGGAGATATCTATTTATATGGCACACATTCTCATAATAACGATAAGGAATAATTGCTTCTCATTCCCGATAGTTATACCGAGTTGATCCTCACTCTCTCGCAAGTAAAGTCTCCTTCCGGTTTGACACCACGCAAACCGGGTATAAGGTTCTAACCCCCCCCTCCAAGCTACTTGTGCAGGTCCTCACGCGTCGCCTCTTATCAGTACGACGGTTCTTACGGGCTTCTACTCTTTGGTCTTTGCAAGCAAGGTGGTCTAGGTACTCAGTGTGAAGGAAAGCAAGGGAAATTCATTTAAGTGTTCGAGGGACTTTGCCCTCAACACTTTCTTCTTGCTTCTTGAGTGCTATGCAATTATATGCTTCATTTGATTTAATTGATTATGTTTGAGATATGTGGATACATGCTTACTTCTAGTATTCACTCATTTAACACTTGGTTGGTGGAGATTTTACTAATTGGTTGAGAATTTGAGGGTTTTTTTGTTCTTGCCTACCAAGTGTTCGATAGAATGTCTCAATAGAACAAACTCCCTTGTTGACCCCTTTTTCCTTCGATTACTTGCTCACATGATCTTAACTTGATGAAGTATTCTTAGAAAACATGTTTGCATCGTCATATGCTCATAGGATGGAGACTTCATGACAATTTGCCTTTCGAACTTTATGCATGACACAATTTGAAAACTTGAGTTGCATGCCTTGT
The DNA here is from genome assembly GCA_026545765.1 of Plantago major. Taxonomy (NCBI): domain Eukaryota; kingdom Viridiplantae; phylum Streptophyta; class Magnoliopsida; order Lamiales; family Plantaginaceae; genus Plantago; species Plantago major. Next base: position 46,307,862 of record CM048840.1, read on the forward strand.
TCTTGCATCACTTTGAAGTGGCTATTGGTCTTATTACAAGCTAAGATATTTCAAATGCATTGTGCCACACAATAGGTTTGGGGAGGAGAAACCCCATTAGATTTGCATGTAAGCTCTAGAATCGATTTAACTCCAAACATACTATCTCACACACTTTTTTGAACTAGGTACTATGGGAAGAAACCAAGGACGAAAGGATGTAGGTGAACCAAGCACTAAGAGGGCAAAGAAAGGAAAGAAAGCAGCATCGACAACCCTTTCAAGCAAGGCTCGGAGTTGGCTATTGGTTAATAGCGACTGAGGAGTAGTCCCCGAAAGGAACATAGAAATCGGATGGGGGATGAACCATGCCCTTAATTGGATACACGACGTCTTGAATCTGTATTTTCGGGGAACCTACACTACCATCCTCCGAGGATACGATATAGAGATAGTCGGGGAGTTTTATGCGGAGTACTTTCAACTCAAGATTGACAAGCCGAAGGATGCACTTCTAGATCACCCCATCACTGTACAAGGGGTAAAGTTCATGTATGGACCGGGAGCTATCAATGACTACTTCAACATCCCCGATGAGCACATTCATGGCGAATACAAGGAGCCGGCATACCACGAGTTGAAGTACGGAGACTCCTACCAAACACCCCAATGGTATTACTTGGAGAAAGATTTTGAGGGGATACGGTAGGGATATCCATCCCGAGGGCTACACTCAATGGAAGGGCAAGGTTTGGATGCGTTTTGTAGAGACCTACGTGAAGCCAACTCTGCACCGCGAAGAGCTTAAGGAAGACGTAGCGTGCACAAATATGGAGGGTCACTACATAGATGCTGGAAGAACCATCATGAAGGAAATGCAACTGGTGAAGAAGAACAAAAGAAGGAACCTACCCTTTCCCAGTCTTATCATAGCAATATGCAAGAAGAATGGGGTTCCTACTAGTGAGTCAGGATACGCTCCGCTCATAGAACCTTCTAATGAGAAAAGAACCATGCTCCTCCTAGAAATGCATGAGAAGGCTACTAAAGCTGAACTGAGAAGAAGAGGAGTAGCGGATCTACCGCAAGGAGCCTTCAACATGAATTCGTTCAATGAATTCGTGAACAACTACCAATTGGAGAGTCAAGGCAATGCGCGAAGGAGGAATGAAATGAATGAAATGGGCCGGAGGTCGGAGTGGAACGATCATGTGACCTACCTACACAACTATGAGCAAATCTCTTACCAGCAGGATAACATTAGCCGGTATGGTCACCATGAATTCCCACCTTACTACCCTCCACCACAGCTCTATCCACCACCCGGGGTCGATCCATCATAGCACTACCAAGGCTACCAAGGATTTTATCCCCCACCACCTTGATGTGCACTCAGAGATTTCATTTTTCGTTGTAGAACCTGTAATCTCTAAATACAATCAAGATTAAATTTATAAGTCGCAAGTCCTCAATTCCACAGTTTATAGTGGAAAGTTGACTCGGGATGTCGTTCTCCACGGACACTTAGCATAGGAACAAGCAAATAACGTTTGTGATTGAATGCAGAAAGGTAAACAGATTAATCTCAGACATAATTAAATCGTAGTAAACCCTAAATTGCTTTGTTGTAAATAAATAATGGACAGGCGTAGAGGTTCCCCAACCTCCCTCTACTATGCTACTCCTAACTACTTAGAATCAAACAACGTACTTGCCGTCTACAGGTAGCAAAGAAACATGCCAAAAGGATCAAGTCGTAGTTAATCCAGACACCCTAATTAAACCAACAATGTGTTGTGTCATTCAACACACTGTCTCGCCACGTTTTCAGACAAATCACATAGGATAATAAATAATCCGTTACCAAGTCGTAGTTAGTAAGGATTTTCCACGTAAAGAGTCGGACGAATAAAGAACAAGCACGAATTACGTTTTAAAACTAATTCATTAATATATCATGGTATATGAAGAAGTAGCAAAATCAGAGTTATGGCGGTTCGCCTTTACAAAAGGAAATTAGCTACTCATAGTAATAAAAAACAAAAATCGAAATCTAAGAAGAAAGGAAGAAGAAGCTTAGTCTCTGATGTTCTTGATGTCTTCGTGCTGCTGCTTCTAAGGTTTCCTCCTCCTGGGTGCCTGACCGCCAGCGGGTTGGGGTTTCATTTCCCCGAGGACTGGTTCTCTCTCAAGGAGAGTTTCTTTGAGAGTTGTGTGAAATCTGAGACCCTTGAGGTCTTATTTATAGGTGAAATTTCGACCTCCAAACCGCCATTATTCAATAAGGAAGGTTTAGGAAGGCGGGCATCAGCCTGACAGACCAGAAATCAGACAAACGAGAGCCCATGAGGTCCACTGCGTTCGCCTGGTGGCCGCAGTGACCCCTATTGCGTTCCCCTGGTGGCTGCCATCTTCGATTGCTGCAGTCTCGAATATGTTTTCTTCATTCTTCAATTTCGGGCTTCGTAACTTTGTTTCCTCGGAAAGTGGTCTTCTACAAAGTTGTTCCTCCTTCAATTATCTTCGCATCGGTTGGTCTTAGACATGTTTTGACTCCTCGAACTCCGTGCAATGGTCGATCTGGCGTATTTTCTTCCTTGTCCCGATTTGGCACAATTATGCCGTTTTAGTGCTGAAATCGTGCAAATCCTCAAAACCGCGATCATGACCTACATAAAACACGCAAAGTTAGTAATTGACCATAACACGACACAAATATTGCATCTACGGCAAAAAACGAGGGTCTAAAAGTATGCTATATCGTACATTTCATTGTCACATCACACCCCCAAACCAGTTTCTTGCTAATCCTTGAGCAAGGTAAAAACGATAATTAAGAAGTAAGCATGAAATAAGCAACAAGAAAAAACCACCACATAGACAAGTAGCTAGTTTCAAGGTTCCAAACTCTACTGACTCGCTTAGTTTCTGCTCAAACTTCATGACTCCACATCAAACAAGTAACAAGTAAGAATCATTCACTACAGCCAGCGGTTACAAGTGTAACCCAATGTCCTTATAGGTGTACTTCAAAATCATTACCTCGTGGTAATGTTATGCAATCCTGCTCCCAAAAGTCGAGGCATAAATCAAAGTAGTTCAATGGAGTGTCTAGTTTTAGACTTGAAAGATATTTTGGATTGTTTCCCCATTTGGCAAGCTGAGCATATACCATCTTTTCTATATGCCATTTTGGGTAAACCAACCACCAATTCTTTCTTGGCTAGCTTGTTCAGAGTTTTGAAGTTCAACTGACTCGTTCTTTTATGCCATAGCCAATTTTCTTCAGTGTAGCCAGATTGACTCACCATGAGACATTCTTCAGTTGTGGCAGATGCCCAGTCAGCAACATAAAGACTTCCTTTCCTCCTAGTAACCAAGACTGTCTGTTTTGACTCATTGTCAATCAGTTTGCAGAATTTTGATTTGATCTTTACTAAGAACCCCTTGTCAGCAAATTGACTCATGCTTAGGAGATTATATTTCAGTCCTTTTACATGAAGTACACCAGAGATTGTAAGGGCTCCCATTTTCAGATCTCCAAATCCTACAGTTGGATTTATTTCTCCTCTAGCAAATCTGATATCTGGTCCAGTATTGCCAACTTTGTAGTTGACCAGATTTGCTTTTTCTCCTGTCGTGTGCTTCCCACAGCCACTATCAAAATGCCATGTTGGATTCTTCCTTGGAGTGTTCTGCACAAAACATGAAATAGGAGTTTAAGTTCTCATTTCAATAATGGAACCATCTGGACTAAACAATCTTCCAGTAGGAATCCATTTTTGTATATATTTCTTAGAAACATGTATTTGTCTATTAGGAACATAAGGAGGAATTCTATGTGAATGAGTAGTATTATCATTATTAAGAATTATTTTCCTTTTTGGTGCGTTCCTTGGTGCTCCTTGTGGTGCTTTCAGATACCTGTCAGATTTCTCAGTCTGCCTTTCAGTGAACTTTGCTTTCCTTGCCAGATTTCTTCTAGCCCTGGCATTCAGAGTGGTCGTTGCCTATTCTTTCTTCCACTTCTGATGATTGCTATGCGCAATTCTGGCTTTTATCCATCGTTCTTGCTCTTATTCACGAGCAAGTTGTTTCCCGATGGCTTTATAGCGAATGCCTTTTCAAGCACCTGGTGCTATCTAAGTTCTCTTCTCAGCAGCTTTGCTAGTCTCTGGAACGTCTTTCTTTCCAGAAAACGTGATGTTGGAAAATTTACCTGCTCCCGCAATTTTTCCTTTCTGAGAGACATAGCACTGTGGGTGATTACACTTTTCAGTGTTATGTTTCTTTACAGAAACGTTCCTAACAGTTTTCTTTTGGACTTGTTTTTCCACAAAGGTTTGGTCGCAACGGCCTTCCTTTGTCAACAGCCTTAGCTTTCTGACCAGTGCTATAGGTTGTTTGGGAACTGCCTTGCTAAGGACTGATAAATGTTATTTTTTCATCACTCTTATTCAGAGTGGTAGAACTATTTGTTTGTGTGTCCGGCCCAAGTCCTCCCTTTTCTGAAGGATCTCTTAAATAAGAGTGTACTTCAGTAAGAGTGTCACTAGCTTTGGCATAGGATTGAAAAGAGAGTTCTTTCTTTTTGAGTTCCTCATTTTTAGAAAGAAGATCTTTATACTCCTTTTGGAGTATTTCCATTGCCTTTCTGTGTGATTTCTCCGTCTCTGATATATGTGCTTTGAGAAATGCATTTTTGGCATCCATTTTCTCAGATATCTTGAGTAATTGTGAATTTTCTTTTTCAAGCACTACAAAAAAATCCGGGTCCATCCCTAAACCCCCCGATTCGTCCCTAATCCGTTAAGGACAGATAGAGATGCCCGTCATTAAAACGGGCGTCTCTAACCAAATAGGGACGGATAAAATATCCGTCCCTAAATAAGGAAGGATATTATCCGTCCCTTATGGTCAAAGACCGTTAGGGATGGATAATATCCGTCTCTAAATTTAGGGACGGATAATATCCGTCCCTAAATTTCCCTAGGCTAATCCAACCTAATTCTAGGTTTTAGCGACGGATAATATATTTATCCGTCGCAAAAACTGAATTTTTTTTATTTTTTTAATTTTTTTTTAATTTTTATTATTTTTTCCTGTTTTTTACATTTCACCTGTTTTACACTCAATATAGTCGTAGATAATATTCCCGAAAGTGATAAAATTGCATTAATTAAAATAGAGATTCGATAAAATATCCGAAGAGAAGACTAAAATCCGAACAGAAGACTAAATATCCGAACAAGATGAGATAGTGTGAAAGTATGTAGCTAGAACAACATAAGTACATGAGCATCTAAGAACCGGGAGGAGGCGGTGGTTGTTGGTTTGCAACGAACATCTGATGTGCTATCTCATCCATCCGGCGAGTGATACGATCTTGACTCTCTAGCAGTTAATCGATCGTTTGCTTGAGAGGATTCATCAGCTCATTGACCTGCTCTTCTGTGTAGAAATTTCCACGTGATGAGAATGCCTGAGACACCGAGAAGCTACCACCCGTCAATGCAGGGCCCAAACTGCCGATCCCATACACTCGACCCTTAGCATCCATCGGGTTAACTTGGAAGAATATCTGGTCTTGCTCTCGAATTGTGAGCTCATGACCATCGATCATCCTCTCCTCCATGATCCGCTCCACCTCAGTTTGCAATAGTGTAGTGCATACAAAATGAGATACAGTTTTAGGAAGATACGCTCGATATATAATATACATAAATGCAAATGTGAACCTTAACAAAGAAACGTACCCCAATTAGCTCGGCCCTAGGATCAGTCCAGATGCCATTCTTGAAGTGGTGAAGAGCAGTAGTGGGATCCCCGGCATGGAGATGAAGAACATGCAAACAAGTAGTAAGTTGTTAGAAATGAAAGCAAAACACATATGTACAAATCATATTCCAAGTCATAAATAACATATATACTAACTGATATCTGGCGGTATGTAACAACAGCCCGCGACCCATAATGATTCCTGGAGCTGGCCGTGCCATCTTGCACCTCAGTCAACCGGTTCGCTCTGTTCGCTTGTGTCCTCGCAAAGGATCCCTCCAGATTCTCTAAAGTGCCCACTCATCATCCCCCATGAACTTCTGCTTTACCCCAGCGGTTTTCATGTTGTTAACCATCCTCTTATAGCACTCTTCGAAAACAAGCCACAGTTGGTGAATCAGGGCATTGGGAATGAAGTAGTACTTCTACAACATTTCCGTAAGAAGTAGAAATTACACAAGGTTAATGAAAGTAGGAATTTAAAGATAAACCCAAGTACAGTGGCTAACATACCACGAAATCAGCACAACATGTTCAGTAATGGTGACTAACATATCACCCAAGTACAGTGGCTAACATACTACTCAATCAGCACAACAAGTCAAAGAACAGTGACTAATATATCACCCAAGTACAGTGGCTAACATACCACTCAAATTTTCCTAAAATTTACTAACATAATGGTGACTAACATATCACCCAAGTACAGTGGCTAACATACCACGAAATCAGCACAACAAGATCAGTAATGGTGACTAACATATCACCCAAGTACAATGGCTAACATACCACGAAATCAACACAACAAGTTCAGTAATGGTGACTAACATATCACCCAAGTACAATGGCTAACAAACCAATCAATCAGCACAACAAGTCAAAGAACAGTGACTAATATATCACCTAAATACAATGGCTGACATACCACTCAAATTGTCCTAAAATTTACTAACACAATTGTGACTAACACATCACCCAAGTACAGTGGCTAACATACCACGAAATCAGCACAACAAGTTCAGTAATGGTGACTAACATATCACCCAAGTACAGTGGCTAACATACCACGGGATAAGCATTGTAACATTTAAGCTTACCCACATCTCATCAAAGTAATGGTGCTTCAACCGGTCCGGGAGTGTAGACCACTTCTCGCCTCCTTCACCCGGCTTCTCCCTCCTGAGCCTTATAATCTTAACAAGAGTTTCGCTAGCACCCTGTGGCCAAAGCCTGTTATAAATGAGACAGACATTAAACAAACATTCTTAGTAAATTCATTTAACATTTTTTAATTATCTGAAGTTATGTTCTAGAAATGCATAAAACTTACTTCTTCCCGTTCGGGAACAACACCGGCTTCCCATTCCAAGTAGCACCGGGTGTCAGAACAATTTAGGGACACCCATCAGAGGATAAGTCACCAAACATGGGTGACGTCCCCATGCTCGAGCCAGTGGGAGTCTCAGGAACCTGTGACTGGCTGCTCCTGCCAATATCATAGCCGTCCGAAGGGCTACCCACTGCACTGCCCATACCAGAACCACCACCAGTAGCACTAGACACCGGAGGACGGTATGTGGACCTCTTCTGCCGCGGAATCTGCAAAAGCATACAACAAGTGTTAGTAAGAAAGACGAGATGAATTGGCAGGTAAAACATATACAATAGACACGTAATAAAGCATATATAACAAGTGTTAGTAAGAAAGATGAGATTAATTGGCATGCATGTAAACATATACATTTAACACGTCAAGAAGACTAAAAAGTTGAGTTAATCAAGAACCACCAGTATACACATACCCTCATCCTCCTCGCCCGTGGTTAAGTCTACATATTGGTCTTCGTGCAGCTTAATGTACTCATCAGGAGCATGTACAACATTTCTCGCTGTTTCATCCACAACCTCTTCTTGGTACGAGTTGGTAATTGAGTCGTCCTTCTGAACGTACTCTACTCTGGAGCGGGCCCCTATATGTATCGCAGCCAACCAGTCTACCTTGTCACGTTTCAGGCTGGGATATTCAATGAATAACACTTGGCATGCTTGAGTAGCCAAGATAAACGGTTCGTACTTACGGTGCCTCCTCCTATGGTTAATGTCTACCATCTCATACTGCTCGTGCTTCCTCATACCAGCTAGAGTAGGATCATACCAGTCAACATCAAACAGAAAGGTTCTTTTCAAAGGCAAACCGGGATATTCAAGCCGCACGATTCGCTTCAGCTTCCCGTAGAAATCATACAAATCAGATAGATCTTGCCCACTGACACACACCCCTGAATTGCTTGTGGCCATGCTCATGTTAGACTCAACCGTGTGGAACCTAAGGCCATTAACTATGTACGATGAGAATGTGGAGAACTTTCTGTCTGGTCCCTCCGCTAGAGCTACTAAGTAAGGAGATGTGATGTTGTTGACAAGATATCGGACGTACTCCTTGAACCATGGTGGAAATTCTGTTTCCAACTTCGCTTCAAGTTGTCACTCAATCTCATCATCTGCCAATATTGGATTCTTCTCCAGACAACGCTCTTTGAACTCCCTGTGGACATGATTGATATGCATGATTAGTTAGCTAGTAGTTAGATATTTAAATTCATGAAGGCCTTAGTAAGAAAGCTACTCACCCATCAAATTTCACCATAAATTCATCAACTTCAGTACAGTTCGAGAGGACATAAAACTGGACTGCCAACGTTTCCCTATCATCCAGCCATGATGTATTTTTCTTCCCCATAGATCTCCCTGAGACCCAAAAAACAAAAATACCATCATCATCATCCTCTTGAACTTCGAATGTGTCTGCGTTTCGAGACGGCCTAGATGCCTTTGTGGGAACGTGGTCTCCAAAGTAATAGGAGCAGAAGGTTGCAGCTTCCTCTCGCACGTATGCATTGGCCATCGATCCCTCAGGCCTACCTTTGTTGCTGACATACCTCTTCAATTTTCCCAAGTACCTGCAATGCATATATATATTTGGGTAATATAATGTGACTTTGGAAAATTCAGACATCTGAAGTGAATGATTATCTTTTTATATTACACACCTCTCGAATGGATACATCCATCGATACTGAACCAGTCCAGCAAGCCTCGCTTCGTGTGGGAGGTGAACCGGCAAGTGCTCCATAGAATCAAAGAAGCTCGGTGGGAGGATACTCGGGCTTGCACAGAATCAATGGTATGTTGCTTTCAAGGTTTGCTAACACTTGATCGTCAACCACCCTTGTGCATAAATTCCTAAAAGATAGCAAACTTCGGTGAGAGCGATCCATACAGGTTTAGGTAGCAGTTCTCGAAATGCAACCGGGAGAAACCGCTCCATAAACACATGATAATCGTGGCTCTTCATCCCATACATCTTCGTCTTCTTCAAATCCACACACCGCCCCAACTCTGAGGCATAATTGTCGGGGAACTTCAATCCCCTAACCCAATCAAACAGTTTGTTCCTAGATTCAGTATCAATCATGTAGCATGCCTTGGGCCACTGCCCCTTCTCATTCCGTGTTGTCAACTCAGGCCTTTTACACCATGTATCCAACTTGGCTCTAGATTTAACGTGATCCTTTGTTTTTCCGGGAATGTTGCAAATCGTGTTGAAGCAATTCTCGAACACATTCTTCTCAATGTGCATGAAATCCAACATGTGACATATAAGAAGACTGCTCCAATAAGGCAAGTCCCAGAAGATGCTTCTCTTCTTCCATCCACATTTGTTCTCAATTTTCTTGTTATGCTTCTCCCACCCAAGTTCAGTCACTTTCATAAGACCCAGCCTATCAATCTCCGCAAGTATCTGTGCACCAGTAAGTTGTCTCGGGGGGCCTTTATTCTCTACTTTGTTTTTCAAGAGTTGAGTCTTGTTCTTCCTGAACGGATGGTTCCTTGGTAGAAACCTACGATGACAGTCAAACCAAGATTCCTTCCCGCTCTCCTTCAGTCTAAATGCATCAGTGTTCTCCAAACAATGTGGACAAGAATGAAAACCCACGGTTTTCCTTCCAGATAGCATGGAGTATGCAAGAAAATTACTCACGGTCCACAGTAGTGCTGCTCTCAAGGTAAAGTTCCTCTTCGTTGACACATCATATGCAGGGATACCATTTTCCCACAACTTAATCAGCTCCTTGATTAGGGGTTGCAAGAACACATCCAGCTTATGTCCTGGATCAGCTGGCCCGGGCACTAACGCAGTCAAGAACATGAACGGTTCCTTCATGCACTCACCAGGGTCAGGTTGTACGGTGTCAGCATGACTGGCCAACAAGAGTACTTCCGGTCACTTCCAAATGGGTTAAAACCATCCGTACAAAGCCCCAAACGTACATTTCTAGACTCGGCTGCAAACTCCGGATATGTCTTGTCGAACTCTTTCCATGCTGGTGAGTCTGATGGGTGCTCCATTCTACCCACTACATCCGCCTCCCTTACTCTCTCCTTGTGCCACTGCATTTTATTAGCACAAGCACTTGAAGCGTACAACCTCTTCAAACGAGGTGCTAGAGGGAAGTACCACATTTTCTTATGTGGGAGATTTTTCTTCTGGTGTTTCATTGAAGCCCCCTACTTCTAACGTTTGTAGCGGTCCTTACCACAAAACTTGCACTTCAGTAGATCTACATCCTCCCCCTATAGATCATGCACATATCCGGACAACAGTCTATGGTTACCTTAGGCAACCCCAACCCCCGCATCTTTTTCTTCGCTTGGTAAAAGTTGGTGGGTACTAGGTTTAGTTGTGGCAACACTCGATACTTGTTATGCGGTGTTATTGAAGCTCACTTCAGATTGGCCACCCTCAGCCGTACAACTCATTAACCGAGACAACAAAGACAACTCGGTGTGCTTCTTACACCCGGGCCAAATCGGCTTCTTTGATGATTCCAACAAGTCAAAGAACACCTGATCCTCGGGATTCGGTGGCTCCTCCACATCCCGGTCGGTGTCCATGAACTCTGGACCCGCAACATCATGCACCATTTGCTCAATCCTCTCATGATCAGGATTAGCATCAGATGTAGACGTATTTTGAGTACTACCGATCACATTTTGCTTCCTTCTTTTACGCTTAGGAATACTCCCATAATCTATGAACGGTATTGATTCCTCACCATGATAACACCATACCTCATACTTAGCTACGAACCCCTTACGTTTCAAGTGCTCGACTACCGTTCTAGGAGGCAAAAATTGCCTATTCCTACATTTGTTCGCATTGCAAGGGCACTTCATCATCCCCCGACTCAAACAAGTAGTCTGTGTAAGTGCAAAAGCAATGAAGGCTTCAACCCCTTCCACAAAACAAGATTCAATTCTACCATTAACAGAGCGACGGTACATCCATGAATGATCGGGATTCATAATTCAACAATTAACCTGCGTCTCAATTTATTAGATTTATAACATGTATATCATTACGTATTTAGTTTCATTACAATTACAATTACATTCTTAATTAGGATACGTTAAGAATTGGTAATGAATTACATGCATTTTACGATTGCAATTCAATTTTGTAGTAGTTAAACTTCCATATATATATCTATTAACATTACAAATTGTAGATGAAAATATTAGTAATTGTTTTTATGTTAATACTCCAAAATTATATTAAAATCACCAAAATCACCAAATTGTCTCCAAACACACAATTAAATCTTCATAATCCTAGTACGTATACGAAAATAGCTAAGTAAATACCCTACATACTTACAATCATATTAGCATGATACTAACAATCCAATTTCACAATAAATATATCAATTGCACATGTCAAAGCTAAACCAATACGTAATAAAAGCTAAATTATCTACTACATACTTACTATAAACATACAATTGTTCAAACTAGTCGAAATTAACAAAACTCCCAAATTTAAAAAAGTAAGGGTTTTAGCCAAAATACCTTCAATTCAGGAGAAAATAGCGGATGAAAGTTGAAATTGATGGACAACCCGAGCTCCTTGTCCCACGAGCTTCGAAATGAGTACAAGATTGGCAGGATTGGTGGATTATTGGCCGGAATTGGAAGTGGGAGGAAATGGCTTCGAAGAAGGGAGGAGAAGAAGAAGAATGAAAATGGAGGAGAAGAAGGGAAGTCCCGTGTTTTTCTGTGAGGTTTAGGGACGGATAGCCTATCCGTCTCTGACTCCCTTTTTTTTTAAGTTTTTTCTTTTTATTTTCTTTGCAGTCGACTATTTTAGGGACGGATATTTTTATCCGTCCCTAAAATAGAGACGGATAACTAATCCGTCCCTACTTAGGGACGGACCAGAGATGGATTAGGGACGGATAGGCCTATCCGTCCCTAATCCGTCTCTATATCCGCTGATTCGTCCCTATTTATCCGTCTCTAAATTCGTCTATCAAACCGGTTATTCTTGTAGTGAAGAGAATTCTTTTCTTCTTCAAAAGTTTCGGCTCCAGCTCGGACCACATGAAATTATCTTTTGCAGAGATCAAGTTCTCTTCTGAGATATTCCAGATCTCTGATTTCTTCCTCATCACTCTTATAGTCTACGAATTGAGAAATGTTGGTTACCTTGTCAGCCATTAGGCAAGGCTCAATGTTGGAGCAATCTGGATAGATCTCCTCAGCAACCCCACATAATTCCCTTTTCTTTTGACCAAAGTCAATCAATTCATGAGTGATGCCACATAATTCTGGTGAATGTAATTTGGAGTCATCTGAGTCTTCTTCCTCAGATTCTGACTCAATATAAAGAGCATCCAGTTGGATTTGAATCTTTTTCCTTTCTTCAGTGAGCATAGCTCTCTGACCTCTCTTGAAGTTTCTTCTATCTTTCTTGTCACCTGTCTTTAGCCTATTGAAAACATGGCAGTCTCTTTTAAAATGACTAGGTTTTTGGCGATAGAAATAGATATCGTTTCCGATTTTTGCTTCCTCAATACTAGATGCTTGCTGAGCCGGCTTGTTCAGAGAGCTTGACAGCTGCATATTTTTGTACTGGTGATAGTTTGAGCCTAGATGCTTTTTCAGCTTCTCTTTGGCTTTTCTTCTCTCAATCTCCCGACTGACATATTTTCTAATTTGCTTCACAGCAAGGTCATCTTCCTCAGTCATTTCTTTGGTATCCTTCTTTTCAGAAGTACCTTGTGTTACTAAAGTAACATTGTGAACTTTCTCGGCAATCATTTGTTCTCTCTGAGTAGTTTCATAGTTGACAGTAGCTAAGTGACAAAAGAGTTCTACTGGAGTGATATTTGGCATTCCTTGGTTGAAATAAAATTACTGAGTATGTTCCCAGTTTTGATTCAAGCTTCTCACGATAGTCTTAACCTTTTTAGAGTTAGAGTAACTCTCACTTTCACCAAGTGCAGCCATATCACTCATCAGTGTTGTAAACCGGAAATCTAGTTCTTCAAGAGTCTCTGTGGGACCTTGTAAGTTTTGGAATGTGAGCTTCAAAACTTCGAACTTATTTTCCTTTGTTTTCTCAGTACCGGCACAGATTTCTTCAATCAGTTGCCAGGCCACTTTCGCCAATTTTACACCCCACAGTTTACACTGTATGTGCTCTGGAGTGGAACGTATGATGATATTACGAGCCTGACCATCCAGTCCATTTCTCTTGGCATCTTCCGATGTCCAGAACTCTCTGCGCTTTGGCTCATAAACAACTTGACTGGTAGGTCTTCCACTGGTTGACGCATCTGTCTGTGAGGAGCCATCACTTGGTTCTCTATCTCTACAATTAGAAACCTCCATGACCTGCTTGAGTTGTTGAATGACTATGGGGCCATTCTTTATTATGTTGATCATTTCGTCACTAATGGCTTCTAGGTGGAGCATCATGTTGTTCTTCCATTTCTCATAGTTCTCTGGCTTAAGAATTGGAGCGTCACTTAAAGACATCCTGCAACAATCACACTCAACAAAAAAATCAAGTGTAGGTGAAAAACAGCTAACGAACACTTATTTGGGATCTAGGTTCAGTGCAGAAGGCTTGGGAACCTCCCGCTCTGATACCACTTGTTGGTCCAGATAACGGCAAAGGAAAAGACTAGAGGGGGGGGGGGGGGTGAATAGTCTTTTACAACTTTTGTCGATAAACACAATTTCTCAGATATATGTGAAGATATCTGATACTTAATTTCAGAGAGTGGAACACTTTTTGTGATAAGTACACGTGCTCAGTAGATTAAAAGTGTGTAAGTACTTAACAAGATGACTAAAGCAAGGTAAATGCAGTAAGTAAATAACACACCAAATTATAGTGGTATTTGAAGGTGGCGTAATCCTTCAACTAATCCACTTCGGCCTTTCTCAGACCTAGAATCAATTAAGACAGATAATTGAGTTCACCTTACAAATATCTTCTCTCGATTCTTAATTACACTAGGATCCCAACCAAGTGTTCCCCCTGAGTTATTCTCCGGCTCCCAGCCAAGTACTTTCTATACTCAGAAACCTTTGAGTTGTTCCTTAGTTTCCCAAATTAAGTACTTCCTATGCTCAGTAACCTTAGAGTTATTCCTTAGTTTCCCAAACTAAGTACTTTTTGTACTCAACGCCATTTAAGGTGTTGGTTAAGATGGTTTTTCAGGCGAGTAGTCTTAATAACTTTTTCAGTTATGTAGAAATACTCTATAGAACAAAAATCACTTAACACACTTCACAATGTGTGGTGATATGTTCTTTACTGACCCAAGTCTATATTAAATGTTCTGGAGAATGAAACTCAGATACTTGATCTTTTGATTCAACTCCTTCACAGATAGCAAGGCTTGTTAAGGATCAGGACACTTAGAACTTTCGTACTACTTAGAATTCAAGAGCTTAGTCGCAACTGTAAGCTAGAGAGTAAGTAGGCAGAAGGCTTGTATGCTTGAGAGAAAGATACCACTAGTTGTATTATCAGAGAAGCTTGGTATTTTCAGTGTAAGTTCAAGGTGTAGTGTGTCTTTCAAGCATTCTAAGTGGTGATATTTATAGTTGAATTTGAAGCCGTTTGAATAGTATCCGTTAGGTTCTATTCAAATTCAAACTATTGATATCTGAAAATAGTACTGCAGAAGACCTTGTCTCTTTTTAGAGATTTCCTCTTTTGTTTAGATGTCTCTGTCTGCGCATTTATTGCATTGTACTATTTTTGTCCTGCAATGCCAACGGAACTATGCACACTTTCTGAAGCATTGCATGTCCCTTTCCAGAGACCTTCACATCTCCAGATACCTGTTGAAACATTGTTTCCCAGAAACATAGTTTTATCCATGGTATCTGAGTGTGGGTTTCTGTGGGCACTTTTCCTTGTTCAGAAACCTTGTGTTCTCAGATATCTTTTGCAAAACTTATTTATTGAAAAACACTTGTTTCTTCAAGATATCTGGACATAGGTATCTGATGACCTTCGTCTTCAGCAATCTTGTGCAGTCTTCAAATCTTCAAATTTGTTGAACTCTTCTGCCGGATGCCTTCTTCTTGGTCTTCTTAAAAGATATAAAAATTACATTCAGAGACCTAACATCCTATACACGATTTGCTAGACTATCATACTTAGTGATTTTCCTCTTTTATAGTGTTCAAGTGAACCAAGAGTACTAACCCCCTTTTTCAGCTAAGATAAGTCATTAAGTTGCTGATCAAAATCTAAACAGATATTCCTAACAGTAAGCATCAGTCACTACGGCCAGCGGTTACAAGTGTAACCTAATGTTCTTATAGGTGTACTTCAAAATCATTACCTCGCGGTAATGTTATGCAATCCTTCTCCCTATAGTCAAGGCACAAATCAAAATAGTACTCAGGTTGGCTAAGTAAGTAAATCAGGTATGATAATATAAAGAGGAGGGAAAGGCCAAGTATCACTAGAAGATAACAAGGTAGAATAAATAGGGTACTTCAGGGTGACATATCCTTTCGGACACCGAGCTCCTTCCTTCGACTTCGTCTTCTCGTACTGATAAATCTTCAGCTTCTCTTCTATCATCGTGACCACTACATCGGTTGCTTCACACATAGACTACTTGCTCCTTTATTTTTTCTCTTTTTTTTCTTTTTGGCATACTATTTTTTGCAGTCGTTTTTTCTGACTGGTATGCTTTTGGTTGGCCATCAATGGGCTCTTTACTCTCTCCATTTTTTGGGTAGTGTCTATTTTACCGAATTCCGCACTTTTGTGTGTGCTAGTTTGTTATACATGCCATCAATCCTCATGGACATGTAGCTTTCTAGGGCCACGACGGTATGTGGGTAGTATCTATAACATGCCAAACACGAAAACGGTGGTAACAAGGACCATAGATCCACTCCGCAACTTTTGTACCTTCGCTTTTTTCGGTACTTTATTTTTCTATTTTTTCTGGAGCAAGAGCTAGTAATTTTTAGCACCAGAAATAAACAGTAGAGCCAACAAGGTTACCTTTCAATGATGATCATCTTCCACTTCTCCCCCAAACCAATTTCTCGAACTGGGGTCAGGGTTTTCTTCTCTTCTTTCCCCAAAACCAGTTCTCGATCATGATCAAAACATGATTCTTCTCCATTCTTTGGAACTCCTTGCTTCATTTCTTCGTTCAAGCTCGGTGGTAGGTTGCTGTCACCGCTTAAATAAACCAGTTCTCGATCATGATCAAAAGGCTTCCAGCGACATTAGTGAAATGTATATAAAAAGGATTCAGAAAGGTGAGTACCACTAATCATATTCATGCTGCTGACAAATAAAGACTCAAAGGTAGCAGTGTTCATACGGGTTCACACAGGACTTCAATTAGAGTAGCAAGTAGACTTACTCATCAAAGTAGCATGGGTCGAATTCGGTCAGAACATATATTCAGCAAGCAGCAAAGCAGGAAAACAAATCCACCGCCCCTCATCCTAGTTAGGCTCATACTCGGTACTCTCCCACAGATCAAAACAATTTTCAGCAAGTAGAAGACCTTCGACGTAACATATGAAAATAGAACTAGTACTAAAACATAAATTAAACTACAAGTTATTAAGTGCAAGTATTTTAAAGTTATTACAGACCGAGTAATTTAACAAGTAGCAATCAAATTCCTCCCCCAAACCTATCTAAGAGAAGATAGGAAAACTAGGAAAGTAAAGAGAAAAAAAGAAAAGATACTCCCCTCTCGGTGCCGCTTCTCCAATCCAGATGGTGCTTTAAGATGATGATCCTCCAGGAGGCGGTGGAGGATTAAATCCCTGATAGCCTTGGTAGTACAACGTCGGATCGACATCGGGCGGTGGATAGAGCTGCGGTGGCGGGTAATAAGGTGGATACTCGTGGTGACCATGCCCGTCGATGTTCTCCTGCCGGAAGGAGATCTGCTCATAACGATGCAGGTAGGTGACATGGTTGTTCCACTCTAACCTCCGTCTCATTCTGTTCATCTAATCTCGACTTTGTGCACTCCCTTGACTCTCCATCTGATAGTTGTTCACGAATTTGTTGAACGAATTCATGTCAAAAGCTCCTTGCGGCTGGTTCGCTACTCCTCTTCTTCTAAGCTCGGCTATGGCAACCTTCTCCTGCATCTCAAGGAGGTGGATAGTTCTGTCTCCATCAAAAGGTTCTGTGAGTCGAGCGAATCCTGACTCACTGATAGGAACTCCATTCTTCTGGCATATAGCAGTGATGAGACCAGGGAACGGTAGGTTCCTTCTTGTGTTGTTCTTCACCATTTACATCTCCTTCACGATGATTCTTCCAACATCAATGTAGTGACCCTCCATAATTGCGTAGACAAGAGTGGCTACGTCTCTCTTGAGCCCTTCGTGGTGCAGGGTTGGCTTCAAATTGGTCTCTACAAAGTGCATCCAAAATCTTTCTCTTCCGTTGAGTGTAGCCCTTGGGATGGACATTCCCACTGCGTCCTCTATAAATCTCTCTCCATGTAATACCCGTGGAATGTCTTCTAGGATCTCTCCATACTCCATTTCGTCATATGCCAGTTCCTTGTATTCGCCATGGATGTGCTCCACCAGGATTTCGAATAACTCGTTGATAGATCCTGGCCCAAACATGACTTCTACCCCTCGAATGATGACGGGGCGATCTAGAAGTGCGTCCTCCGACTTATTGACCTTCAGTTGGAAGTACTCCGCATAGAAATCCCGGACTATCTCGATGTCGTATCCTCGGAGAATGGAAGTGAAAGTTCCCTAAGCATAGAGGCTCAAAACGCCGTGAATCCAATTAAGGGCCGGGTTTATCCCCCATTCAATCTCTACTTTCCTGTCGGGGACCACCGCTCGGTCATTATTAACCAAGAGCCAACTTCGAGCCTTGATAGAGAGATTCGCCCAATTCCAACCTCGATATTCATGCTTGGTATCATCATCGGCATGGGTTGGCTCAGAACAACCAGGATTGGCCGAATCTCCCCTTGTGGTTGTGGCTCCATCTTGAACACCATATTGACTGGTTCGTCGTCTTTATGGTCGGCAAAGCTTAGAACCTCGTATGTGTCCATAATTTCACCTTCTTCGGGCTCCTCTGGTTCATATTCAGGAGCTAGAGGCAACTCCTCGGGATCCTCTTCCTCGTCTTCTTCCTCGGATTCATCATCGTAGTCACTGGAGAATGTGATGGGAAAGTCCTTTGTACCTGCGCGCATTCCAGGTCGAGGGTGCCTTGTTCCACACTTCCCACAAATTCCGAAGTAATACGGACATTTATCCTCAGAGACCGTCCCCCTAACCAAAACAAAACTGTTAGGAGCAGCCTTGTCCTTCGTGTCAAGCGCTGCTGCTGCGTTTGTTTCCTCCATCTTAACTTCTTGTTGAGTTTACCTTGAGTCCACGGATAAACCTGAAATAGAACCCAACAATCCACTTCAAAAGCGGGACCAGCCCTTCCCATGCAAGCTTAGACCAACTTCCAAAGCAAGGCCAGCTATACCATGCAGGCTAGGGTTCGCTAGACAAAACAAAACAAACACACAAAGCAAAAAACTCTTTGTGTTTGATTTTTTTGAAATTTTCAGATTTTTTCTCTGGTTTTTTGAATAAGATAAAAATAAAAATATGCAACTACACACTGATCCTACTTATTGAAGAACGTAGGAATCAATTCCCCGGCAGCGGTGCCAAATTTTGATGCGCTCAAAATTAATACTTGTAAAATAACACAAGTAGTAAAGCGGTTGTCGTAGTACAAAAATGCTTAAACCACAGGGTCGTTCTCTCGAGGAATTGATTAAGCTAGTTCTAAGGTGTAGGCTCAAGGTGTGAGTTGTAAACAGATAGTGTGGGTAAGGTTGATACTTCAATACCCTACAACAAATTACAATTACAAGACAAGGTAATACCTAGATCATGCATTTTCTATAAATAAAAGCGAAGCGGATCTTTCAAAAGTGCTGACGCGATATAGCTAATGGTACACTGCCCGCGAATGCAACACTTTGCTATTGCAAAATCGAACCAGATACAGATTATAAGTACGTATGAGTTACGGCAAAAAGCTTGTCACTAGTTATGCCCTCATCTGGATATATACTAATTAGAGGTAAAGACTGATGCAAGTTCACAACGATCAAGCATGCGTTCAACGATCAGATAACAATATGTCACAATACAAGTTATTTAAAGCAACCTAACTCATTACTATTGAATACCCGGGCGCCTATTGATCTCTTCGATCGTCAGAAAGATCAATAATGCTTCTTCGAATTAAAAGAGCGATTGAAATCTCGAAGTGTTTAAAATGCCTGGAATTGAAAATATGAAAGTAGAAATAATGAAGATATATCAAATGACTGATACAAGTGGTCTATTTATAAGACCAAGGAAGAAGAAACTAGAAATCATGAGAAAAACTGTCAGAAAAACGTGGGTTGGTTTTGTCAAACAGAGCTCACCGCGGTGAGGGGATCTTGCCCATTCCAACTCACCATGGTCCACCCCTTTCTGCCTTCTTTTCTGCTTCATTGTACCGCGGGGAGGCTCCTTGTTGCAGGAGCTCACCGCGGTGAGTCTTGTGCCAGGGAAAATCAGCATTTTCCCACTTTCTCCTATTTTCTCTCCCTTTTCCAACCTCCATGTCACCTATCTTGGAGTAGTGGCCCACTAACTTGGCCTTGTGGTACTTCTAGAAGGTTTTGAAGTCTTCTTTGCACTTTGGTCCTCCATTTCCTTGCCAATGACGCTAAGACACCTAAAAATGCAAAAAAATACACAAAAAAACCCAAACGTGACACGGAACAAAAAAAACTAAATAAAGGCTACAAGACGTAACAAAATACGGAAAAATGAACTAAATGAGTCGTTAAAATATCGACTCATCAGAACTGGAGAGTCAAAACAAGGAGGTCATAGAATCAGTACCACCAGAATTTAGCAAGTTTGCTGAAATGCTTTCAGAAAGAACCTTCAACTTGGTTCTCAAACATACAGTCCTTGCTATGGTAAAGGATTCAGATGGCAAGACCATGCAGGATGCTTTTGATAATGCCAGCTTTGCATCCTTAAAAATCCAGACAGTGGTTGCAGAAGTTTCCAAACTGACAAACAAGGAAACATGCATTGAAAAGCAGAATGCTGAACTTAGAGCAGAATTGCAACAACTCACTGGTGTTTACAATGGTCTACTTAGGAACTTTGACACCCTGCCAAAATACTATGCCAAACTCCTGAGTCATTTTGATCAGTCTCCAATGACTAAGGGGGAAGTTCTAGAAATGTTCAAGCAAGGGCAAAGAAAAGATGTATCCTGAAGATGCTCAGACCACAACCCCAAGTAACTGCAGATGGTAGTAACTACAAGATCAAGGACAAGATCTCAAAAACCTTCAACAGCTGCCAAGAGCTCAAGGAGAAGAAAGACCAGAGACTCTGAAGAAGAAGCAGAAGGAGGAGGAGGAGGAGGAGGAGGAGATTGAGAGATCTCTTAAAGGAGAAGGAAAATAGGTGATGACAACTGCAAGGAACTAATGATCATGCATCATTCTGATGATGAAGATGAAGATGAAGATAGACATCCTCTTCACATAAAGAGAAATCGGCGACATATACGAACCTATAGGCGGTACCATTAGCAACTAAGGCCTTACAGCAACACCAAGTCCATTCGAAGGTACTTCCTCGAAGACCCCCCCACAAAGAAAAGAAAAAACTCCAAACAAAAGAGGAAAAGGGAAAGAGATATAAAGTTTAGTAGAATACTACCACCAAAGCCTGAAGATGCTCTGATTGAGTATGTAAAGGCGATGGCTATCGATCCCATGCGGAGATATATTCATCAAAAGAATGGCTACTAGATACTTGAACAGAAAAATCTACTAGTCAATCAAGGAGGACTACCAGTACCCATCTATAGACAGATGATGGCATGGAGAAAAGGCAAGCCAGATTTAATGGCTAAAAATCGTGTCAAGCAATGGCTAGACTTTGAAATAGAAGTCAGGCAGACAGCCAGAATGAAAGAGCTTCAGAAACCTGTTGATGTGCACAAAGTTGAAAATGCATTTGGGTTAAGGACAAAGCTGCATGTTGAACCTTATGAGTCATTGTGCTTGACCAAGGATCAATACCTAGGAGATCTAGCATATCTGAGAGAGATATATGTATACTACAATCCCACAGTAGAGCAGCTTGAACATGTCTGGAAATGGGGCAAGTACCTTTGGATCAAGAATATGATCAAAAACCAACCCAACAAATCTTACAAGGAGAATGCTGAGGCTGCAAAGAATGCTGAAATGAGTGTCATAACATATATTCATGAATACTGAGAAGATGTTAAGAGATATGGTGATAGGGTTTTCCAAAAGAGCTGAAGATTGAAGACTTGAAGACTAACTTATAGGATGTTCACTTGGAACTAGGAACTTCCTGTTGTGCTATAATGTTGTGTAATTTTTTGATTACTCATGTGCTCAAATTATTACTTAGAAAACCAAGTAGTAAGCAGTTGTTATAGACAGACAAAGCTAAACCACATGATCATTCACTAAGGAGCTAACTAAGCCACTATAGTGATGCAGAGCAAAAGCAGAGATGTTTGCAGAAAACAAGAATTGGAAATTTGTATTTTTACCTAAACTAAACCTAACACAGGAATCAGAAGAAAAGTAGTTGGTGAAAATCAATGGAAAGAAGAGCGAACACGGTAGCGATAATCCGGTTATGCTAATTCAATACTAGGTAATCGTTCATATTTGTCACACGGTCGGCGTAGAAAAAAGCAATCAATTCAATTCAACCGATTGTAATTTGAATATTTTAAACTAGAGTAATTGTGGGTTGTCATGCCATGATCCTTAACCAAAACAACTTTGAAGGTTTAAAACTAGCCTATTGAATTGAAGGTTTTACGAAGATTTAAAACTAGACGAACCTATATGAACGAATATAAACCCTAGATTTGAATCTGCATAACCATCACATAACTACCGAGTTCTGGAGAGGTTTAACTACTCATGATGGAATCGAAGACGAAATAAGGCATGGTATTGAATACGCAGAGCATAAACATGGTGATAATCGCATGCAAGATCATACAATTCGATAAACAGAAGAAAACAAAAATTGTAGATAAGCAATAGAGAGTTATCAATAAATTACCAAGAATTCGATGTCGATGATTCTTACAAGATGAAAACCAAGCTCCAAAGATCAATCAATGATAAACTAGGGTTCTTAGGTCCCAATAGGGTTTAGAATAAGTTATGATTGAAGTTATGGTGAAAGAAATCTATTTATAGGAGAAAAAACGAAGAAAATCCGTCCAAAATTCGGCCAGAAATCGCCGAAGCAAATCTCGCCGCGGCAAAGAATATACTCGCCGCGGCGAGAAACACCATTAAGCCTTCTTTTTTGCTTCGGGAAATTTCGCCGTGGTGAGCATAAAACCTTCATAATTTTTCCTACAGACAGAATTTTCCAATTCTTCCAAATCAAAAGTTGTAGCCCTTTGAATTATCTTTGCATGGACACCGTGATCAGGTCAATCAGACATCATAGTTTTGCTAGACTGCTCCGTAAATCTTCACTTTTGCAAGTCTCACTAAAACGGCTCTCAAATCTTCGTCCGAACTCCGAATCCACTTCCGTCTTCGCCCAGTTACTCCAAATTCAAAGCTCTAGAACCATAGTTTTCACTCCGGTTTTCACCTTCGGAACACAAAAATCCTACAAAACACAAACAAAATACCAAACATAAAAACGCACAAAAACACTATAAAACTAGGAACAAAGACCACTAAAAAGGACCAAATGAGACTCTAAATTATAGTCTCATCAAAATTCCAAAACCGAACCTTTTCTCGTCCTCGAGCAAACAAACAACCTAGACAAAAACTAGACTCAAGACAAAAATAAAAAGAAAACAAATAAGAGAGTTGAACTTCCAACTGACTGAATCTACCATTGAAAACAATAAATTCACAAGATGCAAAATTTTTGTACTCAACTAACCTTGGCAGAATAGTGCACAGAAAATCAAACAAGAATGTTGCTCAATTAAATAATACTTAATTAAGTCTAGCTCGCTAATCCCTCACAAGTGAATCCTATGCAACTAACTCACACACTCCTGGAAGTATCTAGTAGGGGTAGACACTCAAGAATATAAAGAGTAAAGGAAGGTGACTTGCGTCACAAAGATGCCTCAAATACCTCATGTAACGTACTCAGTCAGTTAAGTCAGAAGGGACTTTTTCACAGCTCTATAAGCAATTAGCAGTAGACTTATAAAAGGGCAACCGTTCTCTCTCTTCTTCTTTTTTTTTTTTTTTCATTTTTTCATTTTTTCATACTCCTTTTTTGCAGTCTTAAATATGACCCATATGCTTATTTTGTCTCAATTTTTTGGTAGTGTCTGTTTTACCGAAAGTCCGCACTTTTGTGCGTGCTAGTTTGGTATACATGCTATCAACCCTCACGGACATATGGCTTTTTAGGACCATGCCGGTGTGTAGGTAGTATTTGAAACATGCCCAACACGACTAACGGTTGCATAAATGCCATATATATACTCCGAGACTTATTCCAACATTTTTGAGAGAACAAAAGCTACAACACAGTCATTAAATATACAGGGCTCACATAAACTTCCTCCCCAAACCTGTTCTTGGAACGGGTTTATCACAAGCAAATAAGAATAAAAATCATGCCGTTCGTCATACTTAATTTACACAAAGTACACATGAGAATGATGAGGCGCAAACAACGGAGTTTGCACTTCCCGAAAAAATTCACACAGGTGCCAGTACAATATTTTTTCATCTGCTCAAGGCTTGCTCACAGGCTTTTGGATTAAAGAGCTAAACAAACTTATTATTTAAAAGAGAAATGAACTTGTAGGATTTTAAATCCACTACACTACTCCCAGCTAAATATCATACAGAACATAAGCAGCAAGAAAATTTATCATCTACAATAGACGTTCGACTTGGAAGAACAACTCCGACTCACCATAAATAAAAAATAAAAAATAAAAAACTAACAACCTAAAACTGAACTAGAACTGACACATAAAAGTGGCTAACATACCACCCCACGTAGACAACACAAAACACATGAAATCCCTCCCCAAACCTAAACTTTAGCATGTCCTCGAGTTTCAAGTTTAAGCAAGCGAAGGAATAGAATATAAAAAATAAAGGAAATTTACCCCCGGGTTGCCTCCCGGGAAGCGCCTTTTATTACAGTCGTTTGGCTCGACTTTCAGGGAATGCTGCAATCCATTATCAAACGGGAACGAATCCCTTGCATCCTTCCCGGTATACATAGTGTTTTGGGAGCCATCCTTAGCTCCTCTCCTCAAGTTCTCTAGTATGTCCCTAATTCCCTGCAAACTAGAATTAAACAAATAAGTAGAATCACAAACTAAAAAATAACCTAAGGGAATAGGGGACAAATAAATAGAAAATAAAGGATCAAAACTCCCTTGGTAATTATTTGTGCAGTGGCTCTCAAGGACGAAGATATCCTGAGCCTGGATGGTAGCATGTGTAACAGCTAATGAAGGGAATGAAAGAGCATCCTCTAAAATATCTTCATCAGATACATCCTCCATACCTCCTTCGCCGACCGCAAGAGTGGAAGAGTCTAATTCAGGTGTCGTCGTAGAGCAAGACAAGTCAAGCTCCACAACTAGCTCATCATCAGAACACTTCTCGGGTGCTTCAGATTCAGTAGAGACCTCAGGTGGAGAGACTGTGTACCGAGATTTCCATCCCCCCATACCAGGAGAATACCTCGCTACAAAAGAATTAGCTACCTCACTCCAAGAGTCAATCGATCCCTCAGGTGCCGACGTAAGCCAATTTCTAGCAGACCCTTCCAAGGATCCATCAATCATCCACATGCAAAGCTTCTTACGAAGCCAAATCCCCTCTTCATTCTCATGCGGAATCCTCAGCACACCATCCTCGAATGCCTCTAAGAATTTTCGAACATCACCATATCCATCAAACTTGGTAAGAATGGAGTGGTAAACAGTGTTCGCCCAATAATTCACAGCATCGACATCGACTTTATACATGGTTTTTAGGCATGACATACGAACAATAGTAATTTCCAAACGTTATAGCCATCTTTGTGCCCTTGCTGAATTACTAGTATCTGCACATAGAAAAACAAAAACAAAGAGCAAATCCACAAAAATAACAAAAACTAATCTAAAACAGAAAAACAAACAAACGAACAAACAAAAACGTAAAAACTCCTAAACACTGCAGAGGGAGTTAATTCCCCGGCAGCGGCGCCAAATTTGATTTGCTCAAATTATTACTTAGAAAACCAAGTAGTAAGCAGTTGTTATAGACAGACAAAGTTAAACCACAAGATCGTTCGCTAAGGAGCTAACTAAGATACTATAGTGATGCAGAGCAAAAACAAAGATGTTTGCATAAAACAAGAATTGGAAATTTGTATTTTTACCTAAACTAAATCTAACACAGGAAACAGAAGAAAACTAGTTGGTGAAAATCAATGGAAAGAAGAGCGAACACGGTAGCGATGATCCGGTTATGCTAATTCAATACTAGGTACTCGTTCATATTTGTCACACGGTCAGCATACAGAAAGCAATCAATTCAATTCAACCGATTGTAATTTGAATATTTAAAACTAGAGTAATTGTGGGTTGTCATGCCATGATCCTTAACCAAAACAACTTTGAAAGTTTAAAACTAGCCTATTGAATTGAAGGTTTTACGAAGATTTAAAACTAGACGAACCTATATGAACGAATATAAACCCTAGATTTGAATCTGTATAACCATCACATAACTACCGAGTTCTGGAGAGGTTTAACTACTCATGATGAATCGAAGGCGAAAGAAGGCATGGTATTGAATACGCAGAGAATAAACATGGTGATAATCGCATGCAAGATCATACAATTCGATAAACAGAAGAAAACAAAGAATTGTAGATAAGCAATAGAGAGTTATCAATAAATTACCAAGAATTCGATGTCGATGATTCTTACAAGATGAAAACCAAGCTCCAAAGATCAATCAATGATAAACTAGGGTTCTTAGGTGCCAATAGGGTTTAGAATAAGTTATGATTGAAGTTATGGTGAAAGAAATCTATTTATAGGAGAAAAAATGAAGAAAATCCGTCCAGAATTCGGCCAGAAATTGCCCATGCAAATCTCGCCGCGGCGAGAAACACCGTTAAGCCTTCTTTTTTGCTTCGGGAAATTTCGCCGCGGTGATCTTAAAACCTTCGTAATATTTCCTACAGACAGAATTTTCCAATGATTCCAAATCTGAAGTTGTAGCCCTTTGATTTATCTTTGTATGGCCACCGAGATCAGGTCAATTGGACATCATATGAGAGAGTTATGTCCAAAATGGCTAAACTGCTCCGTAAATCTTAACTTTTGCAAGTCTCGCTAAAACGGCTCTCAAATCTTCGTCCGAACTCCGAATCTGCTTCCGTCTTCGCCCAGTTACTCCAAATTCAAAGCTCTAGAACCGTAGTTTTCACTCCGGTTTTCACCTTCGGAACAAAAAAATCCTATAAAACACAAACAAAATACCAAACATAAAAATGCACAAAAACACTATAAAACTACGAACAAAGACCGCTAGAAAGGACCAAATGAGACTCTAAATTATAGTCTCATCAATTACTACTGATTGTACTTTAAAGCTTATCTTGTAAAAGTTATCTCTGTACTTACTTCTAATTTTATCTGATAAAC
Organism: Plantago major; assembly: GCA_026545765.1. Classification (NCBI taxonomy): domain Eukaryota; kingdom Viridiplantae; phylum Streptophyta; class Magnoliopsida; order Lamiales; family Plantaginaceae; genus Plantago; species Plantago major. The sequence continues at coordinate 46,334,752 of CM048840.1, forward strand.
CTACTCTCAGATATTAATCTATGAAAAGATAACTTGTCAGCAAAGATCACACCTTGTGATTTGGTTGATGTTTGCTTTCTGCACTTAAATAAATGAATTGAAAAGATCATAATAAATGTCTTAAGTGTTGGATAATTTCCTCATCCATGTCATGATAAGTTTTTTGATAGTCATAGGTGACTGATCAAAAACGGGAAAATTTGTTAGGAATATCTGTTTAGATTTTGATTAGTAAACTGATGTGCTCAAATTAGTACTTGATAAAATTCAAAGTAACTAAAGCAGTTGTTGTAAATAGACTTTAACTACGAGATCGTTCTCAAGGAGCTAACTAGGCAACTATGATGTTTTCAAGTGTTAAACGTAAGAGTTTGTGAGTAACAGTTTGTAAGATTGAGTTTGTTTTGATAATTAAACTAAGTAAACTAAAACGGATTTGAATCAAGAGATGGAAAATAGACACGGTAGAATTTCAGACTAATCGAATACGAATCAAACCTATTCATATGCTGTCACAGTTATTTGTCCAAATAAACTACCAATTTCAGCTTAACCAAAACAGTCTTTGAAGATGTAAAGTAGAGAAATCAATCGATTGTCAGACGATTGATTCTTAACCTGAATGTGTTTGAAGATTTAGAGTAACACTACTGAAATTGAGGTTTTTACGAAGTTTGAGAAGAAGCTTAACACATATGAGCAGACCTAGGTAAGGATCCTGATTCGATTAATCCTACATTGCTACCGCACCTATCGAAGGATTAACTACTCATAGCACAAGCAATAACATACTCAATGAAAATCACAATCGAATTAAGCATGATACAAGAGATTATAAGCATACACCAAACAATCAAACACAAGAGAGAAGAAATTGTGAAAGAAAGGGTAAATGAATTGATAATCTAACCTCAAGATGTCAATCCGATGTCAATGGTATGATTACAAGTGAAATTGATGAATAATCCCAGGCAAGAGAACCAAACTAGGGTTTATCTTGCTTGAGAGGAAAAAACGCAAGAAAAGAATGTTAAAAAAAAGTGTCTGAAACGAAGCTACAATAACAGAGGAATCTGTGAATCCCGTGTGGGTCGAGACCTGGATGGTGCTGCTCGCGACCTCTGAACCAAAGTTGTATATATTTGAATTATCTACGCATGGCCGCCGAAATCTGGTCAATCGGACATCGTATGAGAAAGTCATGGCCAAAATGGCTAGACTGCTCCGTAAGTTTCACTTTTTCGCAGTCTCGCTTAAATGATTCTAAACTCTTCTTCCGAACATCGAATCCACTTCCGTTTTTGCCATTTTCCTCCACTTTGAAAGATCTATATTCATCTATATATTTCCAAAGCCATCATTTTGCTCCGGTTTACATCTTTAGACGCACGAAAATCTGTAAAACACAACTGAAACACAAAACACATAAAAACACACAAAATACGCTACGAAAGACAAATAGAGACGAACGAAAGATGGTAAATAGAACGAAATGAGAGCCTAAAATACAGGCTCATCAACCCCCCTAGACCGAACCTTTGCTCATCGTCGAGCAAACAGACTAAACTAGACTCGACTAAACTCTAAGCAAATAAGCATAAAGGAATTAAACTACCAAGTTACCGAGCCAACAATGATAACATTAAACCCAAAAGATGCAAACGCTTTAAAATTCTTCTAACGTTGGTAGAAAACAAAGAAAAATTCAAACAAATTTGTTTCCTAAGTAAAAACAACTTAGAGTTAATCCTAGAGTCCCTCACAGATAATCAGTAAAGCCACTCTGTCACAGCTGGAAGTGTCCAGCGGGTTAAAAACGCTCAAGAATAAAGCTGGGCGTTGACTTTCGTCACAGAATTCCATAAATCTCTTATGCTAACGTACTCAATTCGTCAAGTCAAAAGGGACTTAAACGCGCGACTCTAGACAAATAAATGAGAACAAAGACTGACTGCTGCTCCTTTTTTGCTCAAATTTTTTATATTTTCATATTTTGCACACTATTTTTTAGATCATAATAAATGCCCTATGTGCTTTATCGTTTGGCCTAATTGGGCTCTTTTTTGTCTCATTTTTAGTAGGTTTTTGTTTTACCGAAAGTCCGCACTTTTGTGCGTGTCAGTTTGGAATACGTGCCATCAACCTCACGGACATGTAGCTTTTCAACCACGCCGGTATGTGGTAGTATTTGAAACACGCTTAACACGACTAACGGTGATCAATTAAGGCCATAGATCCACCCCGAGACTATAATATATATATATATATATATATATATAGGAACAGCAGACAGACTCGATAATCAAATACAAGATGGCTCCAGTAAAGGTAAAGAAGCGTTAGAAAAGAATGGAGGGCATGCCGTTTGTCATCCTCAACTACTAAGAGCACCCATAAGTATGAAGTGGCACAATAACTTTAATAAAAGAATTTCTCTACCCAGAAATCACACAAAACAAAGCTAGCACAAGATTTTTACATCAACATTAAAGGCTTCTCACATGCTTTTTGGACTAAAGAACTAATTAGACTTCCATTTTACAGAGGAAACAAACTTACAAAATTTTTTCCTGCCCCCACTACTGATTAGAAAAGATTCAAAGCATAAGCATGAAAAGGGTTTAACACAAGCAAAAATGGGCTCGACCCTAGCAGTTAACTCAGACTCAAAGGAAGCAGCAGACAAACAGAAAAGAAAAAATTGAAACAGAAAACAACACGCACATCTCACCCTCCCCTAACAAAGAGAAGCTTGTCCTCAAGCAAGAGAAAAATAGAAACAAACATCTTACAGATTTTGTACTCATTTTTAGTCAAGTACCGGACTCTTTCTGTTGATACGGAAATATGTCCAATCCGTCATAAAGGACCTAGGAACGAATCCTGAGGCGTCCTAAGTCATCCAAAGGATCCGAGGCACTTAGGTCCGAGCCAATGGTCCGATCCGGGCAGACCATCTATGGTCCGACCCACCCTGAAAGAAAGGGACAAAGGATTTGGACTTGCAAGGCCCGACCCGGAACCATAGGTCCGACCCACTTTGGTCCGAGCCTCCCTGGGAAAGGAGCCTAGTGCTAAGTCAGCACCCTCTCCGACCCAAGGACTCCGATACGGATGTCAACTCGGATCCAGCATGACCATCTCATAAAGCTACCAAGCAAGTGGGCACCAAAGAGTGAGATGTCCGAACCCAGGAGCTCCGAATCGGAAGAGTTGAATGACGAGGAGAACTTCCTCGGTGACAGTCTTGTCCGTCGGATCGCATCCGGACCGACCTCTCGAACACAGGATCTCGGCACTCATCACATCCTCCAGAACTCTCCCAATAATGACCAAACTACCCCTAAAGCCCAAGATGGCATGGGCTAAAGCTTCATTATTGGGCTATAGGCCTCATCTTAGCATTGGTGGCTCAATCCTAGCCGTACACATGGCGCAATCCTAGCAAGTCCTTCCATTTTGATGATAGCCTATAAATAAGGCACACATCCCAACAAGTAAGTAACTTTTACTTCGAACAAGTCATGCCGCTAGTCATATCACGAGCATTATACACAGTTGATCCTCAGTCACTCTCAAGTAAAGTCTCATCCCGGTTTGACACTTAGCAAACCGGGCACTAACCCCCCCCCCCCCACTCAAGTGTGCAGGTCCTTACCGGAGTATTTGGTCACTGGTTCTTACGCCTTGGCCAATCATCTAGCAAGGAGCCCCTCATCTTGGTACCCATTAGAAGAGTTAAATAAATCTAAGTAGTTGGGGAGTTACACCCTCAACATTTTGGCGCCGTCTGTGGGAATCTTTACAAAAAGTCCCGTTCTCTTCAGTAATGGCAAGAACAAGAAGGCCCGCAAGAACCAACGCCACTGACATTGGTACGCCTGCTCCGAGACAAAGGGGGAGACCTCCCACTAGAAGAGGGGGAGTAGCAAGAGTCTCAACAAGAGAAGTAGTAGATGATCCAAGTGATGGCCATACCGCTAGTCTTCCTTCTGGCGAGGGAAGAGCCATTAATCCACCAGTAAGGGTCCAGACACTTGGGGACGAAGGACAGGTTCCTCCGTCAGGAACACATGGTCCTCCCCCAGGTAGAAACTTTACCCTCCCAAATGGACAGATCATCCGTCCTAGTGAGTTTGGGACAGATTATCCATCAGTTTGGCCTCTTACTCACCACTATTCAAGGGTGCTTCGAATCAAACAACCTCCAGCCTCCTCAGCCCACCGCTTCACGCCAATCCGAGGCAAGTGAACCGCTCAATCAAGAAATGAGCACCGTCCGATCCAACAAAGGTTGGGGGAGCAAGCTCAACCAGAAGATCTGAGACACCTTCTCAATAGAAGAGCCGCTGCTTCTCATGAACAACGAGGGGGAAGTCCAGAAGTGCCGCGAGTAGACGAAATGGGAGCCAGTCGGCAAGGAGCTCAACAACAAGTGCCTAGAGATCAAATGGCGGAAAGCACCCCGATCGTTCCTATCGGTGATCTTCCTCCAGATGTAGCTAGCTATCAACCCAGGCTGGTGAAAGCCAGCGGTGGCGGATCTACCTCCAATGAAGGCCTTGGAAACACAAATTGCCACCTTGAGCTGGATGGTCAAAGCACATGAGAAGGTGGTAGTTAAAACTCCCAACCCTCTGTGCGATGAGATCAGAAAAGAAAGAAAACGCCCCGACTGTGTTATCCCAAACCTTGAGCATTACTATGGAGATACTTGCCCTGTAGGGCATCTTACTAGATACGAAAGTAAGATGGAAAGCAATGGACTCAACGACAATATGAAAGCTCTCAACTTTTCCACCACACTCTTTGGAGAAGCAATGGATTGGTGGACCTTACTACTAATGGTTCCATCAAATCCTATCGGACATTGCCTCCCTTTTCTTGAAAAGGTTTGAGAAAGCAAAAAGAAGGAAGAGGTCAGTTGAGCACCTGGCAGGCATAATCCAGAAAGAGCATGAGGACCTCAGAACCTTCCTTGATCGCTTCAACGCTGAAGTACGACAGGTAGAGCCTCATAGCATCAAAGAGCGGGTCCGACACCTATATGCCAACACTTATAAATGATGAGCTTAGAAGGAAGCTTTCGAATGAGGAGATCACCACTGAAAACTACTTGGAAGAAATCTGCGAAGGAGTCTGTATGGAGAAGATTAGAAGGAATGTCCCGATAAGGCGAGGGATCAAGAAGGAAAAGAACAAATCTGACAGGAACTCCCTCCTCGTCGAGGAAGTTCGAGCAAAAGAGATCTCGAGACAGAAAAGAATTCCAGAGAAAGAACTCCACCCGGGAGATCGCCGAGTATCTGGCGCCTCAGCGGACGAGATCCGACATCTTGGCTTCCATTGTTGAGAAGGACTTAGATATACAATGGCCTAAACACATCGAGAAGCGAAGAAGAGTAAATTCTCTAAAGAATCTGTAGGTTCCACAAGCGAAAGGTCATCCGGAGGATTGCATCGATTAAAGGCGAAATTGAAAGACTAGTGAGAAGCGGGAAGTTGAAAGAACCAGCGGTGAGGAAGAACCCTCCAAGCATAGAAGGAATGAGCAAAGAAGAGAGGGCGTGGTTACGAACCTCCGACGGGATCTTTACCACCACCTCGGTAGAAATGCCACCTCGGCGGGCCCAAAGATATCAAGGGTACCACGAAGAGGCAGAATGGAGAACCTCCGTCTGGAGTCATCAACGCCATTGCGGGAGGTCCAGGGGGAGATAGCGAAATGCAAGGGAAAGGACCGCAACACTTAGAAACAACGAGGGCTTCTGGCCCACCTTAAAAGGCACAAATGCAATCACCTTTGGCGATAGCGAGATCCCCCACCAGCGTCTGGCGGAGGAGATCTCAAGGACCCGATGTCCCTTTGGTTGTTTCTCTAGTGATTGCCACTTACAAAGTCGACAAGGTACTAATCGACACGAAGCTCCTCGATGTCCTATCGAAAAGGATTTGTTGAGCAAATGCATCTGGGCAAATACAATATGGACAGTATATACCTCACTAGTAGGTTTTGGAGGGTCGTAGTGCGTCCCATTGGAAGTATACTGCTGCAAGTCTCCATGGGCACTTTTCGACAAGAGTGACCCGACTATCCTCTTTGTGGTAGTAGATAGCACCTTCGACTATAGCGATCTTGGGCGCTGGGACTTAACCAATTGAGCAATCGCTTCTCCCTACACAACAGGTGAAGTTTCCAACCCCGAGCGTGGGGAAGAAATGGGCAACATTAGAGAAGCACAGGAATGCTACATCATGTCGACGGAGGGCCACGGACCTGTCCTTTCGGTCGCTAAGGGCCCTCTTAGCCATTCTCCCATTACTCTAACACCACCAAAGGAAGAGATCGGTGTCGGATCGTTCGGAGAAAAGTTCCCAAGGCGGCTAGAATAGAATCCCATGAAGCCTTGAAAGAGGTCCAATGGTGAAGAAAATCCGGAGAGAACAACTCGGATTGGAGCGGAGATGAGTGCGGAAATAGTGAAGCTCATCACTTGCCTTCGTGACAATCGCGACATCTTTGCACAGGAGCAGATGATCTCAAGGATAGAACCCGAGGATTGCGGTTCACCGCTGAACATGGATCCTACGGTCAAGCACATCCGGCAAAGAGGAAAGACTTGGACGATTGAGGATGCTATCATAGGGGAGGTTGACAAGTTAATGAAAGCGGTCATATCGAAGAAGTCGGATACTCCATTGGGTGCGCAGCGTGGTCCTCGTCGAAAAAGCCCCGGAAAGTGGAGAATGTGCAATGACTTCACTAGACTCGACAAGTTTTGTCAAGGATCCTTATCCATTACCGCGTATAGATCGACTAGTTGATTCCATGCGGGATGTGCACTTCTAAGCTTCATGGATGCATACCAAGGCTTCTACCAAATTAGGATGGCTCGAAGACATCGAAAGCGGCATTCTTTGCGCGGAGGAGTCTATTGCTTCAAGGTCATGCCCTTTGGCCTCGAGAATCAGGAGCTATTTACCAATTTGGTAAACAAGATGTTCAAGGAAGAATTGGGAAAAACCATGGAAGTCTATGTGGATGACATGCTTGTGAAAAGTAAGGAAGAGGAGCACATGAACACCTCAACAATTGCTTTTCTATTCTCGGAAATATGGAATGAAAGTGAACCACGAAAAGTGCACTTCGGGGTCAAAGGGGAAAATTCCTCGGCGACATGGTCACGAAAGAGGCATCGATGCTAACCCGGAGAAAATAAAGGCAATTGTAGATGCCTTACCAAGACCGTCGATGAAGTTGAAGCTTCTAGGAAAGGTAATGGCGTTGAAGCGTTTATCTCGAGTCCGCGAAAAGAACCTTCCCTGCTTTAAGATTTTACGAAAAGGAAATAAGTTCGAGTGGACAAAGGAATGCGAAGAAGCCCTGGAGAACTTGAAAAAGTATCTCCTCTCGCCACCCCTTCTGTCCAAACCTATGGAGGACGAAACTCTTTATCTCTATTTGGCCACCACCGATGAAGCAATGAGTTCTGTACTAGTACGGCTACAAGACAACGAGCATTTACCAATCTACTACTTGAGCAAAGCTCTTGTAGGCTCCGAGGCCGATATGTCGAGGTTGAGAAGCTGCCGCCTTTGGTTTACCTGCCACGAAGACTAAAGCCTTACTTCAAGTCGCATCGGATTGTGGTCCTTACAAATGAGCCACTCAAACATGTCTTGGAAAAACCGAATCAGTCAGGACGCCTATCCAAATGGGCTATTGAGCTAAGTGAATATGATATTGGGTATCAAGCCCCATCTGCCAAGAGAGCGCAAGTTCTGGCCGACTTCCTGGTAGACTATCCAGAGAAAGCAGAAGAAGAGAACAAAAATTCCCAGGAAAAGGCTAGTCATGTGGTGATTGCGGATCAAGGAATCAGCGGAGAGGAAGAAGTAGAAGAGACACAAAGAGGTGGCGTCCGACTGTGGTGAATACCTACCTATGGATGATTCACTAAGAGTGAGGCACATGTTTCTCTTGGATGAGAAACTCGATACCTCGACAAGCTGCGTCTTCAGACAAGAAGCGAGGAGGTTGTGAAAGCACCCACTCCCACTTTAGGAGGAAAGGAGACAAAGAATGGTGGACATTACAAGTGGACGGATCATCAAGCTGGGCGATTGGGAGGAATAGAATTTTCTTTGAAAGTCTGAAGGAGCCAAGCTAAATCGCCATCACTCTCAATTTCAAAGTGACAAACAACGAGGCGAATATGAAGCACTTATCACGGCCTAAGAATGGCGAAAAGCCCTTCAAGTAAAAAGGATCAAAGCCCACAGACTCCAGGCGTACAATCCAGTTCTCGGGTCTTTCACCACCAAAGGGCCTAACATGATCAAATACTTGGAACTCCTCAAGAAAGAGGTTGAGCAATTTGAAGAATTTACTCTTAACCAATTTCACGAGAGAATGGAATGAAAAGGCCGATGCCCTCTGCCAAATGCGCCTCGGCCTTAGGAGCTTTGGACACAAGAAGTGTCATCCTAATGACCAGCGGAATCCTCCACAGCAAACCCCAGCGGAAAGATGTTCCTTGTGAGCACGAAAGAATTGGATGGCTGATATATTCCGTTACCTCAAGGATGGCACTTTACCTATGGATCCTAGAGAGGCTAGGAAGATTCAATGCCGAGCTAACGGATACTTTATTGCAGGAGAAGATCTCTACAAGAGATCTTACAGAACTCACTTGAGGTGCCTAGATCCTCGAAGCGAAGACTCGATGGAAGAGATCCATCCCATGCGGGCTGTGGAAGTCATTACAGGGGAAGAACTTTGGCACAAAGATCATAAGGCGAGGATACTATTGGCCGACTATCGACATGGATCTTGCCAACATCGCCCGCTCTGTGAGGGCTTGCCAATACTATGCCAACATACCACACCGCCCGACCAACCCTATGATTACATCAATCATAGCATGCCCATTGATCAATGGGGCATAGACATAGTTGGTCCCTTTCATGAGAACACATCAAAAGAAGTTCTTGATAGTGGCGGAGTACTTCACTAAGTGGGTGAAGTGAAGCGATGTCAACCATCACCGAAAGCGAGTTAGGACATTCATGCGGAAGAACATCATCTGCGGTTTGGACTCCCAGTGCTAGTTTGGACAATGGAGCACAATTTTACGGGTCAAGGCGAAGGAGTGGCTTGGTCCTTGAAAATAGAACAACACTTTACTTAGTTGGCCACCCCAAGCGATGGCGGTAGAAGCCACCAACAAGACAATAGTCAAAATTTTGGAGAAAAGGTTGAGGACTTCCCAAGGCAGTAGGCGGATGATCTTGGCGGTCCTTTGGGCGTGTCGAACAACAACCCGAACACAAGAAACACCTTTCTCCTTGGTCTATGGATCCGGCGGTCATCCTTCGGAGGCGGTGGTGGCAACCGGAGAATCCACAATCTGACCCGGTTGATAATGAGCTCGCAAGGATCTATGACCTTGAGCTCCTTGAAGACAATAGCGATAAGGCAGCAACATCCTTGTACCAAGCCATGACCGCTCGAGCCTACAATAAGCGTGTCCTTCGAGGACATACAAGTAGGAGACTTAGTCCTCGGAAGAGCCGATATACTAAGTCATGTGGAAACTTAAGCCCAGTGGGAAGGACCGTACAAGGTTACGAGGCAAGAGTTAATGGAAGCTTTGAACTAGAAGATGAACAAGGCGGGCCTTGAAGAGAACTTGGAATGCGAGAATCTCCAAAAGTTTTACACTTAGAGAAGTATGGCAACGACTGTCACCTTCCTCTATCTCGTAGACCTGTTTTTTGTGTTTGTTTTTTTGAAAAAGGCCTCGAAGCCCTCAAGTTGTAATCCGATTTCCGTCAAATCAATACAACTGTGATTTCATAAACATTATGGATAATCATGCCCTCCAAATCTCATGATTCGAACGGGCCATGAAGATATCTAACTACTCGATCCGAACCTAGATCATACATTGATCCGGATCGGACCAACACTATCGAGCGATGTCAGAGCCTTCACAAAGGAAAATACGCTTTTATTAAAAGGGTACAAATTTACAAAGTCGGTCCGAAGAGCCTAATCGGGCTTACAAAACAAGCTCCTACTCTATCTATTTACTTCTCATGAGCGTCTAATCAACTCTGGTCTCAGACCAAACCCGTCCGAGCACTATTGACTACATTTTGGGTGCTCCGAAGGAAGAAGAATTCCACCATCCCAACCTTGATTGTTTTCGACAAAGGCTTGAAGCCCGCTTGGACGATCTAAAGACTAACGGCAATGGACGAGATAACCAAGACCATTCGGCCTTCGGAAAGGATACTTCATCACCTCGAGCGAAAGAAAGCTCCGAAGCAAGAATCCTGCTGACAATCGGATCGCCTCACCAAATACTATGAATACACCTAAGTCGAGTATTGGAGCGACCAACCAGACGGTCGGTCAACCCAAGTCATTAGGAGGCTACCGTTGGTCCGAGTCCCAACAAGACCGCCATTATCGGGGACTCCGTTCGAATGTAAGTCACTCCCTCGAGCCTTCAATTGGAGCAGCGACCTAACAAAACCGAGCTTTCGACGAAAGACCTTAGGTGCAAGGCAAGCGAGTCACCGAAAGGTTACTTAGGAGTCCCCGTGATCCGACTCGAACAAGATCAACCTTTGGGGACCCCTTCCAAAATTGAAAATAGTTCCTCGAGCCTTCAATCCGGGATATGATCCGACAAAAACCAAACCGCTCGGATACACATCCTCGGGCGAGCTAGAAGACTACTCAAGGGATACATCTCCCTCCATCCGAGCAACGAACAACTAGACACAGCGAGTTGGTGAAAACCTCCCAATATTTGAGCGGTTTTTACGACAACCACGAAATCTTTGGAAGGATTCTATCAAACCAATTACGCCGACTTATGGCCCGCACATAACGAGCGAAATGCCTCGGATGCATTGAGATTCAAAACCGACTATTTCACGATCCCGAACCATCCATTAATCTACCTCTCGGGGCTAAAGTCACGGATATAGACCTGACCGGAGAAGATTAGCCTGACGATCAGAGGAATTGATTGGCAAAAATTTTAGGCCTCACTCGGTACGGACCGTATTCTCGAAGATCCGAGGCTGGCTTTCCGAGCAATTTGATTTCCATGACTCTCACCAAAGAACCAGCCCGGGTAGACTTCCGAAGCATCGGAGAAACCCTTGGGACGAGATCACGGGCGAGAGTAATGGCATAAACATGCTCACCAGCCGCTTGGACTCGAGCTCCGGACCTTTCGTTACTATAAAAGGGCGAGATGTCTTAATAAAAAGCCGTACAAAGCAGGAGTATATATAGAAAGATAAGACCAATTGGAAGCGGACACGTGTCCCATATTCACCGTAAATGGGCTTGGGCCGAACATGGGCCTGGCTCTTCGGCTTCCATTGGCCCAACCCAACAATCCACCCACACGATCGAGCATACCGACTAAGCTACTCACTCGGACGTATCAAGCTCGGGGCTAACATAACAACATCCGAAGCAACTGTGATTCGTATAGAGCCACCCTGTACTTAATGCTGATCATCTTTTTACTATCTCACCAGTCTGCATGACTCGGGAAGACACACCAAGTCAACGTCCGAATCGTCTTAACTTATCACGATACGAGGCGATTATTTTTCTCTCGCAGGCCTGGCCACTCCAAGACGTGGCTCCGAACCAATTCGTGAGCCGTTTTATTTCTATTATAGCTTCCGATTCGGATGGGCTGTGATTGATCGTCCCCAAGACCCAAAGGAGAATTTGCATCGGGAGGATTAAGGTCTTGGTGATACGGATCTCGAGGCGAACCACTATCCAGTCTACGAATTGGCGAATTTCTACGAAGTCTGAAGTTAAGCAGCAAATATGTAGCAACAACATTAGTGTTTCATTGGCAAAAAATAGTTCCGAGCCATCAAAGGGCCCGAACCAACAACATTCATCAAAGATAAGTATGTTTGTACAACAACGGATGATGGGCAAAATCGACAACCTTTGCTTTTTTTTTGGAGGCACCCTATTACAAAAACCGGTGCATACCCGTCTTCCTTTGCCTTCGCGCTCGGACGAACTAGGTTGAGGCGAGAGGCCGCCGTATCCTTCTCCGGAGGCACTTGACCTTCTTTGTTGGGCTATCCTCCGTGCTCTCGAGCCTAAACCTCTTCGGGAAGGCGAACACTCCTCCATCGGTCGAGGTCGCGATCAAAGCCTTGGGCGAGGCGGGCAAAATCGGCCGATCTCGGTTGTGCTCCAGTGGTCCTCGAAAGGCGAAACACTATACATGAGCACCCGAGGGGCGAAAGATGGGAGATACGGACCGCCGTGGTTGTACTTCTTGCCCTCCGACTAAATGCAAACCAGCTCCACAAATTCACATTTGGCGAGATCTTACGTCCAAAACACCCTCCGGGCGAAGTCCGAGCCATCTCCATTTTAAAGGCGGATATCCCTCGGCCTCCAAGTTCTGATCATCCGGTATCCAACCCTTCCTCGACCTTGCTCCACGGTGCATCAAACCCATCTTGACGGGCCTCATCATACTTGGACTCGAGCAAAAACTTGTAGGAGTCCGAATCAAGGAAATCTTGGACAGCCCTTGTCCGGACTCCCCGAAGCTCCTTCAGCATCTTATCCTTGAAAGTCCGGAGACGGCCACGAAATCGTCCAAACTATCTTGGTGCACTTTCAAATCAGCCTCCAAAGATCGAATGGCACTTTTCATCATGGTCGTCTCCGACTCGGCCTCTTGTTTAGCAGCTATGGCCTTCTTCAGGCGCTCCGAAGTGCTGTGCAACCGGGACGCTTCAATCGCCCGGGCAGCCTCAACCTTGGATAAATCTTCTTCTAGGGTAGCCCTCCGAGCAGCCACCAAGGATCATGCTTCAACAGTAGCAGCAAGCTGAAAACAAAAACGAAACATCGAAAGTGTTAGATACCTCCGGAACACAAGAAGATATAACACCAACGGAAAACTTAAACTCACTTTGCACTGAGCGGCAGTTAACTCCGAAATCCGCTCCAGCTCGGCGACAACCGAGCAACTTCCGCATCCGAATCCAGCTCGGGAGCCTCGCCCACCTTTCCCTTACCCTTCTTGGCGGGAGGATTCGGACCTTCGGAGGAGCGCTTTTTTGGAGCAGCGCTCGATCCGCTTGCGGGAGGATCTCGGGACACGGATCTCGGAGGCTTCTTCGAGCCCTTAGTTCCGACCACCTTACCCTTATGCAGGGTAGGGATAGTGCAGGCCTCTTCACCCGCGTGACCCTCAGAGACTCCTCCACGGAACACAACAGCATTCCTTGGCTCGTTCGCCGGAGTGCGGTGGATGTCTTGATAATGGGTCGAGAACCCTCTTGACTCCTTCCGTTGCGCATCGTTTCTTGGCCTTCAACTCCCGCATAGTCGACTTCGTATACTCGAACCAGAAAGCTGCACATCCGAATCACGATAAGTTACAAAAGAATCTACAAATAGTAGTCATATAGTCGACAAACAGACAACCGACTCGGACAACCAATCAGAGGTAAAGAGAAACCACTTACTCAAATCCTCCATGTTGTCACAAAAACTTGGCTCGGACAAGCCAAGAAAGCGAAGGCTGACATATCAGACCTCGGAAAAAGTACTTCTCCGGCTCTTGACTCCGGTGGAACGCTTGCATCCATAAGGGGATGTTCCGTGCCGGTGGCTTCCAATCCGGCAGTTTGCCTCGGAAAATTTTCTTCTCGAAATGCCACGTGGGCCTCTCCGCTTCGGATTGCCCGGGCTTCAGAGCCGAACGGACAAAAATGTACCTCGTGAACCATTGGATTCCCAACGAGGACAAGGGATCGACAAAAAATGTGTACGCCTGGCGACATACAAACGTATAGAACCAGGTGTTCCTATTACTAACACTAATGTTGAATAATTTACGGAAATTATCGAAGGTAAGCGGGATGCCTTTATATTTACGTAGCACTCCGAAGCACATCAAATTTCCGAGGGAGTTGGGGATGATCTGGTGCGGACTCAAACCCATGCTGTTCAAAATCTCGAAACTTCGGATAATCTTGGCGATCGCCACCCATGATGGAGACTTATCTCATAGGCAGACATGTAGCCCAGGCGGATTATAAAAGCATGAGATTAAATCCGGGATAAGAATCTCCACACAATCCGGGATCTCATATCTTCTCGGAGCTCATCTACTTCATCGGCTCGGATGGTTGAGGCACAAGTAAGCGATACCATCTTCATTCAACTCGCCCTCCGGATCGGGGTGAGTGACTTGGTCTCTCGGCCGAGGAACTTCACTTGAAGCGTCCTCACCCCTCCTTAGCCTCTCCGGACGCTCTTCCTCAGCCACCTGCCGACTCGGCCCCGCTTGCCCAGAAGCTTCCACACGGAGCACATTAGCGGATGGCTCTGCACCTTCTTCCTCCTCGGAACCAGTATCTTCGCCCCGCACACCTTCTTACGCCTCATCTTCCTCGGATGAGGCGCTAACTCTGACAGTCCGAATAGGTGCAGACTTGCACGATCCTCCTCACCCTCTTGAAGATGCTCAAATTGGGAGGTGCTTCCAGTATCATGCACTTCCTCGATAGTTGGCGCTGCGGATCCGAGCGAGCAGGACTCGATTAGGATTACTCCTAAAGTTATAACCTAGGTGCGAATTAAAGTTCGGATCTCTAGAAAGTTCAGTTCTGGCGAGCTCGACGGCGGCGAGTTCCTATAACTTCATGAGCTTGTCTCTTGAGCCGCTACAATAACCTGCACATGCGACACTCGCAGGTAATCCGGACGCCTCGGAGGACCAGAATCTGGAACAACTAACCGAAGTAAGGAACTTACCTCGGGCTCTTCCCGACTCGGATGGGGCGCTTGCTCCACCTCTAGTACTTCGTCATCATCCATGATCTCAATCTCCTCGGAGCTATCGCTTAAGGATATCGCCTCGGAGTCATATCCCTCAGCCTCGGATCGATTTTGGCTATCACTCTCGGACATCCTAGGGAAAGGAGAAAGCAATATCGTAAGCTTTAAGATGGCAATCCGAGAGGTCGTTTACGTATATTAAAGTGGCCAATTCAAAGCCAAAAACTAGCGGCTTTACTAAAGCGATTAGTTGAATCGACACTACGCTTATTCGGTGTTAGTCAACATCAAGAACGTATTGGTTATCAACTATGCTACACATTATAAGCATACATCCGAGTAACTTGAAGATGAAAGACAACAGAGATAATTTAATCATAAGACGAGACAAGTAAACTTACTTGGACTCGGACGATTAGCTAGAAGTGACTTGACTCTGCACAGGATCACGCTTCGAACCACTCGTTGCTTGCTTCGGACTGCTGGTAGTTGCTTTGGATATACTCGGAATGCAAAAATTCTCTCTCTAAACGATGAGAAATGAACTGGCCAACCCCTCTATTTATAGAGGGCCATATTGGGAACTCCAACCGTCGCGATTTTTCGGATTTAATCTCCACCGTCGATCAAAAACCATCCAACGGTATAGTACAATTATACCAAGTGAAATGACGAATGGGTACAACAAATTTACCTCTTGGATAGATGAATACAACAACTCTCCCTTTCTCGGGCGACAGACAACATGAGAGCTCCGGAGTATCATCTTCTCGGACGCCTAGCGGCTTACCAGTCCAATATAACTTATCCACGCAAGGAACCTCGTTTACTCGAGAGACTACCCTTCGGACCTTCCCGCGACCACAGAGGCTGGTTCGGACGGGACACGCACCTACGGTCCGCCACCGTAGCTCATCAAAGGTACACTACCGATGTTCGGAGCCTAAACTTAGTCTCCATTACAAATACCCATTTTTCTTTTTCTTCACGTTGCCCTTGGACCTAGTCCCTCGGATGGCGGCGATGTTTTAGAAAAAAGAAAAAGGGGAGAAGAGACTAAGTCAATGGCCACCGTAATCTGGTACACCTTTTTCAACGAGATCGAAGCAGATTGGTGAAAAGCAGTTCTTTTCCTCAAAGCGACTTCCCAGACCAATAGTTCCACAACTATCTTCTACTAAGATACTTGAAAACTAGGGGACATATGTTGATCTGAAATATGTCAAATCCGTCATAAAGGACCTAGGAGCGAATCTGAGGCCTAAGTCATCCGAAGGATCCGAGGCACTTAGGTCCGAGCGATGCTCGATCAGGCGCGAGACCATCTATGGTCCGACCCACCCTGAAAGAAAGGGACAAAGGATTTGGACTTGCAAGGCCCGACCCGGAACCATAGGTCCGACCCACCTTAGTCCGAGCCTCCCTGGGAAAGGAGCCTAGTGCTAAGTCAGCACCCTCTCCGACCCAAGGACTCCGTCTGGATGTCGGCTCGGATCGACATGACCATCTCATAAAGCTACCAAGCAAGTGGGCACCGAAGAGTGAGATGTCCGAACCCAGGAGCTCCGAATTGGAAGAGTTGGACAGGCAGGAGAACTTCCTCAGCTGACAACCAGGTACTGTCCGGATCAGGCATCCGGACCGACCTCTCCGAACCTGGGATCTCGGCAGACTCTGTCACATCCTCCAGAACTCTCCCAATAATGACCAAACTACCCCTAAAGCCCAAGATGGCCTGGGCTAAAGCTTCATTATTGGGCTATGGGCCTCATCTTAGCATTGGTGGCTCAATCCTAGCCGTACACATGGCGCAATCCTAGCAAGGCCTTCCATTTTGATGATAGCCTATAAATAAGGCACACATCCCAACAAGTAAGTAACTTTTACTTCGAACAAGTCATCCCGCTAGTCACATCACGAGCATTATACAGAGTTGATCCTCAGTCACTCTCAAGTAAAGTCTCATCCCGGTTTGACACTTAGCAAACCGGGCACTAACCCCACTCAAGTGTGCAGGTCCTTACCGGAGTAGTTGGTCACTGGTTCTTACGCCTTGGCCAATCATCTAGCAAGGAGCCCCTCATCTTGGTACCCATTAGAAGAGTTAAATAAATCTAAGTAGTTGGGGAGTTACACCCTCAACACTTTCGCATCAGTCGGCGGGTGTTGCTTATGGTTATAGTCGTCAGCTCGACTTCTTCAGCACTCTTGATTACTTTGCGCCTAGGGGCCTCCCAGCTTTCCTAGTTCCCTTCCTACCCTGCAAATGTGAGTAAATATATAGGGGACCAGTATAAGCCCCCATGTAATCCTTTCTCCTATTCTGAGCAGTTGATAATGTAGGATTTGTACCGCATATGTGCAGGTACGGGAGTAGATGTCGATAACCATACGAGTTGCTTTAATAAAAGGCCGCCCAAGCAGCATAGTATTCTTTTCGGTTACACCGAGGGCTTGTGGCGGTGACTCAATTATCACAAAATCAGTAGGCACAGCAACTCCATCCAAATCCACTTTGACACCCTCAATTAAACGCATAGGTCGGCTACGGGACCCATCTGCGAGCAGCATCATGCACTTCATTGGTTTCATCCCCTTAAGACCAAGCTCTTCGTAGGTGCCAAATGTCATCAGATTACAGCTGGATCCTATGTCGACTACTCCAACTACATCAGGGTTCGCTCCTATCCCCACAAGCATATCGAAACTGGCAGAATCACTTATACTCTTAGTTTCTTTTGGGATTATTTGTTGCACTGCATCATTGGGTTTCTCAATCTCCTTCTCAACTGAATTTTTTGAAACCAAGGGAGCCGTGGTTTCCAGAATCACTAACTCCAGAGTTTGAGCCAGACTAAGCTTGCCAGTCTCTTCAACTTGTGGAATCACCCATTTTCCTTTACAGCAAGAACAAGTCGTGCCTCCTTGAGTTACCTGTGGCGATGGTGTCAAATCCTCGCTCACAGTAAGTTTAACCATGAAACTTTTTTCCACGGTACTAGGGAGTTTTCCTGCTTCCCTCTGCTGAACTCTTGCCAGAAGTTGTCCCATTGCATCTTCCAATCGCTTTACGTACTGCTCCATCCTTTCCGCACGCTTGGTGGAGTTATAAAAGTACTGGTCAGAGTGGTCCATAAATCGCCTCAGCCTCTGTTCCAGTGTTTCCTGTTCCTGCTGGGGTTTAGCTAGTACCTGTGGAGTCTACGGGACATTTTCATAGAAGTTGTTCCCATAGCCCAGATTGCTTCTCACTTGCTGAACCGATTCTTCGAACTCCTCAACAAGCTTTCTCTCGCTCCTATTAGCTCTTTTCCCCTTGTCTTTGGGAATTCCTGACCGACTTCTCAGCGCCTGAGATGCTGCGGCGGTGGCTTCAATTGACCCCAGTTACATCCACCAATTACTGATCCTCCCTGGTAAGCCCATCGTAGAAAATGTGACACAGGGAGACGTTGTCAAACTTGTGACGTGGGCATTGCCCCAAAGTTGCTTAAACCGTTCCCTGCACTCATAGAAGGATTCATCGCACCTCTGCTCAAACTGGCGGATTTTGTTACGCATATCTGTGGTCTTGGCATGGGGAAAATATCTGCCCATGAAAGCTCTGTATATGTCATCCCATGAGTTCAGTGACCCCTCAGCCAGATTAAGAAGCCATGTTTTAGCGTGGTCCTGCATGCAGATTGGGAAGACCTTCTCCCTAATGTCTTCATCTGAAACCTTCTTAGTGGTCGGTATCTGCCCAACCAGACCTTCAAACTCCTTCAGGAACTTATCACATCCTCGTTTTGCATTCCGTCGTACCTTGGCATATCATGGAAGTGATAAGCCTTGATTACCATGTTCCTGGCATCATTGGACAGAACTATTGCCGGTCCACCAACCTTAACTTCTCCTGGTTGATAGTAATCTTTGTATTTTGCCATTCCTGAAACTCTACTAGCAGAAAATCTCAACTGAAGTTTAGTTTCTGTTAGTCCAGGAAATGCGAAACACAGGTGGTTCTAGCAAACTAATACAATTATCTACTCAAAAACACCACAGTAGGAGTTAACTCCCCGGCAGCAGCGCCAAATTTGATGTGCTCAAATTAGTACTTGATAAAATTCAAAGTAACTAAAGAAGTTGTTGTAAACAGACTTTAACTACGAGATCGTTCTTGATGAGACGATAATTTAGAGTCTCATTTGGTCCTTTTTAGCTGTTAGTCTTCGTTTATAGTTTTTTAGTGTTTTTGTACATTTTTATGCATTGGTGTTTTGGTGTTGTTTTGCAGAAATTGGTAGTTTTGAGCCAAAGATGAGGAGTTGAGGTTAACAACGCTCACAGTTGCAAGATTTTGCAAAACTGGCATTTGAATGGCTGAAGAGGCTACTTGGCGAATTTTATGAGAGCCCCAATAAATCCATCGGGAGGAGCTCGCCGCGGCGAGGAATTGATCCACCGTGGCGAGATTTTGCGAATGAAGCCTCTTTATGAAGATTGAAGCTCGCCGTGGCGAAGCGGTTTTTGCCGCTTGCAAAATTATCTTGAGGCTATATATATGGCGATAAAGAAGGCTTGCCGCGGCGAGCTATTCCTTCCGCCGCGACGAGATGCGCAAACGGAAATTTCGATTTCCTTATTACTTTTGGATTTTGTAATTCATTTCATACTTCATTTAACCTAGTTCATAGAAAAAAGCTCCATATTCATACTTTGACATTGAGACATATTTGGAGCTTGGTTTTCATCATTGTTGAAGAATTGATATCGAATTCCTGGTAATATTTGATAAATCTCTATCGTTTATCTCTTCGATTCGTGTTTCTATTGTTATTCGATTTGTATGAGCTTGCGTGCAATTATCAATATGTCTATGTTTATCATATCCAATACCTTGAATTCTTTGATCTTTGCTTCTACTATGAGTAGCTAGATAACTCCGAACACAGTGGTTATGTGACGGTTTTGCGTATTCTATTCTAGGGTTAAGATTCGTTCATATAGGTTCGTCTAGTTCAAAATCTTCATAAAAACTATCAATCCAATTCGCTAGTTCAAGACTTTCTAAATTGTTTTCGGTTAAGGATCGTGGATTGACGACCCACGATTTCTCTAGTTCAAAATACTCAAATGACGATTGGTTGAGGTTGAATTGATCGATTTATGTACACCGACCGTGTGACAAATATGAACGATTTCCCTAGCTCAAATTAGCGTTACTCGATCATAACTGCTGTGTTCTCTTCTCTCATTGTTAAAAACCGTTTATCTGCTTTTCTATTTTCTAGTTATTAGAAGTAATCAAAATCAAACAAATCAAATTATTTTCACAAGTAACTATTTTCTCTCGAACTGCCGTGGTAGCTTAATTGTTTCCTTAGCGAACGACTCTGTGGTTAGCATTGTCTATTTACAACAACTGCTTCCTACTTGTTTTCTAAGTAGTAATTTGAGCACATCAAATTTGGTGCCGCTGCCGAGGACTCAATTCCTACCGTAGCACAGAAAGTCGTTGGTTACTTGAGGCGTGATTTCATTTTATTTGGACTAACAGAAACTAAACAACAGTTGAGTTCTTGTTATTCTAGTCCAGGTATGGAGTGCTTTCCTGGTTACTCGCTTTTGACCTGAGCTATCTGGACCAACCATTATGAATACAGTGAATAGTCCAGAGGTGCAACGGGAAGCTAGTGCATTCAGCGATAGTACTCTGCTAGCTTTGATTGCGCATGATGAAAAATACATGAGTTTTGTGATAGAAGGGCAAGAAAGGACTAGTAAGGATAGAGGAATGGTAAGCGAGGATGAGGATTTCTGACCAAGCTGGTGGGTTTCTAGCAAGCAGCGAGTTGGGGATGAGGAAAGCGAGGAGGAGGAAGTTCAGGCAACTATGGTACTCCGAAGTGGAAATGTTATCCAAGGGCCAAAACTAGAACCACATACAAAACCCCCAGATGCCCCAGTAGTCGACCTCACTGGGGAAGACCAACCTTTGATAGAAAAAGCTAACCCGCCGGTAACACGCACGGGGGTGCTTCACAAATCTGATAACCCTTACCGTCAACATGTACCCCCAATCAGCAAAGAACTGCCATATCTAGGTACAATCAAGAAACCCAAGGATGACAGCAAATTCAAAGCTATTTTGGCCATGCTCTCAAAGGTGAATGTGAACATCCCACTCCTTGACCTCATTGATAATGTCCCTTCCTACTCTAAGTTCTTCAAGGATCTCAATGCAAGTAAGAGGAAGTATTTGGCTAACGAAAAGCTAGTTATACCAAAAATAGCTAATTCAGTGGTTGGCTTACCAGTGAAACAACAAGATCCAGGGAGCTTTGTGATTGACATACATATGGAAAATGGGAAGATAGCGAAAGGAACGCTCGATCTGGGAGCCAGCATCAATCTTATCACCCATGCTCTTTACCAGGAGATGGGTTTGGGGAAGCATTGTAAACATGACCTGCAACTAGTAAGCCGAAGCATCGGGCGCCCCAGGAGTGATTCGTGATGCACTGGTCAGAGTAGACACCTTCCTAGTTCCAGTAGATTTTGTGGTACTACCCCCCAGTGGAGCAGGCACTAGTAGTAAGGACCATGTGATCCTTTTGGGAAGACCACATGTAAGCAGTGAAGGCTGTGGGTCGATGTAGCGAAAGGAAGATTGCCATGGAAATTGGTGGCAACAAGATCGAAGGATGCAACACGGCGGTGTAATTATGACACCTACTCAGTGGAAGAATGTAATCTGATTTCTGAAGTAAATGTCGAGTTTGATGATATTATTGATGATTGTGTGCATGCTACTTACCTAGCTACGTTAACTGATGATAAGCTAGAAGCAGCTTTAGCTCTTAGTTCTGATGAGGAAATGCTTTGTGAGGAGAGTATTGAGATAGTCTGCATGCTTGACTCGGCTGAAGTCGACCCTGGTGAGGAAATCCATCACCTTGGTGGAAACCTTGAAATCGACCCCTAAACAGGACCTTAAGGAGCTCCGTCCCATCTTAAATCGCTTTCCTAGGAGAAAACAAAACTAAAGGCTGTGATAATCTCTTGAAATTGCAAAAGGCCGAAGAGAATAGGCTAATAGAGCTTTTGAGAGAGAACTCAGGCCGTAGGATGGGGCATTGGTGACATCAAGGGCATTAGAGGCGACTAGGTTCACCCATAGGATTAGTCTTGAAGATGGCGCCAAACACGTGAGGCAACCCAGTAGTAAACAACCCCATCATGCAAGGCGTAGTTAAGCGAGTACTTAATTTGTTAGAACATGATATGATCTACCTTATAGTGACGATCGATGGGTAAGCCACATGCATGTTGTCGAAAAAGTGCAGATGCTGTTGAGACCAATGAGAAAAGGATAGAGGTTCCTGTTAGGAAAACCACAGGGTGGCGTGTTTGTATAGATTATAGGAGATTGAATGCTGCCACTAAGAAGGACCACTTCCCCCTGCCCTTTATTGATGAGATGCTAAACCGCGTTGCGGGGCGCGAGTTCTATTGTTTTTTGGATGGTCTTTCAGGTTTTTATCAAATTCCCATAAGCGGGAAGACCGAAGACCACCTTCACCTTATCGGCACCTTCGCCTATTGCGGGATGCCTTTTGGCTTATACAGCGCTCGGTAACTTTTCAAAGGTGCATGCTCTCTATCTTCTACGACATGGTGCGAGTTTCATTGAGGTATTTATGGATGACTTCTCTCTCTTTGGTGACTCGTTCACCGACTTTCTTGGTAAGCTTGATAAAGTCTTGAAACGTTGCATAGAGTGTAATCTGACCCTTAGTTGGGAAAAAAGTCACTTTATGGTGCGAGAGGGTATTGTTCTAGGGCATGTGGTTTCTAAGCGGGGGATTGAGGTAGATAGAGCTAAACTTGATGTTATAGTGAAACTTCCCCCCACCCACTTGTGTGAAAGAGTTACAATCTTTTCTAGGAGATGTTGTATTGCATAGGAGGTTCATTCAGGATTTCTAAAGAATTGCTAAGTGCTTTAGTAACTTGCTGGTGAAAGATGTGCCTTTTGTTTTCAATGATAAGTGCATGGAAGCCTTTAATATCCTGAAAGCAAAACTTGTTTCCGCCCCTATTGTTATGGCACTTGATTGGTCTTTACCTTTCGAGATTATGTGTGATGCTTCTGACTACGCTATAGGCGTTGTTCTAGGACAAAGAGTCGATAGGCATTTCCATGTGATTTACTATGCCAGCAAAAACTCTAAATGGTACATAGGTCAATTACACTACCACTGAGAATGAATTCCTGGCTGTCATATTCGCCCTGGATAAATTCAGGTCGTATTTGAAGGGATTCAAGGTAATAGTTCATACCGAACATGCGACAATTACACCTTATGGCCAGCGATTCTAAGCCTCGCCTTATTTGGGTCACGATCTTTGCAAGAGTTTGACTGTGAGATAGTTGACAAGTGTGGCAAAGATAACTTAGTGGCAGACACCTATCCAGGATTAATCCTGGCGCCATCGATCTCCCTGATGAGCATTTATTCTCTATTAGTTTAGAACCTTGGTTTGCCGACATTGTTAATTTTAAGGCCACAGGTTTGTTTGCTACTAACATGACTTCGCAAAAAAAGAAGAATTTTGTTATTCGCTACAGGAGCTACTTTTGGGATGATCCATACCTGTTCAAGCTAGGCAATGATGGCGTGATGCGGCGTTGTGTACCGGAAGATGAAATTGGAAGCATACTTGCATTCTGCCACTCCATGCAGTGCAGTGGGCACTATAGCGGGAAGAAAACCGCCTCGAAGGTTCTTCAATCAAGTTTTTTATGGCCCTCTCTTTTTAAAGATGCCCATAAATTATGTGTTAGCTGTGACGCCTGTCAGCGAAGTGGCAATATAGGCAAGCGGAATGAGATGCCCCTCACAAGTAATCTTGTTGTTGAACCTTTTGATGTGTGGGGCATCGACTTTATGGGACCCTTCCCCAAGAGTAATGGCTTTGAATATATACTAGTTGTTGTCGATTATGTGACTAAGTGGGTGGAAGCAATTCCAACCAAGACTAATGATTCCAAAGTTGTTGTCTCTTTTCTTGCCAATAATATTCTTTGCAGATTTGGCACCCCTAGGGTAGTAATCAGTGATGGTGGCTCCCACTTCATGAACCGCTCCTTTGCGAATCTGTTAACAAAGTATAGAGTGCATCATCGGGTCGCTACAGCATATCACCCCCAAACTTCGGGCCAGGTAGAGGTTAGTAACCGGCAGATTAAGAGTATACTTGAGAGGGTGGTGAAGCCTAACCGGAAAGACTGGTCGTACAAGCTCAACGACGCCTTGTGAGCATACCGCACAAGCTATAAAACTGTTATAGGCACCACACCTTACAGGCTAGTCTATGGGAAAGCTTGCCACCGACCGGTAGAGCTTGAGCACAGGGCCGAATGGGCAATTAAGGTCCTGAACCTTGATTTGGATGCAGCTGGCAAAGAGCGTATATTGCAGCTCTCAGAACTGGAAGAACTCCGGAACACTACTTTCGAGAATGCTAAGATCTATAAGGCCAAGACTAAGGAGTACCATGATAAGGGAATAATTCGTAAGGATTTGACCCCAGGTGTGAAAGTTTTGATCTTTAACTCTCGCCTTAAACTGTTTCCAGGGAAGTTGCGCTCTCGATGGGATGGACCATACAAAATCGTTCAAGTGGAACCACATAGTGTTGTCGAACTCTTGAACACAAGTGATGGATCCACCTTCAAGGTCAATGGCCAGCGGGTTAAGCCATATCTGGACGGATTTAAAGAGCGACCGAATGAAGAGGTTGTTCTTGGTGAGCTAGTACATGACTATAAAGGTACACCAGCAGGCAAGTCACTATAGCTCCCATTCTCGTTTCTTTTTCACTCTACGCTTGAGGACATGCTTGAGTTTAGGTTTGGGGAGGGGGACTGTGCTCTCTAGTGTCTTGTCTGCATTTTCTCTATTTTCTGAGTCTCTAGAGTCTTTCGTCCTTTACTTTCTGTTTGTTTTGGTCAATTTTTCTTTTCTTCTCTAGAGTCTTTCGTGAGTCATTCTTCCAAGTTACGAAAACTTCTATTGTGATTGTTAAATCTGCTTGCTGCTTACATTTTGCACGATTCTCAGCTTAGATAGTGTAGTGGATTTAAGATCTCGTAAGTTTGTTTTTCCTATAAATATCAAGTTTGTTTAACCTTTAGTCCAAATTGCCGGTGAGAAACTTTAAGCCGATGAAAAAATATTGTACCGGCGTTTGTGTTATCCTTTCGGGAAGTGCAAACCCTCTTGTTTGCGCCTTTTCATTCTCATGTGTACTCAGTTAAGTTAAGTATGACAAACGACATGCTCTTCATGTTTCATTTTGTCGAAAACCAGTGCATTGCGAAGAACCGGTTTGGGGAGAAGAAATCTGCTGCGTTATGATGTTATTGTTCAAATCTTGTAATATGTTTTCCCCCTCATTAATTGAATCGTCTTGGAGTGTATCTATGGTACTTGTCACCACCGTAGTTTTGTTAGGCGTGTTTCAAATACTACCTATATACCGGCATGGTCTTAAAAAGCCATATGTCCGTGAGGGTTGATGGCACGTACACCAAACTGACATGCACAAAAGTGTGGACTTGATAAACAGAACCTTTACCAAAAGGTGAGACTAAAAGAGTCCATAGTGGCCAAATTGATTAGCATCTAATTTATTGTATGCAAATATGTGGTGATATGGAGGGTTGGTTGTATGCTTTGACAAGTTGTTGTGCGCAAGGAAAAGCCCCTTCTGACTTAACTGATTGAGTACATTCCATGAGGTATTTGAGGCACCTTTGTGACGAAAGTCACCTTCCTTTTCTATTATTGTTCCTTGAGTGATTAACCTACTGGACAGTTCCAGAGTGTGAGAGAGAGATGTATAGGATTTCCTTCTGAGGGATTGGAGAGTTAGACTTAAGTGCTATTTACTTGAGAAACTCTCTTACAGGATTTTTTGTACACTAATTCTGTCAAGGTTAGTTGAGTGCAAACCTTTTGCATCTTGTGAACTTAACGCTTACAATGGTAGAGTTCGGTCACTTGGAATTCTGACTCGTTTATGTGTTCTTGTGTGTCGTTGTCTAGAGTCTAGTTGTTTTTATTTTGTTGTGAGTTTGCTCGAGGACGAGCAAAGGTTCAGTTTGGGGAGTTTGATGAGACGATAATTTAGAGTCTCATTTGGTCCTTTTTAGCTGTCTTTGTTAGTCTTCGTTTATAGTTTTTTAGTGTTTTTGTACGTTTTTATGCTTTGGTATTTTGGTGTTGTTTTGCAGGAATCGGTAGTTTTGAGCCAAAGATGAGGAGTTGAGGTTAACAAGGTTACCCATGGAGCGTTTTCTCGCCTGGCGAGATTTCTGAGCCGATAAATCCATCGGGAGGAGCTCACATGGCGAAGAATTGATCCGTATTGGCGAGATTTTGAATAAACCTCTTTTGAAGATTGAAGCTACTTGGCAATGAGCATTTTGCTCACCGTGGCGAAATTATGCGAGGGCTATATATATTGCAATAAAGAAGGCTCGCCGTGGCAAGCTATTCCTTCCGCAGCGGCGAGATGCGTAGATGGGAATTTCGATTTCCTTATTAATATTGGATTTTGTAATTTCTTTCATACTTCTTTTAACCTATTTCATAGAAAAAAGCTCCATATTCATACTTTGACATTGAGACATATTTGGAGCTTGGTTTTCATCATTGTTGAAGAATTGATATAGAATTCCTGGTAATATTTGATAAATCTCTATCGTTTATCTCTTCGATTCATGTTGCTATTGTTATTCGATTTGTATGAGCTTGTGTGCAATTATCAATATGTCTATGTTTATCATATCGAATAGCTTGAATTCTTTGATATTTGCTTCTACTATGAGTAGCTAGATCACTCCAAACACAGTGGTTATGTGACGGTTTTGCGTATTCGATTCTAGGGTTAAGATTAGTTCATATAGGTTCGTCTAGTTCAAAATCTTCGTAAAAACTATCAATCCAATTCACTAGTTCAAGATTTTCTAAATCGTTTTCGGTTAAGGATCGTGGATTGACGACCCACGATTTCTCTAGTTCAAAATACTCAAATGATGATTGGTTGAGGTTGGATTGATCGATTTATGTACATCGACCGTGTGACAAATATGAACGATTTCCCTAGATCGAATTAGCGTTACTCGATCATAACTGTTGTGTTCTCTTCTCTCATTGTTAAAAACTGTTTATCTGCTTTTCTGTTTTCTGTTTATCAGAAGTAATCAAAATCAAACAAATCAAATTGTTTTCATAAGTAACTGTTTGCTCTCAAACTGTTGTTGTAGCTTAATTTATTCCTTAGCGAACGACTCTGTGCTTAGCATTGTATATTTACAATAACTGCTTCCTACTTGTTTTCTAAGTAGTAATTTGAGCACATCAGTTCTCAAGCAGCTAACTAGGCAACTATGATGTTTTCAAGTGTTAAACGTAAGAGTTTGCGAGTAACAGTTTGTAAGATTGAGTTTGTTTTGATAATTAAACTAAGTAAACTAAAAGTTTGAATCGAGATGGGAAATAGACACGGTAGAATTTCAGACTAATCAAATACGAATCAAACCTATTGTTCATATGCTGTCACAATTATTTGTCCAAATAAACTACCAATTTCATTTTAACCAAAACATTCTTTGAAGATGTGAAGTAGAGAAATCAATGGATTGTCAGACGATTGATTCTTAACCTAAATGTGTTTGAAGATTTAGAGTAAGACTACTGAAATTGGGGTTTTTACGAAGTTTGAGAAGAAGCTTAACACATATGAGCAGAACCTGGTAAAGATCTGATTCGATTAATCTACATTGCTACCGCTATCGAAGGATTAACTACTCATAGCACAAGCAATAACATACTCAATGAAAATCACAATCGAATTAAGCATGATACAAAAGATTATAAGCATACACCAAACAATCAAACACAAGAGAGAAGAAATTGTGAAAGAAAGGGTAAATGAATTGATAATCTAACCTCAAGATGTCAATCCGATGTCAATGGTATGATTCCAAGTGAAATTGATGAATAATCCCAGGCAAGAGAACCAAACTAGGGTTTATCTTGCTTGAGAGGGAAAAACGTAAGAAAACAATGTAAAAAAAAAAAAAAGTGTCTGAAACGAAGCTAAAATAACAGAGGAATCTGTGAATCCCGTGTGGGTCGCGACCTGGATGGCGCTAGTCGCGACATGCGGGCTTCTGGGTTGCGACCTAGGTTGTGACTTGCGACCTCTGAACCAAAGTTGTAGATATTTTAATTATCTACGCGTGGCCGCCAAAATCAGGTCAATCGGACATCGTATGAGAATGTTATGGCCAAAGTGGCTAGACTGCTCCGTAAGTTTCACTTTTTCGCAGTCTCGCTTAAATGTCTCTGAACTCTTCATCCGAACTTCGAATACACTTCCGTTTTTGCCATTTTCCTCCACTTTGAAAGATCTATGTTCATCTATAAATTTCCAAAGCCATCATTTTACTCCGATTTTCATCTCTAAACACGAAAATCATAAAAACCTGTTGAAACACAAAACACATAAAAACGCACAAAATACGCTACGAAAGACGAATAGAGACGAACGAAAGCTGGTAAATAGAACGAAATGAGAGCCTAAAATACAGGCTCATCGTAAACCCTAAAGGTAACTAGTACTTTTAGTTCACTTGAACATTGTAAAAGAGGAAGCTTACTGAGTATGTTAGTCTAGCAAATCTTGTATAGGATGTTAGGTCTCAGATTGTAATTTTTATATCTTTGAAGAAGACCAAGAAGCAAGCATCCAGCAGGAAGGAGCTCATTATTTAAGATCAAGAGACTGCACAAGATTGCTGAAGACTAAGGAGAAAAGTCTCCTTAAATAGCTTGGCTCAGATACCTTGAAGAAATCAAGTTTCTTTGGAAGACAAGTATTTCAATAGGTTTATGATACCCAATGCTCACTGAGTAAGGACATGCAAAGCCTCAGATAGCTTGCATTGCTCCGTTGAGACTACAGGACAAAAGATAGTACACTGTATTTATTACGCAGACAGAGATTTCTGAACAAAAATATATTTAAACATGCTTATAAGGTGAAAAAGGTCAGGGGCGTGACACGATCTATCAAAATTTGGACAATCCATGATGCCCAGCCTTTGGGCTTGGCATGAATAAATTGGGTTGTGGCATGTGAATAGTCAATTTTTTGTTAGGCCAGGGATATGAAGTAATCCATCCGTTCCGCTAAAAAATGTAACTATTTTTTCTTTGGACGTCCCACTAATTTAATCCACTTCCTAAAAAGTAAACCCTACTAACCCCACTATCTTATATCCGTTCTTTTTAAAAATTTACATTTTTCCATTTTGTGAGTTTTTTTTAAGTTTAACGTTTCCTTTTTTGGATTGGAAACCCACTATCTCCACTTATTAATTTTTTAAACACTCTCTTTCATACTTTATCAATTTTCTCTCTTACTTTTTCTATACTCTCTCATACTTTTTACCCTCTACTTACTATTTTATTCCATTTCCTTAAAATTCACACAAAACCAAAATGTAAACCTTCTAAAAGACCGGAGGGAGTATTTTTTTTTCATTCTTTATCATTTCTCTCTCTTATCTTTCATACTTTCTCCATTCTTTATCATTTATCTTTCCACCAATAAATAATAAACTATTGGCCGTCTCAAAAACAAATGTCGGAAAGTTTGTGGGCTATATAAGTGTAGACGCTTAGAAATCTACAATCATATTAGGGTTAGAAATTTAGGGGCACCAGCAACCTACAAGGCAACAATGGCAAACAGAGACGTAATGTTCCAAGGTGACACTAGTGTGGTGTTGACCGAATGGACTCCGACACTCAAGTTAGGTGACTGACATACAGCGTAATCAATGAAAGGGATAGAGAGAAGGATGATGATGAGTGTCGACTTATCCTGTTGGTTGAGTCGGTTCGGCAAAGTAAGGACACGCACCGACGAAATGCTAGCTGACCTTGCTGGAGGAAGCTAGCTGGTAGTCGTCGGACAGTGATCGACGATGGATGGTTGAGAGCGTTGATCAAAGATCTTGAGAGATAGATTGCTAGTGTTCGTTGCAGTCAGAATGCGATGATCCTTCCACGCCTCCCCACTTTTGTTTATGTAGTTCGTCCATCGTTGGAGTCTGTTCGTGAATCTCTTGGGCAAGGAAGTTGGAACTCGCTAAGTGGGTTGGACCGTGTCTCGCGTGGTTGGAAGGGTGGTTTCAAATTGATTGCTCACAGACTGACTGTTGACAGGGTCAGTCATGTAAGGTGAGTTGGCTAGTATGTCGGTCAAGTCTTTGTTGTAGTCGATCATGCAAAGTGAATTTGGCTAGTTTGTCGGTCAATGAGTCAGTCAAGCGAGAGGAGGTTTGGTTGATCCATCAGCCAAGTCATGACTTGTTAATGGACCATGGATTGGGCCGTAGCCTTGATGGGCTAGATTGTCGGTCTAGTTGGTAAAGAGCGAATTTTGACCAATACAATAAGCGGGGCGGAGGGAGTAGGATATTATAGATGTCGAATCGAACAAAAATTTGGACATACATAGGAGATGGCATATGCCTGGATTTGTCAAATTGTGGCATAAAGAATGTAGGTTTAACCAAACCAAACATAGATACTCCCTCCGTCCCAGTTTCATATTCCCGCATTCCATTTTAGTTTGTCACAACTTCATCTTCTAATCCCTTAAATGAAAGATCTCTCTTCTACTCTATACAATATCTCTTCTACTTTATTCACTATTTATCATAGTTTATTCACTATCTTTCCTACTTTATCACCATCTCTCCGACTTTATTCACTT
The DNA here is from genome assembly GCA_026545765.1 of Plantago major. NCBI lineage: Eukaryota > Viridiplantae > Streptophyta > Magnoliopsida > Lamiales > Plantaginaceae > Plantago > Plantago major. Next base: position 46,365,461 of record CM048840.1, read on the forward strand.
TTATCTTAAATCTTGTGTATGCAGGCCAGGGAAGATGAAAGCAGGGACGGAGGGTATATGGTATTTCTTACATCCGCTAAAAAATGTAATTATTTCTTTTGGAGACGTCTCACTAATTTAGTCCACTTACTAGAATTGTAAAAAAAATAAACCCACAATTTTATATTTATTTCATTTTTTTTTTATCATTTATCTATCTTATCTTTATATTTATTTCATTGTGTGCTTTCCACTTGGGATTTTCTGTATCCCATCCTGAATCTCACCAAATCTCACCCTATATCAAACCACTTTTACAGTTAAACAATTCTTAGTCAACCCAACTTCTAATCTTAAATGTGACTTCAGAAGTTATTTACGGAAATAGAATAAACCTTTCAAACACCATTAATTAAAATAATTAATTAAAGAGCCTTAATAAACATAAACATATCACATACTAAAGAACTCTAAAGCTGCAACTCGCCAATTTACGTTAAAAAAAAAAAGGTACTAATACAAACTCTTAGCACATGAACTTTCTTCTCTAATTTAGTAACAGTATTGATAAGATTACATATATGGTTGTATATACAATGGAAACCGTTGTAATTGGATGATTGGTGTTGCTCGGTTTTTTCCCTTCTGTTGTTGCTCTTTTGTTTCTTCTGAGAAATGGTTGTCTTTAGTGCTGTTCTTGCAGTTGTAGCCTCCACATAACTTACAAGCCTACAGTGAACACGTTATCTGGCACACCTTGCACATCCATGAATTAGAATTTGGTTCTGAGGTTCAAATCTTCTGCATTTAGGAAGAAGAAAGGAGAAATGAATTGAGAGAGAAGTCTTTTAAATGAAAAAGAAAGAATTTTGCTCTTGGTTGAATAATGGTGGGAGAGAATCCTTGAAAGACTAAAAAATAAAGGGAGCAGAAACGAGGAAGAGAGAGTAAAGTTAGATATTTTAATTTGTTGTCTTGTCCCATTTTTTACAGTAAGTGTCGGTTAAGTCGAATTAATTAAAAGGAGCTGGAACTTAATAAATGATGGCAGGTGTCCGTAAAATGGTTTGATACAGGGTGACATTCAGAATGGGATACAAAAAAATTCCAAATATCACTCAAACAGTTATGTAATAATATAATGAATGTCCATTAACCTCCTCCAATCCTCCATGAATCCTTTTTGTAACTCTTATAAGTTACAACACCAATAAATCACCCCCACTAATGTGTATACATTATGATGAGATTAAATCTCCTCCTACTTGTAGCCTATAAATAGTGGCTCATGATGTATGTTGTAGATACTTGTAACACTTGAAAGATGAATGAAATACTCTTCTATACTCTACTCTCTTTTCTTATTGTTTTTCTTTTCTTTCCTATTAGTTCTATATATAATTTCTAACGCGTTATCAGCATGATAGTGCTCAACCAACCCATCCACGTGAGCATGGTGTATTTAATTTGTAGGGTGCATAAAGTGGATGTTAATCCATGTACAAGTGGAGCCCCGGAACATGAAACAATTGATGATAATCATGATTGCACCAATCCCATGAACCTCGACGATCAGCAATATTGCAACAAAACTTATTGCTTCTCTCTATTTTACTACAATTTATTAATTGAATCCATTTCTTGTGTATTAGTTTGCAGTATGAATTACTTAGACTAAGATTTATGTTTGATGATTGCATGTACATGGTGACTATTGATGTTGATGATCAAGCCCAAGACTCCATCGACGAAGCTAGCCCATGTTCCAATACAATTAGTGATTCTACCCTCTACCGATCGAAATATATATCATTGGAACATTGATAATCAACAATCGAGATAAGCTTAATCAGTGTTGTTTATTTACTTTCTTGAATTATTTTTCTCATTATATGATTATCTAACCACTCTAATTTTCTTGTTAGTGGTGAATCATATTCGTACACATGTTCTTGAAGAACTTTTTGAGCGGGATAAATACAAAACAATATTTCCTGAAGTGAATATGAGATATAAAACCTTGAAGATTACGATTATTGAGAAAAGAAAACATTATTGATGGGTGACGAAAATATATTGTAAAATAACCAACCGTGCGTTATTGGGTAAGGATGGTGATATGAGTTTACTCTTAGTTTTTGTCTGATCTTCACTCATTGTAGTGATTTCTAACCTAAAATGGATACTAAGGGAATAGTATATAAAGTGATTTTCTGAAGTTGGTTCTATGAAGTAATTATTTCCAACCTGAAGTTGGTTTCAACACACTATTTTATACCACAAGTTCAAGACATTGTAAGATGACTTTTGATACTAATTCTTTACCGATCATACTGTCTTGGTCACACTACTACGACCTAAAGTTCGTAATCTCCTAAACGTTCAAAGACTTAGATTACTTATTATAATTGAGCGAAATATTACTTAATAAAATGTGACATATGACGTTGAGTTATCGTGGATTCATGATCGTGTTACCATGCACATAAATAGTATCAAATATTCTCCAACCTGAAGTTGGAAGAAGTATATATGTGATATTATAATTTCTAGTGATGCAAGAAATCAATTGTGATAATTATTCGAAAATTGAGCATTTTGTCTTAAAAGAGATACATATAATGTATCAAGTTTTCATGTATGAGCATTAAGCGTTGGAACTAGCTAAAATTCCAATGATAAGACTTGACATCTAAAACGAATAACAAATACCATTCGATTTTTCTAAAAAGAAGAGTGAAAGACAATCAATTTTCGCACGTTATATGGTTTATGTTGAATGCTATTGAAAGTAAAATTGTATATGTCCAACCCACTTATGAGAAGCTTGTCATATCTCGTGAGTAGTAGATAATTGAAATGATCTCCCAGCCTGAAGTTGGTAAATTGTAGCACTCTCATATAAAATTGCAAAGTTGATTACCCAACCTGTAGTTGGAATAGGACAACATATTGGTGCTATAAGCATTCAAGTGGATTATAAACATGGACTTTGTTTACCTGAATGCTCATTAGTCTGATGGTATTTTATCTATGTGTCTATTCATGTATCCTTACAGATACATTTACAAGTAATTACTCGCACATATTACATATCCAACATGAAGTTGTTAGTATTAATCTTATAACTTGTCCAACTGTTGGACTCATATGTGTGCAAGTGTACTTAAAGTCATTCTCCTAAAAGCACAATTTCTTATAATTGCTCCCGAAGTAGCAATCGTGTGCATAATAATGGATCTTGAAGACCACTATAAATTTGAAATGTATGTGGTAAAGATCTACATCTAGCTCACAAGAACAATGTTTGGTCTCGTAGACCATAGTACTGTAATTTGAGTGCAACTATTGTTGTTCATACATATTTTACATGAAAATGAACTACAAGTTCAGTTTATTTGTAAAAGTTCTCATGCTATATGATGAATAACAAATACAAACGATGTTTCTCATTTCCCCGAAGTGATTGTAGATACTTAAAAAATTAAGAGGGTTGCAAAACGAGCTAATGCCAATTTGTTATATTGGAAATATCTATACTCAAGTGTGTCCATGATCACACCACAATTGGTGAATGAAAAATAATAAAGTTTTAAAACTTTAATTGCAAGATCATGATCAACCTCAAGTTGAGAGAATTACACGAGTGATCAAATATACCTCATCAACTTGAAGTTGGGAGGATGAGAATTGAGCATTTTATTCTCAAAATGAATTTATGTGATATGATAAATTATGTTGTTGACGTTTGGGTGGAAACACGACATGTCCTTTAAACTCTTGAATGGAGTGTTGGGGCTAAGTAGGTATAACAATTCCCACAGCAAAGACATCTAAAAAGAGATTTAAGAAATTCTGTGTGCATATAACTATTACTCGTGACAAGTATACATATTAGAAGCAATATGTTTAACAACCATATTATAATGCATATTTACAAGCTAAATTTGTGCACCATAAGAGCACATATTAGACTCATTGAATGAGTACTTATAAGTCTTGCCAAATAGAAAAAGACAAAGATTTGTGTCTGTATGTCACATCATTCTGGCCATTTTAATTTGCAAATACTTTTGATACATGTCAAAAGTTATAATATAGACGTATATTGACATATGCAAATTGATGTGACAAATTAGGCCATCCGTTTATAACATAACCGTAGCTGTAAAACCTGAAGTTTCCATATAAATTATGTGCTGAAAGCTATCTCGTGTTATAATTATTATTATGGCAAGACACAACATTGAGATTAAGCGTGGAAAATGGAGATCTTGAAATGAGCAAAAGTCACACTTTTAAAGTTGACAATGAATGAAATATAAGTGGTCAAAACCCACAAATATGATCTCAATTTTAGGAAAATTTATTTTCGACAAGAAAATTCAAGCTGCAAATATATTGACTCCTATCATCTTTGTTCTCATGAGAGAACTAATGCTTAAGCATACAAAGTTGTATGAATCGTTAATTTCTAAGCTGGGCATTATATTATCATAAGCCCTAGTTTTCCAAGCTTAGGGGAGGAAGAACATGAATAAGCAAGTAAAAACAAGTTCGTAGAGCAAAATGATCCCATATATTTGAAAGTTCATACTTGAGCTAAAGCTTCAGCTTCATGTTACTATATCAAGATATGTTCGAACATAAAGTTCTATAATTTGAATGTTAACCCGCTATGACCCTATTTTGAGGCGTACAGAGTTACATATCAATTGTAGAATGGCATGTGGTGGACATTGAGATATCTTGCCAATTGTACTAATTATTTATTCACCTCAATGAAATACGGTTCTGGTGCTAAGTACAATCTGAAAATGGCAAGATAAAACAGTTGGTACTCCTGAAGAGTAATGTATGCCATAAAAGGCATAGATATCTGAACTATAATAGATGGCCTATATGAAATGAAATGGTACCTCCAAAAATATTCAAATATCAATTATCGGTACTGACTTGAAAAATCTAAGAAAGAGATTTGATACCGGTATATACTTGGAAGTTGGAACCGAAATATTTTATAAGCATATGCAAAATCGATGGACAAAAATAATTTGACATGTAAATGGGGATCTTACATGTAAGTCCATTCGATAACATCATCATCATAATGATAGAAAATGAGCTCATGGACCAGAAGTCCAATTGATTAGCAATTGAAATAAATGCGATCTGGTTGCATTATCGAGTCAAATTTCATGTGCATATAAATACTAAGCATTGCATCATAATATGTTTATTCTTGAATAGTTTGCATTATTTAGTTTTTTTCTAAAATCCTTAGGTATCATGTTGCATACTCACATGTTTGTTCTTATATATATTATGAATGTTATTACTCATACACAACCCTCAGGTTGTGCACATGAATAATGATTGGTTTGACTTACAAGTCATATTATTTGAGAAGTTCAATGAGGGAAGTTAATATCTCCAGAAGGAGACTAAAAGTATCATGTTTACAAACATGGATATAAACATGGATTGAATGAGGAAAGTTCTTGAAGAACTAATTTTTCCTATATCTACACTCATTCTATAATCAACTTCACATTGATGACATGAAAATGTATATTCACCACATTGAACAAGTGAAGTATGAGATAAGATTCTCAAGACTCGAGAAGAGTAGTATTGATTACATCAATGATAGCTCAACCTGAAGTTTGAGCATGTAAATGAATTATTACAACGATTACTCTTGTTAACCTTGAGATTGATATGGTCCAGAAGTACCTTAATCGATCATATGTCAGATAAGAATTCACATGTCTAACCTTTAGCAAAAAAATTATTCTTTACTATACCTCCTGAAGAAGGTATATATCTTGTCAAGCAAATTGAAATGGCAAAGCAATGATTACTTTTGAGCATTCCATGAAGCAATTGTTGCACTCTTTTTCCCTTCGACTAGTTTTTTATCCCATTGGATTTTTCCTAGTGAGGTTTTTAACGAGGCAACATTTTAAGCATGGTGACTTATCTCCATACTTTGTAAAGACAAGGTTATATAACCTGATAGTTATCTTTGCATTTAAAAATATGATGGAGATTTAGAACTCATTTACTTGTGACAAGATCTTTTGCAAAGTTTTCAAAGTGAACACTATATCCTATTGAAGAAAACTTCAAATATAGTTTGAAGAAATTTAATTCTTCAAGTGCTCGAGACGTAAGTTCTTCTCATGAAAATAAACGTATATATCGACAAATTTCTTGTGTTCTTATTCCAACCATGCAGAAACACTAAGGACTTATGTGACAAACAATATATGGATCGGAGGGACATTCGATGCACATCGAAAATAATTCAAATACATGATGGATGAAGTTCACAATGAAACACTTTACGTTCAACATATAATGTTGATAATGTCGATCAATAAATTGTACAGAAGACAATTTGAATATGGTGGATATAAATGAAATGATGCACTTTCGTGAAGGGAACAAATCGCCTTGCACTCTTTTCCTTGACTAAGGTTTTTCCCACTTGGTTTTTCTTAGCAAGGTTTTTAACGAGCCAGTGTTAACAGAGCGTATTTTCTTTTAATAAGAATGATGTACTCTGTTTCCTTCACTAGACTTTTTCCCACACGATTTTTGCTAGTAAGGTTTTAACGAGGTACATTCTCAAGTCAATGGATATTCAAGGGGGAGTGTTATGTAATAATATAATGAATGTCAATTAACCTCCTCCACTCCTCCATGAATCCTTTTTGTAACTCTTGTAAGTTACAACACCAATAAATCACCCCACTAATGTGTATACATTATTATGAGATTAAATCTCCTCCTACTTGTAGTCTATAAATAGTGGCTCATGATGTATGTTGTAGATACTTGTAACACTTGAAAGATGAATGAAATACTCTTCTACTCTCTCTTCTTATTGTTTTTCTTTTCTTTCCTATTAGTTCTATATATAATTTCTAACACAAACAATAAATTATTGTCCGTCTTAAATTGTAGTCTATTCTAGGTGGAGTGAGGGAGTATTTAGGCTCTGGTTTCCACTAGCTTTTCAGCTCCATGAGTTTTTTGTACCATTGAGTAATAAAAAGCTCGTTACGTGAACGCGCAGCTTCTTAAATCAGCTAGCTGGTTAAAAAGCTACCCAAGTTAGCTTTTTTGTTAAAAAAAGCTCTTTCTTATCTTTTTCATTCCGAAAATATCCCTGACCTAAATTAGAAAGAAAAAAAAGAAGGAAAAACTACCCGTTTTTATTATTTATTATTCTCGACTTATATTTTATATTGTTGGATCCTTTATTATACATTTTGTGTACTTGTTTGCAACTAGCATAAGGATTAATGCATCCGCAACTCTTTAAAATGCATACATGTAGTACACATCAATTACTAATTTTTTTCATTTAAGTTAAAATGCTCAACGAATATTTCTTTCAACTTCTGATAATTTTGATGATGTTATTAAAGTGGCGATGTAAAGTACATTGAATATATATTAGAATAATTGGAAAAAATGTGATGTACTATTATTTTAAAAACTATAGACTAATAATACGATGAGAAAGGTTAAAAAAATAAAAATAAGAAATGTCAATTTTATGTCGTTTTACAAAATCTGAAATTTATTTTTTTAAATCCTACATTTAAAATCGGTGAAACTTACCATTTAGTTAATCAGCTCCCTAATCAGATCAGATAGTTTATTAGCTACCTAACTTACCAGCTATCAGCTAGCTTTTCAGAGCTTTTCAGCTAGTTTTGCTAAATAGCCTTCTATAAACTTTTCTCATCCCACGAGCTCGTTAGTATATATGGCGCATCAAGTCTTGCAAGAATATACTCCAAAGCCAAAATAAAAACAAATTGCAGGTTTCATCATCCCCATTCACCGAAGCAGATACCAAACCATTGGATTCCGATTGCCTCGGCGACCGGAAAACTAGTCCAAGTAGGGAACCGGAGTTGCACGGTTTTAATACAGGTTTTAATACAGATCTGGAAGAAGAGGTACTATATGCTTAATCTTTTTCTGAACTTTGCTGTATTGTTTTTTTTTTTTTGTCTCTTTTTGTATTTATACTATTTGATTTCGAGCAGGTTGGTAGTGAAATGAGTGAGAAAGGGAAAAATGGAAACCCTAGTACTACTAGTACTATTGTGGTTGATAATGGCGCTGAAATTGTTGCTTCCATCGATGACATCCTAATCGAAATTCTACTCCGATTGCCGTTGAAACCCCTACTTAGGTTCAAGTTAGTGTCTAAACGCTGGCTTTCTCTGATTACCAGTCACGAATTCTGTCTTCTCCGAAATCCAGCTGCCAATCTCAGTCGGGGACTCATTTTGGGCTCCGATTTGTTCAACAATTATCCTGATATTCGCCCGGCAACATACTTTCCCTTCTATCCAACTACTCCGAATTCATGCTCACCATCTCTAGATTTCAATTTCACGATTGCTCCACCGAGAACGGTAATTTTGCACTCTTGCAATGGTTATTACTCTGTTGCAGTTCCAGGATTTGGGGTTATGGGCCTGTTAGCGATCTGCCGGATTCTGAACTTTACATCTATAATCCCACCACTAGATGCTCTGCTGTTCTTCCGCATTCTGCAGCTGAGGAACAATGTGGTGCCTCATTGGTGTTCGATCCTGTCAAATCTCCTCATTACAAAGTTGTTTTGGTATCTCCAGTTTACAGTGAGGACTCGTTTACTAGCGCAGGAAGTCCGGAGTTGGACAAGATACAGGTTCATATTTATTCATCAGACACGGGCGTCTGGACTAATGGTGGTGAGATGGGAGGTTCAAGGATTAGTGAATTCAATTTTGAGTACGGAGGAGTCTATTGGAACGGTTCCATCCATTGGCGGAAGGAGTTTCTATTCCCAGATAGGTCTGCATACTTGTTACGATACCATGTTGACACTCATGCATTCCATGAAATGCCTACGCCGCCTGTCTCAAGATTATGAGTTGTGAGGATAATGTTTTAGCGCTCAGATTATCAGTTGTGTGTTATTATATAATATAACTAGAACGTGAGCGTGTCATTGTGGGATCTAATTACAAATAATAATAAAAGTATATGAAGGTAAGTGCAATCATTGTTTCTGATAATGAATTGTCTTTTTTAGTTGAATTATGATTTTGGATAGTGTGAATTGATCTGTTCCAATTTGATTAAATAAGATGGATCGAGAAGAAATATTGGTTATCGTTGTTTTTTTTTTCTTTAATGATGAATTGTTTTTGTTGGAGTTCGATTAGGGTTTTGAATTTATTGGAGATGACATATTGAAATTTTTTAATGATGAATTGATTCTGTTAGAGTTGATTTAGGGCTTGAAATTTAATTAGAGACAAATTGAGTTTTTTAATGATGAATTGATTGCGTTGGAGTTGTGTTAGGGCTTAGAATTAAAATGAATAAAACATATTGGTTTTTTGTAATTAAAGTCTAATTTACATGCGCATCACAAATCGGTTCAATTTAACTTAAATTAAGTACTTAATTGCACAACTCTAATAGTTGTGCACTTATATATATATATATATATATATATATATATATATATATATATATATATATACATATATATAGTAGCATTTACGTAGTGTATTAAGGGTTTTTATATAAGCCAATGAATCTTTGATTGAAAAAAAAAAGAAAATATTGAAAATAATAACTAAAAGGGAGAAACTTACATGATGGGATTGAACCCTACACCTTCTCTAAACAATGACACATGTATACGTGCAGTTCAAATTGAATTAGTAAGATCAACAGATGAGATTTAAATTGAATTACAAACTTAGTGAAACTTTTTGAATTATTATACTACTGTAATATATAACGTTGATGGGCTAAATCCACCAGATTCATCCAAATTCCAGCCATTCTCGTGAAATATTGATACTGATTGGCGAGTCGAATCTGGGGCGTACTAGTGTTGTTGCTAGGGATCATGAGGGCAATGTTATTGCTTGGTATTTTTTTTTAATGTCTTACGGTTCTTTGAAAATGCGGAAGGTTAGCTTGACCAATTAAGAACAAAATTTGTTGAGATTTTGAGTGGCAACATATAGTAATTGAAAGGAATGGGCTAAATCCACGATTCATTTAAATTCTGACCATCAGCGTGAAATGTTGATACGGTTGAGAAGAGTCCGAATAAAGTGCGCATTAGTGTTGTTGCTAGGGATCATGAGGCAATGTTATTGCTTAGTGAATTTTATTTTATGTCTTATGGTTCTTTGAAAATCGGAGATTGACCGAATTAAGAACAAAATTTGTTCGAGATTTTGAGTGGCAACATATAGTAATTGAAATGGGTTGTTCTTTGGTGATTAGATCTCTTAAATCGACAAATTTTAGCTTTGCCAATTTATTTCACTTTTCAAAGAAATTCAATTATTTGATGGAGAATTAAGCTTTGCCAAGTTAAACGTGAGGGTAACATTTTAGCACATATTATCAGTTGGGTGTTCTTATGATGATGTTGGTTTGGTATATTTGTATTATCCACACCAAGATCGTTTTAGCATATATTGTTATATTGGTATATTTGTTACTAGACGTGCTTTTTTCAGTTCCAGGAGATAGAAGAGATACATGAGCTAATTGGTGGTGTGTTGATCTTTACATGTCTATCAACAACATTTTGCGTGAAAATTTTCAACTTCCTTTTCTTTATGTATAAGATTCGATTGGTAGGATGAGGTATAATGATAAGCTCAAATTATACTCTAAATAACTTAAGAGAATAAGCTGTAGTTGTAGACTATGCTTAACTCGGTATCGTTCTCTAGGGAATTAATCAGGCTACCACAACGAATGAGAGTAAACAGTTTGTTTGTAAATGTGATTGATTGATAGTTTTGTATACTTCTAACTAGATTGACTAAAGCTAAGATTACGATCAACAATGAGAGAAAGATGAATCTGACAAGATCCAATTAGGCGGCCCTTCCACTCGGCACCGTCGGATCACTAAGGCCGACTTTCGTCCGCTAATTCGAACTAGGGATAACACTCATATTTGTCACACGGTTGTTGTACAACAAATCAATCAATTCGATTCAACCAATTGTTCTTAGAAAATATTATACTGGAGAAATCGTGAGTCGTCAATTCACGATCCTTAAACATGAAGAATTTAGAGAATTTAATACGGACTTATCGAATTGAAGGTTTTTACGAAGATTTTATACGAGACTAACCTATATGAGTGCTTTGATAAACCCTAGAATGAATATACATAATCTTCACATACTAATGTATTCAAAGGTGTTTAGCTACTCATAATTGATGATTGCATCTGATTAATGGTAAAAATCATATGAAACATAGATGAGAAACTCGCATGCAATAACATACAATTCAATTGATAAGATAAAGAACGAATTGTAAAGAAGAAACCAATGGAGAAATCAATACCAATAATCTTGATGATTAAAATCAATGAATAATCCAAGCTCCAAAGATGTCTCAATGTTAATCAATGATAAACTAGGGTTCTTAGGTCCCAAATAGGGTTTAGAATAAGTTATGTTTGAAGTTATGGCAAAATAAATCTATTTAAAGGAGAAAAAACGAAGAGAATCCTAGTAAAATTCGACCGGGAAACCGTCCAGAAATATGCTCTCGTAAGTTCTATGACTGCGAACAAAATCCTACGCCGCCCGCTTGTGATGTTTTCTGCCAGCCAGATTACGACGTTCATATCGTTTTCTACAGGAGGCATTTGGCTACGATTCTGGAACGAAAGTTGTAGTCCTTTGAATTATATTTCCATGGCCACCGAGATCAGGTAAATAGGACTTCATATGAGAGAGTTATGTCCAAAATGGATAGACTGCTCCGTAAATCATCACCTTTGCAAGTCATGCTAAAACGCCTCTCAATTCTTCGTCCGAACTCCGAATCCACTTCCGTCTTCGCCCAATTACTCTTCATTCAGAGATCTATAACCAATGTCTTGAATCCGATTTTCACCTTCGGGACCAAATAACACAAAAAATTCTACAAAACACAAACAAAGTACCAAAGTATAAAAACGTATAAAAACACTATAAAACTAAGGTCAAAGACTAACAAAAGACCGCTAAAAAGGACCAAATGAGACGTTAGAATATTGTCTCATCATATAAGGGTTCTCTTCTCTACGGTCTCTGGCTGGAAGGACTGATTATATACAACCCGAATTCAACCCCGTTCGAAATAATGATGTTCAAGCCCGGTCTGGCATATACTCGAACCCGTTCCATACCTTTTTTACAAGACCCGAGCGCAACATTTTATGATTAAGTTAGTAAAAAGTACATTTTTGTCCAGCGGGGTGGGGGAGTCTGCATATACTCTCTAGGTGGGGAAACTCTCTTCGATCTTCGCTCTACTTTCTTGATCCATAACGGGCATGGGGGATTTGATACTCTCTAGGTGGGGAAACTCAATTCAATCTTCTCTATACTTTCTTGATCTCCATAACGAGCCGGGGGAGGGGGATCAGCTTATACTCTCTAGGCGGAGAAAATATCTTCAATCTTTTCTTCTCCATGACGGGCCCGTTGGGGGAGGGGGTGTGGCAGGTACTATCTAAACTCTCTTCTATCTTCTCTTTACTTTCTTCATCCATAACGGGCCCGGGGGAGGAGGGAGGGGACAACCGTACCATGTGAAATTATGTTTGTAGAATAATAATTTTTGTGTCTTTGGTGGGGTGACGCATACCACCGCGGGGTTGTTGGGAACCGGTGGGTTGGAAAAAACAACCGTAACATGTGAAAATTAAGTTTGTATAATATTTTTTCTTGTGTTGTGGGTGACCGCATACCACCACGGGGTTCTTTGGAACAACCCTATTGATTGTGTTGTATACTTTTGTATTTTATTTTAATTTCGTTCGAGGGATAATTTTTTTTTTTAACAATATACCTGTTACTAATTAACAGGTCGGGTAGGACCCTATTTTTACATTTTCGTTAACATAAGTAAACACTCAATAATATATTATTGGATGAATAAGGACTACCGACCGATACAACGATCAACGTTATTCACATAAATTTAACTAACTTATTTTTTCGATTAATTTATTTTATCACCATTTCTATTTATATAAAAGTAAACTATACTAGTATAGCTATATATACAATGGAAACCGTTGTAATTGGATGATTGGTGTTGCTCGGTTTTTTCCCTTCTGTTGTTGCTCTTTTGTTTCTTCTGAGAAATGATTGTCTTTAGTGTTGTTCTAGAAGTTGTAGCCTCCACACAATTTACAAGCCTACAGTGAACATGTTATCTGGCACACCTTGCACATCAATGAATTAGAATTGGGTTCTGATGTTCAAATCTTCTGCATTTCGGAGAAGAAAGGAGAAATGAATTGAAAGAGAAGTCTTTTAAATGAAAAAGAAAGAATTTTGCTCTTGGTTGAATGATGGTGGGAAAGAATCCTTGAAAGACTAAAAAATAAAGGGAGCAGAAACAAGGAAGAGAGAGTAAAGTTAGATGTTTTAATTTGTTGTCTTGTCCCATTTTTTTGACAATAAGTGTCGGTTAAGTCGAATTAATTAAAAGGAGTTGGAACTTAATAAATGATGACAAGCCCAATAAACTATTGTCCGTCTTAAATTGTGGTCTTTTTTCTTTTGATTTCTCACTGGTATTCGCTACATGCGACTAATTAAGTCAAGCACTGTCGAGCCCTTTTTAGGGGGCGGTTCTCTTAGCGGTGTTTTTTACATTCACAAGACTCGAAGTAGAGACCTTGCTTAATTGAACTCAAGTCTCTTATCACTTGAGCAAATAACCATTGGTCTTAAATTGTGGTCTATTCTAGCTGGAGTGAGGGAGTATTTAGTAATTCCTCCGTCCTGGATCAAGCTTCCCGTTTTGATTTTTTTGCGTCAAATTTTTTCAACTATGACTACGAATTAATCTTAAATCGCAAATGTAAAATGTTCATTTTTTTTATATTATGAAACTTTAGGGGCTAAATTTTCATTATATAAAAAATTGAACATTTTACATTCTTGATAAATAATTCATAATTAAAGTTGAAAAAATTTGACCATCAAAATCAGCGGAAGCAATCGAAACGAATAACATAAACTTTTCTCATCCCACGAGCTCGTTCGTATATATGGCGCATCAAGTCCACGAGCTGAGGAACGATGTGGTGTTCGATCCGGTCAAATCTCCTCCTTACAAAGTTGTTTTGGTATCTCCACTTTACATTGAGGACTCGTTTACTAGCGCAGGAAGTCCGGAGTTGGACAAGATACAGGTTCATATTTATTCATCAGACACGGGCGTCTGGACTAATGGTGGTGAGATGGGAGGTTCAAGGATTAGTGAATTCAATTTCCAGTACGGAGGAGTCTATTGGAACGGTTCCATCCATTGGCGGAAGGAGTTTCTATTCCCAGATAGGTCTGCATACTCGGTACGATACCATGTTGACACTCATGCATTCCATGAAATGCCTACGCCGCCTGTCTCAAGATGTTCGTCAGGTTTTTACTTCGGTACATCAGGTGATCACTTGTATTTTGTACCGCCTTTGCATGTTGTAGATCCTTTACTCCCTCGACTCAACATTTACGAGATGAAGAGGAACTATTCTGAATGGGTTGTTAAGTACCAAGTTAATCTCCTACTTCTGCTCTCTAGCTATTCGGTGATCCGTCCTGCCAAGAATCAACAAAGCTATGTTGTTGGCTATGTAGTGTCTCTGGTTCGTGGAGATGATGATGACAACTCCATGATGGTTCTGCGAATTCCGGGTAAAATCTTAAAATACAATCTGCTGGATGGAACTATGGAAATGTTAGCCGATTTCAATGGGGAATACTTCTGTGTTGAATATTTAGGGGATCAATTGGAGGTGAATTTCAGATTTAATCATGAACAAGGATTATTTGATTACATGGAGTCTATTTGCCAAGTTTAGTGGTCTCAGGTCTGTGCAATGAAAGTTCAAATTCAGTGTTCTTGATGTTGCATTTTGTGAGTTTGTGGAGATGCATGCTGATTTGGTAGGATTATAAAATACCTACATTTTTTGAGTTTGCTGCTCTCCATTATATTGCTAAAGGATCTATGTTAATCAACTTTCTCTTAGTGCCAAGTGCAAAGCTATGCTAGAATGTAGAATGAATGGCTGTCAAAGCAGCATTATATCAATGTTAGGTATGTAAAAGACCACTTGATGAATGACAATTTACTGTACTCTCAGTACAGTTTTTATCATATTCTGATGGTTAATTTCTTGTGGAAAACCAATGGAACGTGAATCAGAACTAGTGCTGTGAAGCTAGTTGATCCTGGGCCTTAATGATGTCTTAACTCAGCTGTTTTGATATTCGAATCTATCTCGAGCCTCATTTTAGAGTTCTTGTGCTTATCGAGTCAACTTCTTGGGGGTATATAATACGGTTTTGTTACATCCCAACTAAGCTTAAAAAGAGAAATTCCCTCGAGATGAATCTTCCATTCTCATAAAAGACTTTAGGTCAAGGTCTTCAATAAGAAACGGCAAGGGGATCAATGAGATTTGCTAGCAAACCGGCCTTCTTTACAGGTATGATATGTACCTTTAAGTCCTAATCCCGAACTAAGAAGACATAATCATATCGGGACAATGCTATCAAGGTAGTTCGACCTCACCAAAGTTAAAGGTCCGACTACACCAAAATCAAGAGGCCGACCCTCTAATACTTCGACCTTTGGACTACAATCCAAGCCTCATCTACTTAAATGGGCCAAGTCCATTAAGGGCCCATGAGCCCAACTTCTAGCATAGACGAATCCGGACCGTACACTTGGCACTCATCCAAGAGAGGATGATGACAAACATTTGCCTATAAATACAAGGCCTCTACTCCTCATAAACGGTAAGTAACTTAGAAAATCTACTAACGAAGTTTTAAGTCCTAGATTGAAAAGTCGACCGACTTATTAACTAGTTGAATCTAAGTACCGGGTTGTCCTAGGCAAACCGCCCAAAAGTCTAACCCTTATTTTCTTATCACGGATCAGCAGCCGGACACCACCAGGACCGAGGGCATAGCGGAGGACCGGCGGACTCAACCTCGGACCACAAGCGTGTCTAGGTCCACTTTTTCGTCCGCACTTTCCGACCTTCGCGAAGTCACGAATTTAATCAAAGTAAAGGCGACTTGAACCAAGAACTATTCGACTTCCGCTAACTAATATCATCGTTCGAGCAAGAACTACATCCATCTAGGGCGTCGACGAACTAACTAGCGACTTATCCATTTTTACCCCACATCATATTGGCACCGTCTGTGGGAATCACTTAGTACAAAAAGCCACGGCTCCGGCTAGAAGGCGTACTAGAAGGACGACTCCGTAATCATTAGATCAACAACCCGATGTTGGGCCCCGTCAAGTCATAACCGCTTTTTGAAGTCAATCCTTTCACGAAATCAGCGGATCAATGAACATGATGATAGGGATGGCCTCGAAGCTTCTCTTTCCACCGCGGAGCAGGAGCAGCGCCCTCCCGATCCACGACTCGGCACCGTGAAGCCTTGATAGGCTTATACCTCGAGTCCTTGCGACGGTCTCTTGGCGGATACAATGAAACTCAAATTCAACATTTGCAAAGCCACATTACTAAGGACCCAACCTTAGTGGGGCGCATGAACCTCCACAACTCTAACCATGCACCACGAAGAAGCGCTCCGTGTTGCGATCAGAATCAACCCAAGTAACAACAAATCATGTGGTAGAATCCAGAGGACCCCGAATCTCGAAATACCGATCGGTCCGAAAGTCTCAGAGCCTCAAGCCATAGAGCCCCGGGAGACTTACGAAACATGCTAAATCGCCGGGCTCGGAGTAATTTGCACTCGAGAAACAATCGGAGGACAGGTAGAGAGGAGAACATAGAATCGACGAGAGAACACGTCGTGATCAACTCCTTCTCGAACCACCGCTTGAAATTAGCAGCGTCGAGATGGCGGGAGAAGGGACCACGGGAAGCAATACAGCGAGAGAAGAAACTCTCAGCAGTGCAAGGCGACACTCGACCCAAAACCATCCCGCCATGGATGATTCCGTAATGAAAGAATCTGATGACCGGGATGACTAGGAATGATGATTATCGAGACCACGGGGAGGAAGCCGAGATAGGGAAGGAACATCATGAAACCGAACCGGTCAAGATGCCGGGACTCATAGGGGGGACCGGCACATGGATGAAACCGAACAAATTAAAGAACAAGTTAGGATCCATGAAGTTGCCCTAGAATTGGAACGGTCAAAGCTAGAAACACTTACCCATGCAAGAGATATCATGAAATATGGAAGGAGCCTGAATCCTCTTTGCCAAGCTATGAGGGACACGAACTCCCTCGGGGAGGAGTCCCCAGTTCTAAGGAAGCGTATGAGGGAATCACATGCCCGATAGATCACGAATTCATTTTGAGGCATCCACAGGAGGCATGGGAGTACGGACAATGTAAAGGCCAGATTATTTCCAACACCCTCTGGACCCATGACTTGGTGGAAGCACCTCCGCCCAACACTATAACATCCACAGGACGGATGATGCAAATTCACTCTGCGATTGAGAACTTCCTCGAAACATTTCGTCGATCGGCTACAGCGAAATTGTGCAAAAGGAACATGAAAGCTTGAGATCGTTTGTCAAAGGTTTGAACAAGTTGTCCTCGTTGAGTCACACCCCATCAAAGATCGAGTATTCCACATGGAGAACACCAACAACACTTCATTCCGCTACGATTGTTGATGCGGGAATAACCACCGACGAGTTGAATGAAGTAATCAAAAATTCTTGAGCACACGAAACCCTCAACAAAATGGTAGTGAGCCGAGGTCGAAAGCAAAACGATTACCGGATAACACAAGGTTGGGAAACCAACATTTCGAGCAAAATCGGAAGGTGATAGAAGAGGAAGGGTTGAGGAAAGAAGAAGATCTCCCGAAAAGTTTACATAAACTCGCTGACCTAAAAGCCCCAAGGAACAAATCTTGACCATCATGCAAAGTCGAGGCTTCCCAATCAGTGTCCCCAAGCACGAAACCAGTTCACGGGAACTCGAGCAATCTTGTCACTTCCTGACCAGACAGGACCTCCACGAAAATACACGCACCTCGGTGAAATCCAGAGGTTGATTGAAATGGGATATTTGCAAGAATACATCATGAGGAAGCGAGGCAAACCACCAAGCCGGGACGAAGGTACCATTCAATGAGCAGCGTGGTGCAAGGGACGGGAATGCATCTCCCCGTCGTTCTCCTAGAGGTCTAGCCCTAGGCATATGAGGTGAAAGGCCGCTCACGATCAAGAGGCTCGTTTAGCCAGCAGAAATCAATGTGTTACGGACCACAGAGAGAGGGGGGCAGAGGAAGGTCAAGGAGATCCCAAATCCGGCCGAGGAAGAGCAGGAGGGTAGCATCGTCGAAACTCAACCGACTTCGTAGATGATAACCGGTCCGTTTTGGGAGAATACTTAGCATTGCGGAGGACCTCTTGGAGGAGCGGTAGGAATGCTCGAGAAGCCATGGCAAGATCGAGAAATTGGATGAGAAATCCGTCGATATGGTGGCTCCGGCACAACATGATCTGCTTAATCTGATGAAGTACCCCCTCCATGCGAGGGAGAAGGATTGGTCCATGACCGGATGTCCCTTGGTGGTGGAAATGGACATAGCGAGTTATGAGATCACAAAGGTATTAATCGATCTGGGTGCCTCCTCTAACATCCTCTTCATGAGCCTTTGTCGAAAAATGGAAATGAGTTTAAGAGGATTGTTATCGGTGAAAGCGGACCTCGTTGGCTTTGGAGGAAACGGATCGGGCCAGTGGAATCTGTATCTCGGTTTCCATGGGAAAAGCTCCACTCGGGGTTACTCACAAGTCCCTTTTGTTGTCACGAAAGTTGCGAATCTGACATAATTATGGGGAGACCGGCTCTAAATCAATTCAAAGTAGTGGTGTCAACCTTCCACTAAGGATGAAGTTTCCCACCGCGGGCCGGATCCCTTAGTGGAGATCGGAGAAGAGCATGGGAATACTACACTCTCTCTACTAGAAGGGCGTCGCGACCTTTTAGGAGTGAACATGATATAAGGAGAGAAGAAGATGACCGTAGAACAAAGAAACAGTGCCTCTTTATCTAACAAGAAAGCCGAAGGAAGAGGCGAGAAAGACCTCCCGGGAAAGGGATTAACTGGTTGAAAATGGGCGTAGAGAAAAAGAAAATGGCCGCAATGGCCAAGGAGTGCGAGGATAGAATCGATGAATATCAAGTCATTCCCCCTGAACCACAGTGAAGCAGACCAAAAGCTTCTTTCATGAGAATCGGATGGCCCCCATGAAGGCGTCTTAGAAGTCCCGATTGAAGAAGGATATCCGAAAAAAGTGAAAATCGGCTCGGAAATGGGCCTTGAAACAACCATCAAAATGATTGCCTTCTTAAGAAAGAATGCGATGTTTTTGCAGGGGCGAAGATCTGGCGGTATAGATCCTCGAGTCATGGTACACGAACTCACGTTGATCAAATGTCGACCCATTCGGCGAAGAAGAGAGACCATGGTCCGTCCACAACAAGATCATCGCGGATGAGGTGAAACGACTACTCAAGGGACACATTGAGGAGGTTCATTACTCGATTGGATATGCAATGTGGTCTAGTAGAGAAAAGTCAGGAAAATGGAGGATGTGCAATGACTTCACGGTCAACCCTTTCTTGAAGGATCCCTATCCCACCGAGAATTGATCAATTGATAGACTCATTGCCGGGTGTGCCTTTGTTGAGTTTCATGGATCTTTTCAAGGCTTCTATCGGATCAAGATGGCGAGCATGATATCGAAAAGACCGCTTTTATCGCTGCGGGGAGTATCTTGTTTCAAGGTCATGCCATTACATGAAATCTTTGGCGCCCTACCAAGATTGGTGAACGAATGTTCAAAGAAGAGATTGGCAAATCAATGGAGGTTTATGTAGATTACATGCTAGTAAAAAGCAAGGAGACATCGATCACATCCCCATACGGAAAGATGTTTTTCCATAGTAAGAAAATACGGAATGAAACTCGATCCGAATGCACATTTAGATGGCGGAGGAAAATTCTTGGGGTACATGGTGACAGGAGCGGGGATCGAGGCAAACCGGAAAGATAAAAGCCATATTGGAGCTTCCACATCCGGAGAAACTCGGGGCGTTCGGAGACTCATAGGAAGGTTATATCCCTTAGCCGCTACATTTCGGATCGGTGAAAAGAACCTCCCTTTTTCAAAATCCTAAGGAAAATGGACAAGTTTGAATGGAACAATGAGTGCAAGGAGGCATTTGAGAACTTGAAGCTCTATTTATCCTCCCGCCTCTACTTTCCAAACCCGGAAGAGGAGAGCCGAAGAACGAACACCTTCGGTGTACTACGAAAAGAAATCTTGGGAGCAGCGGAGAAAAACTACAAGGAAATAGAGAAGTATGCCTATTATGGTAGAGGCCTCCAGGAAGCTCAAGCCATACTTCCATTCCCACAAGATAGTGGTCCTCACGAACCAGCCGCTGAAACAAGTCTTAGGTGACGCTTCGAAGTCAGGAAGGTTGGCTAAATGGACAATTGATTTAGGAGATCATACGATCGAGTATCAAGCTCCATCTGCCAAAAAGCCAGTCGTCTAGGTGATTTCCTAGCGAATATCAGGAACATGGAACCTCAAAAGATAAAGATGAGCAAGCCCCGGTGAAGCCCGAAGACATTTCACCAACAAGCCGGTTTGACATTAACAGCGGAAGTGGTGGATTGGATAATCAAAAAATCGAAATCGATCCGTGGCGAATGGATTATTTGAAAAAGAAAGTCTAGCTTACCTCCCCACTAGAAGGAGAGCCGTGTGAGCCTAAAACATAAACCGACCTACGGTGGCTTTTATCCCGAAAGAACTCGGTCCGAAGAAAAGGACATATAGAACTTTATGTGGGCGGTTCATCGACGCTCATGCGGGTGGAGCAGGTTTATTCTTGATCAGCCCATAAAGAGCCGGATGGAATATGCTATCCGCAACATTTCCGGTAACAAACAATGAAAGTGAGTATGAGGCTATGATAGCGAGAATGAAGATGGCCAAATCGGTCATGGCGAAAAACTCAAAGCTTACGACTCTCGACTAGTCGGGCGATTACTCGGGCAAATTTCGACAAAAAGTGCTTGATGATCAAATATCTAAAAGGTAGTTAAAGAGTTAGAAAAAGCATTCGACATGTTTAGTCGATCAAGATCAACGAGCAAAAACACCATTCTTGACGGATTATCAAAATGGGCTCTGACCTCGGGAAGATATTGACACCCGTCTGGTGGTCCTTATGGCGATAGATGAATCACCCTCACTTTGACGAGGTCATAATGAACATGGGCGTCATGTCATGACAACACTTGGATGGCGACATCGTGAACTATCTGAGCAGGATTCTACCCGTGATTCAAGCTGAATCTAGAAGAGTCAATGAAGATCAACGCTACTTCCTCTACGATGCAGACCTATATATAAAGTCTGTGATGGAACTCACCTCCGTTGCACAGGTCCGTCGAGGCCGATGGTGTTGAAGGAGATCCATTTAGGAAGTTACGGAAACCATTCGGAGGAAGAGCCTTGGCCGGAAAATTGGAGAAATGGCTATTATTGGCCGGCAATGCAAAAGGAAGCTGGAAGGTTCTCACGATCATGTTCGGAATGTCAAAGGTTCGCAAGGATCCCCCATCGGCCTACCATACCAATGATACCATCAACTATCCCATGTCCATTCGATCTGTGGGGCATAGACATCATAGGACCTTTCCCTGTAGGATCCGGCGGGAAAAAATTTCTCATTATGGCCGTAGAATACTTCTCGAAATGGGTAGAAGCCGAGGTAACGGCCTCCATTTCAGAGAATAAGGTCATGGACTTCCTTTGGAAATTATCGTGTCGATTTGGCCTACCACGAATACTAGTTGCGGACAATGGTCGACAGTTCTCCGGGTACAAGCTCAAAGATTGGTGCGAAGAAATGGGGATCGAACAGCGTTTAACTTCCGTTGGGTATCCTCAAGCCAACGGACAAACTGAGGTAACCAATCGTACCATCGTCGACAATCTTCAGAAGAGACTGGGAGATGCAAAGAAAGATTGGGTCGATGAATTGGAAGGAGTACTATGGGCTTATCGTACCACGGCAAGAACGGCCACACAGGAAACTCCGTTCATTTTAGTGTATGGATCCGAAGCTGTAATCCCGTCCGAAATCTCAATCAACACCTTCCGAATCCAAGGGTACGTTCCCTTGGACAACCACGACAAAAGAGTGTACGACCTCAACATGCTCGAGAACAACAGAAGTACGGCCCTACCTCGAACCTTAGGATACCAAGCTATCATGGCAAGGGCCTACAACAAACATGTGAAAAGTAGGGATCTCAGTTGGAGACTTGGTTCTCTGAAAGGCGATATACTAAAACCAATGGAAAACTCGAACCCAATGGCAAGGTCCCTACAAGGGCAAATGTCGATAGAACTACGCTTTGGAAAGCATGGATGACAAACCGCTCAAAGCGTGCTTGGAGGCCATGAATCTGCGGAAGTACTACGCCTAGATCAATTGTAATAGGATCTTTTGAAATATATCATCTTTTGGCTACCATGTAATCCTACCGTTCGATTATAATGAAGCATTTATTTTTACATCAACTATTTGCAAGAAGAACCGTCTGGCGCCACTAAGGGACATTATCTTAATGTTCCTCGGACCCAAAGTGTCGAGAGAAACTCCTAAGAAACAAAGATTGAGGTGCGGATTGTCTCGGACCCAAAGTGTCGAGGTATACCGGCCTTCGACTAAAAAATTATCTTAAAGTTCCTCGGACCCAAAGTGTGAGAGAAACTCCCTAACAAACAAAAGATTGAGGTGCGGATTGTCTCGGACCCAAAGTGTCCAAGTATACCGGCCTTTCGACTCAAAATTATCTTAAAGTTCCTCGGACCCAAAGTGTCGAGAGAAACTCCTAAGAAACAAACATTGAGGTGCGGATTGTCTCGGACCCAAAGTGTCGAAGTATACCGGCCTTCGACTCAAAATTATCTTAAAGTTTCTCGGACCCAAAGTGTAGGAAGAAACTCCCTAAGAAACAAAGATTGAGGTGCGGATTGTCTCCAAAGTGTCGAGGTATACCGGCGCTCAACTCAAAATTATCTTAAAATCCTCGAACAAAGCATCTAGACCAAGCATTGGAAGAACCCAACATTGGCGAATTTTGCACGAAAAATGCAACTCCGGTCTAGGACCCAAAGAGTCTTAGAACAATCAAGGACCAACACCACGAGACCGAATCTCGACCCAATCTAAGCCTCGGACCAATATTCAATTTGTTTGATTTTTTGGCCATTAGTTCAATGTTTGAATACAAGCTATAAAACCATGAAGTTTGAATATCACGATAGCATGGTATGGATCGAAGATCAACAAGATAACAAGAATAAAGACATGCGGACAAACATTCAAGATGAATGAAAATAAAACCAAGTCTATTGCATTAAAATCGGTCACTCTGGATCAACAAAAGTTCTGATTAAAACCCGAAAGTGCGAGGATGATCCGGGCATGGCCGATGAGAGGATTCAAATGTTGGTACAAGTTTAACCCTCACAAGCGAGGGATAGCTAGTCAAAATATCACCAAAGTCATAATAAGTGTTCAAATAAGTCGGGCACTCTACAAAAATACGAGGCATACCCTTGGATCGAATCAAGTCTAGGCCTCGGACCTCTTCGAGCGGCGAGTAACTTTCTTGCCTTCAACCTCCTCCAAAACGTAGCGGCTCATGATCAAGAATGGGACCGGAGATCCATCCACTTAGCATTGCGGTTGGAGGATTGCCGCCACCAATCTTAGAGGCGTAAAGACATCGGGTAACCAAGAGGGTAGGCGGAGATTCACCTACGGTAAAATCCACCAAAGGAGCAACCACGGACCAAAACTCATCCGAAGCAAGAGCGTTGGGGGACTTCAATTTGGGATCAAAGACTGCCTTCCCATCACAACTCCCCATTATCTTGAGGTTCGCGTCTTGGCTCGTAATGGAGTCATTCAAAAATCCGGCGTCCTTCAACTGGCTCACACAATCAAAGAAGGCATCCCCCCTAACGTCGCCCTCTCGCATCTTACTAAGGAAATAGTAGGAGTCAGACTTAAGGAAATCTTTCACGGCATCGATCTGAGTGGTCTTAGCTTTGGAGAGAAGTGCCTCGGCCATCTTAGCCCGGCGTGATCAGGGACCATGCTTTCTCGGTCTTGCCATGAGCAATCTTCTCCTTTTCGAGCTTTTTGTCCGACAAAACTCTCTCGGACTTGAGTTTGGCAACCTCGGCCTCACGAGCAACCAACTTCGCATTTGAAGCCTCAATCTCCTCCTTCAGTCGGGTAGTATCGGACTTTTCTAAGTCCAAAAAGGCTGTAACATGACCGGTGACCTAAGAAAGGAAGTAAGAAGTTACTTACAAATCAAGGATGGTCATTAAGATAGAAAAATTAGAAATGAAGCGTGACAAGTGAGAAAATTGCAATATATACAAAAAGTTACTTACATCATCGGCATGATTCTTGATAAGTCCCGACAAATACTTGAGACTCCCCACAAGGTCGACCCTAGACATACCACGAAGCGCGGAGGTATCATTCACATTGGCACCATTGGATCCCGTCACTACTCGGATCCTCTTAGAAGGAGCCCTGTCCTTATCTGCCGGTGCATTCCATTTTCTCTTGGCCGCATCAGCTTCACTTCGAGCCACAATGCTCACTTGCTCCTGAAAAATGAACTTTCGTTAGGTAAAACAAATTGAGAAAAAGAAGGCACAAAAAGCAATAATTTAGACCGAGGTACCTGCGGATTAGGGATCGATGAACCACCTGGGACTGAGGAACCACACAGGACGAGGAACCACGAGGTGGAGCACAGAAGCATGATTCGTCGGCTCGGTCGTAGGGATCTTTTGCGGACCCAGAGAGTACTTCTTCTTCTTGCCGGCCCTCAGCTTCTCTCGGGCCTTCAACTTCTCGGCATTACATTGCTCAAACAATTTGGTGGCGGACTCCATGATCCAGTAACCTGCGAGGAAATAATATCAGAACAAAAGCTGAGAATAAAAAAGATATTCTACCAAGTATATGATCTACTCCATAAATGGGCTGTCGTTACAATGAAGCCTGCACAATAGTCAATCCGGCCAACCATAAGTGAGGTTGCACAACCAAACCGTACGGATAATAAAGTGTCGGATCTTTCCCAACAACCCCAAAAATGGCAGCCTTCTCTAAAAGAAGTCCGGGATCGGTATCATGATATAAAGTGATGCACCCCCTCGTCCCTATGAGTGGAACGTAGGTCTTCCCCTCCTCGGACTCCGCAACAATCGGCCTAAGTGATTCTAACCAAACAGGCACTCTCCTAAGTTTGGTGGTCAGAAACTTCTTTCTAAGCTAGGTAATTTCCAATCACCAGAAGGATGTTTGACATAAAAATACTTCGGCCACCACTTGGAAGAATGGGATGACTCATACCCATCTAGGAATTTATAACCTCATCGGTAGTGAAGTAAAGAATGGATCCGGGACTAAGGGCTATGTTGAAAGCCGCTAGAAACTTTTGATACGAGAAAGCCTCCCCCTTCAAAGCCAAGATCACTCCAAAACACATAATGGTGCCTAAAGCATTAGGAAGAATCTGCGTAGGACATAAACCCGTCTCTCTAAACAACTCCTCTATCTCGGGTATCATCGGGAGCCTCCGCCCACACTTCAAAGCTCGAACGTGAAATGCCATATAACCCGCGGGTGGGTTGTACATAGTCTGAGTCGACGAAGGGATCATAATCTCATAATCATCCGGGATCTCAAAACGGCGACAAAGTCTAGAGATGATCGACACAGAAAGAGTCGTCGAACAAGTTGGAATGATTTGATCCTCATTGGCCTCGGCATCAGCCCTCAAATCGCCAATGGGATCAACACGGGTCGTCTTATACTCAATTGCCGTCTTAATGGGCTTCCTTTTATTCCTACGACCTTTGGACCTCGAAGCATCAAGAGCAACAACAATGGTGTGCTCGGAATTCTCGAACACCGGAACCTCACTCCCTCGGTCTAAATCCTCACCCTCGGAACCCGTGATGTCAACATCCTCCTCCGACTCACCTCTGTCACCACCACTCGCCCCCTCACTCGAACCCGCCCCATCATTCGGAGCACTCCCATCCTCACCAGAATCTCCCTCAGACGAACTTTCATCACTATCACTATCACTATCTCCGGACGAAGAGCCAGAACTAGAAGGATCACTCACCGTAACGTCCTCGGGCTCGGGGGATGATAAAACCGTCTGAGTTCCATAAATCAAGCTCAGATTCCTAGGGGCGGATTGGAGTCAAAAGACAAAGGAGACTCGGGCTCTCCTATCGGGACGGCCTCAACATGATCATCTATCTCTAGGACTCGATTACAAGGAAGAGTCCCGAAAGACCCGATAACCTCGGGTTCCGCCATTGGAAAGGATGATGAAGGCATCGGCTCAAAAATAGGAACCCTATAACCATAACCCAAAGATGCAGCATACATAGGCGGAAGTTCCACCTGACGAGGAGGCAAGACCTCGGACCTAACAACACGGGAATGAGATAGACGGACCAAATGCCTAGTACCCACTTGACGAGGAGACCTACGGGTTACCAAGCGTAGCCGGACTCATCCATGTCAGACGATTGGTGAATCGTCGAACTACCATATTGTCACGGTAGGCGAACCTCTTCCCGTCACCAAAGTAAACCTCACCAAGATCGTTACTCACCCAGACATGTTTTCTTTTAATTTTTGGATCCGGTGGAAATCTACATACATCAAAGACAAAGGAATTCACCCGAGATAAAAAGTTTTACCCCGACTGGGATACCAATTAAAGTAGAAAAAGTGGAGAACATTTTTCGCCAAGCAAATTCCAAGAAATGCAAAGTTGAACAACGAGGCAAAATAGACCGATCAACCAAGCATGTTCGAGATAGATAAAAATATCAACGATAGACCGATCAACCAAGCATGTTCGAGATAGATAAAAATATCAACGATAGACCGATCAACCAAGCATGTTCGAGATAGATAAAAATATCAACGATAGACCGATCCACCAAACAAGTTCAAGACAGATAAAATCATCAGCAAAAGACCGATCCACCAAGCAAGTTCGGGATAGATAAATATCAACAAAAGACCGATCAACCACAAAGACCGAGCAACCATGAAGCATGCCGATGGAATAAATGAAAAGGCAGAACAAGAAGCTTACTTCCACAATCTGCCTTCCTTCTTGAATCTCGAAAACGATCGAAATCACGAGACCTCGGCCTCCAATCTGGGTCTCTCTCAAACCTCAGTCTCTCCCAATATCGGTCCCGTCCCGGAATCACCCAACGACGGCCGCCTTCAAAACTCGGTCTACCTCGAATCTCGAAACGGATCAACTCTCGGTTTTCTCCTCCTATCCTCCTCGAATTTGCAATGGTGGCAGCCTTGAATCTCAGAAGTCTAAAGTCGAACAGCAGCCTCCAATAATCAAACCTTGGTCCAAATTCGGCTAAAACCTGAAAGTGAATCAGGCGCACGTAAGAATGGCAAGTGACAGAATAACAATATTTTGCTATTGGAATAGAAAGATCGTTTCATCTTATTGAGGCATTGCGTATGAAGGTGCCGAGCCAGTGCCCATTTATTATTCGCAGTAGAACCACTTATAATGATCTGGTGGGCAAATTGTATACCATCACAGGTTTCAATCAACTACTACGAATAGCATCGAGATTATATTTTTCAATTTAACAAAGCGGCCAGATATTAGTGCGCGTTAGAATTTTACTTGGAAGAAATTCCAATTAAAAATTAATGAGCAGTCGGATGTGGAAGGATATACCTAGGTAAATGAGGAATTTGTGGAAGGAGTGTGATTATTAGTAGTTCTCGGTTAAGAAGAAAAGATGGTTCAAAAGAAAGGCGATGATAATACAAGATGGAGCATACGGAGATGCGTAAAAAAAAAAAATTAGTTCTCGATTCTTAGGAAGAAAATATGGTTCATGAGAAATGCGATGATAATATAAAATTGGGTTTAAAGAGCAAGATGGAGTATACAGCCAGAAGAGAATACAAAGTCGGGTTTAAAGAGCAAGATGGAGCATAGATGGAACATACATGGAGCATACATTGTACAAAAAAAAAAAAAAATTGATGAACAGTAAAATCGGAATAGTACCAATCAGAAGCTTCTCTCGGTCCAAATTGGTATCGCTTCTTCCGCCGGTCTACCTGCTTCTTCTCGGTCCAGCTTTCTTAGTCTACGATTTGCTTCTTCTTCCCGCTATGCTTCTTCTCAATATGTTGGCCTCGATAACGTCCGCCCTCTTTTCTTCATGCGATGCACTCTCTTTTTCTTCCAGTCTGCACTCTCTTCAATGGCGATGCCTTCTTCTCAATTTAGCTTCTTCAATGGCGATGCTTCTTCTCAATTTAGCTTCTTCAATGTCGGTATCAAAGTTTACCTTCCTCGAATCAAAGTTTGTCGGCACCTTCTCTACTCTCTCTTCTTCTCAAATCGGTCTCTTCTTCTCCGTCACTTCTTCTCGCTATGCGGTCTATTTCTTCTCCATATGTCGGTCTGCTCTCTTTTCTTTCTCGATGCATGCGCATATGACTTCTTCTCGGTCTCTTCTTTCAATCTAGGTCCTTGTTCTTTTCTACTTTTCAATGGTGGGTGAAAAAATTATGAGGTAAATGGAGGTAAAACCCATTTATATAGAAGTAAAATGGGCAGTCAACCGGCCCATGGGCGAAAGATCTAGCCCATACATCAAGACTTGGCGACCGGTATAAATGTGAATCGAGAATATGGTTCAATGTAAAATTTCACAATTATCTTTTTACTAAGATATTTGGAAACTCGGGGGACGAGGAAGACGGATGAATAAACGAGAGCGTCGAAATTATTTTATGTCGGTACAAGACAAAGAAGATGGATGATATAAAGTCGGTTTTAAAGATGAATAAACGAGAACGTCGAAATTATTTTGTGTCGGTACAAGACAAAGAAGATGGATGATATAAAGTCGGTTTTAAAGATGAATAAACGAGAACGTCGAAATTATTTTGTGTCGGTACAAAAAGTTTGACACAAAAATCGGATCGAAAAAGTTTGACACAAATAAATTATCTCGAACCTCACTTTGCCGAGACGAGAGCGTCAATTTATTTTGTGTCGGTACAGACGAGGAAGATGGATGAATAAACGAGAGCGTCGAAATTATTTTGTGTCGGTACAGACGAGGAAAACAAGAGTAAAACGAGAGCGTCAAAATTATTTTGTGTCGGTACAAGATGTTTGATACAAAAATTGGATCGAAAAAGTTTAAAACAAATAAATTATCTCGAACCTCACTTTGCCGAGTCTCGGTCTCGTCTAAGGCGTGCCCATATCTCCGACGGAACCAAGAAACAAAGAAATAAGAGAACTAAGAGACGAAAAAGATGTACGTATGTATAGTCCACAAGAACCAATCGATGATGCCACGTGGCGGGCGACAAAACCCGTTTATGGGCTTGGGCTCGAACGAGAACAAAAATGGGGGACATGAAATAGGCCGAGAACAAGAAGCCCATTTTGACAAGATCATGACCACCGGAATTGAGATATATCGGACTTCAACTCAAAAAATTTCACAACTATCTTTTTACTAAGATACCTGGAAACTGGGGGGACTTATGATATGTACATTTAAGTCCTACTCCCGAACTAAGAAGACTTAATCATATCGGGACAATGCTATCAAGGTAGTTCGACCTCACCAAAGTTAAAGGTCCGACTACACCAAAATCAAGAGGCTGACCCTCTAATACTTCGACCTTTGGACTACAATCCAAGCCTCATCTACTTAAATGGGCCAAGTCCATTAAGGGCCCATGAGCCCAACTTCTAGCATGGACGAATCCGGACCGTACACTTGGCACTCATCCAAGAGAGGATGATGACAAACATTTGCCTATAAATACAAGGCCTCTACTCCTCATAAACGGTAAGTAACGACTTCCGAAAATCTACTAACGAAGTTTTTAAGTCCTAGATTGAAAAGTCGACCGACTTATTAACTAGTTGAATCTAAGTACCGGGTTGTCCTAGGCAAACCGGCTCAAAAGGGTCTAACCCCTTATTTTCTTATCACAGATCAGCAGCCGGACACCGAGGACCGACAGACGCAACGGAGGACCGACGGACTCAACCTCGGACCACAAACGTGTCTAGGTCCACTTTTTCGTCCGCACACTTTCCGACCTTCGCGAAGTCACGAATTTAATCAAAGTAAAGGCGACTTGAACCAAGGACTATTCGACTTCCGCTAACTAATATCATCGTTCGAGCAAGAACTACATCCATCTAGGGCGTCGACGAAGTAACTAGCAACTTATTCATTTTTACCCCACATCAAGGTATAATAATTAAGAGCAGTGATGATGAAGAATCTTTCTACTAAACCACTACTTTACAAGTAGAAAGGAATGAGTGATAAACGTTCATCTTTACAGGTAAAAGAATCTTTCTACTAAACCACTAGCAAACGGGCGGGCCTTCTTTATATTTGTAGAGAGTCCACAATATGTTGATATGTTGAGAGTCTTTGGGAGTCCTGTAAAATAGATAAACATAGACAATTTCATAAAAAAAAATATACAATTTGATTTTTCACGGTCGATCCATCGAACGGGTTTACACCTTTTTTTTTAACATTACAAAGCTCATCATGAATCCATCCAAACATATTGCCATTGACATCAAATTGCCTATGTTTAGCCTCAAATCATTGATGACAACCTCCTTATCCAACAAAAAAAAACAATACTCAGAAATAAACATAGAATTCAATTTTATTTATCAAACAATAAATGCTATTACATATAAAACAGTAAAAATATTTAGATTCACCAAATACAAACTACAATCATCTTTGCAAAAAAAAAAAAAAAAATACATATACAATAACATTCTTCACACCTTCACTTGTAAATGCCTCCTTCCTCCATGTCTCCATTTTTTTTTATTTGACACTCTTTTTACGAAAAACCTAGTACATACAATACAAACATCACCTATTTGACATTTAACATCAACAATTGCAATATAAACATATGCTATTAGTGAAGAATATTTAAGCATTCAGAGACTATAAGAACTACAAGGATGAAACAACGAAAGCTATATTAAAACATCACCTATTTACCATTAAACATCAACAATTTTAGTATAAAAATAGGCTATTCATACATACATTCAAGTTCTACAAAACCACATAAACTCTACTAAAAAAAGAACGAAACCACAAATATCAACAATTTACAGCTTAACATACACAATAAGAACTTCAAAAGATCAACAAAAAACCTACATTAAAACATCACCTATTCACCATCATCAATTTTAGTATAAACATAGGTTTTTTAACACATACATTCAAGTTTTACAAAACAACATAAAGTCTATTAAAAAAAGAATGAAACCACAAAATCGGCCATTTATAGATAAACATACACCATTTACGTAAAAACCTAAACAATAAGAACTTCAAAATATGAAATAAAAAACTACATTAAAACATCACCTATTTACTATTAAATGTTAGCAATTCTAATATAAAAAATAGGCTATTCCCACATACATACCAGTTTTACAGAACTGTAGAAACTCTATTAGAAAAAAAACAAAAAAGGGAATGAGATCGCAAACATCAACAATTTCTAGCTAAACATACACAATTTACATATAAACATGCACAATTTACATAAAAATAGAATAGAACTTTAAATAACTCATCAAAACTAATTCCCCAACCTTTCAACAGAAAATCCGCACCAATCTAAATATGATGTGATGAGTCGATATTTTAACGACTCATTTAGTGCCTTTTTTCGTATTTTGTTGCGTCTTTTAGCATTTATTTAGTTTTTTTTGTTCCGTGTCACGTTTGGATTTTTTGTGTGTTTTTGTGCATTTTTAGGTGTTTTAGCGTCATTGGCAAGGAAATGGAGGACAAAAGTGCAAAGAAGACTTCAAAACCTTCTAGAAGCACCACAAGGCCAAGTTAGTGGGCCACTACTCCAAGAGAAGTGACATGGAGGTTGGAAAAGGGAGAGAAAAGTGGAGAAAATGGGAAAAAATGGAGGAGTTCCCGGAGACAAGGCTCACCGCAGTGAGCCCCACATCCAAACGGGCTCACCGCGGTCCAGAATAACAGAATGGTGGACAGAAATGCCAGACCGCGATGAGGAGGATTCCCCAAAGTACCTCACCGCGGTGACACCTGTTTTGACAGATTCAACCACGTTTTTCTGGCAGTTTTTCCCATGATTTCTAGTTTCTTCTTCCTTGGTCTTATAAATAGACCACTTGTATCAGTTATTAGGATATACCTTCATTACTTCTACTTTCATATTTTCAATTCCAAGCATTGTAAACACTTAGAGATTTCAATCTCTCTTTTATTCGAAGAAGCATTATTGATCTTTCTATCTATCACATAGACCAATAGGCGTCAGTATTCAATAGTACGAGTTAGGCGGTTGCTGTTAATAATTTGTATTGTGACATATTGTTATCTGATTGTTGAACGCATGCTTTATCGTTGTGAACTTGCATCGGTCTTTACCTGTAATTTGTATATATCCGGATGAGGGCATAGCTAGTGACAAGCTTTTCTTTGTAACTTCATGCGTCTTATAATCATATGTCTGTTCGATTTTGCAATAGCAAAGTGTTGCATTCATGAGCGTGTACCATTAGCTATATCGTGTCGGTAACTTTTGAAAGATTAAACACTTCGTTTTAATTGTAGAAATTGCATGATCTAGGTATTACCTTGTCTTGTAATTGTAATTTGTTGTAGGGTTTTGAAGTATCAACCTTACCCACACTATCTGTTTACAACTCACACCTTGAGTCTACACCTTAGAACTAGCTGAATCAATTCCTCGAGAGAACGACCCTGTGGTTTAAGCATTATTGTACTACGACAACTGCTTTACTACTTGTGTTATTTTACAAGTATTAATTTTGAGTGCATCAAAATTTGGCGCCGCTGCCGAGGAATTGATTCCTACGTTCTTCAATAAGTAGGATCAGTGTGTAGTTGTGTATCTTTATTTTTATCTTATTCAAAAAACCAAAGAAAAAATTCAAAAGATCAAAAAAAAATTTACTCTTGTGGATTATCTTTTTTGGTACTAACAGCAACTAACAATTCATTTAGTTCTGATGGTATAGAGAAATTTTTCTGCAGGTGTATGGCAAGGGTATGGCAACGTACGGAGAGTATTTCATACCTTAGCTGGTGGTAAGAAAACCACCAATATTCCTTGAGCTTGAGGTTAAGGAATACGATCTAGATGATGATTGGGGGTGTTCACTTCCATACTTCTGGGGAAGGCCGATGGAAGATGCTTTCAGATTTATTCGTCAGTTCGAACAATTTGTGACGGAGTTACCACCCAGTGGATTGAGTGAGGACCAACTGAGGAGGAGGTTGTTTCCTTTTGCCATTAGATCCTAATCCAGAGAATAGCTACATGCGCTAGAGCCAGAGTCATTGAGGACATGGGAGGAAGTGCTTAGAGTATTGTATGGTAAATACTCCCCGTACCCTTTGACGAAGAGCTTGGAGGATCGCGTAACGAATTTCGAATAAAAGGAAGAAGAGAAGTTTGTGAAGGCGTGAATACTCGGTTTAGAAATCACTCCCATCCCTTTGGTGTCTTTAGAGGCGTTCCATGCCACGGAGACCACGAGAGGCAGTGCCCCATCACCCCGACATCGTACATATGTCATTACCCAAGGGGAGTTTTGTTGATCCTTTTTGCCCTTTTTCTTTGTTTCCTGTTTATGAGTGTTATGTGCTTAAATTTGAACATATTAACTCTCGACATACTCGTTTTCAGGATTACATGAGTATTGTGGGATCAACACACAATGGGCGAAGATATTCCTTTGGAAGCTCCAGTAGGCTCGGCCTTTGCTCAAAATTCGTTCCGTATGAGAGCGGATAGCGGTAATGTATAGCGATCGAGCGATGACTATAAGAAAATCGCTTCAGGAGGCAACCCGGGGTTCAGAATGAAGAGCGAAAGACTACACTACGACTATAACGATGCATGACTTATTGCTTTGAATATAGATATAGGTGCATATTGCATTTGGGATAGATTTTATTTATTAATTTTTTATTATAAAAAACAAAAAATTTGCGGTGAGCCAGGGAAAAAGGCGGCTCACATTTGTCTGCGAAAAGCTTGCCTCTCTGCTGGACATGTGAGGCACCTAGCCCTACCTCACCGCGGTGAGGCCTGACGATTAAAGAAAATGAGGGCTCCCTCATTCACCTTTTTCACTCTCCTTACCCGTTTTTTCCCCAATTTTTGATATTTTCACCAATTCTCCACCATTTAACTTGGGTAATAAACCGTTGCGAAGGTAGTGAGTTTCTCCACTACTTGGAGACTTTAATCCGTGTTTATATCCATTAATTCTTCCGGAATCGAGGTACTTCTTTCTACTATCTTTATTTTTGCAAACTTGGATTTCTATACTTGATTGATTGTTATTGAGTATGTGGATGTGCTTATGAGGTATGAAATTGTCTATATAAGTCATAATCCAAGTTAACTTAGTTAGATTTTCTGGAGATTTATGATGTTTTTGGTGGAAGGGTATTATTGTGCTAGCTTGTTCATCTTAGAATCTGTATTCGCGCTGCATATTTGATGATAGGATTGAGCTTGCTACTGTTTCAATTGGGAAAATCCCTTGTAGTAACAAATGTTTGCACTATGGTAAGCACGATTATGTTCTAGGATAAGGCATTGTTGTTACTACTTGCAAGAATTGGTTTGGGGAAGACATTGTTGTGGCCACATTTGAATGCACTATGGTTTGCATGTAACTATGAGTTAGGATTAGGCATTCGTGTAGCTACATTTTGATATGGGTGTAGCGCTGACATTTTCTATCCAAGTACCATGGCACCCAAAACAAAGAGTGTGTCCAGCGAAGGAGCCCAGTTCGAACACATTAAGGGGAGGCAAAGCGTGATAGCCTCCGATTTTTCATAGTTAGGGGGTGCTACCAAGGACTTGCCATAGATCTTAGGAGCATACATGGAGTATCACAGCGGTTTGATGCGATTGGATCGATGGGACTCATGCTATTGAGTCTCACACACATGTATCAGCGGACACTTGGCAAGCGAGCTCTAGCATATGGAGCAAATCGCAAAGCTCAGACGGAAGGCTGGCGACAACAAAGAGGAGGCTCATCTTAGGACCCCATGGTCCTTGCCTCTTAGTGATCATGCCGACGAGGCATACTATGAAGCTTAACTCTGAACTTTCTCCTTTTTATTTATTCCTTATGCTAGGGCCTAGCTATCGAATAGGTTTGGGGAGGGAAGTTGTATCATATGTTTACATGCCTCAGATATTTGTTGCCTTGTATATATGTGTTCTTCCTTTTCTTTTTCATTTTTGCGATTATGTGGGGTGGTATGTTAGCCACCTTTGTGTGAATGCAGTTGAGTCGAGTCTTTTGGCCTAATTTTTGCCTATTTCAAAATTTTTGTGTCGAGTCTTGAGTTCTTTTGACAAGTCTGGTTATCTATTGCCTTAGTTAAGCCTTTTTACTGATGTGATCTTAGATGGCCTCTGGCTGAGTGCTAAGGAATTTTTGAAAATCACTTTAGTTCGTTTCACTTGTAAATAAAAAGTCTTACTGTTTTAGTAGTCAAAAAGCCGGTGAGAAGCCTTAAAGCCGATGAAAAAATCTTGTACCGGCAAATGTGTGATTCTAGTAGGATGAGCAAGGTTTTTTAACTTGCGCCACTTCATATACATGTGCACTTTTTTTTAAATGAGTATGACGAATGACATTTTCAACTTGGTGTCTCGATTCTCGAACCTGTCCCAAGAAACAGGTTGGGGGAGGAGGATTCTTGTCAACTTCATACTCAGGCTCACTACTCTCTATATTTGAGCTATGGTCGATTTCGAAATTGTTTTGTTTGCTATTCTGCCGTTCTAAAAAAAATATAGAAAAAATCTCGAGGTGTTTTTCCAGGATCACTTGTGA
Source organism: Plantago major (assembly GCA_026545765.1). NCBI lineage: Eukaryota > Viridiplantae > Streptophyta > Magnoliopsida > Lamiales > Plantaginaceae > Plantago > Plantago major. The sequence goes on from CM048840.1 coordinate 46,401,650, forward strand.
TTGTCTAAGATCGTGTTGGACATTTCCAAATACTACCTATAAACCGACGCGGGGCTAATTGTGCGTATGTTGTGAGGGTTGATGGTTTTATTTCCAAAATGCATGCCAAATACTACCTAGAAACCAGCGCGTGGGTGGTGCTCGTATGTTGTGAGGGTTGATGGGGGTGTATACCAAACCGACACGTACAAAAGTACGGATCTTAGGCAACCTATTGGGATACACTTGCAACATTGAGATAGAAAATAAATGAAAAAATAGAAAATCTGTGCAAAAAGAGCAAAGCACAAGAAAAAAAGAGAAAGAAATAAACGTGCAAAAAGAACAAAGCACGAGAGCGGTAGCTAATTTTATTCCCTTGTATTTGATTTCGACCCCTTTCCTAAAAAGTCCTTTCTGACTCATTTGATTTGAGTGCAAAAGCATGTAATATTAGTGGCAGCTTGTAACATTTTTTGTCACCATCCTAAGTTAAGTATTGAGCGAATACCCTTATTTACTGGACACTTTCAGATGAGAGACTTGAGAGTTGCACCATTATCTTCCTTTGTGAGGGACTACTAGGATAGGATTAAGTTTTATTTACTTGTGAAACGGAAGATTGTGATCTTTGCAAAGCTACTTGTCAAAGTTAGAGGGGATAGAAGTTTACATCAGAATAAGAGCTTATCTCTGGCAATACTTGTCCCGGTAGCTTGTCGATTGAACTCTTCTGTTTGTTTTTCGTGTCTATGTGTTTTTCTTTTTCTAGGTTTTAGAGTTGTTTGCTCGAGGACGAGCAAAGGTTTGGTTTGGGGAGTTTGATGAGTCGATATTTTAATGACTCATTTAGTGCCTTTTTCCGTATTTTGTTGCGTCTTTTAGCCTTCATTTAGTGTTTTTTTGTTCCGTGTCACGTTTGGGTTTTTTGTGTGTTTTTGTCGAATTTTGATGCGCTCAAAATTAATACTTGTAAAATAACACAAGTAGTAAAGCGGTTGTTGTAGTACAACAATGCTTAAACCACAGGGACGTTCTCTCGAGGAATTGATTAAGCTAGTTCTAAGGTGTAGGCTCAAGTTGTGGGTTGTAAACAAATAGTGTGGGTAAGGTTGATACTTCAAAACCCTACAACAAATTACAATTACAAGACAAGGTAATACCTAGATCATGCAATTTCTACAATTAAAACGAAGCAAGTGGATCTTTCAAAAGTCTTGTGTGATATAGCTAATGGTACCTTGTGAATGCAACACTTTGCTATTGTAAAATCGAACGGATCTGATTATAAATGCGTATGAGTTACGGCAAAAGCTTGTCACTAGCTATACCCTCATCAGGATATATACTAATTAGAGGTAAAGGCGATACAAGTTCACTTGATCGAGCATCGTTCAACGATCAGATAACAATATGTCACAATACAAGTTATTAACAGCAACCGCCTAACTCGTACTATTGAATACATGGGCGCCTATTGGTCTCTGCGATCGTCAGAAAGATCAATAATACTTCTTCAAATTAAAAGAGAGATTGAAATCTCTAAGTGTTTACAATGCTTGGAATTGAAAATATAAAAGTAGAAGTAATGAACGTATATCCTAATGACTGATACAAGTGGTCTATTTATAAGACCAAGGAAGAAGAAACTAGAAATTATGGGAAAAACTGCCAGAAAAACGTGGTTGAATCTGTCAAAACAGGTGTCACCACGGTGAGATACTTTGGGGAATCCTCCTCACCGCGGTCTGGCATTTCTGTCCACCATTCTATTATTCTGGACCGCGGTGAGCCCACTTTTCTCTCCCTTTTCCAACCTCCATGTCACCTCTCTTGGAGTAGTAGGCCTTGTGGTGCTTCTAGAAGGTTTTGAAGTCTTCTTTGCACTTTGGTCCTTCATTTCCTTGCCAATGACGCTAAGACACCTAAAAATACACAAAAACACACAAAAAACCCAATCGTGACACGGAACAAAATTCACTAAATAAAGACTAAAAGACGCAACAAAATACGGAAAAAGTCACTAAATGAGTCGTTAAAATATCGACTCATCATGATACACAGTCTGCTGAATTTCAGAAACAACACTAACTACAGTATAAAAACTGAATCAAGACCATTATAAATGATGAACTATACACAACAACGAGGCAAGCAAATCAATTGAACATATGTAAAACAAAATCAATAGCTAGCTGAAAAGAAAAAAAAAACAAATAGCTGAAATCGAAATCCAGTGAAAAACGAACCTAAATCCTTCGAATCGACATCAATTTTGAATCCGCATCAGATCACAACAACCGTTGGCATCAAACACATATCCAAGGCTATCAAAATTGATCATCACGACAACTGTGGATACAATCAGGAACATCATAATATCACGATCTGAAAACTGACGGATGAAAATGCTAACCAGATGATCAGATGCTTGTCAGAAGAGGTAGACGAACAGCGAGCGCGATGAGGAGAGCCGAATGGAATATGGTAGAGAGCGATTTGTGAGGACGATGATGAAGGAGAAAGCAAATCAGATCTAATCAAAAGATATGAGAGAGAGAGAGAGAGAGAGAGAGAGAGCCCTGGTGGCTCCGTTGGACTCATGGTGGTAATTCATGCGTTGAAACAAATCGATTCGAAGATTCTCCAATCGCCAGAGGAAAACAAAAAATTGAAGAATGAAAATGAAGAAAAGTGAGAAAAGAAGAGATCAGGGGCTTTTATACCTTATTCGCTCCAAAACCCGATTCAGTAAACCCCAACCCGTTAACCCGTGAAATTAAAAAAACGGGTCAAAAGATCCGTGAAATTGAGCCTTTTAAATTGTGAAAGAAGGCTACAAAGCTACCGATAATGAATAGGACTCTTTTAAGACTTTGTAATATTTGTATTTCCAAAAAAATTAGTTTCTCAAACTTAGTACCCACCACCAATCTTCCACCATGTCCAGCCAACACCACCTCCAACCATCATCTTCCACCACCTCCAACCACCGTCTTCTTCTTCCTCCTTAATTGTCTTCAAAACAAGATCCGGTCGGAGCTATTTCTACATATCGATCGGAGCTATCGTACTACTCTTTGGAGCTGTAAAACACAAATCCCACAAATCTATGTTTTGCTAAAGCAGTTCCTTGAGATGATCCACCAATGTTGAAGGGTGACGATGAGCTCTTTATCATTTATGAATAGGAGGGGTATTATTTATATAGTTTACTCTTAAAAGACTACTCCCACGTCCCATAAAAGTTAACCACTTTGATTTTAAACACGCAAATTAAAGAGAGACTAAATGATTATTTTTATATTTATGTGCGTAACCTCGACCGAAATGAATGTTTTCCCATTAATTAGTGATCGGGTGTTATTATGCAATGCAAATTTATAATATGGTCGATACAAGTATCATCATCCTATCCCTTACTTAGGAAATCAAATCACATCTACCCGCTAGTCTATCAACTATTCGTATCCAACTATCTTATTAACTAATAACAACTAGTTTTGCTAAAGGGAGTCCCACATCTCACAATATTGTACCAAATGAAATCTAGAAAACTAGAAAAACAGATGCAACTTAGACCATCTCCGATAGTTGCAACTCTCTACAACTGACACATTAGCATTCACTCACACAATCTCATTGCAACTCTCTACCCCTATAGTTGAGACCCAAATTCATTTATTTTTCCCATTTTTTTCAAACATACTTTTCATTTTCTTTTATTATTTCATTTCCGTCTTCATTGTTTAGTTCAATTTAAAGTTGTTAATTAATTATAATAATATCATATTATTAAAAAATTACATTACTTGAAAACAAAAATTACAATACTCTTAACTTCAACTTCATAATAAGGGTGGATGGTTATCATATAATTAACATTTTTGAAGTATGTTTTACGTTTTTTAGTACTTGTAATATTTCCAGTTTCAAAAAGTGTGATTTTAATTTCAAATTCTATAAGTTATGTTTTATATATAAGTATGTTTCGATTATTACAATTAAAATAAACAAATGGAATATAATTTAAACTAAGAAAATAATATAAAAAATGAAAAGAAAACAAGCAAAACGAAAAAGAAAACAAATAAAATAAGAAGAGATAAAAATAAAGAAGGGACAAAAGAAAACATAAAAAAGAAAAGAAATTTAAAAAATGAAGAAAAAAAGGAGCTGGGACTCATTTGGGAGTCCAGCAGAGTCCCAAACGGCTAGGATTCCTCCAACAACTGACTGTTGGAGATGCGCAGGTTATAAACGGGCAATCAGCATTTATCGAAATTTTTAGTCCTCTGTAAAAACTAGACCAACGGACATAATATGTTGCTGAATGCTCTGATAGAAAGAGCTGAGAATGATAATTTCTAATGAAGCAAGTGATGAAACAGAAACAAGATAAGAACCATTCATATCAAATACATAACAAAAACGATAATAAAATGTCACCTCTGTTACGGTAAACCATTGACAAATCCCAAGGAGTTAATATAATGCAATGTCGAACAAGAAACACATCAAACTAGCAGCTTCTTTCCATTGCCTCCCTGTCTTGCAAAACTTCAATACAAAGGAACTTCACTTGGCCATCATCACCTTAACAAACTCTTCATAATTGATTTGTCCATCACCATCCACATCAGCCTCCCTGATCATCTCATCTACTTCTTCATCAGTTAACTTCTCGCCAAGGTTTGTCATCACATGACGTAACTCAGCAGCTGAAATAAAACCATTCTGATCCTTGTCAAAAACGCGGAATGCTTCTTTGAGCTCCTCCTCAGAGTCGGTATCCTTCATCTTCCTGGCCATGAGGTTCAGAAACTCTGGGAAGTCAATGGTTCCATTACCATCAGCATCCACCTCATTGATCATATCCTGGAGCTCAGCCTCAGTAGGGTTCTGCCCCAGGGATCTCATCACGGTACCAAGTTCCTTGGTAGTGATGCAACCTGCATATAATTTTTATTGCAATTAATCAAGGAGAACACATATTATAACAAGTTCCCAATGAGGATAGTAACGAGCAGTTTTCTTGAGTTAGCTGAAGGAAATATTTCAGTAATGCTAGTCTTGAAAGTTGCCAGAAATCACTAAACCGTGGAAAATGGAAAGAAATGTTACTAGTGACATACATGTGTGAGGTAGATCAAGTAAAGAGGCAAAACAAAAAAATCTTGCAAGGCAAAATTTTGTAATAGGGCATCATTCATCTCTATAAAGAGACCACCAGCTTGAAATTTAGTTTTCACATAATTATTTGGATGACTACATCATAAGATGCTTTATATTATTTATAGGAAAACCTAAACAAATGATCATACACAAAACAAAAATGTATATACCAGCTTCCATCTATTAGTAGGGAGGTGTAATGGGGGGAGGGGACTTGTGCGTCTTATCTTAAAAAGCAGCCTATTCGACATGGAGAAAACAATATCACTACCTAGAAATGACCTATCTATCCATTTATATGCACATCTTGTCTCAGAAAACAAGTATTCGACGTGGAGAAACAATCTGAATGTCCAGAAATGGCCTATCAATCCATACAGATGCACATCTTCCCTTAAAAAACGACCTATTCGACGTGAAGAAACAATCTCAATACCTAGAAATGGCCCGTTTCTCCATATAGAAAACATATCTAGTACTAGTAACTTAGAAATCAGAACAAGCCATGACGAAAAGGGCAAAACTAGCCAACCTCCAATTCCCAAAACACTAATCTGTATGAGAATGATCAATTTAAACAACTTAGCGTGCGAAAAGCGATAAATTCATGAATCTAATAAAATCCCCAACCTAGGTATGAATATGATGCAGCCATATAAAGGTCCCAGGAAAACAAATTAACAGCTAAAAATTCGAACAGCCATATCTAGATAAGATCAATGAAGAATTAATTGAGTGATGACAAAATTGAAAACAAAGATCTCACAACGAAAGAATTAGAATTGATTGACGTATAAGAGGGAAAAAGAAAGAGAGGAAAAGGAACCATCGCCATCCTTGTCGAATAGGCTGAAAGCTTCCTTGAATTCAGAGATCTGGTCGTCGGTCAACTGATCCGCCATAGCTTCTTCTTGTTGTGTAGAGTTGTCCGGTGCAAGTTGAGAGAGATATTCTGTGCAAAAGGTTTGATGCAGAAGATGCTATTCTGCCAAAATGAAATGGACAGCCTCTCTTTCCTTTCCACCTTTGCCATTTGTAGTAACAACCAAACAACTCTGCGTTATTTCTCAGCTATTTTCTTGTAATAATTTTATTCTAAAAAATTATAATTATAATCAATCCATCTATCTATCTATATATTAAAATAAAAACCATTCAAGCATTCTTAAGGGGTGATAAGTCATCAATTATGTGGAACTGTTAAGCAATATTATTGGTTGGAATCAATCTATGTGGCAGCATGAGATTTTAATAGAAATAATTGTAATTGTATTCTATTTTATATCATCTTAATTGGGAGTTTTGACAGAGCTATAATCCTCGAATCAACATGCCGACTACAAATTCACTTGACTACTTCATCTCCCATTTCCTCCGATCACTCGTGTATTACATTATTCCGTTGCCTCCTACATCGACTCTACTAGAAATTACTATTATTAATCATTTAGTTTCGCACCATTCTCGACATTTATCGATTTACGAAGCCCTAATTTCACTTTCCATGGAGAACCAAGATGAACTTTAATTTAAAGCATCAGATCCCGTGATTTCCACTGCGAAAGGGCGATAAGTTTGGACCATGGAAGAAGTTGAGATTGGGGATTCATTAGCTGATTCGATGATCTGCGATACTGGTTCACTACTAATTCCAAATGGTTCCACAAATCCCGCTTCCAAAGGTTCGTATTTTGTTTCTGGCTAGAAAAAATGTAGTCTTATTCGAGTTACTACTTTTATCGTGTTTCGAGAAATGTCTAAGTTTTAGGAATTAGGGTTTGTTAATGAAGCATAATACATATCGAAGCTATATCAATAAGCAGTTTATATTTAGCATTAGATAGTTGTTCTGTAGATTGGGTATTATTCATAGTTTTGATGGTTATAACTTCTATGAGTTACTCTGCGTTAGATCGTTGTCCTTTGTGATTAAGCGACTAGGGAGCGATGATTGTTGTGGGGTGATCTCGATTGTAATGGTAAAAAAAAAATGGAAATAAACATAATTACGTATTTTTAATAAGTTGTTTGGGTTTATAAAACCATTATGTTGTTTTTAGTTGAGAAATTGATAAAAATAGTGAAAATTTGAGTTTGGAGAGAAGAACTTGTAAACCGGTCTCACAATTTACGGTGCAAATGTGGAAACTACCTACATTCGGGGGTGGTATGATTCTTCAGTCTTCCTAATACTTAAGGTGGATGTACATATTAGTTATGGAATAACATTTGGGTGGTTTTCTAGGTTTGATGTGGTTATTTTTAATGTGTAAGGTGTATCTAACCGTTAGTCATCAAATCTGAGTTTTATGCGAGTTTGAATTGGTTTATGTTGTTTATTGTTTGAGAGGAAATTGTGCTTTTCCTCAATCTTTGAGCAATGGCATCTAGAGAATCGACTTGGCGTTTGCATAGTGGCGACAATTATTTTAATGGAGATTTCAAGCGGAAGACTTCATTTCATCACGAGAGAATGGAGACTACACGTGTACATCAATCGGCAAGAATGGGAAGTTCCGCTATGACATTGAGTATATCCTCCACGGAGATTGCCTCATTGATCTTCATTTTGCATAAATCATAAATATAAGCAGCCCGAAGGGATGCGAGTTTTTATGTTTTGTGCAAGAAGAGAAAGCAATCGACCCGACTATTTCTTAAGTCACTAAAATCACCACTAAGATGAAGTAGGAGGCGGTGGAAATTGATCTTTCTTATAGTGATTAAGTAGAAATAATTGTAATTGTATTTTGTTATTTCATTTCATTCTTTCAGTAAATATGTCATTTCGTATTATCATCCATCTTTCTTCTTCTCCACTCCGTTCACCTGCATCGATCTTTCTTTTTCGATCAATATGTTTTTGTTGGCTCATTAGCATACCTCTTATTCTCCAGTGATCTTTGAGACCCTTCGTCCATTTTGGGATCTATAGGCCGATCTATCTTCTCCACTTTCCTCTTCCAACTTTTCCCTGTTCTTGAGGAATCAATTTGAATCTTGAGATTGGAAGATGGATGCGTAGATGCTCGCGATTTCAAAACCAGTTCCGACCTTAAAGAAAGAAGATCTTTGGCGATGATTTTGTACCTCACATCTGAATTATCTCTCTTTTATTTTTTAGATGCTTATTTGATGATCGGTCTCTTTCTTATTGCATTCAATACACGATTATGGTGAAGATAATTGCACCACATTGCACTCACAAAAATGAGAAAGAAGGTGGGCAGGAGATTTGGAAAAACCAACTTCGAGTAACCAAATATGAACACGGTGAATGGAACAAATTACTTTAGCTTGCCTTTGGTTTGCGTAGTTTGATTGAAGATTGCCCATCATAGGTATGGCGTATCTTTCATATTTTGTAATATGTTATTGTGTTTCAATATCTTATTTATTCATTGATACAAAAACCAATCATTTTGGGTTTGTTGTTCTATTTTTGTTTAAATAATCATCTATTGACCTGTAGGCAGTAACCATGTATATATGTCAATTTGATATTTTAAATTTCATGTATGAGTTTGGAAGCCCCACATTTCATGGTTGGATCATCTCATGTATGTGCATATTATCTATGATTTTTTTTTACTAGCACCAACCTTGTCTCTATCATTGTAATTTTTTGACAAGTTCTGATTCGCATAAATTATTTAATTTTATTGCTTTTGATTTTGCAAAAGATGTCTTTGGAGTAGGAGATGTAGGTGAGTCGTCTTGCACATGGTAGGGATCATGAAACACTAAAAAAAGCGATTTATTACTTCTAAATCACAAAAGTATTTTTTAATATAAACTTTTACGAGGCAAGTATCTCGGAGAGACGATTCACATCATATATTTACATAGAAACATATATGTTTAATTTCAAACATCGTGTGTATAATAAACCTAATTTATAGTTGTATTATATGTATTTATTAACATGTGATGTTTGTATTTTAACATACGATGTTTATGATAAAATATGTGATGTTTGATTTGTCTCTCAGAAACGATCTCTTAAAAATTAACATTGCAAATATAAGCTAATCCTACACAACCTATAATCTTAGGGATTAAAGGATCCGAGAATTCCTATTATATATTACTCCTTCATCCCGGACCAAATATCTCATTTTGACCTTTTGAAGTGACATTGTTTAAGCTATAGCTGTGATTTAATCTTAAATAGTAAATGTGAAATGTTCAATTAAATTATATAATTAAAAATTTTGCGATAAAGTTTCATTATACAATTTAATTGAACATTTTACATTCTGATTTAACATTAAATCATAGTCTAAATTGAAAAAAGTTGGTGTGAAAAGTTAAAATGAAAATTTTAGTTTTAGACGGAAAGAGTACAAGTTTGTGATGGGGTTGTCTATGAATAAAATGATGATAGGTATCAAGCTACCTAATGATATAGAAATTATTTGAGAATTGAGTCCTCATAATTTTTATCAAGCCGAGCACACGTCGATCATTATTCTTGGATTTAGCTATTCCATTATTAAACCCGTATTATATTAATAATCGGGTTGTTCTTACCAATTAATGGTATGGTCGCTCAAGATTGCTTAATAGTACTCTGTCGAAAAACTTGACAATATAGTTGGCGTCTTTTTAGGTAAATTTTTTAAATAAATGATAAAATATAAAAATGTTGCAAAACGATTACTTTTAGTGGTAAAATTTGTAATTTATGTGTAAATGTAAGATTGTTTATTATTTATTATGTGTGAAGTAACTTTTGTTTTAGTAATGTGTAATGTTTGTGGGATGTTAAAATTGACAAATGTATAAAGTTCTCTGTACAAAAGCAATCAATGCTCTTGATTAGTGCCAGAAATATCTATCTATATATTGTTTTATAAAATACATTAAAATAATATTACACATTGATTAGTTCATTTAAGTAAATTTGTATGTATTCATGTATGATAGTGGTGATGGGAAGGGTTTGGACACTTCTATTGCAACCAGCATCAAAGATATGGTCGACGATATAATCCTTATGCCAAAACATATAGGATGGTGGGGATCATATATCTCTTAATAACTTCGCGGATATTAGTGCATCTTATAGCAAGGCGAGCGAGGATAAGGATGAGCGGACTATAATTTGCCTACTGCCTCAGAGGTTGTTGGCATTATTGAATGTGACATTGAGAATGTGAGGCATAATTGAGATATCATGGTTAAGTTAAAGTTGAATCGATATTTGACAAGGATAAATGAATTTCTTCCATGCTATCTCCTTCTTCATTACCCACTATTGTTCGTGTATAAAGAAGATGGTTCGTATACAGAAATACCCTGAACAGGATACAATAAGAGGCCAAATCTCACACATAGGGAATCCATAGATTTCAGATTTCAACAAAGGGAGGTAGAAGGTCATCAACTTATACTTGGCATGAGGTTGATTCAACAGTTTATTGTTGATTCATACATGATGATGGAGTGTCAAAGACTTCAGTGGATTCGTCACAATCAACCAAAGCTTAGATACGAGTCTTATAAGAAGATTGCTAACAAAGTTGAGAATTGTGAATATGATATTTCATTATGTGGTAGTCTCCTCATTCTGCCATCATCTTATCCAGGGAATGCTAGATGGTACATGCAGATGTACCAGAATTCTATGGCTATATGCAAGTGGGCAGGATATCCGTGCATGTTCATAACATTTACATGCAATCCAAAGTGACCATATATCACAAGGTATGTTGAGAGTCTTGGGTTGAGACTGGAAGACAGGCCTGATATTGTATGTCGAGTCTTCAAGATGAAACTTGATGAGTTGATCAGGGATATAAAGGATGGACATATGTTTGGAAAACCAAAAGCACGTAAGTTGGTATTTTATCGTCTCTACATGTTTATATTCTATGAGATCCATAAATGCTTTATAATATCTATCTCTCTCAAATTTTTTAAGTCATATACACCGTTGAGTTCCAAAAGCGAGGACTTCCGCATGTTCATATTTTGGTAATCCTGAATAAAGCGGATGAGGAGAAGATTAAACATAACATCGATGACTACATATGTGCGGAGTTGCCGAAAAATGATACTAATCCAAAATTGTACGAGGTAGTGTCAACCCATATGATTCACGGACCATGTGGCCTGACTAGACCTACTTCTCCATGCATGGAGGACAACAGGTGCTCCAAACATTTTCCAAAGAGCTACAATGACTTTGTTGATCTTTGGATATCACATATACCGAAGAAGGGGCACATGTGTCACCGTAGATAAAAAATGGAGTTCAGCTTGACAGCAGATAGATTTATATTAATTAAACATTATGCTTATTTTATTGTAGTAAATCTAGGTTTATATGTTGTCGAGCTTAGTATATGAGTTGAAATTTTTGAACAGGTTTGTCGTCCCCTACAATGCTCAGTTGCTCTTGAAGTACCAATCTCACATTAACATTAAATACTGTAAAGGTGGGGCTTTGATGAAATATTTGTTCAAGTACATGTAAGGGAAGTGAGGCGGGTGTTACATTTATCGACATAAATAATAATGATGAGATTAAGAGGCATCTTGATTGCCGTCGTTTCAACATGTGAGGATCTGGAGAATTTTGAATTCGGATACATTATAGGATACACAATCGTTGGCGTTTGGCATTTAATATAGAGGATGAGCGAAGTACCTTTCGGAGATGGAGATTTTATGCGGATGCTTGATAAGCCTTCGTTAAGCGATGAAGTTTCTTGAATGGTTTGATTTGAACAAGGTTGTCCGGAAGCTTTCAAATTGACATATCCTGAGTTACCCGGTGAGTATTGCTAGAAGGATGGTCTGAAGAAGTGGTCCCGTAGGAAAACCAAGGCACACGTTGTTGGAAGGATGTATAATGTGCCGATGGCATTTGAAAACATGTATTATGTCGTCTTATGTTGAATCATGTTAGAGGCGCAACATGTTTCGAGGATATCAAAACGATGAGCGGTGTTGTTTACGAGACTGCATGGACTCATGTGGGGCTTCGTCTACTAACGGATGATGGAAGTATGTTGGTGGAATTGCGAGGCAAGTCCTGAGGATCAACACGTTTCCTTTGTCATCTTTTACGATGCTTCTTCTTTCTCGAAGCATGGCGAGACGGAGGAGGTATGGAGGAAGACATGTAACTTCTTATTTGACATTCTATACATCCGTAAAAACTTCTCATAAACCGGGTAATTTGTTAGTAAATTTTATATTGTGTGAAATACTATAATGCTATACCCTTATTACTTATTTGATTCATTTCACGATTCAGTTTGAGGCTTACGGATGAACAAATCCATAACCTAGCATTGCTTGAACTTGAGAAGTTATTGAAAGCGACTACTGAGTCTTGCTTTTTTGAGTCTATAGCCAATCACGGATGAGTCTATAAGCGTAAGCGCCATGAATCAATTTATAGTTGATGAGATGTCATCTGACTGACGGAGATACCATGAGATCGAATTGATTTGTAATCGCATTTGGTGACGATTTGCGTACAATTCTGATAAGATTATGGATCTCGGTTGGCGAGGCGGTGGTGTGTTCTTTTTATCAGCTGCGGTGGTACATGCAAAACTTTTATTTGGAGGATGTTGTGTTCCGGCTTGTGTGCTAGAGGAGATGTACTTCCAGTAGCATCAAGTGGTATTGCATCACTCTTGCTAAGTGTCACGAAGAATCAACATGCAGCAAGTTGAAGCCGAATTCTGATGTCACCGGCTTACTCAAGAAAACCAAACTTATAATTTAGAATGAGGCACCGATGACCAACAAACATTGCTTTGAGGCACTCGACAGGATTCTAAGAGATGTTATGAAACATCCAGATGATCTTTTCGGTGGCTTAGTAGTTGTATTCGGTGGAGATTTCAGGTAAATTTTGCGAGTTGTTCCTGGTGATAGCAGATATTATATTGTAAATGCCTCTCAGTACTCTTCGAGACTGTGGGATTCATGTGAGGTTCTAAAGGTCACAAAAAACATGCGATTGCTGGTAAACTGTAAAAATTTCTGGTTACTAACATATGAATTGTTCTGTTATGTTGTTCTTTTTAATTAACACCTTTTTTTCCTATTCATTCCGGATCATCAGTTGCTGAGGTTAGTGAAACTAAAGATTTTGCCGAGTGGATACTACAAGTTGGTGATGGGGTGGGTTGGCGAACCCGATGATGGCAAGGTAGACATCAAGCGACGATGACATACTTATTCGTGAAGTAAGTAATCTATTTCCACCATCGTGAAGCACATATCCTTCCCTTTTGGATCACTTAGCCGATTCAACTCTAGATCCGGAATACTTCCATCACCGTGTTGTTCTTGCACTGACTAATGAAATGGTTAATGAGATTAATGACAATGTCATGTCCAAAATGCCTGGAGATTACGTGATCTTTGAGTCTTGATAGCATAAGCAAGACCGAGTCGAAGCGGTGAATGGCGAAATTATTCTCGTTGAATTCACGAACTTTATTAATTGCTCGGGACTACCTAATCATATAATAGTGCTTGAGTTGGATGCATGATCATGCTTTTGAGAAATATTGACGGACTTACGAGTTGTTCAATGGAACAATGCCTATAGTAACTAATCAGGGGAAACATATCATAGAAGCAAGAATGATATCTGGAATGAATGCCGATCAAAAGGTTTTCATCCCTAGGATGACGATGAGCCCATCTGATGAGATTAAATTTCCTCTAAGTTTTGATAGGATCTGATTTCCTATATCCGTCGCTTTAATGACGATAAATAAAGGTCATGGGCGACTCTCTCTCATGTCGATCTCTACCTACCTTCTCTGTATTGACCACGGACAATTGTATGTTGCTCTTTCTAGAGTTACAAGTAGAAAGGGATTGAAAGTACTCATATGTGATAGCGATAATGAAGGTAAGGCGTCTGACACGACAACTAATGTGTTTTACAAAGAAGTTTTCGATAAATTATGAGGTAAATTTATTTTTTCATATACATTAGTTAACTTGCATATTTTCGTTGATGTTTTATGTTTCTCAATTTATAACACAACTAAGTGTATATCCTTATACTTTTACATGTACAAATGCCTTCATACGAAGTCAAGTCTTACCAGTAATTTACTAGATTTTACTCATTGCAAAACTATTATTCTTGTACTTCAAGAATTTGTTATTCTTACAAACTATGATCCTCATATTATACATTGTTTTTTTGACCCACCTTAAATATACTAATTTTCACTATAGGATTCTTCAAAAAAATTAATTGCTATGAATCCTCTAAGCATAAGATCGTCATCTAGCTTAAGTGTATGATAATGCTTATGAGATATATAGACCAAACTACCGATTTGTGAAATGGAACAAGTCTCATAGTTACTAATGTTAGAAAGCATATCATTGAGGCAAATATAATATCGGTAATCCACACAACCCAAAAGGTTTTTCATTCAAATTGTTATGGTGAGCCCATTCGACAAGACGAAGTTCCCTATCAATTTTTATAGAATATAGTTTCACATATCGTCTATTTTGCAATGACCATAAACAAAAGTCCTTGGCAATCTTTCTCACACATCGGCCTCTACAACCTCACCCGTATTCAAACGTGATCGATTACATGTTCTCTCCTACGGTTACTAGGAAGAAGAGATTCAATGTATTTATATACGACGAAGATGGTAAAACGTATGACATGATTTGCTCATTAACTTTGACATTTTATTATATGATATATTCATGTCTTATTTTGAATTTGGCTTCCATGCCCCGTCGAGTATCGACGGGCCATTAACTAGTTAATATATTATGTAAAGCACAAGGGGCTAAACCCCACTAGTACGTGGAATTAGTTGTATTTTAGCCAGTTTATATTTCATTGTTATTTTTTATATATTGTCTACATATATAGTTTTTATCAAATTTCATATAAATTTATCTACAAAAATCCGAAAAATACTTTGAACATATATTTGAATTCGTCGTGACAAGACGAATCCATAGATACCAATCTTGAGTAGTATTATTTCAAAAAATCATTTTATTAATTAAAATAAAATATAAATTTATTAAATAAGATAAAATGAATTAATGAAAATTTAAAAATAGAGTATTTATTAAATAAATTCAATCTACGTGAAATTTTTTTGGAATTAGTTGCATTTTCAACCAGTATATCTTCCACTATTTATTTTTTGTATGTCTGCTGCATATATAGTTTTTATTAAATCTAATATAAATTTATTCTACAAAACTTCAAAAAATATTGTGAACATATATTTGAATTCACCGTGACAAGACACATCTATAAACACCAATCTAGATGATTATTATTAATTAAATAAATTATTTTATTCACTAAAATAAAATATATATTTATTAAAGAAGATAAAATAAAATGATGGAATTTAAAAAATATAGCATTTATTAAATATTTAATACTCCACCCATCTATTTAACAAGAGATTAATAGATATTTAGATTTTCAATTATAAATTTTGATTCTACGATTGAGCAATGTCCGAATAGGGGGGCGAGAATTTTGTTTCATGATGTTTTACCAGGTTAAACGTGAGGCTAATGTTTTAGCGCTCAGATTATCAGCTGGGTGTTCTTATATAATATAACTAGAACATGAGCGTGTCATTGTGGCATCTAATTACAAATAATAATAAGAGTATACGAAGGTAAGTGCAATCGTTGTTTCTGATAACGAATTGTCTTTTTTAGTTGAATTAAGATTTTGGATAGTGCGAATTGATCTGTTCCAATTTGATTAAAGAAGATGGAGAAGAAATATTGGTTATCGTTTTTTTTTTCTTCAATGATGAATTGATTTTGTTGGAGTTCGATTAGGATTTTGAATTTATTGGAGATGACATATTGAGATTTTTTAATGATGAATTGATTCTGTTGGGGTTGATTTAGGGCTTGAAATTTAATTAGAGAAGACAAATTGAGTTTTTTTTAATGATGAATTGATTTTGTTGGAGTTTGTGTTAGGGCTTAGAATTAGAATGAATAAAACATATTGGTTTTTTTGTAATTAAAGTCTAATTTACATGCGTATCACAAATCGATTCAATTTAACTTAAATTAAGAATTCAATTGCACAACTCTAATAGTTGTGCACTTATATATATAATAAATAAATATTAGCATTTACACAACACACTACGTGTGTTAGATGTTTTTATATAAACCAATGAAGCTGTGATTGAAAAAAAAAAGAGAAAATATTGAAAAATAATAAATAAAAGGGAGAAACTTACATGATGGGATTGAACCTGCACCTTCTCTTGAAACAATGACACGATATGCGTGCGATTCCAATTGAATTAGTAAGATTTTAATTTGAATTACAAATTTAGTGAAACTTTTTGAATTATTATACTACTTTGAATATACTGTAATATATAAAGTTGATGGGCTAAATCGACCAGATTCATTCAAATTCCAGCCATCCTATGTGAAATGTTGATACGGATGAGCAGAGTCCGAATAGGGGGCGTATTAGTGTTGTTTCTAGGGATCATGAGGCCAATGTTATTGCTGCTTGGTGATTTGTTTTATGTATGGTTGCTGAAAATGCGGAAGGTTGGCCAGCCGAATTAAGAACAAAATTTGTTCGAGATTTTGAGTGGCAACATGTAGTAATTGAAAGGGATTGTTCTTTGGTGATTAGATATCTTAAATCGACAAATTTTAGCTTTGCCCCTTTATTTCACTTTTCAAAGAAATTCAGGTATTTGATGGAGAATTAAGCTTTGCCAAGTGAAACGTGAGGGTAACGTTTTAGCACATATATTATCGGTGTTCTTATGATGCTGTTGGTTTGGTATATTTGTATTATCCACACCAAGATCGTTTTAGCATATATTATTATAGTGGTATATATGTTACTAGACATGCTTTTTTCAGTTCCAGGATATAGAAGAGATACACATGAGCTAATTGGTGGTGTGTTGATCTTTACATTTCTATCAACAACATTTTACACGTGAAGACTTTCAAGTTCCTTTTCTTTATGTATAAGATTTGATCGGTAGGATGAGGTATAAGGGTTCTCTTCTCTACGGTCTCTATCCGGAAGAAATTTGGTTCTATCAACCCGAATTCAACCCGTCTTGAAATAATGATGTTCAGGTCCGGTCTAGCATATACCCGAACCCGTTCCACACCTTTGTTACAAGACCCGAGCGCAATATTTTATGATTAAGTTAGTAAAAAGTACATTTTTCTCCGGTCTGGAGGTGAGTCTGCATAGATACTCCATTCGATCTTCGCTCTACTTTCTACGGATCCATAGCAACGACTGGGGATCTAATACTCTCTAGGTGGGGAAACTCAGTCCGATCTTCTCTCTACTTTTTTTATTTCAGTTTTTTAGATTATAAAATTACAAAACAATATAGGGTAAATTTATTTTTTATGCCAAGTTAATGCGTATCAAGGTTGTGTTACCTGCGCATGAATCCAGATAGGAGGACCTTTGGATCTATGCTTAGTCCCTTCAACTGATCTTCTAAGAATGTTCTATGAATCGTGTAATAGACGTGCTCTTTTCAGTTCCAGAAGATAGAAGAGACACACATGAGCTAATTGGTAGTGTGTTGATCTTTACATGTCTATCAACAACATTTTTACATGTGAAGACTTTCAATTTCATTTTCTTTATGTATAAGATTCGATCGGTAGGATGAGGTATAAGGTTTCTCTTCTCTACGATCGAAATAATGATGTTCAGGTCTGGTCTGGTACTCGAACCCGTACCATACCTTTGTTACAGGACTCGACCGCAACATTTTATGATTAAGTTAGTAAAAACTACATTTTCTTTCCGGTTGGGGGGGGGGGGTCTGCATATACTCTCTGGGCGGGGAAACTCTCTTCGATCTTCTCTCTACTTTCTTGATACATAACGGGCCTGGGGATCTGATACTCTCTAGGTGGGGAAACTCTCTTAGATCTTCTCTCTACTTTCCTGATCTCAATAACGAGCCGGGGGAGGGAGGGGATCAGCTGATACTCTTTAGGCGGGGAAAATGTCTTCGATCTTCTTTGTACTTTCTTGATCTCCATGACGGGCTGGGATTTGGGGGGGGGGGGGACAGTTACTCTCTAGGTGGGGAAACTCTCTTCTATCTTCTCTTTACTTTCTTCATCCATAACGGGTAATTTTTGTGTCTTTGGTGGGGTGACGCATACCACCGCGGGGTTGCTGGGAACCGGTGGGTTGGAAAAAACAATCGTAACATGTGAAATTATGTTTGTATAATATTTGTGTGTGTGTGTGGTGGGGTGACCACATATCACCGCGAGATTGTTGGGAACAACCCTATTGATTGTGTTGTATACTTTTGTATTTTATTTTGATTCCGTTTGAGGGATAGATTTTTTGTAAAAAAATATGTACCTGTTACTAATTAACAAGTCAGGTACGATAGGACCCTATTTTACATTCTCTATAGTTAACATAAATAAACACTCAATGATATAATATTGGATGAAGAATGACTACCGACCGACACCACGACCAATGTTGTCTACAAGGAATTTTGACTATCTTATTTTCTCGATTAATTTATTTAATCATCACATATTTATTTCTTATTAAAAGTAAACTATACCGTGGCATCATCACGGGTTAGTACTAGTACAAACTTTATCTTTGAGAAACCTGTTAAACATCACATATGTAACTTCAAACTTGGTGCGTATAATAAGCATGTATTATAATTGCATTATCTACATTTCAATTCATGTTATCTTTGTCCTAAGAAATGCAATGTCTGTAACAAAATATGTGATGTTTCATCTGGTCTCTCTGGGAAACGGCATCTCGCAAAAGTTACTATAATAATAATAATAATAATATTAATGATGGCAAATTCAATACATTTACCCCCATTAAATTTGGACTATTTGCTTATTCGTATCACAATTCCAAAGAAGTAAATACAAAGCCAAAATCTATTTTTAAGTCGACCAACCATAAATTTATTCGAGCTTGATTTCAATTTACATCACATTTGACTCTAATGTTGTAGCAGCCCAAAATTTCATAATTCGAATTTTAACGTTTAGAACTAACGGAGCGCTAGATGGGATTCGTAAACATTATTGACCCAACATTTGTGACTTATAACATTGATGAGTCGATTTTACATCGTTTCATTTGGTCTTTTTTACCCTCTTATTGCAATTCTCAAGTATAGTTTTTATGTGTTTTATTAGTGTTTTCGTGTTTTGTAGGTATTTGGCTAAACCGTGTGATTTGGAGGCAAAAAGATGCATTTTATATGCATTCACGAATCTGAGTTCAATACCTCAAGCGGATGCGAAGCAGGCGGAATACCAAAAATACCAAAATTGGAGTCAAAGTGCGGATCGGGGTCCACCAGGGTACCTGGCGTGCGCCAGGTGCCTTACTGGCGTACGCCAGGTCTGTTTTTATATATATACTAGTACTAACCCGTGGCGATGCCACGGTATAGTTTACTTTTAATAATAAATTGAAATGTGAGGATTAATTAAATTAATCGAAAAAAAAAAGATAGTCAAAACTCCCTGTAGACAACGTTGGTCGTGGTGTCAGTCGGTAGTCATTCTTCATCCAATATTATATCATTGAGTGTTTATTTATGTTTATAAAATGTAAAAATAGGGTCCTACCATACCCGACTTGTTAATTAGTAACATGTACATATTTTTTTACAAAAAAGTCTATCCCTCAAACGGAACAAAAATAAAATACAATAATATACAACACAGTCAATAGGGTTGTTCCCAACAATCTCGCGGTGATATGTGGTCACCCTACCCCACACACACACACACACACACACAAATATTATACAAACGTAATTTCACATGTCACGGTTGTTTTTTCCAACCCAACGGTTCCCAACCCCATGGTGGTATCGTCCTTAAGACACAAAAATTATTATTCTACGAACATAATTTCACATGGTACAGTTGTCCCCCCGGGGCCCGTTATGGATGAAGAAAGTAAAGAGAAGATAGAAGAGAGTTTCCCCGCCTAGAGAGTATCAGCTGATCCCCGCCCTCCCCGACTCGTTATGGAGATCAGGAAAGTAGAGAGAAAATTTAAGAGAGTTTCCCCACTTAGAGAGTATCAAATCCCCAGGCTCGTTATGGAGAGAGAAGATCTAAGAGAGTTTTCCCACCTAGAGAGTATCAGATCCCCCAGGCCCGTTATGTATCAAGAAAGTAGAGAGAAGATCGAAAAGAGTTTCCTGCTGAGAGTATATCGGACTTCCACCCACCCTCCGTCGGAAAAAAATGTAGTTTTTACTAACTTGATCATAAAATGTTGTGGTCGGGTCTTGTAACAAATGTATGGAACGGGTTCGAGTATATACCAGATCAGACCTGAACAACATTATTTCGAACGGGGTTGGAATTCGGGTTGGATAGAACCAGTCCTTCCGGCCGGATATCGCAGAGAAGAGAAACATTATACCTCATCCTATCGATCGAATCATATACATAAAGAGAAGGAAATTGAAAGTCTTCACATGTAAAAAGTTGTTGATAGACATGTAAAGATCAACACACCACCAATTAGCTCACGTGGAAGATTAGTTGAAGGAACGATGTCAAGCATAGATCCAAAGGTCCTCCAATATGAATTCATGCCCATTAAGAAAATTAGTGTGTGGGTGGCGATTTTGATGAAATTATGGGATTTAGAAGATTTGATTGATCACATTTATAAATAGTTGTAAAGGTTGATTATCATTGGCAGAATTATGTAACCAAAATTAGATTAAAATTGTAAAGGTAACAGAACCAAATGCGCATCGATCAACTTGGCATCAAAAATAAATTTACCCTGATTATAATTGTTTTGTAATTTTTTAATCTAAAAAAATAAAATAATTTCTCACATTGATTTGAGGCCAAAGTACCATAGCTAGAATTGATAATACAAACTGGTTTTTATAATATATGGATAGATCTCATCTTCACATGCCTAAAATTGAAAATTAATTTATTACTTTATTCTTTACCTTCTCACCTCTTATATTTTATTCACTATCTCCTACGACTATTCATTATTTTTCATACATAAGTATTTAGAGAAAAGTTGAAACCTAAATTCAAAAATAAAAAAAAAACCGTAGAGAGTTAATACAACTTAAAATGTATTAATTTCTTTTTACTTTAATTTTGTAATAGAAAATGTCCAAGTAATTAGAAAGCGCTCCAAGTATCATTTATGCACATGCGGATCATGTGTGCTTCAAAGTAAACCATCAACTTTAGAATATAGTAGAAAAACATACGAAAGTGCCAGAATAACCGAAAGTGTGCAAATGGTATGGTCGTGTATATGTATATATGTATGTATGTATGTATGTATGTATGTATGTATGTGTGTGTGTGTGTGTGTATGTACATACATACATACATATATATACATACATATACATATATACATATACATATATTATATTATATTATATTATATTATATTATATTATATTATATTATATTATATTATATTATATTATATTATATTATGGTTAAGCTTATATTAGTTGATTTTACAAAAATCAACTCGTCAGACCCGTTTGAAAAACAAAGAAGTATCAACCTTCACCAACATGATCTAATGGCGAAGGATATGTGATCTTAACCATTGCAGTGATTGGGTCCTATGCATAAAGATCTCTTCGAACAATTTCATATGGACCTCGTCGTCATTTGTTCGATTGACTTTAGCCCCCCTCCAACACACAATAACCATAAGTTTCCTGATGATTTCAACCTTGACCTTGAATCCACCATATTTGTAAAATAACAAATATAAGTACATAATAGAGAAATTCACTCACGTCTTTTAAATGATCAAGGAGGTGCGGGCATGATATCGTATTTGCTACCCTTCAGTATAACTGGTTATATATGTTTTAAGTGTCCAATAAATACGACAACTAATCTACTGAATGGTTTCTCATTGACTCCCACTTGCACCTCTCATTAATTACCTCTCTAATATTACGGTCAAAGGCCTAAAAAACAAATTATATTATTCATGGAGGCCTTATCCTGTGGCAATGCAACGACATAAATTGCATTGAGTATAAAAAAAATGGATGGCAATACGGAGTACAATTTAATAACGCAAACATAACGCTACCTCCAAATTTTGTTAAACACCTACTTGGAAACCAAAATAGCGGTGAATTCAGTTCATGAGTTAAAATTATAGTATTATTCTTAAAGTTGAGTTCCAAGGTTGCAAATATAAAATTCTTTGAGTTAAAATTATAATATTATTCTTAAAGTTGAGTTCCAAGGTTGCAAATATAATTTTTTTTTTGAGTTCCAAATTAGGAATCCTTTTTTTGAGGATTTTACCACAAAACGTGATTTACTATTCAAATTAAAGTTTTCAAGTTGTAATTATCTCATTTTCAAAGTTGGTTTATACATCGAATTTAGTTGTCAAGTTCAAATTACGTACCCCATTCTTAGAGAATATTTCCATACATTGTGGTTTACTCTTTCAATAGAGTCCTAAAGTTGTAGTTACCTCATTATTAGAGTTGGTCTGAGTTCCAAATGTGCAACTAATTATTCCAAATAATGAGATTTACCTTTCAATATAGTCTCCAAGTTATAATTATCATATTTTTGTAGTTGGTTTGCTCGTCAATTTGAGTTTTCAAGTTAGATTGACCACATTTTTATAGTTGAGTTTATATATACTACCAATTGAGTCGAGTCCATAAGTTGGAAGTACCCTTTCTTTAAATAAGTTCTTCATATAGCATGGTTTAGTCTTCGAATGTAGTCCCCAAATTGTAATGATAACAATCTTAGAGTTTGTTTACCCCTCGACTTGAGTTCTCAAATGATATTATCATATTCTTAGAGTATTTTACCACATAAAGTGACTTACATTTCTAATATAGTTTTACGTTTAAATGATTTCAATCGTAGAATATTTTTACCGTTTGAAAAAAAATCCTAATTCGGAATTATCTCATTGTTAGATTATTTTCAAATAGCATGGTTCATCCTTGCATTAGAGTTCCCAAGTTGAATACTAATTGAGTTGAGTACATAAGTTGGAAGTACCCCTTATTTGAATAAGTTCTTCATATATATAGCATGGTTTGGTCTTCGAATGTAGTCCCCAAATTATAATTATAACAATCTTAGAGTTTGTTAACCCCTCGACTTAAGTTTTCAAACGAAATTATCATATTCTTAGAGTATTTTACCACATAAAGTGGCTTACGTTTCTAATATAGTTGTACGTTTGAATGATTTCAATCGTAGAATATTTCTACCGTTTGAACAAAATTCCTAATTCAGAATTATCTCATTGTTAGATTATTTTCAAATAGCATGGATCATTCTTGCATTTGAGTTTCCAAGTTGAATTATATTATTCTTACAGTTGTTTTGACCTTCAAATGGAATTCTCAATTAAGAATTACTTCATTCTTAAAGTTGAGATTAACATTTGAATTGACTTTCCAAGTTAAAATTATCTCATTGTTAAAGTGTGTTTACCCTTTGAATTGAGTTCTTGAGGAATTTATGTATTTCTTCCAATAATTTTATCATATAGTGTGGTTTACTATTCAAATAGAGTTCTCAAGTTGGATTTATCCTTTTTTTTTACTTGATTTTAACTTCAAATTGAGTTTTCAAATTGCAATGATCCCATTCTTAGAATTTTGTTTGCTTTCACGTTGAGCTTCCATATAGGAACAATCTAATTCTAAAATTTGAGCTTACCGTTCGAACTTATAAGTTTTCAATTTTTTTTATCTCGTTGTTATAGTTGATTTGTCATACGAATTGATTTCCCTAGTTAGAATTATCTCATTTTTTTAGTTGAGTTTACTTTCGAATTAAGTTCCTGTGCTTGAATCATTACTTCATTAGAGTATTTTTCCCATATAATATGCTTTATTATCCGAATAGAGTTTCCAAGTTGTAATTATCTCATTCTTATAGTTTGTTTGACCTTGGAATTGAGTTCCCACGTTCGAATTATCTCATTCATAAAGTTGAATTTTACTTTTCAAGTTGAGTTTCCAAGTTTGGATTATCCCATTCATAAAGTTCGTTTACGCCTCGAATTGAGTTCCTAAATTGAAATTATCTCTTACTTAACCATATCAGATTTTTCAAAATTGACCCCTGCTAAATGGTTCTTTGTTTAGATTAGTACTTACATTTCAAACAATTACAAATGATTCCAAATTTATAATGTAGTTTGAAATTAATTACAACAAACCCAAAAAGTCAAAGATTATCTAATTTTATTTAATTTTATAATAATTTTTTCTATTTTAACTTTTCTTTTAGCCTTCTCCTATAATTTCAAATATTCAACACTTTTTTCTATTTTATGCTATTCAAATATTCAACACTTTTCTTTTCAATTTATATCTTATAATTGGTGTATATGGATTCGTTTCGTCGCGATGAATCCAAATACATGTTCAAACTATTTTTCGAAGTTTTGCAGATAAAGTTATATGGGATTTAATAAAAACTATATATGTAGTGAACATACTAAAAATATAAATAGTGGAAGTTATAAGGTGCATTGCACTGTAAAGAATAAAATGTTCCATGACTTATTTTTCAATTTTAGAATTTAAACAACCAATAGATCTCATTTAACAATTTGCTTTTTTATTTTAATATATAAATAATTTATTTAATTAATAATAATATATAAGATTGGTGTCTATGGATTAAATCTTGTCGTGGTGAATCCAAATATATATTCAAAATATTTTGAGTTTTGCGATAAAGTTATATGTGATTTAATAAAAGCTATGTATCTGATTAACATACCAAAAATATATAGTACACTTCTAAATTACTATTTTCTTTTTGATATAATTTTGTGAATAAAATTACATGAAATTCAAAGAGACATGCCACATAGGATTTTGCACATGTGGTATGCCTCTGATCGGGTTTAGCCCCTTGTGCTTTACATCATATATATACATATATATATATATATATATATATATATATATATCTATATATATATATATATATATATATATATATATATATATCACGATTCACGATTTGTACAGAGATTCGCGTCCACGATACTTTTTTCCTCTTTACTCAAAAAAACCTTAGATTTCATACTTGGGCAATTCCTTCACCATCTATTACTGGAGAATTGAACCCGATTTACATTGTTGTTCGAGATTGTCAATTTTCAATAAATTGGTTATATTTTACCGATTGATTTAGGGATTTGGCATCCTCCAAGCGTAGTGATAGCCTTTTGGTAACAATTTCTCCTTTTTCATACTCCCCCCGTCCTGCAGAAATTAATACATTTGTCATTTTTAGCCGTCCCAAAGAACTTCATACATTACTAAAAAAAGAAGCTACCCCACAGCCAACAAATAATAAACAATCTCAACTTTACACTCAAATTATACATTTTGCCACTAAAAGTACAATTTTCCCCACATTTTTTATATTCTATCATTACTTTAACTTTTCGCATAAAACTGCGCGCTAACCCTAATGTATGAATTTCTCCGGGACGAAGGGAGTAGTTTAATATTATTGATGTTTGATTGTTTAATTATTTCTTGCTTACTGGTGATGAGCATGAGTAGCTAGACACCCCTTTATGGGGTGGTGATGATTCAATGCATGCTAGTTAAGGTTTATACAATTCAATAACAAGTAAGATGGGATTTACTCTGTACCTTTTTTATTAAATGCGTATGTAGTTATGTGTATTGTGTTTTACCCACAAAATCATCAAAGGATTATGCAAATGATTTACCAACAAAATGTCTAGAGATTGCAATGTTCGTAGCAAACACATAACTGCATTAGCTTATTAATTGTAGATTGGTGGAATTGACGCCTTCGCTAATGCTATATGTTTTGTAGAACAAACTTAGTTAGCTCATTGTCATAGTCATTTGTACTTTATATGATATAAGGTGTCTGCCTAGAGAGACTAGAGCAGTGTAATAATCGTTAGGACGTGTCCCAGTGATAACTAGAGTAAATCGACATCGTTATTATTGCATCTATTCCTGCTAGCTAGCATCGATTATTCATTACCACTCTGTAATTTGATAACTTATATTGATAAGATCGATATACATGTGTTTGATTTCTTTGCGTTCAGAGTTAGAGTAAGATTAGTAATTAGAAATCGCTGCCAAAGCAAAAAAACCTTTTACTACTTTCCTGTGATAATTATATTCCATGAAAAGAACAAAGCTTAGTTAAGTCCTGAGAGATCGACCTCGGGGTTAACTTCATTGCACTACAAGTTTTCGTAGTGTTGGGAATTAACTCTTGGCTTAAACAAATTTAAAATATTGATTTGACACATCAAGTTTTTGGCGCAGCTGCCGGGGACTTAACTCCTCTGTTTGATTTACGGACTGTATATATTAGTTAGTCTTTGTTATTTGCTTTTTCTTTTTTAGCGTAGATTGTTTTTGCGGAACTACTTTATTTTCTTTTGTGTGTGTGTACAGAAGCGTATGGATTACTTGTATTGCTATGAGTGTGGAATGGACGGTCATGTTGCAGCAAATTGTGCAGATAGGTACCCGCTCTGTCATTTTCGACAGGTTTCTGGAGAGAAACTCGATGGAGCATGGTGTAGATAGGTACCCGCTCTGTCATTTTTCTATCCACCATAGGAACCATGGTTTGACATTGGGAGAGCTCATGTGGAGTTCTACAACAGTATAACAGGTGAGTGCCAAGAAATGGTGGATAGAGCCGCAGGAGGAACGATTATGACTTTGACTCCTCAGATACTTGAGGGGACGATCAACTGTCTGGCTTCCGAAGCCTCAACTTCTGAAATCTTCCGACTAGCAGCCCGGTTGCTAGCTATTTATGACCAAGAAGATGCTGATGAGCTGGCACAAGATGAGAACACTACCGCCACCATGCGAAGAAGAAACCCCGTTTGATTGAAGGATTTGTGAGTAGCGATCGATGAAGTCATGGAGGAGGAGACGTCCACCGAAGTGACCGACGAGGAGACTGAACCACCCGTTTCCGACTATTTGGAGATGGAGCAGACACTTGATACCACCTAGATGACACCACCGGATTCACTTTCCGCTCCCCCACCTTCCAGTGATATGTACATACCAGCTCCAACTCACACACGAGACTGGGTAGGGAGTTTCGACCCCCTTTGTCGTTTTTACTTTCCCCTTGATTCCCTTAGTTTTATATTAGTTTTTGATTTATCTAATTTTAGTTTGCAGGGAATCATGGAAAATAGGATGAGAGGAGCTTAGGATGGCTCCCAATTGCTGAGCTTGGCGGGAAGGATACAAGGGATTCGTTCCCGTTCGATAATAGATAGCAGCAGCCGCACGTTTCAGGGAAGTACATGTTCAGCTTTCTTTCTTTCTAGTCTATTCACTAGAGACCAGATCTAGTCTAGGTTTGGGGAGGGAGGTATCTTTCATATATGTGTCTATCGTGTGTGTCTTTTTCCCGTTCGAGTGATTTTCTGTTGTGTCTAAGTCTGACTCCCAAGTCGAGCGTCTATTGCATGAGTTAAACCTGTTTGATGCTTGTGTTTTGATTGATCTTTCATTAGTAGTAGTTGGCATATTTTAAATTCTTTACGTTTGTTTCGCTTGTAATTAGAAAGTCTGTTCTAATTCTGTAGTCCAATAAGCTTATGAGTAAGCCTAGCCGATGAAAAAATATTGTACCGGCAAAATTTGTACTTGTTGTAGGAAATATGGTAGGTATCTGTGGGTATGGAAGTAGTGAAGAACAAAAACAGGGCCGAGAAGAGTCAATAGTTTGACTATCTCTCCATAAGACTTTATTGCCCTTCTGATTGCACGGGTTGCTTGCAACAGTCTTCCAGGATAAAAATTCTCTTAAACGTCTAGGTTGCACTCCGACTGCCGAACCTTAGTTTGAGTGTGTAAGGATGCATAAAAGAGCAGGAGGAAAGAAACAAGTAGGGAATGTGATGTGTGATCTTGTGAAGAACTTCTCCACATATTTATACTTGTTTGGTGATCTTTCCCAAGAGTTACATACTTCTACTAAAGGTGTTAACTCTTCATTTAATAGACACAAGTTGAAAGGGACACAATTCTTTAACTTAAAGGAAGTGTCTATTCATGAAAAGACCAGGAAAATTTCGAATTTTCGGAGGAAATTGCGCCTGTTCAGGCAACAACAGGGCTCACTGCGGTGGGCCCCTACCTCACAGCGGTCGACATTGGACAGAAACTTTATGTCCAATGCTGACAGAGGTAAGCTCCCTTTTCATTAGGGCTCACCGCGGTGAGCTCCCAGCTTTCCTCCCGAATTCGATTTTTCTCCTTTCTTTTCGATCACTTTGCTCTTAAACCCGAATTTTAGCACATAGGATTACGAATCCTCATGTTTAAGATGACTGAACTCATTCATGTATTGATCAAATACACTTAATGCATTAATCACCCTTTCACCACTTGGCGATTTTAGTGACTTAATACATGAACTGTAATTCGTTTTAACAACGAGATACACGCTTACACGGAATGCTTGTGTTGGGCCCCATTGACCAATTCATCGATTGAATTGAAAGCTCAGTCACTCACTAAAATTCCAACAATCCCCACATGAAAGAGAATTGATGCACATGCACCTTACCAGCGGATTATAATAGTATCAGGATAGATATCTTTCGGCTTTGAATCTTCCCTAGTGGAATACTTTCGGATATACTTGCCACGCGGTGGACGTGATGCCTTGAACCGGTCGGCATTTTGTGTATACCAAGACAAAATACCCACACTAATATAACCCTGTACTCGTTTCAGGTTCTTATCATTTGTCCGTTTTGGCCATGGACACGCCTGGTTTCACAACGGTGTTTCTAGTTTGAGGTGGCCAGTCCTCACACTTGCATAGGTGACTTCTCAACAAGAGTATCTTGCCAATACCCCATTTGAACTTCAAACTTTGAGAATCATTAAGAGTTCCATGAACTCACCCTTTACCCATTCTGCTGGTAGCACTTATGTCTTACGCGGGAATAAGCTTTGGAGTTATAGTCACAAGTGACATAATCCGAAGTGCTCATACTTCTTAGTGTTGTAAAAACACCCTCAAAGCGCTCGATGAATCCTTACAGCTTAGTTTTCCACATTGAACCAAATTCTTGGGATCTCCAGTCAGTATGGTTAGGTTACCACTGCAAGGATTCTTTAAGACATGGGTTCTAACCCCATTCCCCTAGATCAGCAATATTGTCTTTAGATTTCACATAATCCAAAGAAATAACACCCGTTAAGAGCAATTCTCTAATGGTCTTATGTCTACGACGTATGTGTCTAGACTTTCCATTGTACATGTTACTTCGTGCCCTTCCAAGTACAGATTGAGTGTCGCAGTTAATAGTTACTGAAGGCACGGGTTTATCCCAACAAGGGATATCTTCCGAAACTCACGGAGCCACTCCACTTCTTCCCCAGCTTTGTCTAAAGCAATAAACTCAGATTCCATGGTAGACCTGGAAATCAGGGTTTCTTTGGAGGATTTCCAAGACACTGCCCCACCACCAATTGTAAAAACATACCCACTAGTGGACTTGCAGTTCTTAATATCAGATATCCAGTTAGCATCAGAAAATCCTTCTAACACAGCAAGATATCTGGAGTAATGCAGACCATACTTAAGCATGTGCTTCAGATATCTCAATATCCTCTCCAACGCTATCCAATGGTCTTTTCCTGGTTTGCGTGTGAACCTTGCCAACTTGTTGACATGATAAGCAATGTCAGGACGTGTACAGTTCGCAATGTACATTAGGCAGCCAATTACTTGTGCATGCTTATCTTCACATGCATGAGAACCCTAATGTTTAGCAATGTTCTTGCTCATATCCATTGGTGCTTTCAATGGTGATAAGCCATGAACATCAAATCTCTTCAATACCGACGATTGTGAAAGTACCAAATCGTCGGAAGTCTTGGAAATCTTAATTCCCAGGATCACATAAGCGATTCCCATGTCCTTCATATCGAAAAGATTTTTCAACATGGATTTAGTCTCAAAGATTAACTTGTGACTACTACCTGTGATGAACAAGTCATCCACATACAGACAAATCATCATGAAGGAATTGGATTCCCCTTTCACGTAAATGCATTTGTCACATTCATTTATTGAGAATCCTTTTGACAATAATGAGTTGTCAAACTTCTCATGCCATGTTTTAGGAGCCTGTTTAGCCCGTACAATGACTTAACAAGGCGGCAAACTTTGCCCTCTTGTCCTGGAACCACATACCCTTCCGGTTGTTCCATGTAAATTTCTTCCTCCAATTCACCATTGAGGAAAGCCGTTTTAACACCCATTTGATGTATTTCTAAGTCATGCAAACCAGCAATGGCTATAAATACCCTCATGGAAGTTAATCTAGATACAGGAGCGTAAGTGTCGAAGTAGTCTAGGCCTTCCTTTTGGCGGTACCCCTGTACCACCAATCTGGCCTTGTACTTGTCAATTGTTCCATCCGTCTTAAGCTTTCGCTTCAGAATCCACTTGCACCCAAAAGGCTTAATCCCGGGCGGGAGATAATCCAATACCCAAGTGTGATTTTGCAGGATGGACCCAATTTCACTCTCTATGGCTTTGATGAGTCGATATTTTAACGACTCATTTAGTCTTTTTTAACCGTATTTTGTTATGTCTTTAAGCCTTTTTTATAGTGTTTTAGTGCATTTTCACGTTTGGGTATGTTGTGTGTTTTTGTACTTTTTTAGGTGTTTTCAAGTAAAAGGCAAGAAGATGGAGGACCAATGTGCAAATTGAAGCTTATACAAGCTTCTAGAAGCACACTAAGGCCAAGTAGTGGGCCATTACTCCAAGGAGGTGACAAGGAGGTTGAGAAAAGGGAGTGAAAATAGGAAGAAGTGGGAAAAATGGGAGTTTCCCCGGATGGGAGGCTCACCGCGGTGAGCTCCATCAACACGGAGGCTCACTGCGGTCCAGAAGACCAAAACAGAACACGAATAGTCTCGAAGAGAAGCATACCGCGGCGAGCCAGGAAGCCAAAGAAAGCTCACCACGGCGAGTGCTACCATGACCAGTTCAACCCATGATTTCTGACAGTTTTTTCCCATGATTTCAAATTTCTGCTTCCTTGGTTCTATAAATAGGTCACTTATATTCAGTCATTTTCATATCTTCATACCTTCTAAGTTTATTTTCTTTCAATTCAAGCATTGTAAACACTCTAGAGATTCAATCTCTCTTTCAATTGAAGTATATTTCCTTTCAGACGATCTCTTGTCACTGACGTATCCAGGTATAAATCGTACAATTACTATTTACTTTGTACGTGACAGGTTGTTACCTCTGATTATTGAATCTTGGTGTATTGGTGTGAATTTGTTAGTGTCTTAATCATTAATTATGCTATATTCGTATGATTGCATAGCTCGTGACAGGCTCTTTGTAGTGATTATGTACTTGTAGCCCGTATTTGGTTGCACTAGCAATGGCAAGGTGATGAACTGCAACTAGGTAACCTTAATTGGTCCTCTCATATCTGCACACTTCATGAAAGGATTTGTTTACTTCATTGTTTGTAGAATTGCATGATCTAGGTATTACCTTGTCTTGTGATTGTTAGATTTTATTCTAGGGTTGAAGTATCACAATCCACACACACTACATGTTTACAACCAACACAAGCGAGTCTATTCTATTGAACTAGCTTAATCAATTTCTTGAGAGAACGACCATGTGGTTAAAATCCTTGTCTGTCTATAACAATCGCTTTTTCTACTTTTGTTACTATAAGTAGTAATTTATGAGCCAACGACTATAAGAAAAGGCGCTTCCCGGGAGGCAACCCGGAGGTTCAGGAATTCGAGCTTGAAGAGCACCCGTATAGTGAAATGGAAGAGTCGAGCACATGACTATAAACCTTTGCAACTTTACTGCTTTGCATATAGATATAGGAGCATTTCATCGTACAAACAATGCATTGCATTTAGAATTAGGTTGCATACAGCATACATGCATCTTTTATATATATATATATATATATATATATATATATATATATACATGTATATATATATATATATATATATATATATATATATATATATACATGTATATATATATATATATACATGTATATATACATATAGAATTAGGTTGCATACAGCATACATGCATCTTTTATATATATATATATATATATATATATATATATATATATATATATATATATACATGTATATATATATATATATACATGTATATATATACATGTATATACATGTATATACATGTATATACATGTATATATATATATGTATATATATACATGTATATATATACCTGTATATCTATACATGTATATATATATATATATATATGTATATATATATATACACACACATTTTTGCTGTGAAGCAGGGCCGAGCTAGGAAAAAGAGTAATCTCACCGCGGTCTGGAAAGAAAGAATACTTTCGGATCTTTTTGGACCATGGCAGTACCTAATTCCAGCCTCATGGCGAGCTCTGACGGGTAGAAAACAAGATGACCCCCCCTTTCTTCTTCACTTTTCAAACCCCATTCCCGTTTTCTTCCCCAATTTTTGAGATTTTGCCCAATACTCCACCATTCCACCTGGGTAATAGACCATTGCGAAGGTAGTAAGTTCCTCTACTACTTGCAAGCTTCATTTGTCTTTTCATCCATCAATTCTTCCGTATTCGAGGTAATTCTTTCTACTCTCCTTACTTTGAAAAACTTGGATTTCTATGCTTGATTATTTTGATTGAGTATGTGACTATGCTTAGAATGTATAGAATTGTCTTGATAAGTCACATTCCTTGTTAGCCTAGTTCGATTATCCGAAGAATGATGTGTTTTGGTGGTGGAAGATTGATATTTGTGTTAGCACTTTCTACTTATGATTTTTACTTTTGTTAGTATTGATGCTAAGTTGAACTTGCTTTCGTATTGGTTGGGAAAATCACTTGTAGTAACAATTGAATGCACTATGGTTTGCACGATTATGCCATACGATAAGGCGTTGTTGTTACTACTTGCAAGAATTGGTTTGGGGAAGAACATGTTGTAGCTACACTTGAATGCACTATGGTATACATGACTATGAGTTAAGATTAGGCATTCGTATTGCTACATGTTGAGATGGGTGCAGTGCTGACATTGTTTGTCCATGTACCATGGCACCCAAGAGAAAGAATGTGTCCAACAAGAAGCAGAAGACAGGAGAAGGAAGCTCCCGTGCTAATGTTGCAGCTCCAAGGATTAATCCGGACGCTTATGGTTTCAAGCTGAGTAGAGAAGCGAATAATTTCAGAATCAAGCACTTCAGCAAACCAAGAAGCATTATAGTGGAGCAAGGGATGAGCATATACGGATATGATTCCCCTGTCACGGAAGCTATTTACAATTTCATAAGGTGGCTAGGATGGCAGAGGCTAACCGGGATGAGGAGAGAGTATAACGCGTCTTTGGTTAGAGAGTTCTACATTAACTTCTCTAATCGAAGCGATGACAGATTTGTACCTATTCGGGGGAAGATGGTCGAGTACACTTCAGACTCCATCAACCAATTTCTTCAAACACGGACCGAGTACAATCCCAGCCGAGACAATGGGATCTTCGACCTGGAAGCAACTTGCAATGACTTGTGGGAAGAAGAGACATTGGAAGCCGTTAGCCACACAAACCTCAATGCACAACGAAGGGTTCGAATGCTGGGCCATGGGCTACTTAACCCACTCGTAAGGGTTTGGGCACATTGGGTTCAGTGTAACTTGATTCCCAACTCCACCTTCACCAAGATGTTTGCTCCTACTGGCTGATTGATAACGGCATTGATCAGGAACAAGTTAGTCAATGCAGAAGACATAATCTTAGCAGAGACATTTGCACCTCGGCATAGCCCTAAGGCGTTAGGTTTTCCTTGTTTGATCACTGAGATGTGTGAGGCCGTAGGAGTGCCAAACATCGTTAAGAATGGTCAGCAGAATGGTTGCTTGGACTTAAAGGAGTTACGAACTATTGAGGCAACCGCGAAAAACTGGATAGCTTTACGGCAAAATTAGGTGAGCGAAGGCTCAGAGGAGGAGAATGATAGCGACTTGATCCACGAGGATGACACAGTCTGCACGAAATATCTGAGAAGAGGCGATGGCGAATGAGGATGACACACTCCGAAGAAGGAGAAGATCTAGCCGCAGATTTTCAGCGGTTGAGTACCCGATTTCAGGAGTGGCTGGAGCCCCAGTTTGAGCATATTGATAGGAGGCAAAGCATGCTAGCCTCCGATTACTCGGAGTTACGGGGGTGCTACCAAGGACTTACTGCAGATTTTAGGAGTGTACATGGAGTATCGCAGCGGTTGGTGAGCACTTGGATCAGTGGGACTCATGTTCTTCAAGTCTCTCACAACACATGTCTATGCCAGACACAAAGGCGACTGAGCGCCTAGCGCGAGTGGAGCATATGCGCAAAGCTCAAATGGATGATTAGCAGCAGCGGTATGGAGGAGGATCGTCTTCGAGACCCCAAGGTCCGCCCTCTTTCCATTGATCATGCCGACCGAGGCATACTACGGGTGGTAACTCTACAACTTACTCTTTTTATTTATTCTTTATGCTAGGGTCTAGCTATTGAATAGGTTTAGGGAGGAAAGTTGTATGTTATTTTGATTAAATGCCTCCGTATGAACTATTTACGCTGCATTGTATATATGTATATATGTGTTCTTTTTTTCTATTTTTAGTTTGGTGGTGTTAAGTGGTATGTTAGCCACCGTTGTAATTATGTGGGGTGGTATGTTAGCCACTTTTGTGTAGTCTTGTGTGAGTCGTCTTTTGGCCTATTTCAAATTTTTTTATGTGTCGCGTTTGAGTTCTTTTAACAAGTCAGTTATCTATTGCGAAAGATAAACCTTTTACTGATGTGATCTTTGATGGACTTTAACTAGTATTAAGGAATTTTCAAAAAATCACTTTAGTCCGTTTCACTTGTTAATAGAAAGTCTTCATATTCTAGCAGCCAAAAAGCAGGTGAGAAGCCTTATTGAGCTGATGAAAAAATATTGTACTAGCAAATGTGTAATTCTAGTAGGATGAGCAAGGAAATCCTTGCGCCACTTCATATACATGTGCACTCATTTTAAAACGGGTATGACGAATGGCATTTTGACTTGTTATCTTGATTCAAGGAAGCAGGTTTGGGAGAATGGTACTACTTCATACTTCATACTCAGGCTCACTCCACTCTATATTTTGAGCATTGGTCAATTTTGAAAAATTGCTTTGTATTGCTTGCTGCCGTTCTAAAAAAAAAAGAAAAAAATCTCCAAGTGTTTTTCCAGGATCACTTGTGATCATTTGAGATCGTGTTGGGCATTCCCAAATACTACATATAAACTAATGTGGGGCTGATTGTGCGTATGCTATGATGGTTGATGGTTATGTTCTCAAATTGCATGCCAAATACTACCTATAAACCAGCGCGTGAGCGATTCTCGTATGTTGTGAGGGTTGATGGGGTGTCCTCCAAACTGACACGCACAAAAGTGCGGATCTTGAGAAACCTATTGGGATACACTTGCAACATTGAGATAAAAAAATGAAAATCTGTGCAAAAAGAGCAAAGCACAAGAAAAAAAAAAAGAAAAATAATACGTGCAAAAAGAGCAAAGCACGAGAACGACAGCTATTTCTATTTCTATGTATTGATTTCGACCCTTTCACTAAAAAGTCCTTTCTGATTCGTTTGAATTGAGTGCAAAAGCATGTAATATTAGTGGCAGCTTTGTGACGTTTGTTGTCACCTTCCTAAGTTAAGTCTTGAGCGATTACCTTTATTTACTGGACACTTCCATAAGAGATACTTGAGTTGCACTTATATTATCCTTTGTGAGGGACTGCTAGGGTAAGTCAAAGTTTTATTTACTTGTGAAACGGAAGATTGTGATCTTTGCTAATCTACTTGCCAACGTTAGAGGGGATACAAGTTTACAGTTTTAGGCTTGACTCTTGCAATAGTTGTTCCGGTAGCTTGTTGATTGAACTCTTCTGTGTTGTGTTGTGTCTTTGTGTTTTTTCTTTTCTAGGACGTTTTAGAGTTTTGTTTGCTCGAGGACGAGCAAAGGTTCAGTTTGGGGAGTTTGATGAGTCGATATTTTAACGACTCATTTAGTCTTTTTTAACTGTATTTTGTTATGTCTTTTAGCCTTTTTTATAGTGTTTTAGTGCATTTTCATGTTTGGGTATTTTGTGTGTTTTTGTACTTTTTTAGGTGTTTTTAGGTAAAAGGCAAGAAGATGGAGGACCAATGCGCAAATTGAAGCTTATCCAATCTCCTAGAAGCACACTAAGGCCAATTAGTGGGTCATTACTCCAAGGAGGTGACAAGGAGGTTGAGAAAAAGGAGTGAAAATAGGAAGAAGTGGGAAAAGTGGGAGTTTCCCCGGATGGGAGGCTCACCGCGGTGAGCTCCATCAACACGAAGGCTCACCGCGGTCTAGAAGACCAAAACAAAACACGAATAGTCTCGAAGAGAAGCAGACCGTGGCGAGCCAGGAAGCCAAAGAAAGCTCACCACGGCGAATGCTGCCAAGACCAATTCAACCCACGATTTCTAGCAGTTTTTTCCCATGATTTAAAATTTTTGCTTCCTTGGTTCAATAAATAGGTCACTTGTATTCAGTCATTTTCATATCTTCATACCTTTAAGTTTATTTTCTTTCAATTCAAGTATTGTAAACACTCTAGAGATTCAATCTCTCTTTCAATTGAAGTATATTTCCTTTCAGGCGATCTCTTGTCACTGACGTTTCCAGGTATCAATCGTACAATTACTATTTACTTTGTACGTGATAGGTTGTTACCTCTCATTACTGAATCTTGGTGTATCGATGTGAACTTGTTAGTGTCTGAATCATTAATCAGGGTATACCCGTATGATTGCATAGCTCGTGACAGGCTCTTTGTAGTGATTACGTACTTGTAGCCCGTATTTGGTTGAACTAGCAATAGCAAGGTGATGAACTACAACTAGGTAACCTTAATTGGTCCCCTCGTATCAGCACACTTCATGAAAGGATTTATTTACTTCATTGTTTGTAGAATTGCATGATCTAGGTATTACATTGTCTTGTGATTGTTAGATTTTATTCTAGGGTTGAAGTATCACAATACACACACACACACTATCTGTTTACAACCAACATAAGCGAGTCTATTCTATTGAACTAGCTTAATCAATTCCTTGAGAGAACGACCATGTGGTTTAAAGACTTGTATGTCTATAACAATCACTTTTTCTACTTGTGTTAATATAAGCAGTAATTTCCGAGCACATCAGGCTTCCTTCCAAAGTGGAGCCTCAAGGGTAGACAATGCTTGCTTGATTGTCTTCTAGTCATTTTCTACCAAGAAGGTCAGAAAATCTGGACCAAATTCTTTCTTCTTTCTAGCCCTTTTGCTACATCTTGGTTCAATGTCATGAGCCTTGGAATTCTCTTGCATTGAACTATTAGATCGTTTTCTTCCTCTGGCAACATCATGGGCCTTTGTATTCTCTTGAATTGGTGAGCCAGATTGAGGGAAGACACTAGATTCAAGACCATGAGCCTTGGTTATCTCTTGGTTTGAACTAGGTAAAATGCTAGAAGAGGAAGACCCCACATTTGATCCATCAAGTTCATTTCGTCCAGAATTTTCATTCCCGCCAAGTTCACCAACTTGACTTTTAAAGAAAGCCAAGTCGTTCTTTTCCTTCCTAGGAAAATAATCTTCAAAGAATTCAACATTCCTTGATTCTATGATTGTCCCAACATGTACATCTCCTATCTCAGACCGATGGACTAAGAATCGATAATCACTACTATTATTATTTAATCCTAGGAAAATGCAATCTATAGTTTTGGGACCGATCTTAACCTGCTTTGGCTTGGGTACTTCTACCTTTGCTAAGCAACCCCACACTTTGAACATCTTGTAAGACGGGGGGTGTCCACTCCATAGTTCATACGGAGTTTTGTTGCTTTTCTTCCAGGAAATTTTGTTAAGAATCTTATTAGCCGTTAGAATGGCCTCACCCCACAAATTTTGAGGAAGCCCAGAATTCAACAACATAGCATTCATCATCTCTTTCAATGTCCTGTTTTTGCGTTCAACAATTCAATTGACATTACAAGAATTCTGCAAAATAGCGACTATTAGGGGCGACGGGTTTTATCCATCGTTATTTTAGTGACGGATCGCTAAAATTAGCGATGGATCGCTCAAATTAGCGACGGATAGGGCGTTTTGCCCTATCTGTCACTAATCCGTCGTTAATTTAGCGATGGCTATTTAGCGACGGATAATTCTATTCGTCGTCACTTCTGTTGACTTTTTAATTTTAAAAAAATAAAAGTATTTTAACGACGGATAGATTATCCGTCGTTAAATATGTTATTTAAAATTAAAAAAAATTAAATTTTGCGACGGATAGATTTATCCGTCGCTAAATAGCGACGGATAGATCTATCCGTCGCTAAAATCGACAGTAAAACCTAATATTTAACCCTTCCACTTCCTCCCTTCACTCACAAACCCTAAATTCTCCTACTTCCTTCCTCCCACCACCACCATTCCACTACACCACCACCCTTCCACTACACCACCACCCTTCCACTACACCACCACTCCCACCACCACTATTCCACTCCACCACCACCCACCACCACACCACTCCACTGCCACCACGGCCACCACCACCACACCACTCCACTGCCACCACGACCACCACCACTCCACCACCACCACCCACCACCACACCACTCCACTCCACTGCCACCACCACGGCCACCACCACTCCACCACCACAGCCACCACACCACTCCACTGCCACCACCAAGCGCCACCACAATCCACCACCAGATCCGCCACTCCACTGCCACCACCGTCCGCCACCACCGTCCACTGCCTCCACGACCCGATCCGACTTCCTCCATCCAAGATTCGTCAAGATGCAACAAGATCTTATTTGAATTATTGTATTCTTGTACTAATTTTGTATAATTTATTATTTGTATTAATTTTGTAGTGTTAACTAGTATAGGATCTTGTATTGGATTATGTATTTGATCTTGTATTAGTATAGGATTTTGTATTTGATTTTGTAATTTTTATTAGTATACATTTAGTATTAGATTTGTATAGGAAACAAATTTTTATAGCAAATTGAGTATTTTTGGTGAAATGAAATGAAACGTATTAATATATTGTATTTATAAAATTGTATAATTATTCATATTTTTCTGTTTTCCATTTTTCATAAATCTGCAAATTAAAAAAAAAAAAAAAGTTGTTTAGCGACGGATTGTTTATCCGTCGCTAAACATCACATTTTTTTAAAATGAAAAATCAGCTTTTTAGCGACGTATAATATCCATCGCTAAAAAGTCAATGGTTTATTCGTCGTTAAATCCGTCGCTATTTAGCGATGGATAAACTATCCGTCGTTAAGCACGCCGTAAGACGACGGCTTTTCTATCCGTCGCTAAGTCCATCGCTAAGGACTTAGCGACGGATCGGCAGGTGTTTATCCGTCGCTAAACACTTGGATTTTTGTAGTGTGAGGAGAGTAGGGGGTTGTTGTTTGATGAATGATACCATATAGAGC
The DNA here is from genome assembly GCA_026545765.1 of Plantago major. Lineage (NCBI taxonomy): Eukaryota > Viridiplantae > Streptophyta > Magnoliopsida > Lamiales > Plantaginaceae > Plantago > Plantago major. The sequence goes on from CM048840.1 coordinate 46,441,500, forward strand.
ACAGCATTCTTCAAGTGGCGCTTCATATTCCCCACGACGATCACTGCGTATTGACTTGATACGCGCAGTAAGTTGGTTCTCAACTTCAGTTTTGTAGTTTTTGAAAGCCTCCAAGGCCTCATCTTTGCTTCTCAGCAAGTAAACATAACAATACCTTGTACAATCATCTATGAATGTCAGAAAGTATTTCTTTCCTCCTCTAGTTTGCACGAATTTTAAATCACATAAGTCACAATGGATTAATTCGAGAGGGGAAGTATTTCTTTCCACAGAGGAAAAGGGAGACTTTTTGAGTTTTGCTTCAACACACACCCCACATTTCTGATGGTTGTTAAAGTTGTTACCAGGCAACAACTCGAGTCTCACAAGAGTTTGTAACGATTTGTAGTTGACATGTCCTAATCTATAATGCCATAAATCAGATTGCTCAACATGGTAAGAAGAAACATTCTTTTCATTCATTGACTTAAGCATTACAAAGTTTACATTCAACTTGAAGAGCCCATCTGTGATATAGCCTCTTCCTACAAATTCCAAACTTGGTGATTACAAACATTTCAGATTCTAAGACTATCTTGAATCCGCTTTCACCAAGAGTGGCCCAGAAACCAAGTTCTTCCTTATGTCAGGGACATGAAGCACTTCTTTGAGGACTAACGTCTTCTCAGATGTCATTTTGAGGACCACACTACCAACACCGGCCACTTCTGAAGTTGCATGGTTTCCCATGAACAGCTTTTTGTCACTCATCGGAGTGTAGTTTGAGAAGACACTTATGTCAGAGCATATGTGTCGAGAAGCTCCAGTGTCCAACCACCATGTTCCAGAATTTTCCACCAAGTTTGCCTCAAACTCAGCAATAACACAGAATTCTGAAGTCCCATCCGCCTTTGGAGGCGAATCTTCAACCACATTTGCCTTTGCCTTTTCGTCAGATTTCTGTTTCTTCAGAATATGACAATCCTTTTTCATGTGGCCAGGTTTCTTACAATGGTGACACACACCATTGAACACGGGCTTAGACCCAAAAGCCGTACTACTAGAACCTCCATCACTGTTCTTTCGCTTCTTGCCTTTGCCCTTAGCCTTAACCAAGTGCGCCTTTGCATCAATGGGTTGTTTCACTTTGTTCAAGGCCTTCCTATTATCCTCCTGGATTTGGAGTTTGATAATAAGGTCTTCCAACTTCATCTCCTGGAATTTAAGCTTCAGGTAACTTGAAAATTCACCCCACGAAGGTGGCAATTTCTCAACTAATGCAGCCACCAAGAAGGATTCATTGGGTTCCAAGTTCTCAGAATCCAACTCATGCAAAAGCATTTGGTATTCATCAACTTTAACCCACACAGGTTTGGAATCCACCATTTTGAATTTTAGAAATTTTGCCACCATGGATTTCTTCAGGCCAGCATCCTCAGCACTATACTTCTTTTCCAACAATTCCTAAAGGGATTTGGCGGAATAGACCGGACAGTAGACTGTGTACAGAGAATCAGAAAGACAATTCAAAATATAATTCTTACAAAGAAAGTCGCTATGCGACCAAGTGTCGAAGCTTCCTTGCTTCTTCAAGTTTTCCTCTACAATGACCACTACTTCCTCAGGAGTCGCAGCAGAAGAGATGTCGCCCAGAACAGGGGTAACTTTTGATTCACAGGTTAGAAAGTTTTCCAACCCAAGCGTAGTGAGGTAGAAGAGCATCTTTTGCCTCCAGCGTGTGAAGTTGCTTCCACCAAACTTTTCTGGCTTCTTGTTGGGAACGGTAGGACGAGCCAAGAGAACATCATTCACAGGAGTAGATATCTTTAGGTACTTTCAGAAACAGATAAAGTCTTAGGGTTGTAGGAAATATGGTAGGTATCTGCGGGTATGGAAGTAGTGAAGAACAAAAACAGGGTCTAGAAGAGTCGATAGTTTGACTATCTCTCCTTAAGACTTTATTGCCCCACTACGGTGCACACGGGTTGCTTGCAACAGTCTCCCAGGATAAAACTTCTCTTAAACGGCTAGGTTGCACTCTGATAGCCGAGTCTGCCGAACCTTAGTTTGAGTGTGTAAGGATGCACAAAGAGCATGAGGAAAGAAACAAGTAGGGAATGTGACGTGTGTTCTTGTGAAGAACTTCTCCACATATTTATACTTGTTTGGTGATCTTTCCCAAGAGTTACATCTTTCTACTAAAGGTGTTAACTCTTCATTCAATAGACACAAGTTGAAAGGGACACAATTCTTCAACTTAAAGGAAGTGTCTATTCATGAAAAGACCAGGAAAATTTTGAATTTTCAGAGGAAATCGCGCCTGTTCAGTCAACAACAGGGCTCACCGCGGTCGGCATTAGACATAAACTTTATGTCCAATGCTGACCGCGGTGAGCTCCCTTTTCATTGGGGCTCACCGCGATGAGCTCCCAGCTTTCCTCCCGAATTCGATTGTTCTCCTTTCTTTTCGATCACTTTGCTCTTAAACCCGAATTTTAGCACATAGGATTACGAATCCTCATGTTTAAGATGACTTAACTCATTCATGTATTGATCAAACACACTTAATGCATTAATCACCCTTTCACCACTTGGCAATTTTAGTAACTTAATATATAAAGTGTAATTCGTTTTAACAACGAGATACACGCTTACACGGAATGCTTGTTTCCGACGTGTTGGGCCCCATTGACCAATTCATCGAATGAATTGAAAGCTCAATCATTCACTAAAATTCCAACACTTGTGTGACTTTTTAGGAAGTGCGAACTCTCTTGTTTGCGCCTTATCATTCTCATGTGTACTCTGTGTAAGTTAAGTATGACGAACGACATGTTTTTCATTCCTTATTTGCTCAACCCAAACTTGTTCAAAGAAGAGGTTTGGGGAGGAGGTTTCTGTGCGGCATATTATTTATACGACTATGATTTGGTTTTGTTTTCTCAAAAAAAATATTACAATAAGTCTCGGAGTGTATCTATGGCACTTGTGCCACCGTTAGTCGTGTTGGACACGTTTCAAATACTACCTACACACCGGCGTGGTCCTAAAAAGCCATATGTCCGTGAGGGTAGATGGCGTGTATACCAAAAGTGCGGACTTTCGATAAAACAGACACTACCAAAATAAAGAGACAAAATAAGCATATGGGTCAAACTGACTACAAAAAATGAGTATGCAAAAAGTATAAACATAAAAATTTTGAAAAAAGGGAGAATGATTACCATTTACGAGTCTAAAGTTGTTGTAGAATGTTGATTAAAAGTCCTTTCTGACTTAACTGATAGAGTACTTTGCATGAGGTATTTGAGGCATGTTTGTGACGTGGGTCACCTTCCTTCTCTTTTTGATTGCTTGAATGATTACCTTTACTGGACACATCCATGAGAGTGAGAGATAGTTGCATAGGATCCACTTGTGAGGATAACTGGGTTAGACTTATGTTTTATTTACTCGGGAAACTAACTTCTTGGATTTTTACTTGTTCTTCTGCAAACACCAGTGTAATTTAAAACCTCTTGCATCTTTCGAGTTTAATACTTGCAATCGTAGACTCGGTAGCTTGGGAGCTAGACTTTATCTATTTGTCTATGTGTTCTTTGTTTTCCAAGATTTTTAGAGAGTTTGTTGCTCGAGGACAAGCAAGGGTTCGGTTTGGGGAGTTTGATGAGTCGATTTTACATCGTTTCATTTGGTCTTTTTTACCGTCTTATTGTCATTCTCAAGTACAGTTTTTATGTGTTTTATTAGTGTTTTGTTACTGAAATAACGTAAGCACCCGGACTGGTACGAAACTACAATCACACCACAGTATATACCAATGTTGATATAACTGTTAATGTAACAGTGACTCAAACAGAAAAATAATACACATCAGAAATAAACCATAGAACTCAGAGTTGTTTTTCTTAGCTGGTATAATATACTAGCCGAGCCAAAGGCAAATATCCACTATATTGATTAAGTGAATTTATCAAAACAATATTCGAGTTTCCATAGATTGAAACCTTGAACTGCAAAAACCAAACTAAGTAGAATAGTGCTACCTATTCTATAGTTGCAGATCTAGTCAAACCTAGATGATCGAGAAACACTCTCTATCAAACTACAACTACAAAGTCTAGTAAACACAAAGTAACTACAATAATGTCTTTCAAATGATCACTCTTGTCTTGTTACTTTGAATTCGTCCTTGACCTTGTATATATAGCATCATTCTTCAACCAAGGACAGGTCTTCTAGATTTTACTTTCCATGCGTATCAAATCTTCAAGCGTCCAGTCCAAGATATTGTCTTTAAAGAATCTAATCTTTGATCTCTTTCCTTAAATACACCAAGTTAAGAAAGACTCCTTTGTTTCTTCCAAATCTCCGAAATCTTCAACCTGTAGACATAAGAAACTACAACTGTCAAACTAGGTTAAAGATTAGTGAAGAAGGCAATATTACCAGAATACCCTGTAACAAAACAAAAGGAGTTATTAAGTTAACTGTTGATGTAACACTGTACAAAAACAGTGAACTTTCAATCTCCCCCTTATTGTCTTTCTTCACAACACCTAATTAGACAAACAACCATAAGGAATAACAGATCAAAGTAAATAACTCCCCCTTAACGGAAGATCCAACAGTTTGATCACAAAACACACTAGATAAACAAGTTCAAAAACAGATAGAAAATATCTTAGTACAAACTAACAAAATATCATAACACATAAATCTTCTTGGTTTTCTTCCTCTTGATCTTCTGTGCCTTCTTCTTTAGCAATATCTTCTTCTCCATCAACAGCTTCAGCTTCACCACCTTCATTTTCTCCCCCTTGTTGTGATGAAAGCAAATCAACCAGAATTTTGCACTGATCAAACATACCCTGAATGCTGACATCCAAAGCCTGAATCTGATCCACCACTGTTTGCTCAAACTGGTTGAGTGGTCAGGAAAGACGAGGTAAAATCACTGTTGAAGTAACAGCTGGAGCAACTCCTACAGGTGGGGTTGGAATAGGAGGTGCTTGTGCCTGCCAAGGAAGATCTTGAACCCTATATGTGGTAAGAACCTGATGAGTAATCTTGATCCCTTTAAACTTCTTCACTGTAACCTCATTTGCTTCCTTAATAAAGCCTTCATCAATCAGATAACCATACATCATTGAAGGATACATAAGGTTGCCAATGTCACATTTGCTTGAGAAATTTCCCAAATGGTCAAAGATTCTCTGTCCTAAATTGACATTTTGACCCATTTTGAGCTTATACAACAACACTGGAAGACACCTGATTACTGTTGGCAGTAGGGATCCATTTATGAATGCAAACTCAAAACAAAATAGCCATCATAGCTGTAAGGAGTTTGGCTGGAAAATTTGAATTCCACAGAACTCATGTGGTACCAGTTATCACCTGAGCAACTTCATCCATGCGAACTTCCAGATCTGTTTCTTCAATATTGGGTGTTCCCAAGAAATCATTGTGTTTTTCTGGAAAAAACTCATAAATATAACCTCGCAGATATGCTTTACCAAGCTTGGGTGAACCAGAAACAGCAAAGTGAGGAGATAGATTGCATTAGAACTCACGAATCACAGTGGGTACAAAAGGATCAATCCCTTCTATAGTTCCAATAAAACCCCTTTGATCCAAAAACTCATGCAGTTTATACTGTTTGAAACTACTTTCCACAATAAATTTCTCAACCAAAATAGGTCCGTGACTAAATGAAGACCAGGAGTCGGCAATTTTTGAAGTAAAGAAGACATCACTGTGAGCAACTTCATCAAAAGAAGAGTAAGGAGAGTGTGGAGGAGATACCTCAGATAAATCATCCATTGCATCAGTAGTTGGTTCAACAGTTGAATCAATAGACATAGCATCATCTGGTTCCTGAGGTTGCTCATAGTCTGAATTTCTGGACTCCTCATCCTCTTCTTCTTCCTGCAATTCCTCAGGCACATCATTCTCTTCTTTTTCAGCCTGAGAACTTTCTTCCTCAGACCCCTGTTCTTCATTGGAGACCTCATCTTCAATTCTTTTCAAGAAGGCTTCTCTAGCCTTTTGTTTTTCAGCAGCTTGTCTTTTCAGTGCTCTGGCTTTAAGATCCCCCAGAGATTCATCACCCACATTAGTAAATTGACCATCTTGTTCATGTTCTCCCCCTGAATTTGCATGTGGAGTTGCTTCCTCCATTGGAATATCCCCAATTTTCTGAGAATTAGGGTTTGACGGACCCGGTTCATTCAGAGTTGAATCTACATTATCAACATTCAACTTTCTCCTATTCAACTGAGAATGATCTTCCCCAGTGGCCTCTGCGGAATTAACCTCAGTTTCCGTTGGATTGACAGTCTCCTTAGGGTTGTCAGATTTTTCATGGGACGAGCTTGAGGAGGAGGAATACGGGACAATTAAAGCCACAGGCTTGGAGGGAGAAGTGGCTTCAAGTATTTCAGCGGCTTGTGCAAGGCTTTCCATGGTGATTTTGGTTTTTCAGAGTGGAGAGTAAAGGAATTGAGTGTGGAAGAATGGTTTCGAAAAGAAGGATGTTGGTAGGTAATGATGAGATATTTTTGTAAGTGAATTTTTAAAGAGGGTTGAAGATATCAAGAAAAGGCGTCGGTTCCCAAGGTTGTAACAGTTTAGGCAATCATTGCACCTGTTTCGTAGGTGCCTATTCGGAACCAGTACACGCAAGTGGCTTGATTTTGGAAATCTGAAGTTAAATCAACAATTGCAGCAAATCTCCATTACTATAAATAAAAGATTTTCTTCTTAAAAATAGATAAAGTTGGAGACAACAGTAGAATCACAAACACACAAGTGATTGAAAATCTTACTTTTGAAAAACTCTTAGTATCATGATTCGAGTGACAAACCAAAATTTAAGCAGCTATTGTTGAATTAATGGTGCCTTTAGCCTAAACACGGATGTTCTTGACAAGCAAACAAGCAAATACCCACTCCCCCTCAGGAAAACCACCAACTCAAAAAAAAAAAACTGACTCAAAATTAAAAGAAACAAAGATAATTAAGACATGCAGTATCTCACTTGAAGAGGGAATACTTGGCCTAGAAACACTGAACTTTTAACTGAACCAAAGCACATAGGGAGAGAAGAGAAGAGATAAGCACATGACTGTAGAATTTTAAAAACAAGAAGCAAGTGTTGGGCTCTGTTTAAGTTTTCAAAAAGGACTCAATAAAGTTTTAGAGAGTCAAAATTCCAAAAGATTAAGGAAATGAAGTAAACCCAGAGATTGCCAACAAATAATGTAAAAAACATGCCTCCATTGAGCTCGTTTTCCATTTGGCCTCCATTGGGCTCTTTTGCATTGGCCTCCATTGGGCTCTTTTTCCATCTTTTTTGCTTCTATGACACAGAAAACTGCAGTAAGGCATAGGAGAGAAAGAAATGTGCTAACACCAGTATTAAGATTCAAAGACTTTCCAAGTACCCTTATTCAAGCAGGATGCATTACACTCTTGTAAAAAACAACCATCTAGAAGGACAAACAGATAAGCATGAAAACACATCACAAACAAAAATACACTGCTGGACTGTGATGTTAAGTCAACAGTGCAATCAACCTTTCTAATCAAGTAGTACATAAAATGAGAGATTCTTGTGGAGAAAAAATTCTCTCACACCCTAGTGACTTACCAAGTTGTTTTTGGGAATCGGTATGATGGGTATCAACAACTTGTACCCTACTCACGTAACTACTGGGATGAAGCCTTATACCTATGAGTTTGGCAGGATTTCTGATGGTGGTACTATGGTAATCACAAAGCATTAGGACATTTTCACTCATGCCATCTAAATCAGTTATCATGCAATTCACACAAGGTAATTGAGTGACACAACTACTAGAGACCACACATTTAAGTTCAGCAATAGATATGTAAACATCAATTCGTTTTCTACTAAACCATGATACCAAGTTTCTTCCTAGGGAAAACTGACCATCATTTGTGAATTTATAAAACTCACCTGTCCAAAAACATAAAACAGGATTTGTAGTGCCGGAGACATACTCAATAAAAGATTTAACCTTACAGAAATGATGGATTATGATGTCAACAAGGTTAAGGGTTGAAGTAACAGTGTCATCAACACTTTTAGTGCTTAGGTTTGATCCAGTTACCTGCTCATCAACCTGTGCACACAAAGAATGGTCTTCAAACATAGATTCAGGAGAATTATCAATCATGGAATCTGTGGTATCATTCGTGTCCTTGGAGCTATTATCAAGACATAATCCTGCACTGTTAGAAGAGACAACAGACACAACTATATGACAGACCAACTCAATTTTTGGTTTCCAAACCATTCTAGTATTTTTCTTGGGCTTTTCAGAGGATGTTGACCCAACAGTTGTTTTAACATTCAAAACTCTAGAACCTAAAGCTTTTCCACCAATTTTCTTAGTTTTCTTAATAGATTCTGAACACTCCTCAGTGTATGGGTTCTGAGTTTTAACCAAAGACTTCTTGTAAAGGTAACAAAAACGTTTCTTATGCCTAGTTTTCAAACAGAATTGACAGACAAAGGTTTTCTTATGAGTTTTGAACTTGCCATCATTTTCTTTAACAAAATAGGAGCATCTTTTAGGAAACTAAAGGTTTTTGTCTTGTCTTTGGTACAGTCAGTATCAACAGTAGCATCACAAGTGAGGTTTTGATACCCTAACCAGTTGTTCCTTCGTTACCTTGATCAATTACCTCACTGAGCTTGGAAGATCTCGAGTTCCATTTAGCAATGATTGATCAGCCTTGTGAAATTTTGTCAGAAGTTTTTCAACATCTGTTTCTCTCCTGGTAAGTGCAATCTCCAAGTGAACAATAGTCTCTTTCAACTGATAATTCTCTCTTTCCAGTGGTTTCATAGATCTCTTCATCTGTTTGAATTTCTCAATCAGCTCTTCATACATCTTGTTAGTTCCTCAATCATATGTTCTTGAGTAAGTTCCTCTTCATGGGGGTATCCTGCATCAGACACAAGAGAACCTAGAAAGCATCTCAGGTTAAAGTCAGTGACACAATTGGCACTTAATTCATCCACACAGTCAGAGTCATCATAATCTAGATAAACAGTTTGGTCCAGTGAGTTGTTGCTATCACTGTTGAACCAACACTGATCATTTTAACTAATGACAGTGGACAAAGACATAACTTGTCGAGTACCAGACCCAGAGGATTCATTACCATGTTCGTCCTCATCCTCATCATCACTCATGCTCACAAAATACAATTTTCCAGCCTTCCTTAAGGTGTTAACACACTCATGTTTGTAATGACCCCACCCTTTGCATTCATAACATTGGATTTTTCCAAGAGCTTTAGGATCAGTTTTTGCAAGATCAACAGATTTTGACACACGTTTCTCAGAAGAAGAAGACGCAAAAGGTTTTTTTCTATTAAACTTTTTTACAAGATTATTGTAATCCTTTTGATAAGAAACAAGAGATAAATCCTCACTATCACTCACATCATTTCCTACATTATATTTTCCTTTGGAAGCTGTATACAAAGAGATGTCTTTGTTCTTATTACCCTTTTGTTCCTCCAAACTCATCTCATAGTTTTTGAGGTTGTTCATTAGAGAATTGAAGTCCATAATAGCCAAATGCTTGGTATATTCAAGCACAGTTCGCTTTGTTTCAAATTTTGAGGACAAAGTTCTAACAGCTTTATAGACAAGCTGTTTGTTAGAGATAGGATCACCAAGTAATTGACATTCATTCGAGATTGTCCTGAGTTTTTCAAAATAGGTTGTGATGGTTTCATCTTTACCCATTCTTAACCTCTCATACTGGTTCCAAAGCAATCTAGCTTTGCTCTCTTTAACACTTTGATCTCCCTCACAATGAGTTTGTAATATTTCCCAAGCTTTCTTGGTAGTGGTACAATACTGGATCAACATGAACATATGGGAGTCTACATAGCCGAAAATAGCATTGAGTGCCTTTTCATTATATGCAGACTCAGTCCATTCATCTCCAGTCCATTAGCTTTTAGGTTTCGGTACTACATCACCGTCAACATCTGATAGTAGCATCGGAAACTGGTACCCTTCCAAGACAGACTTCCAAGAGCATACATCAATTGATTTGATGTGAGTTCTTAGTCTGGTTTTCCAGTACAAATAGTTTGTGCCTTCAAGTATTGGCAGTCTATTCGCATTTGGATTAATATTATCCATAATTAGTACAAAATCCACACACTTATTGATTCAGTGCCTGGCTCTCGATGCCAATTGAAATAACGTAAGGACCCGAACTTGTACTAAACTGCAATCACACCACAGTATATACCAGTGTTGATATAACTGTTAATGTAACAGTGACGCAAACAGAAAAACAATACACAGCGGAAATAAACTATAGAACTCAGAGTTGTTTTTTTTTAGCTAGTATAATATACCAGCCGAGCCAAAGGCAAATATCCACTATATTGATTAAGTGAATTTATCAAAACAATATTCAAGTTTCCACAGATTGAAACCTTGAACTGCAAAAACCAAACTAAGTAGAATAGTGCTACCTATTCTATAGTTGCAGATCTAGTCAAAACTAAATGATCGAGAAACACTCTCTATCAAACTACAACTGCAAAGTCTAGTAAACACAAAGTAACTTCAATAATGTCTTGCAAATGATCACTCTTGTCTTCTTACTTTGAAGGCGTCCTTGACCTTGTATATATAGCATCGTTCTTCAACCAAGAACAGATCTTCAAGATTTTACTTTTCATGCTTATCAAATCTTCAAGTGTCCAATCCAAGATATTGTCTTTAAAGAATCCAATCTTTGATCTCTTTCCTTAAATACACCAAGTTAAGCAAGACTCCTTTGTTTCTTCCAAATCTCCGAAATCTTCAACCTGTTAACACAAGAAACTACAACTATCGAACTAGGTTAAAGGTTAGTGAAGAAGGCAATACTACTAGAATACCCTGTAATAAAACAAAAGGAGTTATTAAGTTGACTGTTGATGTAACACTGTACAAAAACAGTGAACTTTCAGTTACGTTTTCGTATTTTGTGTGTTTTGTAGGTATTTGGCTAGACCGTGTGATTTGGAGGCAAAAAGATGATTTTATATGCATTCACAGGAGTACGAAGTTCCAATGCCTCAAACGGATGCCAGAAACGGAGCGAGAAGACCCAAAATACCAAAATTGGAGTCAAAGTGTGTATCGGGGTCCACCAGGGTACCTGAGCCTACCTGGCGACTCCACGCGACTGCCTGGCGCACGCCAGGTGACTTACTGGCGACGCTAGGTGGTCAACTGGCGTACGCCAGGTCTGCTTGTATATATATATCCGTCTGATTCACGATTTGTACAGAGATTCGCATCCACGATTACTTTTTTCCTCTTTACTCAAAAAACCTTAGATTTCATTCTTAGGCAATTCCTTCACCACCTATTACTGGAGAATTGAACCCGATTTACATTGTATTTGTCCGAGATTGTCAATTATCAATACATTGGTTATATTTTATTGATTTAGGGATTTGTCATCCTCCAAGCGTAGTGACAGCCTGTTGGTAACAATTTCTCCTTTTTCATAGTTTAATAGTATTGATGTTGGATTGTTTAATTATTTCTTGCTTACTGGTGATGAGCATGAGTAGCTAGACAACCCTTTATGGGGTGGTGATGATTAAATGCATGCTAGTTAGGGTTTATGCAATTCAAGAACAAGTAAGATGGGATTTAATCTGTACCTTTTGATTAAATGCATATGTAGTTATGTGTATTGTGTTTGACCCACAAAATCATCAAAGGATTATGCAAATGATTAATCAACAAAATGTCTAGAGATTGCATATCCATAGGTTCGTAGCAAACACATAACTGCATTAGCTCATTAATTGTAGCTTGGTGGAATTGACGCCTTCACTAATGCTATATGTTTTGTAGAACAAACTCAGTTAGATCATTTTCATAGTCCTTCATACCTTATCTGATATAAGGTGTCTACCTAGAGAGACTAGAGCAGTGTAATAATCGTTAGGACGTGTCCCAGTGATAACTAGTATAAATCGACATCGTTATTATTGCATCTATTCCTGCTAGCTAGCATTGATTATTCATTACCACTCTGTAATTTGATAACTTATCTTTATAAGATCGATATACATGTGTTTGATTTCTTTGCGTTGAGAGTTAGAGTTAGATTAGTAATTAGAACTCGCTATCGATGCAAAAAAACCTTTTATTGCTTTCCTATTGATAATTATATTCCGTGAAAAGAACAAAACTTAGTTAAGTCCTGAGAGACCGACCTCGGGGTTAACTTCACTGCACTACAAGTGTTCGTAGTTGAAAGTGCAGTACGCACTTGTATTTTGATAATCTTGTCTTTCAATAATTAGTTCCAAGTTTGTGTTTGTTGTTGTTGTTTGTGAAGCTGCAGGACTACCAATGTTATATAACATTGTGACAGGATAGAATTCAATGCTGGCATAACATTGAAGATATAACATTGCAGTCGACATCAAGAACAAAGCACATTGGACAGGAAACTTGGACCGGAAGTATTTACTAATCGAACAAGAGATGATTTAAGGAAAAAGAACAACTTGTGGTGAAAGCGAGAAGGAATATATTTTATGAAGAATCAAAATATGGAAAATTCCTTCTATGCGTATATTGAAGAAAACAAGAAAAAGGAAATTGCCCCTGCTGAGATTCTATTGCCCCTGCTGAGATTCTATTGCCCCTGCTGAGATCCTATTGCCTTTCGACTTGGATGGAAGCTGTCGATATATCAAGTATTTATACAAGGACTCAGCCGGACAATTTAGGCTTTTTCTTAGTTGTCTATCAAGATTTTATTAAAGAGTTAAGGCTTCTTGTTTTCTGCTAGCTTTGGAGTTTATCTAAGAGTATTCATTGTTGGAATAACTCTTTCAAACATCGACCTAGAATAGCTTTTACTATTAGTTCTTCTAGGGCTAGTTTTGGTTGTTTAATCAATCATCTGTGATTGTATTAAACCTAGTTGATTAGATCTACTTTTCCTGTCAGTAGATATTTTGCCTAAAGGCGCGGCCAACATTTTTATATATGTTGGTTTGGTAATAGAAGTTTCTTTCATATTCATCCGCTGTGTTTTGTTTACTGTGTTGAAGACATTGTTGAACAACATTGTTGGCAACATTGTCTGTTGATCTTGTTCCAAGTACCAATCCGGGATTCTACGTTCTAACAAGTGGTATCAGAGCCAGCCACCTAACTACTGGTGTCTGGATTTGGTACTACTGCAATGGATGCAAACTACAACAGACCTCCTGTGCTTGATGGGTCCAACTACCATTACTGGCAAATCCGGATGAGGACATACATCAAGTCCCTTGATGGTCGTGCTTGGAGATCCATTATGGAAGGATACACCTGGCCAACTGAAGGACCTGATGCTGATGGTGACATTGTTCCCATTCTTGAAGAACGCTTCACTGCAGGTGACATACTTCTTAGCTCTTACAATGAAAAAGCCTTAAATGCTATTTTTGGTCATGTAGATGCTCATATGTTTAAAATTATTCAAAACTGCACTACTGCAAAACAAGCTTGGGATTTGCTTCAGAGTCATTGTGAAGGGGATGCTAGTGTCAAACAAACTAAACTTAGAATGCTTTGGTCTCAATTTGAAATCTAAGAATGGCGGAGGAAGAAACAATTGACTCTTATTTTGAAAAACTTTTAACTCTCTCCAATGAAGTCCAAAGACTGGGAGAAGCTATTTTTAATAGGCAACTTGTTTCCAAAGCTGTTCGATCTCTTTCCTCAAGATTTAATACCAAAGTCACTATTTTGGAAGACACTCATAACTTGGCAACTATGGATTTTCACACCCTGTTGAACAATTTAAAATTTTTTGAACTAAATGAAAATGAGAGACAAGGTATGAAAACCCATAGTATCTCCCTTCACTCTAAATCTAAAGCTAAATCTTCAGAGCTTGATAGTAGTAGTGATGACTCTGACAATATGACTGAGGAAGCTTTCAACAATCTTGTGAGGAAGTTCAACAAACTTAAATTCAGAAAAAACTCTGGTCAAGGATCCTCAAGTGGAACCAAAATTTTCAAAAAGAAAACCAATACTTTCAAAACTGGTTCTGCTTCCAAGACTAGCTCTGAATCTGATTTTGACCGCACATCTCTTAGTAAGATTAGATGTTTTGAATGCCAAGGGTGGGGTCATTATCAAAATGAATGTGCTAACAATCTCAGAAAAGAGAAAAAGAATCTTCTTGCTTGTCTCAGTGATGTTTCAGATGAAGAACATGAAGATGAAGAAAAAGAAGATGACTCAACTACCAATGCCAAAGCTCTTCGTTCATCCACTTACAATGTTGATGACCAAAGTTGGGACAACATCGGCAATTCAACATCAGGAGTAGAAATCTTCTTTGACTATGATGACTCTGAGAACTGTGAAATTTTAGCACTAATCGACCCTAAGAAATCAGGAATCTCTGATGTTTTGTGTCTACATGGTTCTGTGAATTTTGATACAGATAGTCCTTCAGAAGAGGAAGCCAGTGCAGAACAAATGGTGAAGGATTTGCAACAAATGTGTGAGAAACTCTTCAGTGAATGGAAGACACTCAGAAAACTCCTCAAGAAAACTGAGAAGGAGAATTACAATCTGAAAGACACCACTGTCAAACTGGAAGCTGAACTGACAAAGAAGGACTCTAAACTGTTCAAGGTAACCACAAAACTATCTAATGAAAAGAAGGTAATTGCAACGTGGAACTCCTCTACTTCTAGACTTAGTGATATGCTTGATATGAATAATGATGGGACTACTGGTCTAGGGTACACTGGTAGTTATGATGCTTCTTTTGATAAGAAACTTGGATGCAACATAAACTGCACTGTTAACCCTGAAACCCCAGATGTTGTCAGACCTCTTTCTAAACTCATAAAAGGTCCTGTGTTTGTCAAAGAAAAAGAAATTTTTGTATGCACTTGCTGTCACAAACTTGGTCACAAAAAACCTTACTGTTTCAAGTACCAAAAGGACTTAAAAAGGGAACATGTTGATTCCTCCAACCTCAGTGACCTCTCCAAGAATCCCTCCCTTCTTGCCTCTAGCAAACAAAACAGTGATTCCGATGTTAGCTGCGATGTTCTGACAACATCCACTTCAACAGAGACTGAAAGATGTAATCCTAAGTCTCTGAAGTATATCCCTGGTTCTCCTAAACGAGGTAAACCTCCAGGACAGATAAGAAAACACAAGAATGATTCGAACCAGATTTGGGTAGCTAAAGAAAAACATACTTGCAATGTTGCTTTTTCTGTTGCTATTTCTCCTAACTATGCAGGAAAATGGTACTTCGACAGTGGTTGCTCTAGGCACATGACTGGTAACCCGTCAAACTTGTCAAATTTTGTCTCTCAAAAGACAGGTACAGTGACATATGGAGGAGGATACCAAAGCAAAATCATTGGAAAGGGAACACTATGCCTTGAAGGATATCTTAAACTTTCAAATGTTCATCTTGTTGAGGGTTTAACGGCTAATCTTGTCAGTATAAGCCACCTGTGTGATGATGATCTGAAAGTCAAGTTTGATAAACGTTCTTGCAAAGTTTATACTTGTGTGGACAAATTAACTGTGATGATAGGTGTTAGATCTCAGGACAACTGCTATGTGATGGACGTTCCTCTCAAATGCAATGTTGCTCAACATGATGATGCAACATTGAGGCACAAGAAATTGGGACATGTCAATTACAGGATTCTGGAGAAGATCATCAAACACAATGTGGTGACAGGTGTGCTGAAGCTGTCCAATACAGGGAAGCATGTGTGTGGTGACTGTCTTCTGGGAAAACAAACCAAGGCAGTACACCAGCCACTCCAGGTTGAAGGACAAAAAAGAGGTACTTTTAACTGCTTTGAACTATTGCATATGGATCTCATGGGTCCTGTAGAAGCTAAAAGTTTGGGAGGAGCCTGGTATATCTATGTTATAGTTGATGATTTCTCTAGATATACTTGGGTCAACTTTTTGAAAGAAAAATCTGAAACTTTTGAATCCTTCAAAAACTGGCATGCTAAATGTTGTAATCAAGACTTACTATGGTCCAAAGAATTCGATCTGACCATGGTAAAGAATTTGAGAATCAATTTTTTGATAAGTACTGTGAAAAGAAAGGGATCATGCATGAATACTCAGCTCCTAAGACACCACAACAAAATGGTGTTGCTGAGAGGAAAAACAGGACTCTTCAAGAAATGGCCAGAGTAATGTTGAGCTCAATGAACCTGTCAAAAAGGTTGTGGGCTGAAGTTGTGAACACTGCTTGTCACATAATCAATCGTGTCTATCTTCGTCCAGGTACTCTGACCACTCCCTATGAGATTTTTAAAGGTAGAAAACCCAATCTTAAGTACTTTCATGTCTTTGGATGTGTGTGTTACATACTCAATGATAGGGAACATATAGGGAAGTTTGATGCTAAAAGTGACAAAGGAATCTTTGTAGGGTACTCACAAAATAGTCATGCGTATAGAATATACAATCCTAGATTGCAAACTATACAAGAATCTGTGAATGTTTCCCTTGATGACTCTGAGCCCTATGCCCAGAAGAAGATCTCTGCAGGTGCTGAACATGTTATTGACACAACCCCTGACTCTTCTACACATGGGAACGTTCCAGAAACTATGACTCCTGCTGCTGATCAAAGTGAAAGAACCCATGATGTGGGCAATGTTGTGCCAACATCTCCCCTATGCAATGTTGACTCAACATTCAATTCAACATCCCAGATTTCCACTCATGTTGATAAAGAACAAGCTGATCCCCACAGTGAGACTGAGGCAGAATCTGATAATACCTCTGGCATTAATGCTGCTCATACGCACCCTGACTCATGTAAGGATCCTCCTCCCAGAATTCGCAAAGATCATCCCAGTTCCCAGGTAATTGGAAATCCAGGAGGGAGGACACTGAGGGGAAACACGCGCAAAAACTACAAGGAGACACTCAGACTTGTCAAATCACACTCTGTAAGTTCCTCGTGCTTTGTTTCTCTAATTGAACCTAAAAATGTGAAAGAAGCCCTTACTGATGATTTTTGGATAGAAGCAATGCAAGATGAGCTTCTTCAATTCCAAACAAATGAAGTCTGGACACTTGTTCCCCGCCCCCATAACATAAATGTCATAGGAACCAAGTGGATTTTCAAAAATAAGAGTGATGAGAAAGGGGTAGTTGTAAAAAACAAAGCCATATTGGTTGCTCAAGGTTACACTCAAGTAGAAGGCATTGATTTTGATGAAACCTTCACTCCTGTTGCTAGACTAGAATCCATTCGCCTGCTCTTAGCCATAGCATGTTGTCTTAAAATAAAACTCAAACAAATGGATGTTAAAAGAGCTTTCTTGAATGGCTACATTGACAAAGAAGTGCATGTTGAACAACCTGGAGGGTTTGAAGATCCTCTTTACCCTGACCATGTTTTTAAACTAAGAAAAGCATTGTATGGTTTGAAACAAGCCCCTCGTGCTTAGTATGCTGGGACCGATCAATTCTTAGATGGATTAGGGTTTAAGAGGGGTGAGGGAGATCAAACTCTGTTTATCCTCAGGAAAGGAAAGGACATTTGCATTGCTCAAATCTATGTTGATGATATTGTCTTTGGTGCTACTAACCCCTCTTTGCTAGAAAAGTTTGTTCAAGCCATGACAGGAACCTTTGAGATGAGTATGATTGGTGAACTCAGTTTCTTCTTGGGGCTCCAGATACAACAGAAACAGGATGGCCTCTTTATCTCTCAAGAGAAATATGCCAAGAATCTTATCACAAAATTTGGTCTGGAAAATGCCAAACCTTGTAGCACTCCTATGGCTACTGCACTAAAACTCATCAAAACTGATGTTGGGGACGATGTTGACCCAACTTTGTATAGATTAATGATTGAAAGTCTCCTGTATCTCTCAGCCACCAGACCTGACATCATGTTCTCTGTTTGTGTATGTGCCAGGTATCAATCCAAACCCAAAACATCTCATTTAACTGCTGTCAAAAGAATCATTCGATATATATCAGGAACTGTTAATCTTGGATTATGGTATGCATGTGATTCAAACACTAATCTGTTGGGATTTAGTGATTCTGATTGGGCTGGTGACTTAGATGATCGAAAATCAACTAGTGGAGGTTGTTTTTATCTTGGAACAAATCTTGTGTCATGGTATAGTAAGAAACAAAATTGTGTGTCTCTCTCAACTTGAATCAATATGTAGCTGCTGGGAGTTGTGTGTCTCAACTAATTTGGCTGAACAATATGCTGCATGAATATGAGTTCCAAAGTGACACTCTTTTGATGTTTTGTGATAACTTAAGTGCCATTCACATTTCCAAGAATCCAGTTCAACACTCACGCATCAAGCATATAGACATTCGACACCATTTTCTTAGAGACTTGGTCACCAAATAAATTATTGACATACAACACATTGATACCACAAATCAGTTAGCTGACATTTTCACAAAGCCTCTTGATAAGGAGAGATTCTTCAGTTTGAGAAGGTCTCTTGGTCTCTGCACTATTTGATGTGATTTGTTGCAAGCAATGTTGACATAACATCACGGTCAACATTGACTTCTGTGTATATCTAGTGATGTCCTTTTGCTATTTTGTTTTTTATTATGTTTCTGTGCTCCTGTGCTTCTGTACTAGTCTATGGCTGTTTCTGTTTTGTAGCTTACAGGGGTGATGCTTAGGGTTTGAAAGGCTATTTGAAACCAAGGTTGAAAGGGATCGAATTTCCTGTGTGTTTGCTTTTTGTAAAACCCACTATTGCTGCTTTTTGGCTATTTTTACTCGTACCTTGACTCGCACTTGATGTTGCCTCCTGTCCTTTATGCTTAATAAATCTAATGAATTATGATAAAAAAGGGCTCGAAGTGTTTCCATCGAGGATCGTGTTGGGCAGGTTTCAAATACTATCCAGATATCGACGTGGCCAATGTGTCATATGTCGTGAGGGTTGATGGCCTGTACTGGAAACCGACACGCACAAAAGTGCCGATTCTCGTAATGCTGCTGGTTCACTTTCTGAGCACCAAATTACCCACTGTGGTCAAATGAGTGATTTTATGCCATGAGACGTGTGTTTGCCTAACTCCGCATAGGCCTCGGCTTTGGAGCGGATTCATACGTGTTCCAATTATTTGACATGGTTCACGGTCTCATGGTCACCCCTACTCAAACTTATGCTAATTGTTCAATTTAATTTTTGAGGCATTGTTGTGTGTTTCTCTGGTATTCCCTTCTCTTTTTCTGCAAAGATCGTGGTGTTAATCGAATCTGCACATCTTGAGACTTGGTTTCCTGGCTGACTTACATTAAGAGTGGTCTGATTTCCCGATGTTGTCATCAATGTTGAGCCAACATTCAGGACAACATTGACTGTGCTTGAAGGACTTCTTGCTCTTTTGCTGTGATTTTTGTGTGCTCTCTATGTGTTTTTTTTTTACAAATGTGTTTTTGGGTTGGGTTTGAGGGGGAGTACGTGTCTCTTACTTTCGTTTTTTTTTTGGGAATCTGTTAAGTGTCTTACTCTTACTTGATCTTGATTTGTTTCCCAAACAAAAAATGTACCTCCCTAAGTTGAGTATTGAGAATCTTCTTCATGATTGTCCTAACTGATACGGTTTTCATTTGCTTTCCTTAATCTCATATTAACAGTTGTGTACAGATCTTGGTTTGTTCTTTGATATATATGTTTATGATCTATGAAGCATACCAAACCAAAAACACAATCCTTCAACCATATTAACCATATTACTCCCTCTCATTAGCCCACTTCTCCACCACTCATTAAAACTGCCGCCCACCTAAACCACAATCATTACATCCAAAAACCAAAAAGTAGTCTTTTTTACTACTCACAAGCCGCGGTTGAAACAAAAAACTCCTCACCTTCCACACACTATTCACCTGTCACTCTCAAACAAATTCCTCTCCCGCTCATCCTCCTTCATCTCTGCACTCACTAATCTGGACAATGTCTTCTCCACCAAAACCCGTCTTGCCCGGTTTTTCGTTGCAAACACCTGAGGGGGAGCAAGCATACCCTCTCCCCATCCGTGCAGAACCGGCCGATTTCGAAATTCCTGTCTACGAGCTAAGTGAGGGATCGGAAGAGGGTGTTGAAAAATCCTCATCTCCAGTACCAAAACCACCATCTCCATCTCCAACATCACCTACTCAAACTGAAAAACCCCAAACCGAGTCTTCACCATCAAACCCTTCTCAATTTGCTGCAGAAACCCTTGTTAATTTGGGAAATGCACCGGTCGACCTGCCAGAGGATCTGAGGGATGATGATGAAAGCCCAATGGGGGTAGAGAAAGATATTCCCATGGAGGATGCTGGGAAAGGTGTTGAACATACTGAAGTTCAACATGCAGATCTGGGAGAAAACCCCTAAAACCCTTCATCTGTTGAGAAGGATGATGTGCAACAAGCTGACAAAACAGGGGAAAAGGCTACTGATGGCCTGAATGGTGATGAGAATCGCAAAGATGCACTCTGAACATGTTGAGAAGCCCGCAAACGAGCCTACTACTGAACCAGTTGTCGTGGAAGATTGGAAGTCAGATGACTCAGAGAAAACAAAAAGCGACCCTATGAATGTAGATGAGGATGTTGTTTCAACATCGGCTGCTCATGATAATAACAATGAAGTAAATGATGAAAGCTCTGATGATCTGGAGGATTATGAGCCAGAAACGGAAGATGACTCTAAGGATGAGTCAATGATTGATGAAGAAGATCTGAGCAATGTCGATGAAAGCTCAGATGACTCTGAAGACTATGAGGCTGAAGCAGAGGAAGAGTCTGAAGATGAATCACTTGACGATGAGGATGTCATTCTTGGAGAAGATCAGATTGAAGATCCTGAGGTAAATGATCTACCCTCTGAACCTGTTTATGTAGATGGTTCTGATTGGGATGAAGATGTAGTCTCTCATTTATTCTATGCTGACAAGAACTTAGAAAAATATGAGAAAATAAAAAATAATGCAATGGATGTTGAGAAGGTAATCAAAGAGGAATCATTTGAAGAGTATAACTTAGTTGCTTACCTGAAGAAAAGGAACCTCTATCATCCTGTTACCCAATATGCTGCCTTTGTTCCTGAAATCATCAAAGAATTCTATGCACATTTATCTGAGAATTTTGGTATTGAAGGGCATGGTAAACATCACTGTGTGTATCTTAGGGGTGATGTATTTTTCTTGAATTCTAAGGATATCAATACTGTGCTGCATAGAAATAGGGATGAGGTTGAGACCCCTGTGGAGGTGACTATGGATGAGATTGGTAGGGAGCTAACTGCAGGATAACTACAATCTTGGCCTAGTGGGACTTTGGACTTGAAATATTGTTGTTCTCTAGTCTCTGTTCTTGCCAGATTCGCTTGCATAACTGGCTGCCATCTTCCAACAACAACAAGCTCAGTCAAGAGGCAGCCATGTTGCTCTACAGGATCAAAATGGGCTACAATGTCAATCTGGGAGAAAGGATTCTGAAGCACCTAGAGAATTCCAAGAATAGAGGGATCAGAGGCCATTTGATTCTCCCTTCCACCATCTTTGCAGTCCTCCAGTTGCAGGGTATTGAGGTCAAAGCCAATTATGTTTATCATTCCAACTTCAAATCCATCACAGTCACCAAGCAATTGCTGGAAACACATTACAGGATCTGTGATCTTCCATGGGTGGATCCTGAAGTTCCTGTGAACATGGATGTGGAGGAGAATATTCCTCTTCCTACAGGCAATGCTGATGCACCAGAAAGTTCTATGGTTGCTGCTCAACGCTCCAATGTTGGCCTACATGTTGGTTCAACATTGATCCCTAGCATTGAAACTCTTTCTGCAGGTATTCTAACTGATCAGGACAAGCTGATTCTGGAGAAAATCAAAGGACTTGATGAGCAGATCTCTAACAATCTGAAGTTCAGAAGCTCTCTAGTATCTTTTCTTTCCTCACAAAAAGGGGGAGAATAGATACTTGAAATTTTTAAATTTGTTTCAATCTCAATGCTTTTATTCATTTCAGTCCGTAACATGTTAACTACTCTAGAACTTAACTTAGCTATCTGAGTAAGGGGGAGATTAGCTCTTAAGTTGTTCTTAGTTCTGTTTCTACTAACCTCTTGTTTTGTTTTGTGATGAAAGACTAAGATTAAGGGGGAGATTGAAAGTGCAGTACGCACTTGTATTTTTATAATCTTGTCTTTCAATAATCAGTTCCAAGTTTGTGTTTGTTGTTGTTGTTTGTAAAGCTGCAGGACTACCAATGTTGTATAACATTGTGACAGGATAGAATTCAATGCTGGCATAACATTGAAGATATAACATTGCAGTCGACATCAAGAAAAAAGCACATTGGACAGGAAACTTGGACTGGAAGTATTTACTAATCGAACAAGAGATGATTTAAGGAAAAAGAACAACTTGTGGTGAAAGCGAGAAGGAATATATTTTATGAAGAATCAAAATATAGAAAATTCCTTCTATGCGTATATTGAAGAAAACAAAAAAAGGAAATTGCCCTTGCCGAGATTCTATTGCCCCTGCTGAGATCCTATTGCCTTTCGACTTGGATGGAAGCTGTCATATATCAAGTATTTATACAAGGACTCAGCCGGACAATTTAGGCTTTTTCTTAGTTGTCTATCAAGATTTTATTAAAGAGTTTAGGCTTCTTGTTTTCTGCTATCTTTGGAGTTTGTCTAAGAGTATTCATTGTTGGAATAACTCTTTCAAACATCGACCTAGAATAGCTTTTACTATTAGTTCTTCTAGGGCTAGTTTTGGTTGTTTAATCAATCATCTGTGATTGTATTAAACCTAGTTGATTAGATCTACTTTTCCTGTCAGTAGATATTTTGCCTAAAGGCGCGGCCAACATTTTTATATATGTTGGCTTGGTAATAGAAGTTTCTTTCATATTCATCCGCTGTGTTTTGTTTACTGTGTTGAAGACATTGTTGAACAACATTGTTGGCAACATTGTCTGTTGATCTTGTTCCAAGTACCAATCCGGGATTCTACGTTCTAACAGTAGTGTTGAGAATTAACTATTGGCTTAAACAAATTTAAAACATTGATTTAAACATTATCTAGCTCATCACTTAACTAAATTCCAAACATTTTTTGTTATCCGGTCAATTCTTGCCCTAAACCCTCAGCTAAATAAAATTTATTTTTTCACCTCATGAAGTAGGAGCCACCACCAAGAAAAAGATACTTTTTTTTCGTAATTTTGATGTGTGAGTCATCCAGAATTTCATGTTGAACAGAGGGCGGTTGTCTAACCACCTACTCTCAATCCTTGTCTATCGTATTCTGTCTATCGTATTCGTTTTCCCAAGAAATTTCACTGCACTTAATACTGATTCCGTTGTTGACTCATGTGTTTATGAGTATTGATGTGAATATTCATGTTAATTCTTTGTACTTGATAATGGATCTATCAATTGGTATATATAGTGTGTCAAGGATAAAGGAGTGTGTATCCTCGGCGGAAGCTTCGGTACTCATAAATGGGAGTCCAACTTTGCCATTTAAATTGGGAAGGGGTCTTCGCCAAGGAAACCCGCTTTCTCCGTTCCTATATCTTGTAGTAGCGAAAGGACTTAGTAGATTGGTAAAGTGGGCTTGCGAGTGTGGAAAATTTGCCCCGGCAAAAGTAGGTAGGGATGGAGTTGTGGTCTCCCATTTACAATATGCCGACGACTCTATAATTTTTGGATAAGTGAAGAAGTAAAATATTGGTTGTTTGAAAAGTATTCTAAGATGCTTTGAATGGTTTTCGGGATTGAAAATTAATTTTAAAAAGAGTTGCTTGGTGGGGTGTTGATATGAATGTGATGGAGAATTAGGCATTTTCACTTAATTGCTCGGTGGGCTCGATCCCTTTTATCTATTTGGGCCTTCCGATTGGTGCTAAACCGAGCGACAAAAGAATTTGGGGGTAAAGTGGTGGAAAGATTGGAGAAGCGATTGAAAAAATGGGAGAACACTTATCTCACTTTTGGAGGTCGATTGGTCTTGACAAATGCGGTGCTCGCATCCTTACCCATATATTATCTTTCTTTTTTCAAAGTTCCGAACCCTATTCTAAACTGGCTTATGAAAATTCAAAGGCATTTTTTGTGGGGGGTTCATTGGGTGGGAATCGAAAGGTGGCTTGGGTAAAGTGGGAAGAAGTTTGTAAGTCGAAAGAACAAGGCGGTTTAGGTGTTAAGAACTTGAAATTAACTTAGCACTCCTAGGGAAAATGGGGCTGGAGGGTATTGGCTGAAAATAATTCTTTATGGACGATGGTGTTGAGGTAGAGGTATGGGGATTTCCACAAATGTGTCGAGTCTTGTAGGTTAGGAAAGGAGAAGGGTAAGTTGTGGTCGTCTTGGTGGAGGGATCCATGTGGGGTGTGGTAATTGGTTTTGGTTGGGAGTCCGTAGATGTGTCGGGGATGGGAGATCGACATCTTTTTGGTTAGATGCTTGGGTGGATTGTGGAGTTAGGGTTAGTGAAGTTTTTCCAAGGTTATATAGGCTGGAAAAATTTAGAGACTTGCTTAGTGTCAAATAGAGTGAGGGTGGGTGAGATGAATTGGGAGTGGAGTCATAATATCTTTTCTAGGGAAGAAGAGATAGTGGATAATCTGATTTCTGTGATTGGCAGGACCTTTGTTACTAAAAATATGTCAGTAAGTGGAGCTGGATCTTTAGTATAGATGGAGTGTATTCATCCAAAGCTGGATATCAGAGGGTGGCGGAACTATCTGGTTGTGGTGGATTGGAGAAGAAGCTATGGACTGATTTTACGCGGAATAGCTGGGCGCCTCCCAAAATTAATACACTGGTGTGGAAAATTGCTCTTGACAGAATCCCAACTTTGCCGAATTTGAAGAGAAGACGTATTTTATTTTAGGAAGAATCTACTTCATGTAAGCTTTGTGAAAAGAGTTCAGAAGAAAATGTGATACACCTATTCTTCAAGTGTGAGTTTGTGTCTAAACTTTGGGAAAAAATGAAGCTGCGGTTGGACTTCAAGGTAGAATGGGGGATAATGTGATTAAAAACCTGCTCAAGTTCGCAAATTTAGTGGCACAAGGAACAAGAAGCTGTGGGCAACCATTGGACATGGAGTAATGTGGCAGATCTGGAAGGCGCGCAACAGAGTAATTTTTACTGGAGAAAGCATGCATGCTGAGGAAATATTTGAATTGATTAAATTAAATTTATGGTAATGGTTTATAAGCAGGAAGGTGATCAATTCTTCTTACTCATACACGAATTGGGAGCAGTTCCCGGGGGAAATTCTAAATGTTTCTTTCAAGAAGTTGGCAGAAGAAGAGAGTGACGGAAGGATATCACTGGAGGTTGCTGAAGGCCAATCCGAACAGAACGTTTAAATACAATTTAACTTCTTAAAAAAAAAAGACTACGCAGTACTGTTCTAAGGAATACTTATTGATTGCAATTAATTAGCAAACGTTGTTTAATTAATTACACATGCCCTAAAGCAAATAACTGACTGTTTGGTACTTAACCACAAAACTTCATACATTTGTCATTTTTAACTGTCCACAGAACTTTAAACATTACCAAAAAAGAAAACTATCCCACACCCAACAAATAATAAATAATCTAAATTTTACACTCAAATTACATCTTTTACACTTAAAAGTAAACTTTTTTTCACATTTTCTATATTCATTCATTACTTTAACTTTTCGCATAAAACTGCGCGCTAAATCTAATGTATATAGTTCTTCGAGACGGAGGAAGTATAGAGTTAAAAAGTGAGTTAAAAGAAAATTTTAGTTGATAAATAGCAACTGAATTAAAGGTGAGTTATAAAAATGGTGTTTGGAATAGAGTTAAGAATTTATAGGGTTTTTAGAGTTGTTACGTAGGATAGAGTGTGTAAGAATAAAGTGATGTATGTTAGAGGGAAGTGATGTGTTTGATATTTTTTAAGGTTATTTGATTGGTTTAAATGATTTTTTGATTTGTTTAAGATTGTTAGTTTGATTGGAAAGTAAGAGTAAGGTAGAAAGAGAATGATTGTCTAGTGGAGAAAAAATCAAGTTAAATTTTTTACTGTAAAAGATACAAAATAAATACCCTAAATCATTTTAACGGATAAATAGTCTGTTTTAATTGTTTTAGTTGTATCCCAAACATTCTCTAAGTTTCAAGTATAATTGATTCATAATTCTTGTTCATGTTAACTGAACCATGTATGTTACAATGTTCCTTGTAGTAATTAACAAACTTGATCAGATGACCATGTTTCTGTGATACATTAGTTAGACTTGTATGTATCATGTTTGTAATAGTTTTGGCAATTCTCTTGTCTCGTTTGTTTATTGGTGAACCATTGGTTTTATATGCGAGAAGCGTTTTGAGATTACTGTTATTATTTTTAACCACGCTGTATTAAAGGGTCCAGAACTGGAGGGACTAGATTGCCGTCTAAGTAATACTGTATCTATGTAACTATGTTGTAATTAGGCTCATCAAAATGACCAAGTTCATCTTCACTTCATGGCGTGAGAGAATGTGTTGGAGACTCCTTGAGTGCTACAAGTCTACAACTACCATATCAAAATATAAACATGTTGAACCAAATTCACAGAAACTGGTGCAGCAAAATATGCAGTTTTGGTGAAAACTGGAAAAATTAACAAATTAAAGGAACACACATACATCACCACACCAAGAATCAAAATCTCCCTCGCGAAAGCTAACATAGTATGAAATAAGAATAATCTCTCAAACCTCAGGGCTTGAAGAAATTAATTGAAATCTAACTCTACAAGAAAAGCTGATCTTTACACTGCATAATGAACTAAACTTGAGTCAATGAAGCAATTAATGAAACTTGATTCAGACCTGGATCCAAGAATGTATTTTCTGCCAAATAAAGGATCCAAGAAGAGTCTTCTCTGCTAGTATAGCATTCTCATTCTACTTGAGAATCACCTGGACTTGATTCAGGGCTGGAACTTCGACCGGAGATGGAACTTCTAATGATTTCACCCGTTCCATCAGAAGCTATAGTTGAATGCAAGCCTTTTTTGTGTTCATCTTCTTGATTTTCAGCAGCAGCAACAACCCCTATTTCTTTTAAGAATGGCTCCACAACAGCTAACTTTGCAATCTTCTTATAACTAATATGCTCGTATGGAGAAGGAACAACATCATCACGTGTTGTATCCTCAATATCATCATGTCTCATAGGAAGAGAACCAACTTCTAAGGTGGATATTGAATCTCTAATATCTTCTATAATGTGATTCATTTCAGAATGAAAAAACACACCATTTTTCACGGACGTTGTCCCATCTTGTGACGTGCTCAGGTCAGTAGAATCCTGGCCTTCCCTCTCATTAAACTTCGTATGTGGTATATCTTCATGCTCTGCGGTGCATGTTTCAAATGCTCGCAACTTGTCTTCATCATACATATCTATCCCATAATCTGAACTTTCAGAAGTGATTACATTTTCTTCTATTGCATTCATTTGAACAGAGTTCAACTCAAAAATGCTCACATTGCCTGTTTCAAGATGATCTGCTGAATAGAAGCTCTCTCCACTCAAATTTATGTGTTCTCCCCACTCATTTGCGACAAATCCCCACAGTTTGATACTAAAATCCCCAATAGTATCTAACTCTGACAAAATATCTTCATCAACATCCCTGATCTGATCTGCCTCTTCAACTATTGTCTGCAGTTTAGTATGACTAGCAGCCTCAAAAGAAGTGGGCGGGATTGTGATAAAGTCCTGATTCAATGTATACTCATCTGATATGGTGTTGTAATCAAGCTCTTGGACCTGCTGCATGTTTGATTCCTGCAAAGTGTGGTTAAGATATTATTCTAACTTGTGAACTGAGTGAGCAAGTTATACATAATCGTTACTGCAAGGATGTCAGCCTCCTGGTTTTATTAAAAAAAAAAAGGCAGATATAAGACGATCGATGGTAATAATTAAATGGTTCTGTTGAAACTGTAAATTCTTACTTACCGGTGCAGAATCCTGATGTTCTAGATTTGTTTCGTGCACTGAACGGTCACAAGATAATGAGGTTTCATTTTCTTCAAAAGTTATCCAATTGTTGCCTGGAGTTCTTTCGTGTTTAAATGAATGCTCTTCTGTCGATTGACTCTCAAATGGTTCCTTGTAGACATGGACATAACTTTCTCCTCTTCCATCTGGTAAGTAGTTATCTTCAGAAGGTTCGACTAGGGCATGAATGTTCTGACCAGTAAGTTGACCCTCAGCATTTGGATCCATGAGATTTTTATCGAATGATGCTTCAGTGAACGATTCTACTACAACAGAGACACCAGTGCCCATTGAAGCACATTCACTCTCACTTCTCTTTTCAACTCCTGATAATTCAGCCTTCAAATTCAGATCACCAGGTACTCTTGTATCAGACACATATGCTACTCCAGATTCATGTTCATCTACTAGAACGAGTGTTATTGATTCAGGCAACACATGCACACTGGAAACATTGTCTTGCACATCTTGACTACTCCCTTCAAGCAGAACAAGATTTGGTTCTTCATGAACGTCTGAAGATGTAGACGAAAACAAAAAGTTAAGATTCCTGACTGCTCTAGGGCTCAAATCATAAGCAGGCTCCCTTAGTTCAGTAGAACCAGCACCACGGATCACTTCACTTGCAACGGTCAGATTCTGTTCAAAACCCCAGGTTGACATGCCTGGTTCTTCTGCGCTATTTTCTCTGTGTCTATCCGAGAAAGATGGTCGTTGCCATTGACCATCTGTTTCGGTAAAGACCCTCTCACTAGCTTCTGACAGCGATGAAGAGCTCGATACCCTACTGTATCTGTGTTCAACAGGTATATCCTCTATTTGAAATTCAACATCACTCTCCTCAACATGGTATTTCGGAGAAACATCTCCGTCTTCTGAGCATTGACTTTCATGTCCAACAGAAACAAGCTCTATCTTGTAGATTAGCTCTTGTGCGTGTTGCATATCTTCTTTTGAGATTTCTCCGATCAACTCATTTTCTCCTTCTCGTGTGACTTGTTGAATAATCGACACTGGTATCGGCTCATGATCTTCGTCTATGAGGCTGCTGTCAACAAGATTCTGAACTGAATGACCATTTGATCCCGTTTCAGGA
Source organism: Plantago major (assembly GCA_026545765.1). Classification (NCBI taxonomy): domain Eukaryota; kingdom Viridiplantae; phylum Streptophyta; class Magnoliopsida; order Lamiales; family Plantaginaceae; genus Plantago; species Plantago major. The sequence continues at coordinate 46,470,709 of CM048840.1, forward strand.
ACGGAGCTCACTTTGTAGTCACTAACTTCGCTCAGTTGCCTCTGAAATGATGAGGAGCTCGGTTCATTTGGAACCGTTTCCTCTTGTACAATGTACGGTATCCGTTTGACATCTTGCGGCTCTTGCCTGCTGCCTGCGAAAACTGATGGTCTTGCAATTGAACGTTCATGTCTACGGAAAAATGGCTCTCTTGATTTAGATGCTGTTAAATCCCCTTGACATCCGTCTTCCATCAGATTTTGCTTCTCACTCGAATCATAACGATTATCAAAAGGATTCTGCCTAGATAATAAAATAGAAGGAGCTGAGCCAGGTACCGGAGGTGGCTCGTCTGGATCTTGAAGAAGGTCAAAGGGATTTCGCCTAGTCGTCACAATGGGGGATAGATTGAATGGAAGATCAGAACTTTCCATGTCAATCAAGTTCCTTTCATGCATCTTCCTTGCTCTCATCCTCAAGATCAAGTTATCCAACCGCACATGCCTTTGAGTTTCAGAATTTCCCAAATCCAAAAGATTCCTGTGGTCCTCTTCGGTCCATGTTATGACAGGCTTCGTATCCTCTTCCTCGTCTTCTTCAGTGTCATCCTCTCCAACTTCCAAGTCCTCGCGTTTTTTCATTACATCATCAAAGGACTCCTGAACTTGGTTTGGAGACTCTTCACCCAATAGTGGGTTTAGATCATGAAGCATTGAGGTTATGTCAGCCATTGAAGCATCAGGTGAAGAACTCTCTGCTCGATCAGAATCGGAATCCCAATCCTCCTCCTCCTCCTCCTCCTCCTTGTCATCTTCAACTTTTGTCCGAGAGGACAATGAAGGAGAAGATGGTATACCCACGTAATCTCGCCTCTCGGAACCCAAAGAATCTGCTTCTGACGAACTACTTTCATCTTCCAAATCCAGATGCTCATCATTAGCAGGAACCAAAACATAGTGGTTCTCCACAATTTCCTCATCGCTGAAGCTCTCATCGTTCTCCAATTCAACTTTCCGTGATCTTTCATTGATCAAGGAAGCATTATCATCTGAAAAATACTCTCTATGAATCTCAATTTCACCTTGTAACAAACTCAGTTGCTCACTATATTTCTCAAGATGATGACTATCAGTATCTTCGGCCTTATAAGAGATCGTTCGGTCCCGTATTATCTCTTCAGTTCCGATTTCAGGGATGATCGGGTGGCCAAAGCTCAACAGGGTTCCGAGCAAAAAAGCAGTGGATATAAGAACAGGGGAAGCAGACAGCAAGAATGAAAACAGAAAAGGAGATAGCTTTTGCAGAAATATCAAGAAACATAGAAAACCTACAAAGAATGGATGGTTGGTAAGTGATCTAAAACACCATGTGATTGTAAAGATGGCAACTTTTCTGAGTTTGGGTTGAATCTCCATCAACTTAATTAGAAACCTGCAACATCAACTGAATTTAGAAAAACAGGATAGTAACTGGATAATAGTACTAGCTAGTAGGAGTAATATATTTGCAGCATAAACATACCTTCCAGAGGCAAGAACAGAAGAGATTACAACAAATTACAACAAGTGGCTCTACTTTTTTCAAATTTTCTTGCCAAAGCTATAGTTTGTATTGTACAAGATCCAAGGGAGGGTTTAGACAAAAGCTGAAAATGTAGAAAGATAAAGTACGATTTGTTAGTTTTTCAATAGAATTCAAATGGCTTAATGCTGTTCCCGAAGGTTATTATCATTACTTGGGTGTGTAGGAGATGTCAACTTAATAACGAAGCTGACCGGGCATGCATTTGATCATTCTTTGGCACTGATCATGGCTTGTCATAAACCTATACACTATTATTGGATCAAATCTGCAAAATTTTCAAGAACATGAGGTATATCCGTACAATTTCAGGAACATGAGGTATATCCGTACATATTTCGAAGTGTATATGCTACATTTGTGCATTTACCCATCTTTCAACATATCTACTAGCTCGTTTAACTAGTTTGGGCTTTCTATTGAATGTAGTTCTCCCTCCCTCTTTACTTGTACCACTTTGGATGATAACTTTGGGTGGAATGTTGCACCGTTTAGAATTTTAACATATAAGTATAAAGAAGTAGGCAAAAGGGCGTAGGCGATGAAGTCCATTAATGGATAGAGCCCCAACCCTTTAGGTCGGCACAATTACTCATCTTCGGATGATATGTTGGCCTACTGTACAAACAAATGTTCTTCTATTTCCACGCACACTTTGTCCTCACTCGTACGCAAACCAGGAGACTTCTCAATTGGTCACCCTTCCTATGATTGCACAAGAGCAAATACGTTTTATTCGGAAATTCTTAGTGTTAAAATATCCCACATCACTTGTGAGTAGATCATCCAAACAACATATAAGGAGGATAATTCTCTCCCCTTAATAAGGACTTTTAAGGAGATGATGACCCATCTTGATATGGTATTAGAGCAGGTCCAAGTTGATGATGGTTGCCCCAGCCGATGATAATTCTGGCTTGCCCAAAGAGGCTATTATGATTCCACGTGTAGAGCCGACTAACCGCGGCCTATCCGTGAGGGGGTGTGTTAGAATATCTCACATCACTTGTGAGTAGATCATCCAAACAACATATAAGGAGGATAACCATCTCCCCTTAATAGGGCCTTTTAAGGGGATGATGCCCATCTTGATACTTAGGATGGATTTTCAATAAGAAAAATGCACGTTGATGGCATATATAAATAGCGTTTTCAATCCCTTTAAATTGTCTTAATTAAACTGAATTTGAAACTTTAGCCCGTTATAAATGAGTAAGTATACTAAAAGGCAAGACTTTTCTATAGATTAGAAAAATCAGGTTTTTAATGAAAAGCACGGTTGAATCGGAAACAGGCGGTTCAGTTCTCAAAATAAGCCAGAAACCGGTTGCCTATATATACCCACAAACCAAGCCAGAAACATAAAATAGAAACAGAATCAGAAACACACCAAATTGGATCTGCTCCGCCAGAAACATCCACTCCGCTCCGCCATCTACGTCGGCACCGTACCTTCAATCATCCACTCTGCCGGATTTCTACGCGATTTCACCAGAGTTCTTCAAATTCATCTTGAATCAGGTGAATTGATTGAAATAGCTTCGTGGTTTTTGTTATTTTTCATCTATTATATGGATTCATGTCGCTTTTTTATTAAAATCTCAATTGGAAGTGAAATTTGACCTTTTATTTTTCATTTTTCACTGTTTTACGATCTGATATTTCTAGATCTGAAATTAGATCTGAAATCCGTACAGTGGGAATCGAATTATTTCGCGCATATGTTATCTGGTGCTTTGTTATGGTTTTAAGAGACATTGTTATAGTTTTACAAGCTGGTGTTATAGATTTAAGCATCTCCGTTATATGGATTTATTTAGCCTTTTTTCGTTAAAATCTCAACTAGAAGTGAAATTTTACCTTTTACTTTTCTTTTTTCATTGATTTTACGATCTGATGTTTTGAGATTTGAAACTAGATCTGAAATTCGTACAATGAAAATCGAATCATTTCGCAATCATGTTACTTGGTGTTTTGTTATGATTTTAATAGCTGGTGTTACCTTATAGTTTTATGAATCATTGTTATATTTTTAGATTGTGTTGAATGTTTCTGTAGTTTTAAGACCTATTATTGTAGTTTTAAGTAGCAACATTAGTGTCTTTAGCTTCGAATTAAATATTTATGATTTGATTTTTTGCAAATACTTTGTTATAGTTTTAAAATGCATCATTATTAATTTAAGTATCAATGTTACTGTTTTTAGCTTGTGTTGCATATTTATGCTTTGTTATAGTTTTAATAGGCATTGTTATAGTTTAAAATGCACTGTTGTGGTTTTAAGCTTTAATGTTACTATTTTTAGCTTGTGTTTAATATTTCTGCTTGTTATTATTTGAGCGCATATGTTATAATTTTAAGACATACTGTTGTAGTTTTAAGCAACAACATTAGTCTTTTTAGCTTCTGATAAAATATTTATGATTTGATTGTTTGCAAATGCTGTGTTATAGTTTGAAGAGGCATTGTTATAGTTTTATAGAAAACTGCTAGGGTTTTAAGCATCAACGCTACTGTTTTTAGCTTGTGTTGTATGTTCCTCTTGTGTTATTGTTTTAAGAGGCACTAATATGGTTTTAAGCATCAATGTTATTATTTTTAACTTGTTTTGCATGTTCCTTGTTTGTTTTAAGCACCAATGTGATAGTTTTAATGAGAGTTGTTATGGTTTCAACCCAGTTATTGAATGTTTTAAGCATGTGCTGATATCGAGTTTGATGATAGGTCTCTCAAAGATGTTATTGCAGTATTGAAGCAACAAGCACAAGCAACAAAAGGCATGACGCCGAAGTTCACCAACAAGTTTAATCGAAAAAACCTATTTTAACAACTTAGTTTGCATTTGCATCAAAAACACCGAATTGACGTTTATTGTAATTTTTTTTCTATGAGAATAGATGTTTTAAAACATTTGGATGATTGAATGTTTCATTGTTGTAATGACAGATGTTTAATGTATGTTAAAAATTTTAAGTTTGTTTATTGATATTTTAATGGCATCCTTAAAATTTTTAGACTTGTTTAGTGGTAATTAATGATATTAGATTGTCACTTAAAACTATAACAAATCATCTTAAAAACTATCATGTACCATCACACCATCTCTTAAAAAATTAATAAAAGAGGTTAAAATTATAATTCAAACATACAATACTGATGAATTATAACCATCACATAATCTTTTAAAACATTAACAAAATACATTAAAAGTGTAACTAAAACTTTCAATGAAAACAACTTAAAACCATAACATAATCTGTTAAAAGTATAACGAAAAATGTGTGTCTCGACGTTTTTTTAAGAAACTTGGCCGATCAGACCGCTAAAACTCAAAAACCACGAAAAACCTTAATTTTCCTATTTTTAAAAAAAAAAATCTTACTTTTTTCGAAGAATTTGGCGTTATAAATTAGTACTCCCTCAATTTCAGAAAAAATGTTACATTTTACTATTCTGCGGTCAACTGTCTCCGCATTTGACCACAATTTACTCTTAAACGATATTAATAAATAAATTATTAAAATTATATAATGAAAATTTAATAATTAAATTTTTATTATATAATTTTATTAAATTATTTACTATTATCGTTTATATGTAATTTGTGGTGAAACTCAAAAACAGTTGAGCGGTCAAAGTCAAAATGTAACAATTTTTCTGAAATGTAGAGATTACTCTTTAACTAAAGATATTAAACAAAACGAAGAGGAAGAATAAGCAGGTTAATAAATTGAAAGAAAAATAAAGTGGACTTACAATAGTGACAATTATAGGCACGATGCTAGCAAGAGGAATCTAACTTTGATGTAAAAAGGGTACATGTCAGAATTGAATTGATGATGATGTCGTCCCAGAGTTTCTGGTCGCATGTCGTGCTCGCCAATAACTTTAGGGGAAAGCAAATCTTATTAATCCAAACAAAGTAGTGATCACCCGCGTCTCCCACCTAGAGAATAATGCTCCAATCTACCCAACCTTAACTTCCCCGGATCTATTACCATCGAAGTCCATCTTACTCTAACAATTACGTTTGAGTCGAAAAAGTCATTATGCAGTGACGAACTTAAATTAAGTTGTGAAAAATCTGTTCCCCAAACGTGGCCTTATACTATTTCTCCCTCTTCTTCAACAACTCCTCCTTCACTATTCCTAATCAACATATCTCTTCAGATCATCCATGGAGAAGTTGATGGCGGAATTCATTCGCCTGTTATCAACTTGAATGCTTTACAGTGAGTCAATTTCAACCGCAGTAAGTTCATATCTGGTTCCCATGCTTCTTCCTATAGCCCTAATTTTAAAGCCCTCAGCTCCACCTCAAATACTGTTGGCGACTGGATGTATTTGCTAAAGCCCCAAATCTAGCTCCCCTCTGAAACTCGAAGAACACCACCTACTCCACCTCGATTAGTTGAGGTAATAATGCTCCCATCTTTCCATATCTGCCAGATTCCGGCTGTGATTATGGGCTTTACATATCTAAATTCGTGGGAGTTTGGATATGTACACTTGTTTGAGCTTGATCGTGTACTGTATGTTGCTGATTGTGATGTTATCGACGGTTTCTCTGTTTCTATCGCTAATTACGGGGATGAGCATCGCGGACTGATCACGTATGCTTGTACATACTGTCTGCACTAGTCGTACGATTGATAATACTACGAGATGGAAAGATTGAAGAGATCGTGAACATAAATCCAAATTCAGAGATTTGATCTTGAATTGATATTTTTGGGTTTTGGAACTACTTTTGTTTGTTGCAGGGACTGAATTGCATGTTTTGGAAACTTGAGACTCTTGCTTTTGGGAATTTGATATGACCTGGGACTAAATATTGCAATTTTGAAAATTAATTTGGACCTAAATGAAAACATTGAAAATTGAAGTTGTTTTGCCACTTACAGAATCCAATCTTGCATTAGGGTTTAAAATGTCTTTTTGTTGTTTTAATTCGCAAAAAGTCAAATTCCTGGGTTTAGATGTAATTAAATATATCGAATAAGGTACTCATATATTATTATTTGTCTAATAGGGGTTCAGATGTAATTAGAATATCTATTACAGGGTCCAGATGTAATGCACCCCAACTTCCCCGTTTTCTTTTCTTTTTTCATTTTTCACTTCTTCTCCTCCTAGTCGTTCAAATTCAAACTTATCTTAAACCGAAAACTTGTCATATACTTTATTAACTTACTCTCATTTTTATTAGTTTTTCAATTTATCTTTATCTTAATGCTCTCTAAAAAAAATTCTCTCTCTAGAAGACATGCTCTCTAAAAAAATCCTCTCTCTAGAATTTTCTCTCCAATGAGAGCTTTCCTCCTTTGGCTGGAGATTGGGTCTCTCTTTTGAGAGTTTGTGATTCGTTACCCCCCCCCCCCCCCTCGCTTTGTTTTCTACTACTCCATATATCAGTGAGATTTGGCCATATTTTGTTTTCGTTGTGGAAAGGCTTACGATACTCTGAATCTAAGTGGATCTTTTGTTTTGATTTTATCTTACCCTTTTGTTTAAATTTAAATTTATAGCCTACTTATATGTTATTGGTATAATTCGTGTGGTTCTCCTTTTCTTAAGCTTTCCTTTATTTTCTTGGGTGCTTGGGTGTATCTCTTTGTCTTTTCTGCAATTTATACAGGCTGGTCAGTTTGATAGCAGCGTACCTCTCCTCCTTTGTCTGTACAACTGCTGCACAGTTTACTTTACGGGTCAGATGGCAGATGAATTGACTGAGAGATTGGGCCAGCATCTCAGGCTAACATCTGATGAAGAACAAACTGTGAAACTACCGGATGAATTATGGAAATCAGATGACATCGATCTTAGTCTTTGCTTGGTTGGAAGAATGCTATCTCGCAAAAGTGTTCATTTTGAATCCTTTGAACGCACTATGATTGGCAGTTGGGCACCGCTTAAGGGAGTTTCAGGGAAGAAATTGGGAGAGGATCGCTTCTTATTTCGTTTCGAGCTTCTGGCAGATTTGAAAAAGGTTATGTGGCGATCCCCATGGGCGTTTGATCGTAATTTGGTAGTTTTACGACCTATACGTCATGATGAAACACTGGAGACAGTTGACTTGAATGTATGTGATCTGCATATTCGAGTCTCGGGACTTCCATTTTCTTTGCTGCATCGGAAGGCAGCGGAGTTCATTGGGAATTCCATTGGTATGTTTCTGGACTATGATGAGAAAGGTAACATTGGAAATGGAATGCGATTAAGAGTCACTCTTAATATCACCAAACCTCTGCTTCGAGTTGTGTCCATAGAAGGTCCGAATCAACGAGTTATTCAAGCTACATTAACTTACGAGAAGCTTCCAAACTTCTGTTATTTTTGTGGCTTACTTGGTCATCTAGTTATAAGGATTGTATCAAGTGTGTTGATCTTTTGGGTGAATTTAAGCGTATTGATGATTCTCAGTTAGCCTATGGTGAATGGTTACGTGCACGTCTAAATGCCCAGGACAACCGAATTAATGGCAGTTTGAGTGGTCATCCTCCCCGGAATTTTTTGGGTCGGTCACAAGTGATTGAAAATGGTTTCCGGACGATGGCAACAGAGCAAGGAGAGAAGGGTATTTCGGGGAATACTTCGATCAATATTTCTGGAAAAGAAAAAGAGGCCATCCTGAACCATTTAGCCAGTAATCAAGGGCAACAATTAGGAACTCCTTCGATTTTGGGATCTCCTCAAATTTCGAATTTCAATCCAGAAGGTATCGTTTCCCACCATATCCCAGGATTTAATTTCTATTAACCAATCCCATTATTTTAGCACTGCATCTCTTGACCACGAAATGACTGATCCAAATCCAATTTGTGTACTTCCCAGCCCACTCTCTAGCTTGGCCCAACTCACTACTACTGTGGCCCACTCACCACATAACTCTTCAGCCCCACACTGGCCCATCAACCCCTCTCAAAGCCCACAGTTTGTGTTTGGTACTTCTATGACCCAACTTTCAACTATCACCCCCCCCCCCCTCCCCACTGGAGCGTTAATAGCTACCCTTCCTGGACCTATAACCATCACCCAAGATAGCACCTAATCCGGCCAATACCTAGTTCACATCCTACTGATACCAATACTTCGCTTGCAATTTCTGTCCCAGTAACTAAGAAACGAGGCCGCCCTTCAAACCCAGACATGACTACCAAAAAGTTTGGACCTCGGAACCGCGTTAATGTCAGAAAAGGTAAGGATAGATGATGAGTGGGTTTTATACCGTCTCATTTCGTGTTTTTTACCGTCTTTTTGTCATCCTTGAGTATAGTTTTATTTAGTTTTCCTAGAGTATTTTTACTTGTTTTGTTCTTTTTATGTTTTGTAGATATTTGGCTAAACCGCGCTAATGGAAGGCAAAATGGTGTATTTTATATGCATCTACAAGTTATGGAGTTCCAGTGCCTTGTATGGATGCTAGACGTGGAGCGGGAAGGCCAAAATATCGAGAATTGGAGTCAGAAAGGCGTCGAAGGGAAAAATAGGCAATCCAGGAGAAACTGGCGACGCCAGTTATCAAACTGGCGTACGCCAGCAACTTTCTGTTTAACGCAGGAAGGAACTGGCGACGCCAGTTGTTTCTTTTCCGTTCCTTCTGCGATTTTGTTTCCTAATTCGTTTCAGACTTCGTTTTTATCCTTTGTATTAGTAAACATCGAGATATAACTTTTCATATCAACTCTATTGTGAAGAACAATTTTTTGGTCTAGAGCTAGACCTAATTTTCAAGGCAATTACCCGATTTCGAGGTAATTGAATCGTTTTCCATTGTAATTCGAAGATTGAAGTTGATTGGGAGATTATCTACACATCCTTTTGCATCGATTCATTTCGTTCTTCAATTTCTACCTCGGGTTTGTGACAACGAAGGAAAAAATTGTATCAATCCTTTTGAATCTTTGTGTTGTGCTTGAGATTATGTTTATTAATAATATGATTGTGCTTTCGCTTGTCATGAGTAGCTAAGCACCCCTATTATGGGGTGGTGACTGATTCAATGCATGCTAGCTAGGGTTTATGTGATTCGAAGTGCATCGGGATTCGATTGCTTGTGCCTTTTTGATTAATCGCATATCTTGATATTACGTTTGATGCGCAATACGTCAATATCACTGTTAGATTAAGCATTTAATCGATACGCCCAAATATTTTCCGTCTTGCTTCAATCTAACAGTTAGTTGCAAACAGTAATAGTAGGATTAGCTAGATTGATTGTAGCCTAGTGGAATTGACACCTCCACTAGTGCTACTCATTTTTGAACTCAAGTATGTGAAAACTTGCGTAATCAATCTCGTGAATCACGTATATCATGCTAGCTAGCTTGTTGACGTCACCACTCCATAATTTTCCCCATTCATATTTTAATCTCATTACTATCAAACCGGTTTCTAGTAGTTGCGAGTAGTTATTTACTTTAGTTTATTATCTCTCCCCCGAGGCAAACCAACTTTTACTGCTTTTCATACTGTTACTTTTATTCGTAAACAAAACTCAGCCTAGTTAAGTTTTCGAGACCGACCTCGGGGTTAACTCCACTACACTGCAGGTTTTCGTAGTGTTGAGGATTAACTCTTGGCTTTTAAATAAATATTAAAACATTGATTTTGACACATCAAGTTTTTGGCGCCGCTACCGGGGACTTAACTCCTTTGTTGAGTTTACGAATTGTAATTTTTAGTTGTATATATATTAGCTAGCTTTTTGTTTGTTTTCCCTTTGTCTTTAGTATAGTTTGTTTGGCGGAACTACTTTGGTTTCTTTTGTGTGTGTGCAGGAGTGTATGGATTACTCGTATTGCCATGAGTGTGGATCAGACGGTCATGTTGCAGCAAATTGTGCAGATAGGAAGCCGCTGATTCGTTTTTGACAGGTTTCTGGAGAGACACTCGATAGCGCATGGTATAAATTTAAGGGGCTGCAGCAGAGGTATCAGAACCATGGTTTAACATTGGGAGAGCTCATGTGGTGTTTCTACAATGGTATTACAATTGGTTGTCAAAGAACGGTGGATAGATTTGCTGGTGGGTCAATGCTAGATTTGACTCCTCAACAACTCGAGGATACGATCGAGGACTTGGTTGCATTGATCAGAGAGTATGCAGAGCTTGATGAAGAAGAATCTGAAAATGGAAATAACCAAGAGGAGGAGAAATCTGATTCTGTAGTTGAACCGGATTCGGACACCACTACCACCCCTACCATTGTGACTGAAAATGGGGATTCCCCGATTTTCTATATGTGCGGAATGGATGGTCACGTTTCAGCAAACTATTTAGATAGAGAATAGATCCTTTGTTTTCAACAGGAAACTGGAGAGGAACTCGATGGGGCATGGCATAGATTTCAAGACTTGCAGCAGAAGCATGTGAACCATGGTTTGCCATTAGCATCGTTACTATGGGTTTTCTACAAGAATATAACAAGTGAGTGCCAAGCGATGGTAGATAGAGCAGCACGAGGAATAATGATGACACTGACTCCTCAGAAATTAGAGGAGGCAATCAACTATCTGTGTATTGGCTTCAACAAATCTAAAACCACTGATACTGTAACTGAAGAAGAAATTCTCGTCTCAGTTGAAGGAGTTTCTGAGAGTTTAGATAATCAGTTGGTCATGGAAGAGGAGACGTCCATCGATGTGATCGACGAAGAGACTAAACCACCCATTTCTGACTATTTGGAGATGGAGCAGACACCTGATACTACCTAGATGACACCATCAGATTCACAGTCCATTCCCCCATCTTCCAGTGATCTTTACATACTAGCCCTAGCTTGCACACGAGATTGGCCAGGGAGTTTCGACCCCTTTTGTCGTTTTTACTTCCCCCCTGATTCCCCTAGTTTTATTTTAGTTTTCGATTTTAATTTATTTTATTTTAGTTTGCAGGGAATCACGGAAAACAGGAGAAGAGGAGCTAAGGATGGCACCCAATTCGCTGAACTAGGCGGGAAGGATGCAAGGGATTCGTTCCTGTTTGATAATGGATAGCAGCAGCCATATGTTTCAGGGAAGTACATTTTCAGCTTTCTTTCTTTCTAGCCTATTCGCTGGGGACCATCTCTAGTCTAGGTTTGGGGAGGGAGGTAGCTTTCATGTACTTACCCATATATGTGTCTGTGTTGTGTCTTTTTATCTTTTTGTGTGTCTTTTTCTCATTTTCGTGATTTTCTCTTGTGTGTCTTTTTCTTTTATATAAAAAAAGGGGGTCGAAAGGTAGTAAATTGGCGATGCCAGTTTACCAACTAGCGACGCCAGTTAGTTAGAAACTAATCATGACGCCGCTAGTAAACAAAGCGACGCCAAGAGTTAGAACTAATCAAGGCGTCCACCGCTAGGAAATCGACGCTGGCCTTTCTTTTGGAAAAAAAAAAGTCTTGATCTGCCTTTCGAGTTTTGAAGTGTGTTTCGAGTTTTGATCTACCTTAGGCTTCTTACTTGCATGTTTTCAGATGTGTTTCTTTTTCTGTATTTCGTACCTTATCTTGTATTTCTCATTCAGTCTATTGAGTCTAAGTCTGTCTCCCAAGTCGAGCGTCTATTGCATGTACTAAACCTGTTTAATCCTTTTGCTTTGATTGATCCTTGACTATTAGCAGTTTGCATGTTTAAGTTCGTTAAGTTCATTTCTCCTGTAAATAGAAAGTTTGTTCTAATTCTGTAGTCCAAAAGCCTGTGAGTAAACCTTAGCCGATGAAAAAATATTGTACCGGCGCCTGTGTGATTTAATTCGGGAAGTGCAAACTCCCTTGTTTGCTCCTCATCATTCTCATGTGTACTCTGTGTAAGTTAAGTATGACGAACGACATGTTTTACATTCTTATTTGCTCATGCCAAACCTGTTCCATGTCCAGGTTTGGGGAGGAGGTTTATGTGCCCTACTTTTATTGATAAAGATTGTGTTCAGGCTTTTCGTTCTCTCAAAAATAAAAAAAAATAAAATAAGTCTCGGAGTGTATCTATGGTACTAGTTACCACCGTTAGTCGTGTTGGGCACGTTTCAGATACTACCTATATACCGGCGTGGCTCTTAAAAGCTATATGTCCGTGAGGGTTGATGGCGTGTACACCAAATCAGCACGCACAAAAGTGCAGACTTTCGGTAAAACAGACACTACCAAAAAAATTGAGACAGAAAAAAAATATAAGCATATGGGTCAATATAAGACTGCAAAAAAAGAGTATGAAAAAAATGAAAAAAATTATATATGTTCAAAAAAGAGAGAACGGTTGCCTTTTTATGAGTCTACTGTTGATTGTTACAGAGCTATAAAAAGTCCCTTCTGACTTAACCGATTGAGTACATTGCATGAGGTATTTGAGGCATTTTTGTGACGCAAGTCACCTTCCTTTTCTCTTTATATTCTTGAGTGATTACCCCTAATGGACACTTCCAGGAGTGTGAGAGATTAGTTGCATAGAATCCACTTGTGAGGGGCTACCGTTTTAGGCTTAAGTTCTATTTACTTTGGAAACTAACTTTTTGGGCTTATGCATGTGATTCTGTGAATGTCAGTTGATTTTAAACCTCTTGCGTTCTTTAGGCTTATTACTTGCAATAGTGATTCGGTAGCTTGGGAGCTAGACTTTGTCTGTGTGTTTTTGTGTTTTTTATTTTTCTAGGATTTTTAGAGAGTCTATTGCTTGACGACAAGCAAGGGTTCGGTTTGGGGAGTTTGATGAGTCGGTTTTATGCCGTCTCATTTGGTCTTTTTTACCGTCTTTTTGTCATCCTTGAGTATAGTTTTATTTAGTTTTCCTAGAGTATTTTTACTTGTTTTGTTCTTTTTGTGTTTTGTAGATATTTGGCTAAACCGCGCTAATGGAAGGCAAAATGTTATATTTTATATGCATCTACAAGTTATGGAGTTCCAATGCCTCGTATGGATGCTAGACGTGGAGCGCGATGGCCAAAATATCGAGAATTGGAGTCAGAAAGGCGTCGAAGGGCAAAATAGGCAATCCAGGAGAAACTGGCGATGCCAGTTATCAAACTGGCGTACGCCAGCAACTTTCTGTTTAACGCAGGAAGGAACTGGCGACGCCAGTTTGGGAACTAGCGACGCCAGTTGTTTCTTTTCCGTTCCTTCCGTGATTTTGTTTCCTAATTCGTTTAAGACTTCGTTTTTTATCCCTTGTATTAGTAAACATCGAGATATAACTTTTCATATCAACTCTATTGTGAAGAACAATTTTTTGCTCTAGAGCTAGACCTAGTTTTCAAGGCAATTACCCGATTTCGAGGTTATTGAACCGTTTTCCCTTGTAATTCGAAGATTGAAGTTGATTGGGAGATTATCTACACGGCGTTTTGCATCGATTCATTTCGTTCTTCAATTTCTACCTAGGGTTTGTGACAACGAAGGGTAAAATTGTCTCAATCCTTTCGAATCTTTGTGTTGTGCTTGAGATTATGTTTATTACTAATATGATTGTGCTTTCGCTTGTCATGAGTAGCTAAACACCCCTATTATGGGGTGGTGACTGATTCAATGCATGCTAGCTAGGGTTTATGTGATTTGAAGTGCATTGGGATTCGATTACTTGTGCCTTTTAGATTAATCGCATATCTTGCTATTAAGTTTGATGCGCAATACGTCAATATCACTGTTAGATTAAGCATTTAATTGATACGCCCAAATATTTTCCGTCTCGCTTCAATCTAACAATTAGTTGCAAATAGTAATAGTAGGATTAGCTAGATTGATTGTAGCCTAGTGGAATTGACGCCTCCACTAGTGCAATTCGTTTTTGAACTCAAGTCTGTGACAACTTGCGTAATCAATCCCGTGAATCACGTATATCCTGCTAGCTAGCCTGTTGACGTCACCACTCCATAATTTTCCCCATTCATATTTTAATCTCATTACTATCAAATCGGTTTCTAGTAGTTGCGAGTAGTTATTTACTTTAGTTTATTATCTCGCCGCCGAGGCAAACGAACTTTTTACTGCTTTTCATATTGTTACTTTTATTTGTAAACAAAACTCAGCCTAGTTAAGTCCTTCGAGACCAACCTGAGGGTTAACTCCACTACACTGCAGGTTTTCGGAGTGTCGAGGATTAACTCTTGGCTCTTAAACAAATATTAAAACTTTGATTTTGACACATCAATAGACTTACAATTATGGGAGATTTCAAGAAAGCACGTACTACTTTGGACGTTACCTTATCCGGACTAGAGACGGGAGTTGCGGAGCAACCTCGCCTACAACAATGAGTTGCCTCTCATGGAACTGTCAGGGCTTGGGGAACCCTTGGACAGTTCGTGCTCTTGGCGATTATATTCGCCATTTCCGCCCCAATTTAGTCATTCTTGTGGACATTCGTATGGGAATTCATGGGATTGACTAGTTGAAGCAAAATTTTGGTTTTTTTCTGTTTAGGAGTAGGTGCTATTGGTTTTTCAGGAGGTTTCGCTTTGTTATAGGATAAGGAGACTTGTGTGACTATTCAAAGTTATTCTAAACATCACATTGATTCTAGTGTGACTTTAAATGGTAGTGGAGATACTTGGCGTTTTACGGGTTTTTATGGCGAACTCAACCATAGTAGAAGGAAACACACTTGGGATTTGCTTTGTCGGTTGGGGAAGGTCTCTTTTCGAAATTGGGTGTGTATTGGCGACTTTAATGAGATTTTGACTAACTCGGAGAAATCGGGAGGTAATCTGGTACCTTAATGGAGATTATGCAATTTCAGAAATACTTTAGCTGATACAGGACTGGTCGATTTGGGTTTCACTGGACATTTGTACACTTGGTCTGATAATCACGATTTTCATGATACAATTGAATGTAGACTAGACAGGGCCTTGGTGAATTTAGGCTGGAAAGAACTATTCCCATAGGACAGGCCCAATTGACCCATCTTGATACAAATCACTCTGACCACCTACCAATTCTTCTAACATTACAGCCTTCCCAACGACAGAATCAGAAAAAGAAGAAGGCGCCATGGCGATTTGAAGCCATGTGGCTTAAATCGTCGGATTGTGAATGGATCGTCAAGGAAAATTGGGATGCTGATGAAGGTTTCTTGGAGAATGTTTCGAGCTGCCGCATTGGCTTAGTCAACTGTAATCGATCCAGTTTCGGGTATGTCGACGGCATGGTGCGGGATTTACAGAAGGAATTGGAGTTTCTGAAAACTCAGCCACTTTCAACAGAAATTAAGGCGAAGAAGAAGGCAACTCGACTAGAATTGGAAAAGGAACGCGATAAAGAAGAAATTATGTGGAAACAGAGATCTTGTGTTGAATGGCTTTCGGAAGGAGATAGGAATACTCAATTTTTTCATAATCAGACGACGAGGAGGGCGAAGAGGAATTCGATAGATGGGTTGAGAAATAACAGTGGCAATTGGGTGGATGATTTACATGGTATGGGTCTTATTGTGAATGAATACTTTTTTTGATATATTTTCCAGTCGGAATCCATCGCCAGAAGAAATTCAGACAGTGGTACAGACAATGGAGGTGCGAGTGACTGAGGCTATCAATCAGGACCTTGGTCGAGTATTCACTCCAGAAGAGGGAAAGTGTGCACTCTTCGACATGTATCCCCTTAAATCCCCTGTACCAGATGGTCTTCCTGCCTTGTTTTACCAACATTTTTGGCATGTGGTCTGTTCTAATGTTATTCGTTGTGTGCTATCTCTCTGTTGAATGACCATACTCTGGACCCTCAACTTAACTTTACTCATATTGTCCTGATACCAAATGCCAAGCACCTGAGAGGATTACCCAGTTTAGACCAATCAGCTTGAGTAATGTGATTTTTAAAATAGCTTCTAAAGCTATTACAAACAGGCTGAAAATTCATATGAATCACATTATTTCTAAAACCCAATATGCTTTTGTGCCTAATCGTCTTATTACTGATAATGTATTGGTAGCCTACGAAATAAACCATTTTTTAAAACAAAAAACCAAGGGCAAAGATTTTTTTATGGCTTTAAACTTAGACATGAGTAAAGCTTATGATCGAGTTAAGTAGCCTTTCGTAGAGAGTGTTTTGCGTAGACTAGGCTTTGAGCAGAATTTTATTCATCTAATTATGCTTTGTGTTCGCTCTGTCTCTTATGTTGTGTCTCTAAATGGCACTATTCTTTACCCTACCCGGCCAGAGAGGGGGATCCGGCAAGGGGATCCTCTTTCTCCTTATTTGTTTATGTTCTGTGCGGAGGCCTTTTCTTCTTTGTTACGTGATGCTGATATGAGAGGGGTGTTGCAAGGGGTTGTAATGGCTCCTTCGGCACCTCGCATTTCTCATTTACTTTTTGCTAATGATACCTTGTTGTTCTGTCATGCTACTATTTCTGCTGCTACTGAGATCCGGCGTATTTTAATTGATTATAGTCTGGCTTCGGGTCAGGAAATTAATCTGGAGAAGTCTACAATAGTTTTTAGTAGAAATACATCGAGTGATAGGATAGCTGAAGTGAGGGATACTCTTGGTGTGAGGGTGGTGGATAAGCATGAAAAGTATTTGGGGTTGCCTACAGATTTAGGGAGGTTGAAAAAAGAAGTGTTTAGCTGGCTTCGAGAACGAGTTCGGAGTAAAACTCAGGGTTTTAGTGAGAAACTTTTGTCTAAAGGGGGTAAAGAAATTCTAATCAAAGTTGTTTTGCAATCCATTCCCACCTATGTGTGAGTTGTTTTAAACTACCCGAGTATTAATTGAAAGAAATGGAATCCATGATTGCTAAATTTTGGTGGGGAGATGGAGGTAAGGATAAGATACATTGGGTCAGTTGGGACTCACTTTGTGAAAGTAAGAGAGATGGGGGGATGGGTTTTCGTGACCTTCGTTCTTTTAATCTTGCTATATTGGGGAAACAACTTTGGCGTATTATTCATTTTCCTAATTCACTTCTCAGTCGTGTTTATAAAACCAAATACTTTCCCCATTGTGATGTGTTGAACATTGTTGTCAAACCTAATGCCTCATTCACTTGGAAGAGTATTTGTGGGGCTTTAGACATTGTAAGAAAGGGTATACGTTCGCATATTGGAAATGGAGAGCATGTGAGTGTTTGGAATGATAATTGGGTCCCTTAAGATTATAGACCAGTCCTCGCACATTGAGTGTTATGCAGCCTATTATGCCTGATCTCTATTCTTTGGACTCTCTTTTGGTTGCTGATCTTATAGACCAGTCCTCGCACACTTGGGATATTGATTTTCTTCATAATATGTTTTGGGAGGAAGACGTGTTTGCCATTTTACAAATTCCTTTGACTCATTGTGGTGCTGTAGATATTCGAGTATGGCATTACACTAAGCATGGTTTTATTCTGTAAAATCAGCTTATTATTTAGCAAGAAGATGTCGCCAGTCAGTTGCAAATGCCATAAGCGGCAACAGCAGCAACCAGGTGGCTAGAAAATGGGATTTTGTTTGGTCAGTTAAACTGCCTACTAAGATCAGGATTTTTTCTTTGGAGGTTGTTGAAACGGGCCCTTCCTGTTCTTGCTGGCCTGCGCACTAGATATATTACTTCTTCTGCTGACTGTCCAGTTTGTCATTGTGGGGTTCAAACAATTATGCATATTTTTCATGATTGTCATTTTACGAGATTGATGTGGGCTATCTGTCCTTTATCTAGCAACATTTTACATTCAGATTGTTCAGATGTTTGCGACTAGATTCCAGACATTAGGCGAAGAGCATCTAAGGAAGATTCTGAAATATTAGTGTGTACTTGTTGGAGCATTTGGCATAATCGTAATCAAGTGGTGCACGAGGGGAAAGGAAAGGATCCAGCTGCTTCTTCTTCTTTTGTTGCAGGTTACTTACTTGAATATCATCAAGAGCAACATCCTTCTCCAATTCCAGACCACCTGATGCACTTGTTCAATGGCAACCACCGGAAGAAGATATCGTCAAAATTAATTTTGATGCGTCACTTGTTAGTGATCCCCCATCAGCAGGTTTAGGGATCGTGGCACGGAATAAAGATGGCGCGGTTATCGCCTGATGTCGAAGAAGAGTTCCACATATGCAAGCGTCAGATATTGCGGTGGCTATGGCAGCATATCATGCTATCCGATGGGCCGACCACATCCAGCAACGCAAAATTGCTCTTGAGGAAGATTGTTACAATGTTATCACGGCATTACAATCGGTTGTCCCTTGTCTTTATGGTTTTTGGCATACTTGTGGATGCTATTCGAGATCTTGCTAGGAATTTTGAGTATGTTAGATTTAATTTTACACCGAGACTTGGTAATACATTAGCAGATGCACTTTCCCGTAATTTTGTAGCTGATGATGATGGAGGGCCAACTTTACCTCATGACATTCTGATGTAATTTTTTCCAGTTTATGAATGAATGAAGTTTTCTGATAAAATTTTTTTTGATCTTTATCTTTCCTTTAAACTAACCACAATAGACCAATCAAACACTTTAAAACCAATCAATTAATTTAAAAATATTAAAACTGATCAATTATTTCTTTTACACATCAATTCAATTTTACACATTTATAAAATCAAAAATCTATTTTGAACCCTCTTTTTTTTACAATTCAACTAAAATTAAGTTGTTATTCATCTTTTTTACCTCAACTATAATCCAATCCTGTTGGTCCAGATAATGGCAAAGTAAAAGACTAGAGGGGGAGGGGGTGAATAGTCTTTTAAAAACTTTTGTCGATAACAACTATTTCTCAGATATCTGAATAGATATCTGATACTTAGAATCAGAGCGCGGAAGACTTAATAAAGATAAGTGCAGAAACAGTTAATGTATGTGTGTGTGTTGCTGAAGAGTAAATACAGAAAGGTAAATAACACATCAAGTATAGTGGTATCTGGAGGTGGCGTAATCCTCCAACTAATCCACTTCGGTCTATCAGAGACCTAGAATTCACTATAACAGATAATTGAGTTCTCCTTACAATAATCCTATTCTAAGATTCTTAACAATTGGTTCCCAACCAAATGTTCCCCCTGAGTTGTTCCCCGGCTTTCTCAGCCAAGTACTTCCTGTACTCAGAAACCTTTGAGTTATTCCCTAGCTTCCCAAGGTAAGTACTTCCTATACTCAATAACCTTAGAGTTATTCCTTAGTTTCTTAAATCAAGTACTTCCTATACTCCGGTAACCTTGGAGTTATTCCCTGATTTTTCAAACAAAGTACTTCCTGTACTCCACGCCAGTTATGGTGTTGGTTTTTTGTTTGAGTTGTCAGATGAGCTTCTTTAATAACTTATTCAGTTATTCAGAGAGCTCTGTGAATCAAGGTACTTAATACACTTTACAGCGCATGGTATCTTGTTCGATTTTACTGACCTAAGTCTTATGATATCTGTTCAAGAGAATGAATCTCAGATAGTTGATCTTTTGATTCAACTCCTTCACAGACAGCTTTGCTTGTTTAGGATCAGGACACTTAGAACTTCAGTGTTACTCAAGATCAAAAGCTTTGGTTGCAACATAAAGCTTTGTGAGTGAGTAAGTTGCTTTGAGAGAGTAAGACGTTCAGCGATTGTATACAGTTCAAGGTGTGTCTAAGGTTCTGTGTGTTCTCTCAAGCAGTCTAAGTGTTGATATTTATAGATGAATTTGAGTGCCATTTGAATAGTATCCGTTAGGCTCAAATTCAAACTATCGATATCTGTATAGTATCAGAGGTTTTGTCTTCTTCTCGGTCGTTGCTTTTATTCAGACATCTCTGTCCGTGCATTAAATGCATTGTACTATACTTTTGTCCTGTAGTGTCAATGGAACTATGCTTTGTATCAGAGACTAGTGTTATCTGATTCTTTGCACGTCCTTATCTTCAATCTTCAGATACCACTTGTATTTATTGAAACAACTTTGTTTGCAATATATATTTCTTTTTCAGAAACGTGGTTAAAGCTCAAGGTATCTGAGAATAGATATCTGTGGACACTTTCCTTGTTTTCAGATATGTCTTTTATTTCTCAGATATCTCTTGTGACACAGTTTGTTAGAAACTATTCGTGTCTTCAAGATATCTGGCTAAGATATCTGAACAACAGATTCAGTAATCTTGTGTAGTTTTCTTCACGTCTTCAATGTCGTTGAGCTTGTTCTGCTTGGATGTCTTCTTCTTGGTCTTCTCTTCATAAAATAAAAATTACATTTTGAGACCTAACATCCTATACAAGATTAGCTAGACTATCATACTTAGTGGGTTTCCTCTTTTACAATGTTCAAGTGAACCAAGAGTACTAATCACCTTTCTGAGACTAAGATAAGTCATCATGTTATTGATCAAAACTAAGCAGATATACTTTACAAAATATCTAACAAAATTCCTATCAACTTTCTCAAGAAATTTCCCAACAAATTTCCCAACAAATTTCTCAACAAATTTCTCAACAAATTTCCCCCTTTTTGATCAGTCAACGATGACTATCTTCCCTATTACAAATCTGGATGAGGAAACAATCCACCACTTAATCATTTCTTATGATCTTTCAATTCATATAATTAAGTGCAGAAAGTAAACATCAACCAAATCACAAGGTGTGATCTTTGCTGACAAGTTATCTTTTATAGAATACTATCTGAGAGTAAGTTCTTCAGATAAGTTACAACTAAAGATTACAGATAACTTCAATACATGATACAATTAAGCTCAACAAGAAAATACAAAACTACATAGTAAATTAGGACAACAGAGTAACCAAGCTCCAAGTAAACATCCTAATGACTAGTCTTCAAGTCTTCAATCTTCAAGTCTTCAAGATTTCTATGGATCACCAAATTTCCTATCTCCAAACCTTTTGATGTCATCGAATAATCATAGAGAAGAGTTCGACGAGCATCTCTGTGTCTCCGCAAATCCACGATCGCCTTTGTAGGTTTTGGTAGGATTTTTCGACAAAATGCTTGACCCATAGGTACTTTCCCCACTTCCGGGCATGCTCTATTCGATATCCGAAAGCTTTAAGTATTCGTAGATAATCTTCAGATATCCGATGTCACCTTGTATTGATCTTCCGCCGATAGAACGACTCATGGTTCCACAACAAGTCTTGGTCTTGTGCTCCTCGTGATATTCGAATTTTGTGCACATCATCCGGCTTTCCATATGGACAATCATCGAGAGGTCCTTCTTCATGGCTTCGCCTTCTCGACAACTTCAAAATCCAACCATGCTTTGATGTGATTGGTGTTGATCAAGGTAGGTTTATCCTTTCTCCATGCCATGAGTTGTTTATGGATTGTTCGAAATCTTGAATTTACCAATAGATGCTTAAGTTCCGTAATCCAATAGCCATTCTTTTGATTGATGCACTGCAGAGAGGAATCATTGTCATACTTCACATACTCTATGTGGCTTCTTCCGCCCGAGTGGAAGTTGACTTTGTCTTTGCTCGACTCTCGATCGTTCCTTTTCGCATCTTGAATTCTCTTTGGGGTTGTTGCTTGAAGAACCACCACCGGATAGACTTGGTATTTCCAGAGGGTGTTTTAGTCGCTAGTGGCTTTGGCAAATGGGCTCAGTTAGGCTTTCAATTTTCCTTTTTCTGTGAAGAGGAGCTTCATCTTCATCAGTTTCCTCATCATCATCAAGATTAGATCTTGTGAGAGTTTCACAGCCTTCTTCATTGCCCTGGGACTTGATTTGACCTTCTTCTTCTTCTTCTTCTTCTTCAGAAGATTCATCAATCCCTCTAACTTGTCTTCTCCTTGGAGCCTTGGTACTCCTTGGAGGTTTCTGTGACATGGCCCTTGTTATCATTTTGGTTCCTTCAGTAGGTTTCTGGGAAGTAGCTGCTGTTTGCAAAGCAGCTTGGCTTGAGGAGGGTTCATTGATTCTGAGTGGTGGCTAGGAAGTTTTTCTTCTTCCTTTCTGAGCCGCACCAGCTCCAGATTTCTTCTTGTTTTCATCTCCTTCTTCCCATTCCCCCTGACTTTGAGGTCCAGATTTGTACTTTCTTTCCCCCTTAGTCATTGTTGGTTGACTCAGTCTCATAAAGGAATCTGAGAGAGAGTCAAAATGCCCTTGTAAATAGTTATAGGCAGTGACCAACTTCTGAAGTTCGGTTTTGAGCTCCTGATTTCGCTTGATAAGTCCGTTGTCCTTATCAGTGAGCTCTGCCAATGGGCCTAGGATGGCATCTGCTTTTCCAGCAGTGTAACTTCCCTCTTGAAAAGCTTTTTCAGCTAAAGACGCATCATCATCCCTTATCATTCCCAGATCTTTCTGAGCAATGACTATGCTAGTTGTTCTCTGAGTGATGAGCTCAGTGAACTTTCTCATTTCAGAGGGGACGGAGGCAATTACTTCTTTGTTCTCTGAAGACATCTCCTTGTTCAGAGTAGCCAGTACTTGGTACCTGTTCATGTATTCATGGGAGTGGACGTTTAGCAGTTTGCTGAATATTGTAGGAGCAATCAGCTTCCTTTTCAAGTGAGAAACCGCTAAATGTTCATTGCGGTGTTTTGCCAAAGTCTTGTCTTCTTCATCATCTGAGTGATCAGCCCAGTGATCTTCATCCTCTTGGACATTTTCATCGATTGTATCGAGTCTAGCAACCATCTCAGAGATTGGTTTCTTTCCTTTCTGGGAGGAGGATGGTACTTCTTTTGAAGATGATGCAGCCTTAGCATCATGCTTGACTTCAGATACTTCTTCAGTATCGAGATCTTTGGTGATATCATGCACAACATCCTGTAGCTCTTTAACCTCAGAGTAAGCAATCATTTCTTCTAAGTATAGATCTTGTAGTTGATCAATCTTATCTCTGGATTTAGCTATTTGGTCTTCCAGTTGAAGATGGAGCTGTTGTTCTTCTTCCAACAGTTGTCTGAGTTGAGCACTTCTG
Organism: Plantago major; assembly: GCA_026545765.1. Lineage (NCBI taxonomy): Eukaryota > Viridiplantae > Streptophyta > Magnoliopsida > Lamiales > Plantaginaceae > Plantago > Plantago major. The sequence goes on from CM048840.1 coordinate 46,494,085, forward strand.
GTTTGAGTTTTTAAGATTTTCTGATTAGTTTCTTCAGAAAGCTCAACTACTTGTTCAGTAGTAACTGCATGTTGGTTAGAAGATGGATGAGTAGATTTCTGAGGTGATGAAGACGGAGATTTCTGTGAAGTCTTCTCAGTTTGCTTTTCAGCAGCTGAGGCATTGTTTCTCTGTGAAATTCCTCCGGTCCCTGGTGCAGGGGCATCATCATCATCCTTTTTTGTCATTATCATCCTTTTGGTGATGGTCAGTGGGAGGTTCATCAACATTTCTTCCTCCTCATCATCTTCAGATACAAAATTGATCACTTCCGGGATAGTGATCTTCTGCCCATTAACTTCTTCTTGTTCAGAAGGTATAAACTGCAGAGTCTGGGGCAGGACTGGCTTGAATGCCATCTGTAATCTTGTCTGACCATCTGCCTGTTCAAAGGCATGTATCAAACTATGCGCCACTTCTCTGGAAAAGTCCTTATGTAGTAGAGTCGCAACTGTGTATTGTTCTGTAGGGAACATTGCTTGGACATATGTTTCCAGGTCAAGAGCTCGTGCTCGTTGGTTGATCTGTGATTCTCAATATTTCAGAGAGATCAGAGCACCTTAACTTCTGCCATTTCTTGAAGCATTGAATATGCTTTGGCAGGGTGTGAGCTTTGAAGAAGTGAAGTAGGTCCCTTGTCTCTTCAATGGGAACCTGCTTTGCATCTGTTTGAGCCTGAAAGAAAGAGTTTTGAGTAAGCTTCAAAACTTTTGTAGATATCTAAGTAGAAGTGTAGTTTAGTTTCTGTGTTACCTGAGTAAGTACTTCAGGCTCAGAGACTTGTTCTACTGAGACAATTGGTGTCTCAGATATCTTGTTGTGAGGTGGAGACTTTGAAGTCTGGTTCTCAGCAACCTTTCTTTCTTGAACCTGAGAGGAATACAATACTTAGGAAATAGTTTGAAAGAATCTATGCATAAATATGCTTTTAATGAATTCTGATTTGTGCTACTTACTTCCTCAAAAGGAAGCTCAGATTCATTTTTCTCAGAAACTTGTGCAGTTTCTGGTGTTCTTTCGAGTGATGCTGCCTTGGGGGCTTCATCAATTTCCATTGATGCAGGGGAAGTCGCAACTTTATCCCCTTGCATTTCTACTTCTGAAATAGCCTGTAAGTAGAAAGTATTGAATATTAGAAGAGATAAAGGATAACCCAAGATGAAGAATACTTGTCACTTGATTGTCATATACCTTCATGTTTGAAGGCTCAGTGATGTATTCTTCAGAAACCTTGTTGGTCTCTGGCATTTCTGCCTTATCTTCTTCCATCTCAGTTGGAGCCTGTTAGAAACATTTAATCATGAATAAGCACATAAACATTTTTACTGAAAAATTAGTTTTCTTTAAGAATCATTTACCTGTGGCACAGGCTCAGATTTCTCAAGAGTTGAGGTTGAAGGGACCTCTTTTTCAGTAGTTGAGGCAAGCTTCTCAGCTTCCTCTTGTTTCTGCGTTTCTAACCTTTTTCATCAAATTTGTATACTCATATTTATAGAGTAAGTTACTGTTGGCTATTTCAGCCGTCTCTCTGAGCTCAATGCCAAGCTTTTCCAGCAAGTAGCATATCTTCAGACCATATCCTACAGTGGCCTTTGGCTCAGCTAGTCCTTTGACAATTTTAGGCTCGAAGCCTTGAATCTTCTTCACGAATTTCATGAAGGCGTACTTTCCCCAGTTAAAAGGGTTTTCCAGCCTTTTGTCTTGTTGATTCAGCAAGAACATCATGATCCATCGTTCTTGGCTTATCTGGTCAACACCTCCTTGTAGACCATCAAAGCATCTGTGAAGAATGCAAGCCAGTACATCCCAGTGAACCAACAGATGTCTGGTTCGGATGTCAGCAAGTTTGAACTCAGTGGGTGTATCTGATTTTTCAAGATCACACACGTCACTGTAAAGTTCTTTAACACCTCCTCATCCTTGGTGTTTATTTCAAAATCCTTTCCAAGATTTTGAAATTCAAACAACTTACAGAAAGTTGTTAAGTCCAGAAGGATTTCCTTTCCTTGGACTGAGGTTTTGATAGACACTATTTCGGTGCCTTCAAACACAGAAATAATCTGAGTTGTTGTAAAATTCCAACACATCGAGTGATGAAATTCCACTTGGGCGTGATAGAAAACCCTGATTTGTGCCTTTTCAAGCATGTCAAGAATCAATTTTCTATCATTTGGTTCTCTATTGCACAGAGAGGTATTCTCAACCATGGCACCACCCCAAATCATTCTCGTGACTTGAAGTCCAATGGTCGATTAAAACTCCTACCGATTGTTTACAATAATCAACTCGTGCTTGCTTTTCAAAGCAAGTGGAGGATCGATTTCGTGTTGAAGAGTTCTTGGAGGCCATCTCTTTATATAGTGTAGGGATTTGAAATTGGTGTTTGAAAGAGATTTGATTCAGTGATTCTTTTCAGAAAAACTTAATCTTGATTTGCAGAGATTGTAGAGGGTTTGCAGAGAATCAAGAGAAGGATTTGCTATTTTTGTGCAAGATGAAATTTCGGATTAGGCAAAAGTGATTTCATTTGCCAAAATCCTATATATATATAGCAGTTGAATCCCAACAGACAAATACATACAAATTGATTTTGTGTGTACGTATCTGTGATTTGCAAACAGGCGTGAGCAAAAGCTAGTTCGGCATTAAATGCTTAGTGGGCCATGTCTGAATTTCAACAGTCCACTATTTACTGTGAATTAATTTCCACCGTACAGATCAATCGATTAATTTCATCGAGGGTCACCATTGCTTCTTCAGCAATGATCACAATCAACAAGTGTAATTGTGCCCATTTAATGAATTTTGGCGACATACTATCTGAATCACAATTCTGTATGACCAAGAACACTGTTCGCATCTGAATCTGTCTTATACTTAGGATTTTTCCAAGTTTTTCATCAAGATAGAAATAATGCGAGTTTCAAGAGAGAAGTTGACTCAGATAGTTATACTATTCTTTTTTGTGTTCCCTATTTATAGAGTGATTCAGATATCTGAGTTCCCGTCTCAGAGATCTTAAGCTATCTTTTTGCTCTTTAGCCTTTTTGACTTCTGGATACCCGTTCCAGTTTTCTCTTTTCTCTTTTCTGGATACCCGTTCCAGATACCTCTTCTCTGGATGCCCGTTCTAGATACCTCTTCTCTTTCAGTTCATTGGTAGTTCCATTAGTCCAAGACTATGTCTTAAGGCTAAGAATCTACTTTCTTGTAGTGGCTTAGTGAAGATATCTGCAAGTTGATCTTCAGTGTCAATCTTGAGTATCTCTATATTGCCCTTTTCGACATGGTCTCTGATGAAGTGATGTCTAACATCAATGTGCTTCGTTCTGGCATGAAATTTAGGATTCTGTGTAATCGCAATAGCACTTGTGTTATCACAGAAAATGGGAGTCTTCTTCTCATCGAGTCCATAGTCTTTAAGTTGTTGTTGTATCCACAGAATTTGTGTTGCACAACAACCAGCAGCAATATATTCAGCCTCTGTGGTAGAAGTTGCAATTGAGTTTTGCTTCTTGCTAAACCATGAGATAAGTCTAGTACCCGTAAACCGCAAGTTCTGAGGTGCTTTTCCTATCAAGCGTTGATCCAAAGATAATCGTCACCAGTACCCAATAAACTCAATCCACTTTCTTTAGGATACCACAATCCTACATCTATGCACTTTACATACCTTAATATTTTCATAGCAATGTTGTAGTGTGTTTGCATTGGATTTGTCCAAATCTAGCACATACTCCAACCATATTGAATATCGTGTCTACTTGCGGTGAGGTAAAGTAGTGAACCTATCAATTTCCTATACTTATGTTCTTCAACACTCTTATGCGATTCAATATAGGTCATTTTGGTTCCAATGCTCATAGGTATCTTAGCATTCTTTTCAGTAGGCTTAAGATTGAATTTTGTGAGCATATCTTTTGCATACTTTGTTTGACTAATGAATATTCCATCATTGAGTTGCTTGACTTGCAATCCTAGGAAATAATTCATTTCTCCCATCATGCTCATCTCAAACTTGCTTTTCATGAGATTTGCAAAGTCATTACAAAGTTGCTTGTCCTTAGATCCAAATATGATGTCATCAACATATACTTGAACTAAGAGTAGTTTCCCATCATGATTTAAGGTAAATAAAGTTTTATCAACTTCACCTTTCTTGAAACCACTTTCCAGAAGGTATTTGGCCAAAGTGTCATACCATGCTCTTGGAGCCTGTTTCAGTCCATACAGAGCTTTCTGTAGTTTATAGACCATTCTACTTTCTGAGGAAACATCAAAGCCAGGTGGTTGCTCAACATAAACTTCTTCTGCAAGTTCACCGTTTAAGAATGCACTTTTGACATCCATCTGATAAACTTTGAAATCTTTATGAGCTGCAAAGGCTAGAAAGAGTCTTATTGCATCCAATCTGGCAACTGGTGCATATGACTCGTCAAAATCTAAGCCTTCAGTCTGAGTAAATCCCTTGGCAACCAATCTTGCTTTGTTTCTGGTTATTTCACCAGATTCATTCATCTTGTTTTTGAAAACCCATTTAGTTCCAACCACAGATATTCCTTCTATAAATGGAACTAGTTTCCAGACTTTGTTTTTCTCAAATTGATCCAACTCTTCTTGCATTGCAGAGATCCAGTCTTGGTCTCCTAATGCTTCTTCTATATTTTTAGGTTCAATATTCGAGATGAAACATCCAAAGAGAGATTTAGCATTTTCACCATCGCTCTCCTAGTCCTAACACCCTGATTAATTGGTCCAATTATATCCTTTGTAGGATGATCTTTGATCCATCTCATCATAGGTTTAGTGCTAGTAGGATCAATATCCAAGTGATCTGAATGTGAATCACTAAGATTTTGATTTGATACTTTTTCAGTATCTGAGATATCTGACATATGGGAAATGTCAATGATATCTGACACTTTTTCAGTGTTAGAGATATCTGAAACATGTATTTCAGCATTCTTATTTTCAGATACCTCTTCATGATGAAGGTTCTCAAGAACTGCTCCATTTCGAAAACTCATAGGAAATTCCTCATCATGTCTGGGATTCATCTTGTTGTTACTAGGCTTTTCAAGCTTTTCTACGTCAGAGTCATCCTCACTTTCCATAATGATGTTTTTCCTTTCTGAGGATTCTTCTTTAGAATCCTCGAATAATTCTTTGAACCTTTCTGAGAGTTCATCAATAGGAGGTGTTTTCTTACTTCCTTCATAGAATACAACATGAACTGATTCTTCAATTTTCTTTGTTCTTTTGTTGTAAACTCTATAGGCTTTGCTGTTTGTGGAATAGCCAAGAAAAACACCTTCATCTGCCTTTGGTTGAAATGTTCTCAGATAATCTTTCCCATTGTTTAGAACAAAACATCTACAACCAAATACTCTCAGATGTTTGATATTAGGGGGTCTACCAACCAAGATTTCCTAGGGGTCTTGTCATGGTGTTTGTTTATCAAACATCATTACGAGTGTAGCAAATGTGTTTGACTTCAACCCAATAAATTTCACTTATTTCAAGGTCGCCTAGCATTGTCCTTGCAGCTTCTTTAAGGGTTCTGTTTCCTTCGCAACACCATTTTGTTGAGGTGTTCTTACAGAGGAAAGTTGGTGTTGTATACCTTTGCAGTACAAAACTCCTTTATGTCTTGGTTGACAAACTCAAGACCATGGTCTTTTCGATTGCAGATACCTTGTCATTTTTCATGACTTCAAGCTTTTTCAGCATGTTTGGTATCTCCACCCTGGCATCAGATTTGTGTTTCAGAAAGACAACCCAAGTGAATCTTGAGAAGTCATCTACCACAACCAGACCATACTTCTTTCCTGCATAACTAGTTACAGATGATTCAAAAAGATCCATGTGTAAAAGTTGCAGTGGTCTAACACTAGAGTGTCTGATTTTGGACTTGAAAGAGATTTTAGATTGTTTCCCCATCTGACAGGCAGAACAGATACCATCCTTTCTGAAAGATGTTCTGGGAAGGCCAACCACTAACTCTTTCTTGGCAAGTCTATTCAGAGTTTTGAAGTTCAAGTGACTCATTCTTTTGTGCCATAACCAGTGCTCTTCTGTGTGACCAGATTGACTCACCATGAGACATTCTTCAGTTGTGGCAGATGCCCAATCGGCAACATAAAGACTGCCTTTCCGCCGACCAACTAAGACTGTCTGCTTTGACTCATTGTCAATTAGTTTGCAGTATTTAGCTTTGAATTTTCTAGTAAAACCCTTGTCTACAAACTGGCTCATGCTAAATAGATTATATTTCAAATCCTTAACATGTAATACGTCAGTGATTGTTAAAGTCCCCAATTTGACATTGCCAAATCCCAGAGAGGGATTTAATTCTCCTCCAAAGAACTGATATCTGGTCCTGTGTTGCAAGCTTTGTAATCAACCAGATTTGCTTTGTCTCCTGTCATGTGCTTTCCGCATCCACTATCAAATAGCCATTGTGCTTTAGTCCAGGAAGCATTCTGCACACAACAGGAAACAGGAGATTAGGTTCTCATATCTTTGATGGAACTGTCAGAATTAAAAGTTCTTCCAGTAGGAATCCATTTTTGTATGAATTTCTTTGAAATATGCTTTTGTCTGACAGGAACGTAAGGAGGAATTCTATTTGAATGAATGTTATCATTAGTAAGAATTATTTTCTTCCTTGGTGTGTTCCTAGGTGCTCCATAAGATGCTTTCAGATACCTGTCAGGTTTCTGAGTTTGCTTTTCAAAGAACTTAGCCTTTCTTGCTTGATTTCTTCTAGCCAGCATTGATTTTCGGGCTTGATTTAACTTCCACTTTTGATAATTGCTTTGAGAAATTCTAGCTTTCAGCCATCGTTCTTGCTCCTGCTTGTACTCATGAGCAAGTTGTTTTCCGATGCCTTTGTAGCCAATACCGTTTCGAGCACTTGAAGCTATCTGAGATCTTTTCTCAGCAGCTTTGCTAGTCTCTGGTTGGTCCAATTTCTTTCCAGAAAAAGTGACATGGGAGAATTTGCCAGCTCCTGCAATTCTTCCTTTTTGAGAGACATAGCACTGTGGATGTTTACACTTTTCAGTGTTGCGTTTCTTTTCAGAGACGCATCTACAGCTTTTGTTTTGACTTGTTTTTCCCACAAAGGTTTAGTCGCAACTGCCTTTCCTTTGTCAACAATCTTTGTCTTCTCATCGATACTATAGATTGCATGGGAACCGTCTTGCTGAGTACTTACAAATGTTCTTCTTTCCTCACTCTTATTCAGAGTGGTAGAACAATCTGTCTGTGTATTCAGCCCAAGTCCTTTCTTTTCTGAAGGATCTCTTAAGTAAAATTGTACTTCAGTAAGAGTGTCACTAGCTTTGGCATAAGATTGAAAAGATACTTCTTTCTTCTTGAGTTCCTTGTTCTCAGAAAGAAGATCTTCATATTTCTTTAGTAGCTCAGCCATTGCTACATTATGTGACTTTTCAGTCTCAGATATCTGAGCTTTGAGAAATGCATTTTCAACATCCTTTTTCTCAGATATCTTAACTAGTTTAGAGTTTTCCTTTGCAAGAAAATTCTTTTCCTCTTCGAGATTTTCGGCTTTAGCTCGGATCATTAGAAATTCTCTCTCATATATGACAAGTTCTTTCCTGAGATTTTCTAGATTTTTTATTTCCTCTTCATCACTTTCATAAGTATAACAAGAAGTATGTGTTACCTCATCAGCCATAAGACAGTTTTCTATGTTGGAGATGTCTGGACCGTCAATTTCAGCAACTCCACACATTTCATTCTTCTTGAGGCCGAAGTTGATTATATCATGAGTAACTCCACATAATTCTGGTGATGGTAAAGTTGAATCATCTGAATTGTCATCTTCAGAATCTGTCTCAACGTCTAGAGCATCCAGTTGAATTTGGATTTTCTTTCTTTCTTCAGTTAACAAAGCTTTACGCTTCTTCGAAGATTCTTCTATCTTTCTTGTCACCGTCCTTAGTTTGTTGAAGGCGGACAATCCTTCTTGAAGTGGCTGTTTCGACAATAGAAATGATATCGCTTCCAATTCGCTTCCTCAAGACATGATGCTTCGAAATGGCTTGTTCAGCAAGCTTTGCATATTTTTGTACTGGTGATAGTTTGAGCCTAGATGCTTTTTCAGCTTCTCTTTGGCTTTTCTTCTCTCAATTTCTCGACTGACAAATTTGCTCATTTGCTTTGCAGCAAGAGCATCTTCAGTTTCTTCCTTGCTTTTCTTCTTTTCAGAAGTTCCTTGAGTTACTAGAGCAACATTTTGCAACTTTTCAGTTGTTTGTTCTCTCTGAGTTGTCTCATAATCAACCGTAGCAAGATGGGAGAAAAGTTCCACTGGAGTGATATTTGGCATACCTTGGTTAAAATAAAAGAATTTAGTATGCTCCCAGTTGTGGTTAAGACTTCTGACAATAGTCTTAATCTTCTCTGACTGGGAGTATCTGTTGCTTTCCCCAAGTGCCGCCATATCACTCATGAGATTGGTAAACCTGAAATTAAGTTCTTCCAGAGTTTCAGTGGGACCTTGTTTGAAATTTTGAAATTTCAACTTTAGAACTTCGAACTTGTTTTCCTTGGTTTTCTCAGTTTCGGCACAGATTTCTTCAATCAGTTGCCAGACAACTTTCGCCGTTTTAGCACCCCACAGTTTACACTGTATGTGCTCTGGTGTCGATCTGATGATGATGTTACGAGCTTGACCATCCAATCTGTGTCTCTTGGCATCTTCCGATGTCCAGAGTTCTCTGGGCTTTGGTTCGTAAATAACTTGACCAGTAGATCTTCCACTAGTTGACGCATCTGTTTGTGAAGATCCTTCGCTTTGATCTCTGTCTCTTCCACTCGAAACTTCCATGACTTGCTTAAGTTGTTGAATGACTATTGGGCCATTCTTTATTACTTCGATCATCTTGTCACTTATGGCTTCAAGGTGGAGCATCATGTTATTTTTCCATTTCTTGTAGTTCTCTGGTTTGAGAATGGGTGCATCACTCAGAGACATACCTGCACACTTAACACACAAATTAAATAGTCCTCAATAGTGGACAAAGTTCCTTCACCTATCTGGGGATCTAGGTTCAGTGCAGAAGGCTGGTGAACCTCCTGCTTTGATACCACTTGTTGGTCCAGATAACGGCAAAGTAAAAGACTAGAGGGGGGGGGGGAATAGTCTTTTAAAAACTTGTGTCGATAACAACTATTTCTCAGATATCTGAATAGATATCTGATACTTAGAATCAGAGCGCGGAAGACTTAATAAAGATAAGTGCAGAAACAGTTAATGTGTGTGTGTGTGTTGCTGAAGAGTAAATACAGAAAGGTAAATAACATAGCAAGTATAGTGGTATCTGGAGGTGGCGTAATCCTCCAACTAATCCACTTCGGTCTATCAGAGACCTAGAATTCACTAGAACAGATAATTGAGTTGTCCTTACAATAATCCTATTCTAAGATTCTTAACAATTGGTTCCCAACCAAATGTTCCCCCTGAGTTGTTCCCCGGCTTTCTCAGCCAAGTACTTCCTGTACTCAGAAACCTTTGAGTTATTCCCTAGCTTCCCAAGCTAAGTACTTCCTATACTCAATAACCTTGGAGTTATTCCTTAGTTTCTTAAATCAAGTACTTCCTATACTCCGGTAACCTTGGAGTTATTCCCTGATTTTTCAAACTAAGTACTTCCCACTCCACTTGATTATGGTGTTGGTTTTTGGTTTGAGTTGTCAGATGAGCTTCTTTAATAACTTATTCAGTTATTCAGAGAGCTCTGTGAATCAAGGTACTTAATACACTTTACATCGTATGGTATCTTGTTCGATTTTACTGACCCAAGTCTTATGATATCTGTTCAAGAGAATGAATCTCAGATAGTTGATCTTTTGATTCAACTCCTTCACAGACAGCTTTGCTTGTTTAGGATCAGGACACTTAGAACTTCAGTGTTACTCAAGATCAAAAGCTTTGGTCGCAACAGGAAGCTTTGTGAGTGAGTAAGTTGCTTTGAGAGAGTAAGACGTTCAGCGTTTGTATGCAGTTCAAGGTGTGTCTAAGGTTCTGTGTGTTCTCTCAAGCAGTCTAAGTGTTGATATTTATAGATGAATTTGAGTGCCGTTTGAATAGTATCCGTTAGGCTCAAATTCAAACTATCGATATCTGTGTATAGTAATCAGAGTGTGTTTTGTCTTCTTCTCGGAAAGCCGTTGCTTTTATTCGTACATCTCTGTCTGCATTAAATGCATTGTACTATACTTTTGTCCTCAGAGTGTCAACGGAACTATGCTTTGTATCAGAGACTAGTGTTATCTGATTCTTTGCACGTCCTTATCTTCAATCTTCAGATACCACTTGTATTTATTGAAACAACTTTGTTTGCAATATATATTTCTTTTTCAGAAACGTGGTTAAAGCTCAAGGTATCTGAGAATAGATATTTGTGGACACTTTCCTTGTTTTCAGATATGTCTTTTATTTCTCAGATATCTCTTGTGACACAGTTTGTTAGAAACTATTCGTGTCTTCAAGATATCTGGCTAAGATATCTGAACAACAGATTCAGTAATCTTGTGCAGTTTTCTTCAAGTCTTCAATGTCGTTGAGCTTGTTCTGCTTGGATGTCTTCTTCTTAGTCTTCTCTTCATAAAATAAAAATTACATTTTGAGACCTAACATCCTATACAAGATTAGCTAGACTATCATACTTAGTGGGTTTCCTCTTTTACAATGTTCAAGTGAACCAAGAGTACTAATTACCTTTCTGAGACTAAGATAAGTCATCATGTTGCTGATCAAAACTAAACAGATATTCTTTACAAAATATCTAACAAAATTCCTAACAAATTTCTCAAGAAATTTCCCAACAAATTTCCCAACAAATTTCTCAACAAATTTCTCAACAAATCCCAAACAATAGCTTAATACTAAAAAAAATTAAAGTTCTATTCCTAATAAATGTAGGAGTTTAGAGCGGATGGGAAGTGTTTAGAATGAACAACAAAGGTGAGAAGAGTTGACTAGGTCTCTCATTAATACTTAATTGCCCTGTTATGGAGCTCACAGTTGTATGTCAATGGTCTCCCAGGATAAATCTTCTCTAAATGGTTAGGTTGCACTCCAATAAACAAGTCTAACGAAAATTAGTTTGAGTAAACTAAAAGTGCACAAATAGCAAGAAGGAAAGAAAGAAGTGAGGAATATGTGTGTGTTATGAACTAGAGTTCAATATATATTTATAGTCACTTTGTAACTTTTCCAATAGGTTTTTAGCCTTAAAAAATGTTAAAATAATTCATTCATCAGCCACAAGACAAATGGATATGTTGTACACACTTTAAACTACAACCAATCAAGAAAAGCACAAAAAAAACAGCAAAAAGAAGAAGTGAAAAACGAACAGGTAAGCATGTTCACGCGTTAAGCCATGGCCTGCTCTAGCCCAGGGTGCAGCCTAATCCAATCTCTGGGTTCACTATCCGTTCCGGCCGCGGCCTGGAAAAGAGCAGGTCGCGACCAGTTGAGGCAGAGAGCTTTTAACTCTCTATCGCCTCTCAAGTTGCGGCATGAGTGGCCTGGTCACTATTACCCCTTGAAAATGTTTTACTCATCGTGATCAGGGAGACTAATGTTTTCAACAATATTGCTCTTATACTCGAATTTTAGCACAATGGATGACTTATCTACATGTACAAAATGACTTAACGCATTCATGCACTGATCAAACACACATAAGACATTAATCACCCTTTCACCACTTGGTGATTTTAGTGAATTAATCAAACTAGTGCAATTTGTTTAACAACAAGAAACACATTTACATTGAATGCTTGTTTTCGACATGTTGGACCCGAAAGTGATCAATACATCGAACGAATTGAAAGCTCATTCATTTTTTTCACTAAAATTCTAACAATAAACTATTACTAATACTTATAAGAGACCTAACTTAAAAAAGACTAAAAAGTCTCACCAAGAAACCAAATAAACTCTTAGGAGAAAAGAGAGTAAAGAGAGAAGAGAAGAGAATAGAGTTTTTTCTAGCATCAAAATGAGAGTACAAGCTAGCTATTTATACAAGTGTAAAATCATCTCAAAGGGCTAAGAGATCCCACTAACTTGTGTACATTAATCCTCTCATCCACTAACTTTTGTACATCAATTCTCGCATTCATGCACATCACCCACCATCTCTTGAGCATTTATACATAACACTCCCCTTAAATGAACATGAGTGGGTGATGGTTGGTACGCGAAAAATATACTACCTCATTAAAAACCTTGCTAAGAAAAACCCAGTGGGATAAAAACTTAGCTAAGGGAAAAAAAGTGCAGTGCGCATCCAACTCCCCTGATTAAAATATCACATCACTTCCTTGAGGCGTCACATTCCAATCTTTCGAACCAATCTCTCAAATGATGATGATGGAAGTGATTTAGTGAACAAGTCCGCCAAGTTATCAATTGAACGAATCTGTTGAACTTAGATGGAGCCTTCTTTTTGTAGATCATGGGTGAAGAAAAACTTTAGTGATATATGCTTCGTCCGGTCTCCTTTGATGAAACCTCCCTTTAGTTGAGCTATGCAAGCTACATTATCCTCATATATCACACTCGGGACTTCCTTTTTGAATGTAAGACCGCACATATCGCAAATATGTCCAGTCAATGATCTTAACCAAACACACTCACGACTTGCTTCATGAATCGCTAAAATTTATGCTTGGTTAGAAGAAGTAGCAGATAAAGTTGGCTTGACAGATCGCCATGAAATGGTTGTACCTCCATATGTAAACAAATAACCTATTTGAGATCGAGCTTTGTGTGGATCAGATAAATATCCCGCACCAGCATATCCAATTAATTCTGGATTGCTAGATTTTGGATAATACAAGCCATATCCATTGTGCCTCGTAAGTATCGAAGTACTTGTTTAACTACATTCCAATGTCTTCGAGTTGGAAAAGAACTATATCTTGCTAGTAAGTTAACATCAAAAGCTATATTAGGCCATGTATTGTTAGCAAGGTACATTAGTGCAACAATAGTACTAAGATATGGTACTTCAGGACCAAGAAATTTTTCATCATCTTCACACGGTCTAAATGGATCTCTTTTCACATCCAAAGTTCTTACAACCATGGGGGTATTTATTGGATGAGCTTTATCCATATAAAATCTTTTCAGCAGTCTTTCCAAATAATTGGACTGATGGATAAGCGTCTCATTTGCTAAGTGCTCGATTTGTAGACCCAAGCAATACTTTGATTTCCCAAGGTCTTTCATTTCAAATTCATTCTTCAAACAATCGACTGCCTTAGCTAACTCTTCAGGAGTTCCAATAATATTCAGGTCATCAACACACACTACAATGATGACAAATTTTGATGAGTTGATTTTACATCGTCTCATTCGGTCATTTTTACCATCTTATTTCTATTCTCAAGTATAGTTCTTATGTGTTTTATTAGTGTTTTGTTACGTTTTTGTGTTTTTTTGTGTTTTGTAGGTGTTTGGTGAAAACGCATTAAAACAAGGGCTAAACCAGTGCATTTAATGCATTAATAGAAGCATGGAAGTTTATGTACCTGAAACATACTTGAAAAAGGAGTTGATCGGTCAAAACGGAAGTGGATTCGGAGTTAGGGCGAAGATTTTAGAGCCGTTTAAGTGATAGCGCGCGAAATTCGAATTACGATGGAGCAGGTTTGGAATTTTGGCCATAACATTCTCATATGAAATCCGATTGACAATGATCTTGGTGTGCACGCGTAGATAAGACCAAGTGCTATAACTTTCAAGAAGGAACCATTTCCAAATTCCGACGTTTAGATATTCGAAAAGGCAAAAAACCGTTGCAGGAGGAAATGGCGGCCTTGAAGTCGATCAAGGCGTCCGAAGTCGACTCAGAAGTCGATCGATGCCAAGCGACTTGCAGACGATGCCAGATGTCTTTTTGGCCCGATTTCTGCCCAGAACGTGATTTTGAGCGTTTTTCACTATATATAACCTATTTTCTTGATCATTTAGACACAACATTCGTTATTATTCTTCTCCTCTTATTGCTTTTCGACCTAGAACCTTTCCAAGGCAATTACCTACCTATTATTGGGGGTAATTGAATCGTTTATCTTGCAATCCGAAGATTGACATTGATTGGGAGATTATCTACATAGCTTTTCACATCGATTCGTTTTTGTTCTACAATTTCTACCTAGGGTTTGTGACAACGAAGGGTAAATTTGTATCAATCCATTCGAATCTTTGTTTCTTGCTTTAGATTATGTTTGGAGCCTGTTTATATACAATATTGATTATGTCTTCAAATAATATGAGTAGCTAAACACCCCTATTATGGGGTGGTGACTGATTCAATGCATGCTAGCTAGGATTTATGTGATTCGAAGTGCATCGGGATTCGACTACTTGTGCTTTTTAGATTAATTACTATTCCTGCTATCACGTTTGATAATCCTCTAGACAAAATCACTGTTGGATTAAGTATTTAATCATTACGTCAAAATGTCTTTCGTCTTGCTTGATTTAACAGTTAGTTGTAAACGATGATAGTAGGTCAGTCAAATTAATTGTAGTCTAGTGAAACTGACACCTTCACTAGTGCTATTTGTTTTTGAACTCAAGTCTGTGACAACTTGCGTAGTCAATCCTATGAATCACATATATCCTGCGAGCTAGCTTGTTGACATTACCACTCCATAATTTTCCACATTCATATTTTAATCTCGTTACTGTCAAATCAGTATCTAGCATTGCAAGTAGTTATTTACTTTAGTATAACATCTCGCTGCCAAAGCAAACAAACATTTACTGCTTTTCATATTGTTACTTTTATTCGTAAAGAAGACTCAGCCTAGTTAAGTCCTTCGAGACCGACCTCGGGGTTAAATCCACTACACTACATGTTTTCGTAGTGTTGAGGATTAACTCTTGGCTTTAAATAAATTTAGAACTTTGATTTGACACATCAAGTTTTCGGCGCAGCTGCCGGGGATTTCACTCCTTTGTTAAGTTTACGAATTTTAATTTATAGATGTATATATTAGTTAGTCTGTCTTTTCTTTTTTTTGTTTAGTTTGTTTTGCGGAACTACTTGTGTGAAACTCCGTATGTTCGTTAGTTTAATTAATTTCAATTAATTAGTATATTCTTTTTGATTATTTGTAGAGTAATTGTACTTTATGCTAAGTTCTTGTTCACGTTAATTGTTGAGAGTTGTTTAGTAAAAAGAGTTCTTTTAAGTGTGGGTTCCTTCTAGTCTTACATACCTCAACTTTTCAATCTCTCTTGAGATAAGACCTGATCCTATTGTTTTGGTTTATTGGAAACAATAATTACGTTCCTCTTGACTTCTTCTACCTGGCACCTTTCCTTATAAACTCTCGGTAAAAAAAAAAAAAAAGAAGCTTTTGTACCTTCTCGTTCTTCACGTTTTCAATCACAACCTTCCTTCCCTTGTGCGCTCTATCGTTGATTCACCACCACCATCACCAATCTTCTATCGCATGGAACCTGTTTGTGTTTGCTAGCCGACTTGCTAACCATTCGATCTCTGGTAAGTTCGTCTTTTCGTTCGTTAAGTTGCGAGTTAGAGTTTGCGGGGGCGGGAAGCGAGTTTGCTTAGCTGTATCGTTCGATTTTGCTTTTGGTTGCAGAAGTTTTGACCATTGTTTGTAGGTTTATGTTGTGCTGGTTATAGGCTAGTATCTTCGTTTTCGTCTTCTTCTATGTGCTTGTTTGTGCTTTGGCTTGTTTTGCCAACTGATTTCGACTATCTGTCCTTCATGCTTTGGTTCTGGTTTTTAAGTGAACTATTATACTGTTCTCGAGTTGTCAAACGTATTTCTTGATCGCAAAAGTAGCTGTCGCCAAGTGGTCCTTACCTCGTGCTAAAGTCTGTGAGCCAGATGGCAGGGGTTCGATCCTATCTGGTGCTTATTTTATTTTATTTTTGTTTTTGTGTTTAATTCATTTATACTACTTTATGTATTGGAGTTCTTCAAAGCAACAATTGAAAAGCTTTCTTGGTTGAGTAGTTGGTTTTAATTGTTAGCATTGAATTGTTTAGATTAATTGCTTGTGCTTGACGAACTTGTTCTATTCTGGGTGAAAGAGTTTAGTTGAATATTCCAGCAATGCAATGCAATGCATGTACTGAACTAAATTAATGAAATAATGTTTTATGTTAATATGTTACTGGACGGACTTGAGTATGTTTTCTGAACTAGATGTAACTTTGATCGCATGTATTTGTCTAATGCATGTTTTATATGCTAATAGTCTTATGATTAAGTTTGTTTATGAAATTATGTTAGTAATTGTTATGTTTTTAATTTGCTACTTTCTTCAAAACATTTGCCTGGTGGTGAGATGTTAGTCCGGAGAGTCTTGGGATTTTAGTGAGATAGTTTTATAGTATTAGTTGATTTCTTACTGGTCGGTACCTTCTTACTCAGGAACTTCGTACTCTGAGATTTTACAAGAAACGTTTTAAGGTGAGTGTTCTTAAAACGCTTGCGAAAACCAGGGAAGTACTTGCTTGTATATATATATGTATTGCATCCAAGTACCGACTCATTCTTTTCAAACATTGCATCAAAATTGATTTGGCATCGCTTCCGCTCAAATAAAAATATGTATATATTGTATATGATATTGCTTCGATTGATTGATTGTTTTGGCCAAGATTTCGGTTAGGGTATACTCATTACATTTTCGGGCAGTGGTGACTGTCGATATGTTTGTGGGTTGCTCTGGCTTACTTCTCTTTGACGCGAGGCAGGAGACGCTGAGGTCTTAGAGGTAGTAGTGTACCACCCCGTACCATGGCGGGTATTGATTGATTGAGTGGAGAGATAAGGGCTCGGATTGGGGTTATAAGGAGCGGCACCAACGAACGATTGATTGCATTGTTATTGTTTCGTTATATGATATGTTTATTACTTTTGGATGCTGTTATGAATTTCTTATTGATATTTTAATTGTCACTGTCACACACGAACATCACTGAGATTTTTGTCTCACACTCTTTTGTTTTCCTTCCTTGTAGATTCCGGAGTTTAGTGGAGGACCGAGTCGGGTAGACGTTCAGCAACTAGAGTGAGAGTTGGGATTTAAACTGGGATTTTGTAATTTTTAGCTTGTAAAAACTTGTCTATTTACCGTTGCTTTCAAAAATAGTATCTTTTGCAAGTCAACTGTTAGAATTTTAGCTTCTTAGAGTTTTTAGATTGTCTCTTCGTTATTGTTTAACGCCCTTGTTTTTTTTTTTAAATTAGTATATTTTTTGGGGCGTTACAGTTGGTATAAGAGCTTGAGTTTTTACTCGAGTTGTACCGGGATATGATTTTCGGACCTTGGGATTTTGAGTGAGGTGTCTAAGTTGCTGAACTTAGGATGTGTTTTTCTTTCTGAATGGTTCTCGAGTTGTCTTGTTATTTGTATATGATAGTGATTGATGTGAGTGCTCAATGTCTGATTTGCATGATTTATGTGATTTTAATTTTCGCATGTCATTTAACCAAAATGGTACTTGCGTGTGCTTTTATATGTTGTATTGTATAGTTTTGCATGATTAATTGTATCAATTAGTGGACCAATATTTGACTAGAGTTAGTATAAATCACTTGTGGGGCGGCCGACTACATAGTGATTTGGACTAACTAGAGTTGAAAGAGGACCGCTACTTGATTGTTTGCTAAGATAATTTCTTAATTCGAGTTTTGGAGCTGACTCTCGCATGTATTGAAAATTTACTTATGTGGTTTTAATTTCTTCCTACGTTTTGATCAAATGTTAATTGCATGTCTTACGCTTGTATGCCCATATTTGTTTTGTTAATTGTGTAGGATAATTTCACATGTTGTACGATTTGTGTACTACTTGCTTCTTAGATGAGAATTTGGGGACCAAATTCCTTTAAGGAGGGGAGAGTGTGAAACCCCGTATGTTCGGTAGTTTAATTAATTTCAATTAATCAGTATAGTCTTTTTTGATTATTTGTAGAGTAATTGTACTTTATGCTAAGTTCTTGTGCACGTTAATTGTTGAGAGTTGTTTAGTAAAAAGAGTTCTTTTAAGTGTGGGTTCCTTCTAGTCTTACATACCTCAACTTTTCAATCTCTCTTGAGATAAGACCTGATCCTATTGTTTTGGTTTATTGGAAACAATAATTACGTTCCTCTTGACTTCTTCTACCTGGCACCTTTCCTCATAAACTCTCGGTAAAAAAAAAAAAAAAAAAAGCTTTTGTACCTTCTCGTTCTTCACGTTTTCAATCATGACCTTCCTTCCCTTGTGCGTTCTATCGTTGATTCACCACCGCCATCACCAATCTTCTATCGCATGGAACCTGTTTGTGTTTGCTAGCCGACTTGCTAACCATTCGATCTCTAGTAAGTTCGTCTTTTCGTTCGTTAAGTTGCGAGTTAGAGTTTGCGGGGGCGGGAAGCGAGTTCTCTTAGCTGTATCGTTCGGTTTTGCTTTTGTTTGCAGAAGTTTTGACCATTGTTTGTAGGTTTATGTTGTGCTGGTTATAGGCTAGTATCTTCGTTTTCGTCTTCTTCTCTATGCTTGTTCGTGCTTTGGCTTGTTTTGCCAACTGATTTCGACTATCTGTTCTTCATGCTTTGGTTCTGGTTTTTAAGTGAACTATTATACTGTTCTCGAGTTGTCAAACGTATTTCTTGATCGCAAAAGTAGCTGTCGCCAAGTGGTCCTTACCTCGTGCTAAAGTTTGTGAGCCAGATGACAGGGGTTCGATCCTATCTAGTGCTTATTTTATTTTATTTTTGTGTTTGTGTTTAATTCATTTATACTACTTTATGTACTGGAGTTCTTCAAAGCAACAATTGAAAAGCTTTCTTGGTTGAGTAGTTGGTTTTAATTGTTAGCATTGAATTGTTTAGATTAATTGCTTGTGCTTGACGAACTTGTTCTATTCTGGGTGAAAGAGTTTAGTTGAATATTCCAGCAATGCAATGCAATGTATGTACTGAACTAAATTAATGAAATAATGTTTTATGTTAATATGTTACTGGACGGACTTGAGTATGTTTTCTGAACTAGATGTAACTTTGATCGCATGTATTTGTCTAATGCATGTATTATATGCTAATAGTCTTATGATTAAGTTTGTTTATGAAATTATGTTAGTAATTGTTATGTTTTTAATTTGCTACTTTCTTCAAAACATTTGCCTGGTGGCGAGATGTTAGTCCGGAGAGTCTTGGGGTTTTAGTGAGATAGTTTTGTAGTATTAGTTGATTTCTTACTGGTCTATACCTTCTTACTCAGGAACTTCGTACTCTGAGATTTTACAAGAAACGTTTTAAGGTGAGTGTTCTTAAAACGCTTGCGAAAACCAAGGAAGTACTTGCTTGTATATATATATGTATTGCATCAAAGTACCGACTCATTCTTTTCAAACATTGCATCAAAATTGATTTGGCATCGCTTCCGCTCAAATAAAAATATGTATATATTGTATATGATATTGCTTCGATTGATTGATTGTTTTGGCCAAGATTTCGGTTAGGGTATACTCATTACATTTTCGGGCAGTGGTGACTGTCGATATGTTTGTGGGTTATTCTGGCTTACTTCTCTTTGACGCGAGGCAGGAGACGCTGAGGTCTTAGAGGTAGTAGTGTACCACCCCGTACCATGGCGGGTATTGATTGATTGAGTGGAGAGATAAGGGCTCGGATTGGGGTTATAAGGAGCGGCACCAACGAACGATTGATTGCATTGTTATTGTTTCGTTATATGATATGTTTATTACTTTTGGATGCTGTTATGAATTTCTTATTGATATTTTAATTGTCACTGTCACACACGAACATCACTGAGATTTTTGTCTAACACTCTTTTGTTTTCCTTCCTTGTAGATTCCGGAGTTTAGTGGAGGACCGAGTCGGGTAGACGTTCAGCAACTAGAGTGAGAGTTGGGATTTAAACTGGGATTTTGTAATTTTTAGCTTGTAAAAACTTGTCTATTTACCGCTGCTTTCAAAAATAGTATCTTTCGCAAGTCAACTGTTAGAATTTTAGCTTCTTAGAGTTTTTAGATTGTCTCTTTGTTATTGTTTAACGCCCTTGTTTTTTTTTAAATTAGTATATTTTTCGGGGCGTTACAACTTGGTTTTCTTTGTGTGTGCAGGAAAGTATGGATTACTCAGATAGAGACCGGTTCTTTAGATTTCACCAGATTTCTGGAGAAACGCTTGATAGAACATGGTATAAATTTATGGGGATGCAAAAGGCATATCATGACCATGGATTAATACTGGGAGAAGCTCTTGTGGTGTTTCTACAACGGTATAAATGCTTGTTGTCAAAAAATGGTGGATAGAGCCGCTGGTGGGTCAATGCTAGATTCGACCCCTACACAACTTGAGGGTGCGATCGAGGAATTGGCTGCATTGATCATAGAATACAGGTAATTTTATGGAGAAGAATCTGGAAACGGGGATGACAAAGAGAAGGAGAAATCTGACTCTATAGTTGAACCGGATTCGGACAACACTACCAGCACTACCACTATAACCGTAGAAGAAATTCCCGTCTCAGTTGAAGGACTTTGCGAGAGTTTAGACAATCCACCAGTCGTGGAGGAGAAATCCACGAAATGGCGAGAAGCGAACCACCCGTTTCCAACTATTTGGAGATGGAGCAGACACCTGATACCACCCAGATGACACCATCAGATACGCTTTCCATTCCCCTACCTTACAGTAATTCGCACATACTAGCCCCAGCTTACACACGAGACTGGCCAGGGAGTTTCGACCCTATTTATCGCTTTTATTTTCCCATCGATTTTCCTTGTTTTATTTTAGTTGTTGATTTATTTAATGTTAGTTTGCAGAGAGTCATAGGAAATAGGAGGAGAGGAGCTAAACATGTGCACCAAATCGTCAATCTTGGCGGGAAGGATGCAAGGGATTCGTTCCCATTTGATAATGGATAGCAGCAACCACGCATTTCAGGGAAGTACTCTTTCAACTTTCTTTCTTTCTAGACTATTCGTTGGGGACCATCTCTAGTCTATGTTTGGGGAGGAAGGAAGCTTTCGTGTACTTATCCTTATATGTGTGTGTGTTTGTGTGTTTTATTTTTCCTTTTTCCTGCGTTAGTCTGTGTGTGTGTGATTTTCTGTTGAGTCAAAGTCTGTCTCCCAAGTCGAGCGTCTATTGCATGTACTAAACCTGTTTAATGCTTGAGTTTTGATTGATCTCTGATTACTAGCAGTTGGCATGTATAAATTCGTTAAGTTCGTTTCTCCTGTAAATAGAAAGTTTGTTCTAATTCTGTAGTCCAAAAGCCTGTGAGTAAACCTTAGCCGATGAAAAAATATTGTACCGGCGCCTGTGTGATTTGATTCGGGAAGTGCAAACTCCCTTGTTTGCACCTCATCATTCTCATGTGTACTCTATGTAAGTTAAGTATGACGAACGACATGTTTCCCATTCCTATTTGCTTATGCCAAACCCGTTCAAAGAACAGGTTTGGGGAGGAGGTTTATGCGTATTATATGTGTTGATAAAGACTATGATGTTCAGGTTTTTCGTTCTCTCAAAAAATAAAATAAGTCTCGGCGTGGATCTATGGTACTAATTACCACAGTTAGTCGTGTTGGGCACGTTTCAGACACTACCTATATATCGGCGTGGCCCTTAAAAGCTATATGACCGTGAGGGTTGACGGCGTGTATACCAAACCAGCACACACAAAAGTGCGGACTTTCGGTAAAACAGACACTACTAAAAAATTGAGAAAGAAAAAAAAAAAAAAAAAAGATATAAGCATATGGGTCCTATATAAGACTGCACAAACAAAGTATGCAAAAAAATGAAAAAGAGAGCTGAAAAAAGTGAGGACGATTTTTTTTTTTTTTTTTTTTTGGTAAAGTCTACTGCTGATTGATTATAGAGCTATGTAAAAGTCCCTTCTAATGACTTAACTGATTGAGTGCATTGCATGTGGTATTTGAGGCATATTTGTGACGCAAGTCACCTTCCTTTTCTCCTTATATTCTTGAGTGATTACCCCTACTGGACACTTCCAGGAGTGTGAGAGATTAGTTGCATAGGATCCACTTGTGAGGGACTACCGTTTTAGACTTAAGTTCTATTTACTTTGGAAACTAACTTTTTGGGCTTATGCATGTGATTCTGTGAATGTCAGTTGATTTTAAACCTCTTGCGTTCTTTAGGCTTATTACTTGCAATAGTGATTCGATAGCTTGGGAGCTAAACTTTGTCAGTGTGTTTTTGTGTTTTTTATTTTTCTAGGATTTTAAGAGAGTCTATTGGTTGAGGACACCCTTCGCGCTAGTCTATGGCTCAGAAGCGGTCATCCCCTTAGAAATCGCTGTGGAAACCCAAAGAATCCAACAATACAAACCTGCTGGAAATGAAACCGCAAGGATCTACGACCTTGAGCTCCTCGAAGACAAAAGAAGCAAGGCACTAGCTAACATCCTCCGCTATCAAGCTATATCTGCCCGCGCTTACAACAAACATGTTTTTCCAAGGATACACAAGTCGGGGACTTAGTTCTCCGAAGAGCTGATATCCTAAGCAATTTTGTTAAACTTAAACCTAAGTGGGATGGACCCTACAAGGTCACTGGGGCCAGATCCAATGGAAGCTTCGAGTTAGAAGATGACCAAGGAAGAGCCTTGAAGAGAACATGGAATGCTAAGAACCTACAAAAGTTTTATGCTTAGAATTACACTCTGAGAATAGGCTACGTCAGCTATCAAAAGTTTTTGACATTTTCTTTTCCGGCCTCGGAGTCCACCAGTTGTACTTGAATTTCCGTCAAATCAATACAACTTAGTTCTCCAAGATACGTGCCATATTTAAAATAAACATACTACCTCGGACCCTTTAAGAAGATCCGAGCCAAGTGGTGTAACGAATGATTAAAACAAAGATAGATCACAACAGAAATCTTGTATTTTTTAAAAAGTACAAGTTACAAAGTTCGGACATGCCTGTCCGAATCACAACAAACAACGAAAATTTACAGTTTTTTACAAAAATAGCAGGTGATTCGTTAAGGAGTATCCACCGTCCGCCACAGACCAATTGGCTTCATTTCGAGCCTGGACTACCGAGCGGAACAGGCACAGCATCTTATCAGAGCAAACTCATGCTAGAGGCACCTTTATTCAAGAATAGCTCTGACGTCCGAACCATGAATCCTTTACAACGACCCCGGACGTTCTGAATCAAAGTGACCAGCAAACGGAAGTTAACTCTCCGGACCAAACTCACAATGATACAACGGCATCAACAACTTTTTCCCAGTAACTCGAGGAAACCCTCACGGACAACCCAGTTACTGGAAAAACGTGACTGATGCGATCGGACCAACTTAAGATGGTCCGGATGGAGTAGCGGCAGGATTCATGTGGTGATTTTCGAATCGCACAGCCTGACCTCTGGACAAAGGATAAATTTTAATCCGAACCGGAGTCTCGAACGTATGGAGACGTAATCAAAGTGCTTTTTCAGACCATCCGCACCTTCCACCACAACCACTTTCTGGTTCGTGCTCATCCACACCATAAGAAAATGGTAAATGGTGGAAGGAGCAGGCAGCCCGAGGATTCGATTCTCCGAAGCAACAGGTATAGTAATTCCTGGAACCAGTGAGCTAGTCTGCTCCCCCGGGGCTGAAGTTGTTGATACACACTACAGCCCCGGAGAGAGAAGACTAGCACGGCGATCCGAGGAAGAAGTACTTCTGAAAAGGGCATATAGGAATTGATTTTTCTGAAGAGACAAATACTTGGAAATCCTTGAAACCAACGAGTTAGTCCGCTTCCCCGGGGCTCAAGTTGTTAATACATACTACAGCCCCGGAGAAAGAAGACTAGCAAGGCGATCCGAGGAAGAGTGATTCCGAGTGACTCGGTTTCATCGTCCCCAGCATGGTCCGACCCAAAGGGACTTCCGGACTTCCGAAAAACCCCCAGAGGCGGATCACGCATAGGAACGGTGGAATCAACCTACTCGTCAGGATGACCGGACCCAAGGATCCGAATCATCTCCTACTATAAAAGGAATGGAATGATCTGGCAAAAAGCCGTACAATCCAGGGGTATATATAGAAGTGAAGAACCAATCGTCACTCGCCATGTGGCCCGTCATCGCCAGCGATGGGCTTGGGCCTGGACTTGGGCCAACCATTTGGGCCAATATTGGGCCAACCCAGAGTCCCTTCACATTTCCGGCCATATTGAGTGAATTATCTTGAACTGTTGCCCGCTCGGATACGTCACTCGGAGCTGCCATGATAACTTCCGTACCAATTGTGATCCGTAACCAGTCACTCAACTTTCCTACTGTGACTGTCTCCTTTTTTACCACCTTTTCCCAAGTTAACACGGCTCGGAGCAGTACACCAAGTCTCTACGGATCAAGCAGGATGATAACATCCCAACTAGTCCCGCTCGTTACAGATTTGAGCAAACCAATCTTATTTATAAGATTAGCATTAAGAGTTAAGACCCGGACAAATGCCTTGTCCGACCGAGCTAAAGGTCGACCAATTGAATATTGCATTGTTTCGGGAGTATTTGGTCTCGTGGACTCGGATCCCCTGACTGACGATCGAGCCAACGACGCTTAGGTTATTGGTTTATTTTATATAAATAAAGTGCGCAATGAGAAACATGCATTTGAATAAGAGGCAACACAAGCACATGATAGAGCTGATCCGAGCCATTGACGAGCCCGGACCAATGCAATAAAATATCAAATCAACTGCAGTTATCCGAATACAGATTTGATAAAACATTATCCATAATGACACCAACAAAAAGGACAACGTTGTCTCACGGTCCGAAGACCGAAATTCCAGGTTTTCGGGGCATATCCCGTCTTCACTCCTCCCGCCGCCCGGGCGAACCGGCTTGTGTCCCGGAAGGGCCTACGATCTCCTTCTCAAGAGATGCTTGCAGATCTGCTAACCTTTGGTCTTTGGCTTCCTGAACCAACCTTTTCAACCTTCGGGCACGCAATTCTTCAAGGAAGGCAGGGCACTGCTTCATCAAATCCAGATCCCGAGCAAAGCTATGGACGGGCCTGGGCAGAGTCAGCCAGTCGCGGTTGTGTTCCACATGCTCCTCCAAGGGGACGAAAACATTCGACATCAGCACCCGAGGCACGAATGCCGGAAGGTACGGACCACCATGGTCGTACTTCTTGTCTTCTGTCTCATCACAGACTAGCTCCACAAACTCGCACTTGAGCAAGTCATCGTCCGAGACACCCTCCGGAGCGAAGTCCGAGCCATCAGCCTCCTTGAAAGTAGTAATGCCTTCAACCTCCAGGTCGCAGTCACTCGGGATCCATCCCCTATTCTGGAGCTGCCCTAAGGCTGTATCGAAGCCATCCTGCTGAGACTCATCATACTTGGATTTAAGCATGAACTTGCAGGGGTCTGACCCCAAGAAGTCTTGCACAGCCTGCGTCCGGACCTTCAACAGCTCATTCAACATCATGTCCTTGAAGCTCCGGTAGACACTGACGTACTCATCCACGCTATCTTGATGCACCTTTAGATCCTTCTCTAGCGACAGGATGGCACTCTTCAGCTTCGCCGCCTTCGCTTCGAACTCCTTCTTGGCAGCAAGGGTTTTCTTCAGCCTTTCAGACAGGCTGTTCACCTTGGACGTCTCCACCGCCCGAGCAGCTTCAGCCTTGGCCAGGTCCTCCTCCATTGTGGCCCTCCGACCCGCCACCACAGAGCACGCTTGAATAGCGGCAGTGCGCTACAATGTTCGACATTGAAAAATTAAAAACAAGGTTCCGGATCAAAGAACGTTGAAACATTTCAACCATTAAAAACATTGTTGGGTTAGTATGTACCTTCTGGTGAATTGCGGATAGCTTCGCAATTCGGTCCAGCTCCGAAGCAGCAGCCAACCGGGCCACCTCAGCATCCATATCCAGCTCACTACTCATTTTCCCCTTGCCCTTCTTGGCCTGAGGGATTGGACCTTCGGACGGACGCTTCTGCCCGGCCGCAGCACTTGAACCACTAGCGGAAGGGTCCCGAGACACAGACCTTGGGGGTTTCTTGGCCCCCTTAGAGCCCGCCACCTTGCCCTTATCCGGGGTATGTATTGCCTGGGCCTCCTCACCCACCGCGGCCCTCCGAGTCTCCTCCAGTCGGAAAGTGGCCGCATTCCTTGGCTCCTCCATCGGCAGCACAGTGGACGTCTTGATGATTTGGGTCCGGGTACCCTCCTCCATCTCCTTCTTTTGAGCGGCATTCTGCTTCCGCTTCAACTCCCGCATGGTGGACATGGTGTACTCGAACCAAAAATATGCACATCCGAAGGAAAAGAAGTTAAGACATGATAATAATTTTCTCACCCACAACAAACAGGGAAATAAAGCAACCACCGACTCGGATAGATGACTGCATAACCGAATGCGGAAGAACTTACTCAAATCCTTCTTCCCATCACAAAAGATGGGCTCCAAAAAGCCAGCTAGGTAGGGAAGAGGCTGACAGATTAAGCCTCGGAAGAAGTATTTCTTCGGGTCTTTATTCTTGTGGAGCCCTTGCATCCACAGAGGAATATTTCGAGCCCTGGCAGCCTATCTCGGAAAAACTTCTTTTCAAACCGCCATTGGACTCTCTCCGCCTCGAACTGACCCTGTTTTGGTGCGGGCCGGACAAAGATGTACCTGTTCCACCAATTGATCCCCAAGGAAGAAAGCGGATCCACAAAAAATGTTTATGCTTGGCGACATACAAGCGTATAGAAAAATGTGTTCCTATTGGTTACACTTGCACTAAACAATTTATGGAAATTATCAAAAGTAACCGGGATGCCCTTGTATTTACACATCACCCCGAAGCACATTAAATTTCCGAGGGAGTTAGGGATGATCTGATGCGGACTTAACCCCATATCATTTAAGATATCCATCAACTCGAACGCCACAGCCAAACACCATCCACAGTGCAAACTTATCTCATGAACGCACATGTACCCGAGAGGCAAATTGTAGAAGGCGTGCGACTCATCCGGAATGAGAATTTCCACGGACTCAGGGATCTCATACCTCCTCCAAAGCTCCCCCACCTCCTCGGATGTCACAATAGACGGGCACGTTGGCAATGAACAATCCTCGTTCAGCTCGCCATCCGGATCAGGATGAGTAACATCGTCCCGTGACCGAGGAAACTTCACCCGGAACACATCTTCACCCTTTTTACTGCCCTTAAGCAGCTCTTCTTCAGTCAGTCGGTGACTCGTACCCGCTGGTCCAGCTGACTCCCTCCGGAAAACATGAGCGGAATGTATCTCCTCCTCTTCATCCTCCTCAGAACCGACATTGTCAGTACGACCCTCCTCCTCAACTCTGTCATCCCCGGACGACGAACTCAACTCCACTACCATCCGAAGGGGGCAGCAATCTGGACCCGATCCTCAACACCCTCTTCGACATGCCCAGCTCGGGGCGGTGCCTCGGAGGTATCATGCACCTCCTCAATGTTAGGCTCCCGTGGATCCGGAATGAATGGCACTCGGTTAGGGTTACTCCTAAAATTATAGCCTAAGTTGCGTATGAGGGATCGAATCTCTACCGGGAGTTCGGGCTCCTGCCCAGCACGGCACGGACGGAGACCCCCTATGGTCCGAGAGGTCGTCTCTTAGACAGCACCAGCACCCTGCACAATAGAGACTTGCAGGTAATCCTGACGCTTCAGAGACCCTGAACCCAGAACAACTAACCGAAGTAAAGAGCTTACCTCGGGCTCTTCCCGGCTTGGATGAGGAGAATGGTCCAGCTCTACCGAATCCTCCGCACCACCAATGTCAATCTCCTCGGAGCTGTCTGATAGGGACAACGCTTCGGAATCATATCCTTCAGCCTCAGATCGGTTCTTACTATCACTCTCGGACATCCTAGGGAAAGAAAAGGCACTTTTATGAGCTCTAAGATTGTAGTCCGAGAAGCCATTTATGTAGATTAAGGTTAAAGAAATTGACAATCGAAAGATAGGGCAAGGTTAGTTCGGAGTTAGTGAGCTGTCAGTTCGGTGTTAGTATTGACTATTCAACATATCCGAAGCACACTACGTTATAGCCAACTACGGGATACAAAACATAGGCATACATTCGAACGTGCAACATTTCGAAGATGGACATATAAGATGCACAGAAAACTTGGAATTAAAGAGAAAACAAGCAACTTACTTGCACTCGGATTCTTGGATTGAAGGCAGCTGACTTTCTGCGGATAACTCGCTCCGAACTTCTTCTTGCTCGCTTCGGATTGCTTGAACTTGCTTCGGACGTGCTCAAATTCGAAAAATCTTCTCTCTAGAGATGTGAAAGTGACATTGGTAAAAGCCCCTATTTATAGGGGGTTAAATCTGGAAGCCCAACCGTCGCCATTTTTCGGGATTAAATCTCAATCGTAGATCAAAATTCATCCAACGGCGTAGTACAACAATACCAAGTGAATTGATGCATTGGTATAAAAAATTTACCTTACGACGACAAAAGCACATACAAAGAAATCCATCACTCTCGGGAGAAGGACACCACTCGACCTTCGGATGCCCGACCCATCTTCTGTTTCGGATGTCCTTATCCTTTTTTTACAAGGATGGAGGATTTAACTCACCATCACACGGATCCTCATCCGTTCGGATGTCCCGCTTCGGAACATCTCAGCCAGGATTGATATAAGCCCTATTCTTTTTACAAGGAAGGATGATGTTGGGAAATTTGTTGGGAAATTTGTTGGGAAATTTGTTAGGAAATTTGTTAGATATTTTGTTAGAAATATCTGTTTAGATTTTGATCAGCAACATGATGACTTATCTTAGTCTCAGAAAGGTGATTAGTACTCTTGGTTCACTTGAACATTGTAAAAGAGGAAACTCACTAAGTATGATAGTCTAGCTAATCTTGTATAGGATGTTAGATCTCAAAATGTAATTTTTATTTTATGAAGAGAAGACCAAGAAGAAGACATCCAAGCAGAACAAGCTCAACGACATTGAAGACTTGAAGAAACTGCACAAGATTATGGCTTTTTCGGATATCTTAGCAAATATCTTGAAGACACGAATAGTTTTATATACAAATCAGTCACAAGAGATATCTGAGAAATAAGAGGCCTATCTGAAAACAAGGAAAGTGTCCACAGATATCTATTCTCAGATACCTTGAGCATTAACCACATTTCTGAAAAAGAAATATATATATTGCAAACAAAGTTGTTTCAATAAATAGTGGTATTTGAAGATTGAAGATAAGGACGTGCAAAGAATCAGATAACACTGGTCTCTGATACAAAGCATAGTTCCGTTGGCACTACAGGACAAAAAAAAGTATAGTACAATGCATTTAATGCACGCAGACGAGATGTCGAATAAAAGCAGCGACAAGAAGAAGACAAATCTTGCTACAGTACTATACACAGATATCAATAGTTTGAATTTGAGCCTAACGGATACTATTCAAACGGCACTCAAATTCATCTATAAATATCAACACTTAGACTGCTTGAAGAGACACACGACACACTTTGAAAACGCTGAACATCTTACTCTCTCAAAGCAACTTACTTATCCTCAAAGCTTTCTGTTGCGACCAAAGCTTTTGATCTTGAGTAACACTGAAGTTCTAAGTGTCCTGATCCTAAACAAGCACAACTATCTGTGAAAGAGTTGAAACGAAAGATCAAGTATCTGAGATTCATTCTCTTGAACATTTATCTAAGACTTGGGTCAAGAAAAGAACAAGATACCATACATTGAAAAGTGTATTAAGTATACTTGATTCAGAGCTATTTGAATAATCAACAAGTTATTAAGGAAGCTCATCGACAACTCAAACCAAAACCAACACCATAATCGCGTGGAGTACAGGGAAGTACTTAGTTTGAAAATCGTGGAATAACTCCAAGGTTACCGGAGTATAGGAAGTACTTGATTTGGGAAACTAAGGAATAACTCCAAGGTTATTGAGTATAGGAAGTACTTAGCTTGGGAAGCTAGGGAATAACTCAAAAGGTTTCTGAGTACAGGAAGTACTTGGCTGTGAAAGCCGGGGAACAACTCAGGGGGAACATTTGGTTGGGAACCAATTGTTTAAGAATCTTAGAATAGGATTATTGTAAGGTGTGAACTCAATTATCTGTTCTAGTGAATTCTAGGTCTCTGGTAGACCGAAGTGGATTAGTTGGAGGATTACGCCACCTCCAGATACCACTATAGTTGCTGTGTTATTTACCTTTCTGTATTTACATTTCAGCAACACACACACACACTTTAACTGCTTCGCACTTATCTTTATTAAGTCTTCGCTCTAATTCTAAGTATCGGATATCATTGGATATCGAGAAATAGTTTTTATCGACAAAAGTTTTAAAATACTATTCACCCCCCCCCCTCTAGTCTTTTACTTTGCCGTTATCTGGACCAACAAGTGGTATCAGAGCAGGAGGTTCACAAGCCTTCTGCACTGAACCTAGATCCCCAGATAGGTGAAGGAACTTTGTCCATTTTTGAGGACTATTTAATTTGTGTGTGAAGTGTGCAGGTATGTCTCTGAGTGATGCACCCATTCTCAAACCAGAGAAATACGAGAAATGGAAAAATAACATGATGCTCCACCTTGAAGCCATAAGTGACGAAATGATCGAAGTGATAAAGAATGGCCCAATAGTCATTCAACAACTCAAACAAGTCATGGAGGTTTCTAATGGTAGAGACAAAGATCAAAGCGAAGGATCTTCACAAGTCAAGTCATTTACGAACCAAAGCCCAGAGAACTCTGGACATCGAAAGATGCCAAGAGATATCGTCTGGATGGTCAAGCTCGTAATATCATTATCAGATCGACACCTGAGCACATACAGTGTAAACTGTGGGGTGCTAAAACGGCGAAAGTTTCCTGGCAACTGATTGAAGAAATATGTGCCGGAACTGAGAAAACCAAAGAAAACAAGTTCGAAGTTCTCAAGTTGAAATTTCAAAATTTCAAACAAGGACCCACTGAAACTCTGGAAGAACTTGATTTCAGATTTACCACTCTCATGAGTGACATGGCAGCTCTTGGGGAAAGCAACAGATACTCCCAGTCAGAAAAGATTAAGACTATTGTCAGAAGTCTTAACCACAACTGGGAGCATACCAAATTCTTTTATTTTAACCAAGGAATGCCAAATATCCCTCCAGTGGAACTTTTCTCTCATCTTGCTACTGTTGATTATGAGACAACGCAAAGGGAACAAACAACTGAAAAGTTGCAAAACGTTGCTCTAGTCACTCAAGGAACTTCTAAAAAGAAGAAAAGCAAGGAAGAAACTGAGGATGCTCTTGCTGCAAAGCAAATGAGCAAATATATCAGTCGAGAAATTGAAAGAAGGAAAGCCAAAGAGAAGCTGAAAAAGCATCTAGGCTCAAACTATCACCAGTACAAAATTATGCAAAGCTCGCTGAACAAGCCAGCTCAGAAAGCATCATGTACTGAGGAAGCAGAAATTGGTAACGATATCTGTTTCTATTGTCAGAAACCTGGCCACTTCAAGAAGGATTGTCCTGCCCTCAACAAACTAAGGACAGGTGACAAGAAAGATAGGAGAATCTTCAGAAGAAGCCAGAAAGCTTTGTTAACTGAAGAAAGAAAGAAAATCAAAATTCAACTGGATGCTCTAGACGTTGAGACAGATTCTGAAGATGACAATTCAGATGACTCAACCTTTCCATCACCAGAATTATGTGGAGTTACTCATGATATAATCGACTTCGGCCTCAAGAAGAATGAAATGTGGAGTTCTTTGAAATTGACGGTCCGGACATCTCCAACATAGAAATCTTATGGTGATGAGGTAACACATACTTCTTGTTATACTTATGAAAGTGATGAAGAGGAAATAAAAAATCTAGAAAATCTCAGGAAAGAACTTGACATCTATGAAAGAGAATTTCTAATGATCCGAGCTAGAGCCGAAAACCTTGAAGAAGAAAAGAATTCTCTTGCAAAGGAAAATTCTCAATTAGTTAAAGTATCTGAGAGAAAGGATGCTGAAAATACATCTCTCAAAGCTCAGATATCTGAGACTGAAAAGTCACATAAAGAAGCAATGGCTGAATTACAAAAGAAATATGAAGATCTTCTTTCTGAGAACAAGGAACTCAAGAAGAAAGAATTATCTTTTCAATCTTATGCCAAAGCTAGTGACACTTCTTTGAAGTACAATCTTGCTTAAGAGATCCTTCGAAAAAGAAAGGACTTGAAATTTGAATACAGATAGTTCTATCACTCTGAATAAGAGTAAGGAGAGAAGAACATTTGTAAGTACTCAGCAAAACGGTTCCCATGCAATCTATAGTATCGGTGAGAAGACAAAGATTGTTGACAAAGGAAAGGCAGTTGCGACTAAACCTTTGTGGAAAAAACAAGTAAAAAACAAAACTGTTGGGCACGTCTCTGAAAATAAACATAACACTGAAAAGTGTAAACACCCACAGTGCTATGTCTCTCAAAAAGGTAGAATTGCAGGAGCTGGCAAATTCTCCCATGTCACTTTTTCCGGAAAGAAATTGGACCAACCAGAGACTAGCAAAGCTGCTGAAAAAAGATCTCAGATAGCTTCAAGTGCTCGAAACGGTATTGGCTACAAAGGCATCGGAAAACAACTTGCTCATGAGTACAAGCAGGAGCAAGAACGATGGCTGAAAGATAGAATTGCTCAAAGCAATTATCAGAATTGGAAGTTAAATCAAGCCACTGAAAATCTGAATGCTAGGGCTAGAAGAAATCTGGCAAGGAAAGCTAAGTTTGCTGAAAAGCAAACTCAGAAACCTGACAGGTATCTGAAAGCACCATATGGAGCACCTAGGAACACACCAAGGAAGAAAATAATTCTTACTAATGATAACATTCATTCAAATAGAATTCCTCCTTACGTTCCTGTCAGACAAAAGAATATTTCAAAGAAATTCATTCAAAAATGGATCCCTACTAGAAGATCTTTTAATTCTGACGGTTCCATCAAAGATATGAGAACCTAATCTCCTGTTTTCTGTTGTGTGCAGAATGCCTCCTGGACTAAAGCACAATGGCTATTTGATAGTGGATGCGGAAAGCACATGACAGGAGACAAAGCAAATCTGGTCGATTACAAAGCTTGCAACACAGGACCAGATATCAGATTTGCTGGAGGAGAATTAAATCCCTCTCTGGGATTTGGCAACGTCAAATTGGGGACTTTAACAATCACTGACGTATTACATGTTAAGGATTTGAAATATAATCTATTTAACATGAGCCAGTTTGCGGACAAGGGTTTTACTATAAAATTCAAAGCTAAATACTGCAAACTAATTGACAATGAGTCAAAGCAGACAGTCTTAGTTGGTCGGCGGAAAGGCAGTCTTTATGTTGCCGATTGGGCATCTGCCACAACTGAAGAATGTCTCATGGTGAGTCAATCTGGTCACACAGAAGAGCACTGGTTATGGCACAAAAGAATGAGTCACTTGAACTTCAAAACTACGAGCAGACTTGCAGAAAGAGTTAGTGGTTGGCCTTCCGAACATCTTCGGAAAGGATGGTATCACATTACGCACGGATGGGGAAACAATCTAAGATCTCTTTCAAGTCCAAAATCAGACACTATAGTGTTAGACCACTGCAACTATTACACATGGATCTTTTTGAATCATCTGTAACTAGTTATGCAGGAAAGAAGTATGGTCTGGTTGTTGTAGATGACTTCTCAAGATTCACTTGGGTTGTCTTTCTGAAACACAAATCTGATGCCAGGGTGGAGATACCAAACTTGCTAAAAAATCTTGAAGTCATGAAAAATGACAAGGTATCTGCAATCAGAACAGACCATGGTACTGAGTTTGTCAACCAGTATGTAAAGGAGTTTTGTACCTGCAAAGGTATACAACACCAACTTTCCTATGTAAGAACACCTCAACAAAATGGTGTTGCAGAAAGGAAAAACAGAACCCTTAAAGAAGCTGCAAGGACAATGCTAGCTGACACTGAAATAAGTGAAATTTATTGGGTTGAAGGCAGAAACACGACTTGCTACACTCGTAATGTATGTTTGATAAACAAACACCATGACAAGACCCCCTATGAAATCTTGGTTGGTAGACCCCCTAATATCAAACATCTGAGAGTATTTGGTTGTCAATGTTTTGTTCTAAACAATGGGAAAGATTATCTGAGAACATTTCAACCAAAGGCAGATGAAGGTGTATTTCTTGGTTATTCCACAAATAGCAAAGCCTACAGAGTTTACAACAAAAGAACAAA
Source organism: Plantago major (assembly GCA_026545765.1). Classification (NCBI taxonomy): domain Eukaryota; kingdom Viridiplantae; phylum Streptophyta; class Magnoliopsida; order Lamiales; family Plantaginaceae; genus Plantago; species Plantago major. The sequence continues at coordinate 46,528,461 of CM048840.1, forward strand.
GAAAATTGAAGAATCAATTCATGTTGTATTCTATGAAGGAAATAAGAAAACACCTCCTAATGATGAACTCTCAGAAAGGTTCAAAGAACTATTACTGAGGGATTCTAAAAAAGAATCCTCAGAAAGGAGAAACATCATTATGGAAAGTGAGGATGACTCTGACGTAGAAAAGCTTGATATGCCTAGTAACAACAAGATGACTCACAGACATGATGAGGAATTTCCTATGAGTTTTCCAGAAATGGAACAGGTTACTGAGAACCTTCATCATGAAGAGGTATCTGAAAATAAGACTGCTGAAATGCAAGTTCCAGATATCTCTAACACTGAAAAAGTGTCAGATATCCATGATATTTCCCATATGTCAGATGTCTCAAATCATAATCTTAGTGATTCACATTCAAATCACTTGGATATTGATCCTACTAGCACTAAACCTATGATGAGATGGATCAAAGATCATCTTGCAAAGGATGTAATTGGACCAATTAATCAAGGTGTCAGGACTAGGAGAGCAATAGCTGAAAATGCTAATTCTCTCTTTGGATGTTTTATCTCGAATATTGAACCTAAAAATATAGAAGAAGCATTAGGAGACCAAGACTGGATCTCTGGAATGCAAGAAGAGTTGGATCAATTTGAGAGAAACAAAGTCTGGAAACTAGTTCCATTTATAGAAGGAATATATGTGATTGGAACTAAATGGGTTTTCAGAAACAAGATGAATGAATCTGGTGAAATAACCAGAAACAAAGCATGATTGGTTGCCAAGGGATTTACCCAGACTGAAGGCTTAGATTTTGACGAGTCATATGCACCAGTTGCCAGATTGGATGCAATAAGACTCTTTCTAGCCTTTGCAGCTCATAAAGATTTCAAAGTTTATCAGATGGATGTCAAAAGTGCATTCTTGAACGGTGAACTTGCAGAAGAAGTTTATGTTGAGCAACCACCTGGTTTTGAAGTTTCCTCAGAAAGTAGAATGGTCTATAAACTACAGAAAGCTCTGTATGGACTGAAACAGGCTCCAAGAGCGTGGTATGACACTTTGGCCAAGTACCTTCTGGAAAGTGGTTTCAAGAAAGGTGAAGTTGATAAAACTTTATTTACCTTAAATCATGACGGGAAACTACTCTTTGTTCAAGTATATGTTGATGACATCATATTTGGATCTAAGGACAAGCAACTTTGTAATGACTTTGCAAATCTCATGAAAAGCAAGTTTGAGATGAGCATGATGGGAGAAATGAATTATTTTCTAGGATTGCAAGTCAAGCAACTCAATGATGGAATATTCATTAGTCAAACAAAGTATGCAAAAGATATGCTCACAAAATTTAATCTCAAGCCTTCTGAAAAGAATGCTAAGATACCTATGAGCATTGGAACCAAAATGACCTATACTGAATCAGATAAGAGTGTTGAAGAACATAAGTATAGGAAATTGATAGGTTCACTACTTTACCTCACTGCAAGTAGACCTGATATTCAATACGCCGTTTTGAGTATGTGCTAGATTTCAGACAAATCCAATGCAAACACACTACAACATTGCTATGAAAATATTAAGGAATGTAAAGGGTACAGTAGATGTAGGATTGTGGTATCCTAAGGAAAGCGGATTGAGTTTAGCTGGGTACTCAGACGGCGATTATCTTTGGATCAACGCTGATAGGAAAAGCACCTCGTGAACTTGGGTTTACGGGTACTAGACTTATCTCATGGTTTAGCAAGAAGCAAAACTCAATTGCAACTTCTACCACAGAGGCTGAATATATTGCTGCTGGTTGTTGTACAAAACAAATTCTGTGGATACAACAACAACTTAAAGACTATGGACTCGATGATAAGAAAACTCCCATTTTCTGTGACAACACAAGTGCTATTGCGATTACACAGAATCCTAAATTTCATGCCAGAACAAAGCACATTGATGTTAGACATCACTTCATCAGAGACCATGTTGAAAAGGGCAATATAGAGATACTCAAGATTGGCACTGAAGACCAACTTGCAGATATCTTCACTAAGCCACTACAAGAAAGTAGATTCTTAGCCTTAAGACATAGTCTTGGACTAATGGAACTAACAATGAACTGAAAGAGTTCAGGTATCTGGAACGGGCATCCAGAGAAGAGGTATCTGGAACGGACATCCAGAGAAGAGGTATCTGGAACGGGTATCCAGAGAAGAGAAAAGAGAAATCTGGAACGGGTATCCAGAAGTCAAAAAGGGCTAAAAAGCAAAAAGATAGCTTAAGATCTCTGAGACGGGAACTCAGATATCTGAATAATTCTATAAACAGGGAACACAAAAGAGAATAGTATAACTATCTGCAGTCAGCTACTCTCTTGAAACTCGCATTATTTCTATCTTGACGAAAAACTTGGAAAAATCCTATGTATAAGACAGATTCAGATGCAAACAGTGTTCTTTGTCATACAGAATTGTGTTTCAGATAGCAAGTCGCCAAAATTCATTAAATGGGCACAATTACACTTGTTGATTGTGATCATTGCTGAAGAAGCAATGGTGACCCTTGATGAAATTAAGCGATTGATCTGTACGGTGGAAATTAATTCAGAGTAAATAGTGGACTGTTGAAATTCAGACATGGCCCACTAAGAATTTAATGCCGAACTAGCTTTTGATCACTCCTACTCGCAAAACACAGATACTTACACACAAAATCAATTCGTATGTATTTGTCTGTTGGGATTCAACTGCTATATATATAGGATTTTGGCATAGGAAATCACTTTTGCCTAATCCGAAAACTCATCTTGCACAAAAATAGCAAATCCTTCTCTTGATTCTCTGCAAAACTTCTACAATCTCTGCAAATCAAGATTAAGTTTTTCTGCAAAGAATTACTGAATCAAATCTCTTTCAAACACCAATTTCAAATCCCTACACTATATAAAGAGATGGCCCCTAAAAGTTCAACTACACTGAAATCTCAATCCTCCACTAGTACTGCTGAAAAGCAAGCACCAGAGTTGGTTATTGTGAACAACCGACTGGTAGGAGACTCTAATCCTGACCATTGGACTTCAAATCACAGAATGATTTGGGGTGGTGCCATGGTTGAGGAATACCTCACGGCTGGAATAGAGAACCAAGACGACAGAAAGCTAATTCTTGACATGCTTGAAAAGGCACAAATCAAGGGCTTTCTATCTGCTCGACCTAGTGGAATTTCATCACTCGATGTGTTGGAATTCTACAACAACTCCAGGATTATTTCCTGTATTTCTGAAGGCACTGAAATAGTGTCTGTCAAAACCTCAGTCCAAGGAAAGGAAATCCTTCTAGGAAAGGAAATCTTTCTGTAAGTTGTTTGAGTTTCAAAATCTTGGAAAGGATTTTGAAATAAACACCAAGGATGATGAACTCCTTGAAGGTGTTAAAGAACTGTACAGTGACGTGTGTGTCTTGAAAAATCAGATACACCCATTGAGTTCAAGCTTGCTGACATCCGAACCAGACATCTGATGGTTCACTGGGATGTACTGGCTTGCATTCTTCACAGATGTTTTGATGGTCTACAAGGAGGTGCTGACCAGATAAGCCAAGAACGATGGATCCTGATGTTCTTGATGAATCAACAAGTCAAAAGGCTGGAAAACCCTTTTAACTGGGGAAAGTACGCCTTCATGAAGTTTTTGAAGAAAATTCAAGGCTTCGAGCCTAAGATTGCCAAAGGATTAGCTGAGCCAAAGGCCACAGTAGGATATGGTCTGAAGATATGCTACTTGTTGGAGAAGCTTGGCATTGAGCTCAGAGAGGCAATTGAAATAATGAAAGAACCTACTCTACAAATATGAGTATACAAACTTGATGAAAAAGGTTCTTGGGTCTCGGAAAGGTTCTAAGAAGCGAAAGTCCTAAAAGGTATCGAAGAAAGGTTGCGACCAAGAAGCCCGAACTTCAAGAAAGAAGTCTGTGGCAAATCAAGACACACCAAAGAGGTTGTCGATTCTCGGATATTTGCGAGCATTCCGATGAACGATAAAAGCGGATGAAATCATCAATCTTTGCAAAGAGTTATCAACTCTTGAACAAGTAGACTCAGAAGGGAAAGTGCTTTCGAAATGTTGCGACTAATGCGTAAAGCCTTGGATGAACTCATGAATCTTTGTCAAAAGTGGTGAAAAACACTAAGCCCTATCTGCGAAACCGCAGCGAATAATGGACCAATCGGTCCCTAATCTTGATGAGAGCTCGGATGAAGATGATGCACTAGTCATCTCTCAAGTCCTAGAAAGAACAAAGAGGGCTAAGGTTCTCATGTGATGGCGGTGAAAAGGTATCTGAAGAAGAACCTACACCACAGGTTGTTGAACCTATAGCAAAGGTTGTTGGTGCAAACACATCATCAGGGAACGTTTCTTATGCACAACTCAGAAATACGATGAGTGGTAATTTAGTCTTTGGCATATCTTGATGAAAATGCCACATCTAAAATCTGGAAGAACATTCTCTTGACCAATCCTCCGCTTCCACAACCACAACAACCACAAACACAACAACCACAACAACCACAAGTGGTTGATGAAATGTAAATGAACTCCATTTGAATTACCGAGAATACAAGATATCTTTGAAGAAAATCCTGCAAAGCGGGTTCCCTGACTCAATGAGAGAGGGATCAAACTGAGACATTTCCTCAGAATGATCAACCAGGGGAGGCAACTGAGTTGCATACTCAGGAAAGGTGTGAAGTACCAGAAACTTCAAGCAAAGAAACTACACTGGGACAAGAAGACCAAAGTATAGAAAGGTCACAAGTTCCAGAGACCAATCAGCCTGAAATTGCTCAGGTAGCTGACCGGTTTAACTCTTATCTTGTGAAAATTTTTATGCTTATACATCTTGTTACTCATAAAATTTCTTTGTTACAGGCTGAGTTAGAAACACAAAAACAAGAGGAAGCTGAGAAGCTTACCTCAGAAACTGAGAAGGAGGTTCCCTCAACCTCGCCTCTTAAGATATCTGAGCCTGTGCCACAGGTAATAATTGATTCTTAAGATAACACTTCTTCAGTTATAAATTTATGTGCTTAATCATTAAAATAAATGTTTCTAACAGGCTCCAACTGAGAAAGAGGAAGATAAGGCAGAAATGCCAGAAGAAAACCCAGAAATCGACAAGGTTTCTGAAGAACAAATCATTGAGCCTTCCAGTATGAAGGTATATGAAAATCAATGATAAATATTCTTCACCTTGGGTTAACTAAAATCTTCTCTAAATTATTCAATGCTTTCTACTCACAGGCTCACTCAGAAGTAGAAGTGCAAGGGGACAGAGTTGCGACATCCCCTGCACCTATGGAAATTGATGAGGCATCAAGGCCTTCATCACAAGAAAAGATTCCAGAGACTGCACAAGTCTCTAAGAGACAAGTATCTGAGCCTCCCATGAAGGTAATTGACCTCTCAGATATCTGACTTGTCACTTAAAGTTTTCTTGATAGAATTTCCTAAGTATTGTGATAATGTTAATCTTAGGATCAAGAAAGAAAGGTTGATGAGGACCAGACTTCCAAGTCTCCGCCTCACTACAAGATATCTGAGACACCAATTGTCTCAGTAGAACAAGTCTCTGAGCCTGAAGTACTTACTCAGGTAAACTCAGAAACTAAACTACACTTCTACTCAGATATCTATAAAAGTTTTGAAGCTCACTCAAAACTCTTTCTTTCAGGCTCAAACAAGCGCCGAGCAGGCCCCCAATGTTGAGACAAGGGACCTACTTCCCTTCTTCAAAGCTCACACCCTGCCAAAGCACATTAAATGCTTCAAGAAATGGCAAAGGTTAAGGTGCTCTGATCTCTCTGAAATATTGAGAATCACAGATCAACCAAATGCAGAGCACGAGCTCTTGACTTGAAACATACATCCATGCAATGTTCCTTATCGAGCGATTACGATTCGACTCTATTGCATAAGGCTTTCTCCAGAGAAGTGGCGCACAGTTTGATACAAGCCTTTGAACAGGCAGATGGTCAGACAAGATTACAAATGGCATTTAAGCCAGTCCTGCCCCAAACTCTGCAATTTATACCTTCTGAACAAGAAGAGGTTAATGGGCAGAAGATCACTATTCCTGAAGTGATCAATCTTGTATCAGAAGATGATGAGGAGGAAGAGATAAACGAAAATGACTTCGATGAACCTCCCACTGACCATCACCAAAAGGATGACACAGACAAAAAGGATGATGATGATGCCCCTGCACCAGGGACCGGAGGAATTTCGCTAAGAAATGATGCCTCAACTGCTGAAAAGCACACTGAGAAGACTTCACAGAAATCTCCGTCTCCATCTCCTCAGAAATCTACTCATCCATCTTCTCACCAACACCCAGTTACTACTGAACAAGTAGTTGAGCTTTCTGAAGAAACCAATCAGAAAATATTAAACACTCAAACCAGATCTGCTCAACTCAGACAACTGTTGGAAGAAGAACAACAACTCCATCTTCAACTGGAAGATCAAATAGCTAAATCCAGAGACAAGCTTGATCAACTACAAGATCAATACTTACAAGAAATGATTGCTTACTCTGAGGTTAAAGAGCTACGGGATGCTGTGCATGATATCACCAAAGAACTCGATACTGAAGAAGTATCTGAAGTCAAGCATGATGCTAAGGCTGCATCATCTTCAAAAGAAATACCATCCTCCTCCCAGAAAGGAAAGAAACCAATCTCTGAGATGGTTGCTGGACTCGATACAATCGATGAAAATGTCCAAGAGGATGAAGATCACTGGGCTGATTACTCAGATGATGAAGAAGACAAGACTTTGGCAGAGCACCGCAATGAACATTTAGCGGTTTCTCACTTAAAAAGGAAGCTGATTGCTCCTACAATATTCAGCAAACTGCCAAATGTCCACTCCAATGAATACATGAACAGGTACCAAGTACTGGCTCATCTGAACAAGGAGATGTCTTCACAGAACAAGGAAGTAATTGCCTCCGTCCCCTCTGAAATGAGAAAGTTCACTGAGCTCATCACTCAGAGAACAACTAGCATAGTCATTTCTCAGAAAGATCTGGGAATGATAAGGGACGATGATGCGTCTTTAGTGAAAAAGCTTTCAAGAGGCAAGTTACACCTTTGAAAAGCAGCTGCCATCCTAGGCCCATTGGCAGAGCTCACTGATAAGGACAATGGACTTATCAAGCAAAATCAGGAGCTCAAAGCCGAACTTCAGAAGTTGGTCACTGCCTATAATTATTTACAAGGGCACTTCAACTCTCTCAGATTCCTTTATGAGACTGAGTCAGCCAACAATGACTAAGGGGGAAAGAATGTACAAATCTGGACCTCAAAGTCTGGGGGAATGGGAAGAAGGAGAAGAAAACAAGAAGAAATCTGGAGCTGGTGCGGCTCAGAAAGGAAGAAGAAACATGAAAACTTCCCAGCCACCACTCAGAATCAATGAACCCTCCTCAAGCCAAGCTGCTTTGCAAATAGTAGCTGCTTCCCAGAAACCTACTGAAGGAACTAAAATGATAACAAGGGCCATGGCACAGAAACCTCCAAGGAGTACCAAGGCTCCAAGGAGAAGACAAGTTAAAGGGATTGATGAATCTTCTGAAGAAGAAGAAGAAGGTCAAATCAAGTCACAGGCAATGAAGAAAGGTCAAAACTCTCACAAGATCTAATCTTGATGATGATGAGAAGCGATGAAGATGAAGCTCCTCTTCACAGAAAAAGGAAAATTCAAAGCCTAACTGAGCCCATAGCTGCAAAGCCCCTAGCAGCTAAAACACCCTCTGGAAATACCAAGTCTATCCAAGGTGGTTCTTCAAGCAACAATCCCAAAGAGAATTCAAGACAGAGAAGGAACAGACTGAGAGCTGAGCAAAGACAAAGTCAACTTCCACTCAGGCCAGAAGAAGCCAAAATAGAGTATGTGAAGTATGACAATGACTCCTCTGTCTACAGGTGCATCAATCAGAAAAATGGCTATTGGATTCTGGAACTTAAGCATCTATTGGTAAATTCAAGATTTCCAGAACCAATCCATAAACAACTTATGGCATGGAGAAAAGATAAGCCAACCTTGATCAACACCAATCACATTAAAGCCTGGTTGGATTTTGAAGTTGTCAAGAGAACTGAAGCCATGAGAAAGGACCTCTCTGATGAATGTCCATATGGAAAGCCAGATGATGTGCACAGAATTCTGAATATCACAGGAACAGGCACAAGAGCAAGACTCGCTGTAGAACCCTATGAATCGTTCTATCTAACTGAAGATCAATACAAGGGTGACATCAGATATCTGAGGATTATCTACGAATACTTCAAGCTTTCAGATATCAGAATAGAGCATGCCTGGAAGTGGGGAAAGTACCTATGGGTCAAACATTTTGTCAAGAAAAATCCTACCAAAACCTATAAAGAGGTCTGTGGATTTTCCAGAGACACTGAGATGCTCGTCAGAACACTTCTCTATGATTATTCTGATGACATCAAAAGGTTTGGAGATAGGAAATTTGCAGATTGATCCACAGAAATACTGTTGAAGACTTGAAGAAATTGAAGACTTGAAGACTAGTTTATTAGGATGTTTACTTGGAGCTTGGTTACTCCTGTTGTCCTAATTTACTATGTAGTTTTTGTATATTTGCTGACTGAGCCAAACTTGTTCTATGTATTGAAGTTATCTGTAATCCCTCTTTATAACTTATCTGAAGAACTTACTCTCAGATAGTATTCTATAAAAGATAACTTGTCAGCAAAGATCACACCTTGTGATTTGGTTGATGTTTACTTTATGCACTTAATTAAATAATTTTGAAGATCTTAAGAAAAGATTAAGTGTTGGATTGTTCACTCATCCAGATTTGTAATAGGTTAGATAGTCATCGTTGACTGATCAAAAATGGGGAAATTTGGTTGGGAACCAATTGTTGAAGAAACATTTGGTTGGGAACCAATTGTTTAAGAATCTTAGAATAGGATTATTGTAAGGTGAACTCAATTATCTGTTCTAGTGAATTCTAGGTCTCTGGTAGACCGAAGTGGATTAGTTGGAGGATTATGCCACCTCCAGATACCACTATACTTGCTGTGTTATTTACCTTTCTGTATTTACATTTCAGCAACACACACACACACTTTAACTATTTCTGCACTTATCTTTATTAAGTCTTCCGCGCTCTGATTCTAAGTATCAGATTCTGTTCAGATATCTGAGAAATAGTTTTTATCGATAAAAGTTTTAAAAGACTATTCACCCCCCCCCCCTAGTCTTTTACTTTGCCGTTATCTGGACCAACAGATGATTTATCTCACTAATCACACGGACCCTCGTCCGTTCAAGATATCCATCTTCGGATCATCTCCTCACCCACCAGAGGTACAACTCCGACGATTCCCTGTCCACTTAGTCTCGCTTATAAATACCCCTTCTTTCTTTGATTTTGTTGCACTCCGAGCCTTCTTCCTCGGACTGCAACAAAAGAAGGAAAAAAAAAGGGAGAGAGATTAAGTTAAGGACTACAAGAAGCTCGGATTACACCTTTTTTCTCTGCTTACGAGGGACGGATTGAACCAAGAAACAAACTGTCCTCTCCACTTTTAACCATAGTTCCACAACTATCTTCTACTAAGATACTTGAAAACTAGGGTGACATATGTTGATACGGAAATATGTCCAATCCGTCATAGACACCTTTGGAACGAATTCTAAGGCGTCCCAAGTTGTCTACGAATCTGGGACCTTACAGTCCGACCCAGGCTCCGACCCTAAGTCCCTGCAGGTCCGACTCACCCGGGTAGAAAGGAACAGGAGGACCCTAAGAATGGTAGGACCGACCCTGCCAATGGTCCGTAACCATGGGGTCCGACCCGGGCACCCGTCCGGACTCAACAAAACAACCTCATAAGCAACCAAGTGAACTGGAACTAGAGAGTAAGGAGGTCCAAGACACAAGGTCCGAATGAAAAGTACTTTACAGACTTAGAAGAGTATCTTATGGGCAACCTAGTACGGTCCGGACCAAATGTTCGGACCCGACTCTTCGAACCTTAACCCGTGGCAGACCGCATCAAAGCCACTAACACTCTCACAATAATGACTAAAATACCACCGAAAGCCCAAAGTGGAATGGGGCGAGTGTCATTAATCAGCCATGGGCCTATTGAAGCCTTGGTGGCTCAATACGGACCTTACACTTGGCACGATCTGGTGGAACCCTCTCATTTTGGGTTAATCTCTATATATATGGCACATACTTCAAGGATAAAAGTAAGTCAAGTCTTCTTCCCGGACTCTTACCTTCCCGTGAGAAACTACTTCATTTTCCATTCCAACTATTATACAGAGTAGATCTTCAGTCTCTCTTAAGTAAAGTCTCGGACTGGTTTGACACTTAGCAAACCGGGTCTACGGTCTTAACCCCCCCCCTCCTCCTCTGAGCTACTTGTGCAGGTCCTTACGCATCGCCTCTTATCAGTACGACGGTTCTTACGGGCTCTCACTCTTTGGTTCTTACAAGCAAGTTGGTTCTTACTCAAAGGTGATCTAAGTACTTAGCGTGAAGGAAAGCAAGGGAAATTCATTAAGTGGTTGGGGGACTTATACCCTCAACAGACAGAGCCGCTGGTGGGTCAATGCTAGATTCAACCCCTATACAACTTGAGGGTGCGATCGAGGAATTGGCTGCATTGATCATAGAATACAAGGAATTTTATGGAGAAGAATCTGGAAACGGGGATGACAAAGAGAAGGAGAAATCTGACTCTGTAGTTGAACCGGATCCCGACACCACTACCAGCGCTACCACTATAACCGTAGAAGAAATTCCCGTCTCTATCAAGGAGTTTGCAAGAGTTTAGACAATCCACCAGTCGTGGAGGAGGAGAAATCCACCGAAGCAACCGACGAGGAAACTGAACTACCCGTTTTCAACTATTTGGAGATAGAGCAGACACCTGATACCACCCAGATGACACCATCGGATTCTCTTTCCATTCCGCTACCATACAGTAATTCGCACATACTAGCCCCAGCTCACACACGAGACTGACCAGGGAGTTTCGACCCTATTTATCGCTTTTATTTTCCCATCGATTTTCCTTGTTTTATTTTAGTTGTTGATTTATTTAATGTTAGTTTGCAGAGAGTCATAGGAAACAGGAGGAGAGGAGCTAAACATGGGCACCAAATCGTCAATCTTGGCGGGAAGAATGCAATGGATTCATTCCCGTTTGATAATGGATAGCAGCAACCACGCGTTTCAGGAAAGTACACTTTCAACTTTCTTTCTTTCTAGACTATTCACTAGGGACCATCTCTAGTCTAGGTTTGGGGAGGGAGGTAGCTTTTGTGTACTTATCCTTATGTGTGTGTGTGTGTGTGTGTGTGTGTGTGTTTTTCTTTTCCTGCGTTAGTCTGTGTGTGTGTGTGATTTTCTATTGAGTGAAAGTCTGTCTCCCAAGTCGAGCGTCTATTGCATGTACTAAACCTGTTTAATGCTTGAGTTTTGATTGATCTCTGATTACTGGCAGTTGGCATGTATAAATTCGTTAAGTTCGTTTCTCCTGTAAATAGAAAGTTTGTTCTAATTCTGTAGTCCAAAAGCCTGTGAGTAAACCTTAGGTGATGAAAAAATATTATACCGGCGCCTGTGTGATTTAATTCGAGAAGTGCAAACTCCCTTGTTTGCGCCTCATCATTCTCATGTGTACTCTGTGTAAGTTAACTATGACGAACGACATGTTCCCATTCTTATTTGCTTATGCCAAACCCGTTCCAAGAACAGGTTTGGGGAGGAGGTTTATGCGTATTGTATGTGTTGATAAAGACTATGATGTTCAGGTTTTTCGTTCTCTCAAAAAATCAAATAAGTCTCGGAGTGGATCTATGGTACTAATTACCACCGTTAGTCGTGTTGGGCACATTTCAGATACTACCTATATACCGGCGTGGTCCTTAAAAGCTATATGACCATGAGGGTTGATGGCGTGTATACCAAACCAGCACGCACAAAAGTGCGGACTTTCGGTAAAACAGACACTACCAAAAAATTGAGACCAAAAAAAAAAAGATATGGGTCCTATATAAGACTGTATAAATGAAGTATGCGAAAAAATGAAAAAAAAAAGCTGAAAAAAGAGAGGACGATTGTTTTTTTTTTTTTTTTTTGGTAATGTCTACTGCTGATTGATTATAGAGCTATGTAAAAGTCCCTTCTGACTTAACTGATTGAGTGCATTGCATGAGGTATTTGAGGCATCTTTGTGAGGCAACTCACCTTCCTTTTTTCCTTATATTCTTGAGTGATTACCCCTACTGGACACTTCCAGGAGTGTGAGAGATTAGTGCATAGGATCCACTTATGAGGGACTACCATTTGAGGGACTACCATTTTAGACTTAAGTTCTATTTACTTTGGAAACTAACTTTTTGGGCTTATGCATGTGATTCTGTGAATGTCAGTTTGATTTTAAACCTCTTGCGTTCTTTAGGCTTATCACTTGCAATTGTGATTCGGTAGCTTGGGATCTAGACTTTATCTGTGTGTTTTTGTGTTTTTTATTTTTCTAGGATTTTTAGAGAGTCTATTGCTTGAGGACAAGCAAGGGTTCGGTTTGGGGAGTTTGATGAGTCGATTTTACATCGTCTCATTCGGTCTTTTTTACCGTCTTATTTCCATTCTCAAGTATTGTTCTTATGTGTTTTATTAGTGTTTTTTTACGTTTTTATGTTTTTTGTGTTCTGTAGGTGTTTGGTGAAAATGCATTAAAACAAGGGCTAAACTAGTGAATTTAATGCATTAATGGAAGCATGGAATTTTATGGACCTGAAAGGTGATTCAAAAAGGAGTTGATCGGTCGAAACGGAAGTGGATTCGGAGTTCGGACGAAGATTTTAGAGGCGTTTAAGTGAAAGCGCGCGAAATTCGAACTACGATGGAGCAGGTTTGGTATTTTGGCCATAACGTTCTCATATGAATTCCAATTGACATGATCTTGGCGTCCACGTGTAGATACGACAAAGTACAACAACTTTAAAGAATAAACCATTTCCAAATTCCGACGTTTAGATATTCAAAAAGGTAAGAAACCGGTGAAGGAGGAAACTGGCGGCCTTGATGGTCGATCAAGGCGTCCATGATCGAATTAAGTCGACTGGCGACGCCAGATGCCTTTTTGGCCTGTTTTCGGCTCAGAACGTGATTTTGAGTGTTTTTCTTTATATATAACCTATTTTCTTGATCTTTTAGACACAACATTCATTATTATTCTTCTCCTCTTATTGCTTTTCGACCTAGAACCTTTCCAAGATAATTACCTACCTATTATTGGGGGTAGTTGAACCGTTTATCTTGTAATCCGAAGATTGACATTGATTAGGAGATTATCTACATAGATTTTCACATCGATTCGTTTTTGTTCTACAATTTCTACCTAGGGTTTGTGACAACGAAGGGTAAATTTGTATCAATCCATTCGAATCTTTGTTTCTTGCTTTAGATTATGTTTAGAGCCTGTTTATATACAATATTGATTATGTCTTCGCATAATATGAGTAACTAAACACCCCTATTATGGGGTGGTGACTGATTCAATGCATGCTAGCTAGGGTTTATGTGATTCGAAGTGCATCTGGATTCGACTACTTGTGCTTTTTAGATTAATTACTATTCCTGCTATCACGTTTGATAATCCTCCAGACAAAATCACTGTTGGATTAAGTATTTAATCAATACGCCCAAATGTCTTTCGTCTTGCTTGATTTAACATTTAGTTGCAAACGGTGATAGTAGGTCGGTCAAATTAATTGTAGTCTAGTGAAACTAACGCTTTCACTAGTGCTATTTGTTTTTGAACTCAAGTCTGTGACAACTTGCGTAGTCAATCATGTGAATCACATATATCCTGCGAGCTAGCTTGTTGATGTTACCACTCCATAATTTTCCCCCATTCATATTTTAATCTCGTTACTGTCAAATCGGTTTCTAGCATTGCAAGTAGTTATTTACTTTAGTATATCATCTCGCTGCCGAAGCAAACAAACATTTACTGCTTTTAATATTGTTACTTTTATTCGTAAACAAGACTCAGCCTACTTAAGTCCTTCGAGACTGACCTCGGGGTTAACTCCACTACACTACAGGTTTTCGTAGTGTTGAGGATTAACTATTGGCTTTAAATAAATTTAGAACTTTGATTTGATACATCAAGTTTTTGGCGCCGCTGCCGGGGACTTAACTCCTTTGTTTAGTTTACGAATTTTAATTTACAGATGTATATATCAGTTAGTCTGTCTTTTCTTTTTTTAGTTTAGTTTGTTTTGCGGAACTACTTGGGTTTCTTTGTGTGTGCAGGAAAGTATGGATTACTCGGATAGAGACCGGTTCTGTAGATTTCACCAGATTTCTGGAGAAACGCTTGATAGAACATGGTATAGATTTAAGGGGATGCAAAAGACATATCATGACCATGGATTAATACTGGGAGAGCTCTTGTGGTGTTTCTACAACGGTATATGTTAGGAATATCTATTTATTTTGATCAGCAACCTAATGACTTATCTTAGCACCGAAAGGTGGTTAGTACTCTTGGTTCACTTGAACACTATAAAAGAGGAAAATCACTAAGTATGTTAGTCTAGCAAATCTTGTATAGGATGTTAGGTATCTGAATGTAATTTTTTATATCTTTGAAAAAGGACAAGAAGAAGGCATCTAGCAGGAGAGTTCAACATATTTTGAAGTTTTGAAGACTGCACAAGGTTGCTGAAGACGAAAATTATCAAGTATCTAAGTTTCATTCTCTAGAACATTTAACAGACTTGGGTCAGTAAAGAACATATCACCACACATTGTGAAGTGTGTTAAGTGATTCTTGTTCTATCAAGTATTCTTACATAACTGAGAAAGTTATAAAGACTACTCACCTGACAAACTACCTTAACCAACACCTTAAACGGTGCGGAGTACAGGAAGTACTTAGTTTGGGAAACTAAGGAATAACTCCAAGGTTACTGAGTATAGGAAGTACTTAGTTTGGGAAACTAAGGAATAGCTCAAAGGTTTCTGAGTATAGGAAGTACTTGGCTGAGAAAGCCGGGGAATAACTCAGGGGGAACACTTCATTGGGAACCTAGTGTATTTAGGAATCGATAGAAGATATTTGTAAGGTGAACTCAATTATCTGTCTTAGTGGATTCTAGGTTTGAGAAAGGCCGAAGTGGATTAGTTGAAGGATTACGCCACCTTCAGATACCACTATAAAGATCAATGTTATTTACTTTCTGCAATTTATTATTTGCTTTATTGACCTTGCTGAGTATTTACACATATCTTGATGACCACGTGCACTTGTCATATAAAAGTCTTCCGCTCTCTGAAAATAAGTATCAGATATCTTCATAGATATATGAGAAATTGTGTTTATCGACAAAAGTTCTAAAAAACTATTCACCCCCCCCACTCTAGTCTTTTCCCTTTGCCGTTATCTGGACCAAGAAGCCTTCTGCACTGAACCTAGATCCCAGATAAGTGCCCACTAACTATTTTTCACATACACTTGATTTGTCTGTTTTGTGTGTTTGCTGCAGGATGTCTTTAAGTGACGCTCCAATTCTCAAGACAGAGAATTATGAGAAATGGAAGAACAACATGTTGCTCCACCTAGAAGCCATCAGTGACGAAATGATCGAAGTAATAAAGAATGGCCCCATAGTCATTCAACAACTCAAGCAGGTCATGGAGGTTTCTAATGGTAGAGACAGAGTTCCCACTGATGAAGAACCAAGCGGTGTTCATCACAAACAGGTGCTTCAACCAGTGGAAGACCTACTGATCAAATTGTTTATGAGCTAAAGCCCAGAGAGCTCTGGACAACGAAAGATGCCAAGAGAAATCGACTAGATGGTCAGGCTCGCAACATCATCATACGTTCCACTCCAGAGCACATACAGTGTAAACTGTGGGGTGCACAAACGGTGAAAGTGGTCTGGCAACTGATTGAAGAAATCTGTGCCAGCAATGAGAAAACAAAGGAAAATAAGTTCGAAGTTTTGAAGCTTAAATTTCAAAACTTTAAACAAGGTCCCACTGAGACTCTTGAAGAACTAGATTTCTGATTTACAACACTGATGAGTGAAATGGCTGCACTTGGTGAAAGTGAGAGATACTCTAACTCTGAAAAGGTTAAGACTATCGTGAGAAGCTTGAATCAAAACTGGGAACACACTCAGTATTTTTATTTCAACCAAGGAATGCCAAATATCACTCCAGTAGAACTTTTTTCCCACTTAGCTACTGTCAACTATGAAACTACTCAGAGAGAACAAACAATTGCTGAGAAAGTTCACAATGTTGCTTTAGTAACACAAGGTACTTCTGAAAAGAAGGATACCAAGGAAATGACTGAGGAAGATTCTCTTGCTGTAAAGCAAATGAGAAAATATGTCAGTCGGGAGATTGAGAGAAGAAAAGCTAAAGAGAAGCTGAAAAAGCATATAGGCTCAAACTATCACCAGTACAAGAATATGCAGCTGTCAAGCTCGCTAAACAAACCTCAAAGAAGCATCTAGTAATCGAGGAAGGTAAATTGAAAACGATATCTGTTTCTATTGTCAGAAACTTGGTCATTTTAAAAGAGACTGTCCTGTTTTCAATAAGCTAAAGACTGGTGACAAGAAAGATAGAAGAAACTTCAAGAGAGGTCAGAGAGCTTTGCTCACTGAAGAAAGGAAAAAGATTCAAATCCAACTGGATGCTCTCGATATTGAGTCAGAATATGAGGAAGAAGACTCAGATGACTCCAAACTACCTTCTCCAGAATTATGTGGCATCACTCATGAACTAGTTGACTTCGGTCAAAAGAAAAGGGAATTATGTGGGGTTGCTGAGGAGATCTATCCAGATTGCTCCAACATTGAGCCTTGCCTAATGGCTGACGAGGTAACCAACATTTCTCAATTCATAAATTATGAGAGTAATGAGGAAGAAATCAGAGATGTAGAATATTTCAGAAGAGAACTTGATCTCTACAAAAGAGAATTTCAAATGATCCGAGCTAGAGCTGACATTCTTGAAGAAGAAAAGAATTCTCTTGAGAAGGAAAATTCACAATTACTCAAAGTATCTAAGAGAAAGGATGCTGAAAATGCATTTATCAAAGCACAGATATCTGAAACGGAGAAGTTACACAGAAAGGCAATGGATATACTCCAAAAGGAAAATAAAGATCTTCTTTCTGAAAATGAGGAACTCCAGAAGAAAGAATTATCTTTTCAATCATATGCCAAAGCTAGTGATACTCTTACTGAAGTACACTCTTATTTAAGAGACCCTTCAGAAAAGGGAGGACTTGGGCTGGACACACAAACAAATAGCTCTACTACTCTGAATAAGAGTGACGAAAGAATAACGTTTGTTAGTGCTCAGCAAAATGGTTCTCAAATAACCTACAACATTGGTCAGAAAACTAAGGTTGTTGACAAAGGAAAGGCAGTCGCGATCAAACCTTTGTGGGAAAAACAAGTCCAAAAGAAAACTGTTGGGAATATTTCTGTAAAGAAACATAACACTGAAAAGTGTAATCACCCACAATGCTATGTCTCTCAGGAAGGAAAAATTGCAGGAGCAGGCAAATTTTCTAACATCACGTTTTCTGGAAAGAAAGACATTCCAGAGACTAGCAAAGCTGCTGAGAAAAGAACTCAGACAGTACCAGGTGCTCGAAATGGTATTGGCTATAAAGTCATCGGGAAACAACTCGCTCATGAGTACAAACAAGAGCAAGAACGATGGATGAAAGCCAGGATTGCGCATAGCAATCATCAGAAGTGGAAGAAAGAACAGGTTACGACCACTCTGAATGCCAGGGCTAGAAGAAATCTGGCAAAGAAAGCTAAGTTTGCTGAAAAGCAGATTCAGCAATCTGACAGGTATCTGAAAGCACCACGAGGAGCACCAAGGAACACACCAAGAAGGAAAATAGCTTTAAATGATAATGACACTAATCATTTAATTCCTCCTTATGTTCCAACAAGACAAAAGAATACCCCAAGGAAGTTCATTCAGAAATGGATTCCTACAGGGAGATTCTTTAGTCCAGAAGGTTCCATTATTGGAATGAGAGCCTAACTCCATGTTTCCTGTCTTGTGCAGAACACTCTGAGGAAGAACCCCAAGTGGCATTTTGATAGTGGATGTGGGAAGCACATGACAGGAGACAAAGAAAATCTGATTAACTACAGAAAATGCGATAAAGGACCAATTATTAGATTTGCTGGAGGAGATGAAAATCCAACCATAGGTTTTGGCAATCTGAAGTTTGGAGCTCTTACAATCTCTGAAGTACTACATGTAAAGGGATTGAAATATAATCTCCTAAGCATGAGTCAATTGGTAGACAAAGGGTACACTGTCAAGATCAAGTCAAAACTATGCAAAGTAATTAACAATGAGTCAAAGCAGACAGTTTTGGTTGCTAGGTGAAGGAAATCTTTATGTTGCTGACTGGGCATCTGCCACAAAAGAAGAATGTCTCATGGTGAGTCAATCTAGCCACACTGAAGAAAACTGGCTATGGCTTAAATGAATGAGTCACTTGAACTTCAAAACTCTGAACACGCTAGCATTGCTTAGTAACAACCAGATGACTCTAAGACATGATGAAGAATTTCCTATGAGAATTCCAGAAATGGAACAGGTTACTGAGAACCTTCATCATGAAGAGGTTTCTGAGAATGAGATTGCTGAAAATCAAATTCCAGATATCTCTAACACTGAAAAAGTGTCAGATATCCATGGCATTTCCCATGTGCCAGATATCTCAGATACTGCACAAGTATCCTATCAAGATCATATTGATTCACATTCAGATCAAAATGATATTGATCCTACTAGTTCAA
Source organism: Plantago major (assembly GCA_026545765.1). Taxonomy (NCBI): domain Eukaryota; kingdom Viridiplantae; phylum Streptophyta; class Magnoliopsida; order Lamiales; family Plantaginaceae; genus Plantago; species Plantago major. The sequence goes on from CM048840.1 coordinate 46,547,360, forward strand.
AACCCATTATGAAATGGATAAGAAATCATCCTGCCAAGGATGTGATCGGTCCTTTAGACCAAGGAGTTAGAACTAGGAGAGCAATTGTTGACTCTCTTTGTGGATGTTTCATCTCAAGTATTGAACCTAAAACTATAGAAGAAGCATTGAAGGATCAAGATTGGATCTCTGAAATGCAAGAAGAGTTGGATCAATTTGAGAGAAACAAAGTCTGGAAACTGGTTCCATTTGTTGACGGAATATCTGTAATTGGAACCAAGTGGATTTTCAGAAAAAATATTAATGAGTCTGGTGAAATAACCATAAACAAAGCAAGGTTGGTTGCCAAGGGATTCACCCAGACAGAAGGACTAGATTTTGACGAGTCATATGCTCCAGTTGCAAGATTGGACGCAATTAGACTATTTCTAGCCTTTGCAGCTCATAATGACTTTAAAGTTTATCAGATGGATGTTAAAAGTGCATTCCTAAACGGTGAACTTGCTGAAGAAGTCTATGTTGAACAACCACCAGGCTTTGAGGTTTCCACAGAAAGTAGAATGGTTTATAAGCTTCAGAAAGCTCTGTATGGACTAAAACAGGGTCCGAGAGCATGGTTTGATACTTTAGCCAAATACTTGCTGGAAAGTGGCTTCAAGAAAGGAGATGTTGATAAAACACTCTTTACTTTGAACCATGAAGGGAAACTACTTTTAGTTCAAGTATATGTTGATGACATTATATTTGGATCTAAAGACAAGCAACTTTGTGAAGACTTTGCTGAGCTCATGAAAAGTAAATTTGAGATGAGCATGATGGGAGAATTAAACTACTTCCTAGGATTGCGAGTCAAGCAACTTAATGATGGAATATTCATTAGTCAAACAAAGTATGCAAAGGATATGCTCAACACGTTTAATCTAAAGCCTTCTGAAAAGAATGCTAAGATACCTATGAGCATTGGAACCAAAATGACCTATACTGAATCTGACAAGAGTGTTGAAGAACACAAGTATAGGAAATTGATTGGGTCTCTATTGTACCTCACTGCAAGTAGACACGATATTCATTCAATATGGAGTATGTGCTAGATTTCAGACAAATCCAATGCAATCACACTACAACATTGCTATGAAAATATTAAGGTATGTAAAGGGTATTGTAGAAGTTGGATTGTGGTATCCAAAAGACAGTGGATTGAGTTTAGTTGGCTATTCTGATGCTGACTATGCTGGATCATTGCTTGATAGAAAAAGCACCTTAGGAACTTGTCAATTTCTTGGTGCCAGATTAATATCATGGTTCAACAAGAAACAAAACTCAATTGCCACATCCACCACAGAGGCTGAATATATTGCTGCTGGGTGTTGTGCTTCACAAATATTGTGGATACAACAACAACTCATAGATTATGAGATCAATGAAGAGAAAACACCAATTTTCTTTGATAACACAAGTGCTATTGCCATAACTCAGAATCCTAAGTTTCATGCAAGAACAAAGCACATTGATGTTAGACACCACTTCATTAGAGACCATGTTGAAAAAGGCAATATAGAGATACTCAAGATTGGTACTGAAGACCAACTTGCAGATATCTTTACAAAGCCTTTGCAAGAAAGCAGGTTCTTAACCTTGAGACATAGTCTTGGGTTAATGGAGCTACCAAAGGAACCGAAAAGTTCTAATCTCTGAGACAGGAACTCAGTATGATTGAGAAAGGAAAAAGAAGAGATAAGATATCTGGAATAGGAATCCAGAATATCAAAGACAAAAGGTGAAACACATAGCAAAAAGATATATGAGACGAGTAATCAGATATCAAAGGTTAAAGGGTAAAATGGCTATTCGAAGATTTCTGAGACAGGTACTCAGATATCTAGATCACTTAGTGAGGGGGAACACAAAAGAGAAATGTGGTACAACTATATTCAGTCAACTACATCTCTGGTGTTTTGTATCTTTCCATTTTTATGTTAAGTTACACACAATCTCTGAACAGACTACATAAGTCCAAAGACTGTTCCCTAGTCACAGAAAAGAGATATGATTCAGAAAGCCTTACGCCAAATTTCATTAATTGGGCACAATTACAATTACTGATTGTGATCATTGGTGAAGAAGCAATCGTGACCCTTGATAAAATGGGCATTTGATCTTAACAGACAAGATCAATTCTCAGTAAAATAGTGGACAGTAAAAACACAGACGTGGCCCACAAAGCATTTAATGTAAAACGAATTTTACCCACGCCTATCTGCATTTGCACAGATACATATGTACAAAATCAATTTGTATGTATATGTCTGTTGAGAGTAAGATGCTATATATATAGGATTTTGGCAAAAGAAATCACTTTCGCCTAATCCAACATTCACACTTACATAGAAATAGAAAAAACCTTTCAAAGTTTTCTGCAAATCTCTGTTCTTCGCTTAGTTATTCTGCAAAAAATCACTAAACTCACACCTTAATCTCTTTCCGATTTTCAAAGACTTTCACTATTTAAAGAGATGGCTCCAAAACGTGCTTCTAACCAGAAATCCCAAGCTACTACCTCCGGTATTACTGAAAAGCAAGCACCAGTGTTGGTTATAACAAACAAACGGTTGATTGGAGAATTCAATCCTGATCATTGGACTTCAAATCACAGGATGATTTGGGGTGGTGCGATGATTGAGGAATACCTTGTAGCTGCAATAGAAAACCAGGCTGACAGAAAGTTGGTACTTGATATGCTTGAAAAGGCACAAATCAAGGGATTTCTATCTGCTCTTCCTAGTGGAGTCTCTTCACTGGATTTCCTGGAGTTTTACAATAACTCCATGATTATTTCCAATGTTTCTGAAGGCACTGAGACAGTGTCTATCAAGAGCAAGTCCAAGGACAGGAAATCCTATTGGATGAAACAGCTTTCTTTGAGCTGTTTGAACTTCAAAATCTTGGAAAGGATTTTAAAATTGACACCAAGGATGAAGATCTTCTTGAGGGTGTCAAAAAGCTCTACAGTGATGTGTGTGATCTTGACAAGCCAGACACACCCATCGACTTCAAACTTGCTGACATCAGAACCAGACATCTGTTGGTTCACTAGGATGTGTTGGCATGTATCCTTCATAGCTTCTGTGATGGTCTACAAGGAGGAGCTTACCAGATAAGCCAAGAATGCTGGATGATGATGTTCTTGTTGAATTAACAAAACAAAAGGCTGGAAAAACCCTTTTAATTGGGGGAAGTACGCCTTCATGAAATTTGTGAAGAAAATACAAGGCTTTGAGCCTAAAATCGTTAAGGGCCTTGCTGAGCCAAAAGCCACAGTAAGCTATGGACTGAAGATTTGCTACTTACTGGAGTGCCTTGGCATTGAGCTCAGAGAGACGGCAGACATTGCCAATAGTAACCTACTCTACAAATATGAGTACAAACATGATAAAAAAGGTTACTGCATCTCAGAAAGGTTCCAAGAAACGAAAGACTGATGAGGTATCTGAGGGTTCCGTTGCGACCAAAAGGCCTAGAACTTCACGAAAGAAGTCTGCTGGCAAATCAATAGACATATCCATTGTGGATGTCGACTCTCAGATATCTTCCGCCACTACTGAGGAACTCATAAATGAAGATGAACTCATCAATGCTGCTAAGACCACAACTGATGAACTCATCAATGTTGCAGAGTGCCTTGCTGATGAATTTATCAATGCTAATAAAAGCAGTGAGAAACTTCAAACTCTCTCTCTGTGGAACAGCATGGATTGTTGATAATTCAGTCCCAGATTTCGATGAGGAATCTGAAGATGAGGGGGAAGCAATAATCCCCAAGGTTGTTGAAAGTGCAACTATTTCAAAGGTTGCTGAAGAAGCAACTGTGTCCAAGGTCACTGGACAAAACACACCATCAGAGCAAGTAACACTTAAGCATATTGAAGATGCTCTGATGAGTGGCAACTTAGTGTTGGAGGATACTGCCATTGCCTCAACACTTAAAAGTCTGTCTCAAGCAGATCTGGATAGGCCCCATACAGCATCACCTTCTTCATCCAGATCAGAATCACCACACCAACCACAACAACCAATAGTGGATGCTATTGAGATGATACTTGAGTTACAGCATGAGATACCAGCATCTTTCCTTGCTGAAGAAATTCCTGTAAAAGAACAGGTTCCCCAACTCAACGAGAGGGATCAAACTGAGGCATCTGCTCAGAATGATCAACCAGTGGAGGCAACTGAGTTGCACACTCAGGAAAAGTCTGAAGTACCTGAAACTTCAAACAAAGAAGCTGAAATGGAACAACAAGACCAAAGCATAGAAGGGTCACAAGTTCCAGAGACCAATCAGCCTGACACTGGTCAGGTAGCTGAATGGTTTAACTCTCTACTTGTGAAATTTTTTTGTTTATAAATCTTGTTACTTATAAAAAATTTCTTTGTTACAGGCTGAATTAGAAACACAACATCAAGAGGCAGCTGCAAAGTTTGCCTCAGAATCTGAGAAGGAGGCTTCCATAGCCGCACCAGTTAAGGAACAGGAGCCTGTCTCACAGGTAGAAGAAAGTTCCTTAAGATATAACATCTCAGATATGTGCTTTATACACTTGAATAATACTAAAGTGTTTGTTTCTAATAGGCTCCAACTGAGAAGAAAAATGGAGAGACTGAAAAGTCTATCCCTTCAGAGAACAATCCAGAGACTTCCACGGTCTCTAAGAAACAAGTATCTGAACCTTCTGCAAAGAAGGTATTTCATTCAGATACCTATTGTTAGAACGTAGGATCCCGGATTGGTACTTGGAACAAGATCAATAGACAATGTTGACAACAATGTTGTTCAACAATGTCTTCAACACAGTAAACAAAAGGCAGCGGATGAATATGAATGAAACTTCTATTACCAAGCCAACATATATAAATATGTTGGCCGTGCCTTTAGGTAAAATATCTACTGATAGGAAAAGTAGATCTAATCAACTAGGTTTAATACAATCACAGATGATTGATTAAACAACCAAAACTAGCCCTAGAAGAACTAACAGTAAAAGCTATTCTAGGTCGATGTTTGAAAGAGTTATTCCAACAATGAATACTCTTAGTCAAACTCTAAAGCTAGCAGAAAACAAGACGCCTAAACTCTTTAATAAAATCTTGATAGACCACCAAGAAAGGCGTTGTGATTGCTCGGCTGAATCCTTGTATATATACTTGAGATATCGACAGCTTCCATCCAACTCGAAAGGCAATAGGATCTCAGCAAAGGCAATTTCCTTTTTCTTGTTTTCTTCAATATACGCATAGAAGGAATTTTCCATATTTCGATTCTTCATAAAATATATTCCTTCTTGCTTTCACCACAAGTTGTTCTTTTTCCTTAAATCGTCTCTTGTTCAATTTGTAAATACTTCCAGTCCAAGTATTCTGTCCAATGTGCTTTGTTCTTGATGTTGACTGCAATGTTATATGTTCAATGTTATGCCAGCACTGAATTCTATCCTGTCACAATGTTATACAACATTGATAGTCCTGCAGCTTCGTAAACAACAACAAACACAAACTTGAAACTGATTAATGAAAGACAAGATTATCAAAACACAAGTGCATACTGCACTTTCAATCTCCCCCTTAATCTTAGTCTTTCATCACAAAACAAAACAAGAGGTTAGTAGAAACATAACTAAGAACAACTTAGGAGCTAATCTCCCCCTTAATCAGACAACTAAGATAATCTCCCCCTTAATCACACGGCTAAGATATGTTCTAGAGTATTTAAAAAGTTACAGACCCAAAATGAATAGAAATTGTTCAGTACTGAAACAAATTTAAAAATTTCGAGTATCTATTCTCCCCCTTTTTGTGGGGAAAGAAAAGACACTAGACTGCTTCTGAACTTCAGATTATTGGAGATCTGCTCATCAAGTCCTTTGATTTGCTCCAGAATCAGCTTGTCCTGATCAGTTAGGGTACCTGCAGAAAGAGTTTCAATGCTAGGGATCAATGTTGAGCCAACATGTAGGCCAACATTGGAGCGTTGAGCAGCAGCCACAGAACTTTCTGGTGCATCAGCACTGCCTGTAGGAGGAGGAATATTCTCCTCCACATCCATGTCCACAGGAACTTCAGGATCCACCCATGGAAGATCACAGATCCTGTCATGTGTTTCCAGCAGTTGCTTGGTGACAGTGATGGATTTGAAGCTGGAATGATAGACATCATTGGCTCTGACCTCAATACCCTGCAACTGAAGAACTGCAAAGATGGTGGATGGGAGAATCAAATGGCCTCTGATCCCTCTATTCTTGGAATTTTCTAGGTGCTTGAGAATTCTTTCTCCCAGATTGACATTGTAGCCCATTTTGATCCTGTAGAGCAACATGGATGCCTCTTGACTGAGCTTGTTGTTGTTGGATGATGGCAACCAGTTGTACAAGCAAATCCTGGCAAGAACAAAGACTAGAGAACAACAATATTTCAAGTCCAAAGTCCCACTAGGCCAAGTTTGTAGTTTTCCTGCAGTCAGTTCCCTAGCAATCTCATCCATAGATACCTCTACAAGGGTTTCAACCTCATCCCTATTTCTATGCAGCACAATATTGATATCCTTAGCATTCAAGAAAAATACATCACCCCTAAGATACACATAGTGATGTTTACCATGCCCTTCAACACCAAAATTCTCAGATAAGTGTGCATAGAATTCTTTGATGATTTCAGGAACAAAGGCCTCATATTGGGTAACAGCATGATAGAGGTTCCTTTTCTTCAGATAAGTAACTAAATTATACTCTTCAAAAGATTCATCTTTGATCACTTTTTCAACATCCATTGCATTATCTTTGATTTTCCCATATTTTTCTAAATTCCTTTCAGCATAGAAAAAATGGGAGACAGTATCTTCATCCCAATCAGAACCATCAACAAAAATAGGCTTAGGGGGCAGTTCATTTACCTCAGGATCTTCAATTTGATCTTCTCCAAGAATGAGGTCCTCATCATCAAGTGATTCATCTTCAGACTCTTCCTCTGCTTCAGCCTCATAGTCTTCAGAGTCATCTGAGCTTTCATCGGCATTGCTCAGATCTTCTTCATCAATCATTGACTCATCCTCAGAGTCATCTTCCGTTTCTGGCTCATAATCCTCCAGATCATCAGAACTGTCATCATTCACTTCATTGTTGTTATCATGAGCAGCCAATGTTGAAACAACATCCTCATCTACATTTATAGGGTCGCTTCTAGTTTTCTCTAAGTCATCTGACTTCCAATCTTCCACAACAATTGGTTCAGTAGTAGACTCATTTGTGGGATTCTAAACACGTTCAGAGTGCGTGTTGGTCTGGTTCTCATCACCATTCAGGCCATCAGTAGCCTTCTCATCTTTATTGTCAGCTTGTTGCACATCATCCTTCTCAACAGATGAAGGATTTTGAGGGTTTTCTCCAAGATCTGTATGTTGAACTTCAGTTTGTTCAACATCTTTCCTAGCATCCTCCGTGGGAGTATATTTCTCTACCCCCATTGGGCTTTCATCATCATCCCTCAGATCCTTTGGCAGTTCCACCAGTGTAGTTCCCAAATTAACAAGGGTTTCTGCAGCAAATTGAGAGGGGTTTGATGGAGAAGACTCGGTTTGGGGTTTTTCAGGTTGAGTAGGTGATGTTGGAGATGGAGATGGTGGTTTCGGTACTGGAGATGGGGATTTCTCAACATCCTCTTCCGATCCCTCACTTAGGTCAGAGGCTGGAATCACGAAATCGGCCGGTTCTGCACGGATGGGGAGAGGGTATGCTTGCTCCCCCTCAGGTGTTTGCAAAGAAAATCCGGGCATGTTGGGTTTTGTTGGAGAAGACATTGTCCAGATGATTTTGTGAGTGCAGAGATGAAGGAGGATGAGCGGCAGAGGAAGTGTTTGAGAGTGACAGGTGAATAGTGTGTGGAAGGTGAAGAGTTTTTTTTTTTAACCAAGGCTTGGGAGTAGTAAAAAAAACTACTTATTGGTTTTAGATGTAATGATTGTGGTTAGGTGGGCGGCAGTTTTATTGAGTGGTGGAGAAGTGGGCTAAATGGGAGAGAGCAAAATGGTTGGAAGATTGAGTTTTTTGGTTTGGTTTGCTTCAAAGATCATAAACATATACATCAAAGCACAGACCAAGATCTGTACACAACTGTTAATATGAGATTAAGGAAAGCAACTGAAAACCGTATCAATTAGGTCAATCATGAAGAAGATTCTCAAAACTCAACTTAGGGAGGTACATTTTTGGTTTGGGAAACAAATCAAGATCAAGTATAAGTAAGAAACCTAACAGATTCCCAAAAAATGACGGATGTAAGAAAAAAGTACTCCCCCTCAAACCCAACCCAAAAACACATTAAAAAAAACACATAGAGAGCACACAAAAATCACAGCAAAAGAGCAAATAGTACTACAAGCACAGTCAATGTTGACCTGAATGTTGATTCAACATTGATGACAACATCGGGAAATCAGACCACTCTTAATGTAAGTCAGCCAGGAAACCAAGTCTCAAAATGTGTAGATTTGATTAACACCACTGATGCTGCAGGCAAAGACAGAGAGAGAAAGGAATACCAAAGAAACACACTCAACATTGCCTCAAAAAATAAATTGAACAATTAGCATAAGTTTGAGTGGGGGTGACCATGAGACCGTGAACCATGTCAAATAATTGGAACACGTATGAATCCGCTCCAAAGCCGAAGCCTATGCGGAGTTAGGCAAACACACATCTCATGGCATAAAATCACTCATTTGACCACATTGGGTAATTTGGTACTCAGAAAGTGAACCAGCAGCATTACGAGAATCGGCACTTTTGTGCGTGTCGGTTTCTAGTACAGGCCATCAACCCTCACAACATATGACACATTATCGAAACCTGCCCAACACGATCCTCGATGGAAACACTTCGAGCCCTTTTTATCATAATTCTTTAGATTTATTAAGCATAAAGGACAGGAGGCAACATCAAGTGCGAGTCAAGGCATGAGTAAAAATAGCAAAAAAGCAGCAAAAGTGGGTTTTACATAAAGCAAACACACAGGAGACTCGATCCCTTTCAACCTTGGTTTCAAATAGCCTTTCAAACCCTAAGCATCACCACTGTAAGCTACAAAATAGGAACAACCATAGACCAGTACAGAAGCACAGGAGCACAGAAACACAATGAAAAAAAGAAAAAACAAATCAGTAAAAGGACATCACTAGATACACACAGAAGACAATGTTGACCGTGATGTTATGTCAACATTGCTTGCACCAAATCACATCAAATAGTGCATAGACCAAGAGACCTTCTCAAACTGAAGAATCTCTCCTTATCAAGAGGCTTTGTGAAGATGTCAGCTAACTGATTTGTGGTATCAATGTGTTGTATGTCAATAATTTGTTTGGTGACCAAGTCTCTAAGAAAATGATGTCGAATGTCTATATGCTTGGTGCGTGAGTGTTGAACAGGATTCTTGGAAATGTGGATGGCACTTAAGTTATCACAAAACATCAAAAGAGTGTCACTTTGGAACCCATATTCATGCAGCATATTGTTCAACCAAATTAGCTGAGACACACAACTCCCAGTAGCTACATATTCAGATTCAGCAGTTGAGAGAGAGACACAATTTTGTTTCTTACTATACCATGACACAAGATTTGGTCCAAGATAAAAACAACCTCCACTAGTTGATTTTCGATCATCTAAGTCACCAGCCCAATCAGAATCACTAAATCCCAACAGATTAGTGTTTGGATCACATGCATACCATAATCCAAGATTAACAGTTCCTGATATATATATATCTAATGATTCTTTTGACAACAGTTAAGTGAGGTGTTTTGGGTTTGGATTGATACCTGGCACATACACAAACAGAGAACATGATGTCAGGTCTGGTGGCTGAGATACAGGAGACTTCCAATCATTGATCTATACAATGTTGGGTCAACATCGTCCCCAACATCAGTTTTGCTGAGTTTCAGAGCAGTAGCCATGGGAGTGCTGCAAGGTTTGGCATTTTCCAGACCAAATTTTTCGATAAGATTCTTGGCATATTTCTCTTGAGAGATAAAGAGGCCATCCTGTTTCTGTTGTATCTGGAGCCCCAAGAAGAAACTGAGTTCACCAATCATACTCATCTCAAAGGTTCCTGTCATGGCTTGAACAAAAGTTTCTAGCAAAGAAGAGTTAGTAGCACCGAAGACAATATCATCAACATAGATTTGAGCAATGCAAATGTCCTTTCCTTTCCTAAGGATAAATAGAGTTTGATCTCCCTCACCCCTCTTAAACCCTAATCCAACTAAGAATTCAGTCAGTCTAGCATACCAAGTACGAGGGGCTTGTTTCAAACCATACAATGGTTTTCTTAGTTTAAAAACATGGTCAGGGTAAAGAGGATCTTCAAACCCTCCAGGTTGTTCAACATACACTTCTTTGTCAATGTAGCCATTCAAGAAAGCTCCTTTAACATCCATTTGTTTGAGTTTTATTTTAAGACAACATGCTATGGCTAAGAGCAAGCGAATGGATTCTAGTCTAGCAACAGGAGCGAAGGTTTCATCAAAATCAATGCCTTCTACTTGAGTGTAACCTTGAGCAACTAATCTGGCTTTGTTCTTTACAACTACCCCTTTCTCATCACTCTTATTTTTGAAAATCCACTTGGTTCCTATGACATTTATGTTATGGGGGCGGGGAACAAGAGTCCAGACTTCATTTGTTTGGAATTGATGAAGTTCATCTTGCATTGCTTCTATCCAAAAATCATCAGTAAGGGCTTCTTTCACATTTTTAGGTTCAATTAAAGAAACAAAGCACGAGGAACTTACAGAGTGACAGATTTCAGCAAGTCTGAGTATCACCTTGTAGTTTTTGCGCGTGTTTCCCCTCAGTGTTCTCCCTCCTGGATTTCCAATTACCTGTGAACTGGGATGATCTTTGCAAATTCTGGGAGGAGGATCCTTACGTGAGTCAGGTTGAGGAGAACCTTGCGGCATAGGTGCAGCATTAATGCCAGAGGCATAATCAGATTCAGCCTCAGTCTCACTATGGGGATCAGCTTGTTCTTCATCATCAGGAGTGGAAATCTGGGATGTTGAACTGGATGTTGAGTCAACATTGCACAGGGGGGATGTTGGCACAACATTGCCCTTATCATGGGTTCTTTCACTTTGATCAGCAGCAGGAGTCATAATGTCTGGAACGTGCCATTGTGTAGAAGAGTCAGCGGTTGTGTCAATAACCTGTTCAGCACCTACAGAAATCTTCTTCTGGGCATAGGGCTCAGAGTCATCAAATGAAACATTCACAGATTCTTGTATAGTTTGCAATCTAGGATTGTATATTCTATACGCATGACTATTTTGTGAGTACCCTACAAAGATTCCTTTGTCACTTTTAGCATCAAACATCCCTAGATGTTCCCTATCATTGAGTATGTAACACACACATCCAAAGACATAAAAGTACTTAAGATTGGGTTTTCTACCTTTCAAAATCTCATAGGGAGTGTTCAGAGTACCTGGACGAAGATAGACACGGTTGATTATGTGACAGGCAGTGTTTACAGCTTCAGCCCACAACCTTTTTGACAGGTTCATTGAGCTCAACATCACTCTGGCCATTTCTTGAAGATTCATGTTTTTCCTTTCAGCAACACCATTTTGTTGTGGTGTCTTAGGAGCTGAGTATTCATGCATGATCCCTTTCTTTTCACAGTACTTATCAAAAAATTGATTCTCAAATTCTTTACCATGGTCAGATCGAATTCTTTGGACCATAGTAGAGTTCTGATTACAACATTTTGCATGCCAGTTTTTGAAGGATTCAAAAGTTTCAGATTTTTCTTTCAAAAAAATGACCCAAGTATATCTAGAGAAATCATCAACTATAACATAGATATACCAGGCTCCTCCCAAACTTTTAGCTTCTACAGGACCCATGAGATCCATATGCAAGAGTTCAAAGCAGTTAAAAGTACCTCTTTTTTATCCTTCAACCTGGAGTGGCTGGTGTACTACGTTGGTTTGTTTTCCCAAAAGACAGTCACCATACACATGCTTCCCTGCATTGGTAAGCTTCAGCACACCTGTCACAATATTGTGTTTGATGATCTTCTCCAGAATCCTGTAATTGACATGTCCCAATTTCTTGTGCCACAATGTTGCATCATCATGTTGAGCAACATTGCACTTGAGAGGAACGTCCATCACATAGCAGTTGTCCTGAGATCTAACACTTGTCATCACAGTTAATTTGTCCACACAAGTATAAACTTTGCAAGAACGTTTATCAAACTTGACTTTCAGATCATCATCACACAGGTGGCTTATACTGACAAGATTAGCAGTTAACCCTCAACAAGAAGAACATTTGAAAGTTTAGGATATCCTTCAAGGCACAGTGTTCCCTTTCCAAGGATTTTGCTTTGGTATCCTCCTCCATATGTCACTATACCTGTCTTTTGAGAGACAAAATTTGACAAGTTTGAAGGGTTACCAGTCATGTGCCTAGAGCAACCACTATCGAAGTACCATTTTCCTGCATTGTTAGGAGAAGCAGCAACAGAAAAAGCAACATTGCAAGTATGTTTTTCTTTAGCTACCCAAATCTGGTTCAAATCATTCTTGTGTTTTCTTATCTGTCCTGGAGGTTTACCTCGTTTAGGAGAACCAGGTGTAGACTTGAAAAGTTTAGGGTTATTTCCATTGGTCTCTGCTGACTTAGATGTTGACACAACATCATGATTGCCTGGAGATTTACCTCGTTTAGGAGAACCAGGGATAGACTTCAGAGACTTAGGATTACATCTTCCAGTCTCTGTTGAAGTGGATGTTGTCACAACATCGCAGATAACATCGGAATCACTGTTTTGTTTGCTAGAGGTAAGCAGGGAGGGATTCTTGGAGAGGTCACTGAGGTTGGAGGAATCAACATGTTCCCTTTTTAAATCCTTTTGGTACTTGAAACATTAAGGTTTTTTGTGACCAAGTTTGTGACAGTAAGTGCACACAAAAATTTCTTTTTCTTTGACAAACACAGGACCTTTTATGAGCTCAGAAAGAGGTTTGACAACATCTGGGGTTTCAGGGTTAACAGTGCAGTTCATGTTGCACCCAAGTTTCTTATCAAAAGAAGCATCATAACTACCAGTGTACCCTAGACCAGTAGTCCCATCATTATCCATATCAAGCATATCATTAAGTCTAGAAGTAGAGGAGTTCCACTTTGCAATTACCTTCTTTTCATTAGATAGTTCAGTGGTTACCTTGAACAGTTCAGTGTCCTTCTTTGTCAGTTCAGCTTCCAGTTTGACAATGGTGTCTTTCAAATTGTAATTCTCCTTCTCAGTTTTCTTGAGGAATTTTTTGAGTGTCTTCCATTAACTGAAGAGTTTCTCATACATTTGTTGCAGATCATTCACCATTTGTTCCGCACTGGCTTCCTCTTCTGAAGGACTATCTGTATCAAAATCCACAGAACTATGTAGACACAAAACATCAGAGATTCCTGATTTCTCAAGGTTGGTTAGTGTCAAAATTTCACAGTTTTCAGAGTCATCATAGTCAAAGAAGATTTCTACTCCTGATGTTGAATTGCCGATGTTGTCCCAACTTTGGTCATCAACATTATAAGTCGATGAAAGGAGAGCTCTGGCATTGGTAGTTGAATCATCTTCTTTTTCTTCATCTTCATGTTCTTCATCTGAAACATCACTGAGACAAGCAAGAAGATTCTTTTTCTCTTTTCTGAGATTGTTAGCACATTCATTTTGATAATGACCCCACCCTTGGCATTCAAAACATTTAATCTTACTAAGAGGAGTGCGATCAAAATCAGATTCAGAGCTAGTCTTGGAAGCAGAACTAGTTTTGAAAGTATTGGTTTTCTTTTTGAAATTTTTGGTTCCACTTGAGGATCCTTGACCAGAGTTTTTTCCGAATCTAAGTTTGTTGAACATCCTCACAAGATTGTTGTAAGCTTCCTCAGTCATATTGTCAGACTCATCACTACTACTATCAGGCTCTAAAGATTTAGCTTTAGACTTAAAGTGAAGGGGGATACTATGGGTTTTCATACCTTGTCTCTCATTTTCATTTAGTTCAAAATTTTTTATATTGTTCAACAAGGTGCGAAAATCCATAGTTTCCAAGTTATGAGTGTCTTCCAAAATAGTGACTTTGGTATTAAATCTTGAGGAAATGGATCGAACAGCTTTGGAAATAAGTTGCCTATTAGAAATAGCTTCTCCCAGTCTTTGGACTTCATTTGAGAGAGTTAAAAGTTTTTCAAAATAAGAATCAATTGTTTCTTCCTCCGCCATTCTTAGATTTTCAAATTTAGACCAAAGCATTCTAAGTTTAGTTTGTTTGTCACTAGCATCCCCTTCACAATGACTCTGAAGCAAATCCCAAGCTTGTTTTGTAGTAGTGCAGTTTTAAATAATTTTAAACATATGAGCATCTACATGACCAAAAATAGCATTTAAGGCCTTTTCATTGTAAGAGCTAAGAAGTATGTCACCTGCAGTGAAGCGTTCTTCAGGAATGGGGACAATGTCACCATCAGCATCAGGTCCTTCAGTTGGCCAGGTGTATCCTTCCAGAATGGATCTCCAAGCACGGCCATCAAGGGACTTGATGTATGTCCTCATCCGGATTTGCCAGTAATGGTAGTTGGACCCATCAAGCACATGAGGTCTGTTGTAGTTTGCATCCATTGCAGTAGTACCAAATACAGACACCATTAGTTAGGTGGCTGGCTCTGATACCACTTGTTAGAACGTAGGATCCCGGATTGGTACTTGGAACAAGATCAATAGACAATGTTGACAACAATGTTGTTCAACAATGTCTTCAACACAGTAAACAAAAGGCAGCGGATGAATATGAATGAAACTTCTATTACCAAGCCAACATATATAAATATGTTGGCCGCGCCTTTAGGCAAAATATCTACTGACAGGAAAAGTAGATCTAATCAACTAGGTTTAATACAATCACAGATGATTGATTAAACAACCAAAACTAGCCCTAGAAGAACTAACAGTAAAAGCTATTCTAGGTCGATGTTTGAAAGAGTTATTCCAACAATGAATACTCTTAGATAAACTCTAAAGCTAGCAGAAAACAAGAAGCCTAAACTCTTTAATAAAATCTTGATAGACCACCAAGAAAGGCGTTGTGATTGCTCGGCTGAATCCTTGTATATATACTTGAGATATCGACAGCTTCCATCCAAGTCGAACGGCAAAAGGATCTCAACAAAGGCAATTTCCTTTTTCTTGTTTTCTTCAATATACGCATAGAAGGAATTTTCCATATTTCGATTCTTCATAAAATATATTCCTTCTTGCTTTCACCATAAGTTGTTCTTTTTCCTTAAATCGTCTCTTGTTCGATTTGTAAATACTTCCAGTTCAAGTTTCCTTTCCAATGTGCTTTGTTCTTGATGTTGACTGCAATGTTATATCTTCAATGTTAGTAGTCCTGCAGCTTCACAAACAACAACAAACACAAACTTGAAACTGATTAATGAAAGACAAGATTATCAAAACACAAGTGCATACTGCACTTTCACCTATAATCTTCAAAGACAAATCTCTGATCATTTTTCTCAAACTAACACTTTCTACTTACAGGTACAAAAGAAGTAGAAGTTGCTGGGGAATTGCCCACTCAATCCCAGCAACCAATGAAAATTGATGAGGCATCAAAGCTTTCATCACAAGAAAAACTTCCAGAGTCTGCACAAGTCTCTGATAGACAAGTATCTGAGCCTCCTATTGTGGAGGTAATTGACTTCTCAGATAACTAAAATTGTCTAATGTAGTTTTCTTGCTCAAATTTTCAAAGCAGAAAGAAAGATCACTGAGGATCAGGCTTCCCAGTCTCCTCCTCATATCCAGATATCTGAGGCACCTAGAACCTCAGTAGTCAAGTCATCTGAGCCTGTCACACAGGTAACTCAGATACCTTTCTACTCTAAAAGCCCAGATATCTACTAAAGTTTTGAAACTAATTCAGAACTCTTTCTTTCAGACTCAAACAAGTGCCACTAAGGTCCCTGTTGATGAGAATAAGGACCTGCTTCCTTTCTTCAAGGAATACACTTTGCCAAAGCACCTAAAATGCTTCAAGAAATGGCAGAAGCTTTGATGCTCCGATCTATCTGAGATCATTAAGGTGACTGATCACCCCATAAGGAGAGCACGAGCCCTTGACTTGGAAAATTATGTCCATGCTATGTTCCCCACTGAACAATACTCTTTTGGAACATTAATGCATAAGGACTTCGTCAAGGAAGTGGCCAGAAAGCTTATTCAAGCTTTTAACCAAGCAGATGGTCAGACCAGAATGCAGATGGCATTCAAGCCACTTTGCCCCAGACTCTACAGTTCATACCCTCTGAGCAAGAGGAAGTTAATGGGCAAATGGTCACTATTCCAGAAGTGATCAATCTGGTCTCTAAAGATGAAGAAGAGAAGGAGACTGATGAGAATGACTATGAAGAACCTCCCTCCGACCATCAAAAGGATGAGGATGATAAAAAGGATGATGATGATGCCCCTGCACCAGGGACAGGAGGGATTGCACAAGATAATAATAGCTCAGTTGCTAAAAAGTACACTGAGAGGACATCACAAAAATCCCCTCCTCCATCTCCTCAGAAATCTACCCATCCATCTCCCCAACAAAAAGACTCTACTGAATAAGTAGTTGAGCACTCTAAGGAAAACACTCAGAAAATATTGGATGCACAAGCCAGAGTTGCTCAACTCAAACAACTATTGGAGGAAGAACAACAACTACATCTTCAACTGGAAGAGAGGATAGCTGAATCCAAAGCAAAGCTCCAAACTATTGAAGATCAAACAATCAAGAAAATGGAAGCTTATGCTGAGATGAAAGAACTCCAGCTTGTTGTTCAGGCAATTGCTGAAGAATTAGATACTGAGCAAGTATCTGAAGACAAGCATGATGCTAAGGCTGCATCACCAAAAGAAGTACCATCCTCCTCACTGAATGGAAAGAAGCCCATCTCTGAGATGGTTGCTGGGTTAGAAAATATTGATGAAAATTTCCAAAAGGATGAAGATTACTGGGATGAAGACTCAGATGATAAAGAAGACAGAACCTTGGCAGAACATGCAAATGTTCACTTGGGAGTTTCTCACTTAAAGAGAAAATTGATAGCTCCTCAAAGCTTCAGTAAGAAACCAAATCTCAACTACCATGATTACATGGCCATATACCAGGTTTTGGCAACTCTATGAAAGGAGTTGTCTCAACAAAATGAAGAAGTAATTGCATCAGTCCCTGCTGAAATAAAAAAGTTCACTGAGTTAATCACTCAGAGAACAACAAGCTTGGTCATTGCTCAGAGAGACCTAGGCATGGTGAGGGATGATGAGAATAATCTTGCTCAAAAAGCCCTCAGTGAGGCTAGCTATGCTCCTGGAAAAGCAGATGCTACTCAAGGCCCACTGGCAGAGCTCACTAATAAGGAAACAGGACTTATCAAACAAAATCAGGAGCTCAAGGCTGAACTTCAGAAGTTGGTACTGCTTACAATTATCTACAAGGAAACTTTGAGTCACTCTTAGAATCCTTTGTGACACTGAGTCAGTCAATAATGACTAAGGGGGAAGGATATCAAGGATAAGGGAAAGGATCCGACGCTCAGAAAGGAAGAGGAAACAAGAAGAAATCTTCCCAACCACCACTCAGAATCAATGATCCCTCCTCCAGTCAGACTGCTCTACAGATAGTGGACACCACTCAGCAACTTCCTGGAAAAGGAATGACAACAAGGGCCAGGGCAAAGAAACCTCCAAGGAGTACCAAGGCTCCAAGGAGAAGATAAGTAAGAGGGATTGAAGATTCTTCTAAAGAAGAAGAAGAAGAAGAAGAAGAAGAAGAAGAAGAAGGACAAATGAAATCCCAGGGCAATGAAGAAGGCTGCAAAATTTTCACAAGAATTGATCTTGATGATGATGACGAAGAGACTGATGAAGATGAAGCTCCTCTTCACAAAAAAAGAAAAAGGGTTGATAGCCTATCTGAGCCCATAGCTGCAAAGCCTTTAGCAGCTAAAACACCCTCTGGAAATACCAAGTCAATCCAGGGTGGTTCTTCAAGCAATACCACAAGGGAGAATTCAAGACAAAGGAGGAACAGGCTGAGACCTGAACAAAGAAAACTTCAACTACCACTCAGGCCTGAAGAAGCCAAGATTGAGTATGTGAAGACCAACAATTACTCCTCTGTCTACAGGTGCATTAATCAGAAGAATGGCTACTGGATTTTGGAACTCAAGCACTTACTGGTAAATGAAAAATTTCCAGGACCAATCCAAAAACAACTCATGGCATGAAGAAAAGACAAGCCAGGCTTGATTAACACCAACCACATCAAAGCCTGGTTGGATTTTGAATTAATCAAGAGAATAGAAGCCATGAAGAAGGACCTCTCTGATGATTGTCCTTATGGAAAGCCAGATGATGTGCACAGAATTCCCAACATCACTGGAACAGGCATAAGAGCAAGACTTGCTGTGGAACCGTATGAGTCTTTCTACATGACTGAAGATCAATATAAGAGTGACATCAGATATCTGAGGATCATATATGAATACTTCAAGCTATCAGATATCAGAATTGAGCATGCCTGGAAATGGGGAAAGTATCTATGGGTCAAACAATTTGCCAAGAAGAATCCCACCAAAACCTACAAGGAAGTTTGTGGATTTGCCAGAAACACTGAGATGATAGTCAGGACCTTGCTCTATGACTACTCAGATGATATCAATAGGTTTGAGGATAGGGAATTTACAAATTGATCCACATATCTGTTGATCGAAGACTTGAAGATTTTGAAGACTTGAAGACTAGTTTATTAGGATGTCCACTTGGAGCTTGGTTAATCCTGTTGTCCTAATTTAACTAAGTGTTTTGTATCTTGCCGACTGTGTTGTAATATGTTTTATTTACTAAGTTATCTGTGAACTTTCTTTGTAACATATCTGATGAACCTACTCTCAGATATCAATCTATAAAAAGATAACTTGTCAGCAAAGATCACACCTTGTGATTTGGTTGATGTTTACTTTCTGCACTTAATTAAAATGAATTGAAAAGGATCATAAGAAATGATTTAGTGATGGATTGTTCCCTCTTCCAAGTTGTAATAGGTTTTAAAGATAGTCATCATTGACTGATCAAAAAGGGGGAAATTTGTTCGGAATATCTGTTTAGATTTTGATCAGCAACCTAATGACTCAACTTAGCACAAAAAGGTGGTTAGTACTCTTAGTTCACTTGAACACTGTAAAAGAGGAAAATCACTAAGTATGTTAGTCTAGCGAATCTTGTATAGGATGTTAGGTATCTGAATGTAATTTTTTATATCTTTGAAAAAGGCCAAGAAGAAGGCATCCAGCAGGAGAGTTCAACATATTTTGAAGTTTTGAAGACTGCACAAGATTGCTGAAGACGAAGGTTATCAGATACCTATGTCCAGATATCTTTGATAAACAAGTGTTTCTCAATAAACAAGTTTTGCAAAAAATATCTGAGAACACAAGGTTTCTGAACAAGAAAAAGTGCCCACAGATATCTACACTCAGATATCCTGGATAAAACTATGTTTCTGGGAAACAATATTTCAACAGGTATCTGGAGATGTGAAGGTTTCTGGAAAGGGACATGCAATGCTTCAGAAAGCGTGCATAGTTCCGTTGGCACTACAGGACAAAAATAGTACAATGCAATAAATGTGCAGATAGAGACATCTGAACTAAAGAGGAAATCTCTGAAAGGAGACAACGTCTTCTGCAGTACTATTTACAGATATCAATAGTTTGAATTTCATTAAGCCTAACGGATAGTATTCAAACGGCATGATTTTCAACTATAAATATCAACACTTAGAATGCTTGAACACACACTGAACATGCCAAGAACTTACATCGACGAACTCATTCAAGCATACAAGCCTTCAGCCTACTTACTCTTTAGCTTACAGTTGCGACTAAGCTCTTGAATTCTAAGTAGCACGAAAGTTCTAAGTGTCCTGATCCTTAACAAGCCCTGCTATCTGTGAAGGAGTTGAATCAAAAGATCAAGTATCTAAGTTTCATTCTCTAGAACATTTAACATAGACTTGGGTCAGTAAAGAACATATCACCACACATTGTGAAGTGAGTTAAGTGATTCTTTTTCTATCAAGTATTCTTACATAACTGAGAAAGTTATAAAGACTACTCACCTGACAAACTACCTTAACCAACACCTTAAACGGCGTGGAGTACAGGAAGTACTTCGTTTGGGAAATGATGAGACAATATTCTAACGTCTCATTTGGTCCTTTTTAGCGGTCTTTTGTTAGTCTTTGACCTTAGTTTTATAGTGTTTTTGTACGTTTTTATGCTTTGGTACTTTGTTTGTGTTTTGTAGAATTTTTTGTGTTATTTGGTCCCGAAGGTGAAAATCGTAGTGAAGACATTGGTTATAGATCTCTGAGTGAAGAGTAATTGTCCGAAGACGAAAGTGGATTCGGAGTTCGGCCGAAGAATCGAGAGGCGTATTAGCGTGACTTGCAAAAGTGATGATTTACGGAGTAGTCTAGCCATTTTGGACATAACACTCTCATATGAAGTCCGATTTACCTGATCTCAGTGGCCGTGAAAAGATAATTCAAAGGGCTACAACTTTCGTGCAAAAATAGTAGCCAAATTCTTCCTGAAGAAAAAGATACAGACATCGAAAGTTGACTGTCAGAAAGCATCTTCGCCGCGGCGAGACATTTAGGCGCGCCGCGGCGAGAGTTCCCGAGAGCTTATTTGCTGGGCGATTTTCTGGTCGAATTCTGCTAGGATTCTACTCGTTTTTTCTCCTTTAAATAGATTTCTTTCACCATAACTTCAGATATAACTTCTTTTACCCTAGATTTACATAGGAAAAAGCTCAGGAACTAGGTTTTGACATTGATTGATTGATCTTGGAGCTTGGTTTACCTCTTGTAAGAAGCATTGATATCGAATTCTTGGTAATCTTTTGATAACTATCTATTGTTTATCTTCAATTCGTGTTTTCTTCTGTTTATCGAATTGTATGATCTTGCATGCGATTATCACCATGTTTATGCTTGGCATATTCAATACCTTGACGTCTTTCATCTTTGCTTCCCTCATGAGTAGTTAAATCACTCCGAACACGGTAGTTATGTGATAGTCTTGCCTATTCGTTTCTAGGATTTTGGATTCGTTCATATAGGTTAGTCTCATATAAAATTTTCGTAAAAACCTTCAATTCGATAAGTCCGTATTAAATTCTCTAAATTGTTCATGTTCAAGGATCGTGAATTGACGACTCATGATTTCTCCAGTATAATATATTCTAAGAACAATTGGTTGAATCGAATTGATTGATTTCTGTACACCGACCGTGTGACAAATATGAATGATTGCCATAGAACGAATTAGCATTACTTGATCATTACTACTGTGTTCATCTTCTCTCTTTGATCAAACAATGGTTATCTGTTTCCTATTTCAATCTTTGTTTTAGAAGTAAAAACATCCAAAACTTATATGTTACTCACAAACAATCTGTTTACTCTCACTCATTGTGGTAGCTTGATTAATTCCCTAGAGAACGATACCGAGTTAAGCATAGTCTACAACTACAACTTATTCTCTTAAGTTATTTAGAGTATAATTTGAGCTCATCAGGAAACTAAGGAATAACTCCAAGGTTACTGAGCATAGGAAGTACTTAGTTTGGGTAACTAAGGAATAGCTCAAAGGTTTCTGAGTATAGGAAGTACTTGGCTGAGAAAGCCAGGGAATAACTCAGGGGGGAACACTTGGTTGGGAACCTAGTGTATTTAGAAATCGAGAGAAGATACTTGTAAGGTGAACTCAATTATCTGTCTTAGTGGATTCTAGGTTTGAGAATGGATTACGCCACCTTCAGATACCACTATAAAGATCAGTGTTATTTACTTTCTGCAATTTATTACTTGCTTTATTTACCTTGCTGACTATTTACGCATATCTTCTTGAGCACGTGCACTTATCATAGAAAAGTCTTCTGCTCTCTGAAATTAAGTATCAGATATATTCACAGATATCAGAGAAATTGTGTTTATCGACAAAAGTTCTAAAAGACTATTCACCCCGCGTGTAGTCTTTTCCCTTTGCCGTTATCTGGTCCAACAGTATAAATGCTTGTTGTCAAAAAATGGTGGACAGAGCCGCTGGTGGAGGAGGAGAAATCCACCGAAGCAACCGACGAGGAAACTGAACCACCCATTTTCAACTATTCGGAGATGGATCAGACACCTGATACCACCCAAATGACACCATCGGATTCGCTTTCCATTCCCCTACCATACGGTAATTCGCACATACTAGCCGCAGCTCACACACGAGACTGGCCAGGGAGTTTCGACCCTATTTATCGCTTTTATTTTTCCATCGATTTTCCTTGTTTTTTTTAGTTGTCGATTTATTTAATGTTAGTTTGCAGAGAGTCATAGGAAACAGGAGGAGAGGAGCTAAACATGGGCACCAAATCGTCAATCTTAGCAGCAACCACGCATTTCAGGGAAGTACACTTTCAACTTTCTTTCTTTCTAGACTATTCGCTGAGGATCATCTCTAGTCTAGGTTTGGGGAGGGAGGTAGCTTTCGTGTACTTATCCTTATATGTGTGTGTGTGTGTGTGTGTGTGTGTGTGTTTGTGTGTGTGTGTTTTTCTTTTCCTGCGTTAGTCTGTGTGTGTGATTTTCTGTTGAGTCAAAGTCTGTCACCCAAGTTGATCGTCTATTGCATGTACTATACCTGTTTAATGCTTGAGATTTGATTGATCTCTGATTACTAGCAGTTGGCATGTATAAATTCGTTTCAACTGTAAATAGAAAGTTTGTTCTAATTATGTAGTCCAAAAGCGTGTGAGTAAACCTTAGACGATGAAAAAATATTGTACCGGCGCATGTGTAATTTAATTCAGGAATTGCAAACTCCCTTGTTTGCGCCTCATCATTCTCATGTGTGCTCTGTGTAAGTTAAGTATGACGAACGACATGTTTTCCATTCTTATATACTTATGCCAAACCCGTTCCAAGAACAGGTTTGGGGAGGAGGTTTATGTGTATTGTATGTGTTGATAAAGACTATGATGTTCAGGTTTTTCGGTCTCTCAAAAAATCAAATAAGTCTCGGAGTGGATCTGTGGTACTAGTTACCACCGTTAGTCGTGTTGGGCACGTTTCAGATACTACCTATATACCGGTGTGGCCCTTAAAAGCTATATGACCGTGAGGGTTGATGGCGTGTATACCAAACCAGCACGTACAAAAGTGCGGACTTTTGGTAAAACAAACACTACCAAAAAATTGAGACATAAAAAATAAGAAGATATAAGCATATGGGTCATATATAAGACTGCATAAAAGAAGTATGCGAAAAAATGAAGAAAAAAAAAAGCTGAAAAAAGAGAGGACGATTGTTTTTTTTTTTTTTGGTAAAGTCTACTACTGATTGATTATAGAGTTATGTAAAAGTCCCATCTGACTTAACTGATTGAGTGCATTGCATGAGGTATTTGAGGCATCTTTGTGACGCAAGTCACCTTCCTTTTCTCCTTATATTCTTGAGTGATACCCCTACTAGACACTTCCAGGAGTGTGAGAGATTAGTTGCATAGGATCCACTTGTGAGGGACTACCGTTTTAGACTTAAGTTCAATTTACTTTGGAAACTAACTTTTTGGGCTTATGCATGTAATTCTGTGAATGTCAGTTTGATTTTAAACCTCTTGCGTTCTTTAGGCTTATTACTTGCAATAGTGATTCGGTAGCTTGGGACCTAAACTTTGTCTGTGTGTTTTTGTGTTTTTTATTTTTCTAGGATTTTTGGAGAGTCTATTTCTTGAGGACAAGAAAGGGTTCGGTTTGGGGAGTTTGATGAGTTGATTTTACATCGTCTCATTCGGTCTTTTTTACCGTCTTATTTCCATTCTCAAGTATAGTTCTTATGTGTTTTATTAGTGTTTTGTTACGTTTTTGTGTTTTTTATGTTTTGTAGGTGTTTGGTGAAAACGCATTAAAACAAGGGCTAAAACAGTGCATTTAATGCATTAATGGAAGTTGGAAGTTTATGGACCTTAAAGGTGGTTGAAAAAGGAGTTGATCGGTCGAAACGGAAGTGGATTCGGAGTTCGGACGAAGATTTTAGAGCCCTTTAAGTGAAAGCGCGCGAAATTCGAACTACGATGGAACTCATATGAACTCCGATTGACATGATCTTGGTGTCCACGCGTAGATAAGACCAAGTACTACAACTTTTAAGAAGTAATCATTTCCAAATTCCGATGTTTAGATATTCAAAAAGGCAAAAAAACCGGCGAAGAAGGAAACTGGCGACGCCAGAAGTCAGACTGGCGTCCGCCAGTCAGACTCAGTCGCCAGTCGACTTGCTGGCGATGCCAGATGCCTTTTTGGCCCGTTTTCGGCCCAGAACGTGATTTTGAGCGTTTTTCACTACATATAACCTATTTTCTTGATCTTTTAGACACAACATTCATTATTATTCTTCTCCTCTTATTGCTTTTCGACCTAGTACCTTTCCAAGGAAATTACCTACCTATTATTGGGGGTAATTGAACTGTTTATCTTGTAATCCGAAGATTGACATTGATTGGGAGATTATCTACATAGCTTTTCACATCGATTCGTTTTTGTTCTACAATTTCTACCTAGGGTTTGTGACAACGAAGGGTAAATTTGTATCAATCCATTCGAATCTTTATTTCTTGCTTTAGATTATGTTTGGAGCCTTTTTATATACAATATTGATTATGTCTTCGCATAACATGAGTAGCTAAACACCCCTATTATGGGGTGGTGACTGATTCAATGCATGCTAGCTAAGGATTATGTGATTCGAAGTGCATCGGGATTCGACTACTTGTGCTTTTTAGATTAATTACTATTCCTTCTATCACGTTTGATAATCCTCTAGACAAAATCACTGTTGGATTAAGTATTTAATCAATACGCCAAAATGTCTTTCGTCTTGCTTGATTTAACGGTGATAGTAGGTCGGTCGAATTAATTGTAGTCTAGTGAAACTAACGCCTTCACTAGTGCTATTTGTTTTTGAACTCAAGTCTGTGACAACTCGCGTAGTCAATCCTGTAAATCACATATATCCTGTGAGCTAGCTTGTTGACGTTACCACTCCATAATTTCCCCATTCATATTTTAATCTCGTTATTGTCAAATCCGTTTCTAGCATTGCAAGTAGTTATTTACTTTAGTATATCATCTCGCTGCCGAAGCAAACAAACATTTACTGCTTTTCATATTGTTACTTTTATTCGTAAACAAGACTCAGCCTAATTAAGTCCTTCGAGACCGACCTCGGGGTTAACTCCACTACACTACAGGTTTTCGTAATGTTGAGGATTAACTCTTAGCTTTAAATAAATTTAGAACTTTGATTTGACACATCAAGTTTTTGGCGCCGCTGCCGGGGACTTAACTCCTTTGTTTAGTTTACAAATTTTAATTTACAGACGTATATATTAGTTAGTCTGTCTTTTCCTTTTTAGTTCAATTTGTTTTGCGGAACTACTTTGGTTTCTTTGTGTGTGCAGGAAAGTATGGATTACTCAGATAGAGAGCGGTTCTGTAGATTTCACCAGATTTCTGGAGAAACGCTTGATAGAACATGGTATAGACTTAAGGGGATGCAAAAGACATATCATGACAATGGATTAATACTGGGAGAGCTCTGGTGGTGTTTCTACAACGGTATAAATGCTTGTTGTCAAAAAATGGTGGACAGAGCCACTGGTAGGTCAATGCTAGATTCGACCCCTACACAACTTGAGGGTGCGATCGAGGAATTGGCTACATGGATCATAGAATACAGGGAATTTTATGGAGTAGAATCTGGAAACGGGGATGACAAAGAGAAGGAGAAATCAGACTCTGTAGTTGAAACGTATTTGGACACCACTACAAGCGCTACTACTATAACCGTAGAAGAAATTCCCGTCTCAATTGAAGGAGTTTGCGAGAGTTTAGACACTCCGCCAGTCGTGGAGGAGGAGAAATCCACCGAAGCAACCGACGAGGAAACTGAACCACTCGTTTCCAACTATTTGGAGATGGAGCAAACACCTGATACCACCCAGATGACGCCATCGAATTCGCTTTCCATTCCCCTACCGTACAGTAATTCGCACATACTAGCCCCAGCTCACACACGAGACTGGCCAGGGAGTTTCGACCCTATTTATCGCTTTTATTTTCCCATCAATTTTCATTGTTTTATTTTAGTTGTTGATTTATTTAATGTTAGTTTGCAGAGAGTCATAGGAAACAGGAGGAGAGGAGCTAAACATGGGCACGAAATCGTCAATCTTGGCGGGAAGGATGCAAGGGATTCGTTCCCGTTTGATAATGGATAGCAGCAACCACGCATTTCAGGAAAGTACACTTTCAACTTTCTTTCTTTCTAGACTATTCGCTGGGGACCATCTCTAGTCTAGGTTTGGGGAGGGAGGTAGCTTTGTGTACTTATCCTTATATGTGTGTGTGTGTGTGTGTGTGTGTGTGTGTGTGTTTTTCCTTTCCTACGTTAGTCTTTGTGTGTGTGATTTTATGTTGAGTCAAAGTCTGTCTCCCAAGTCGAGCGTCTATTGCATGTACTAAACCTGTTTAATGCTTGAGTTTTGATTGATCTCTGATTACTAGCAGTTGGCATGTATAAATTCGTTAAGTTCGTTTCTCCTGTAAATAGAAAGTTTGTTCTGATTCTGAAGTCAAAAAGCCTGTTAGTAACCTTAGCCGATGAAAAAATATTGTACCGGCGCCTGTGTGATTTAATTCGGGAAGTGCAAACTCCCTTGTTCCCCCTCATCATTCTCATGTGTACTCTATGTAAGTTAAGTATGACGAACGGCATGTTTCCCATCCTTATTTGCTTATGCCAAACCCGTTCCAAGAACAGGTTTGGGGAGGAGGTTTATGCGTATTGTATGTGTTGATAAAGACTATGATGTTTAGGTTTTTCGTTCTCTCAAAAAATAAAATAAGTCTCGGAATGGATCTATGGTACTAGTTACCACCGTTAGTCGTGTTGGGCACGTTTCAAATACTACCTATATACCGGCGTGGCCCTTAAAAGCTATATGACCGTGAGGGTTGATGGCGTGTATACCAAACCAGCATGCATAAAAGTGCGGACTTTCGGTAAAACAGACACTACCAAAAAATTGAGACAAAAAAAAAAAAAAGGTATAAGCATATGGGTCCTATATAAGACTGCATAAAAGAAGTATGCGAAAAAATGAAAAAAAAAAAATCTGAAAAAAGAGAGGACGATTGTTTTTTTTTTTTTTAAATAGACTACTGCTAATTGATTATAGAGCTATGTAAAAGTCCCTTATGACTTAACTGATTGAGTGCATTGCATGAGGTATTTGAGGCATCTTTGTGACGCAACTCACCTTCCTTTTTTCCTTATATTCTTGAGTGATTACCCCTACTGGACACTTCCAGGAGTGTGAGAGATTAGTTGCATAGGATCCACTTGTGAGGGACTACCGTTTTAAACTTAAGTTCTATTTACTTTGGAAACTAACTTTCTGGGCTTATGCATGTGATTCTGTGAATGTCAGTTTGATTTTAAACCTCTTGCGTTATTTAGGCTTATTACTTTAATTGCAATAGTGATTCGATAGCTTGGGAGATAGACTTTGTCTGTGTGTTTTTTTGTTTTTTATTTTTCTAGGATTTTTAGAGAGTCTATTGCTTGAGGACAAGCAAGGGTTCGGTTTCGGGAGTTTGATGAGTCAATTTTACATCGTCTCATTTGGTCTTTTTTACCGTCTTATTTCCATTCTCAAGTATAGTTCTTATGTGTTTTATTAGTGTTTTGTTACGTTTTTGTGTTTTTTGTGTTTTGTAGGTCTTTGGTGAAAATGCATTAAATCAAGGGCTAACCCAGTGCATTTAATGAATTAATGGAATCATGGAAGTTTATGTACCTGAAAGGTGGTTGAAAAAGGAGTTTATCGGTCGAAACGGAAGTGGATTCGGAGTTCGGACGAAGATTTTAGAGCCGTTTAAGTGAAAGCGCGCGAAATTCGAACTACGATGGAGCAGGTTTGACATTTTGGCCATAACTTTCTCATATGAACTCCGATTGACATGATCGTGGTGTCCACGCGTAGATCAGACCAAGTTCTACAACTTTAAAGAAGGAACCATATCGAAACTTCGACGGTTAGATATTCAAAAAGGCAAACAAATGGTGAAGGAAACTGGCGACGCCAGGCAACTTGCTGGCGACGCCAGATGCCTTTTTGGCCCCATTTTTGGCCCAGAACGTGATTTTGAGCGTTTTTCACTATATATAACCTATTTTCTTGATCTTTTAGACACAACATTCATTATTATTCTTCTCCTCTTATTGTTTTTTGACCTAGAACCTTTCCAAGGCAATTACCTACCTATTATTGGGGGTAATTGAACCGTTTATCTTGTAATCCGAAGATTGACATTGATTGGGAGATTATCTACACAGCTTTTCACATCGATTCATTTTTGTTCTACAATTCTACCTAGGGTTTGTGACAACGAAGGGTAAATTTGTATCAATCCATTCGAATCTTTGTTTCTTGCTTTAGATTATGTTTGGAGCCTGTTTATGTACAATATTGATTATGTCTTCGCATAATATGAGTAGCTAAACACCCCTATTATGGGGTGGTGACTAACTCAATGCATGCTAGCTAGGGTTTATGTGATTCGAAGTGCATTGGGATTCGACTACTTGTGATTTTTTAGATTAATTACTATTCCTGCTATCACGTTTGACAAAATCACTGTTCGATTAAGTATTTTATCAATATTCCAAAATTTCTTTCGTCTTGCTTGATTTAACAGTTAGTTGCAAACGGTGATAGTAGGTCGGTCAAATTAATTGTAGTCTAGTGAAACTGACGCCTTCACTAGTGCTATTTGTTTTTTAACTCAAGTCTGTGACAACTTGCGTAGTCAATCATGTGAATCACATATATCCTACGAGCTAGCTTGTTGACGTTACCACTCCATAATTTTTCCCATTCATATTTTAATCTCGTTACTGTCAAATCGATTTCTAGCATTGCAAGTAGTTATTTACTTTAGTATATAACCTCGTTGCCGAAGCAAACAAACATTTACTGCTTTTCATATTGTTACTTTTATTCGTAAACAAGACTCAGCCTAGTTAAGTCCTTCGAGACCGACCTCGGGGTTAACTCCAATACACTACAGGTTTTCGTAGTGTTGAGAATTAACTCTTGGCTTTAAATAAATTTAGAACTTTGATTCGACACATCAAGTTTTTGGCGCTGTTGCCGGGGACTTAACTCCTTTGTTTAGTTTACGAATTTTAATTTACAGATGTATATATTAGTTAGTCTGTCTTTTCTTTTTTAGTTTAGTTTGTTTTGCAGAACTACTTGGGTTCCTTTGTGTGTGCAGGAAAGTATGGATTACTCAGATAGAGACCGGTTCTGTAGATTTCACCAGATTTCTGGAGAAACGCTTGATAGAACATGGTATAGATTTAAGGTGATGCAAAAGACATATCATGACCATGGATTAATACTGGGAGAGCTCTTGTGGTGTTTCTACAACGGTATAAATGCTTGTTGTTAAAAAATGGTGGACAGAGCCGCTGGTGGGTCAATGCTAGATTCAACCCCTACACAACTTGAGGTTGCGATCGAGGAATTGGCTGCATTGATCATAGAATACAGGGAATTTTATGGAGAAAAATCTGGAAATGGGGATGACAAAGAGAAGGAGAAATCTGACTCTGTAGTTGAAATGGATTCGGACACCACTACCAGCAATACCACTATAACCGTAGAGGAAATTCCCATCTCAGTTGAAGGAGTTTGCGAGAGTTTAGACAATCCGCCAGTCGTGCAGGAGGAGAAATCCACCAAAGCAACCGACGAGGAAACTGAACCACCCATTTCCAACTATTTAGAGCTGGAGCAGACACCTGATACCACCCAGATGACACCATCGGATTCGCTTTCCATTCCCCTACCGTACAGTAATTCGTAAACAAGACTCAGCCTAGTTAAGTCCTTCGAGACCGACCTCGGGGTTAACTCCATTGCACTACAGGTTTTCATAGTGTTAAGGATTAACTCTTGGCTTTAAATAAATAAAGAACTTTGATTTGACACATCAATGGACATATAGGATTGATAGGAATATCTGTTTAGATTTTGATCAGTACTTATCTTAGCGCAGAAAGGTAACTAGTACTCTTAGTTCACTTGAACATTGTAAAAGGGGAAACTTACTGAGTATGTTAGTCTAGCAAATCTTGTATAGGATGTTAGGTCTCTGAATGTAATTTTTATATCTCTAAAGAAGACCAAGAAGGAAGCATCCAACAGCAGAACTCTTTTATTGAAGATCAGAAGACTGCACAAGATTGCTAAAGACTAAGGAAAATTGTGTTCTTAGATACTAAGTGTTTGAGAGACAAACATTTCAATAGGTTTCTGATGCACTAAAGGTCACTGAGAATGGACTTGCAAAGTCTCAGAAAGCTTGCATTGTTCACTACAGGACAAAAGTTGGTACAGTGCATTAATTACACAGACAGAGATGTCTAAGCAAAAGAGGAAATATCTGAAAAGGGACAAAGCTCACAGCCGCACTAACTTGAGATATTGTTAGTTTGAATTTCATTGTGCCTAAAGGATACTAATTCAAATGGCCTGATTTTCAACTATAAATATCACCACTTAGAATGCCTGAAGATACACTTGAACACCAGAACTACATACATTACACTCAAGCATACAAGCCTTCTACCTACTTACTCTCTAGCTTTCGGTTGCAACTAAAGCTCTTGAATTCTAAGTAGCACGAAAGTTCTAATTGTCCTGATCCTTAACAAGACTTGCATATTGTGAAGGAGTTGAATCCAGAAGATACAGTTGCGACTAATATTTGAGATCCATTCTCTTGAACTTAATCAAGACTTGGGTTAGTAAATAACTAGTTATCATACATTGAAAAGTGTATTAAGTAATCTTGATTCTATAGAGCCCTCCTACATAACTGTAGAAGTTATTAAGAGCCTGCTCACCTGACAAACTACCATAACCAAAACACCAACAGGCGTTGAGCATATGAAGTACTTAGTTTGGGAAACTAAGGAATAGCTCAAAGGTTACCGAGCAGAGGAAGTACTTGGTTGAGAAAACTAGGGAATAACTCAGGGGGAACACTTGGTAGGGAACCTAGTGTAAAAGAGATCAAGAGATAGGATTTTGTAAGGGGAACTCATCATCTTATCTTAGTGGATTCAAATCCTGAGAAAGGGCGAGTGGATTAGTTTAGGAATTACGCCACCCTCAGATACCACTGTAAAAGCTTTGTGTTATTTACTTTCTGTATTACTTTATACTTGCTGAGTACTTACACACATTATAGCTTGCTGAGCACGTGCACTTATCTGAAAAGACTTCCGCTCTCTGAGACCTTCACAAGTATCTGAGAAACTGTTTTATCGTCAAAAGTTTGAAAAGACTATTCACCCCCCCCCCCCCTCTAGTCTTTTACTTTGTCGTTATCTGGACCAACAAGTGGTATCAGAGCAGGAGGTTCCCAAGCCTTCTGCACTGAACCGCTTACCACCTGCACTTGATTTGTTTGTTTAGTGTGTATTCTGCAGGATGTCTTTAAGCGACGCTCCCGTTCTCAAGCCAGAGAACTATGAAAAATGGAAGAACAACATGATGCTTCACCTGGAAGCTATCAGTGACGAAATGATCGAAGTTATAAAGAATGGCCCCATTGCCATTCAATGTGAGAAGCAAGTCATTGAAGTTTCTAATGGTCGAGACAAGGAACCTACTGACACAGATGTTGATGGTTCCTCCACACCTGGCACAACTACAAGTGCTAGACCAACTGGTGAAATTGCATATGAACCAAAGCCCAGACATCTCTGGACATCGGAAGATTCCAAGAGAAATAGGCTAGATGGTCAAGCAAGAAACATCATCATACGTTCGACTCCAGACATATACAGTGCAAACTGTGGTGTGCAAAAATGGCGAAAGAAGCCTGGTCACTGATTGAAGAAATCTGTGCTGGTACTAAAAAAATCAAGGGAAACAAGTTTGAAGTTTTGAAGCTCAAATTCCAAATCTTTTAACAAGGTCCCACTGAGACACTTAAAGAACTTGATTTCAGGTTCACAACACTGATGAGTGAGATGGCTGCACTTGGTGAGAGTGAGAGATACTCTAATTTTGAAAAAGTTAAGACTATCGTGAGAAGTCTAAATCAAGACTGGGAACACACTCATTACTTGTATTTCAACCAAGGAATGCCTAACATCACTCCAGTGGAGCTTTTCTCACACTTGGCATCTGTCAACTATGAGACAAAGCAAAGAGGACACATGACTGCTGAAACATCGCAGAATGTCGCTCTAATAAATCAAGGTACTTCTGAAAAGAAGGATACCAAAGAGGTGACTGAGGAAAATGCTCTTGCTATAAAGAATATAAGAAAGTACGTCAGTCAGGAGATTGAAAGAAGAAGGACCAAAGAGAAGCTGAAAAAGCATCTAGGTTCCAACTATCACCAGTACAAAAGTATACAATTGGCTAGCTCACTGAACAAGCCTACTCAGCAAGCATCGAGTACTGAGGGAGCAGATATCGGAAATGATATATGTTTCTATTGTCAGAAACCTGGTCACTTTAAAAAGGACTGCCCAGCTTATAACAAGCTAAAGACAGGCGACAGGAAAGAAAGGAGAAATTTCAAGAGAGGTCAGAGAGCTATGCTCACTGAAGAAAGAAAGAAGATTCAAATCCTACTAGATGCTCTTGATCTTGTCTCTGAGTCTGAGGATGAAGATTCAGATGATTCTAAACTTCCATCACCAGAGTTTTGTGGTATCACTCATGAATTGGTTAACTTTGGTCAAAATAAGAAGGAAATGTGTGGGGTTGCTGAGGAGATCTATCCAGATTACTCCAACATCGAGCCATGCCTAATGGCTGATGAGGTAACCACTATTTCTCAATTTATAAACTATGAGTGTGATGAGGAAGGAATCAAAGATCTAGAACACCTCATAAAGGAACTTGATCTTTATGAAAAAGAATTTATGGTTGTCCAAACAAGAACCAAAATTCTTGAAGCTGAAAAGAAATCTCTTGAAAAGGAGTGCTCACAACTGCAGAAGCTATCTGAGACAAATGATGCTGAGAATGCATTTCTAAAGGCACAGATAGTTGAGACAGGAAAGTTACATGAAGAGGCAATAGATATACTTCAAAAGAAGTGTGAAAGTCTTTTTTCTGATAATGAAGAACTCAAAAAGAAAGAATTATCCTTCCAATCTTATGCCAAAGCTTGCGACACTCTCACAGAAGTACACTCTTACCAAAGAGATCCTTCAGAGAAAGGAGGTTTTGGGCTAGACGCACAAACAAATAGCTCTACCATTCTGAACAAGAGTGATGAAAGAATGACATTTGTCAGTGGTCAGCAAGATGGTTCCAAACAACCTATAACATTGGTCAAAAAGCTAAGGTTGTTGACAAAGGAAAGGCAGTTGCGACCAAACCTTTGAGGGAAAAACAAGTCCCAAAGAAATTTGTTGGGAAAGTTCTTTTAAAGGAACAACACACTGGAAAGTGTAACCACCCACAGTGATATGTCTCTCAGAAATAGAAGATTGTTGTAGCTGGAAAATTCTCTAATGTCACATTTTCTGGAAAGAAAGATGACCCAGAGACTAGTAAGGCTGCTAAGAGAAGATCTCAGTTGGCACCAGGTGCTCGAAATGGCATTGGCTACAAAGCCATCGAGAAACTACTAACTCATGAGTACAAACTAGAGCAAGAACGATGGATGAAAGCTAGGATTGCTCATAGCAATCATCAAAAGTGGAAGAAATAACAAAGCACAAGCAATCTGAATGCCAGGTCTAGAAGGAATCTGAGAAGGAAAGTTAAGTTCGCTGAAAAGCAGGCTCAGCAACCTGACAGGTATTTGAAAGCACCACGAGGAGCACCAAGAAACGCATAAAGAAGGAAGATAGTTCTTAATAATAATGATATTAGTCATTTACATAGAATTCCTCCTTATGTTCCTATCAGACAAAAGAATGTCCCTAAGAAAT
Source organism: Plantago major (assembly GCA_026545765.1). Taxonomy (NCBI): domain Eukaryota; kingdom Viridiplantae; phylum Streptophyta; class Magnoliopsida; order Lamiales; family Plantaginaceae; genus Plantago; species Plantago major. The sequence goes on from CM048840.1 coordinate 46,581,589, forward strand.
TCATTCAAATGTGGATTCCTATTGGGAGATACTTTAGTCTAGATGGTTCCATTGTTGGAATGAGAACCTAACTCCATGTTTCCTGTTTTGTGCAGAACACTCTAAAGAAGAATCCAACGAAGCACTTTGACAATGGATGTGGGAAACACATGACAGGAGACAAAGCAAATCTGGTTAACTGAAGAGTGCGTGGTACAGGACCAGATATCAGGTTTGTTGGAGGGGAAGTGAAACCAACCGTAGGATTTGGAGATCTGATGTTGGGAGCCCTTATAATCACTGGAGTACTACATGTAGAGGGATTGAAATATAATCTTCTCAACATGAGTCAATTTGCTGACAAGGGGTTCTCAGTGAAGATCAAATCTAAATTCTGCAAATTGATTGACAACGAGTTAAAGCAGGTAGTCTTGGTTGCTAGGCAGAAAGGAAGTCTCTATGTTGCTGACTGGGTATCTGCCACAACTGAAGAATGCCTCATGGTGAGTCAATCTGGCTACACTGAGGAAAATTGTCTATGGCACAAAAGGATGAGTCACTTGAATTTCAAAACTCTGAATAAGCTAGCCAAGAAAGAATTGGTTGTTGGATTACCTAAGCTGGCATACAAAAAAGATGGTGTATGCTCAGCTTGCCAATTAGGGAAACAAGACAAAACATCTTTCAAGTCTAAAACTGGACATTCCAGTGTGAGGCCACTACAATGTTACATATGGATCTCTTTGAGTCCTCAGTAACTAGCTATGCAGGAAAGAAGTATGTTCTGGTTGTTGTAGATGACTACTCAAGATTTACTTGGGTTGTTTTTCTCAAACAGAAATCTGACGCAAGGGTCGAGATACCAAGCCTGCTGAATAAGCTTGAAGTCATGAAAAATGACAAGGTATATGTGATCAGAACAAGCCATGGTGCTGAGTTTGTAAACCAGTACATAAAAGTGTTTTGTACTTGCAAAGGTATACAACATCAACTATCTTCAGTAAGGACACCATAACAAAATGGTGTTACTGAAAGGAAGAATAGGACCCTAATAGAGGCAGCAAGAACAATGCTTGCTGACACTGAAATAAGTGAAATCTATTGGGTTGAAGCTGTAAATACAACGTGCTACACTCAGAATAGATGTTTGATCAACAAACACCATTACAAGACTCCCTATGAGTTATTGATTGGTAGACCCCCTAGTCAAACATTTAAGGGTGTTTGGTTACAGATGTTTTATTCTTAACAATGGTAAAGAATATCTAAGTACATTTCAACCAAAGGCAGATGAAGGAGTATTTCTTGGTTATTCAATGAATAGCAAAGCTTACAAAATCTATAACAAAAGGACACAAAAGATTGAATAATATGTCCATGTAGTATTCTATGAAGGAAACAAAAGTACCCTTGAATGAAGAACTCTTAGATAGGTTCAAAGAACTTATGATCAAAGATTCTGAACAAGAAACTCCACAAGGAAATAATTCTGTCATTCACATGGAGGATGAGTCTAACGAAGAAAGGCAACCATTGCCAAGTAACAACCAGATGACTCTAAGGCATGATGAAGAGTTTCCTATGAGAAATCCATAAATGGATCGAGTCACTGAGAATCTTCATTATGAAAAAGTCTCTGGGCAGGAGGTTGCTGAGAATCCTATGTCAGATACCCAAGACACTAAACAAGTGTCAGATAGTAAAATCTGTCAGAAGTCAACTATCTCTTGTGTTTTGAAAAACTTCCATTCTTGTGATAATTTTCAAACAACAATGGACGCTTAATTAATAAGCTCAGAAACCAGTTTGTCTCCTAGTTACAGGTTACTGAGAGTCGAAAGTGACTTAGATAGCTATTAGCCAAATAGCATTAATTGGGCACAATTACATGTCTTGATTGATATCATTGCTGAGAAATCAATCTCAACCATCGAAAAATGGCGCTTGTAATTCAATGGATACGATGCGCCCACTTTGCCCACTAGCGCAGTAACCAAGTAACTGGCCCCACTCACATTTAATGAAAAACCGCTTTTCACCCACGCTTGTGCAAATTGCGAGATACATAGATACATAATTCATTTGTATTTTGTGTACTTGTGTTGCTATATAAAGGAGATTTTGGCAAAGACAAACACTGTTTCGTAATTCCACATTTCACCTAGCACAAAAACTGTAAAAACCTTCATCTTTTATCTGCTAATCTTCTCTGAAAGTGTCTGAATTTCTGCTAAGTTTTTCTACAAAGAATCACTTAATCGAATTCGACCTTAATCTCTTTCGATCTTACTTCTCTGCACTACTTCTATTTAAAGAGATGGCACCAAAAAGAGCCAGATCTCAGAAATCCCAAGTCTCTACCTCTGGTACTGCTGAAAAGCAAGCACCGGAATTGTTTATCCTAAACAATCGACTTGCTGGAGATTTTAACCCAGACAATTGATCTTCAAATCAAAGAATGATTTGGGGAGGCGCTCTAGTTGACGAATACATGATGGGTGTTGCGGTAAACAAGACCGACATGAAGCAAATTCTTGACATGCTTGAAAAGGTATAAATCAAGCAATTTTGCTCGGCTATTCCCAGAGGTGGATCCCCTTTGGATGTCTTGGAAATTTACAACAATTCCAAGATTGTTTCAAGATTGGTTAATGGCACTGAAGAAGTGGCCATCAAAACCTCAGTCCAAGGAAAACCAATTTTCCTGGACTGTGTGGCTTTCTGTGGAATCTTTGGACTCCCTAACAAGGGAAATGACTTTGAAATAGACACCACTGATGAAGTCCTAGTTTAAGGAGTCAATTCACTTTACAGTGATGTATGTGACCTCACTGAACCTGGAGCTTTACCTAATTTTACTCTTACAAAAATCAGAAGAAGACATCTGGTTGAGCACTGGGATATGATGTCTCCACATATGTTTTACCTGTCTACAAGGAGGAACTGATTAGATAAGTATGGAGAGATGGATGATAATGCTCCTTCTCAACACTCAAGATGATAGGCTGGAAAACCCATTCAATTGGGGGTAAGTACGCCTTCATGAATTTGGTTGCAGCAGTTCAATGTTTTGAACCCACAATTGTCAATGATCTTGATGAACCAAATGACACTGTGAGTTTTGGTCTCAAGATTTGCTACTTGCTGGAGAAGCTTGGATTTACCCTCAGAGAGGAAGGTAAAATATCCAACAGCAACCTACTACGCATGTTTGAGTATACAAACTTGATGAAGAAAGCTACTGGGACTCAAAAGACCAAGAGAGGTTCCCGGAAAAGAAAGACAGAAGATATGTCTGAGGGGTCTGTTGCGACCAAGAAACTCAGATCTTCCAGAAGGAAGACAACTGGCAAGAAAGAGGAAACTTCCATTGTGGAGGTAGAATCTCAGACATCTCTGTCTAGTGCTGATGAGCACACCAAAGTCAATGCATCCTTAGCACTCAATGATGAAAGTGGTGAGAGACCACTGACACTCTCTGCTGAAGAAGTAGATGAGTTAAATTTTGACCCAATCTTGGAAAGGATTGAGGTTGCTGAGGAAGTCCTAGCTTCCAAGGTTGTTGTTGGTCCAGATAACGGCAAAGGAAAAGACGGGGGGGGGGGGGGGGTGAATAGACTTTTACAACTTTTGTCGATAAACACAATTTCTCAGATATCTGTGAATATATCTGATACTTAATTTTAGAGAGCGGAAGACTTTTCTGTGATAAGTGCACGTGCTCAGCAAGATATAATGTGTTTAAATACTTAGCAGGATAAAGAGAACGATAAGTAAATTTTTGAAAGTAAATAACACGTCTTTTATAGTGGTATCTGAAGGTGGCGTAATCCTTCAACTAATCCACTCCGGCCTTTCTCAAACCTGGAATCCACTAAGACAGATAATTGAGTTCACCTTACAAATATCTTCTCTTGATTCCTAAATACACTAGGTTCCCAACCAAGTGTTCCCACTGAGTTATTCCCCAGTTTCCAGCCAAGTACTTCCTATACTCAGAAACCTTTGAGCTGTTCCTTAGTTTCCGAAACTAAGTACTTCCTTTGCTCAGTAACCTTGGAGTTATTCCTTAGTTTTCCAAACTAAGTACTTCCTGTACTCCACGCCGTTTAAGGTGTTGGTTATGATGGTTTGTCAGGTGAGTAGTCTTACTAACTTTTCAGTTATTTAGGAATACTATATAGAACAAGAATCACTTAACACACTTCACAATGTGTGGTGATATGTTCTTTACTGACCCAAGTCTATGTTAAATGTTCTGGAGAATGAAACTCAGATACTTGATCTTTTGATTCAACTCCTTCACAGATTGCAATGTTTGTTAACGATTAGGACACTTAGAACTTTTTTGCTACTTAGAATTCAAGAGCTTAGTCGCAACTGTAATCTAAAGAGTAAGTAGGTTGAAGGCTTGTATGCTTGAATGAGTTCATTATGTGTGTAAGTTCAAGTTCTTGGTGTGTATTTCAAGCATTCTAAGTGTTGATATTTATAGTTGAAAATCATGCCGTTTGAATAGTATCCATTAGGCTTAATGAAATTCAAACTATTGATATCTGTAAATAGTACTGCAGAAGACGTTGTCTCTTTTCATAGATTTCCTCTTTTGTTCAGATGTCTCTGTTTGCGCATTTATTGCATTGTACTATTTTTGTCCTGTAGTGGCAACGGAACTATGCATGCTTTCTGAAGCATTGCATGTCCCTTTCCAGAGACCTTCACAACTCCAGATGCTTGTTGAAACATTGTTTCCCAGAAACAAAGTTTTGTCCAAGGTATCTGAGTGTAGTTATCTGTGGGCACTTTTCCTCGTTCAGAAACCTTGTGTTCTCAGATATCTTTTGTGAAACTTGTTTATTGAAAAACACTTGTTTCTTCAAGATATCTGGACATAGGTATCTAATGACCTTCGTCTTCAGCAATCTTGTGCAGTCTTCAAATCTTTAAATTTGTTGAACTCTCCTGCCGGATGCCTTCTTCTTGGTCTTCTTTAAAGATATAAAAATTACATTCAGAGACCTAACATCCTATACAAGATTTGCTAGACTAACATACTTAAGGATTTTCCTCTTTTACAGTGTTCAAGTGAACCAAGAGTACTAACCACCTTTCTGAGCTAAGATAAGTCATTAGGTTGCTGATCAAAATCTAAACAGATATTCCTAACAAATTTCTCCCTTTTGGATCAATCAACGATGACTATCTTTAAAACCTATTACAACTTGGAAGAGGGAACAATTCAACACTTAATCATTTCTTATGATCTTTTCAATTCATTTTAATTAAGTGCATAAATTAAACATCAACCAAATCACAAGGTGTGATATTTGCTGACAAGTTATCTTTTTATAGATTGATATCTGAGAGTAGGTTCATCAGATATGTTACAAAGAAAGTTCACAGATAACTTAAATAAAATACATTACTGCTCAGTCAGCAAGATACAAAACACTTAGTTGAATTAGAACAACAGGAGTAACCAAGCTCCAAGTAAACATTCTAATTTACTAGTCTTCAAAATCTTCAAGTCTTCAATCAGCAGATCTATGGATCAGTTAGCAAATTCCCTATCCCCAAACCTTTTTATATCATTTGAGTAGTCATAGAGCAAGGTCCTGACTATCATCTCAGTGTTTCTGGCAAATCCACAAACTTCCTTGTAGGTTTTGGTGGGATTCTTCTTGGCAAAGTGTTTGACCCAAAGATACTTTCCCCATTTCCACGCATGCTCAATTCTGATATCTAATAGCTTGAAGTATTCATATATGATCCTCTGATATCTGATGTCAGCCTTGTATTTATCTTCAGTCATGTGAAATGACTCATAGGGTTCCACAACAAGTCTTGCTCTTGTGCCTGTTCCAGTGATGTTGGGAATTCTGTGCACATCATCTGACTTTCCATAAGGACAATCATTAGAGAGGTCCTTCTTCATGGCTTATATTCTCTTGATTACTTCAAAATCCAACCAGGCTTTGATGTGGTTGGTGTTCATCAAGACTGGCTTGTCTTTTCTCCATGCCATGAGTTGTTTAGGGATTGGTTCTGGAAAATTTTCATTTACCAGTAAGTGCTTGAGTTCCAGAATCCAGTAGCCATTCTTCTGATTAATGCACCTGTAGACAGAGGAGTCATTGTTGGTCTTCACATACTCTATCTTGGCTTCTTCAGGCCTGAGTGGTAGTTGAAGTTTTCTTTGTTTAGCTCACAGCATGTTCCTCCTTTGTCTTGAATTCTCCCTTGGGGGATTGCTTAAAGAACCACCCCTGGATTGACTTGGTATTTCCAGAGGGTGTTTTAGCTGCTAAAGGCTTTGCAGTTATGGGCTCAGATAGGCTATCAACCCTTTTTCTTTTTCTGTGAAGAGGAGCTTCATCTTCATCAGTCTCTTCATCATCATCATCAAGATCAATTATTGTGGGAATTTTGCAGTCTTCTTCATTGCCCTGGGATTTGATTTGGCCTTCTTCTTCAGAAGAAGAAGACTCTTCAATCCCACTTACTTGTCTTCTCCTTGGAGCCTTGGTACCCCTTGGAGGTTTCTATGCCCTGGCCCTTGTTGTCATTCCATTTTCAGGAAGTTGCTGAGTAGTGACTACTACTTGTAAAGCAGCTTGACTTGAGGAGGGCTCATTGATTCTGAGTGGTGGTTGGGAAGATTTCTTCTTGTTTTCTCTTCCTTTCTGAGCACCAGAACCTTCCCCTTGTCTTAGATACTTTTCTCCCTTAGTCATTGTTGACTGACTAAGTATCACAAAGGATTCTGAGAGAGATTCAAAGTTTCCTTGTAGATAATTGTAAGCAGTAACCAACCTCTGAAGTTCAGCCTTGAGCTCCTGATTTTGTTTGATAAGTCATGTTTCCTTATCAGTGAGTTGTGCTAGTGGACCTTGAGTAGCATCTGCTTTTCCAGCAGCATAGCTAGCCTCATTGAGGGTTTTTCAGGAAGATTATTGTCATCATCCCTTACCATCCCTAGGTCTCTTTGAGCAATGACCAAGCTTGTTGTTCTCTGATTAACTCAGTGAACTTCTTCATTTCAGCAGGGACTAATGCAATTACTTCTTCATTTTGATGAGACAACTCCTTTCTTAGAGTTGCCAGAACCTGGGATCTGGCCATGTAATCATGGGAGTTGAGATTTGGTTTCTTACTGATGCTTTGAGGAGCTATCAGTTTTCTCTTTAAGTGTGAAACTCCCAAGTGAACATTTGCATGTTCTGCCAAGGTTCTGTCTTCTTTATCATCTGAGTCTTCATCCCAGTGATCTTCATCCTCTTGAGCATTTTCATCATTATTCTCTAGCCCAGCAACCATCTCAGAGATGGGCTTCTTTCCTTTCAGTGAGGAGGATGGTACTTCTTTTGGTGATGCAGCCTTAGCATCATGCTTGTCTTCAGATACTTGCTCAGTATCTAATTCTTCAGCAATTGCCTGAACAGCAAGCTGGAGTTCATTCATCTCAGCATAAGCTTCCATTTCCTTGAAGGTTTGATCTTCAATAGTTTGGAGCTTTGCTTTTGATTCATCAATCTTCTCTTCCAGTTGAAGATTTAGCTGTTGTTCTTCCTCCAACAACTGTTTGAGTTGAGCAACTCTGGCTTGTGCATTCGATATTTTCTGAGTGTTGTTCTCAGAGTGCTCAACTACTTATTCAGTAGAGTCATTTTTGTTGGGCAGATGGATGTGTAGACTTCTGAGGAGATGGAGGAGGGGAATTTTGTGAAGTCCTTTCAGTGTGCTTTTCAGCGACTGAGGTATTATTACCTTGTGCAATCCCTCCTGTCCCTGGTGCAGGGGCATCATCATCATCCTTTTTGTCATCATCATCCTTGTGATGGTCGGAAGGAGGTTCTTTAAAATTATTCTCATTTGTTTCCTCCTCATCTTCAGAAACCAGATTGATCACTTCAGGAAGTGTGATCAATTGCCCATTTACTTCCTCTTGTTCAGAGTGTATGCACTGTAGGGACTTGGGCAAGATTGGCTTGAATGCCATCTCCATTCTGGTTTGACCATCTGCCTTTTCAAAGGCTTCAATAAGCTTGTGTACTACTTCCTTTATGAAGTTCTTATTCATCAATGTGGCAAATGCATATTGCTCAGTTGGAAACATTGCATGCACATAATTCTCCAAGTCGAATGCTCTTGCTCTTCTGATAGGGTGATCAGTGACCCATGTGATCTCAAACAGATCAGAGCATCTGAGTCTCTGCCATTTCTTGAAACAGTTTAGATGCTTTGGCAGAGTATGAGCCTTGAAGAATGGAAGTAGGTCCTTGTTCAAATCTTCAGGGACCACTAAGGCACTGGCTTGAGCCTGAAAGAGAGAGTTTTGAGTTAGTTTCAAAACATTAGTAGATATCTGGGTTTTAGAGTAGTCAAGTATTTGTGTTACCTGTGCAACAGCAACAGGCTTAGAAGGTTGGACTAATGAGGTTCCAGGTGCCTCAGATATCTTGGTCTGAGGAGGAGACTTGGAAGTCTGATCCTCAGCATCCTCTCTTTCTTTTTGAACCTGAGAATAAAATATAACATAACACTTAGAAATTTATCAGGAGAGAAATACTTAGACAATTTGATATCTGAGATGTTAATTACCTCCACAGTAGGAGGCTCAGACACTTGTCTCTCAGAAACTTGTGCAATTTCTGGTATTCTCTCTGGTGATGAAGGCTTGGTGGCCTCATCAATTTCCATTGGTTGAGCGGATTGAGTGGGCAATTCCCCAGCAACTTCTACTTCTGTTTGAGCCTATGAGTAGAAAGTATTAAGTATTTAGAAAAATGACCAGAGTAACATTATGAAGAATATAGATATCTGAGATATATACCTTCTCAATAGAAGGCTCAGATACTTGTTCCTCAGACACTTTGTGAGTTTCTGGTTGATTCTCTGATGAGCTAGGCTTCTCAGCCTCATCATTCTTCTTCTCAGTTGGAGCCTATTAGAAACAAAGACTTAGTTAGTCAAGTGTATATAATAGATATCTGAAAAGTTAAATTTTAAGGAACTCTCTATAACCTGTAGCACAGGCTCAGATTCCTTAAGAGATGAGGCTGTGGTGGCCTCCTTCTCAGTCTCTGAGGCAAGCTTTCCAACTTCCTCTTGTTCTTGTGTTTCTAATTCAGCCTGTAACAAAGATATTTTATTAGATAACAAGATTAATAAACAAAAGATCTCACAAGTAATGAGTTAAACCATTCAGCTACCTGAGCAGTGTCAGGCTGATTGGTCTCTGGAATTTGTGACCCTTCTATGCTTTGGTCTTGTTGTTCCTTTTCAGCTTCTTTGTTTGAAGTTTCAGGTACTTCAGACCTTTCCTGAGTGTGCAACTCAGTTACCTCCCCTGGTTGATCATTCTGAGCAGATGTCTCAGTTTGATCCCTCACATTTAGTTGGGGAACCTGCTCATTTGCAGGATTTTCTTCAGCAATCAGAAGTGCTGGTATCTCATGCTGTAACTCAAGTATCATCTCAACAGCATCCACTATTGGCTGTTGTGATTGGTGTGGTGATTCTGATCTGGATGAAGAAGGTGATGCTGTATGGGGCCTATCCAGATCTTCTTGAGACAGATTTTTAAGTGTTGAGGCAATGGCAGTATCCTCCAACACTAAGTTGCCACTCATCAGAGCATCTTCAATATGCTTAAGTATTACTTGCTCTGATGGTGCGTTTTGTCCAGTGACCTTGGACAAGTTGCTTCTTCACCAACCTTTGAACTAGTTGCCTTCTCAGCAACCTCTACACTTGTTGCTCTTTCAGCAACCTTGGGGATTATGGCTTCCCCCTCATCTTCAGATTCCTTATCAAAATCTGGGACTGAATTATCAACAATCTCTGCTGCTTCTGCAGAGAGTGTTTGAAGTTTCTCACAGCTTTTATTAGCATTGATGAGTTCATTAGCAGAACTCAGCAGCATTGATGAGTTCATCAGCTGTGGTCTTAGCAGCATTGATGAGTTCATCTTCATTGATGAGTTCATCAGTAGTGGCGGCAGATATCTGAGAGTCGACATCCACAATGGGTATGCCTTCTGAGTTCATTAGCAGAACTCAGCAGCATTGATGAGTTCATCAGCTGTGGTCTTAGCAACATTGATGAGTTCATCTTCATTGATGAGTTCATCAGTAGTGGCGGCAGATATCTGAGAGTCGACATCCACAATGGGTATGCCTTCTGATTTGCCAGCAAACTTCTTTCGTGAAGTTCTGGGCTTTTTTGTCGCAACGGGACCCTCAGATACCTCATCAGTCTTTCGTTTCTTGGAACCTTTCTGAGATGCAGTAACCTTTTTCATCATGTTTGTATACTCATTTTTGTAGAATAGGTTACTATTGGCAATGTCTGCTGTCTCTCTGAGCTCAATGCCAAGATACTCCAGTAAGTAGCATATCTTCAATCCATAGCTTACTGTGGCTTTTGGCTCAGCAAGGCCCTTAACGATTTTAGGCTCAAAGCCTTGTATCTTCTTCACAAATTTCATGAAGGCGTACTTCCCCCTATTAAAAGGGTTTTCCAGTCTTTTGCTTTGTTGATTCAACAAGAACATCATCATCCAGCGTTCTTGGCTTATCTGGTCAGCTCCTCCTTGTAGACCATCAAAGCATCTGTGAAGGATACATGCTAACACATCCCAGTGGACCAACAGATGTCTGGTCCTTATGTCAGCAAGCTTAAAGTCTATGGGTGTGTCTGGCTTGTCAAGATCACACACATCATTGTAGAGATTTTTGACACCCTCAAGGAGATCTTCATCCTTGGTGTCAATTTCAAAATCCTTTCCAAGATTTTGAAATTCAAACAGCTCACAGAAAGCTGTTTCGTCCAACAGGATTTCCTGTTCTTGGACTTTAGTCTTGATAGACACTGTCTCAGTGCCTTCAGAGACTTTGTAAATAATTGTGGAGTTGTTGTAAAACTTTAGGAAATCCAGTGAAGAAACTCCGCTGGGAAAAGCAGATAGAAAGCCATTGATTTGTGCCTTTTCAAGCATATCAAGCACCAACTTCCTGTCAGCTTTGTTTTCAATTGCAGCAACGAGGTATTCCTCAATCATGGCACCACCCCAAATCATCCTGTGATTTGAAGTCCAATGATCAGGATTGAACTCTCCAATCAACCGATTGTTTGTTATAACCAACACTGGTGCTTGCTTTTCAGCAGTACCAGAGGTAGTAGCTTGGAATTTCTGTTTAGAAGCACATTTTGGAGCCATCTCTTTAAATAGTGAAAGTTTTTGAAAGTCGAAAAGAGATTAAGGGGTGAGTTTAGTGATTCTTTCCAGAATAATTAAGCGAAGAACAGAGATTTGCAAAAAACTTTGAAAGGTTTTTGCTATTTCTGTGTAAGTGTGAATGTTGGATTAGGCAAAAGTGATTTCTTTTGCCAAAATCCTATGTATATAGCATTTTACTTTTAACAGACATATACATACAAATTGATTTTTGTACATATGTACCTGTGCAAATGCAGATAGGCATGGGTAAAATTCGTTTTGCATTAAATGCTTAGTGGGCCACCTCTGTGTTTTTACAGTTCACTATTTTACTGAGAATTGATCTCGTCTGTTAAGATCAAACGCCTATTTCATCAAGGGTCACGATTGCTTCTTCAGCAATGATCACAATCAGTAATTGTAATTGTGCCCAATTAATGAAATTTGGCGTAAGGCTTTCTGAGACTAGAGGACAGTCTTTGGACTTATGTAGTCAGTTCAGAGACTGTGTGTAACTTTACATATAAATGGAAAGATACAAAACACTAGAGATGTAGTTGACTAAATATAGTTGTACCACATTTCTCTTTTGTGTTCCCCCCTCACTAGGTGATCTAGATATCTGAGTACCTGTCTCAGAAATCTTCAAATAGCCATTTTACCCTTTAACCTTTGATATCTGAGTACCCGTCTCAGATATCTTTTTGCAATGTGTTTCACCTTTTGTCTTTGATATTCTGGATTCCTGTTCCAGATATCTTATCTCTTATTTTCCCTTCTCAATCATGCTGAGTTCTTGTCTTACTCACACTTTTAGCTCCTTTTAGTATATGAGTTCCCATCTCAGATACCTTTTTGCCTTGAATATCTGGATGCCTGTTCCAGTTTTCTTTCTCCTTTCTGAGTTTCCGTCTCAGAGATTGGAACTTTTCTGTTCCTTTGGTAGCTCCATTAACCCAAGACTATGTCTCAAGGTTAAGAACCTGCTTTCTTGCAAAGGCTTTGTAAAGATATCTGCAAGTTGGTCTTCAGTACCAATTTTGAGTATCTCTATATTACCTTTTTCAACATGATCTCTAATTAAATGGTGTCTAACATCAATGTGCTTTGTTCTTGCATGAAACTTAGGATTCTGAGTTATGGCAATAGCACTTGTGTTGTCACAGAAAATCGGAGTTTTCTCTTCATTGATCTCATAGTCTCTGAGTTGTTGTTGTATCCACAATATCTGTGAAGCACAACACCCAGCAGCAATATATTCAGCCTATGTGGTAGATGTGGCAATTGAGTTTTGTTTCTTGCTGAACCATGATATTAATCTGGCACAAGGAAATTGACAAGTTCATGATGTGCTTTTTCTATCAAGCAATGATCTAACATAGCCAGCATTAGAATAGCCAACTAAACTCAATCCACTGTCTTTTGGATACGACAATCCAACTTCTACAGTACCCTTTACACACCTTAATATTTGTCTGAAATCTAGCACACACTCCAACTGCATTTTGAATATCAGGTCTACTTGCAGTGAGGTACAGTAGAGACCCAATCAATTTCTATACTTGTGTTCTTCAACACTATTGTCAGATTCAGTATAGGTCATTTTGGTTCCAATGCTCATAGGTATCTTAGCATTCTTTTCAGAAGGCTTTAGATTAAACTTGTTGAGCATATCTTTTGCATACTTTGTTTGACTAATGAATATTCCATCATTAAGTTGCTTGACTTGCAATCCTAGGAAGTAGTTTAATTCTCCCATCATGCTCATCTCAAATTTACTTTTCATGAGCTCAGCAAAGTCTTCACAAAGTTGTTTGTCTTTAGATCCAAATATAATGTCATCAACATATAATTGAACTAAAAGTAGTTTCCCTTCATGGTTCAAAGTAAATAGTGTTTTATCAACATCTCCTTTCTTGAAGCCACTTTACAGCAAGTATTTGGCTAAAGTATCATACCATGCTCTTGGAGCCTGTTTCAATCCATACAGAGCTTTCTGAAGCTTATAAACCATTCTAATTTCTGTGGAAACTTCAAAGCCTGGTGGTTGTTCAACATAGTCTTCCTCAGCAAGTTCACCGTTTAGAAATGCACTTTTGACATCCATTTGATAAACTTTAAAGTCTTTAAGAGCTGCAAAGGCTAGAAATAGTAAAATTGCATCCAATCTTGCAACTAGAGCATATGACTCATCAAAATCTAGTCCTTCAGTCTGGGTGAATCCTTTGGCAACCAACCTTGCTTTGTTTCTGGTTATTTCACCAGACTCATTCATTTTGTTTCTGAAAACCCACTTGGTTCCAATTACAGATATTCCATCAACAAATGGAACTAATTTCCAGACTTTGTTTCTCTCAAATTGATCCAACTCTTCTTGCATTGCAGAGATCCAATCTTGATCCTTCAATGCTTCTTCTATAGTTTTAGGTTCAATGTTTGAGATGAAACATCCATAAAGAGAGTCAGCAATTGCTCTCCTAGTTCTAACTCCTTGGTCTAAAGGACCAATCACATCCTTGGCAGGATGATTTCTTATCCATTTCATAATGGGTTTTGAACTAGTAGGATCAATATCATTTTGATCTGAATGTGAATCAATATGATCTTGACAGGATACTTGTGCAGTATCTGAGATACCTGGCACACGGGAAATGCCATAGATATCTGACACTTTTTCAGTGTTAGAGATATCTGGGATTGGATTTTCAGCAATCTCATTCTCATAAACCTCTTCATGATGAAGGTTCTCAGTAACCTGTTCCATTTCGGGAATTCTCATAGAAATTCTTCATCATGTCTTAGAGTCATCTGGTTGTTACTAAGCAATGGTTGCTTTTCATCCTCAGAGTCATCCTCTAAGTGAATGACAAAGTTGTTTCCTTTTGAGGATTCTTCTTCAGAATCTTTAATCATTAGTTCTTTGAACCTATCTGAGAGTTCTTCATTCAAGGGTACTTTCTTGTTTCCTTCGTAGAAAACTACATGAACAGATTCTTCAATCTTTTGCGTTCTTTTGTTGTAGATTCTGTAGGCTTTGCTATTCACAGAATAACCAAGAAATACTCCTTCATCTACTTTTGGTTGAAATGTTCTCAAGTATTCCTTTCCATTGTTAAGAACAAAACATCTGCAACCAAACACCCTTAGATGTTTGATACTAGGGGGTCTACCAATCAAATGTTCATAAGGAGTTTTGTCATAGTGTTTGTTAATCAAACATCTATTTTGAGTGTAGCAGGCTGTGTTAACAGCTTCAACCCAATAGATTTCACTTATTTCAGTGTCAGCAAGCATTGTTCTTGCTGCTTCTTTTAGGGTTCTATTCTTCCTTTCAGAGATTGTAACAGCTCCAAGCTTCAGATTGCCAAAACCTATGGTTGGATTTTCATCTCCTCCAGCAAATCTAATAATTGGTCCTTTATCGCATTTTCTGTAGTTAATCAGATTTGCTTTATATCCTATCATGTGCTTCCCACATCCACTATCAAAATGCCACTTCGGGTTCTTCCTCAGAGTGTTCTGCACAAAATAGGAAACATGGAGTTAGGCTCTCATTCCAACAATGGAACCTTCTGGACTAAAGAATCTCCCTGTAGGAATCCATTTCTGAATGAACTTCCTTGGGGCATTCTTTTGTCTTGTTGGAACATAAGGAGGAATTTTAGGTAAATAATTAGTGTCATTATCATTTAAAGATATTTTCCTTCTTGGTGTGTTCCTTGGTGCTCCTCGTGGTGCTTTCAGATACATCGGTTGTGTCGATCGTCGAAAGACGGGGTGAATAGTCTTTTACAACTTTTGTCGATAAACACAATTTCTCAGATATCTGTGAAGATATCTGACACTTAATTTCAGAGAGCGGAAGACTTTTCTGTGATAAGTGCACGTGCTCAGCAAGATATAATGTGTTTAAATACTTAGCAGGATAAAGAGAACAATAATTAAATAGTAAATAACACGTCTTTTATAGTGGTATCTGAAGGTGGCGTAATCCTTCAACTAATCCACTTCGGCCTTTCTCAGACCTGGAATCCACTAAGACAGATAATTCAGTTCACCTTACAAATATCGTCTCTCGATTCCTAAATACACTAGGTTACCAACCAAGTGTTCCCCCTGAGTTATTCCCCGGCTTCCAGCCAAGTACTTCCTATACTCAGAAACCTTTGAGTTGTTCCTTAGTTTCCCAAACTAAGTACTTCCTATGCTCAGTAACCTTGGAGTTAGTCCTTAGTTTTCCAAACTAATTACTTCCTGTACTCCACGCCGGTTAAGGTGTTGGTTATGATGGTTTGTCAGGTGAGTAGTCTTACTAACTTTACAGTTATTTAGGAATACTCTATAGAACAAGAATCACTTAACACACTTCACAATGTGTGGTGATATGTTCTTTACTGACTCAAGTCTATGTTAAATGTTCTAGAGAATGAAACTCAGATACTTGATCTTTTGATTCAACTCCTTCACAGATAGCAATTCTTGTTAAGGATCAGGACACTTAGAACTTTCGTGCTACTTAGAATTAAAGAGCTTAGTCGCATCTGTAAGCTAAAGAGTAAGTAGGTTGAAGGCTTGTATGCTTGAATGAGTTCGTTTTGTGTGTAAGTTCAAGTTCTTTGTGTGTATTTCAAGCATTCTAAGTGTTGATATTAATAGTTGAAAATTATGTCGTTTGAATAGTATCCGTTAGACTTAATGAAATTCAAACTATTGAGATCTGTAAATAGTACTGCAGAAGATGTTGTCTCTTTTCAGAGATTTCCTCTTTTGTTCCGATGTCTCTGTCTGCGCATTTATTGCATTGTACTATTTTTGTCCTGTAGTGCTAACGGAACTATGCACGCTTTCTGAAGCATTGCATGTCCCTTTCCAAAGACCTTCACATCTCCAGATACTTGTTGAAACATTGTTTCCTAGAAACAAAGTTTTGTCCAAGGTATCTGAGTGTAGGTATCTGTAGGCACTTTTCCTCGTTCAAAAATCTTGTGTTCTCAGATATCTTTTGTGAAACCTGTGTATTGAAAAACACTTGTTTCTTCCAGATATCTGGACATAGGTATCTGATGACCTTCGTCTTCAGCAATCTTGTGCAATCTTTAGATCTTTAAATTTGTTGAACTCTCCTGCCGGATGCCTTCTTCTTGGTCTTCTTCAAAGATATAAAAATTACATTCAGAGACCTAACATCTTATACAAGATTTGCTAGACTAACATACTTAAGGATTTTCCTCTTTTACAGTGTTCAAGTGAACCAAGAGTACTAATTTCTACAAAAGATATAATGATTTACCAGCAAACTTTACTGCTGAAGAAATTTCTACAAAAGAGCAGGTTCCCCAACTCTCATCTGAGAGGGATCACCCTGATGTTGTGACTCAGGAAGCTTAACCAGGGAAGGCAACTGAGACTAATTCTCAGAAAAGGCATGAATTGCCAGAAACTTCAAACAAAGTTGAGATCACTAAGCAACAAGAGCAAGGCATGGAACTCAGACAAGTTCCAGATACCAATCAGCCTGACATTGATCAGGTTACTGAGTGGTTTAAATCTCTACTTGTTAAAATTTCTATGCTTTATGTGTTTTGTTATTAATGTGATTAATCTTTGTTACAGGCTGATATAGAAATTAAGGAAGGAGAGGAAGCTGAGGAGAAGAAGCTGGAAAGCTTCTCTTACAATCTGAGAAGGAGGATTCTGTACCCTCCATCAATAAGGAATCTGAGCC
This sequence comes from Plantago major, assembly GCA_026545765.1. Lineage (NCBI taxonomy): Eukaryota > Viridiplantae > Streptophyta > Magnoliopsida > Lamiales > Plantaginaceae > Plantago > Plantago major. The sequence continues at coordinate 46,598,514 of CM048840.1, forward strand.
TGTCACATAGGTAGCTGAAGACCTTTATGAATTTTCTCAAACATCTCCCTCCAATGAGCTTTCTAACCCTTTCTTGTGTGTCTTAAAGGCTCTAACTGAGAAGAAAGATGATGTGGCTAAAAAGTCAAATACATCAGAGGATATACTAGAAACCTCAAAGGTTTCTACGGCACACATATTTGAGCCTCCTGTCAAAGAGGTAGACATCTCAGATACCCTAGTGTGTGAAATCCTGCTAAATCTTTCTAAGTGTTCTAACACTTTTTATTCTCAAGTTCAGACAAAAATGGAAATTGAAGAGGATCAGACGCCCAAGTCTCCTCCACCAACCAAGATATCTGAGGGTCCTTCCACCTCACTAATTTAGCCATCTGAGCCTGTTGTTGAGACCTAGGTAACTCAGAAACTTGCTACTTTAGTTACTCAGATATCTCCACATGTTTTGACACTTAATCAAAACTCCATTTTCTTTCAGGCTCCTTCTAGTTCCATAAGGGTTCCTACTACTGATGAGGATCTCCTACAATTCTTCCAGGATTATACTGTGCCCAGACACCTTAGCTTCTTCAGACAATAGCGGAAAATAAGGAGCTCTCACATAGATGAGATCATCAGAATCCTTGATGATTCAACTAGAAGGGCATATGCACTTGATATGGAGAACCATGTGCACAACATGTTCCCTTATGAACAATATTCCTTTTCCCAGCTAATGGAAAAGAGGTTCAGAAAGGAAGTGGCGCGCAAGCTTATTCAAGATTTTGAGCAAGAAGATAGCCAGACCAGACTGGAGATGGCTCTAAAGCCAGTACTTCCACAAACTCTGCAGATTGCTACATCTGAGCAAGAAGAAGAAGACAGTGGTCATTTGATCACTCTTCCAAAGGTTACTTACCTGGTATCTGAAGATGAAGAAGATGATGAGACTGGTGAGAATGATGCTGAAAAACCAAAGTCTCCATCTCCATCTGCTCACGGGAAGGATGATGATCTCAAGGATGATGATGACAGTCCTGCACCAGGAACAGGAGGGATTACTAGAACATTAATTGCCTCAGCTGTTGAGAAGCAACCTGAGAAGAAAAATCACAAATCCCCTTCTCCATCCCCTTCAAGATCATCAAGCCAACATACCCAACAGCTAGACTCTACTGAAATAGTAGAAGAGCTCTCTGAAGATACTCCACAGAAGATAAAGGAAGCTGAGTACAGAGTAGCTCAACTCAGAGCTCTGTTGGAAGAAAAAGAACGCTTGCACCTTGAGTTGGAAACTAAGGTTGCTGAAATGGAAGCCAATCTGAAAAAGATTGAAGAGTTAACTCGCAAGGCAGAAGAGGCCCTTGCTGAGCAAAAGGAAATCCAGCTTGCTGCAAAAGCATTTGCTGAGGAACTGGATGCTGAAGAAACTCCAGAGGAAGAAGCTGGAAAAGATGTGCCCTCATCAAGTAAAGAAAAGGTTGTTGACTTAGATGACTGTAGTAATGGAGAAGAAGAAGACAAGGCAGCTTCCCCTCAGAAATATAATGACAATAGTCATCCTCAGACTATTGCGAAGAAGACTTTGGGTCCCCTTGTGCTCATCCAGGTTCCTAAAGAAGAAGTTGAGGTCTATGAAAGAAGATCTCAGATAATGCAAGACCAGTTCAAGGAGCTTGAAGATCAAAACAAGGAGTTGATTGCATCAGTTCCTCCTGCATACCAGAAACTTGCTGAATTGATAGCCAGGAGAATTTCAAGCATAGCTATGGAACATCAGGATCTAGCTTTGCTAAGGAAATCAAATGAACAACTCATGCAATTTGATGACTTTCACTCTACACTAGCCATGACCACTATAAGCCAAGTGGTTACTGAGGTTGCAAAGCTCACAGGTGCGGAAAATGGCTTTGCTCAGCAGAATATAGCACTTAAAGCAGAATTGCAAGAATTATCCAAAGCCTACAATAGATTACAAGGGAATTTTGAATCTCTTTCAGAATTTTTTGTCAAGATGGTGGATGATTTTGATCAGTCTCCTATGACTAAGGTGGAAAGTTCTAGAAAAGTCACTAAGGGGAAAGGCAAATAAAAGATGCTATCTGAAGCCCAACTCCAACATGAAACCCCTAATCAACTACAACTGGCTCCTGTCACTGGAAAAAGGTCTCAGAAACCTCCTAGAGCTGCCAAGAGCTCAAGAAGGAGAAGATATAGAGACTATGCAGATTGAAGAAGAGCCCTCTGAAAAAAGAGGAGAAAAGGCAACAATGATGGATGCAAAGGCTTAGTGCAATCTCATCAAGAAGATTATGATGATGAGGAAGATACTGCAACCCTCATTCAAAGAAGAAGTGTGAGAATCCATCTGAGCCTACTAAAACTGCAGTACCTATCCAGCAAGGTACATCTAATGACTAGCTCTCAAGAAGAAAAGTTAAAGAAGCTGAGAGACAGAGGAAGATGAAGGAAAGGATTGAAGAATTCAGAGGAATTGATACTCTTAGCCCTGAGGAAGCTAGGATTAAGTAGCTGATCTAAACTCTGAAATCTACAAGTGCAAGAATGGTTATTGGATAATGTTTGCAAGAGACCTGCTATTTAACACAAATGGTTTCCCAGTACCAGTCTACCTTCAAATGTTGGCCTGGAGAAAGAACAAGGAAGTTCTTATATCAGAGGATAGGTTGAAGGATGCACTTGATTTTGAAATCCTTGTCAGACAGGTAGCAATGAGGAAAGATCTATCTCACACTTGCCCCTACCATAAACCTGATGATGTACACAGAATGGAAAATGTACTTGGCACTAAAATAAAACCAAGACTAGCTGTACCATTTTATGAGTCCTTCTATCTCACTGAAGATGATTACAAGCTAGATCTGAAGCATCTGAGGACAATTTACGACAAATTCAAACTGTCTCCTATTCAGATTGAGCATGCTTGGTTATGGGCAAGACACCACTGTGTTGAACAAACTTGCAAAAGAAGATCCACCAAATCTTACAGGAATAATGTTGAGTTCTCAAGAAAAGTTGAATTGATCGTGAGAACCTATCTTTTACTACTCAAATGACATTATCAGATATGGTGACTATATTTACCCAGATGATAGAAGCTGACAAGATGAAGACTTGAAGACCAACTAATAGGATGCTCACTTGGAACTTGGAACTTCCTGGTGTCCTATTTAGTTGTGTAATTTTTTAATTTTTGTTGATTGTAATTTATTACTTATCTTGTAAAAGTTATCTGTGCTATCACTTGTATTCTATCTGATGAACCTACTCTCAGATACCTATTCTAATGAAAAGATAACTTGTGAGCAAAGATCACACCTTGTGATTTCGTTGATGTTTACTTTCTGCACTTAAATAAAAGAAATGAAAGATCATAAGAAATGTTTAAGTGTTGGATTGTTTCCTCATCCAGTTCATGTTAGGTTTTAAAAGATAGTCATAAGTGACTGATCAAAAAGGGGGAAATTTGTTAGGAATATCTGTTTAGATTTTGATCTGTAAACCATAATGACTTATCTTAGCTCAGAAAGGTATCTAGTACTCTTAGTTCACTTGAAAATTGTCAAAGAGGAAACTTACTGAGTATGTTAGTCTAGCAAATCTTGTATAGGATGTTAGGTCTCTGAATGTAATTTTTATATCTTTAAAGAAGACCAAGAAGGAAGCATTCAGCAGAAGAACTCTTTTATTGAAGATCAGAAGACTGCACAAGATTGCTGAACACTAAGGAAAATTGTGTCCTCAGATACCTTGATTCAGATACCTTGGCAAAACTAAGTGTCTGAGACACAAACGTTTCAATAGGTTTCTAATGCACTAAAGGTCACTGAGAATAGACTTGCAAAGCCTCAGAAATCTTGAATTGTTCCGTTGACACTACAGGACAAAAGTTGGTACAGTGCATTAATTACGCAGACAGAGATGTCTGAGCAAAAGAGGAAATCTCTGAAAAGAGACCAAGCTCACTGCCGTACTAACTTCAGATATCATTAGTTTGAATTTCATTGTGCCTAACGGATACTAATTCAAACAGCCTGATTTTCAACTATAAATATCACCACTTAGAATGCTTGAAGATACACTTGAACACCTGAACTACATACATTACACTCAAGCATACAAGCCTTCTCCCTACTTACTCTCTAGCTTTCTGTTGTGACTTAAACTCTTGAATTCTAAGTAGCACGAAAGTTCTAAATGTCCTGATCCTTAACAAGACTTGCATATTATGAAGGAGTTGAATCCGGAAGATACAGTTGCGACTAATATCTGAGATTCATTCTCTTGAACTTACTCAAGACTTGGGTTAGTAAAGAACAAGTTACCATACATTGAAAAGTGTATTAAGTAATCTTGATTCTACAGAGCACTCCTACATAACTGTAGATGTTATTAAGAGCCTGCTCACCTGGCAAACTACCATAACCAAGACACCAACAGGCGTTGAGCATAGGAAGTACTTAGTTTGGGAAACTAAGGAATAGCTCAAAGGTTACTGAGTAGAGGAAGTACTTGGTTGAGAAAACCAGGGAATAATTCAGGGGGAACACTTGGTTGGGAACCTAGTGTAAAAGGAATCAGGAGATAGGATTTTGTAAATAGAACTCATCATCTTATCTTAGTGGATTCAAGTCCTGAGAAAGGGCGAGTGGATTAGTTGAGGGATTACGCCACCCTCAGATACCACTATAAAAGCTTTGAGTTATTTAATTTCTACACTTATTTGTATTACTTTATACTTGCTGAGTACTTAGACACATTATAGCTTGCTGAGCACGTGCACTTATTTGAAAACACTTCCGCTCTAAGACTAAGTATCAGATACCTTCACAAGTATATGAGAAACTGTTTTATCGTCAAAAGATTGAAAAGACTATTCACCCCCTCCCCCTAGTCTTTTACTTTGTCGTTATCTGGACCAACAAGGATCATTTAGGTAACCTTCATTTTTCAAAAATGTGCTCAAGCGATTAAACCACATTCGCCCCAATTGTTTTAATCCATATAAGGATTGATTCAATTTAATTGAATAACTGTCTCGGGGTTGTGTTGCGAGCACTTTGAATCCTTTGGGGATTTTCATGTATATATCATTATCCAGTGATCCATATAAATCGGTTGTAACAACGTCCATAAGACGCATTTCAATTTTCTCATGTGTAGCCAGACTCATTAGATAACGAAATGTAATCGCAAGCATCACAGGAGAATACGTCTCTTCATAATCAATTCCAGGTCTTTGAGTAAAACCTTGTGCGACAAGTCTTGCTTTATATCTTAGCAACTTCATTTTTCTCATTTCTTTTCGCACAAGTACCCATTTGTATCCAATGGATTTTACACCATTTGGTGTACGAACTACAGGTCCGAAAACTTCACGTTTTCCAAGAGAGTTCAATTCTGCAGTAATTGCCTCTTTCCATTTTGGACAATTCTCTCTATGACTACATTCTTTTATAGAAGTAGGTTCAAGATCCTCATTTTGTTCCACAATATCGCGCGCGACATTATATGAAAATATTTCATCGACGTCGATATTATTTCGGTTCCATGTCTTTCCATTCACGACATAATTTATCGAGATCTCTTCATTTTTAACAATTTCAGGTACCTGAATCTCTTTTATATTGTCGTGTGACTCGTCTGGAGTCATATTAATCTCTTCTGGAGATTTATCTTCCTCTACCGGACCATTAGTCATGCTAGCTCCTTTTCTTTTCCGAGGATTTTTATCTTTTGAACCGACTGGTCTTCCACGCTTCATGCGTGCCTTAAACTCATTAGCATTTGTGATTTGTCCTTCTGGGACTTGAATTCTGATTGGAGCATTTGCAGCTGGAATATAAGATTTGGTAACCCTTTTTGGATCTGCGAATGCGTCTGGCAATTGATTCGCTAGATTTTGTAAATGAATTATCTTTTGAACTTCTTATTCACATTAAATTTTTCGAGTATCAAAACTAGATAATGATAATTCATTCCAGGATATATTGCTTTCCAACTTTTCCAACTGCTTATTCTCTCCCCCCATCGTTGGAAAATTTGATTCATCAAAATGGCAATCAGCAAACCTTGCTGTAAATAAATATCTAGTAGATGGTTCCAAATACTTGATTATTGAAGGAGATTCATATCCAACATATATCCCCAGTCTTCTTTGGGGTCCCATCTTTGTGCATTGTGGTGGTGCAATTGGCACGTAAACCGCACATCCAAAAATTTTAAGATGGGATATGTTAGGTTGATAACAATATATGTTGGTCCAGATAACGGCAAAGTAAAAGACTAGAGGGGGGGTGAATAGTCTTTTAAAACTTTTGTCGATAAACACAGTTTCTCAGAAACCTGGGGGTTTCTGATACTTAAATTCAGAGCGCAGAAGACTTTAAGATAGGTAAGTGCAGAAACAATAAGTATGTGTGTGTGCTTTGCTGAAATGTAAATACAGAAAGGTAAATGACACAGCAAGTATAGTGGTATCTGGAGGTGGCGTAATGCTCCAACTAATCCACTTCGGTCTTTCTGAGACCTAGAATTCACTAGAACAGATAATTGAGTTCACCTTACAATAATCCTATTCTAAGATTCCTAAACAAATGGTTCCGAACCAAATGTTCCCCCTGAGTTATTCCCCAGCTCCTAGAGCTAAGTACTTCCTCTACTAAGATAACCTTAGAGTTATTCCTTGATTTCCCAAATCAAGTACTTCCTCTACTCCACGCCTTGATGGTCTTGGTTATAAGGTTTGTCAGAGAGGCTTCTCATATAACTTTTCAGTTATGTTTTCAGAGAGCCTAATAGAACAAGACTACTTAATACACTTGTTCAGTGGATGGCAGTCTGCTCTTTACTGACCCAAGTAATTGATGTCCGTTCTGGAGAATGAGCTTCAGAAAGGGTATCTGATAGTTCAACTCTTTCACGAATAACAATCTCTTGTTAAAGTTCAGGACAACTTAGAACTGCTAGTGATTCTTCGAGCAACAGAAAGCTTTCAAAAAGGGTAGTAGAGTGCTTGAGAGAATACTTTGCTTGATGGTAAGTTTGCAATATAGAGCGTTCTAAGGTGTATTTCTCAGCATCTAAGTGTGTGATATATATAGATGAATTTGAGAGTTGTTGGAATGATATCCGTTAGACACAATTCAAATTCAGTCCATACTTATCTTGAAATGAGTACTCAGAAGTCCTTGTCTCATGTCTCAGAGAGGACTGTGCTTCAGCGGCTTTTCTGCCGATGAATTTAATGCACTTGTACTATTTCTTGTCCTGTGGTCTTCAACGGATACATGAGCCTTTCTGATGGCTTGCATGCTCCATACTCATGATGTCATATGTCCAGAATCATATTTCAAAAGTAAGTAAATACACTTAAGAAAGGATTAAGGACATAGTCTTTCTGAGTTAGACTAAACCTTGATGTCTTCATAAATCTTGTGAAATCTTCAGTCTTCTAATCTTCGGAAAAGCTCCATTGCCAGGATTGATCTTCATGGTCTTCTGGAAATAAAAATTACACTCAGAGACCTATAATCCTAATACAAGATTTACTAGACTAATCATACTCAGTGATTTCCTCTTTTAAAATGTTCAAGTGAACCAAGAGTACTTAATCACCTTTCTGGCTAAGATAAGAACATGTGATGAGTGATCAAAATACTAATAGATATTCCTAACCAATTTTCCCCTTTTTGATCAGTCATCCATGACTATCTTTTAAGTCCTATTACAAATTTGTAATCCTGGAAGAGAAAACAATCCACCACTTAATCATTTCAAATGATATTCAATTTTAGTTGAATTAAGTGCAGAAAGTAAACATCAACCAAATCACAAGAAGTGATCTTTGCTGATAAGTTGTCATCTATTAGAATGTATCTGAGAGTATGATCTTCAGATAGGTACAGTTTACAGAATAAGATGCAACTTTACAGATAAAGAAATTCAGAAACAATCAGCAAGATTACAAAAGGTAACAAAACATACTAAGTAAATTAGAACAAAGGAGAATCCAAGCTCCAAGAGAGTATTCTAGTGTTACTAGTCTTCAAGTCTTCAGAAATGCAACTTAGGTTCAGATACCTCAAGTTCTTCAGCACCCTTTCTGGATCAGTTGACATGATCATCCACTTTTCCGCATTCTTGGACATAGTCATAAAGAATCCTTCTGACATAGAGCTCTGTCTTTCTGGATAAGTCACATATTTCACGGTAACTCTTGCCAAGCTTGTGATTCTTCTACATAAAGTGTTTGACCCAGAAGTACTTTCCCTAGACCCAGGAGTGGTCTATATGCAGGTGAGATAGGTTGAAATACTTGTATATTTATTCCAGATAGTGTATATCATCTAGGTATTCATCCAATGTCATATAGAATGACTCATAGGTTGGAACACCTAGTTTGTTCTGCCTGCTGTAGCTACCATCCGGTTTTCTTGCCTTGTGTACATCATCAGGCTTTTGGTAAGGACAGGCAAAAGAAAGATCCATCTTTCTGGCTTCATTCCTCTTTTCTACTTCAAAGTTTAGCCAGGCATGAAGGTGCTCAGGTTTTAGCAATTCTGGCTTGCCTTCTCTCCATTTCAGGATCTGGTTGAGGATGGGAGTTGGAAACTTATCATTGACAAGTAGATGTTGTAGTTCCGGAATCCAATACCCTCTCTTGTTCAGAATGCACCTATATGAAGACTCTTCATTACTAGTATTCACATACTCAATGTGGGCATTAGTTGGCCTTTCTTGATGAGTTTCTCGTTTACTCTGCCAAACTGGGAATCCCTTCTTGCCTTTCTGTTAGGTGGCCTTCTGTCAGGAGATCCTCTAACCCTTTCTTCCTGCCTTGGGGCTGTGCTGGTGGATGTTCCTTGTATTGACTTGGTATTTCCGATGAGTTCGCTTCCAAAGGCCTTCTTTGCCGGAGGAGGTTGTGAGGTGCTTGCTTGCCTTCTTATCTTGTGGATTGGATGCTCATCTGTATCAGATTCATCCTCATCATCATTGTGGTTCCAGTTGTGAGGCTTGCAGCTTTCTTGACCTCTTACCTCTCCTTTTTCTTGGTCTTCTCCTTCTTCAGGATTATTCTGGTTGTTCCCATCTGAGATCCTAAGGGACTTGGTTCCCCTAGTAACCATACTTCTCAGCCTTCTGGCTGGTTGATCTGGAACAACTTCTTCGGCAGGGGCATCTTCAGTGTCCTTGATGACTAGTTGACTTGAGGAGGGAGGAATTGATTGTTTTCTTTTTCTTCCTCTGCCTTTCTGAGGCATCTCTTCTTCCACCTTAGTCATGAATGACTGACTCATGATAGCATAAGCTTCTGAGAGTGATTCAAAGTTTTTCTGGAGGTTGTTGTGCACCCTGACCAGTTCTTGGATATCTTTCTTCAAGTCCTTGTTTTGCCTAACCAATTCTTGCTCTTTTCTATTGAGCTCTTCAAGAGGCCTTAGAATAGCATCTGCTTGTTGAGTAGCATGGATGGCTTCTATTAGTGCTAGGTTGGCATTGTTGCAGTCATCTTCCCTGATCAAAGCTAGATCTCCTAGAGAGAGGGCTATGCTGGTTGCTCTATTTAGCAATGCGGCAGCCAAATCTTTCATCTCTTCTGGGACTGACTGTAGGACTTGAGTGTCTTGAGCAACAAGTCTGTCTCTTAGTTCCAAGAAAACACTTGTTCTAGACCTGTGCTCATCACTTCTTGATGCACCTGGAGCATAAAATAGTTGAGGAACCAGAAGGGCTAACTTTTCCTTAGTGATAAGTCTCTCATCTTCTTCTGGGGTGATCAAGTTTCGGTTTTCTTCAGCATCACTGTCATAATCCTTTTCTTGGATTGTTTGCAGATTGGCAATCTTCTTCTGTTTTCCATCAAGTGTGCTGGCCTTCTGAGAAGATGTAGAAGGTCTTTCTGATGCAGCCTCAGCATCTTGTGCTTCTTCATCAACGATGCATACGGCATCAATTTCATTGCGTAATCGATCTTTCTTTCCAAACTTCTTTGCTCATCCAGAAGGGCCCAATTCTTTGGCATTAGCTTCTCTGAGCTTTTGAATCTTGGCTTCCTTCTCATCAACTTGTGCTTGGCACTCTAAGTTGATTCTCTTCTCTTCTTCTAACTTCTGTCTGAGTTGTTCAATCCTGAACTCAACGGCTGAGATTTCTTCAATTATGTCTTGTTGATCGCTCTGTTGGGTATTCTGATGAGACTTTGGGGGTGATGATGATGAGGCTCTCTGAGCATTTGAAGGAGTAGCCTTTTCTCCACTTCCTTTGCTAGCTTTCTAAATCCCGCCTTGTCCAGGTTGGGGATCATCATCATCATCATCATCATCATCATCATCATCCTTTTTCTTGTTTTCTTGACTTGGACGCTCAGAAGAGGGTTCTTGGTAATCGTTCTCGTCCATCTCCTCTTCATCTTCTGAAACCAGGTTGATCACATTTGGGAATGTAATCATCCTCCCATTAACTTCTTCTTGCTCAGATGGATAAGTAGTGAGCTTGCTGGGCAAGGCAGGATGGGTCACCATCTACTCTTGGGTTTGAGCATCTTCAGCTTAGAAATCTGCTATGAGTCTTCGTGCCACTTCATTTATGAAGGTATCATCCATCAGAGTGGCAAAGGAGTAAGACTCTGTGGGAAACATAGCATGGATATGATCTTCCAGATTGAATGCTATGGCCCTCTTCTCTGGGATGTCAATTACTTTTGCAACCTCAGAAAGGTCGGCCTTTCTGAGTTTCTGCCATTGTCTGAAGCACTTTAGATGTTTCTTGAGAGTGTGCTTCTGGAAGGCTTGGAGTAAATTGATTGGCACTAGACTTTGAGCCTGAAAGAAAGGGATCAAGTTAGTTTTGTTCAAACCACTTGTGTTAGTATTTGTGTGCAAAAGTAAGCTTTCTGAGCATACCTGTGTAGAAACACTAGGCTCATCTGCTTGGACTTCTGCTTGTTTGGTCTCAGAGACCTCAGATACTTTGGTGTGAGGAGAAGTCTGATCCTCAGCATCCTTTCTTTCTGCTTGAACCTGAGAATTAGAATCAATTATGGTTTCAGAAACTTGTTTATCAGAGAAAGATAGATAGAAACATGCTTTCTGAGGCTTCACTTACTTCCAAGTGAGGAAGCTCAGTAGCATGTTCCTCAGAAACATTACCTTTTCTGCAGATACTGCTTGTTCAGCAGTTTCAGTTTCCTTTGGAGGAGATAACACAACTGTTTCTCCATCCAATTGTTCTTCTGACTGAGCCTGTAAGAACAAACATAAAAGATTTAGTGGTGGGTTTTCCAGAGCATTCTTGAAGGAGACTATTACTGATTACTTACCTTCTCAGCAGAAGGCTCAGTAAATACTTCCTGAGAGAGCTTTTCAGCCTCTGGAATCTCTTGGTTTTGGGGTGTTGGTTCCACCACCACTACTTCCTCAGTTGGAGCCTAAGAAGAGACATTAAGAATATTAGAACATAACATAAGAGCATTTTTAGTTAGTTATTTCTTGTTCAGAGATAACTTTACTACCTGTGGGACAGGCTCTTCTTGATGTTCTGAGGTTGCAGGAACCTCTTCTTGATTCAAGGGGGTGGACAAGTTTTCTTCCCCCTGAAAGATTGCCTCTAAATTTGCCTATAACAAATACAGCTTATGAGTAACAAGTTAACATACAATTATGTTGACAAGTTAGATACAAACTATCTTTGTTACCTGAATAGAGTCAGACTGGGCTTGGGTCTCTTGGACTTGTGGAGTCTCCACAGCCTCTCTCTGATCATTAAAATTGTCCTCTAAAGCATCATTCTGAGTCTCCATCTCAGTCTAATCCCTTTCTGAGAGTTGAGCTCTCTCTGAAGGTTGAGGAACCTGTTCAAGAACAGGGTTTTCTTCAGCAACCTTTGATGCTGGTAATATGAATGTGGAAGCAATGTCAGGATCTTCCATCATTCTATCTTCCTTACCCAGGCCTTCTTCTTCCTGCTGGGCAGAGGGGCTCCTATCTCTCTGAGGGGCTGAGCTTGATGCTCCTCCATGGGTCTCATACTTGGACCTTTTGAGTACTTTTGCAAGTACTTCATCATCCTCAGATTCACTATCCAGTGTTGGTGCAGATCCATCTATGATATTTCTATCATCTCTGGAGAGTTCTGGAGCAGTCTGGCTCAGAATTCTTGGGGCATTCTAGAGTTGCCTTTCTGGGCGTCCAACATCTTCTGAGACCTTGTCTTCAGAAGGTTGTGCCTCTTGTATGTTTAGGGACTTGGAGGCTCTTTTGCTTTGACTCCTCTTTCTCTTGGCAACTGGAGGTTGAGCTTGAGCTTGCTCAGAGACCTCCTCACCTTGTTGGGCAGCTTCAAGCTCTTCTGCCTCTCTCTGAGCTTTCTCAGTAGCAAGTCTCTCCTTTTCTTCAAAGGCATGTCTGAAAAGGGAGTTGGTGACTGGGATTTCCTGCCTCTCTCTGAGAGTGATTCCCATTGTTTCGAGAATGTGACAAATTCTGAGGCCAAAGTGCATATTGGCCTTTGGCTCAGCAAAGCCATTGATGATCTTGGGCTCAAATTCCTCAATATGTCCAAGGTATTTGTTGAAGGCGTACTTCCCCCAATTGAAGTGGGTTTCCTGCCCTTCATGCTTCTTGTTCAGAAGATGCATCATCATCCATCTCTCCATGCTTATCTGGTCCACTCCACCTTTGTTTCCATCAAAGCAACGGACCAGAATGAGAGCTAAAGTACTCCAGTGTTTCTGGAGATGACTAGTTCTGATGGCTTTCAGAACAAAGTCTCCTGGGCAACCCTTTGCATTCTCTAATTGGATTGCTTCAAATATCTCTTTAACACCTTGGATCATGGGAGCATCCCTGATGTTGATGTCTTCAATTGTTCCTCGATTTTTCAATCGGAATATCTTGCAGAAAGTCTTGCAGTCTAGGACAATTTATTGTCCTTGAACTTCAGTCTGCATGTATTTTTCTTCTTAATCATTCAAAACCTTTGTGAATATTTTGGAGTTGTTATAGAACTCCAGCACATCTAGTGTGGATAGTCCACTAGGTGCAGCAGACAGAAACTTGAAGATATGGGAACTTTTCAGCATCCCCAATATCAGTTTCCTATCTGGTTTGGAAGAAATGACTGCAGGTACATATTTCTTCACTAAAAAAGCTCCCCAATTCATCTTGTGACTTGGATTCCAGTCAGATGGGGTGAACTTTCCCAGAAGGCGTTTATTCAACACCTTAAGTTCCTTTCCTCCTTGCTTTTCAGCAGGAGCAGATGATGCGGCCTTAGGGTTCTTGGTGGTCATCTTCTTGGGTGCCATCTCTTATATAGAGTCTTGAGTGAGTGTTTTCAGAGGGGTTTTGCAAGATTAATCGGGATTAGTCTATCTTTTCAGAAGACTAAACACAAGTAGTTGAGTTTGCAGAAGGGGTTTTGTAGAAATCTTGAGAGATTTTGCTATTTTGATGCAAGTATGAAATTTCGGAATTGATAAAAGTGTTTGTCTTTGGCCCAAGTCCTATATATATAGCAGACACAATGTACATAGATACAACATACATACAACTGAATATGAATGCGTGTCTTTGTATCTGCATAGGCGTGGTATCACACACGTTCTCCATTAAATGCGTAGTGGGCCATGTCTGCATTTCTCAACAGACATTACTTGCTTTGTTTTAATCTCAACCGTTGAGATCAAACGTTTATTCATCAAGGGCTTATATTGAATATCTTGTAATGATATCAATCAACAAATGGTATTGTGCCGACTTGATGGATTTTTGACAAGTTACATCCATTATGTCACTTAGTAAAGAGTAAGAACACTCAATCGTTTCATCTTATCATTCTGATTGTCAAGTCCTTATCTTATATTGTTTATCATAAAAATGGAAAAAATACAAGACATTGGACATGTTTGACTTCCCAGAACTTATACTTTTTGGGCTTTGTGTGTCTTTTCTCTCTATGACTAAATAGCTTTCTGAATTCAAGTGTCAGAAGCTTCAGTAATTTTAAAAAAATTGACCCACTCTCAGTAAGTAAGTTCTAGTCTTATTTACTTATTGAGTGTGTACCAACCTTTGCCTTTCTGGATACCCGTTCCAGAAATGTTTTGCCTTTCTGAGTGTTGCTACTCAGAAACCTTTGCACTTATCAACTTGTCTTTTTGAGAACCTGTTCTCAGAGGCCTACCTCTTTTCTACCTCACATACTCAGACTTTAGAGATTCAGGACATTTTTCAGTCCTTAGGCATCTTCATTAAACCAAGACTATGTCTTAAAGTCAAGAACCGGCTTTCTTGTAGGAGCTTGGTGAAGATATCTGCAAGTTGGTCTTCTGTGCCAATCTTGAGTATCTCTATATTGCCTTTCTCAACATGGTCTCTGATGAAGTGGTGTCTAACATCAATGTGCTTTGTTCTGGCATGGAACTTGGGGTTCTGTGTGATTGCAATAGCACTTGTGTTATCACAGAAAATGGGAGTTTTCTCTTCGTTGAGTTCATAGTCTCTGAGTTGTTGTTGAATACACAAAATTTGTGTTGCACAATAACCAGCAGCAATATATTCAGCCTCTGTGGTAGAAGTTGCTATCGAGTTTTGCTTTTTGCTAAACCATGAGATAAGTCTAGTTCCTAGAAACTAACAAGTTCCTGAGGTACTTTCCCTATCAAGCATTGATCCATCATAATCAGCATCTGAGTAACCAGCCAAACTCAATCCAATTTCTTTAGGATACCACAAACCTACATCTACTGTACCTTTCACATACCATAATATTTTCATAGCAATGTTGTAGTGTGATTGCATTGGATTTGTTTGAAACCTAGTACACACTCCAACTGCATATTGAATATCAGGTCTGCTTGCAGTAAGGTAAAGTAGTGAACCTATCAATTTCCTATACTTATGTTCTTCAAAATTCTTGTCTGATTCAGTATAGGTCATCTTGGTTCCTATGCTCATAGGTATCTTAGCATTCTTTTCAGAAGGCTTAAGATTGAAATTTGTGAGCATGTCTTTTGCATACTTTGTCTGACTAATGAATATTCCATCATTGAGTTGCTTGACTTGCAATCCTAGGAAATAGTTCAATTCTCCCATCATGCTCATCTCAAACTTACTTTTCATGAGATTTGCAAAGTCATCACAAAGTTGCTTGTCCTTAGATCCAAATATGATGTCATCAACATATACTTGAACTAAGAGTAGTTTTCCATGATGATTTAAAGTAAATAAAGTTTTATCAACTTCACCTTTCTTGAAACCACTTTCCAGATGGTATTTGGCCAAAGTGTCATACCATGCTCTTGGAGCCTGTTTCAGTCCATATAGAGCTTTCTGTAGCTTATAGACCATTCTACTTTCTGAGGAAACTTCAAAGCCAGGTGGTTGTTCGACATAGACTTCCTCAGCAAGTTCACCATTCAAGAATGCACTCTTGACATCCATCTGATAAACTTTAAAGTCTTTATGAGCTGCAAAGGGTCTTATTGCATCCAATCTGGCAACTGGTGCATATGACTCATCAAAATCTAAACCTTCAGTCTGGGTGAATCCCTTGGCAACCAACCTTGCTTTGTTTCTAGTTATTTCACCAGATTCATTCATCTTGTTTCTGAAAACCCACTTAGTTCCAATCACAGATATTCCTTCTACAAATGGAACTAGTTTCCAGACTTTGTTTCTCTCAAACTGATCCAACTCTTCTTGCATTGCTGAGATCCAGTCTTGGTCTCTTAATGCTTCTTCTATAGTCTTAGGTTCAATGTTTGAGATAAAACATCCAAAGAGAGAATTAGCATTTTCAGCTATTGCTCTCCTAGTCCTAACACCTTGATTGATTGGTCCAATCACATCTTTTGCAGGATGATCCTTGATCCATCTCATCATGGGTTTAGGGCTAGTAGGGTCAACATCTATGTGATCTGAATGTGAATCACTATGATTATGACTTGATACTTCTTGAATATCTGTGACATTTAGCACCTCAGAAGGGCGGTGAATGTCTGACATTTGCTCAATGTGAGGGCTTTCTGGGACATGCCTGTCAGAGAGGTCATTTCCAGAGTTAACTCTCTGATGAACATCTTCAGTTTCCATTTCTGGAATTCTCATAGGAAATTCTTCATCATGTCTGAGAATCATCTGGTTTTTACTAGGCATTTCATGCTTTTCTTCGTCAGAGTCATCCTCTCTTTCCACAATGATGTTTTTTCTTTCTGAGGGTTCTTCTTCTTCAGAATCCTTTATCATTAGTTCCTTGAACCTTTCTGAGAGTTCATCAGCAAGGGGTGTTTTCTTGCTTCCTTCATAGAATACAACATGAAATGATTCTTCAATAATCTTTGTTCTTTTGTTGTAAACTCTGTATGCTTTGCTATTCATAGAATAACCAAGAAACACACCTTCATCTGCCTTTGGTTGAAATGTTCTTAGATACTCTTTTCCATTGTTAAGAACATAACATCTACAACCAAACACTTTCAGATGTTTGATATTAGGGGGTCTACCAACCAAGAGTTCATAGGGGGTCTTGTCATGGTGTTTGTTTATCAAACATCTGTTCTGAGTGTAGCATGTTGTGTTTACAGCTTCAACCCAATAAACTTCACTTATTTCATTAATGACATTGTCCTTGCTGCTTCTTTAAGGGTTCTATTTTTCCTTTCTGCAACACCATTTTGTTGTGGTGTTCTCACAGAGGAAAGTTGGTGTTGTATACCTTTGCTGGTACAAAACTCTTTTATGTACTGGTTGACAAACTCAGTACCATGGTCTATTCTGATTGCAGATACCTTGTCAGTTTTCATGACTTCAAGCTTATTCAGCAAGTTTGGTATCTCCACCCTAGCATCAGATTTGTGCTTCAGAAAGAAAACCCAAGTGAATCTTGAGAAGTCATCTACAACAACCAGACCATACTTCTTTCCTGCATAACTAGTTACAGATGATTCAAAAAGATCCATGTGTAATAGTTGCAGTGGTCTAACACTAGAGTGTCTGGTTTTGGACTTGAAAGAGATCTTGGATTGTTTCCCCATCTGACAAGCAGAACAGATACCATCCTTTCTAAAAGATGTTTTGGGAAGGCCAACCACTAACTCTTTCTTGGCAAGTTTGTTCAGAGTTTTGAAATTCAAGTGACTCATTCTTTTGTGCCGTAACCAGTGCTCTTCTGTGTGACCCGATTGACTCACCATGAGACATTCTTCAGTTGTGGTAGATACCCAATCGGCAACATAAAGACTACCTTTCCGCCGAGCAACCAAGACTGTCTGCTTTGACTCATTGTTAATAAGTTTGTAATACTTTGCTTTGAATTTCACAGTGAATCCCTTGTCTGCAAACTGGCTCATGCTAAATAGATTATATTTCAAACCTTTAACATGTAATACGTCAGTGATTGTTAATGATCCCAATTTGACGTTGCCAGATCCCAGAGAGGGATTTAATTCTCCTCCAGCAAATCTGATGTCTGGTCCAGTGTTGCAAGCTTTGTAGTTGACCAGATTTGCTTTGTCTCCTGTCATGTGCTTTCCGCATCCACTATCAAATAGCCATTGAGCCTTAGTCCAAGAGGCGTTCTGCACAAAACAGGAAACAGGAGTTAGGTTCTTGTCTCAGAGATAGAATCACTTAGACTAAACATTCTTCCAGTAGGAATCCACATTTTAGTGAATTTCTTGGGAGTTTGTTTTTGTCTAACTTGATCAGAAGGAGATGCAATAGAATCAGTAATTTTGATCTCAATCTTCCTTCTTGGGGTGTTTCTAGGTGTTCCCTTTGGTGCTTCTCGACCACAGGTTTACGGGATTGCTTTTCAGCAAACTTAGCCTTTCTGGCCAGGTTCCTTCTAGCTCTAGCATTCAGTTTTTCAGTGGCTTGAGATTTCTTCCACTTCTGTCTATTGCTACGTGCAATATCAGCCTTGCGCCATTGTTCTTGTCCTTCCTTATATTGTTGCAGAAGGACCTTTCCAATAGCACGATAGCCAATGCCATTTCGAACACATTTGGCTTTCTGAATGCGCTCTTCAGAAGCCTTACTAGTTTCTGCACCATTTTTATTTTCATAAAATGGTACAGTAGAGAATTTGCCTATTCCAGCAATTCTTCCCTTCCTAGTAATACAGCAATGTGGATGGTTGCATGTCTGAGGGTTGTGTTTCTTTTCAGAGACCTTATCCACATGTTTCTTGTGAACTTTTGTTCTTTCAAAGGCTAGGTTGCAACTCCTTTTCCTTTGTCAACTACCCTAGCTTTCTGACCAATGCTATAGGTTGTTGAAGAATCATTCTGTTGACTTGTTACAAAGGTCAACCTTTCATCACTCTTCTTCAGAGGAGATGAATTACTTGATTGTTCATCAAGTCCAAGTCCACCTTTCTCAGAGGGGTCTCTCAGATAGGATTGAACCTCAGTGAGAGTGTCACTAGCCTTTGCATAAGATTGGAAGGATAGCTCTTTCTTTCTGAGTTCTTCATTCTCAGAAAGTAGCTTCATCATTTTCTCATTAAGTTCATCCAAGGCTAGTTTGTGAGAATTTTCATTCTCAGATATCTGAGCTTTCAGAAGGCTATTTCAGCGTTCTTGTTCTCAGATACTCTAGTTAGCTCTGAAACCTCTTTTTCAAGAGTTTCTTTGCTTTCCTCTAGAATTCTGGTTTTGGATTGTGCTTCCAGAAATTCTTTCTCATAACAATCCAATTCACTCTTGACCAACTCCAGATCCTCAATTCCATCATCACTCTCATAGTACAGAAATTGTGAATTGTTAGTTACCTCATCAACCATAAGACACATTTCAATGTTAGAGATGTCTGGACCAGCAATCTCAGCAACTCCACACATTTCATTCTTCTTAAGGCCGAAGTCGATTACATCGTGGGTGATTCCACACAATTCTGGTGATGGTAGGTTTGAGTCATCTGAATCTCCATCTTGAATCATCTCAATGTCTCTGACATCAAGTTGAATTTGAATCTTCTTCCTTTCTTGATCGTAAGGCCCTTTGTTTTCTCTTAAAATTTCTTCTCCTTCTTGTCACTGTCTTGACTTGTTTAAAAGGGACAATCTCTCTTGAAGTGACCAGCTTTTGTGATAGAAGCGGATATCATTTCCTATTTCTGCGACTTCGATACTAACACCTTTCTGAATGGGGGTGTTCAGAGAGTTGTTCATTTGTATGTTCTTGTACTGATGATAGTTTGGGCCAAGATGCTTTTTCAGCTTTTCTTTAGCTTTTCTTCTCTCAATCTCTTGACTCACAAATTTCTTCATGTGTCTTCTTTAAGAGCATTTTCTTCAGATGCATCTTTGGTATCCTTCTTTTCAGAAGTACCTTGAGAAACTAGAGCAACACTTTGCAACTTTTCAGCTGTTTGTTCTCTCTGAGTTGTCTCGTAGTCTACAGTAGCAAGATGAGAGAAGAGCTCTACTGGAGTAATATTTGGCATCCCTTGGTTGAAATAAAAGAACTTAGTGTGCTCCCAGTTGTGATTGAGACTTCTGACAATAGTCTTAATCTTTTCTGACTGGGAGTATCTGTTGCTTTCACCAAGTGCAGCCATATCACTCATAAGGGTAGTAAACCTGAAATCATGTTCTTCCAGAGTTTCAGTGGGACCTTGTTTGAAGTTTTGGAACTTCAATTTAAGAATTTCGAACTTGTTTTCCTTGGTTTTCGATTCGCGCAGTATTTCTTCAATCAATTGCGTGCAACTTTTAGTTTAGTACCCCACAGTTTACACTATATGTGCTCAGGTGTCGATCTGATAATGATATTACGAGCTTGACCATCCAATCTGTGTCTCTTGGCATCTTCAGATGTCCAGAGCTCTCTTGGCTTGTCTTCATACATAATGCTTCCACGAGCAACACGACCACTATCACTAGCAGCCGCATACTCGCTTCCATCTTCCTTGTCTGAGGCTTTTCTTCCATCAGACACCTCAGTAACTTGTTTGAGTTATCTGATCATCTCATCACTAATGGCCTCCAGATGGAGCATCATGTTGTTATTCCATTCCTCATAGTTTTCTGGCTTCAGAACGGGTGCATCACTCAGAGACATACCTGCACACTTAACACACAAATTATATAGTCCTCAGAAAGGGACAAAGTTCCTTCACCTATCTGGGGATCTAGGTTCAGTGCAGAAGGCTTATGAACCTCATGCTCTGATACCACTTGTTGGTCCAGATAACGGCAAAGTAAAAGATTAGAGGGGGGTGAATAGTCTTTTAAAACTTTTGTCGATAAACACAGTTCTCGAACACAGGGTTTCTGATACTTAAATTCAGAGCGCGAAAGACTTTAAGATAGGTAAGTGCAGAAACAATAAGTATGTGTGTGTGCTTTGCTGAAATGTAAATACATAAAGGTAAATGACACGGCAAGTATAGTGGTATCTGGAGGTGGCGTAATGCTCCAACTAATCCACTTCGGTCTTTCTGAGACCTAGAATTCACTAGAACAGATAATTGAGTTCACCTTACAATAATCCTATTCTAAGGTTCCTAAACAAATGGGTCCCAACCAAATGTTCCCCCTGAGTTATTCCCCAGCTCCTAGAGCTAAGTACTTCCTCTACTCAGATAACCTTGGAGTTATTCCTTGATTTCCCAAATCAAGTACTTCCCCTACTCCACGCCTTTATGGTGTTGGTTATAAGGTTTGTCAGAGAGGCTTCTCGTATAACTTTTCAGTTATGTTTTCAGAGAGCCTAATAGAACAAGACTACTTAATACACTTGTTCAGTGGATGGCGATGCGCTCTTCTTGACCAAGTAATTGATGTCCGCTCGAGAATGAGCTTGAAAGGGTATCTGATAGTTCAACTCTTTCACGAATAACAATCTCTTGTTAAGGTTCAGGACAACTTAGAACTACTAGTGATTCTTCGAGCAACAGAAAGCTTTCAGAAAGGGTAGTAGAGTGCTTGAGAGAATACTTTGCTTGATGGTAAGTTTGCCAGATAGAGCGTTCTAAGGTGTATTTCTTAGCATCTAAGTGTGTGATATATATATATAGATGAATTTGAGAGTTGTTGGAATGATATATGTTGATACGGAAATATGTCCAATCCGTCATAAAGGACCTAGGAACGAATCCTAAGGCATCCTAAGTCATCCAATGAATCCGAGACACTTTGGTCCGAGCCAACGGCCCAATCCGGGCAGACCATTCATGGTCCGACCCACATTGAAAGAAAGGAACGAAGGATTTGGGACCTACAAGGCCCGACCCGGAACCGTGGGTCCGACCCACCTTGGTCCGAGCCTCTCTGGGAAAGGAGCATAGTGCTAAGTCAGTACCCTCTCCGACCCAAGGCCTCCGGTCCGGATGACAACTCGGATCCAGCATGACAATCTCAAGTAACCAAGCAGACAGGCACCAAAGAGTAGGGGGTCCGAACCCTGAGTTCTGAGTCGGAAGAGTCGGGCAGGCTTAGATGGGCTTCCTCATCCGACAACCCATTACGGTCCGGACCAAGCGTCCGGACCAACCTTTCTTCCATTTGGGCCACAGGCCTATCAAGACATTGGGCCATGGGCCTAGAGCATTGTTGGCACAATCTGGGACGGACACTTGGCGCGATCTTGTGAGCCCTCCCTTTCTCAAGGGAAACCTATAAATATGCACATATCCTCACAATGCGAGGTAAGTGAAGTCTTCTTCCTAGACTCTTACCTTCTCAACTATTACACAGAGTCGATCTTCAGTCGCTCTTGAGTAAAGTCTCAAATCCGATTTGACACTTAGCAAACCGGATCCTAACCCCCCCCCCCCCCTCCGAGTCACTTGTGCAGGTCCTTACGACGCCTCTTACGATCTGACGGTCCTTACGGACTCTTACTCTTTGGTTCTTACAAGCAAGGTGGTTCTTACTCAAAGGTGGTCTAGGTACTTAGAGTGAAGGAAAGCAAGGAAAATTCATTAAGTGGTTGGGGGACTTTTCCCCTCAACATTTTGGCGCCGTCTGTGGGAATCTTTACAAAAAGTTCCGTTCTCTTCAGTAATGGCAAGAACAAGAAGGTCCGTAAGAACCAACACTACTGCGGTTGGGATGCCCTCACCAAGGCAAAGAGGCAGACCTCCCACTCGGAGGGGAAGAGTGGCAAGAGCCACTTCAAGAAACACAGGGGATTATCCAAGTGATGGTCGCACTGCTAGTCTTTCTTCAGAAGGGGAAAGAGCCGTTGATCCTTCAATGAGAACTCTAGCATCCGGAGTTGAAGGAGAAGTTCCTCAGTCAGGAACACATGGTCCTCCTCCCGAAAGAAACTTCACTCTTCCAAACGGGCATGTCACTCGCCCAAGTGAGTTAGGGATGAGCAAGAACCAGTTTGGTAAAAAATGGTAAAGGCTCATGAGAAATACTACGGTGATACTTGTCCCGAGGCTCATCTGACTAAGTATGAGAGCCGGCTGGAGTCCAATGGTCTGAATTATAACATGAAGGCTCTTACCTTCTCAACCACTCTTACCCGATGACTCCATCAAGTCTTAGATGGACATCATCACGCTCTTCCTAAAAAGGCTTGAGAAGGCAAAAGAAGGTGAGGTCAGCGGAGCACTTAGCAAAAATCATCTAAAGAAGGCAAGATAGGACCACACCCTAGGGACAATCCTCGGACCACGTCCTAAGCACCATATCCTAGGCTCCCTAAGGCCGGATGAGGTCCTCACCATCTCCTCAGAGTTGGTGCTCACCATCGCTTCGGACCCGGTCCTCACCGTCGCCTCGGAGCAGGTCCTCACCGCCGTCTCGGAGTTGGTCCTCACCATCTCCTCGGAGTCGGTCCTTACCATCTCCTCGAGGTCGGTCCTCACCGCTGTCTCGGAGTTGGTCCTCACCATCTCCTCGGAGTCGGTCCTTACTATCTCCTCGAGGTCGGTCCTCACCGCTGTCTCGGAGTTGGTCCTCACCATCTCCTCAGAGTTGGTCCTCACCGTCGCTTTGGACCCGGTCCTCACCGTCGCCTCGGAGCAGGTCCTCACCGCCATCTCGGAGTTGGTCCTCACCATCTCCTCGGAGTCGGTCCTTACCATCTCCTCGAGGTCGGTCCTCACCGCCGTCTCGGAGTTGGTCCTCACCATCTCCTCGGAGTCGGTCCTTACCATCTCCTCGAGGTCGGTCCTCACCGCTGTCTCGGAGTTGGTCCTCACCATCTCCTCAGAGTTGGTCCTCACCGTCGCTTCGGACCCGATCCTCACCGTCGCCTCGGAGCAGGTCCTCACCGCCGTCTTGGAGTTGGTCCTCACCATCTCCTCGGAGTCGGTCCTTACCATCTCCTCGAGGTCGGTCCTCACCGCCGTCTCGGAGTTGGTCCTCACCATCTCCTCGGAGTCGGTCCTTACCATCTCCTCGAGGTCGGTCCCCACCGCTGTCTCGGAGTTGGTCCTCACCATCTCCTCAGAGTTGGTCCTCACCGCCGTCTCGGAGTTGGTCCTCACCATCGCTTCGGACTTGGTTCTCACCATCTCCTCGAACTCGGTCCTCACCGTCGCTTCGGACTTGGTTCTCACCATCTCCTCGAACTCGGTCCTCACCGTCGCTTCGGACTTGGTTCTCACCATCTCCTCAGAGTTGGTCCTCACCATCGCTTCGGACCCGGTTCTCACCGTCGCCTCGGAGCAGGTCCTCACCGCCGTCTCGGAGTTGGTCCTCACCATTTCCTCGGAGTCGGTCCTTACCATCTCCTCGATGTCGGTCCTCACCGCTGTCTCGGAGTTGGTCCTCACCATCTCCTCGGACTTGGTTCTCACCATCTCCTCGAACTCGGTCCTCACCGTCGCTTCGGACTTGGTTCTCACCATCTCCTCGAAGTCGGTCCTCACCGTCGCTTCGGACTTGGTTCTCACCATCTCCTCGAAGTCGGTCCTCACCGTCGCTTCGGACTTGGTTCTCACCATCTCCTCGAAGTCGGTCCTCACCGTCGCTTCGGACTTGGCTCTCACCATCTCCTCGAAGTCGGTCCTCACCGTCGCTTCGGACTTGGTTCTCACCGTCTCCTCGAAGTCGGTCCTCACCGTCGCTTCGGACTTGGTTCTCACCATCTCCTCGAAGTCGGTCCTCACCGTCGCTTCGGACTTGGTTCTCATCTCCTCGAAGACGGTCCTCACCGTCGCTTCGGACTTGGTTCTCACCATCTCCTCGGAGCAGGTCCTCACCAACTCAATGAGCTTAAGAGCTAGGAGATACTTTCAAAGATTGGGATTTGTTTATTTCAAATCCCGATCTCCATTTTCGCTGGCTTCTCTTAAAACGTAGAACCGAAAACAATGCTCTAGAGTTTTCGATGAAAAAGTAAGTATTCTGACTTAACTTGAAATCATCATTTGCCATACATTCGCATCCATTGCATCATTCATTCATCCATTCATTCATCATGCACGCACACATAATTTATCAATGCTTCATTTACTACAAGCGTGCATGATTCGTCAAAGACATGTTTCCAATTAATAAGGTGGTCTGACACCCACGAACTTATATAAGCCCGACCGTCTCGGCATAACACGGACTCTCGTCTGTTCGGATGTCCTCCTTAGGACCATCCTGAAAAACCGGTTGTCATGAAAAGATAAACACTCCATCCCTCTTACGGATGGATGAGTTATCCACTCACATGAACTCTCAACCGTTTGGATGACCTCTATTGGACCATCCATCAACACGTCGTTTTGGAGATCACAAGCCATCGCTCTTACTGATGGATAAGTTGTCCAAAGACATCATATGTGAATGTTGATAATTTTTGCGGACACCAAGTCCAAAGCTTCAAAAGTAAAGTTTATAGGAGCTACAAAGATAGACAAAAAGAAGATATTTTCAAACAAAGCTTCAGACAGCTTCACTCTTTTTGTATGAAGTAAAGACGGAATGCAAGCATCACGTTGAGTTCTACACATATCCAAAGGACAGTACAACAACATCAACAATCTTGAGCATTACAAGTGTTGAACAGAAAGTTATCTTTGGAGCAAAAGGGAGAGTTCCAGAACAGAGAGATAAGACTCGAATCAACTCAGCTTCGGATCTCACAGCAAAAAAAAAAAAAAAAAGATATCAGAGCAATCCGAATTTACTAGTTCCGGACAAGATGACACTTCGGACATATCGCGATCCGAATCAAGCTATGAACAAAGACATGGGCCTCGAATAAAGAAATCCAAGAATCGGTTTGTACAAGCTCGACATCGAGATCGAAATCAAGCTCAATCGGTTGTATAAGCTCGATCGCAAACCAATTTCATGGCATGTTGATAAAGTTATCAGAGCTACGGACTTTCATCAGAGTAACCAAGTGGCAATCCATAGAAGCATATCCGAACTGAAAAATAGCTTTGGACTGTGAGACTCAAACAAGAAGCTGCAAGTGCGGATAGTGTGCTTCGGACAAGAACAACAGCAAGCACAAACTTCAACATCGAACATGAAAATGCTTCAAACAACAACAACAACACACACTTGAGAATTACAAGTGTTGGATAAAAAGCAAACAAGTTAACTCAACTCTGGATCGGCAATAATAAGAGATCCGGACTGAGCTCCGGCCCGAGTAGCGATGCATTCAAAATTTAAGACACGACTGAATAGTTTACCGGGACACCGGGGCGGTAACCGGACAAAGCAGAGAAGCTCCCGGCAAGACAACCACCGAACCGGTTACGTAAAAGCTCGAATAAAGAAAGCTTGCAGAATAGAGAATCGAAATAATAGAACTTGAAGACGACCGGACAAACACTCACAGAGACACACGGAACTCATACCTCACTCCGAAACAGAGTTTGGCGAACTGAAGCAGTCTCGGAACAAAACTGACTACGAAGCTGGTATCGAGATGCCCAAGGCGGATTGAACAAATCCAGATTGGAAAGAGTCTTGACTCGGATCCGACATAGGTGCGTCGGACCAGAAACAAAATAGACAACTGGCGAACTGGAGCAAATATGAACTCGGGCGATCCTTGACGTGCTCCGAACAACGAGCTTTTAATGAAGATGGGGAATGACGCCCTTTCCTTCCCAATCGCTACTCGTTTCTCTCCTTTTCCTTCGCCATTGATTGTTTGTCTTTGAAACTAAAAAGGGTCTGATGGAGAAGAAGAAGAAGAGCAATTTAGCTGGGAAATATTTGACTCATCTCCGATTGATGGATCGATCTATAAATCCCCAATATTCCCCTAATCATGTCTCCTAACATGAAAAACAATATCACAAAGGCATCTGCAGTATTATTAAAAACCGTCAGACTACCGTACAAGAGGTCGATTACCTTACAAGCCCTTACGTGACTACGAACTTCTCGATCAAATTGAGACAAGAATCAGATTCGGAACTTGATACTTCGGGAATAGCACTTCGGACAACAGATAGCTCCGAATAAACAGCGGAGGTCCCAAACCCGAGAGAGAGATTCGAACTTACTGAATTCGAACTTGACTCCTCGGATCCGACATCCAAGCGACAAAGTCTACCCGGACTTGACTCCTCGGATCCGACATCCAAGCGACAAAATCTACCCGGACTTGACTCCTCGGATCCGACATCCAAGCGACAAAGTCTACCCGGACTTGACTCCTCGGATCCGACATCCAAGCGACAAAGTCTACCCGGACTTGACTCCTCGGATCCGACATCCAAGCGACAAAGTCTACCCGGACTTGACTCCTCGGATCCGACAGCCAAGCGACAAAGTCTACGCGGACTTGACTCCTCGGATCCGACATCCAAGCGACAAAGTCTACCCGGACTTGACTCCTCGGATCCGACATCCAAGCGACAAAGTCTACCCGGACTTGACTCCTCGGATCCGACATCCAAGCGACAAAGTCTACCCGGACTTGACTCCTCGGATCCGACATCCAAGCGACCAAATTTTCCAAAGTCCTAAGCCTTCACGTTTGACCCTATCTCGCTACAAATACCTCTTTTCCTACAGTCCGAGACGGGACGTCTCCCTCTCGGACTGTAAGAAAAGAGAGATAGAGGAAAGACAAGAGGACACGGATAAGGAAAATTTCTCTTAGAAGCTCACAAGATCGATCGCACAAAGAAGCTCCCCGGACGCTATAGTTCCTCAACTATCTTCTACAAAGATACTTGGAAACTAGGGGGACATATGTTGATACAAAAATATGTCCAAGACGTCAAAGACATCTGAAGCTCCCTGGACACTATAGTTCCTCAACTATCTTCTACAAAGATACTTGGAAACTAGGGGGACATATGTTGATACGGAAATATGTCCAATCCGTCATAAAGGACCTAGGAACGAATCCTAAGGCATCCTAAGTCATCCAATGGATCCGAGACACTTTGGTCCGAGCCAACGGCCCGATCCGGGCAGACCATTCATGGTCCGACCCACATTGAAAGAAAGGAACGAAGGATTTGGGACCTACAAGGCCCGACCCGGAACCGTGGGTCCGAGCCTCTCCGGGAAAGGAGCATAGTGCTAAGTCAGTACCCTCTCCGACCCAAGGCCTCCGGTCCGGATGACAACTCGGATCCAGCATGACAATCTCTCAAGTAAGCGGGCACCAAAGAGTAGGGGGTCCGAACCCTGAGTTCCGAGTCGGAAGAGTCGGGCAGGCTTAGATGGGCTTCCTCATCCGACAACCCATTACGGTCCGGACCAAGCGTCCGGACCAACCTTTCTTCCATTTGGGCCACAGGCCTATCAAGACATTGGGCCATGGGCCTAGAGCATTGTTGGCACAATCTGGGACGGACACTTGGCGCGATCTTGTGAGCCCTCCCTTTCTCAAGGGAAACCTATAAATATGCACATATCCTCACAATGCGAGGTAAGTGAAGTCTTCTTCCTAGACTCTTACCTTCTCAACTATTACACAGAGTCGCTCTTGAGTAAAGTCTCAAATCCGGTTTGACACTTAGCAAACCGGATCCTAACCCCCCCCCCCCCTCCGAGTCACTTGTGCAGGTCCTTACGCATCGCCTCTTACCAGTACGACGGTCCTTACGGACTCTTACTCTTTGTTTCTTACAAGCAAGGTGGTTCTTACTCAAAGGTGGTCTAGGTACTTAGAGTGAAGGAAAGCAAGGAAAATTCATTAAGTGATTGGGGGACTTTTCCCCTCAACAATATCCGTTAGACACAATTCAAATTTAGTCCAGACTTATCTTGAAATGAGTACTCAGAAGTCCTTGTCTCATGTCTCAGAGAGGACTGTGCTTCAGCGGCTTTTCTGCCGATGCATTTAATGCACTTGTACTATTTCTTGTCCTGTGGTCTTCAACGGATACATGAGCCTTTCTGATGGCTTGCATGCTCCATACTCATGATTTCATATGTCCAGAATCATATTTCAAAAGTAAGTAAATACACTTAAGAAAGGATTAAGGACATAGTCTTTCTGAGTTAGACTAAACCTTGATGTCTTCGTAAATCTTGTGCAATCTTCAGTCTTCTAATCTTCAGAAAAGCTCCATTGCTAGGATTGATCTTCATGGTCTTCTGTAAATAAAAATTACACTCAGAGACCTATAATCCTAATACAAGATTTACTAGACTAATCATACTCAGTGATTTCCTCTTTTACAATGTTCAAGTGAACCAAGAGTACTTAATCACCTTTCTGGCTAAGATAAGAACATGTGATGAGTGATCAAAATACTAACAGATATTCCTAACAATATACCATTTGCATGGGAGAGAACTTATGATAGCATGTTTGTTAGGAATATCTATTTAGATTTTTATCAGCAACCTAATGACTTATCTTAGCTCAGAAAGGTGGTTAGTACTCTTGGTTCACTTGAACACTGTAAAAGAGGAAATTCACTAAGTATGTTAGTCTAGAAAATCTTGTATAGAATGTTAGGCCTCTGAATGTAATTTTTATATCTTTGAAGAAGACCAAGAAGAAGGCATTCGGCAGGAGAGTTCAACAAATTTGAAGATTTGAAGACTGCTCAAGATTGCTGAAGACAAAGGAAATTGGTCTCATCAGATACCTATGTCCAGATATCTTAAAGAAACAAGTGTTTTTTAATAAACAAGTTTTGCAAAAGATATCTGAGAACACAAGGTTTCTGAACGAGGAAAAGTGCCCACAAAAACCTATACTCAGATACCTTAGATAAAACTATGTTTCTGGGAAATAATGTTTCAGCAAGTATCTGGAGATGTGAAGGTCTCTGGAAAGGGACATGCAATGCTTCAGAAAACATGCATAGTTCCGTTGGCACTGCAGGACAAAAATGTACAATGCAATAAATGCACAGACAGAGACATCTGAACAAAAGAGGAAATCTCTGAAAAGAGACAATATATTCTGCAGTACTATTTTCAGATGTCAATAGTTTGAATTTGAATTGAGCCTAACGGATACTATTCAAACGGCTTCAAATTCAACTATAAATATCACCACTTAGAATTCTTGAAACACACCTTGAACTTACACAGAACGAACTTATTCATTCAAGCATACAAGCCTTCAACCTACTTACTCTTTAGATTACAGTTGCGACTAAGCTCTTGAATTCTAAGTAGCACGAAAGTTCTAAGTGTCCTAATCCTTAACAAGCATTGCTATCTGTGAAGGAGTTGAATCAAAAGATCAAGTAGAGTTTCATTCTCCATAACATTTAACATAAACTTGGGTCAATAAAGAACATATCACCACACATTGTGAAGTGTGTTCAGTGATCCTTCTTCTATAGAGTATTTCTACATAACTGAAAAGTTATTAAGACTACTGTTAGAACGTAGGATCCCGGACTGGTACTTGAAACAAGATCAATAGACAATGTTGCCAACAATGTTGTTCAACAATGTCTTCAACACAGTAAACAAAACGCAGCGGATGAATATGAATGAAACTTCTATTACCAAGCCAACATATATAAATATGTTGGCCGCGCCTTTAAGCAAAATATCTACTGACAGGAAAAGTAGATCTAATCAACTAGGTTTAATACAATCACAGATGATTGATTAAACAACCAAAACTAGCCCTAGAAGAACTAACAGTAAAAGCTATTCTAGGTCGATGTTTGAAAGAGTTATTCCAACAATGAATACTCTTATACAAACTCTAAAGCTAGCAGAAAACAAGAAGCCTAAACTCTTTAATAAAATCTTGATTGATCATCAAAAAGGCGTTCACCATTGCTCGGCTGAATCCTTGTATATATACTTGAGATATCGACAGCTCCCATCCAAGTCGAAAGGCAATAGGATCTCAGCAAAGGCAATTTTCTTTGTCTTGTTTTCTTCAATATTCAGCTAGAAGAAATTTCCATATTAGTGTCTTCAACAATATATTTCCTTCTTGCTTTCTTCAACAATCTTCTTGAAAGATTCTCTCTTTAATCTTGTATTCTTATTGCAACTATGTTCTTCCTGTACATATGTGATGATCCGGGATCTCAGCAGGAAGAAACTAACGTTGTTTCTCTGTATCTGGCTGGCTGGAAAATCTTTCCAAGATTATCTCTAGAGAATCTTTTATTTCCTTCTTTCTCTCAAGGTGCCCATAACTTGTCAAACTCTTTCCTTCTTTTTAGATTGTATTCCTTGTGTCCAAAGCAACTCAAACTCTTTCCTTATTCCTGCAGAAATTTGAATTGATTGCTTCTAGTCCAAGTCATCAGTCCAATTGGCCTGCTTGTTTCTATGTTGTCTGCTGTTGTCTGTAATGTTGTTCCAACATTGTATCGGCACTATTTTGCAATGTTGCACAACATTGAAATCCTGGAGTTCACAAACAACAAACACAAACATTGAACTGAATCATGAAAGATAAGATTATCTAAACAAGTGCAACTTGCACTTTCAATCTCCCCCTTAATCTTAGTCTTTCATCAAGCAATATCATTCCTTTGGGCTCATTGATTCCTTTTGATCCATTAAGCATGTTTAAGCCCAACTTGATATATCCTACAAAATATTCATAGAAAAACAACTACAAACATTGAACCGGTTATGTTACGAAGAAAGGTTGAATTACTAAACAAAGTGCAATAAATCGCACTTTCAATCTCCCCCTTAATTCTGACCTTTCTTCACACAACCTAAAACCAGTTTGTTAGTCAAATCGAACAAGTAGGATTTAAACAAGTCAAGAGGAA
Source organism: Plantago major (assembly GCA_026545765.1). Classification (NCBI taxonomy): domain Eukaryota; kingdom Viridiplantae; phylum Streptophyta; class Magnoliopsida; order Lamiales; family Plantaginaceae; genus Plantago; species Plantago major. The sequence continues at coordinate 46,629,611 of CM048840.1, forward strand.
TCCTTTGTTGGGAACTGAAAGATAAAGTGCAATCGATCAATGCTGATGAACAATGTTGAGTCAACACAAAACTCAACATTGCTGTAAATATGCACTTTCAAACTCCCTCTTATTTCTTTGTCTACTCATCTCCTTTGAACTCATCATGGGCATCATATCATACTTCTTTTGACAAATCCTGCACTCAGTAGTTAGTGAATAAAGACAAACTTGCGTAGAATCGCAGTATAACTGCAGTAAACAAAGTCGTCTGCAATGTTGACACAACATTGCAGTCAACACTGCACTATTCAATCTCCCCCTTTGTCTTTCTTCAGAAAAACACACCTGAACAAACTTGTTAGAAACAAACAAATATAACAGGCATGAAACTACAGAACTCCCCCTCAACATTAGACGAGAGCAATATAATAAAATAAAGTATGTTAGCTTTTTGTTCAATCTCTTCTCTTCTCCCCCTCTTTTGAGAAGAAAGATATCTCTCAGATTATTCAATCAAGTTCACAGAAGGAGACAAGAAGACATGCAATGAGTGCAATACTGAGTTGTGGACTACAGGACCTGCAATAAGAGATGTGCAACGTTGGAGAATGATGTTGAAAACATTGAGTTCAACACTGGCAGCCAAGGTGATAGCAAAAGCAGGAAATGAGTTTGGATCGGCTGGAGGACAGTAATCAGGAATAGAGGTTGGATTAGCTGGAGAGCAGTGTTAGGATAAGAGTGGATGGTCATGATGGGTGTTGTTGGGTTTGCCTTAAAAGATCATGCAAATATATATCAATGCTACAAAAACTGTGCATAACTGTTAATAACAGATTAAAGTTGCAAGTAAAATAGTTATCCGTCAAGTCATAGTAATCAGATAAACAGATAAACCCTAGGGAGGTTGACCAAAAATCTTGTTCTTAAATAATGACTTGAAATGCAAGAACAGGAAAGCAAAAACCCCAAACCCCAATGAAACACCTTAGACCTGAAACACCTCAGACCTACTCCCCCTCAAACCCAAAAGCACACAGAAAGGTCAGATAGAGAAGCACATATAAAAAAGAGCAAATATAAGTCACAAAGTACTCCAACGAAAGCCAATGTTGACCAGCATGTTGACTCAACATTGATGACAACATCGGGAAATCAGACCACTCTTAATGTAAGTCAGCCAGGAAACCAAGTCTCAAAATGTGCAGATTCGAATAACACCACTGATGCTGCAGGCAAAGACAGAGAGAGAAAGGAATACCAAAGAAACACACTCAACATTGCCTCAAAAAGTAAATTGAACAATTAGTTTAAGGTTGAGTGGGGGTGACCATGAGACCGTGAACCATGTCAAATAATTGGAACACGTATGAATCCGCTCCAAAGCCGAAGCCTATGCGGAGTTAGGCAAACACACGTCTCATGGCATAATATCACTCATTTGACCACATTGGGTAATTTGGTACTCAGAAAGTGAACCAGCAGCATTACGAGAATCGGCACTTTTGTGCGTGTCGGTTTCCAGTACAGGCCATCAACCCTCACGACATATGACACATTGGCCACGTCGATATCTGGATAGTATTTGAAACCTACCCAACACGATCCTCGACGGAAACACTTCGAGCCCTTTTTATCATAATTCATTAGATTTATTAAGCATAAAGGACGGGAGGCAACATCAAGTGCGAGTCAAGGTACGAGTAAAAAATGCCAAAAAGCAGCAAAAGTGGGTTTTACATAAAGCAAACACACAGGAGACTCGATCCCTTTCAACCTTGGTTTCAAATAGCCTTTCAAACCCTAAGCATCACCACTGTAAGCTACAAAGCAGGAACAGCCATAGACCAGTACAGAAGCACAGAAAGCACATAGACACACACAAAAAAAATAAAAAATAATAAATAAAAAAAAATCAAAAGGCAACAAAAAACACATCACTTTTCTGCTTCCATTGTTGACTGTGATGTTAAGTCAACACTGGTTTCAACATCGAAGATCACAAAGTGCACAAATCAAGAGATCTCCTAAGACTGAAGAATCTCTCACAATCTAAAGGCTTGGTAAAAATATCTGCAAGTTGATTGGTTGTATCTAAGTGTTGTATGACTATTACTTGCAGATTGACCATATTCTTAAGAAAATGATGCCTAATGTCTATGTGTTTCATGCGTGAGTGCAAAACAGGCTTCTTAAAATTATTTATGACACTAAGGTCATCACGGAACATCAACAAGGTATCACATTGAAGACCAACGTCATGCAGCATATTTTTCACCCATATCAATTGAGTAACACAACTCCCAGATGTTACATGTTCAGATTCAACATATGAGAGTGACACATTGTTCTGTTTCTTGCAATACCATGACATTAAATTAGAATCAAGATAAAAGCAACCTCCACAAGTGTATTTTCTATCATCTAGATCACCAGCCCAATCAGAATCACTAAATCCCACTAGATTAGTGTTTGTATCACATGCATACCATAATCTAAGATTAATAGTTCTTTATATATATATGAAAAATCTTTTAAGAACAATCAGGTGTGGGATTTTAGGGTTAGACTGATACCTGGCACAAACACACACATAAAACATGATGTCAGGTATGCTGTTGATAGATATAGATGGCTGTGAGTCATTGTTCTGTACAATGTTGGGTCAACATCATCTCCAACATCGATTCTGCTGAGCATAAGACCATTAGCCATAGGAGTGCTGGGTTCGCCTATCATGCTCATCTCATGGGTACCGTCAGATGGAATTTCTGCCTGTGATGTTGAGCTCAATGTTGTGTCATCATTGCTGTCAGCATTGACAATTTCTCCTTGTACACCAGCTGGAGTTCTTGGTTTAGACACCTTTTCAGGTTCGATGTCGCTTTTCTCGGAGTAGTGTCAGAACTGCTCAAGACTGCAACAACTGTTTATTCTTGGGTAAGTGCCTTCCGGGCAGAGACATCAAGAGAAGCTTCAAAAGCGACAATGTTGATGTCAATGTTGACTCATCATTGTTTTCATTCATCAGTTTCAGCTCTTCCCAGTGATAATCTGCAGATAGATCAACTGAACCATGTAGACACAAAACATTAGTAGAAACTGATTCCTCAGGGTTAGTCCAGAAAAGTGTTTCACAGTTTTGAGAATCATCATAGTCGAAAAAGACTTCTTTTGTCAATGTTGGACCATCAATGTTGGACCAACATTGTTTCTCAACATTGTTCAGAACAGCAGATAGGGCTTTGGCATGAACTTCTGGATCATCATCTTCCATTAGCTCATCCGAAACATCCGAGACAAGCAAGCATAGTCTTTTTCTCCTTTCAAGAGTGTTAGCACATTCATTCGATAATGCCCACCTCCTTGACATTCAAAACATCTAACTTTACTAAGTTTACTAAGACTAGGGCTAGAGTTAGACACACCAGTTTTCTTTTTGAAATTTCTAGTTCCTTTTGAGTTGCTCGAAGAGCCTCTATTAGAATTCTTCCTGAATCTAAGTTTCTCAATTTTCCTAACCAAGTCATTGTAGGCTTCTTCAGTCATGTCATCAGAATCATCACTACTGCTTTCAAGCTCAGTAACTTTAGCTTTAGATTTAGAGTGAAGGGGCATACTAAGGATTTTCGTACCTTTTCTTTCGTTATCAATTATCTCAAAAATTTTCAAATTGTTCATCAAGGTATGAAAATCCATAGTAGCCAGATTGTGAGTGTCTTCCAAAATAGTAACTTTAGTGTCAAATTTTGAAGAGAGAGAACGAATGGCTTTAGAAATCAGTTGCTTGTTGGAAATAGCATCACTAAGAAGTTGAACATCATTAGACAAAGTCAAAAGCTTTTCAAAATAAGAATCAATGGTTTCAGCTTCTTCCATTCTTAGATTTTCAAATTTTGACCAAAGCATTCGAAGTTTAGTTTGTTTGACACTATTATCACCTTCACAATGATTCTGAAGTAAGTCCCAAGCTTGTTTAGCAGTAGTGCAATTTTGAATGATTTTAAACATATGAGCATCAACATGTCCAAAAATGGCATCTAAAGCTTTTTCATTGTAAGAGCTTAAAAGAAAGTCACCTGCAGTGAAGCGTTCTTCAGGTATGGGAACAATATCTCCATCAGCATCAGGTCCTTCAGTAGGCCAGACAAATCCTTCAAGAACAGATCTCCAAGCTCGACCTTCAATGGACTTGATGTATGTCCTCATCCTGATTTTCCAGTAGTGGTAGTTCGATCCATCAAGCATAGTGGCCTGTAGACACTTGAGTTTGCAACATCCATTGTAGTAGTACCAAATCCAGACACTAGTAGTTAGGTGGCTGGCTCTGATGCCACTTGTAAGAACGTAGGATCCCGGACTGGTACTTGGAACAAGATCAATAGACAATGTTGCCAACAATGTTGTTCAACAATGTCTTTAACACAGTAAACAAAACGCAGCGGATGAATATGAATGAAACTTCTATTACCAAGCCAACATATATAAATATGTTGGCCGTCCCTTTAGGCAAAATATCTACTGACAGGAAAAGTATATCTAATCAACTAGGTTTAATACAATCACAGATGATTGATTAAACAACCAAAACTAGCCCTAGAAGAACTAACAGTAAAAGCTATTCTAGGTCGATGTTTGAAAGAGTTATTCCAACAATGAATACTCTTATACAAACTCTAAAGCTAGCAGAAAACAAGAAGCCTAAACTCTTTAATAAAATCTTGATTGATCATCAAAAAGGCGTTCACCATTGCTCGGCTGAATCCTTGTATATATACTTGAGATATCGACAGCTCCCATCCAAGTCGAAAGGCAATAGGATCTCAGCAAAGGCAATTTTCTTTGTCTTGTTTTCTTCAATATTCAGCTAGAAGAAATTTCCATATTAGTGTCTTCAACAATATATTTCCTTCTTGCTTTCTTCAACAATCTTCTTGAAAGATTCTCTCTTTAATCTTGTATTCTTATTGCAACTATGTTCTTCCTGTACATATGTGATGATCCGGGATCTCAGCAGGAAGAAACTAACGTTGTTTCTCTGTATCTGGCTGGCTGGAAAATCTTTCCAAGATTATCTCTAGAGAATCTTTTATTTCCTTCTTTCTTTCAAGGTGCCCATAACTTGTCAAACTCTTTCCTTCTTTTTAGATTGCATTCCTTGTGTCCAAAGCAACTCAAACTCTTTCCTTATTCCTGCAGAAATTCGAATTGATTGCTTCCAGTCCAAGTCATCAGTCCAATTGGCATGCTTGTTTCTATGTTGTCTGCTGTTGTCTGTAATGTTGTTCCAACATTGTATCGGCACTATTTTGCAATGTTGCACAACATTGAAATCCTACAGTTCACAAACAACAACAACAAACACAAACATTGAACTGAATCATGAAAGATAAGATTATCTAAACAAGTGCAACTTGCACTTTCAACTACTCGCCTGACAAACCATCATAACCAACACCTTAAATGGCGTGGAGTACAGGAAGTACTTAGTTTGGGAAACTAAGGAATAACTCCAAGGTTACTGAGCATAGGAAGTACTTAGTTTGGGAAACTAAGGAACAGCTCAAAGGTTTCTGAGTATATGAAGTACTTGGTTGGGAGCCGGGGAATAACTCAGGGGGAACACTTGGTTGGGAACCAAGTGTATTTAGGAATCAAGAGAAGATATTTGTAAGGTGAACTCAATTATCTGTCTTAGTGGATTCTAGGTCTGAGAAAGGCCGAAGAGGATTAGTTGAAGGATTACGCCACCTTCAGATACCACTATAAAAGACGTGTTATTTACTTACAACAATTTACTTATCGTTATCTTTATCCTGCTATATATATATATATATATATATATATATATATATATATATATATATATATATATATATATATATCTATATATATATATATATATATATATATATATATATATATATATATATATATATATATATATATATATATATATATATATATATATAAGTATTTAAATACATTATATCTTGCTAAGCACGTGCACTTATCACAGAAAAGTCTTTCGCTCTCTGAAATTAAGTATCAGATATCTGAGAAATTTTGTTTATCGACAAAAGTTGTAAAAGACTATTCACCCCCCCCCCCCCGGTTAGTCTTTTCCTTTGCCGTTATCTAGACCAACAAGTGGTATCAGAGCAGGAGGTTCCCAAAGCCTTCTGCACTGAACCTAGATCCCAGATAAGTGTCCACTAACTGCTTTTCACCTACACTTAAGATATTTGTAAGTGTGATTGTTGCAGGATGTCTTTAAGTGACGCTCCAATTCTCAAGCTAGAGGACTATGAGAAATGGAAGAACAACATGATGCTCCACCTAGAAGCCATCAGTGACGAAATGATCGATGTGATAAAGAATGGCCCCATAGTCATTCAACAACTCAAGCAGGTCATGGAGGTTTCTAATGGTAGAGATAGAGTACCCACTGATGAAGAATCAAGTGGTGGTTCCTCACAGATAGTTGCGTCAACCAGTGGAAGACCTACTGGTCAAGTTGTTTATGAGCCAAAGCCCAGAGAGCTCTGGACATCGTAAGATGCCAAAAGAAATCGACTGGTTGGTCAGGCTCGTAATATCATCATACGCTCCACTCCAGAGCACATACAGTGTAAATTATGGGGTGCAAAAATGGCGAAAGTGGCCTGGCAACTGATTGAAGAAATCTGTGTCGGCACTGAGAAAACAAAGGAAAATAAGTTCGAAGTTTTGAAGCTCAAATTCCAAAACTTTAAACAAGGTCCCACAGAGACTCTTGAAGAACTAGATTTCCGGTTTACAACATTAATGAGTGAAATGGCTGCACTTGCTGAAAGTGAGAGATACTCTAACTCTGAAAAGGTTAAGACTATCGTGAGAAGCTTGAATCAAAACTGGGAACATACTCAGTACTTTTATTTCAACCAAGGAATGCCAAATATCACTCCAGTAGAACTGTTTTCACACTTAGCTACTGTCAACTATGAAACTACTCAGAGAGAACAAATGATTGCTGAGAAGGTTCACAATGTTACTTTAGTAACACAAGGTACTTCTGAAAAGAAGGATACCAAATAAATGACTGAGGAAGATGCTCTTGCTGTGAAGCAAATGAGAAAATATGTCAGTCGGGAGATTGAGAGAAGAAAAGTCAAAGAGAATCTGAAAAAGCATCTAAACTCAAACTATCACCAGTACAAAAATATGCAGCTGTCAAGCTCGCTGAACAAGCCAGCTCAGCAAGCATCCAGTACTGAGGAAGCAGAAATCGAAAACGATATATGTTTCTATTGTCAGAAACCTAGTCACATTAAAAGAGACTTCCCTGTTTTCAATAAGCTAAAGACAGGTGACAAGAAAGATAGAAGAACTTCAAGAGAGATCAGAGAGCTATGCTCACCGAAGAAAGGAAAAAGATTCAAATCCAACTGGATGCTCTTGATATTGAGTCAGAATCTGAGGAAGAAGACTCGGATGACTCCAAACTACCTTCACCAGAATTATGTGGCATCACTCATGAATTGGTTGACTTTGGTCAAAAGAAAAGGGAATTATGCGGGGTTGCTGAGGAGGTCTATCCAGATTACTCCAACATTGAGCCTTGCCTAATGGCTGACGAGCTAACCAACATTTCTCAATTCATAAACTATAAGAGTGATGAGGAAGGAATCAGAGATTTAGAATATCTCAAAAGAGAACTTGACCTCTACAAAAGAGAATTTCAAATGGTCCGAGCTAGAGCCGACATTTTTGAAGAAGAAAAGAATTATCTTGAGAAGGAAAATTCACAATTACTCAAGATATCTGAGAAAAAGGATGCCGAAAATGCATTTCTCAAAGCACAGATATCTGAGACGGAGAAGTCACACAGAAAGGCAATGGATATACTCCAAAAGGAAAATAAAGATCTTCTTTCTGAAAATGAGGAACTCAAAAAGAAAGAACTATCTTTTCAATCCTATGCCAAAGCTAGTGACACACTTACTGAAGTACACTCTTATTTAAGAGATCCTTCAAAAAAGGGAGGACTTGGGCTGGACACACAAACAAATAGTTCTACCACTCTAAATAAGAGTGACGAAAGAATAACATTTGTTAGTGCTCAGCAAGATGGTTCCCAAATAACCTACAGTATTGGTCAGAAAGCCAAGGTTGTTGACAAAGGAAAGGCAATTGCGACCAAACCTTTGTGGGAAAAACAAGTCCAAAAGAAAACTATTGGGAACGTTTCTATAAAGAAACATAACATTGAAAAGTGTAATCACCCACAGTGCTATGTCTCTCAGAAAGGAAAAATTGCGGCAGCAGGCAAATTTACCAACATCACATTTTCTGGAAAGAAAGACGTTCCAGGGACTAGCAAAGCTGCTGAGAAGAGAACTCGGATAGCACCAGGAGCTCGAAATGGCATTGGCTATAAAGCCATCGGGAAACAACTTGCTCGTGAGTATAAACAAGAGCAAGAACGATGGATGAAAGCCAGGATTGCGCATAGAAATCATCAGAAGTGGAAGAAAGAACAGGCTACGACCACTCTGAATGCCAGGGCTAGAAGAAATCTGGCAAGGAAAACTAAGTTCGCTGAAAAGCAGACTCAGCAATCTGACAGGTATCTGAAAGCACCACGTGGAGCTCCAAGGAACACACCAAAAAGGAAAATAATTCTTAACAATGATAATACTATTCAATTACATAGAATTCCTCCTTATGTTCCTACTAGACAAAAGCATGTTCCTAAGAAATATATACAAAAATGGATTCCTACAGGAAGGTTGTTTAGTCCAGATGGTTCCATCATTGAAATGAGAACTTCAACTCCTATTTCCTGTTTTGTGCAGAGCACTCCAAGGAAGAATCCAACATGGCATTTTGATAGTGGATGTGGGAAGCACATGACAAGAGAAAAAGCAAATTTGGTCCACTACAAAGTTTGCCATACTGGACCAGATATCAGATTTGCTGGAGGAGAAATAAATCCAACTGTAGGATTTGGAGATCTGAAATTGGGAGCCCTTACAATCTCTGGTGTACTTCATGTAAAGGGACTGAAATATAATCTCCTAAGCATGAGTAAATTTGCTGACAAAGGGTTCTTAGTGAAGATCAAATCAAAATTCTGCAAACTGATTGACAATGAACCAAAGCAGACAGTCTTGGTTGCTAGGCGGAAAGGAAGTCTTTATGTTGCCACAACTGAAGAATGTCTCATGGTGAGTTAATCTGGCCACACTAAAGAAAATTGGTTATGGCATAAAAGAATGAGTCACTTGAACTTCAAAACTCTGAACAAGCTATCCAAGAAAGAATTGGTGGTTGGTTTACCCAAAATGGCATATAGAAAAGATGGTATATGCTCGGCTTGCCAAATGGGGAAACAATCCAAAACATCTTTCAAGTCTAAAACTAGACACTCCAGTGAAATGCCACTGCAAATGTTACATATGGATCTTTTTGAATCCTCTGTAACTAGCTATGCAGGAAAGAAGTATGGTCTGGTTGTTGATGATTACTCAAGATTCACTTGGGTTGTATTTCTCAAACAAAAATCTGATGCAAGGGTTGAAATACCCAACTTGCTGAATAAGCTTGAAGTCATGAAAAATGACAAGGTATTCGTAATCAGAACAGACCATGGTACTGAGTTTGTGAACCAGTACATAAAAGAGTTCTGTACCTGCAAAGGTATACAACATCAACTATCTTCAATAAGGACACCACAACGAAATGGTGTTGCTGAAAGGAAGAATAGGACCCTAAAAGAAGCAGCAAGAACAATGCTTGCTGACACTGAAATAAGTGAAATCTATTGGGTTGAAGCTATCAACACAGCCTGCTACACTCAAAATAGATGTTTGATTAACAAACACCATGACAAAACTCCTTATGAACTTTTGATTGGTAGACCCCCTAGTATCAAACATCTAAGGGTGTTTGGTTGCAGATATTTTGTTCTTAACAATGGAAAGGAATACTTGAGAACATTTCAACCAAAAGCAGATGAAGGAGTATTTCTTGGTTATTCTCTGAATAGCAAAGCCTACAGAATCTACACCAAAAGAACACAAAAGATTGAAGAATCTGTTCATGTAGTTTTCTATGAAGGAAACAAGAAAGTACTCTTAAATGAAGAACTCTCAGATAGGTTCAAAGAACTAATGTTTAAAGATTCTGAAGAAGAATCCTCAAAAGGAAACAATTATGTCATTCACTTAGAGGATGACTCTGACGATGAAAAGCAATCATTGCTTAGTAACAACCAGATGACTCTAAGACATGATGAAGAATTTCCAATGAGAATTCCAGAAATGGAACAGGTTACTGAGAATCTTCATCATGAAGAGGTTTCTGAGAATGAGATTGCTGAAAATCCAATCCCAGATATCTCTAACACTGAAAAAGTGTCAGATATCTATGGCATTTCCCGTGTGCCAGATATCTCAGATACTGAACAAGTATCTTGTCAGGATCATAATGATTCACATTCAGATCAAAATGATATTAATCCTACTATTTCAAAACCTATTATAAAATAGATAAGAGATCATCATGCCAAGGATGTGATTGGTCCTTTAGACCAAGGGGTTAGAACTAGGAGAGCAATTGCTGGAAATGCAGATTCTCTCTATGGATGTTTCATCTCAAACATTGAACCTAAAACTATAGAAGAAGCATTGAAGGATCAAGACTGGATCTCTGCAATGCAAGAAGAGTTGGATCAATTTGAGAGAAACAAAGTCTGGAAACTGGTTTCATTTGTTGATGGAGTATCTGTAATTGGAACCAAGTGGGTTTTCAGAAACAAAATGAACGAGTCTGGTGAAATAACCGGAAACAAAGTAAGGTTGGTTGCCAAGGGATTCACCCAGACAGAAGGACTAGATTTTGATGAGTCATATGCTCCAGTTGCAAGATTGGATGCAATTAGACTATTTCTAGCCTTTGCAGCTCATAATGATTTTAAAGTTTATCAAATGGATGTCAAAAGTGCATTTCTAAACGGTGAACTTGCTGAGGAAGTCTATGTTGAACAACCTCCAGGCTTTGAAGTTTCCACATAAAGTAGAATGGTCTATAAGCTTCAGAAAGCTCTGTATGGACTGAAATAGGCTCCAAGAGCATGGTATGATACTTTAGCCAAATACTTGCTGGAAAGTGGATTCAAGAAAGGAGAAGTTGACAAAACACTCTTTACTTTGAACCATAAAGGAAAACTACTTTTAGTTCAAGTATATGTTGATGGCATTATATTTGAATCTAAAGACAAGCAACTTTGTGAAGACTTTGCTGAGCTCATGAAAAGTAAATTTGAGATGAGCATGATGGGAGAATTGAACTACTTCCTAGGGTTGCAAGTCAAGCAGCTTAATGATGGAATATTCATCAGTCAAACAAAGTATGCAAAAGATATGCTCAACAAGTGTAATCTAAAGCCTTCTGAAAGGAATGCTAAGATACCTATGAGCATTGGAACCAAAATGACCTATACTGAATCTGACAAGAGTGTTGAAGAACACAAGTATAGGAAATTGATTGGGTCTCTACTGTACCTCACTGCAAGTAGACCTGATATTCATTATGCAGTTGGAGTGTGTGCTAGATTTCAGACAAATTCGATGCAATCACACTACAACATTGCTATGAAAATATTAAGGTATGTAAAAGGTACTGTAGAAGTTGGATTGTGGTATCCAAAAGACAGTGGTTTGAGTTTAGTTGGTTATTCTGATGCTGACTATGTTGGATCATTGCTTGATAGAAAAATCACCTCAGGAACTTGTCAATTTCTTGGTGCCAGATTAATATCATGGTTCAGCAAGAAACAAAACACAATTGCCACATCCACCACAGAGGCTGAATATATTGCTGCTGGGTGTTGTGCTTCACAGATATTGTGGATACAACAACAACTCAGAGACTATGAGATCAATAAAGAGAAAACTCCTATTTTCTGTGACAAAACAAGTGCTATTGCCATAACTCAGAATCCTAAGTTTCATGCAAGAACAAAGCACATTGATGATAGACACCACTTCATTAGAGATCATGTTGAAAAAAGGCAATATAGAGATACTCAAAATTGGTACTAAAGACCAACTTGCAAATATCTTTACAAAGCCTTTGCAAAAAAAAGCAGGTTCTTAACTTTGAGACATAGTCTTGGGTTAATGGAGCTACCGAAGGAACTGAAAAGTTGTAATCTCTGAGTCGGAAACTCAGAAGGGAGAAAAGATATCTGGAACGGGTATCCAGATATGTAAGGCAAAAGGTAAAAACTCCTACCAAAAAAAGTGTGAGTGAAACAGGAACTCAGTATGATTAGGAAGGGAAAAGAAGAGATAAGATGTCTGGAACAGGAATCCAGAATATCAAAGATAAAAGGTGAAACACATAGCAAAAAGATATCTGAGACGGGTACTCAGATATCAAAGGTTCAAGGGTAAAATGGCTATTTGAAGATTTCTGAGACAGGTACTCAGATATCTAGATCACTCGGTGAGGGGGAACACAAAAGAAGAAAGTAGTATAACTATCTGTAGTCAACTACTCTCTCGTGTTTTGTATCATTTTCATATTTGTGAAATATATGAACAGATGTATTGATTGAAGATAAATTCAGAAAATAAAATTGTCCCTTAGTCACACAGAAGAAATGTGATTCAGATAGCTACTCGCCAAAGTTCATTAATTGGGCACGATTACATGAAGTGATTGTGATAATTGCTGGACAAGCAATCCCAGCCCTTGATGAAATAGGCGTTCCAGATTCAACGGCCAAAATTTAACCTCGCTAAAAGGTAGTGGACTATAAAAATAGTTATGGCCCACTAGCATTAAATGCAAAGTAGTTTTCACCCACGTCGTTCTGCACGTACACATATACATATGCACGAAATTAATTTGTACGTATATGTCTGTTGAGATATGCGTTGCTATATATATAGGATTTTGGCAAAAGAAATCACTTTCGCCTAATCCAACATTCACACTTACACAGAAATAGCAAAAATCTTTCAAACACTTACACAGAAATAGCAAAAATCTTTCAAAGTTTCTGCAAATCTCTGTTTCTCGCTTAGTTTTTCTGCAAAGAATCACTAATCTCCTACCTTAATCTCTTTCCGACTTTCAAAAACTTTCACTATTTAAAGAGATGGCTCCAAAACGTGCTCTTACCCAGAAATCCCAGGCTACTACCTCTGGTACTGCTGAAAAGCAAGCACCAGTGTTGGTTATAACAAACAATCGGTTGATTGGAGACTTCAATCCTGACCATTGGACTTCAAATCACAGCATGATTTGGGGTGGTGCCATGATTGAAGAATATCTACTGCTACTGTTGAAAACCAGGCTGATAGGAAATTGATTCTTGGTATGCTTGAAAAGGCACAAATCAAGGGTTTCCTGTCTGCTATTCCTAGTGGAGTTTCTTCACTAGATGTGTTGGAATTCTACAGCAATTCCAGGATTATTTCCTGTGTTTCTGAAGGCACTGAGATAGTGTCTGTAAAATCAAAAGTTCAAGGAAAGGACATCCTTTTGAACATAACAACTTTCTGTGAGTTGTTTGAACTTCAAAATCTTGGAAATGATTTTGAAATAAACACCAAGGATGATGATCTCCTTGAAGGTGTAAAGCAACTTTACAGTGATGTGTGTAATCTTGAAAAATCAGATACACCCATCGACTTCAAACTTGCTGACATCAGATACAGACATCTGTTGGTTCACTGGGATGTGTTGGCATGCATTCTTCACAGATGCTTTGATGGTCTACAAGGAGGTGCCGACCAGATAAGCCAAGAACGCCTGATGATGATGTTCTTGTTGAATCAACAGAACAAAAGGCTGGAAAACCCTTTCAATTGGGGGAAGTACGCCTTTACGAAATTTGTGAAGAAGATTCAAGGCTTTGAGCCTAAAAACGTTAAGGGCCTTGTTGAGCTAAAAGCTACAGTAAGCTATGGACTAAAGATATGTTTCTTGCTGGAGAAGCTTGGCATTGAGCTCAGAGAGAAGGCTGACATAGCTAACAGTCCTGCTCTACAAATATGAGTATACAAACATGATGAAAAAGGTTACTGCATCTCAGAAAAGTTCCAAGAAACGAAAGACTGATGAGGTATCTGAGGGTACCGTTGCGACCAAAAAGCCCAGAACTTCACGAAAGAAGTCTACTAGCAAATCAGAAGGCATACCTATTGTGGATGTCGACTCTCAGATATCTACCGCCCCAGCTGATGAACTCATCAATGCTGCTAAGTCCACAGCTGATGAACTCATCAATGCTGCTAAATCCACTGCTGATGAACTCATTAATGTTGATACAGACAGTGAAAGACTTCAAACACTCTCTGAGCGTGAGGATTGTTGATAATTCAGTCCCAGATTTCGATGAGGAATCTGAAGATGAGGGGGAAGCAATAATCCCCAAGGTTGCTGAAAGAGCAACAAGTGTAGAGGTTGCTGAAAAGCACCCACATCAAAGGTTGCTGAAAAAGCAACTGTGTCCAAGGTCACTGGACAAAACACACCATCAGAGCAAGTAACACTTAAGCATATTGAAGATGCTCTGATGAATGGTAACCTAGTGTTGGAGGATACTGCCATTGCCTCAACACTTAAAAGTCTGTCTCAAGCAGATCTGGATAGGCCCCATAAAGCATTACCTTCTTCATCCAGATCAGAATCACCACACCAACCACAACAGCCAATAGTGGATGCTGCTGAGATGATACTTGAGTTACAACATGAGATACCAGCATCTTTCCTTGCTGAAAAAAAATCCTGTAAAAGATCAGGTTCCCCAACTCAGTGAGAGGGATCAAACTGAGGCATCTGCTCAGAATGATCAAACAAGGGAGGCAATTGAGTTGCACACTCAGGAAAGGTCTGAAGTACCTGAAACTTCAAACAAAGAAGCTGTAATGGAACAACAAGACCAAAGCATAGAAGGGTCACAAGTTCCAGAGACCAACCAGCCTGACACTGCTCAGGTAGATGAATAGTTTAACTCTCTACTTGTGACATTTTATGTTTATTAATCTTGTTATTTAATAAAATTTCTTTGTTACAGGCAGAATTAGAAACACAACATCAAGGGGAAGCTGCACAGCTTGCCTCAGAATCTGAGAAGGAGGCTTCCATAGCCTCACCACTTAAGGAACAGGAGCCTGTCTCATAGGTAGAAGACAGTTCCTTAAGATATAACATCTCAGATATGTGCTTTATACACTTGACTAATATTCTTAAGTGTTTGTTTCTAATAGGCTCCAAATGAGAAGAAAAATGGAGAGACTGAAAAGTCTATCTCTTCAGAGAAGAATCCAGAGACTTTCAAGGTCTCTGAGAAACAAGTATCTGAACCTTCTGCAGAGAAGGTATTTCATTCAGATACATATAATCTTCAAAGACAAATCTCTGACCATTTTTCTCAAACTAACACTTTCTACTTACAGGTTCAAAATGAAGTAGAAGTTGCTGGGGAACTGCCCACTCAATCCCCGCAACCAATGGAAATTGATGAGGCATCAAAGCCTTCATCACAAGAAAAACTTCCAAAGACTGCACAAGTCTCTGAGAGACAAGTATCCGAGCCTCCAATAGTGGAGGTAATTGACCTCTCAGATATCTGAATTTGTCTATAGTAATTTTCTTGATAAAATTTCCTAAGTGTTATGTTTCTAATCTCAGGTTCAAGCAGAAAGAAAGATCACTGAGGATCAGACTTCCCAGTCTCCTCCTCATATCCAGATATCTGAGGCACCTGGAACCTCAGTAGTAAAGCATCTGAGCCTATCACACAGGTAACTCAGATACCTTTCTACTCTAAAGCCCAGATATCTCCTAAAGTTTTGAAACTAATTCAGAAATCTTTCTTTCAGGCTCAAACAAGTGCCACTAAGGTCCCTGTTGATGAGAAAAAGGACTTGCTTCCCTTCTTCAGGGAACACACTTTGCCAAAGCACCTAAAATGCTTCAAGAAATGGCAAAAGCTTCGATGCTCCGATCTATCTGAGATCATAAAGGTAACTGATCACCACAAAAGGAGAGCACGAGCCCTTGACTTGGAAAACTATGTTCCCCACTGAACAATATTCCTTTGGAACATTGATGGATAAGGATTTTGTCAAGGAAGTGGCCAGAAAGCTTATTCAAGCTTTTAACCAAGCAGATGGTCAGACCAGAATGCGGATGGACTTCAAGCCTATTTTGTCCCAAACCCTACAGTTAATACCCTCTGAGCAAGAGGAAGTTAATGGGCAAATGATCACTATTACAGAAGTGATCAATCTGGTCTCTGAAGATGAAGAAGAGAAGGAGACAGATGAGAATGATTATGAAGAACCTTCTTCTGACAATCATATGGATGAGGATGATAAGAAGGATGATGATGATGCCCCAGCACCAGGGACAGGAGGGATTGCACAAGGAACTAGTGCCTCAGCTGCTGAAAAGCTCACTGAGAGGACATCACAGAAATCCACTCCTCCATCTCCTCAGAGATCTACCCATCCATCTCCCCAACAAAAAGATTCTACTGAACAAGTAGTTGAGCACTCTGAGGACAACACTCTAAACATATTGGATGCACAAGCCGGAGTTGCTCAACTCAAACAGTTGTTGGAGGAAGAACAACAGCTAAATCTTCAACTAGAGGAGAAGATTGTTGAATCCAAAGCAAAGCTCCAAAAGATTGAAGATCAAACCATCAAGGAAATGGAAGCTTATGCTGAAATGAAAGAACTCCAGCTTGTTGTTGTTCAGTAATTGTCAAGAATTGAATCTTGAGCAAGTATCTGAAGACAAGCATAATGCTAAGGCTGCATCACCAAAAGATGTACCATCCTCCTCACTAAAAGGAAAGAAGCCCATCTCTGAGATGGTTGCTGGACTAGAAAATATTGATGAAAATGTCCAAGAGGATGAAGATCACTGGGCTGATGACTCAGATGATGAAGAAGAGAAGAAATTGGCAGAACACCGAAATAAGCACTTGGTGGTGTCTCATTTGAAAAGGAAGCTGATTGCTCCTGAAATTTTCAACAAGCTGCCAAATCTCAACTCCAATGAATACTTGAACAGATACCAAGTACTGGCTAAATTGAACAAGGAGTTGTCTTCTCAGAATGAAGCCGCCATTGCATCAGTCCCTGCAGAGATGAAGAAATTCACTGAGCTCATCACTCAGAGAACAACCAGTCTGATCATTGCTCAGAAAGACCTAGGCATGGTTAGGGATGATGACAATAACATGGCTGCAAAAGCCTTTGAAGATGCTAGCTATTCTGCTGGAAAAGCAGATGCTATTCAAGGTCCACTAGCAGAGCTCACTGATAAGGAAACAGGACTTATCAAACAAAATCAAGAGCTCAAGGCTGAATTGCACAAGTTGGTTGCTGCCTACATCTATCTGCAAGGGAATTTTGAGTCACTCTCAGAATCCTTTGTGATACTGAGTCAGTCAACAATGACTAAGGGGGGAAGGATATCAAGGACAAAGGGAAGGATCTGGCGCTCAGAAAGGAAGAGGAAAGAAGAAGAAATCTAAACAGCCATCACTTCCACCACTAAAAATAAATGAGCCCTCCTCCAGTCAGACTGCTCTACAGATAGTGGCCACTACTCAGCAACTTCCTGAAAGAGGAATGACAACAAGGGCCAAGGCACAGAAACCTCCAAGGGGTACCAAGGCTCCAAGGAGAAGACAAGTGAAAGGGGTTGATGAGTCTTCTGAAGAAGGAGGAGGAGGAGGAGGAGGAGGAGGAGGAGGACCAATCAAATCCCAGGGCAATGAAGAAGCCTGCAAATCACCCAACAAGAGAAATCTGGAAGATGATGATGAAGATGAGGATAAAGATGAAGCTCCTCTTCACAGAAAGAGAAAAAGGGTTGATAGCCTAACTGAGCCCTTAGCTGCAAAGCCAATAGCAGCTGAAACACCCTCTGAAAATACCAAGTCTATCCAGGGTGGTTTTTCAAGCAATCCCCCAAGGGAGAATTCAAGACAAAGGAGGAATAGGTTAAGAGTTGAACAAAGAAAACTTCAACTACCACTCAGGCCTGAAGAAGCCAAGATTGAGTATGTGAAGACCAACAATGACTCCTCTGTCTACAAGTGCATTAATCAGAAGAATGGCTACTGGATTTTGGAACTCAAGCACTTACTGGTAAATGAAAAATTTCCAGAACCAATCCATAAACAACTCATGGCATGGAGAAAAGACAAGCCAGTCTTGATTAACACCAACCACATCAAAGCCTGGTTGGATTTTGAAGTGATCAAGAGAATAGAAGCCATGAAGAAGGACCTCTCTGATGAATGTCCTTATGGAAAGCCAGATGATGTGCACAGAATTCCCAACATCACTGGAACATTCACAAGAGCAAGACTTGATGTGGAACCTATGAGTCTTTTTACATGACTCAAGAGCAATACAAGGGTGACATAAGATATCTGAGGATCATATATGAATACTTCAAGCTATCAGATATCAGAATTGAGCATGCCTGGAAATGGGGAAAGTATCTGTAGGTCAAACACTTTGCCATAAATCCCACCAGAACCTACAAGGAAGTCTGTGGATTTGCCAGAAACACTGAGATGTTAGTCAGGACCTTGCTCTATGAGTACTCAGATGATATCAAAAGGTTTGGGGATAAGGAATTTTCTAATTGATCCATAGATCTTCTGATTGAAGACTTGAAGATTTTGAAGACTTGAAGACTAGTTTATTAGGATGTTTACTTGGAGCTTGGCTACTCCTGTTGTCCTAGTTTACTATGTAATTTTGTATCTTGCTGACTGTACTGAAATGTATTTTATTTATTAAGTTATCTATAAACTTTCCATGTTACATATCTGATGAACCTACTCTCAGATATCAATCTATAAAAAGATAACTTGTCAGCAAAGATCACACATTGTGATTTGGTTGGTGTTTACTTTCTACACTTAATTAAAATGAATTGAAAAGATCATAAGAAATGATTAAGTGTTGGATTTTTTTGTCTTTTTTTTTTTAAAGAAAGGGCATTAGCCCTCGAAAATTATATCATAGCCTCAAGGCGGTTTGTGAGAACCCGCATACACCAAGTACCTTTTACAGGTTACAACCCAAAACGCTATCAAAGGCCAAAGACTATGCCTATTGCCATATACAAAAGTCCTATTTCTAGCCATATCACCACATTCTGTTCAACCTATGTGCCAAAAGGGCCGTGCCCAGTACTACCAATCTAAGATCCAACCTGTGCCACCCTATATCGATCCGTGCCATAGCCGTGCCAGTGTCGTGCCCTCGTAGTGCCACTTCCTTGCCCTCTTGTGCCATCTTATGTAGAGCCCAAAAAACTAACGCCAAATTAGTGCCATAGCCATGCCAGTGTCGTGCCATCGTAGTGACTATATCGTGCCATCTTGTGCCACTTCCGTGCCATCTTGTGTAGAGCCCAAATAGGACGACTTAGGTTCTTTGCCACTAAAGTACCCGCCTGCTAGCACTGTCTGTGCCACTATCGTGCCATATATGTGTTGGATTAAGTGTTGGATCGTTCCCTCTTCCAAGTTGTAATAGGTTTTAAAGATAGTCATCGTTGACTGATCAAAAAGGGGGAAATTTGTTAGGAATATCTGTTTAGATTTTGATCAGCAACCTAATGACTTATCTTAGCTCAGAAAGGTGGTTAGTACTCTTGGTTCACTTGAACACTGTAAAAGAGGAAATTCACTAAGTATGTTAGTCTAGCAAATCTTGTATAGGATGTTAGGTCTCTGAATGTAATTTTTTATATCTTTGAAGTAGACCAAGAAGAAGGCATCCGGCAGGAGAGTTCAACAAATTTGAAGATTTGAAGACTGCTCAAGATTGCTAAAGACGAAGGAAATTGGTCTCATCAGATACATATGTCCAGATATCTTAAAGAAACAAGTGTTTTTTAATAAACAAGTTTTGCAAAAGATATATGATAACACAAGGTTTCTGAACGAGGAAAAGTGCCCACAGAAACCTACACTCAGATACCTTGGAAAAAACTATGTTTCTGGGAAACAATGTTTCAACAAGTATCTGGAGATGTGAAGGTCTCTGGAAAGGGACATGCAATGCTTCAGAAAGCGTGCATAGTTCCGTTGGCACTGCAGGACAAAAATAGTACAATGCAATAAATGCGTAGACAGAGACATCTGAACAAAAGAGGAAATCTCTGAAAAGAGACAATGTCTTATGCATTACTATTTTCAGATATCAATAGTTTGAATTTGAATTGAGCCTAACGGATACTATTCAAACGGCTTCAAATTCAAATATAAATATCACCACTTAGAATGCTTGAAACACACCTTGAACTTACACAGAACGAACTTATTCATTCAAGCATACAGGCCTTCAACCTACTTACTCTTTAGCTTACAGTTGCGACTAAGCTCTTGAATTCTAAGTAGCACGAAAGTTCTAAGTGTCCTGATCCTTAACAAGCATTGCTATCTGTGAAGGAGTTGAATCAAAAGATCAAGTATCTGAGTTTCATTCTCCAGAACATTTAACATAAACTTGGGTCAGTAGAGAACATATCACCACACATTGTGAAGTGTGTTAAGTGATCCTTGTTCTATAGAGTATTTCTACATAACTGGAAAGTTATTAAGACTACTCACCTGACAAACCATCATAACCAACGCCTTAAACGGCGTGGAGTACAAGAAGTACTTAGTTTGGGAAACTAAGGAATAACGCCAAGGTTACTGAGCATAGGAAGTACTTAGTTTGGGAAACTAAGTAACAGCTCAAAGGTTTCTGAGTATAGGAAGTACTTGGCTGGGAGCCGAGGAATAACTCAGGGGGGACACTTGGTTGGGAACCTAGTGTATTTAGGAATCAAGAGAAGATATTTGTGGAGTCCGTCTTGCGAGAGACCCCTATATATTGGAGAGTCCCGAAAGTCCCCTTCAAACGTTAAAACTAGACAATTATACCTTTTTTCTCGACTTGGCTTCTAATGGTTTTTCGCGGATCTTTTGACCCGGATTCATAAAAAACGGGTCAAGTAAAAACTAGACAATATAATGTAAAAACTAGACAATATAATGTCAATTTAATATCATATTAAACAAGAGAATTCTTTTCATAAACTAGACAGTATAATGTAAAAACTAGACAGTATAGACAATTATGTGTAAGTAAAAACTAGACAATATAGACAATTATGTTATACTGAGTGAGTAAATTTCTGGACAAGTAATAAAACTAGACAATCCATTTACAAAACTAGACAATTCAGTTACAAAACTAGAAAATATGTTGTAAAAACTAGACACTAATTTTTCTTCGATTGTTTTAGTTTCTTCAGAGCATTCTTCTTCAAATCATCCAATCCACCCTCTTCAAAATCATCATCAGCAGCAGGTCTGTTAGATCCTTGAAAAGCTTTTTCACCAGCAGCTTTCTTTGTTGCTAGCTTTTTCAACTTACATAAAAACTAGACAATACATACTAAAAACTAGAAAGTTCAACATAACTGCAAAACAGAAAGATATAACATGAAAAACTAGACAAATATTGTTAAAAACTAGACCTTATGTGTTAAAAGCTAAAACATAAGGTATTTACATAAAAACTAGACAATATATGTTAAAGACTAGACAATTTCACACAAAAAAGCTGTAAAACATTAAAAAGTAGACAATATATGTTAAAAACTAGACAATTTCACACAGAACATTCAGAAAATACAAACAATCGACAAATCCCCACCAAAAACATATACAGTGTACACAACCACATAGCAAATCTAAAATCATAAAAAGTAGATGATACATGTTAAAAACTAGACAACACATACTAAAATCTAGACAACTGCACAACAAAAAAACTAGATATCAAAGCATATCAAAGCATAAAGTATTTTAAGTAACACCTCAATTATGTAGTCAGTAAAGTAACCACATATCAAAAGCATAAAGTATTTTACACAACTGCACAACAAAAAAGCTATACCATGAAAAACTAGACAATATATGCAAGAAACTAGACAGTTTCACACAAAACATAGACCATTATACCAAAAAAATGGCAATACATAACTCATGATACATATTCCAGAAAGAAACATCTATACAATGGTAGCTATAACTTTATTTGATCTACACTATATTTGGTTGTGGTAGAGATACTACTGTAGATTTAGTTGCATTACCATTTCCTACATTACTAGATAGTAAATGCCAAAACACAAAATATACACAAATACATCATAATTAAACGGTTAATGGATTTTATGCACACATGCACATATACTCTCTTGAACAGAATTGATAATAAAACAAAAATAATACCAGTCAACAATTAAATTAGCAGAAATCGACAATGAATACCTATCTACCTTGATAACGAAGCTCAAATTGCTCAATACCAGCTGAGTTTCTGTCCAACTTCGTCAATAGAGGTGATAAATGGAGCCGATCGATTGTAGTAAAGGCAACTTTCAGTGCCAATTCAGCCACCTTCAAGCTCGAGATGCAATCATGTAGCAAATCGGCCTGAGATACAACAAACATCGCGGCATCAACTCGGTCTCCGCCTCCAATTATTCAATCGCCGCCTTCAGAGCAACTCGGCATGGACGAAGCTCGGTTTCTGAATTTGTAGATCTGGTCTCGTCGACTTCTGCCATGGATTTGATTAGAGAGAGAAAATTGATATTTAAGTTTTGTGTTGCTTGAATGAAACGAAACAGAGTTGAATTAAAGAAAAGAGGGATTAAAAGGTTTTTATACTAGATGTTGAGATAACCGCTCGCGACCCGAATCCGGATTAAAAAGCTCGCCCGTGAAAATAGGATCCGCAAAAATGTAATTTTATATGCTTATTATGATGGAACTTTTGGACTCTCACTAATGAGTAGGACTTTTATGAGACTTAGTAATATTTGTAAGGTGAACTTAATTATTTGTCTTAGTGGATTCTAGGTCTGAGAAAGGCCGAAGTGGATTAGTTGAAGGATTACGCCACCTTCATATGCCACTATAAAAGACGTGTTATTTACTTACAGCAATTGACTTATCGTTATCTTTATCCTGCTAAGTATTTAAACACATTATATCTGGCTAAGCACATGCACTTATCACAGAAAAGTCTTCCGCTCTCTGAAATTAAGTATCAGATATCTTCACAGATATCTGAGAAATTGTGTTTATCAACAAAAGTTGTAAAAGACTATTCACCCCCACCCCTAGTCTTTTCCTTTGCCGTTATCTGGACCAACAATGTTGGCCTGATGCGGACAAGTGTCGGAGCATGTAAAATTGCATGTCCCCATGCTGATGCAGGGAGCTTAGATTGCATTAGTAATGGCCTTGCAATTAACTGGAGGCGTTTAATAAACGATTCGGCCATACCATTTTGTGTATGAACATGTGCAACGGGGTGTTTTCAATTTTTATGCCAATAGACATGCAATAATCGTTAAATGCTTGCGATGAAAATTCAGCAGCATTGTCAAGGCGAATGCTCTTGATTGGAGAATCAGGAAAGTGTGCCCGTTAACGGATTATTTGTGCAAGTAGTCTTGCAAATGCCAAATTACGAGTAGATAATAAGCACACATGTGACCATCTTGTAGATGCACCTATTAAGACCATAAAATATCTAAATGGTCCAGATGGTGGTTGTATTGGTCCACATTAGAGGTCTCAACCGGGCCGGGCCGGGCTCATTTTTAAGGGGGCGGTCCGGGCCAGTCTTTTAGAGAAATATTTAGGCCCGGCCAAGCCCCTAGCCCCATTAAAATACAGGCCGGTCCGGGCTTTAAAAAAAAACTAAAATTTTAAAACTTTTAGTTTAAGTGTGATTCATTCTTACCCATCTAACACTCACTAAAAATTGTTACGTGTGGGTGGAATATGTGATGCTGAACCTCCCTCAAATAAATTGTAAATATTTTTTCGTACTTCTCCCTTGTTTCAACGGTAAGTTGCTATCATTTCCCTTACTTCTAATGTCAATGTGTTACTTATTAGACCCAACATGAACTCTATTAGCATTTTATATCTAAAACTTAAGTAGAATTACTTATTAAACCAAGTGTACAACTTTTAATGAATGTCATACTCGTCAAATTAAAAGAATTATTGGATCTAACATGAACAAAATGTGTAGTGGTTTAGTTAGTGTTCCCTAATTAGTTAAAGGCGAAGCTTTTTAATTGTGTCTTAAACTTTTCAAACCCAATTTAAATATGTTGGCACAACTAATACATTATGATTCAAGTCAAATACCAACTAATATGCTTACTAAATATGTCGGGCTTTTTGGGCTGGGCTTAAGAAATCTGGGTCGTTCCGGGCCACGAACTTTTTCGGTCCGGGCCGGGCCATGTAATAGGTGGCCCCTAAAGCCCCAAACAAATATTCGGTGCGGGCTGGTCACGGGCCTATATTAACGGGCCGGTCCGGGCCTGCCTTTTTATGGGCCGGGCCGGCCGGGCCCGTCGTCTAGTCCACATATATATCCATGAATTCTTTCAAGAAAAGAAGGACTTTCATATCCAACCTTTTCATATGATGGCTTTATAATAATAAATTTGCCTTTAGAGCAAGCCCCACATGAGAATTCATTAGTTTGAAAAATCTTTTGGCTTTTCAATGTATGGCACATGAATTTTCAATAATCTTTTGCATCATCATTGATCTGGGATGGCCCAACCGGTCATGCCAAACTTTAAAGGTGCTATCAATTTGTTTTGCCATAGCATAAGTTTCAATTGCTCTTATTTTAGTGCAATACAATCCGGAGGACATTACCGGTAATTTTTCCAAAACACTTTTGGTACCGGATTTCATTGTTGTGATGTAAAGAAATTCATTGCCGTTTTCAGTCATGGTCTCAACATGATATTCATTGAGTCGAATATCTTTAAAACTCAATAGATTTCGTTGAGATCTAGAAGAATATAATGCATCTTCTATGGCAATTTTTGTCCCATGTGGTAGTATTATATTTGCTCTTCCGGGGCCTTCAATTAAATTCGTACTACCAGAAATTGTATTGACATTCACTTGTTTCATGGACATGTAATCGAAGTACTTAGCATTATTAAATATGCTATGTGTTGTTGCACTATCTGCCAAGCATATTTCCGCCTCGATTGCCTCGGATGTTGCCATATTGTCTTCAAGAAATAAAATAATAATGAGCAACATAATAAAATAAAATAAAACATGATTTGAAATTAATGATAAAAGTTCATTACGACTAGAAATTGAAATCTTACATGCCAGAAAATTCAAATCCTAAATGCAAGGAAAATAAAGAAAACGAAACACTTGAAAAACAAACAACTTAAACTTGGGCACTTGCATCAATGTTCATAGGATCACTTGTCCCTTCAGGGTAGATAAAGAAATCTGACACATCCAAATGAGTAGCATCATATTGGCCATGAGTATTGTCACGTTCAATGAAATTCGCCTCAGCATTCTTTGCTTTGATTGATGCAGATGTTTGGGCGTACGACAGGTACGTGCCCCATGGTTATTCATACCACACTTGTGACATTTTTCATCAACATTTTTCCCTTTACCATTTCCATTCTTGGAATTTTCTAGCTCCTGGTGATGATTTGCATTTTGAGAGCCATTATTTGGACGAGGTCCTCCGCATCCACGTCCATATCCACGGCCACGGCCACGACCCAACCGCGTCCATGACCTCTAACCATGATTGGAAGTGCTTCCAATGTTAAAAGTTGTCACATTCGCTTCAGGGAATGGACTAGCACCAGTTGGGCGTGTCTCATGGTTTTTCATTAAGAGCTCATTGTTTTGTTCAGCTACTAGAAGACATGAGATCAACTCTGAGTATTTCTTAGAACCCTTTTCACGATATTGCTGCTGCAACAGCATATTAGAGGCATGAAAAGTCGTGTATGTCTTTTCTAGCATATCATCATCAGTCACTTTTTCACCACATAACTTCAATTTAGAAGTGATTTTGAACATTGTTGAGTTAAACTCATTGACACTTTTGAAATCTTGCAGACGCAAGTGAAGCCAATCATAATGGGCTTTTGGTAGTATCACAGTCTTTAGGTGATCATACCTCTCTTTAAGATTTGTCCAAAGATCTGCAGGATCTTTGACAGTAAGGTATTCGTCTTTTAGCCCTTCATCAAGATGATGGCGAAGAAAAATCATCGCTTTTGCCTTATCTTGGTTTGATGATGTATTGCCAATTTTTATTGTGTTTCCAAGACCCTTGGTATCAAGATGGATTTCAGCATCAAGAATCCATGATAAATAATTTTTGCCGGTGATATCAAGTGCCACAAATTCAAGGTTGCTAAGATTTTCCATAACTATTCAAAAGATGTAATAGTGTTAGTGAAATCAAGTTTTAATATATACGAATTGCATGTTAATAAAAAAAAAAAGGTAGAAAATATACATGTTTGGTTACATGAAAATCCAAGATAATGTGAAAAAGATGAAACATTATTTTTGATGTTGTAAAATAAATGATGGATTTTTTTTGTTTATTTAAAAATAATCATGACATGCAAGTAGTAGTAAGAAAGAAGAGTTTTGTGAGTTGTAAAATTTTTATGCATGCATAGTTAGACAAAGAATGTCCTTTACCTACCGTTAGCAAAGTTTCGGGCGGACCTCAGTTGGTTGAACACTATCATGCTGATAACGTGTTAAGATAAAAGAGAGTAAAGAGAGAAGAGAAGAGAATAGAGTTTATTCTAGCATCCAAATGAGAGTACAAGAAAGTTATTTATACAAGTGTAAAATCATCTCAAAGGGTTAAGAGATCCCACTAACTTGTGTACATTAATCCTCTCATCTACTAACTTGTGTACATCAATTCTCTCATTCATGCACATCACCCACTATCTCTTGAGCATTTATACATAACAACTAGGGCTCATGATATTTTAATGCCTAGCTTAGAACTTGATATACGCATACAACCATTTTGGATGCTTCACGCATTAGTTCTCTGCGGCGAACAATATTGTAGGGAGTTAATATATTTGCACAGTTGAATTTTTCTTGTGCTGAAAATAAAATTTGCCCTCAAATTGGAGATCATATTTGTGGGTCCCGTCCACTTATATTGTATTCATTGTCAACTTTAAAAGTGTGACTTTTGCTCATTTCAAGATCTCCATTTCCATGCTTAATCTCAGTGTTTGTCTTGCCATAATAATAATTACAACACGAGATAGCTTTCAGCACATAATCATATGGAAACTTTAGGTTTCACAACAACGGTTAAGTTATAACCGGATGGCCTAATTTGTCACATCAAATTTGCATATGTCAATATACGTATATATATAATCACTTTTGACATGTATACAAAAGTCTTTTTTAAAACTGGCCAGAATGATGTGACGAAAAGACATAAATCTTTATCTTTTTCTATTTGGCAAGAGTTATAAGTACTCATTCAATGAGTAAGTCTAATATGTGCTCTTCTGGGGCACAAAGTTTGCTTGTAAACATGCATTATAATATGCATGTTGAACATATTGCTTATAATATGTATACTTGTCACGAGCAATAGTTATATGCGTACAAAAATTTTTATTTATGTTTTTAGAAGTCTTTGATGTGGGAATTGTTACACCTACTTAGCCCCAACACTCCATTCGAAGAGTATAAAGGACATGTTAGGTTTCCACCCAAACGCTCGAAGAACAGATTTTAGCATATTACATAAAATCTTTTTGTGAATAAAATGCTCAATTCTCATTCTCCCAACTTCAAATTGGTGAGGTATATTTGATCACTCGTATATTTCTCTCAACTTGAGGTTGATGAGTTCTATTTTATACTTGCTTCTGGTGAAGTTTTGATACATGTATAAACAAGCAAGTTGTTCACATTCACTTCAGGGAATGAGAAGAATCAATTTTTAGAAATTGATTATGATCTTGGGGGAACCCATGACGTTGCAATTAAAGTTTCAAAACTTTATTATTTACCAACCACCTCTTGTGGTGTGACCATAGATGCACTTGAGTATAGATCAAATAATGGTGGTTCATTTCCAATATACTAAATTGCCATTAGCTCATTTTGCAACCTCTAAATTTTTTCAAGTATCTCCAATCACTTTTGGGAAAGGAGAAACATAAATTGTATATGTTATTCATTGTACAAGATGAGAACTTTTACAAATAAACTGAACTTCTAGTTCATCATCATGTAAAATATGTATGAACAATAATAGTTGCACTCATAGTACTATGGTCTAAGAGACCAAACATTGTTCTTCTAAGCTACGGGTATATCTTTACCACATACATATCAAATTTATAATGGCCTTCAAGATCCATGCTATTTAGTATGCACGTGATTGCTACTTCGAAGCTCAAAAAAAAAAAATTGCTACTTCGGCAGCAATAATAAGAAATCGTGCTTTTATGAGAATGACTTTAAGTCCACTTGCACACATATGATTCCAACTTCAAGTTGGGCAAGTTATAAATATTAATACTAGCAACTTCAGGTTGGAAGTTATCACTTTCTTTGCATCACCATCAATAAAATTTCATTAAATTTCTTATTACGGGTGTGCATTCCATCTTTGGCTAGATAATCAAAGCTAGAATACTTGATCCATATGTTGATGGATTTATCATGGTCCATGATATATCTGTGGACATATATTTTAACAACCATCAATTATTGTACCACTTTCGGTGGTTCTATTATAAAATATAAGATCAACGGATCTTTGATGGTAAGGTATTCAACCTTTTTAGCTTTCATTGATGATGGTGAAGAAATATATCGCTTAAGCCTTATCTTGGCTTTATACTTGTATCACTTTTTTTTTTTTTTTTTTTTTGATTTCTCACTGGTATCCGCTATGAGCGACTAATCCAGCCAAGCACTGTCGGACCCTTTTTTAGGGGGCGGCTCTCCCACCGATGTCTTTTACATCCACAAGGCTCGAACCCGAGACCTTGCTTAAGTGAACTCAAGTTCCTTACCACTTGAGCCAACAACCGTTGGTCTTGTATCACATATTCACTTCAGAGAATATGGTAAATTGTGTTTCACATTATCACCACTCAAAAAGTTCTTCAAGAACATAAGTGCGAATATGATTTACCACTAACAAGAAAATTAAAGTTGTTAGATAATCATATAATGAAAAAAATAATTCAATAACGTAAATAAACAAAATAAATTAAACTTATCTTGACCGAGCAATCCTCTTATAAATTGAGTAACACATGGTATCATCTTGGAGAAAGTCCTTGAAATCTTATGTTTGGTCGACCTATAATGCACAACAAGTAATTTATTATCAATGAAGTAGAGCAAGTTTGCAAGTAAGTAATTTACGTGGCCTCAACTATACAAATTGAGAGAGAGAGAGAGAGAGAGAGAGAGAGAGAGAGAGAGAGAGAGAGAGTGTTGATCATCAACCGTATTCTTCTCAAGTCACGGTCTTCGATCACCATGAACGAACGGATAGAGTTTACACTCTAATAATGGTCTTTTCGAATGGAGGCTCATTTGGTTGAGCACTATCGTGCTGATAACATGTTAAGAGAAAATACAAAATAGTGTTGTAGGGGACTAAGAGTAGAAGAAACAAGAGAGAATGGAAAGAAGAGAATGTAGTGTTCATTCTAGTAACACAAAGTGAGAGTACATGATGAGTACTTATACAAGTAGAAATATATCTCAAGAGTCTAGAAGTATATGAATAGATAGCCACCTCCACTAACTCTTGTACTTTCATATCTCTTCATTCACTAACTAGTGTGCATTCATCTCTTCATCCACTAACTAGTATGCATTCATCTCATCCACTAACTCATAGTGCATTTATCCATAACATTCAAGGTTGCTAAGATTTGCCATAACGTTAGCAAAGTTTCGGAAGGACCTCAGTTGGTTGAACACTATCGTGCTGACGTGTTAAGAGAAAAGATAGTAAAGAGAGAAGAGAGGAGAAGAGAATAGAGTTTTTTCTAGCATCCAAATGAGAGTACAAGCTAGCTATTTATACAAGTGTAAAATCATCTCAAAGGGCTAAAAGATCCCACTAACTTGTGTACATTAATCCTCTCATCCACTAACTTGTGTACATCAATTCTCTCATTCATGCTCATCACCCACTATCTCTTGAGCATTTATACATAACATAAACCCATTTGACAATTATTTTTGCGAATTTTATTGTGTGATCTTATTTCTATTTCGCGGGTCATACCTGGTTAGAAAATGGTTACCGGGTAGAGTATAAAGAGAGAAGCTCATCATTTATTGCCAGTTCTAATCTGATTTATACGTCACTTCTTCCCAAAAGCCATCGGATTCGCCGAGACCATTCAATTCGTCGATTTCGCTCCAATTCATGTGATCTCTCATCCATTGTGATGTAGTTGTAAGTTGTTGGATTATCATGTTAGAGAGCTTTCTTGGATGCCTAATATCTACAATAATGGTTGCGCTCCAATTTTCTCTGTGATTTCTCGTCGATTGTGATGTAGTTGTTAGTAGTTGGATTATCATGTTAGAGAGATTTCTTGGAAGCCTAATATCTACAACAATGGTTGTGAATTTGAAGAAAATTGAGCATCAAATTCGCTCCATTTTTCTCTGTGATTTCTCGTTGATTGTGATGTAGTTGTTAGTTGTTGGAGTATCATGTTGAAAGAGCTTTCTTGGAAGCCTAATATCTATGATAATGGTTGTGAATTTGAAGAAAAATGAGCATCAAATTGCCTCCAATTTTCTTTGTGATTTCTCGTCTATTGTGATGTAGCAGTTTGATTGTCCCGTTATAGAGCTTTCTTCAAAGTCTAAAATATGTTACAATAAGTTTGGTTTTTTATAAGCAAACACATGACATCTTTAAACTCAACAGTTTACTCTTAGTCCTTAGGATGTTTTTAGCATAAACATTGTAAAAAAAAAAAAGAACTTTATTGTCTGATAATTTAGTGGGCTTTTCTATGGTCAGGCAGGCTTTCGCGTGCCTGACAACAGGCGCACAATCACATATTGACACGTCATCTTCAAATAGCCTTTTGGCGATTGAATTTTTTATTTCCATTAAATGTAAAAAGACTGAAATACCCATTAAATAATAATATTATAAAATATTAAATAATAAATAATAAAAGTAGTATAAAAGTTAATTAAAAATATAAAAATAAATTGCAATATATTTAGAATGGGTCGGGCCATGGGCCCGAAATCGCGTTCAGTCGGCACCTCCCGGCCCAAACATTAGTTCGGCCCATGCTGCCGGCCCAAACTTGTACAGGGCCTCTATATATAAAATAGATAAATTAATATACAATTAGTGAGATTCTAACACATGAGCACATGGTTGTAGAGCATAGCACTACCCAGTTGGAGACATCTCTCAATTTGATTACTTCCTTTATATATATATATATATATATATATATATATATACACTTTCACCTCAGGGCGTGTATAATATTTGTCGGATCATATTTCATGCCAATCTGAAAATTTGGATAAATATTATACCTCATCTGAGCTATAGAATATGCTTCGGGTTGGTTTCACCATGTATCCACATATCTCAAACATTAACAAATCAATCAATTGAAGCACATAATTGCAAAGCACTCAAGAAGCAAGAAGAAAGTGCAAGCAAAGAGTTGATAAATATAATCATTGAATTGAAGAGGTAATGAAGATAATAGTGAGTAAAGATCACTTACTTGATGTTGATGATGAATGGGCAAGCTAAAAATGCAAAGGGGATGATAGAATTATAGAGCAAGTGAAGAATTTTGGAAGAGAAATGAAGTGGGAAGAGGCAAAAATGTTTTTTGGGAGTTTTTTAAAAAGGGGGAGGTTAGCTGGGAGCAGCTCACTACGGTCGACAGTCGGCCCTAATGAGGCTGCTGTCCAGCCCTCCTTCTTTCACGATGTTTCGCATTTTTTCGATTCGCTTTGGTTTTTTCATTTTTTCAAAAAGCAAACATAATAAATAAGAAATTTTGAAAAGATTTTGAAAAGTTTTTCGGAAAATATTTTTGGCACGGAAAACGATAAAAAGATAAAAATTGAAAATAAGAATGTAAATGCGTAAAAGTAAACGTGACATTGGGTTGCCTCCCAAGAAGCGCTTGTTTTAGGTCTTATAGCTAGACCCCTGGTTATTGACGACTCAGTTGCTGGGTAGGACAGATGTGCACTCAGAGATTTTGATTTTCGTTGTAGAACCTATAATCCCTAAATACAACCAAAGATTAAATTTATATGTCGGAAGTCCTCAAATCCACATTTTATAGCGGAAAGCTGACTTGGGATTTCGTTCTCCACGGACACGTAGCATAGGAACAAGCAAATATAATATGTAAATTGTATGCAGAAAGTAAACAGAATGATTGCAGACAGATTAATTGAATCGCAGTAAACCCTAATTGATGAGATGAAATCGATGGTGGGAAGGTGTAAAGGATCTCCGGCCTCCCTCTGCTATGCTACTCCTAACTTCCTAGCTAAAATCCTACGCGATTACCTCTAACGACAACAGGGCATAATACTTTGGTGCAGGAGGCGCAGTCGGCACGAGTACCCCTACTCAGTTCAGTGAAACTACTATGTAACTCAGCAGAACATCACATCACGAAGGATGTATAGAGTTGTATAACCACGATTTACATCTAATAACTATTCCATTAATATATCACGGTATACAAAGAAGTAGCAAAAGCAGAGTTACGGCAGTTCGCCTTTACAAGAGAAAGTTAGCTACTCATAGTAATCTACTTAACATAAATTGAAAATAACAATAAAGAAAGAAGAACAAGAAGCTTAGTCTCTGATGTCTTCGTGCTGCTTCTAGGGTTTCCTCCTTCTGGGTGTCTGATGGCCAGCAGTTTTGGGGTTTCACTTCCCCGAGGACTAGTTCTCTCTCAGAAGAGCTGCCTTATGAGCGGTGTAGAATTATAAGACCCCTGAGGTCTTATTTATACTTGAAATTTCGTGCTCTGGCCGCTATTCTTCAATAAGGAAGGTTTAGAAAGGTGGGCTCTAGCTTGACAGGCCAGGAAAAGGCCCAGAAATCATACAGACACCTCACTGCGGTCGACAGTGGGCCGCAAAGAGGCTTCTGCGGTCCACAGTCGGCCGCAGAGTGCAATTTTTGTAGGTTCTGTCTATTCTTCTTTGTTCTTCGATTTTGGGCTTCGTAACTTCGTTTCCTCGAAAAGTGGTCTTCTACAATGTTGTTGCATCTTCAATTATTTTCGCATTGGTTGGTCGCATGACATGTTTTGACTCCTCGAACTCCGTACAACGGTCAATTCAGGGTATTTGCTTAACTTTCTCGATTTCGCACAATTATGTCGTTTTGGGGCCTGAAAAATCGTGCAATTCTTCAAAAACGCGATCATGACCTACAAAATACAAAAGAAGTTGGTAATTGACCATAATATGATACAAATATTGAATCTAGGGCAAAAAATGAGGGTCTACAAGCATGCAATATCGCACATTTCATTTTCACATTAGGTACCATAAAGAAGGCATAAGTGGGAGAATCAAGCAAGAAAAGGGGAAGGCCCGGGAAGAGTGCTACTCGTCCTTCACTCTCGAAGGAAGCTCAAGCATGGTTGGAAGTAAACAAAAACCGAGGGGCGGTCCCCGAAAGGAACATCCAAATCAATTTCCCCTCTAGATAGAACTTCACTTGGATGCTCACGCCATTAGACGCCCAAGGGTGGGAACCTTTCACCACTTGCCTTGAAGATTACAACCTCGACATAGTCAGGGAATTCTATGCGGAGTTCTTCCAACTTGAAGTAGACGACCTGGATGAGGTGAGCGAGTTGCCTCCTATCATCATAAGGGGAGTCGAGTTCACATTTGGACCTCAAACTATCAATAACTTCTATGAGATAACGAAGAGGAAGAAGAACCCGAATCTTGTGGAGACTCCACACGCTGACTTGAGCTACGAGGAAGTGAAAGATGAGATCCACCACTTGCTTTTGAGGAATTATTATGAGAAGAACGACATACAAAGGGAGATACCGAAGACAGCTCTCACCGACCATGCCAGGTTTTGGGTACAATTTGTACGTTCAAACCTCAGACCCAGAAATCGCATATGTGGAGTTGATGAAGAGGAGGCAGTATTGGTCTACTCAATTATGACTAAACATTACGTTGATGTCGGGCGGATCATTATGGAGGAAATTCTCACACTAAAAGGAGATCATAGGAGGAATCTTCCATTCCCAGGATTGATAACAGGAATTTGAAAAGAACAGGGAGTGGAGATAAAGGAGGCAGGGAACGTGGCTTTGACTGAACCATTCTCTATAAAAAGAGTCGAGTGGATGTTTATTAGACACCATGAAGCGTTTCAGGAAGCAAGGGATAGGAGGAACGAGCAGCAAGGAGCCTTTGATCTGAGCCAGATGCAAGCTTTCTTAGACCAGTGTCAAGCTAATCGGCAAGAAGAGATGAGGTAGCAAGAGGAGATGTACGCTAACTGCCAAAGGAGAGAATGGAATTGATACCTGAATTGCCTTCAAGCGCAACAAAGAACTTCCTTTATGGAAGCAAGCTATGCCTCAGTATAATTACCCACCTTGCTACCCTCAGCCACCGTTTCACCCGCCACCTGGCACAGGACCGAGCCAATACTATGGAAGCCAGGATGATTTCTTTACTCCACCAGCGGATGATCCTCCATCCCAGATGCATTTCTCCATGGAAGCACAACACTGAGAGGGGAGTATCTTTTCTTTTTCTATCTTTACTTTCCTAGTTTTTCCATCAGCTCTTAGCTTGGTTTGGGGGAGGAATTTGACTGCTACTTGCTGAATTACTCGATTTGTAATAACTTTTAAATACTCGCACTTAGTAATTTGTAGTTTAATTTTTGCCTAAGTACTAATTTTATTTTCATCTTTTACGTCTAAGGTCTTTTGCTTTTTGAAAAAAAGGGTTGATCTGTGGAAGAGTAACAATTATAAATTATGACTAAGATGAGGGGTTGTGGATTTGTTTTCATGCTTCGCTGCTTCCTGAATTTATGCTCTAACCAAACCCGACCCATGCTACTTTGATGAGTGAGTTTACTTGCTACTCTAATTAAATTCCTGTGTTTAACCGTGTGAACACTGCTACCCTTGAGTCCTTATTCGTCAGCAGTACGAATGTGATTTGTAGTACTCACTTTTCTGAGTCTTTTTCTATACCTTTCACTAACCCACTGAAAGCTTTTTTAAGCCCTTATGAAACTCCACCATATATATCCTATACATGCTTTACTTAAGCGGTGACAGCAACCTACCACCGAGCTTGAACGAAGAAATGAAGTAACGAGTTCCAAAGAATGGAGGAGAATCATGTTAATCATGATCGAGAATTGCTTTGGGGGAAAGTAGAGAAGAAAACCGTAACTCTAGTTCAATAAATTGGTTTGGGAGAGAAGTGGAAGATGAACATCATCGAAGGTAACCTTGTTGGCTCTACTTGTATTACCGGTGCTAAAAATCACTAGCTCTTGCTCCAGAAAAAAATAGAAAAGAGAGTACCGAAAAAAACAAAGGTACAACAGTCTTGGAGTGGATATGTGGTCCTCGTGATCACAGTTTTCGTGTTGGACATGTTACAGATACTACCCACATACCGGCATGGCCCTAAAAAGCTACATGTCTGTGAGGGTTGATGGCATGTATACCAAACCAGCACGCACAAAAGTGCAGAATTCGGTAAAACAGACACTACCAAAAAATGTAGAGACTAAAAGAGCCCAATGATGACCAACCAAAAGCATACCAATCAGTAAAACAACTACAAAAAATAGTATGTCAAAATAAAAAGAAAAAGAAAAATAAAAAATAAAGGTGCAAGTAGTCTATGTGTGAAGCAACCGATGAAGTAGTTATGGTGATGAAGGAGAAGTTGAAAATTTGTCATTGAGACAAAACGAAGTTGAAGGAAGGAACTCGGTGTCCGAAAGGATAAGTCCCCCTGAAATGCCCTTTGTTCTGCCTTGCTCATCTTTTAATGATGCTTAGCCATACACTCCTCTATATTATCCTACCTATTTTACTTACCAAGCCAACCTGAGTACTACTTTGATTTGTGCCTTGACTTTTGGGAGCAAGATTGCACTTGAAGGACATTGGGTTACACTTGCAACCGCTGGATGTAGTGAGTGATGCTTACTTGTTATTTGTTTGTTGTGGAGTCGTAAAGGTTGGAGTTGAAACTAAGTAAGTCAGTAGAGTTTTGAAACCCCAGAAACTGGCTGCTTGTCTATGTGGTGGTTTATGCTCTTTACTCATTTCGTAGTCACTTCTTAATTATCGTTATTGCCTTGCTCAAGGATGAGCAAGAAACTGGTTTGGGTGTGACGTGACAATGAAATGTGCGATATTGCATGTTTTTATACCCTCATTTTTTGCCCTAGATTCAATATTTGTATCATATTATGGTCAATTACCAACTTCTTGTGTATTTTGTAGGTCATGATCGTGTTTTTGAGGAATTGCACGATTTCATGCACCAAAATGACATATTTGTGCGAAATCGAGAAAGTTAAGCAAATACGCTGAATTGGCCGTTGCACCGACTTCGAGGAGTCAAAACATGTCATGCGACCAACCAATGCGAAGATAATGGAAGATGCAACAACATTGTAGAAGACCACTTTTCGACGAAACGAAGTTACGAAGCCCGAAATCGAAGAACAAAAAAGAACAGACAGAAGTTGAAGGAATCGAAGATGGCGGTCGACTGTGGACCACAGAAGCCTCTCTACGGCCCACTGTTGACCGTAGTGAGGAGATCTTTCGAGATTTCAGGCTTTTCCTGGCCTATCAGGCTAGAGCCCGCTATTCTAAACCTTCTTATTGAAGAATGGCGGCCAGAGCACGAAATTTCAACTATAAATAAGACCTTTGGGTCTCATAATTCTACACCGCTCATAAATCAGCTCTCCTGAGAGAAAATCAGTCCTCGGGGAAGTGAAACCCCAAAACCGCTGGCCGTCAGGCACCCAGAAGGAGGAAACCCTAGAAGCAGCATGAAGACATCAGAGACTAAGCTTCTTCTTCTTTCTTTATTGTTCTTTTCAATTTCTATCAAGTAGATTACTATGAGTAGCTAACTTTCTCTTGTAAAGGCGAACCGCCATAGCTCTGCTTTTGCTACTTCTTTATGTATCGTGATATATTAATGGAATAGTTATTAGACGTAAACTGTGGCTATACAACTTTATACATCCTTCGTGGTGTGATGTTCTGCTGAGCGATACAATATTTTCATTGAACTGAGTAGGGGTACTCATGCCAACTGCGCCTTGAGCACCATAGTATTATGCCCTGCTGTCGTTAGAAGTAATCGCGTAGGATATTAACTAGGAAGTTGGGAGTAGTATAGTAGAGGGAGGTCGGGGATCCTTTACACCTTCACACCATCGATTTCATCACAATCAATTAGGGTTTATAGCGATCTAATCAATCTGTCTGCAATCATTCTATTTACTTTCTGCATGCAATTTACATATATATTTGTTTGTTCCTATGCTAAGTGTCCGTGGAGAACGACATCCCGAGTCAGCATTCCGCTATAAACTGTGGGTTTGAGGACTTTCGACATATAAATTTAATTTTTTATTGTATTTAGGGATTACAGGTTCTACAACGAAATCAAAATCTCTGAGTGCACATCATATGCTGTAAAAACTGACTCTGCAGGAGCTTTAATAGTGGGTGTTCTCGTCATATGACTGGATCTTTAAACCATCTCAAAGATGTTATCACACTAACCATTGGAAAACGAACACTAGATGTTCAAGGATTTCCTTCTCTGAAAGATGTTCTCTTAGTCGAGGGACTCAAGGCTAATCTCATTAGCATAAGCCAGCTCTGTAATGATAACATGAGAGTAAGTTTTGATAAGGTATCATGTGAAGGGCTTAATTGTACAAACACTTGTGTTATGACAGGTGTAAGATCCAGAGAAAATTGTTACCAGTTTTATGACCAGGTTGCCTTCCATGTGAATGTAAACGAGTCAGCCATCTGGCACGATGATGTTGATCACATGATATACAATATTGTTCTCTGTCAGGATGTTGCTCCAATACGTGCTGCTAAAACATCATATCTTGGTATAGGGTATACTCATAATACCAATTCAAACTTGGTATTTTTCAATGTTACTCATTGGGCAGGTATTTTAGACAATATAGGTCTGTATTAGGTTGTCTAATTATTTCTCGTCTTCTGTTTCTTCTCTCTTCCTTTAATTATTGACTGAAGTCGTGTGTTTATTGATCATATCAGGGGGGGCTCCCTCTACAAAATGCTTTATGGAAGTAATAAACACTCTTCTTGTTGAACAAAGTGCTTTGTTGTTGGCTTTATTAACTAGTGTTAATCTGGGGTGTGTGGGGTCTAGGCTACCCTCATTCAGTTTTTTCATGATGTTTTCTTGTGTGGTAGACTTTTTATGACCAAAAATAGCTCTTGTTAATTTTGGGGTGTGTGGAGTTCCGGTTGCCCTCATCCATTGATATCACTAGCTTGAGGTTGTCTATGCTTATGTCTCATAGCAATGGGTACTTAAGTAACTGGAGTGTATGGAGCTCTGGCTGCCTACATTCAGATGCTCTGTGCTTATCTATGTTGCCACAATATGTTCAGTGATGTAGTTGGGGTGTATGGAACTCAGGTTATCTGCATTCAATTTACACTCAGTCATATTTTTAAGCCTGTTGTTTATTTTTTATTGCACTACGGGTCTCTTTTAGAGTTTAATAAAATCTTCCGGAGAAGTTAAGTTGTTGAAGAGTGTTTGACCTGCATGTTTTGACAATACCTTATTTTTGTTGGTAATTATGCATTTCATATAGGGTTATGTCATCATGCATTTTAATGTAAAGCTCTATTTTTGTTTTGACACTTCAATTGAGGGGAGTTATTTAGTCAGATTTTTTATGTTGTTTTTCTAAGGGAAATACGTGTTTTGTGTATCTTTTTGTACCATGACACGAAATCATTTCCTAAATTAGAGTTATTTCATCATATTTGATTTTTTTATTTTTTTAACTTTCCTCTCTCGATGTGTTTATTAATATACTCACCTTGTGCCAAAATCGATATGGTGTTTGAGTTTCAGGTATATGTACAATAGCCCTATGGGACAAGGATATTGGATCAGGCCCAACATTCGGCCCATTACGAACTTGCCCAATTTCCTTGAGAGATCTTTGAAAATCTTCTACACAGATACAGATGTCTTCTCCCTGTCTATTTAGGTCACTATCCAGTAGATTCTCTTCCTTATTGACTACATTTGCTCTCCACACTCCTAGCAAAAATCCAATTCTTGCCAAATAAATCCCTCTGCTATTTCGACTACTGCATCCATGTCTCCTCTTTCTTCCAAACTTCGACATGCAAGCAAGAAATTGGGGAAAGCACTCAGATTCCGGCCTCTGGAGAAGTTTCTTTCGACTAGATCGAAGAAGAAGCTCAATCGGTTGGCTCGCAAGAAGGCAAGGAACGATTGGAAGATTGTTCATCGTCGTTCGACTGGGGAAGCCATTCCTTTGCAGAACCCAGTGTCTACTGCTGCACAACTGGATATTCCAGTTATTTTTTTATGGAACCCCAGTCTCCTCCTGCTATTGAGACAACATTTGTTGTCGAGAAAGCTGATGATACCACAGTGGCTGAGGAAGAAGAAGTTGTTGAGGAGCTGCGGAAGAAGAAGATGTTACCCCATCGACCATCAGGTACTTATTGATTTTCAAACTCCTCCTTTGAGTGAGAAATTATATTTTATGGTTGTTAAAGCTAGGTGGGCTCAACTTAGCAAAATAAAATTTTGGCCAGAAAATATTTTGTGCAATGGGGATTTTAGGATTTATCGTGTGTTGAATTTCTGGAGCATCGTGGTTTACTTCAATCTATGCTTAAACCATCTGCTTATGTGGTTGATGTTGTGAAGGAATTCTACTACAATCTATCTAAGTATTGTGAAAATCCCCAATCCCCAAAGTTCTACAAAGCCTTTGTTCGTGATAAAGTTTATAATTTCAGTCCATCGCTTATAAATGAAATCTAGTGCATGCCTGATGAACCTGAGGTTGTTGTTGACTGGAACGTGGATGAAATTATTACTGAACTCTTTGGTGGTCTTGTAAATAAGTGGGTGTGTCGTCCAAGTCTTATCTCTTTAAGCTCTCTGCCTGTTGTCTTGCACAAGATAGCTCAGTACAACGGGAATCCATCTTCCAATCCCTCATGCCTGACCATTGATATGGGGATCTTGTTGTTTAAGATTCGAAAGGGTTTGACTGTGAATATGGGGGAGAGGATTTTTTAGGGTATTATTGAGTATGCTCGCAAGGCAGGTTCATCCAACATCCTTCCATTCCCATGTCTCATTTACCAACTGTTAGTTCATCAAGGTTTTGTCAAGAAAGAATTTGAAGAGTTGGTTAAGGATGTGAAGGTGCTCCAGGTTGCCAAGAACTTTCTCTATGCTGATAGAGTTTGTGACTTGCCTTGGGTGATTCCTGATGAGGCTCGCTCTGTTGGCGATATTGTGGGAACATTTGCTCCTGCCCAGGATGAAGACCCTATTGTTGTGCAGACAAGACTGCTGCATCTGAATCAAAGGATTACATATAAAGAGAGGATCATGGCTGAAGCTGCTGCAGAACTGGTGATACTTCGAAGGATGAAGGGGGATGCTGAACTTTTGCTTTCCTCACAATAAAGGGGAGAAGTGTTAACCTGCTGCTAGGGTTGTACATAAAAAAAACCCGCCCGCGCCGCCCGCCAAACCGCACCCGCCGGTTGAAATTTTTAAAAATATCCGTCGTGGGTCGAAAATTTAATCACCCACTTCGGGCGGGTGTGGGCGAAGTCACCCGCCACCCACCCGCCCATGTAAATTATATATATTTTTTTAATTTTTATTATATAGTTATATAGTAAATATAAGAAATAAGAATTAATATGAGTATATGACCTCATTCCAATTTCACACAACAGAGAACTTATACATATGTATGGTGATTGTACTTGCTTATAAAGTGTTTTATTTCGTATTGGAACTTATATTTATCTTGTTCGAACATATTATAGCATTTTATTTTATACGTTGAACCCGCCCGCCATCCACCCGCCATTCACCCGCTTAAATGTCAACCCACCCGCCGTGGTTTGATAAATTGTTCACCCGCCATGGTTCAATATTTTGTCCACCCGCTATAGGTGGGTCGGTTGAATATTTGGTAAAAAACCGCCCGTACCCGCCCGCGTACACCCCTACCTGCTGCTACTACTATTTTTTTTTTTAATTTCTGGACAATATTTTTTATGTATATTAATCTGTTTTATTTGCTTGGGAGCTTGTTCCCAGTAGGATATCAGTACTTGGTATGTATTGTCCAAACATTCTTACTTCTGTCTGACTTTTGTTTGTTATGACTATGACTGCTTAGTATTATCTTCTCATGTTTTCTTATTCAGGGGGAGTAATTACTTAGTATTAGGGCTGTGAACGAGCCGAGCCGATCCGAGCTTTACAAAAGCTCGGCTCGTTAAGGAAAAATCAACTGAAGCTCGAGCTCGATTGAGCTGTATAAGTTGAGCTCGAGCTCGAAAGAAAATGTACCTATTCGAGCTCGGCTTGCGAGCTTTTTTTTTTCTTTAAATTAATTTTTCAAAACTCGAATTTAACACGGCTCGCGAGCTCGAAAACTATCAAAGTTCGAATATAGCTCGATTTGAAAGCTCGAAACCTTTCAAATTAACAAAAAATATAAATAAATAAATAAATAATATATATATTATTTTTAATTATTAATTATTTTTTCGAGCAGCTCGTCGAGCTTCTCAATATTCGAGAATATGTAATCGAGCTATAATTTAAGCTCGAACGAGTCGAAATTTTTTTTAAAAAGCAGATCGAAAAAGTCAACTGCTTCATGATTTCTACTTAGTATGTCGGTTTAGAGTGTTTAGGTTATACTAACTTGTTTGCAGGTTAGGTATTGTGAAGGAATGCAAAAAGGGAGAGAATGAAAGTGCAGATATTAGCTAAGTATTGGTGCAATACTAACCTGGCTTAGTATTGTCACTATACTAGCTGATTGTGCACTAGAACATACTTGAAAAAATGTACACTAACCCTTCCTTAAGATTTTTCCATACGCGTCCGTTCAGGTCTTGCATGTAGTAGCTTAATTGTTATAATTTTCAATTTTAAGTATTGTAA
Source organism: Plantago major (assembly GCA_026545765.1). Classification (NCBI taxonomy): domain Eukaryota; kingdom Viridiplantae; phylum Streptophyta; class Magnoliopsida; order Lamiales; family Plantaginaceae; genus Plantago; species Plantago major. The sequence goes on from CM048840.1 coordinate 46,671,864, forward strand.
TTTTCAAATTTAAGTATTGTAAAAAAATTTATTAATGTAATGCATTAAAAAAATCATGTGATTTTATTATAATTAATTATTAACATTTAAAATAAATTCAAATATAAAGTTTAAAAGGAAATTAGAAAGAAAATGAAATTAAAAATTAAGTTTGAAATGAAATATGAAAAGAAAATAAATTTAAACTTCAACTATCTAGAAAATTATAGAGAGTTGCAAAGAGGTTAAACTCACTGGGCAGAAAAAGAAAAGTGTGTTTAATCTTTTTGTTTAAACGCCTCTTCCTGTGGTCTCTCTCCTCTCCTCTCCTCTCCTCTGTAGAGGTAGGTAGCTCACCGACCGATAGAAGAGACTAAGCAGAAAATCGGAGAAAGAAGAAGAAAGCAAGGATGGGTGGTTTATTGGAAACGGGTACAGAATGGATACATAACTACACAGGCCTGTCACCGGCTGCCTTTTTCACAATTCTGGCTATGATGGTGGTCACTTACAAAATTGTCAGTGGCTTCTTTGTCGCTGCTACTGATTACACAGCAGTCAAGAGAGCGAATGAGTTTGTGTACCGTGAGCCTGTTCAGATTGGCGATGTTACCGAGGATCACCTTCGAGCCTACGACGGCTCCGATCCCTCCAAGCCCTTGCTCATGGCTATCAAAGGCCAGATCTATGATGTCTCTCGATCCAGGTCAATTTCAACTTCATAAAAATTCTTAACTTTCTGTTTTTCCTTTATTAGTTGCCTTCGTTAAGCTGCTGTACTAGTCATATTTAGCTCTGCCCTTATTTTGACCACGAGTTAATATCGTAATTTAAGATTTTCAATTGAACTATAGAATGAGTATTTATGTCCTAAATATTCTATAAATAGTTCAATTCAAGATTTTACCATTACGGTTTAAGAGATTAATTCGTGGTAAACTTGAATTTTTTTAGTGTATGCTCTAATCAGTAGTATATCTTGCTTTTCGTGAAAAGGAACTCCTCACTAGCTTTAGGAGAAATCGTTTCCAGCTAGTGTGTTGGCCAAACACGGTGTTTAACAAACATTTAATTTCATTAAAACTTCACTTATTATTAGTCATTTACAAAATCTATACTTTTATCTATTACTAGTTTTTAGATTTTTAGCTATAGTAGGTCTAGGTGAAATCATGTGGTTGACAAAGAAGGAACCTCCATTGATATCATCCTAAGCTTCAATTTCAACTTGAACAACAACCTCCCTGTGCTTTCTCTAAGAGCAATTTTAGGATGAGTGAAGTTTTCCGGGACGCGCACAAGTAAGTATAAAGTGCTTAGGAAAGTTCATGTTGGTTTGTAGGGCCAACATGTAATTGATTTACATGTTCAGTGTCTGCATTCTATCCATTAACATGGTTGGATAGTTTTATTTTTACTCTTTAATTTAGGACGAAACCTGATAAATTTATGTATTTCAATCAAATATAATTATATTACTGAAAATATATGAGCTCTTACGATTCCTACACCATTAATCATATAAGTTACAGGTAAGTTTGCTCTTGGATAGTGATGTAACGTGTTTATGCTATGTTGTGCATGTATGAGCTAGTTTTAGAGATTTTTTATTTTTTAGAACTACTTACATTAAATTTGATTAGTTTTAAGTTTTTTGTGTAGATAATTATGTGCTCACAGGCTTTTCATAATAATCTAAATGTGTGCACACTGTGCTTTGATTTATGTATTATAGAAGTTCTTAGCAACAAGCTTTATGCATACTCTTGTTTACGTGGTCAGAATACTGACATTTGGGAAACTGTCCAAGTTAACTTAATAGCCTGTGAAAAAACATGGTGCTACTATTTACCCTTTAATGTCTCATTTAAAATAGACTTTGAAACAATTAGTTCAAAATGGAGTGAAATTAAATTTACTACTGGATAAAGGAATAGGAGATTGGAAACAATTAGTCCACAAAGTGCCTTGCCAGTAGAAAAATCTATTTTTGTTTTCAATTGATAGTTTCATGATTAATGAAAGATTTTATCGTTAGAAATGGGCTTGATCTGTAATCACGTTTTCACGATAAAATATCATAAGTTGCGAATAAAATGAAGTCAAAATTACAAATTAATATGTGAGCTAAAGTGCATTTATGTCAATTGTGTGGCCACTAGCACCTCATACACCTAAAAGCATAGTGGTTGGTCAGCAGTACTACAACACTTGGCACGATTTATTAACAAAGGAAAATTGGTCATAACTACAATACTTGGCAACAAATTTGCCTAAGCTCGCCCGAAACAAATTGGTGGGCAAATTTGTTCACAATAATTGTTGTGCAGACCAGTTTTTCCCACTAGCTTATCGTATGAAAATTCAGAAGTCAGCAGGTCGATTTCCACAGTTAAATATCTACTGCCATATCATCATGCTGTTGTTAGTTCTTATGGAAATTCATGGAGGCAATTTCTAACTGCAGCAGCTTATTTGGTTTAGAGAATAACTTCTGTTAGATTAGATGGTCTAACAGACGACTGCAAATTAGGGGAATTCATGTTAAGGGGAATTCACCTAACATGGATGGGTGGGGTTTGGTTCTTCCTAATATTTTATGCATGAATTAGGGAAATATGACTGATAGTGGGTGGGGTTGAGTTCTTAATGTATCCAATGTTCATCTAAGCATTCTTTTGCCCACCACAAGTTTTGCACTTTAGTTTTATAGTTTTGCTATTTATAAGTTCTTTAACTCAAACTATAATTTAGTGACCAATCACAACTCATACTCTGATGTTCCGTTTCATGTTCTCCTCCATTCCATCTTAGTGTTTTTGTGGCTTCCAAATGAATCTCATGGATATTTTTTGGTACATTTCCTTCTTCCTAGCTAGAAGCCTTGGATTTTATGTGGTTCTTTTTCTTGCTTTAGAATTCCCCATGTGGCATTATGTTATGTTTCCCTTGGATACTGTTTCTCATGGCCTTCTTCATGCTATGTAAATTATTATGGCATTAACATGACTTGATTCTGTATCAGGATGTTCTACGGACCTGGTGGACCATATGCCCTGTTTGCTGGCAGGGATGCAAGCAGAGCTCTTGCACTCATGTCATTTGACCCCAAGGACCTGACAAGGAACACAGAGGGTTTGAGTGATTCTGAGTTGGAGGTTCTACAAGACTGGGAATATAAATTTATGGAGAAATATGTCAAGGTTGGTCAAGTAGTTGGTGAAAAGACTTTGGAATCCAAAGAAAGTGAAAATGTAGATCAATCAAGCAAAGATGACGAAAATAAACCATGCCTTGATGAAGATGGAGAAAGAAATAAAGAAGAATAAATGACCCCCTGATGGAAATGTACACATGGTTTGTAAAGTTTTTGATTATGAAACACTACACTGCACCCTAGCCAAAGATATTCAGTATAATTGACATCATGTAACAGGATGGCAGATACTTTCAGATCTAAATAAATTGGTGGGTTTGTTCGCCTTCAAGGACCCTTTGTTGTATATGTACATTTTCCCTATCAAATTTTACCCTGTTACATATATTCTGTGAAATAATGAATTGTAGTTGCCCTGTTCAAATAACTACTGCGAACTATGCCTACTTGGTTTTGCTTCCTGCCTAACCTGTACCTGGGCAACTCCTTCAGAAGAACTAACGTGGAGTAACGTCACACCATTTCTTCATCAACTGTTCTGCCCACTCATGCTACTTACAAGTTTCATCTTCCTTCTAGTTTCATGCCTTCTTTTACTGACTTGGCTCTCGGTCTTTAGGTTTACCTAATGGAATGATCGAAGTGTTCCCTTCTTGATATGTTGTTCAGTTCTTGTGTACTCTTCATTTAAGTTGATATTGGGTGGTTTTATGAATGTTGAGTGTTCTGGGAGTTATGACCAACGCCCCCAATTTGAGCGAGGGTGAGGGGGCAATCTGACTGGTGCCAAGTGAAGTGATACCCTTGGCTTGACCCACGGGAGTTTGAGACCGAATCTAGTATCCTCCACGTCTAGTAGTTATGTTGGGAACGAGTGGGAGCTACTGGAATCTTTCTTGCCGCAACAAATGGGTTGGCCTGAGCAACAATTTTATTTATAGAGTTGGAGAAGCTGGTTATTGATTCTCCCGTGAGCTCTGATGATGAATTGAAATAAATGGCTGGGCTGTGTATGAATTTCTGGAGGGGAAAAGAAATCGAGTATCTTTGACTACCAAAAAAAAAAATCCTACAAATTTTTTAACTTAGACCCTGCTAAAGTTTACCCATAACATTAAGATTTTAAGGCTCTGTAATCTTCGTCCGAACTGAACAGCTTTTCAGATGAAGAGAACCGAACCAAGATTGAATGAAACATGTAGTTTGTAATTGAGGAGGAGGTCCTCGTAGTTGTAGTTTATACCAGACATTCCCCAAAAATGGAAAATATTACACGACGAACTCATCATGTCATCAACGCAGTTGAGTATATATATAAGCGACGAAAAACCCTTAAAAAATGCCCTTTTGTACATTTCTTCTTCTTTCTATTATCTTCTACACACACAGTTCGCAGTACCATCTCCAAATGGCCTCCACTGTGCTAAATACGCCACCTACTTTCACCACTCCCACGGCGTATCTTAGCACAGCCGCTGCCTATGCTTCCTCACCGAAGACATTCTTCCGCCCTACTCCGACCAGGCTTCCGGTCATGCGCTGTCGTCACTCGAGCTATAACAGGAGCAGCGTCAAATTTCCCATCCGGTTCGAGAAATTCTCGCCCTTTTCTGCAAATGAAGATAATGCGGAGGTTCAAACTGAGACGCAAGACAAGGATGAATCAGCTCAACAGCTCGATTCCGAACCCGAAATTGAGGTACTTTGCTTTTCGATGGAAATGATGTTCAATTACTGCATCTCAATTTTATAGAATTGATGCTTTTGATAGAAAAGGAGTATAACTCGAGACTTTTCAATTAATCACATATCTATTTCAGTGTTTTTAATCCGGTTTACGCGATTTTAATCGTTAGCCAAACAGTCATTTGGTAATTAGTGTGGATAACTTCTAAGAGGCTATGAATTTGATTTAATCAGTGCGGATATCGTCTAAGAGGCTGCTATGAATTTGATTTAATTAGTGTGTGTATCTTCTAAGAGGCTATAAATTTGATTTAATTAGTGTGTGTATCTTCTAAGAGGCTATAAAGTTGATTTAATTAGTGTGGATATCTTCTAAGAGGCTATGAATCTAATTTCAAAGAAACCGCGTCTGTTTCTTTTTTTATGACCTTTGATCTTTCTCATCCTGGATGTGCTAGTGGACTGAGATTTCAGTTGTATTCTTATCAAACTTCAGTTTTTTCGTGTTTGTTGTGTGAGCTCCTTTATTTTTCCTTCCCTTTTTTGAAGATTTTATAGTTTATTGATCCTCTTAAGCTTTACGATGTTAAAGCTGCCATGTGTATGTAGTTATTTAGAGTGTGCCTAGTCTTATAACTGCAAAAATAGTACACGCCCTTGCACATTTCTATGCTTCTTCTAGTGGTGTTCGTGATGTTGTTCAGAGGCAAGGCGAGAGACAAAAGAGGCAATATATGTTTATGAATACATAGGTTATTTATATACAAGTATAGTGCAATATATGTTTATGAATTTAGGTTACTTTAAGCAATCCTGAAGAAAAGAGGCAACCTGAATGGCCTCCCCAACTTCCCAAAATTTAAATTTATTCGAGATCACTATCGTTTAGAGTAGTACTCATAGGTTCTTCTTCTTTTCCTTTTGTTTTTCCCTCATCCATTTTTCTTCTATTTTGCTGTTTACATTCTTAAAGATATGTCTCCTCATTTGTTTTCCTTTTCTATCACATTTGATGGCTGGAATGTTATATGATACATAGGGCTGGCAATTTTGATCTGATCTTAACCACATGACTTTTGACTTGATTCAAAACCATTTCAGAATCACACTCCAAAACTAACTTGGAACAAATTTAATCCAATAAAAGAATTGGGTGGAACCACTTCATGACCTAAAATGAATCACTATGTTATTTCACCAACAAACCATTCCTCCGCCTTTTTCCGCCCCGTCACTCCACACAGTTGGTTCTTGTATACGTCTGCTTGTATATACTTGGTCTTACATTCGTTAAGTTTTGTTTGTGTGGATCCAGAGTGATTCATCTTGTCTATCTATGGTGGTTCCACCATGAATCTTGTTAAGGATTGATTTAGATCTTGATCCAGATCCATTTTGGAACAAAAAAAATTAGTTTAAGATCCGGATTATTTTCGAGTTGAATCGATTCAAACCCGATCCAAAACCTAATTTCGACAGCCCTATTTATATGGAGTTTTGTGTAATATACTGATTTTTTTTCCTAATGACTTGCTGTCGATAGTGGTGGAGTTTCTATTTTGTTACATATGGTATATACAGAGGGCTTCACTTCAATAAAGTGCACGCTTGCACGATAGCCTCTAGACCCTTTGAAATTAGTTACTGTATTAGTAGGCCATAAATATTATGAAACAATGCACTATATAGGAAGGGAGAGTATCTAGCATCCATGGACAGAGCAACTAGCAGAAGCGAATTTGAAAAAAGCGGAAGGAAAGAGACAAATGCTCTTGCTTATCGTTTGTTTTGTGTGACACATTTAATGTTCTAGTTCTCATTAGTAACTAGTTCTGCAACTATACCTCTTTGAGTTCTAGTTCTGCTCCTTTTGTGCCTATAAGGCTAGAATCATCATCATGTCATTTCCTGTTATATTTGTACGGTAAAATCCCTAGCGGGTGTTTGCAACATTTTATTTCTTCCAACCTAATAGATTAAATTGAGAAGTTCAATTCTGAGTGTTTAAAATTTCAGCTATATCTGATTTAAGCTGAAAAGGATGATGTTGGTGAAGTTTGCTTATACCAGCTTCATCAACTTAAATTAATTTGAGGAGGGTGAAGCTGTTACAAACACCCACTTAGTCGCCTATGATATTAGAAGCCCACTGTTGCTTAAGGCGCACTCATATTTCTGTTCGTTCTTCTTACTTTCTAAAACTGCTATTCCATGACAATGAAAACTATGAGATCTTTACTTTCATGCATCTGGAAAAAGAGAGGGGGGCGGGGGAGTCTTAAGGTTTAGATTAGAAGCAAACACAGACTCAGGAAGAAGAGGAACAGTGTTGTGGGGAGTTGCGTGATGAGGTCAAGGACAGAGTGTTGTGTTCAACAGAAGAGGAGGAAACAATCTCTACAGGATTTGTAGATGGTAAGGGACTAATTTGGCCACCTGTTTCTCCTCTCCCCTTAGCTTAAGTTGCCGGCATGTATGAACCCTGAAATGGAATGAAAAATGTAATCTAAGTTGATGACCCAAGACCTTTAAAGGAGTTCGGTTGAAATAATCTTTAATGTATGACAATTATCTTTATTCTTTATACTCCCTCCGTCCGGCTAATCTTGGGACACATTCCTTTTATGGACATCCTTTTAAATAAATACATACCAAAAATAGCCAAAAAGTAAACCCTACTAGCCACTATTCTTATTACTTTATTATCTATTTCTCATACTTTTTCCCTTTTTTATTATTTCTCTCTCCTACTTTAATACCCACTAACTCCCCTGTGAGCCCCACAAACTTATCAACAAACAATAAACTAATGGTTGTCTTAAAAACAGTGCCGAAAAGAACCATCGCATAAGTAGGCGGACCATCCCCACAAATGAGGGAGTATGTATCATCGCATTATATTTTGTATAAAAATTCAACATTGACATGCCTGTGAAGACAATTATGGCTGTATCATTAAATGAGAACACCACTTGCACACACCGTGCATTTTTGTTGTGTTGCTAGAATTTTTTTATTGATTCCATCAGGTCACTTTGGTAATCTGCTTTACATTGTTTACCTGCAGTTTTGAGTTCCAACTTTTTGTGACTTGGTATAAACCTTGCTCATGTTTAGCATAATAGAGAATTACAGATTGAACACGCCATATATGTTAGGTGGGCATAACTCATAAGAAACTAAGGTTGGCTACTTTGTTACATGTCATCTATTTGGAGACATTCATCTTTGTGGATATTGTGTAATGCTTAGTAGCACGCTGTCACTGCCTTACAAAAGTTACATTCACTAATTCGGCAATACTTATTTGATTAGCAGCTAAATACAGATGGTGTGAATGGTGTCGATTCAACTGTTGAGACTGAAGATACAGTTGCCGCCGAACCTAGCTCTGCTGTCGTAGTTTCTTTAAATGCGTACAAAGAGGCTTTAGCAAATGGTGATGAAACAAAAGTTGCTGAGGTGGAATCATTCCTTAAATCTATTGAGGATGAGAAAATTGATCTTGAGAAAAAAGTAGCTACTTTATCTGAAGAGTTATCGTATGAGAAGGCTCGAATTCTTAGAATTAGTGCCGACTTTGACAACTTCCGCAAGAGAACAGAAAGAGAAAGGATATCTTTGGTAACAAATGCACAAGGGGAAGTTGTGGAAACTCTATTGCCAGTTCTGGACAATTTCGAGAGAGCTAAAGCTCAGATCAAACTGGAAACTGAAGGCGAAGAGAAGATCAGTAACAGTTACCAAAGCATATCTAAGCAGTTTGGTGAGATTTTGGTATCCCTCGGTGTTATTCCTGTAGAGACAGTCGGAAAACCGTTTGATCCTGAGGTAAGTTCTATTTTTCTCGACTATTGCTAACATATTTAAATAAGATTAACATGACAAATTGCCTGGCTTTTCTGTGTGGGAAAGTGTACACTCTGATCAATTCGCTTTACTGTAATAGTTAGACTAGTTTTGTTTCTTTGCACAATCAAATGATAAGGAAAATAAAAAATAACGTGATGGAAAAGAGTGTGAGAGTAAATGTATAAAGTATGATAATGAGTGTGAGAGTAAATGTATAAAGTATGAGAGAGATAATTAATAACTATTGAATGTTTGTAAAAGAACGCCATATTTGGACACCATGAATGTTTTAAAAAAAAACGTAGGTAAGTATTTTTGGAATTGAGTTATGTTTGGGCATTGTTTAAATATAGAAGGATTGAAGAATGAAGGAATAAATGATAAAGTGTGGCAAAGTAAGCTAATGGGTAGGTGACCATATGAATGAAGATTAAAAACTTGCAATTTGTCATGGGGCACCCATAGTGGCAAAATGATACATTAGTCATGGGACAGAATGAGTATTGTTTAGACCTTCAGTATAATTTCTTTCTCTGGGGCACCACTTCTCGTGATATTGGAGTTGTAAACCTTTACCCCCGTTCAGTTTAATTTTAGAGAATCAAGATATGCAACGTTGCATTAATTCTATATGCAAAGAGTACCTACCGACTAAAGCTCCTGAAAATTATAATGGTGTGGTAACCCAATTATATGAAGATCAGGCTTATGTGCTTCAGTGCTTTCAATCGTCTAAATCTCTAAGTTGTGGTAACCAATTTGTATGGTTCAAGTTGTTCTCATGGACTTCTTGAATTAACCTGGTCTTAACCTCTTCTTTATAATAGTTACATGAAGCTATAATGCGTGAGGATTCCACGGAATACGAAGAGGGCGTGATAATTGAGGAATATAGAAAAGGGTTCCAACTTGGCAATAGACTCTTACGACCATCAATGGTGAAGGTGTCAGCTGGGCCAGGGCCTGCCAAGTCTGAAACCGTAGAATCATCAGAAACCCAGGAAGAAGTGGGAGAACCAATTAGCGCTGAAGAAGCACCTGCTGAGAAATAATCACCCACTGCTGTATCAGTTTTGTTGACAAATGCTTCTCATAAGCCCGTCCTGAAATGGGATGGATTTCTTTTTTCCGTGGGAAGAACCATCATAGCTCGGGAGATCGAGTTCATGTTTGCTCACTTGATTCTTGTACCATTATATAAGAGGTAAGATACGAAGTTACTAATACCCTTGTAGCAAAAGTGCAGCTGGAAATTAGCTTTTTGTTTAAATTTGACAGTTCTGAAACACACTGAAATTTTGAATGAAAAGTATTCTGTGAAGAACCTTTATTGACGATTTGGACTATGGAGAAAGCATCACCTTTATTGTGTTGAAGATTGTGCTTTGCTCGTTTGTGGATTAATTTATTGGCTTGGAGGTCTAAGCCGGAAGCATGGTGTTTGTTTGAACTCTTATCAGAATTTGTAGCAATATGGAATTATACTCGGTTTACGCCTGAACTGGATTACATTTGTAATGATCCGGTCTCTTCAGGAAAGATATGTGACGTTTAATGTTTTCCAAAAAATGTTTGATGTTTCAACTTCCCCATGAAAGAACATAAAATACAAACAAAACAAGTCTTGCATTCGTCTAGTATTAATGCATCATGAAAATGTATGATGCTATCTTTGAAACTCGGACCCGGCGATCGACCCGGATTACCTACTGAGGAAGGTTCAACCGGGTCAATCCGGGTTAACTCGGGTCAACAAATTAATAATATTTTTAAAATATAATATATCTTAAAAACTCAAAGCATATATTTTCACCTTCAATTGATAATGATAGATCATTAATCTATAAATAATATACTCCCTCCATTTCAGAGAAAGTGTTACAACTTTTCGTTTCCGACGTTTCACTAAAAGTGTTACAATTTTCATTTATGGAAATTAGTTAAATAATAAAACTCCCTACCTTTCACTTTTATTACAATATGTCACTCAGTTAATCTCTAATAATCAGGGATCACTTGTACTTCCTACTTTTTATTAAAATTGGTGCAAATTCAAATTATAACACTTACTCTGAAATGTAGGGAGTAATATATAACTTATAGAGATTGTAATTTATTTACATGAATAAACATTTCAATTTACAGTACATACTACAGTTGCTATCTCCAAATGGCTTGAGGCTTTTAGCATGACCAAGAATTGGTCTCGCCAATACCCCAAAGGCCTCTTTATTCTTTTTAATTCTTTCTTCTCTTCTTTTAGGAATCAATAGATCTGAATTCATTTCTCCATCTCCACAGCGCATCGGAGCAATTATTACCTATTTTTCTCTAATCTCTTCTCTATCCCATTCATATATCTATACTCCCTTCTTCATTAACATTCTTCAATCCAACTCACAACAACACTTCAAGATTTCTTCCATCCAATTCACAGTATACTTTGTGATTTCCACCTCTGCACTGGAAACGGAAGTAGGAGCAGAATGATTTGGAGGGTGCCAGGTTATGTATGTCCCAGTCAATTTTTAGTTTTTAAAAAAAAACCGGTTGGACCCGAGTTTTTACCGGGTTTTTACCGATTTTTTTCATCGAGTTACCCGGGTTTTTCCGAGTTCCGGTTTTTGCCGAGTTTGGAAGGTTTTCGGCCCAATTGATGCTCCGAATACCGGTTAAACCGGGTCGACCCACCAAGTTTCACCACATAGATTTGATATATTGTGTTTTACGAAAAATGTATGATGTTTGTAAATCGTGGCATACGAAAATCAAGTATAATATCAGATCCAAATTTAGATACGCCATTACTACACACTAATTACTATACTCACTCCCATTTTTTAATATTTGATGTTTTGCAAACAAGTCCTGCGTTCTAATTCTAAGTGATCTGGATTTTGACATTTTGTGAGCCAAGAGTCACTTGTTCAGCAGATGATTGTACAACTGACTGGTGAAGGATTTGTTTAAATCAGCCAAGTCAGCGTGTTCTGGGACGATGGAACGAACATAATCTTTCAAAGATTGCCCTTCTGATCATCTATAGGATCCTTAGCAATCTTGGAGATGTTGGCCCAAGACACCAGATCTGCAGCCGCCACCCACAAACACCGTCTAGTATCCGCCACCGGTGCTGCCAATTCCAAACACACCCATTTCAATCAAGCGGCTCACACCCCCACTACAAATCACCCCAGATCCGCCCCCACTCTCATCGGCCATGCCATCTCTAGCCACCCTATGAGAATGCATAGTGTCATTTGTTTGGTGTTGGTATTTTATTTTTTAAAGAACTCGAGGATGAGTTCTTATTAAGTAGAGGAGACTAATAAGGAACAAGCCTACAAGGAGATTGTGGACCAGTTTAGTATTCAAACCACTTTTGGACTTTAGTATTCCAGGTTAGCCCATTAGGTTTTTAGCTTCGTTATTTATAGTCATTAGCTAGTTACACTACAAAATCGGATCCGTCACATAGACAATGATCCGTCAGCCCATTCGAGCGACGGATAGAATTCCGTCAGCCTAATGGAGGCATGGCGACGGATAAATAATCCGTCGTCCAATTCGCGACGGATTATCATTTTTTACTTTTTTTTATTTTTTTTAAAATCGATTATTGGCGACGGATAGATTCTATCCGTCGCCCAATGTCACAGGGACATGAACTGCTCCATCTGTAACCGAATGCGCTCGTTCTCCTCCCTTCATTCTCTGTCATGCCGTTCCATCTCTTGAGTTAGAGCTGCAACCTGTTCCCGGACCTGCGACTGCACCATTTTCGAGACCTGGTCCTGTGTGTAAACCGGACGTCTAGACTGCTGGGATGATGATGAGGAGCACCCCGGACTAGCCAAGCTCAAACCGAGGCTCCCGAGTCCATATATTCGTCCTTTGTGTTGACCTCTAGGAAGATGTTGTCAACTTGTTCAGTTGACAGCACATCACCCGTCTCTTCCTCCTGCCTCGCTACCTAAGCATCAACCTCAGCCTGAAATCGTAAATAGCAGATATCATGATCGCCATCGTTTTCAAAAATAACTTGTAATAGTGTACAAATATGAACTTTAAGCAACATAAACATACCGCAATAGACGAGGCCCGACAGTCCGTCCATACCCCGCCCTTCTGCTTGGCCTTCTTGAAGATGTCATACTTAGATGTCACTTCCCCCGTGACATCTGAACAACATATATAGTCAACAATTTATCATCTCACAAGTAATAGAGCAGAGACACAATATATACATGTAATGCTAGATTGAAAAAAAACATATATATACTTATCGATTGGTAATAATCAGTGAGAGTAGATTGCCTCCCAAGGTGGTGAACGGCCCTTCCTGCCAGACGATCGAGACGCCTTGCCTCATTAATGTAGGCATTGTCTGACATCGTCGGGCGCCAGAGGCATCCCAAAGGGCCCACTCACGCATCAACTCAGGAGGCATTGGGCCATTCCGATCCCGAATGGCCTTCCAAGTACAGACCATATCCCTGTACAGTTTAGATCCCACAGTCTCGTAAACACGCCAGATCTGTGGGATCAACCTGCTGGGAATGAAGTACTCCTTCTACATTCCCAATTTCATACAACATCCAAAGTCAATACATATATAACGTCACCATGTTACATCAATTTAATAAGATACAACAACATAACAGATATGGTGACTAACATATCACCCAAACAAAGTGGCTAACATACCACTCACATATAGTGGCTAACATACCACTCACATATAGTGGCTAACATACCACTCACATTGTCCTAAATTTTAGGGGCAATTACATATAGGCCCCCTGTTAGATTTTTATCTTGCAGATGACTACCACTTAGTTCAACAATTACATGCAAATCCTACTCGATACAAAACAATTACATCTAGGTCCACGAATTTGACTTTTCGCGAACTTAAGCCAGGAAAAATCATATTTGCCCTGCTCCAATTTCCTTTTCAAAATCACCAAAAATTTCATTTAATGACTGATCACGTGAGAAGCACGTGAGGACTTCAATGTAATTGAATTAGATTTATCAAGTAGTCACTTGTAATAATTTATTTACCGTTTTTTTCAAAAAAACTAGACTTAGTGGTAAAATATGAAAATATGCATGGGCCAAATTGACAGAAAATGGAAGTGCCTATCAAAATCTATTTTGCAATCTAAGTCCCTGATACGACCCTAATTCTCCAATGCAAGGGTTTTAAGTTCCTAAAACATTCAATTCAATCACTAGTTTTTCCAATTCGAATATAATTACAACCAATATCAAATCATAGTCTTCACCATCATATATTCGATATCAAGAACAATTAAGAATGAGTTTGAGATATTAATTGAGTGGAAAAGTACACGTGGACCTCCAAAAATGTGGTTAAAAATGAATTATGGAAGAAATTTTCATAAAAGGAAATGTAAACGCCCAAAATGAAAAATTGTTACACTCTTACAGAAACGGAGGGAGTAAATAATATTAACTTAACACACGAATTGTACAAAAAAACCGTTCTTGTTCTTCACTTCACTCCAATTTCTGCAACATCCCACCATTAAAACAAAAGAAGAAGGAAGAAGAAGATGACACAGACCAAAGCCATGCTCTCCCACCTAGACCCCATCCTCCCTTCCTCCGCCACACCCACCGACAAGTCCAAACCCTCCACCCACACACTCCATCGAAACCTCCGCCCAAGATTCACTCTCTGGTCTTTCTTCTTCATTTCCTTCCTTTTCATCTTCTTCTTCTACTCTCCTCCCTCCACCGGCAAGTACAATTATGAAGTCCTTTCCAATTTCTTTTCTTCCATAATTACATTGTCTCCACAGTCCACTCTTCTCCTTTCTAATTCTTTCTCAATTCCTTCCTTTCTCTTCGTTCTTTCTCTGTTCCTTTCTTTTTGTCTTCCTTCTTTCTCCTGTTCTTCCTTTCTCTCTCTCTACTGTGTTTCGAATTTCCGATCAGATCCGCTCTTCTTCTTCTCCAGCAGAGTAACACAAAGAACCACAACATAAGTCGAAGAAGAAGAAGTAATCGAACAAGAAGAAACGGAAGAAAGAAGAAAGAAGAAGTAATCGAACAAGAAAGAAGAAACAGAAGAAACGGAAGAAAGAAGTAATCGAACATAATTTTTTTTTTGAATGGTAGTAGTTAGTATTTAGAAAGAATTGGTAAGGATATGTTTGGTTTGTGAATAAGCTGATAGGTGACTTAAGCTGGTCAACACAAAAAACGGATTAATGGACCTAGATGTAATTGTTGAATTAGATGGTAGTCATCTGTTACAGAGGCATCTAGCAGGGGTGGTGTATGTAATTTTCCCTAAATTTTACTAATACAATGGTGACTAACATATCACCCAAATAAAGTGGCTAACATACCACTCAAATACAGTGGCTAACATACCACTCATATTAAAACGATTATAATAACAAATAAAGGAATGCCATATTTTAACTTACCCTCAGCTCATCAAAGTACTCGGCCCTCGTGCGGTCCGAGATGTGAGACCAACACTCACCACCGCCTTTGGTGGCTCTCTCCGCCTCTAAGATGTCATCTAGTTTGTTGTGGACCTCCCGAGGCCATAAACTGTTGTCAATGTATAAGATACAAGAAACAAATATATATTACTTTAGTACAACAATTTATACTTGTCAACTATCATAAGTTATGTATTACATATTTAAGAAGAATGTAAAATACTTACTTGGCAGGACCAACAGGAAAAATCACAGGCAACCCGTCCCACGTGACGTTAGGATTCAGTGGATCAAACACGAGGTAGGGACAATCGTCATGGTCACCCTCTAGTATGTGTCCGGGCTGAATGGTAGAGCCCCTGCTGCTATCACCTGATGGGGGGGGGGGGTCTCAGGAATCTGAGACCTGCTGCGCTGACTACCAGAGCCCTCCCTGTCCTCTGACCCTGTCCCCGACCCAGCACTATCATGCGGATGGCTGTGTGGGGGGACGATAGGTGGACTTCCTCTATCGCGGCATCTGCAAAAACATGTAATAAATACAATAAAATGTGTTAGTACGAGTTATAATACAGAACAAATTATAATAACACATATAATTACTCAAGTGTTATCAACTAATAACTAGTTATAATACACATAATTTACCGTTATCGCCGTCCTCTAAGTCTACATATTGGTCCTCGTGCAGATCAAACAACTCATCATCTGCTTCTATGGGATTTTCTGCTTGTTTATCGACATCCTCTTGTTGGTACGAGTTGGTAATTGAGTCGTCTTTCTCAATGTACTCCACTTTCGAGCGAGCATGAATAGGTACCGCAGCTAACCATTCCGCCTTATCGCGTTTCCTGCTTGGATATTCAAGAAACACCACTTGTCGTGCTTGAGTCGCCAGAATAAATGGTTCATACTTGGTTTGGTACCTCTTCTTTTGGTTCACATCAACCATTTCATACTGCGCGTTCTTCCTCGTACCTCCTGGATTAGGATCATACCACTCAACCTCGAATACTGCTGTAGGAGTCATAAATTGCTTGTTTCTGCAGGTTTCCAATGTGCAATGACACTTTATCAACCCCAGTTGCACAAGCCGGACGTCCCATGGCAAACGAGATGAAACCTTTAACCCCTTCTACAAAACTCCTAGAAACTCTGTCATTTACCGTCGTACGATCGTACATCCATGAACGGTCGGAATTCATTGTATACTTTTTTAACCTGACACGTTCCAATTGATTAGATCGTATTTAATTTATTAGATCGATTCCAATTCGGATAAGAAGATTGTAGAGATTAATTGTTAATTATTATACGTTCCTTATAAATTAATTATTAAGTGTTCGATATGTTACAAAATTTATTAAGTGTTTTACTACTACGAGTTATAAATTATAAATTACACGTTAATATAATCAACAAATTATCCGTCGCTCAAAACACTTAACTACATCCTCGTAATTTAGTATATATACGAATTTATCAAATCAACCAAAACTACTACATACATACATATCAAATTAACTAAACTAACTACATACATACTTAACATACATATCAAATTACACATACATATCGAATTACTAAATACATACTTAACATACATATCAAATTAACTAAACTAATTAAACTAACTACATACATAATTAATTAACATACATATATACTTCACTACATACATACTTATCAAATTAACATACATACATATTGAATTACTACATACATTCATATCAAATTAACTAAACTAACTATCAAATTACATATACAAATCAAATTAATCAAATTACATATAATTGATCAAATTAACTAAACAAGCTACTACATACTTCATATAAACATACAATTGAGAATAAGTAGTCAAAAATCAAAAAAATCGCAAATTTCCAAAAGTTAGGGTTTAGCCAAAATACCGTTGATTCCGAAGAAAATAGCGGATGAAATTTGAAATTGATGGAAGAAACGAGCTCCTCGTCCAACGATCTTCGAATAGACACCAAGATTGAGAAGAATCGTCAACAATTGGCCGGATTTGACGGAGAAGAAAGGAAGAAGCAGAAACGAAAATGGCTTCTGCTTCAGACCAGCTCCGACTAAAACCCTTCTGGGCCGACGGATACGTATCCGTCGGCCCAAAGGCCGATCCGTCACTACGTGTCGCCCCATAGCGACGGATAAATTATCCGTCGCCTTTTTTTAATTTTTTTTAATTTTAAATATAAATATTAACGACGAATAATTGATCCGTCGTTAATATTTAATTTTCTTTTTTATTTTTAAAAAAAAGTCAAAGTATGGGCGACGGATTAATAAAATCCGTCGCCCATATAGCGACGAATAACTATTATCCGTCGCTAGGTTTGGCGACGGATTTTTCCGTCGCCAAACCTAGCAATCCGTCGTTATGGGACGACGGATAAAATCCGTCGTCCATTTCCGTCGTTTTTTGACAGTATTCTTGTAGTGTTAGGGTTTTATTGATTATCATGTTTATCAGAAAAGTATCAGAATTATGTTGTCTCTTTGGTTATATCAACCATGTTTTTTAGTTTGTAACTTTGTGATATTGGATTATATCGTCTGTTATCGTTCTTTGTGTATTTTAGAATCCCATTTATCTTTATTGCTTCGTTTTTCGGTACTGTATGAGTTATGGGACGCTTTAAAATGATAAATATATGAAGTTATACGGGATAGGAGTAGTATATAAAATCATAAACAATCCTAATGTTTAGGTAGTAGTAGTATTAATGTAACCTGAAAATGTATGATGTTTCAAATGAATGTATGATGTTTTACTACAAATGAATGATGATTTGTAAATCTTGGGAGATTATTGTGATTTCCTAAAGAGTGAGTTTCCTAAGAAACAACCCCTAGATAGAGACATAGAAACATAGTTTCTAATATTACATATTAACTCCAAACCAAAACTAGTTCCTAAAAGCCACCCAACCAAGGGCAAGCAACTGGGTCGTTAATATGGATCCATATATAAATGATATAACCCGATTTTCAGCTCACTATTCATTCATTAGCTTTCATCTCAAGCCAACTTTCTCTCTAGAATTCTCTCTACGAATCTCACAACCAAGGGCAAGCATCGGATCGATAAACCATCTCCGATCTACCGATTTTCGATCAAAACATCTCCGATCTACGATTTTGCAAAGAAAAGCTAACGAAACCAAGGTAAATCTCGTGGATATTTTCATCGTTTTTTACTTTGTATGATCAATTACCACCTCCTACATAGTTGATTCATGTTTCAAATGATAAAATAGCTTCGATTCCACCTAGATCTGAAAAATCAAGTTCGAAAAATTGTAGATCTGGAAGTATTCGTCTATAATTTCGTATTTTGATTGTAGATCGTTGTTGTTTATGCATTCACAAGGTGTAATCGTGCTTGCATAATGATCCAGTGGTGTAATCATTCAAAATCAGACCTCAATCATTAACTAAAATTCGAACAAATAAGATATACAACGTTTCCATGTTCTTTCGTACGTGTGCTATGTTCTCAACAATATTACCTATGTTATCTGGAATATGTCCTATGTTTTCATTAAAAAACTGACGATCATTATGTGCTCTATTTTTTTACAATATTATCTTGAGTTTTGTTCTTGACTGTATTTTATATGTTCTCAGGCATATTACCTATGTTATCAAGCATATTACCTATATTATCTAGAATATGTCCTATGTTTTCATTAAAAACCTGACAATCATTATGTGCTCTGTTTTTTTACAATATTATCTTGAGTTTTGTTATTGACTGTATTCACTATGAACTCATTTATAATCACTATGATCTCAGTTATATACGCTATGATCTCAGTTATGATGGATATGATCTCAGTTATATTCTCTATGATCTCACCTATATTCACTATGAACTCATTTATAATCACTATGATCTCAGTTATATACGCTATGATCTAAGTTATGATGGATATGATCTCAGTTATATTCTCTATGATCTCAGTTGTAGTCACTATGATCTAAATTAATTATGCCATGATCTCTATTACTTATAGTATTTTCTTAGTAAGATTGTTTCAACAAATTTACAGGAATGCATTGCTTGGAGACAAATAATGAACATAAACTACACCGAACTGGTATTGAAGTCATAAGGGAACATGGATGCTAGAAGAATACTAGAGGATGGGTACCAACGTGTTATATGTTATTTTCTAAGCGGTGTATGAACATTAGTACATGTAATTGAATGATATATGTTATATTTTACCAACTAAAAACACTATGATCTCAACACAAAATACTATAATCTCAGACTAAACCACTATGATATCAACTTAATAAACTATGATATCAAACCAAACACTATGATCTCAACTAAAAACACACTGTTATCAGACTAAAAATAAACTATGATCTCAACTAATAACAGTATGATGTCACGGAAAAACACTATGATATCAACACAAAACACTATGATCTCATACTAAAAAACTATAACATCAACTCAAAAAATTATGATATCAAACCAAAAACTATGATCTCAACTAAAAAACCTATGATCTCAACTAAAACAACTATGATCTCAACTCAAAAAGCTATGATATCAAACAGCGAGAGGACCCTTTTCGTGGATCCGCAAAAAACGATACTGACCCGGATCCGCGAGAGGATCCGCGAAAAATACATGTTTAATGGTAAATTGCAAATTGGTCCTGTTTCTAGTTAAATTAACTAAAGACCGTTTCTCCCAAGACTTTGTGTTTCCTAAATTATTTAGTTATACATATTTTGCACACCGAAGTAAAAAGGTTTTTCGAAATCACAAAGTCTCATGAGAGACGGTCTCTAAATAACTTATCTAGAGACGACCTATGTTATTAATGAAATTATTCATGTTATTAATCAAAATGTCTATGTTGTTAATGAAACAAATCTTGTTGTAATATGAAAAAACACCAATGTTGAGAATATAGGTATTTTGATTAATAACATGGATGATTTTCTTGACAATATAGATCCGTCTCTAGATAAATTATCTAGATACTCACTCTAAGAAATGTTATAATTTGAACAAGCGAAAGAATTAGGATAATGAGTCTAGTTGAGTTTGGACCTAATTGATCCCATGTTTATCCCATTTTCTTACCGTAATACTCAATCAACCCTACCTCTGAAATAGATATATAGGTGAGATCTCACTTAACTTTCTTGGGAGTCGATCGTGAATTTTGAGGATGTGTTTGGTTTACAACTGAAATGGGTTTTTTTAGAATTCAATATACATCACATGTTTACATTTCATTCGGTTTACAATCAATGATAAATCAAATAACTAATAACTCCATTCGGATAAACACAAGTCCATTAGGAGAAATCACACTTCATTGCGAAGAAATCACATGCCACGGGACTCGAAAAATACCTAAAATTTTACTTAACTCAAAATTTTAACGGGATACCAAACCATTCCGGAATGTGTAACAACAGGTGCAAAATTTGCCAAGGGATTGCTACCAAACTTTCTTGGTAATGGGGAATAGTGCCAGTGACCCCCCATTCCACCACCAACCAAATTGAAGAAATGAAAGAAACAAGATGAATATTTGAATATGTTTAAGGTTTAGTAGGGGCGTTTGGGTTAAGTTCTGAACCAGTCATGCTACCAAACTTTCTTCCAGCATCAGCATTTAATGTCAGCACCAGGCCATTCAGCAGTGACGTCGTGTTTGTTTGCTCATCGTTCAAAATATCCATCTATATTATTCATGGTCATGGAGAGATAACTCAATTAATACAGCATCACTCTCCTTTACTTTTCTTGCACAAATGTCATAATTTCAAGAATTCAAAACCCATAACAATTTTCATATCATCACCGCTTCGTGAGTTCTTCTCTCTCTCTAGCACCCCTTTTACACTTTCTTAGGTCAATTCTTCATACTTCTCTTTCTCTCTGTAACCCTTTTGATTTTCTTTTCAGTTCATCTAAAAACCACTAATTTCGTGATTTCATTGAGATTTGCTTAGTTGTTATTTATATTACATATAAATTGTTTAACTTTCAGTTCTGTTCACACGAAAAGAATAGAGCTTTTTTTTTTCCCTTCACACTGATTCTCTTGTATGCTTCGTACTTTTTATATTTCTAAATTTGGACATTCCTGTACTTATGTTGTCTTGTGCAGTTATACTTGTACAATACTGTGGTAAGGCTGAGAAAAATGTTAATTTATCAATGATAAAATAGGAAAATTGCATGGACTCAGCGTTTATGCAAAAAAGAAGGAAAACAAATGAAAACAAATGCCAACTGGAAAGAGTAGAAAGATTTGGAAAGAATAGTTTTTATAACTTCACTTCAGTTAGTAGTGAAGATAGTATAATTCCACCCTTTGTTTCATGATTATATTCCTCTTCCCTTTTGTAGAGCCATGGATAATGTTGTCCAGGAAAGGCTGCTGAACTCCGAAGTGGAACGTGACTTGAAGGGGAGAGTGTATGATGAATCTAAAAAGATATGGAGGGTTGCATTGCCTGGTGTTATAGCAAGAGTTACTTCTTTTGGATCTGTTGTAGTGACACAGTCATTTATCGGCCACACAAGTTCGGTGGATCTTGCTGGTTATGCACTTGTTCAGACCTTAGGTGTGCGGTTTATCAATGGGATTCTGGTAATTAGTTCTGCTTTTTATTTTTAATTCTAGTTGATTTTCCTGCTTTACAATCATAATACATGTGCACTGGGCAGTGCTTGAAAGTTCATGTCCATCTAGACGTACTTAGGTAGGTGGTTGGGTGATTCTTGGTTTAGTTTAAATAGAACGGAGAAATATACAAAGATGTAAATTACGAAGTATGTGATGGATGATCCTGGTAGGTAATTTTCCTACGACATTAACCATTCATTGTCTATTAAAACGTACAAATAAACTAACACGTCCATTGCCATTAAAATAAAAAAGAAACGTGCACATTGGATTTTCAACTTGTTGGAACAAATGTTTGTTCAGTCTGCTAGCTGTTTGTTTGTTGGCCAGACTCATGCAGTGATGTAGCAACAATGTCTCAGTCTAATTGGTTTGGAACGAGTGGCATTGTGGACTTGTGGTTGATCTTGCCTGTTTTAAGCAAATATCCAACTTCATCTCCCTGAACAACGTCAACTCTTGAGGCTTCAATAAATAAAGGGTCTTATGAATTCTTAAAAAACAAAGATTTTTTTCATCAGTCTAATACTCATATCATGAGGCTGTGATGAGGACTGTATAAGCCCTGCACGCCTCAGCCACTCTGTCGAGCCAAAGGGACTAATCGAACATCCCCTTGCAAATATTATTACACAAGACCGTCTGTAGAATTTATGTACAAACATGCTCTATTTTTCCTTTTCCCATCCCTGAAGAAATGGATATGTTGGATCTTGTTTTATATTGATAACATACAAACCAAATACTGATGTCCATTTACTTTGTGCCATTCATGATACAGATAGGAATGTCCAGTGCAACTGAAACTTTGTGTGGCCAAGCATTTGGTGCAAAACAGTACCACATGATGGGAATTTTCTTGCAAAGATCATGGTTGGTTGATCTCATTTCATTGACCATATTACTGCCTGCTTTCTGTTTCGCGACATCCATCTTTAAGCTACTTGGCGAGGAAGAGTCTATTGCAAATTCGGCAGGACATATCGCTCTGTGGTTCATTCCCTTCTGCTATGCCCTTGTATTTAGCTTGACTATCCAAATGTATCTGCAAGCACAGCAGAAGAATATGGTTGTTGCATGGCTATCTCTAATGCAAATAGTGATACACATTCCATTATCTTGGCTTTTCGTGAATTATCTGAATTTTGGGGTGGATGGTGCAATGGGTGCATTATGCATCTCTTCCTGGTTTGTTGTGATTGGAGAATTTGTGTACATCTTTGGCGGGTGGTGTCCCGAGTCGTGGACAGGATTCAGTACTGCTGCATTGAAGGACATTTTCCCGGTGGTGAAATTATCAATATCCTCTGGTCTCATGATTTGGTAAGTATTTCCCCTCCTTCACGCTAAAGTGTATCAATCGAAGTAAAACATGATAAGATGGAATATAAGAAAAAATTAGCTAGTTTGTTTTTATAATCAGCTACCTAGAATAACTTCCCAAGTCAGCTACCAGATAGACATTCATGTCATTCTTATTGCAGTCAAAAAGTGAAATAAGCTCATCGAGCTGATAAGCTAATGCTAAACAGAGACTAAACTTGTGCGTATATGCATTAGCTACAATCTTGCTAATTCTGATTGTTTTATAGCTTGGAGATGTGGTACTACGCTATCCTGGTTTTGGTGGCAGGATACATGAAAAATGCAGAGGTTGCCATATCAGCTTTCTCCATTTGGTGAGTATTCATTGTGTAATTGTACGGGATTTCACCTTTTTCCCCCATTAAGATGGTATCTAATTATTCAACCTGCAGCCTCAACATCACTGCATGGGAATTCATGATATGCTTAGGCTTGCTCGGTGCTGCATGGTAAGCAGTAGAACAATTTAATTAACATATGTTATATATAACTTATTAACGCACAATGAGTTGTTTATCTTGTTATATTGTGATAAATAGTGTGCGAGTTGCTAATGAACTTGGGAAAGGAGATGCTAAAGCTGTGAAATTCTCGATCAAAGTCTTGCTCAGCACTTCATCTGTAATAGGGCTAACATGTTGGGTTCTCTGCTTAGTCTTTGGCAATAAACTTGGGTACTTATTTAGCAATGAGGATGCCGTTGCTCAGACCGTTGCAGATCTCTCTGTTCTACTTGCTTTCTCAATTTTGCTCAACAGCATTTACCCAGTGTTCTCAGGTTTTTACTTCCTCTTATTCTCTTTGTCCATTTTGAGCATCAATGGCATGTTAATTTTTTTTATATAAGATAGGCATCCATTTTGAATCTCTGTTCTATCAGGTGTGGCAGTCGGATCCGGTTTGCAAGCTACAGTTGCCATTATCAATTTTGTTTGCTTCTATTTAATTGGATTGCCAGTTGGAGTTGTTCTTGCATATGTGGCTCATCTTCAAGTGAAGGTAAAGCATGATGTTTCCATTGTTTTCCTAGTTCATGAGTTCTGAGTTGGAATATACGATGATTAGTCTTCAAAATATAGTGCTACTAACACATGTCTCGGCCAATGCCCCCATTATATTCAAGTTACAGGTTAATCCTTTCCCCAAATAGAAATTTTGAAAGGGAATGTGCTCCAAATCTAACATGTACAATCAACCCAACTTGTCATGTAGCCACATTTTTTCCGGCCTTATAATCCTAGCTCAAATATAGCGCTCACTTGTCTAAAATTGGTAATATGCTTTTACTATCAACCGTGTGTCTCTCAACTATGACATAATAGATGTGTTGTTGATCAAAGTATCCTGTCGTAGTAAACATTTTAAACACTATACTGGCAAATTTTAATTTAGATATAAACATTTGATATATTGTAAGTTCTAGCCACATATTTTTAAGTAATAACAGGAGCAGTTTTAATTTCTGAGCTTTTTCAAGTGAAGAGATGTGTTTTTTTTTTTTTTTCCAAAACGAAAATTGCTAACAAACTAGTGCTCTCAATGGGTACCCCACCTGGACCCTTTAATGTATCCCGGACCCTTACTGGACCCGGAACTTCAGACCCGGACCCAAATTTTAGGGATTGGTAGGGTCTAGACCCGGTTGGACCCCTTTTTTTCTTCTTTTCAAAATGAAACACATCATAAAAATCTGCAAACCTGCATAGTATTTAACAATATAAAGTAAAAGGGTAGGGTATGGACCCCGACCCTTTGCAGTTAAATGAGAACACTAAACAAATTGCAATTTCTGCTGATGGATAATTTGTGATACCTGTGAAACTCTTTAGAAATGAATGTCTTTATATTTTCTAATAGAAATTTTGAGATATGGAAACTGATACATGTCTACAGGGCCTATGGATTGGTATGTTATGTGGCATCACATGTGAGACGCTTGCTCTGAGCTTCATGATGTGGAGAAGAAATTGGGACGAAGAGGTATTTCTCATTCTATTAAAATTCTACACTACACGGAGAAAGAAACTAGAATGTAGACTTGAATTAGGCGTCTCTTTGATAATATGTTATTGATCATTAGGTACTGAAAGCTTCAGCACGCCTCAAAAAGTGGTATGTAAGAGCTCCTGATGAGGTCGGTAACAAGTCTGATCATGCTTAGTATCACAAGAACCGGACATACACCTAAACAAAGCTCCGGTGATCATGGTCTAGAAATTTTCAGCAGGCAGTTTCAGTTTACATCTTCTCATCTTTGATAACACGAGGAGAGTTCATATCCAATCGTGTAATGAACCTCTTCCATCATACAGAGGCATGAAATTCACTCGGAGATATTGCATTGGATCGGTATCTTTATATCTTAGGTTCATTAGTCACGATGTTGAGAGTAAGACACCAAGGTCTTCACACATGTTCCATCATTGATTTTTCGAAGTTAGTTTGGGTTTTTCCTTTATTTAGTTTCCATAGCTTTGTTTCCAGGTCTCTAAGAAGACAGGAATAAATTCTCATTCAGACAGCAACTACTGTTTATGTAGCTAATTTGCCGGTTATGTATGAATTCCAGGAACACATTGGTTTGTTGTTATCGTTGTTCGTCAGTGAATAAAATAATTATGTTGTTCTGAGCAATTTTGTACTCCTTCCTCCGGAGAACTTGGGTTGACGTGTATTTTTAGGAGAAAAATTAAAATTAATTACAAAATATAAAAATCGGTACTTTTAATGTTATATAAGTAAAAAAGTTGGCAAAAAAATGTAAAATTAAGATTTTTTATTATTTGTTGGAAGTGAGATACCTACTTGCAAACAAATAGTATATGAAATGCAGACAAACAAATACAAAATAGTATATGAAATGCAGACAATTTGCAGAAACCTAAATGATTGTCAATAATAATCCTCCAAGGATCTGGAATAGTGGTCTTGAGTGTTGGAGAAGTTAAAAATTAAGAGGGAAGGGGTTCAACGGTCAAATTGGATGGTCGACGTCAACCTCGGTGACAAAGAATCTAGTGAGAGAAATATTGCAAGTGAGAGGGTCATGACACATGGTACCAGAGGGTGGTGTCGCGTCCATATCACATATAGCAATTGTATCGCCGCGACTTTTGGTTTTAAAAGCATGAAATTTTTGTCGGAACATCGGTCAAAACCAAAGCCGAAACGTTTAGTGAAACATGTGAAGGTACATACAACCTTTCATGTCGCAGTTGTTGAAAAACAATTATATAGGAAAAATTACATATACCCATGTTAGATGTCCTTCTCCCATCAGAATACCCGTTAGTGTAACAATTACATTTAGGTCCATTAATTTGTTTTTGGGTTGACCAGCTTATAAGCTACTTATTGGCAAACTAAACAGACCCTTACTAATTCATTCTAAATAATGGCTGACAATTGGCCTTGTAGTCTTTCTTCTTTCTTGGATCGTTCTTCTCCGTTTCTTCTTTTTCTTGGTTCTTTGCTTTATTTTCCACGACCATCATGAACGAATGGTTTTGCTTGCTAAATCTTAGCAAGGTTTTTTAGTTTATTATCCACAACACCATGATTGTCTTCTTTTCTCCTTCATTGAGATTTCTGAGCATTCAAATAAGATTCTCAATGGATTCGACCTTGACTCGATTTCTGTCAAAAAAATCAGATTGTAACCAAGAAGCTTCGGGCCGCCATCCGCCATGAAAGCTTATTTCGAATTGGGTTCTTTGTAAATTTTGAATTTTAATATTCAAAATTAGAGGTTTATTTCGATCAATTGATGGTTCTTGTGATCGATTATATGAAGGTGAAGATTAGTATTTGATCTTGGTTGAGTTTTGTTGATAATTAAATTCGAATTTGAAAAATCAGGATTTAATTGAATGTTTTAGAAACCCTTGCTTTTGAGAATTAGGGTTGTACTAGGGATTTGGATAGCAAAATGGATTTTGATGGGAACTTTTAGTTTGGCCCATAAATAGTTACATATTTTGCAATTAAGTCCAGAAATTCTTTGAAAAGTTATAATTCAATTCTGGAAATTGTATTATTAATTTTAATAATTTTTATAGTGGCAGGGATCGAAAAGAAGAAGTTTGAAACCTAAGGGGCTGTTTTTTTTGAGAATGTAATTATATCCAAGGACTTGGGTTATAAATATGTTTAAGAGTTGATAATTGAACAAGGATAAAAATGGATTTTTCAGCTTTTAAATCGCCAAAAGTCAATTTCGTGGACTTATATGTAATTGATTTTTATCTAACTGGATTTGGATGTGATTGTTCCACTAACAGGTACCTATTTGTAATTACGAAATCTAATAGAGGGTCCATATGTAATTTGCCCCAATTATATATTATTCAGTGAATACACCATAATATTTCTAATATCCTTGTCCTTACAAAAGAAGACTTCTTATTTTCATTGACAAAATCCAGTATCTCAACCACTCTCTTAGTTTGCTGAGTTTATCGGTTGTTCATCCTCTGTCACCATCTCACCTACAAGGAAGGAAATCAAAACAAGTGTGAGAAAAAACCCAATGAGTATTAAAGTGTTTTCGCGTTAAGTTTTCATTAAAATTATAACAATAAAATTCAAGAACATAAAATCCAAAATACGTTCAATAGCATATACTTTTCGGAAACATTATTTCAGGCCGCTCCTTATAACTTCACAGTAAAACATGCCTTATGTCGCCCTGATAGTCGATCAAATTGTCTGGTTAGGACCCTGCAATGATATAGGGGTGGAACTCTACGACCCAACTAAACCAGTGAAAACATTTATCCCTCGATTTAAAGGGAATGGGTGAAAGAAACCAACAAGTAGCTCTTTTGACACAACTAACCAAATTACAAGTCGATTAACCTTAACCAAACGTACATATTTTTCTTGAACCGTCATAAGCAAAACAAGAAAAGTCATATACACATACTCCCTTCGTCCCTTAGAAACTGTCCAGTTTACAATTCATGCACATAAATTAAGGAGAGTATAATGTTATAACACTATAGTACATGTGGGTTTCACTTAATAACTTTATTAGTAGTTGGTTTGATTGTTTAAGTTAACTTTTGACTTTATTGGGAGTAGTGGAGGATATAAAATTATATAATTGTTTCTAAAATGGTAAAGAATTGAAAGTGGACAACTCTAACGGGACGCCCAAAATGACAGTTGTGGACAAATTCTATGTGACGGGGGAGTATATATTTTTAGAAATAGTGGAAGCTAGCATGCTAAAAACTCTTTTGTTATTCGGTTTTAATGCAATAAAACATGTGTTTTGGAAACCATGCATTACTTATATATAACTCAAAATCATAATAAAATACCTTTCAGGTTTTGAAAATATTATTGATATAATATTGCGTAGAACATTCACTTTTTTTAAGGTTAGGAAGAACAAAGATTACAAAGGAACTTGCAGGAGAAATTTGCTACTAATTTGAAGATAAGAGACTATTACTTGAAGATTTTTTTGAAGAAAATACCCAAAACATTTTTGGTAAGTACAGGGTCAAATGTACACAAAAAAAAATAAATTGTGACACACCACACATGTAACGTCTAGAGTAATTAAATTATACCCACAATTAGCCATGCACATGTAACAATTAAACTCAAAATTTGACATACGTAGGTAATATTTAACCTCACAATTAGACATGCATAAGTAACATAAGAAACATAAAAAGATAAATGAAAAGAAAGTGAAAACGTTGAACAAAATCACTCTAAGACGCCTCACTCTAATTTTCTTTTCTTGAATTTTCGCTTTCGGTCTAGCTTTCGAATTATGTGAACTAGTGCGAATTCCTAGTTGTAGATTACATTTCCCCTATTTCCTTCAGACAAAAGGAAGCTTAAATTAATTAGTTAATTTGCTAAATATAGTATATAAAAATAAATAAGCTAACTCAATTTAAATGTGTAATGTTCTTTTACTTATTTAAAGTTGTTTTTGCAAAATTAATACTCTCCCGTTCTTTTTAAAGGTTTACTTTTTGACATTTCAGAAGGTTTTTTTTAAAGTTTAATGTTTTCTTTTTTGAAAACCCACTATCTCTACTTATTAATTTTTTAAACACTCACTTTCATACTTTATCTATTATCTCACTTACTTTTCATAATTTTCATCTTACCTTTTACCACTTACTTAATATTTTATTCCATTTTCTTAAAATTTACACAAAACTAAAAGGTAAACCTTGTAAAAAAAACGGAGGGTGTATTAAAAAAGGAAAATTACATATATCCCCTTAGATGCCTTCACATCTGACTACCACGTAGATCAACAATTGCGTTCAGGTCCATTAATTTAGTTTTGTGTTGACCAACTTATAAGTTGAAACAATTTATGTCAGGATCAAACATGCAATTAACTAAATAATACGATTTGACTTAAGTCAA
Source organism: Plantago major (assembly GCA_026545765.1). Lineage (NCBI taxonomy): Eukaryota > Viridiplantae > Streptophyta > Magnoliopsida > Lamiales > Plantaginaceae > Plantago > Plantago major. The sequence goes on from CM048840.1 coordinate 46,701,485, forward strand.
ATGAAAAAGAAAATTCACACCTTCTCTACCATTTCCTTCATCACTCCCTTCTTAATAACCACATGCATTTTCCACCAATTCCATTGGCTTCCTTCAATCCTAATTGAGTAAAACTTTGATTTTCCTTGATTACCTTGAGATTGGAGGCTGCATGAAAAAGACTCAATCTTATTCTTCTTCTCAAAGGGACGGATTTGAACGGAAACGGAAGAACATATTTGAACAAACTAATGGTTCTTATGATCGATTTGAACATATTTCTTGTGATCTATTTGAACAGATTCGGGATTTCTTGTGATCGATTTGAACAAATTTCGAAATTTAAAATACAAAATTATAGGCTTATTTCGATCAATTAATGTTTTTTGTGATCAATTATATGCTGGTAAAGACTAGGATTTAATTTTGGTTAAGTTTGATTGATGATTGAATTCGATTTTGAAACACCAGGAATTGAATTCGATGTTGAAAAACAAGAGATTGAATTGAATTATTTAGAAACTTGAAACCGTTGCTTTTGAGAATTAAGGCTGTACCAGGAACTTGGATTGCAAACTTGATATTGATGGGCACTTCCAATTTCTTTCATTTGATCCATAAATAGTTTGTAATTTTTTTAAAGTTTAAAATTTTGCTGTTAAGTCCTCTATTTAAAAAAAAAAAAACTATAATTAAATCACAAAGTCTTGAAAAAGACGGATATTAATGAGAGACCTGAGAGACGGATTGATGTTCTTAAGTATTTGTGTAATGTTTTAAATTATATCAGTAATGTTTTATGAGTGAACATTTTATATTATTTTTTATGTAATGTATGTCACCGATGTTCTTAATAAAACGTGTAATGTTTTCGGCTATAACTGTAAACGTTTGTCCGTCTTTTTTAGTCTTTATATAACACCGTCTCTCCAGAGACTTACTCTAATTAAATTCTCGAAATTGTATTATTAATTCTTTATAATTTTTAATACTTTTTAGAATAAATTTTTGGGGAAAGTTGTAGGAAGTACAACTTTATAACTTTTTATTGACTGATGACTATGTAAATAAATTTTATTGATTCTAGTAGTACGAAGTTATGATTGATATTCCATTTATACCCTTCAGCCTAAATTTTACAAATTAAAATTACCAAAATCAAGTTAATTAAAACCTCTATTAATATATTCAATATTTTCTACAACTTTCCACGTTGTCCATAATGTTTTGTTAATGCAAAGCTTCATACTTCATGTTTATATGTTGATAAACAAGTGTACGGGTGAAGATTATGAATATGTCCATATAGCACAAACATATGTTAGTACCTGCACTGGCATATGTCTGAAAGAGTACTGATATGTGTCTAAAAGTGTCAGATTCTGAACATGTACGTTAATGTTGCAGACATATTTTGTCTAGGCACTAACATATGTCTGAAAGAATATTGATATGTGTCTACAGTTACATTGTGCATTTACTCCAACTCGATTAATATATTCATAATGAATTTTGTAACTGATATTTAGAAGGGTATGATTGCCTCTTCATATTTGTCAACAATCAATCCTAACCATTCATTTGAAAATGTTGTACCAAAATCACCAACAAAAAATTGAATTGTCTCTTAATCAATTTTTTCCCCTTAACCTTGTACTACCTTATAATTTAGCCTTAATTTTTAGTTGCAGGGTCGTAAAGAAGAAGTTTAGATTTTAAGGTACTCATCACTTTGAGAATTTAATTTTATCCAGGGATTTGAATTGTAAATATATTGCTTAGCCAAAATTAAAAAATGTATATTCTAAGTTTTAATTTGCCAAAAGTTAAATTTAATAACTTAGTTCGGCTTTTCTACCGTCAGGCATCGCCCTAATATAATTAAACTTTTAAATTTTAATATTTTCATTAAATATAAAAAGACTAAAATACCCATTAAATAAAAATTATAATTTTGAAAAGTAATAAATTACAATATTAAGGCCGGGCCGGGCCATCACACTCCGGTCCGCCCGACCCGGTATATAAGCCCGGACACCAGCCCGGCGGTTCAACCCGGCCCAGTTTATTTGGTCCGCCCGCCCAGCCCGGAGTCACCACCTGGGCCTCCATCGCCCAGCCCGCACTTGTGTGAGTCCTTTATATTAAAAAAAATAAAGTAAGGCATTGGTGGGGTTTGAACATGTGACCTTGTAATTGTTTAACCACACTAACCGCTTGGAGAAACACTTAACTTTGTCTTCTTTTTGCCACTCTATAGATTTATATATATGAGGGAAAGAAAAAAATTAGAGAAAATATATAAAATTGGACCTTAAGTGTGTGTATTATTTTAGTATACCTTATACTCTTGTAATCACATTGTTTTTAGTATATAATATATTTAGGCCTTTCAAAAAAAAAAGTGTTTGTATAATATTTCATGTTAATCAGAAAAAATAGTTCACTTTATCTGAATTACACAATATGTGTAAAGTTGGTTTACACATATATTGTATTTTAAAAATTTATGTCCTATTGTATCGCATGCTTTCTTATATTGTTGCGTTACTTGTACAACTTAATATTAGTCATATACAAAATAAATTAATTGAAATTATAAATTAATGTTTACGTATATTATTTAAATTTCGCCGCTTATTTTCGTAGCACTACAATGTATCAAAAGTAAAATGGAATCACATGTGTACTTAAAGTCAGGGATATGTATTATAATTATGATTCGAGCGTGTTACATATGTTTTGTTTGGTATTAAGCTCAAACTCGATTTAATATGAATACATTTGAAATGGTTGTGTAGAAATCCGTGGACTAAACTCAACTTTGTCAACACCGAGACTAACAAAATGAGTAGTACAATGTCGAATATAATTTCAGTTACGTTTTTCGGCGAAGCTCACTTCAAGTTCAATAACTTGATTTTAATATAAACACACACGAAATTTCCTTCTAAGATATAAAACTGTATGAAATTAAAATATTTTATATTATACATGTTTATCCATAAATTACCGCCTAACAATTTCACTCACACTTATTGTTCTTCGCTTTTCATATATGTATAAGTTTACGTAAGGATCTAAAAATCCGTGTATCCACATTGATCGACCGTTGATGGTGTTAGAAATATATTGATATAAGGTAAAGAAAGATGAGAATGAATAATCAAAATGTTTATCCTCATGAATCTTTTTTTTTAAACAGCCAAAGTATATTACGAACTCATGATATTTACAACGAGTATAAGAAATTTAAGATATAGTCATGAACTCACTAACGCCCCAAAAGCAAAGTATGAAATTTAAGATATAGTCATGAATTGTTGATGATGTAGTTATATCAATTCATATTGTTTAGTATTCTATCAGGGTTGCATAACATATCATATTATACATGTTGAACGAATATCTCTATAAACCAGTGACTAAAAAGTTTATCAATTGTCCGATCCAGTATGAACGGATAGGATTACAAATCAACCCTTGTAGATCTTGATTAATTCGTCAAATTTATAAAATAAAATATTTGCATAATTAGTCACTCATCAAAATACCGAAACAATAGCAAAAACATATTGTAAGGGGTTTGAATATTTAAAATACATTGTTAAAAGTTACAGTAACTCCGTGAGTTGAAGTTGCCAAACTTCTTGACGAAGTACTTTCCGTCTTCTAGAGCAACCCGAAAACATGCTTTACAACCAACCCGATTGTCTGGTTTCGGATTTCTAACTCGAGGACCGGCAGCTTCTCTACGAAAACCAGCACAAGAACATTCCCACAACATGTTCCTTACCTCCTTCTTGTCTTTACCATACCCTTTGTGGCCTTTTCGGACATTAAATCCTTTTTGCGCACCATAGCTATGATAAAATGCGTTTGCATCAGCAATGCATCTAAAGGCTAGCCCTTTTATTGTATCATCATCGAGAGTAAGATCATTTCCATTAAAAAATCGAACACCATCACGATATGAATTTTCAAAGGGACTTTCTTCATCGGATATATGCTCATCTTCTGATTTGTTGTCCTCCATCTGCAATTAATTCCAAGACAATAAATTGAACTCTTGCGAACTATGAAATAATTAATTCTTTGCAACTTCTTGTTTGAAACAGTAGAACTCTTCCAATATCTTTTATACCTCTCTCTAGGAATCAATATATTATACTATGTTGTTGCATGCCTTGGAATTTACACTGCTATCAAAATATATCAATTTGCATAGGAACCAAAAACTCTAATAAAATTAAGAGTAAGATAAGAGGGCCAGTTCTTATTAATTTATCTCATTCTACATTCTGTCAAGGACTTTGCTTTGTCGTGCATACTAGAATGGAATAGAAACTCAAGAGTAGACTCCACAACTTAACATAGCAGTACATTAGCATCTTAAATTGTTTTTCCCATAGCTCCAAGTATATTATTTACTTTCCAATTCTCAGCTGAAGAGTTGTTTTCTTCTTTCCAACTTATATTTTCAGCAAACAAAAAGGGAACAATACATAACATATTAATTTACAAACTAAAAGGTGATCAATCCATGTAGCTAAACTAAAATCCAGATAACAAAGCTTGATAGTCGTTCCATCTAAACTTAATCGGTCCAGAAAATGCAATTCAGAGAAAATTACAACCTGGATAGAATATTTTGTTCCAACCTGGATTGTAGTACCCAAATATGACGCCCGACAGAGCAAGACGGATCGGAGCGGATCAGAGCAGAGGCAGAAGAAGAATAGAAAACGCAGAGCAGAGGCCGAAGAAGAATAGAAAACGATTACGTCCTGACTGAAGAAGACCCAATAAAAAAAAGCCCTAAATCGAATTTTGATTGCAAAACGACTGTTTAAATAGACAACTCTTCCGTAACAGACCACAAATTACTAATGGTCTAGTGGTAGATTGATGTTCTTCAGTCTCACAAGACCATGGATCGAGCCCATGTAGCGTGTTAACTTTTTCTCTTAAATTTTGGACAATTAATGATAATAATAATAATAAATTAAAAAAATAAAATAATAATAATAAATAATTTCGTGAAATAAAAAAAATAATTTTTTATTAAAAAAATAATTTTTTATTTTTTTATTTTTTATTCTCGAGGGCAAATTTGGTATTTTACTTTAAATTTGTATTTTGTTATTTTTAAATATTTATAAGGCGATTGACTTTGACAAAAGCGATAGGCGATCACGCTTTACTTGACGATTGATGTAGGAATTAGATCAAAGATCTAACGTCAGATATATAATTCATTGTCGGTATCACTTGACCGTAGAAGAGCCCAACTTAGTTATAATTGAATGTTATTGAACAATACTTAAATCTAATTCAAATCTGCAGAATCTAACGTGGATTCAGATGTAATTACCCTTAAAAATTGGGTTGAAGTTTTGCAGGATAGATAAAACCCATCTTCTGCCTTGAGCAAACATTCTTGCATTTTCACTTTCCGGTTTAGGGTTTTCTCCTCTATCCACTACCTGATTCGATGCCAATTCACTCGATATCCAATTTTTAGACGTTCAGTTTTCTGCTTGTTTTTCACACATCATTAATTCCGTCCCTCAATAGGCCATGGATGTGGTGGTTAAGGATGTATATTATGGAGCTTGCACATTTTCTATCAATCAACAATGAGACCAGCTTCCGATTTCTCACCTCGCAATCGGTAAAATCTGAATTAATCAAGATTGCCGAATCTTACATAGTCTATGTTTACTGTTATGGATTTCAGAGCCCTTTCTAATTGGCACTAGTAGTTATGCTGTTCTTTTCATTTTGCACATACTTTGCTTTGTTATAATCCCATTCGACTTCTGCAGCTCAAGTTAGACAATGTTTTGATCCGGTCTCGTGCATAAGTTTGTAATATATTTATGTACATTGTTGCCGTTAAAATTAAATTGTAGACTGTATTGGAGAGAGCTTTATCGAATCATTATCGGCATAAAAGAAAGAAAATAGCTGAAAATTTGATTTGGCATTAGTTTATCCTGTTATTGCGACTAAGCAAATTACATGATAAGATTATACATGTTCCTGTATTTCGGTCAGTTTTGTCGATCTTCTATTCAGAATGGTGAATTTTCTATGAGAAACTTGATGTTGCCATAAAGTCTCTGTTTTGAAATAGGATTTATTTTGTGATGTAGGGATATGAATGAAATGAACCAACATGGGAAACACAGAATATTGATGGTATCTGACTTTTTTTACCCCAATTTTGGCGGTGTAGAGAACCACATTTATTATTTGTCACAATGCTTGATAAAGCTTGGCCACAAGGTTAGTAGCTGACCCTCTTTACTTTCAATTATGTATCTTTTTATCTTTCCGTATTCAACTTCCAAAGTTTCCTTGACAATTGTGACATTCTAAATCGGCATTTTCTTGGCTGTTAGGTAGTCGTCATGACCCATGCTTACAAAAACCGTTCTGGAGTCAGATACATGACTAGGGGTTTGAAAGTCTATTATGTACCTTGGAAACCATTTCTCATGCAGAACACACTACCTACCTTCTATGGCACACTTCCAATTGTACGGACAATTTTGATTCGGGAAAACATAACACTGGTGCACGGACATCAGGCCTTTTCAACTCTGTGTCATGAAGCTCTAATGCACGCACGCACAATGGGGTACAAAGTTGTGTTTACTGACCATTCCCTTTATGGGTTTGCTGATGTTGGGAGCATTCACATGAACAAGGTCTTGCAATTTACTCTGGCAGACGTGACCCAGGCTATTTGCGTTTCTCATACAAGCAAGGAAAACACGGTTTTGAGATCTGATCTGGCACCTGAAAAGGTATATGTTATTCCAAATGCTGTGGATACTGCTATGTTTAAACCTGCTCCAGAGAGACTCAATAGTCAAGAGATTGTTATAGTGGTGATTAGTCGGTTGGTTTATCGAAAAGGGGCAGACTTACTTGTGGAAGTCATCCCTGAAGTATGCCGTTTGCATCCCAACGTAAGTATGTTTCTCTTTCCACACTCTGTTTTCTTATTTATATAAGCTCTGTGAGGTCTGTGATAGGGTAAATCATTAACGTTGCATATGTATCAAATATACATTTATTTATTTTTATTTAGGTGCGGTTTGTTGTTGGTGGAGATGGGCCTAAAAGAGTACGGCTGGAAGAGATGAGGGAGAAACACTCTCTACAAGATCGAGTCGACATGTTAGGTGTTGTCCCACATGCTCAAGTACAATCTGTTCTGATAACTGGACATATATTTTTAAATAGGTACGACATCTTTACGATTTGTTTGCTTAAGTTCCTGAACTCTCTTGTATTCCTATCTTCATTTCATCTGTGCTTTTGACAGTTCTTTAACAGAAGCCTTTTGTATAGCCATATTGGAAGCTGCTAGTTGTGGATTGCTGACTGTCAGTACACGTGTGGGAGGTGTCCCAGAGGCACGGTGATGAGATGATTTTGCTTTTCTTGCACATTGTTAGCGTCTAAAATCACTTGTCATATCCATAATTTTTAAAATATCATTGTATCCCACAGGTGCTTCCAGATGATATGATTGTTCTTGCAGAGCCGGATCCTGGTGACATGGTTTTGGCTATTTCCAAAGCAATAGATTTACTTCCCCAGATTGATCCACAAGTGATGCACAGCCGTGTAAGCTTTCTCATGCACAAAAAAGGATCTTATTTTAACTGCAGCAAGAGCATTATACTGGCTATGCAATTGTTTACCGAGTCAGTGTAGAACAGAAAGCTAGAGTAGAAATAACTAATTATGAATTAACCATTAAGAGTGCAATAAAATACACAATATAAGTCAGTGTAACATCGCTGTAATGTTACAAAAGACCGTGTAATTTTATTCTGATTAAGTTAGAAAACACGTCTTTTGTGAAAGATTGGTTAACCAAATAATGGTATTATTCGTTTTGTTTAAATTAATCTTTTGGCAGATGAAGAAACTCTACAGCTGGCATGATGTTGCTAAAAGGACCGAGATTGTGTATGATCGCGCCTTAAGATGTCCCAGTCAAGACCTTGTAGAACGACTTTCCAAGTATGCTTATAAGAACTTCTATATTATCTATTAGTACTTAAAGATTTTGTGAATCGTGCTAGTATTTCATGCTTTAATGTCCCGTTTCTTAGAATCAAATCTGAAACGGGCAGATGTATAGTAGATGGTCTTTGGGAAAAGGTAGTGTTTTCTCATAATGTAGCTTTTTTTCAACCCTGGGGATGTGGATATTCCATGGAGGATAATTTATAGCAGGGAGCTGTTTGGTAAGAAGTAAGCCACTTATTATTTAAGCCCAAACAGCGTTGGGCTAAAAATGGGTACAACTAATGGGCAAAGGGGAATATGGCTTATGTTTTTGGCTAAAAAAATGATTGTACATAGTTATGGGTCAGTGCTTCACCAGTCTCGATCCTTGGGCTAGTCTTTGCCTCAGCAAAGGCTGGGCATAGAATGGCAAGCCCAACAAGCCACATAAGATGAGCCAGCCAATCATAAGGCGGCTCAGATTTCTTGGATCGGGCAGGGGCATGAGCTAGCCCAACTCTTTTTTTAGGGATAATTATTAATTGCACGTATACCCCGAGTTTGTTGCACTTGCATTCATCACTAAGTCCCAGTATTTATTAGTTTTTTACATTTGCAGTTTTGCACCGCCCCCTGCGGCCCGCTGTTAAAATTTTCTAGTAAATGCCATTCATAATAATATTTTTTTAATAAATTATTTGGTTTTAAAAATATTTTTTTAGAAAGTGCAGAAAAAGTTAATGAAGTTTGTAAAAAAGGTAAGGGGTTTAAATGTAAAAAAGTTAATGAAGTCTGTAAAGTTTGTAAAAAAGGTAAGAAGGGGTTTAAATGTAAGAGTTTGCCAGCAAAAAAAATGCAATATTCCCTGACATATTGATGTTTTCTCCACTTCATTAGGGTTCTTGTATGATCAAATTGTTATCTTCATAGTTATGGAGGTAATGCTTCACCCATGAACGATGCCTTAGATGCAAGAATATGGTTTAGGGTATCTAACTAATAAAATGTGATGCATTTTTGAATATGTAAGGCCATGTAATATATGCACTTCTTTGAAAGAACAAAAATCTATAGTTGTATTTTCCAAATTTGAATAATAATATCTAAATATTTTGAATTAAATATAGAAATTTACCTTTTGATCCTAAGAGTGATAAGTTTTTGCTGGAATGGGCGTTGAATTAAGAATTGTGTAGATTGATAAGTAGTAAAACTGGAAGCATACCTTTGATCTCTCTTTTTTATTTTATTTTTTAAATTTATTGAGTTTAGATTTTCTACTTTTTTATTAAGAATTATGACGTCATGGTGATGTCAAGTGGAAATATTGGAAAGTTGACTTCGGCTGACTTAACGACATGGTGCGTCAATGTAAAATCTAACGGAGACTGGACCCAACAAACTAATTTTTCCCTTTTCTTAAACCAAACAAATTATGGCTGCCAAATTAAGAATGGTGCTTCCTCGGCACCAAACGTCCCCTAGTACCTTGCTGCCTAGGTCAAATTATTTATCTGGCATGTGACTTCTGGGAAGTTATAGACGTCAGATAATTTACGATATCAAGGCTCATACATTGTTGAATGCTGCTCTATGTGTAAACCTATGGGAATCAATTGGTCACTTGTTCTCTTGCATCGCAATCTCGCATGGACTGTCATGTAACGTTTATTTGATATGCTTAGGGCCTAGAGATTAAGATTCAAGGATAAAGAAAGCAGGGTTTTATGTAATATTTTCTGTACTTCTATTGGTGTCTCTGGAGAGGAACGGCAGATGCTATGGAATAAATATATTTATTTATTTTTGCTTAGTTGCTTCAAAGCCATAGCTAGTAACCATCCACCTAGCGTTAGCCATGTTGTTTCTTTGTGCTCTGGATTTCTGTTATCTATTCCCTTGTATTCTTTCATTAAATCTGAGATCACCTTTGGGAAAAAAAGAGAAGTTTAGCTTGCTTTTAATTACAAAAGGCTCTATGCTAACTCAAACAATGAGAGCCATGGCTTATTTAATTGAGTAGATTAGATAGTATTACTCTCATCTTATAAGTTGTTTATAGCAGCTTAATGACTTGAGAAATGTTGTGTAGAAAACTATATAGAAACAATATGCAGAAAACTATAGTTTTGCATGTCTGAGGGCGAAGCAAATTGAAACTAGCTTGCATTGTTTTTCAAGTTATACTGTCAAACTATCATAAGGTTTATATTTAATATGGCAGAATATTGATTTACGTACTTTCAATGTGGTTAAATTCTTTTTTACCCTTTTTTTGTTTAATTTCAGTTTTATTTATTTATCTTATTTGTATGGAGAGGTAAATTTTATGGGGTTTTGAATAATTAGCTTACTGAATATTTGCTGGGTTGAACCATAAGAGTTGCTGTGTTTAATGTGTTCGCATCTGAATGATCTTTAAAACCCATGTACCTAATTTTTGTAGGTACCTTTCCTGTGGCTATTGGGCTGGCAAGCTCTTTTTCCTGGTGATGACGATTGATTATTTGTTTTGGCTTCTCTTAAAGCTGTGGCAGGTATGAAAACTTGTTTTTTTATCTTGAGAACAATTTCATTACAAAAACTATTAGACGAGTTGTTAACTTCTCAACCTTGTCATTTCTCATTGTCTTAAAGCCTGACAGCGACATTGAAGTAGCACCTGATATTAATTTGACCGGATCTCAATATGTCGAAAAAATGCTTGGTTCTGAAGATGGTGAGAGTTTGTAATAGTTGCTGGCCTGAAACACTAGTTTAGTGTAGCATAGTCTTTATAAGCTACAAAGAAATTCCACTCAAGTGGTCCTTTTGCCAGTTAAATGAAACAAAGAAGTAACGGGTCCTCATTGTTTGGTGTTTCTGTTATATATATTCATCATTTTGGATGATGCTGTTCGAAGTTTATGAAATGTAACCATCACCTTGTTTGGAATTTTGTAGTATTTGTTTTGCGGACAATGTTTTTGTAAAGGCTAGTGCCCTCTGTCGTTGTTAGACCGATGGTCACCCATTGTGGGAGCGGTCGCGAACAAATTTTTTTTTATAGTTATATTAGTTAGAATATTGAAATGTAATGTGATTTGGAGTTAAAAATGGTGTTTTTTTTAATTCAAATTGAAATTACAATACAACAACGGTCGAAAATCGAAGTTACAAACAGACACACAATATGAACCTAGAACGAACATAGATACATACACAAACACAAACAAACACCATTTGAACAACAACTTCACATGTTGAACTCTGCTTTCAACATCTCAAATAGGTGTCGAGTCTTAGGCGTCATGGTGTTCGGATCTTGTTGGCACAGGGTAGCGAACAACTGCAACCTTTGACTCCTAGCCAATTCCAGATTACCTTGAGAGACTATTCTTGCTTCCTCTGCCCTTTGTGCGGACCTCTCTCTCAACCATTCGAATCTCTGTCTCTCGAACTCTATTCTCTCCTCGAGCTGCCTCTGTTCAGCATAATCATCTCTAAAGTGAGCAAATTGTACGCTCATGTCAGTTTGAGAAGAGTTGGTCGACTGCCCACTACGTCGTGTCTTTGCCCTATCACGGCCCTTGGACGTTTTGAACTAGTATCACTTTCCTTACTCAAGCGAAAACGCTTGCTTCCCTACCCCCATCGCCTTCAACTTCGGCTTCATCATGAATTTCAAAGGTAGGAACTTGCTTGTCCTTAGGACCCTCGTAATTCATTTTGGTTTGCTACTCTTGATATTCCTTCATGGCGACCCAACAATGCATCAAGTCGAACTCCTCATTTTTAGGATGCATTCCCCTATATAATGTTTTCGCCCACTTGATGGCGTCATCTTCGTTGTGACCACTCCGCATCCCAAGCTAACGAGAAGCCTCGTCATAAGTGGTCACCCACATGTTCACACAAGGCTTGATCCGATTCCATCTACCCCGGAGAGAACTTCCAGTTCGAACTCGCAAATTCCGCATGTTGTCCTTCCTTGCCTCGTTCCACTTGTCCAATACGTGCTTGGAGAACATAATAGTGTACTTGATGTTTGCCCCTTTGATGGGATCTTCACTCACTGCCATGAACATTGAGATGAGTGCAAGATCTTCTTCTTGCGAGAATTTCTTCGGCCCGTCATCTTCAGCGTCGGGGGCGTCCTTCTTTGCACCTTTTTTTTTTCCTTTGGCTTTGGCCTTCCCCTTCCCCTTGGGCTATGGTGGTGGTTGAGTCTCCGGGACAGTTTCCGGGAACTCGTAATTGGGAGGGCGGTATGCACCGGGGGAGAGATATTGATCATACGGTGTGGTTGGGTTGGAGTTTGGGTTAGCGGACGATTGTTGTTGGCTACTACCACCTTGGGATTGCATGAAGAGTTGGAATTGATCGGGATCGTTCTCCATCAACCACAACAATACTCTCGTTCGGATCCATGTTGGTTGGTGTCGGGAAATGAGAGTGGGAGGAGTTTTTAGAGTGTTTTGAGTTTAAAAGAGAGGAAGAAGGGTGAAATTTGAGGTGTGAAGAAACATATGTTCACTGGTCTCTATTTATAGATTCGAAAAAATATGTCCGTTGGTATATTTTTTATTATTTTTAAAATTCGAAATTAAAAAAAAAGAAAATGCAAATTACATTGTCCGTTCCAATAAGGACCGAACAAGTGTCACCAAGTGGCTCGTGACATAGCCATTTGAGTCGCCTTTGTGGGGCCCAATTCAACTCTTCTTGAAGTTGCTCGCATCTTTAGCGATTGGAGAGCGACCACTCAAGAACCGCACAAGTGGCGGTACAAGCGATCACGCCCCTTAGGCGGTCTTATTTGTTTTACAAGTTGAAGTAGTATGATGTTTGAGTGAAAAATGTATCAGTTTGCTGATATTTGTGTTTGCATTTTCTGGCATAAAGCACTGTTTGTTTCATGGGCTAGGGCTAAATCCACTAATATTAGTATACCATTTAAAATCTAACAAATTCCATAATCAAACAATTAAAAATTAATTAATAAATACAATTACACTAAATTACAAAGTCCACCCCTCCTAAATATCTCATTTACATTTTAGACCTCAAATTTATCATTCTCCAAAATTGACCACTACTACCACCCCTCCAACTTCTTCAATCACCATCACAAATCACCCTTTGCCAAAAACACAGGTTGCAAAATGTATGACGATCGGAGCTTTTTTTTCAAAAAAAATTATGAAAAAAGGAAATGGAAGCTAGATGAACTCCATGGAGGAACAACTCCAGATCTGGTTCGAACTCTCATGGAAGCGCCAAACGAGTTCCATGTAATCTTAGAGCTCGAGCTTCCATGGAAGCTCCGCCACCAAATTTTTGGTCATGTTTTTTCTAACTAAAGTATTTTTAAATCTAAAATGAATAGTATGGTTGTTGGATGTTTGAATAATTCAGGTTGATTTTAAAATATTTTTTGTATATTTTGTTAAGTTTATAAACATAAGGGGTGTGTAAGTATTTACCTTTATAATATGTTTAATTATTATTCGACCCATTATTCGACTATGCAATATATAGTTGCATTAATACAAAATGGATGGTTGATAAACATAAGGGATATTACTGGTGATTTGGTCTGGAGGGCGGTTGATGAATTTTTTGTTACTGGGAAACTTTTGATACAGGTGAACTCTACTTCAATTTCTCTTATTCCTAAAGTGGAACATCCCATGACAATTAGAGAGTTCCGACCAATAGCCTGCCGTAACATTATTTACAAGATCATTACTAAGGTGTTGGCTCAAAGGTTGCAGAAGTTGATGCCTTCTTTGATTCTTGATACGCAAAGTGCATTTGTTTCAGGGAGACAGATGGTGCATAATATACTTCTTAGCCAGGAGTTGATTAAAGGGTACAATCAGAGCAATTGTTCTCCAAGACGCTTACTCAAGATAGACCTTCAAAGGGCCTATGATACTGTGTCTTGGTCTTTCCTTCTCCAAGTTCTGCAGTCTTATGGGTTCAGTAATTGGTTTGTCCACAGGGTAATGGTTTGTGTTTCAACAACTCACTTCTCTTTTAATATTAATGGTCGACTGGAAGGGCACATAGCTGGGAAACAAGGTTTGAGGCAAGGGGATCCCCTTAGCCCTTATCTTTTTGTGATGTGTATGGACTATACCTTACTAGGCTCTTGAGGAAAGCTGTGCAACACTCCTCTTTTCATTACCATCCTAAGTGTCACAGACTGAAATTGGTGCAGCTGGGATTTGCAGATGACTTGATGATCTTTTGTAAGGTAGATCAGGGTCCTTTACAAGTTATTAAAGACACTCTAGATGTCTTTTCTTCTGTTTCTGGCCTGTAGTTGAATGTGAGCAAAAGTTCTATTTTTTTTTGGAGGTGTCAAAGATAGTGATAAACCTGGTCTTTTGGGCATTCTAGGGTTCCCTAAGGGTTCTTTACCTATCAAATATATAGGGATCCCTTTAGCTCCCAGGAGGCTTTCTACTCATGAGTATGATACTTTATTACAAAAGATGGTTGGCAGGATTCAACATTGGACTTGAAAGTGCAGTATGCACTTGTGTTTTGATAATCTTGTCTTTAATTAATCAGTTCCAAGTTTGTGTTTGTTGTTATTTGTGAAGCTGCAGGACTACCAATGTTGTATAACATTGTGACAGGATAGAATTCAATGCTGGCATAACATTGAAGATATAACATTGCAGTCAACATCAAGAACAAAGCACATTGGACAGGAAACTTGGACTGGAAGTATTTACAAATCGAACAAGAGACTATTTAAGGAAAAAGAACAACTTTTGGTGAAAGCAAGAAGGAATATATTTTATGAAGAATCAAAATACAGAAAATTCCTTCTATGCGTATATTGAAGAAAACAAGAAAAAGGAAATTACATTTGCTGAGATCCTATTGCCTTTGCTGAGATCCTATTGCCTTTCGACTTGGATGGAAGCTGTCGATATCTCAAGTATATATACAAGGATTCAGCCGAGCAATCACGACGCCTTTCTTTGTGATCAATCAAGATTTTATTAAAGAGTTTAGGCTTCTTGTTTTCTGCTAGCTTTAGAGTTTGTCTAAGAGTATTCATTGTTGGAATAACTCTTTCAAACATTGACCTAGAATAGCTTTTACTGTTAGTTCTTCTAGGGCTAGTTTTGGTTGTTTAATCAATCATCTGTGATTGTATTAAACCTAGTTGATTAGATCTACTTTTCCTGTCAGTAGATATTTTACCTAAAGGTGCGGCCAACATATTTATATATGTTGGCTTGGTAATAGAAGTTTCATTCATATTCATCCGCTGCCTTTTGTTTACTGTGTTGAAGACATTGTTGAACAACATTGTTGTCAACATTGTCTATTGATCTTGTTCCAAATACCAATCCGGGATCCTACGTTCTAACAAGTGGCATCAGAGCCAGCCACCTAACTACTGGTGTCTGGATTTGGTACTACTGCAATGGATGCAAACTACAACAGACCTCCTATACTTGATGGGTCCAACTACCATTACTGGCAAATCCGGATGAGGACATATATCAAGTCCCTTGATGGCCGTGCTTGGAGATCCATTCTGGAAGGATACACCTGGCCAACTGAAGGACCTGATGCTGATGGTGACATTGTCCCCATTCCTGAAGAACGCTTCACTGCAGGTGACATACTTCTTAGCTCTTACAATGAAAAGGCCTTAAATGCTATTTTTGGTCATGTAGATGCTCATATGTTTAAAATTATTCAAAACTGCACTACTGCAAAACAAGCTTGGGATTTGCTTCAGAGTCATTGTGAAGGGGATGCTAGTGTCAAACAAATGAAACTTAGAATGCTTTGGTCTCAATTTGAAAATCTAAGAATGGCGGAGGAAGAAACAATTGACTCTTATTTTGAAAAACTTTTAACTCTCTCCAATGAAGTCCAAAGACTGGAAGAAGCTATCTCTAATAGGCAACTTGTTTCCAAAGTTGTTTGATCTCTTTCCTCAAGATTTAATACCAAAGTCACCATTTTGGAAGACACTCATAACTTGGCAACTATGGATTTTCACACCTTGTTGAACAATTTAAATTTTTTTGAACTAAATGAAAATGAGAGACAAGGTATGAAAACCCATAGTATCTCCCTTCACTCTAAGTCTAAAGCTAAATCTTCAGAGCCTGATAGTAGTAGTGATGAGTCTGACAATATGACTGAGGAAGCTTACAACAATCTTGTGAGGAAGTTCAACAAACTTAAATTCAGAAAAAACTCTGGTCAAGGATCCTCGAGTGGAACCAAAAATTTCAAAAAGAAAACCAATACTTTCAAAACTGGTCCTGCTTCCAAGACTAGCTCTGAATCTGATTTTGACCAGTTATCCCTGGTTCTTCTAAACGAGGTAAATCTCCAGGCAATCATGATGTTGTGTCAACATCCAAGTCAACAGAGACCAATGGAAATAACCCTAAACTTTTCAGGTCTACACCTGGTTCTCCTAAACGAGTTAAACCTCCAAGATAGATAAGAAAACACAAGAATGATTTGAACCAGATTTGGGTAGCTAAAGAAAAACATACTTGCAATGTTGCTTTTTTTGTTGCTACTTCTCCTAACAATGCAGGAAAATGGTACTTCGACAGTGGTTGCTCTAGGCACATGACTGGTAACCCTTCAAACTTGTCAAATTTTGTCTCTCAAAAGACAGGTACAGTGACATATGGAGGAGGATACCAAAGCAAAATCCTAGGAAAGGGAACACTGTGCCTTGAAGGATATCCTAAACATTCAAATGTTCTTGTTGAGGGTTTAACGGCTAATCTTGTTAGTATAAGCCACCTGTGTGATGATGATCTGAAAGTCAAGTTTGATAAACGTTCTTGCAAAGTTTATACTTGTGTGGACAAATTAACTGTGATGACAGGTGTTAGATCTCAGGACAACTGCTATGTGATGGCCGTTCCTCTCAAGTGCAATGTTGCTCAACATGATGATGCAACATTGTGGCACAAGAAATTAGGACATGTCAATTACAAGAATCTGGAGAAGATCATCAAACACAATGTTGTGACAGGTGTGCCGAAGCTTACCAATGCAGGGAAGCATGTGTGGTGGTATCTTCTGGGAAAACAAACCAAGGCAGTACACCAGCCACTCCAGGTTGAAGGACAAAAACGAGGTACTTTTAACTGCTTTGAACTCTTGCATATGGATCTCATGGGTCCTGTAGAAGCTAAAAGTTTGGGAGGAGCCTGGTATATCTATGTTATAGTTGATGATTTCTCTAGATATACTTGGGTCAATTTTTTGAAAGAAAAATCTGAAACCCTTGAATCCTTCAAAAACTGGCATGCAAAATGTTGTAATCAGTACTCTACTATGGTCCAAAGAATTCGATCTGACCATGGTAAAGAATTTGAGAATCAATTTTTTGATAAGTACTGTGAAAATAAAGGGATCATGCATGAATACTCAGCTCCTAAGACACCACAACAAAATGGTGTTGCTGAAAGGAAAAACAGAACTCTTCAAGAAATGGCCAGAGTGATGTTGAGTTCAATGAACCTATCAAAAAGGTTGTGGGCTGAAGCTGTAAACACTGCTTGTCACATAATCAACCGTGCTAATCTACGTCCAGGTACTCTGACCACTCCCTATGAGATTTTGAAAGGTAGAAAACCCAATCTTAAGTACTTTCATGTCTTTGGATGTGTGTGTTACATACTCAATGATAGGGAACATCTAGGGAAGTTTGATGCTAAAAGTGACAAAGGAATCTTTGTAGGGTACTCACAAAATAGTCATGCGTATAGAATATACAATCCTAGATTGCAAACTATACAAGAATCTGTGAATGTTTCATTTGATGACTCTGAGCCCTATGCCCAGAAGAAGATTTCGGCAGGTGCTGAACAGGTTATTGACACAGTTCCTGACTCTTCTACACATGGGAACGTTCCAGACATTATGACTCCTGCTGCTGATCGAAGTGAAAGAACCCATGATAAGGGCCATGTTGTGCCAACATCCCCCCTGTGCAATGTTGACTCAACATCCAGTTCAACATCCCAGATTTTCACTCCTGATGATGAAAAACAAGCTGATCCCCATAGTGAGATTGAGGCTGAATCTGACAATGCCTCTGGCATTAATGCTGCACCTATGCCGCAAGGTTCTCCTCAACCTGACTCACGTAAGGATCCTCCTCCCAGAATTCGCAAAGATCATCCCAGTTCACAGGTAATTGGAAATCCAGGAGGGAGAACACTGAGGGGAAACACGCGTAAAAACTACAAGGAGATACTCAGACTTGCTGAAATCTGTCACTCTGTAAGTTCCTCGTGCTATGTTTCTTTAATTGAACCTAAAAATGTGAAAGAAGCCCTTACTGATGATTTTTGGATAGAAGCAATGCAAGATGAACTTCATCAATTCCAAACAAATGAAGTCTGGACTCTTGTTCCCCGCCCCCATGACATAAATGTCATAGGAACCAAGTGGATTTTCAAAAATAAGAGTGATGAGAAAGGGGTAGTTGTAAAGAACAAAGCCAGATTAGTTGTTCAAGGTTACACTCAAGTAGAAGGCATTGATTTTGATGAAACCTTCGCTCCTGTTGCTAGACTAGAATCCATTCGCTTGCTCTTAGCCATAGCATGTTGTCTTAAAATAAAACTCAAACAAATGGATGTTAAAGGAGCTTTCTTGAATGGCTACATTGACAAAGAAGTGTATGTTGAACAACCTGGAGGGTTTGAAGATCCTCTTTACCCTGACCATGTTTTTAAACTAAGAAAAGCTTTGTATGGTTTGAAACAAGCCCCTCGTGCTTGGTATGCTAGACAGACTGAATTCTTAGTTGGATTAGGGTTTAAGAGGGGTGAGGGAGATCAAACTCTGTTTATCCTCAGGAAAGGAAAGGACATTTGCATTGCTCAAATCTATGTTGATGATATTGTCTTTGGTGCTGCTAACCCCTCTTTGCTAGAAAAGTTTGTTCAAGCCATGATAGGAACCTTTGAGATGAGTATGATTGGTGAACTCAGTTTTTTCTTGGGGCTTCAGATACAACAGAAACAGGATGGCCTCTTTATCTCTCAAGAGAAATATGCCAAGAATCTTATCAAAAAATTTGGTCTGGAAAATGCCAAACCTTGCAGCACTCCCATGGCTACTGCTCTGAAACTCAGAAAAACTGATGTTGGGGACGATGTTGACCCAACATTGTATAGATCAATGATTGGAAGTCTCCTGTATCTCTCAGCCACCAGACCTGACATCATGTTCTCTGTTTGTGTTTGTGCCAGATATCAATCCAAACCCAAAACACCTCACTTAACTGCTGTCAAAAGAATCATTAGATATATATCAGGAACTGTTAATCTTGGATTATGGTATGCATGTGATCCAAACACTAATCTGTTGGGATTTAGTGATTCTGATTGGGCTGGTGACTTAGATGATCGAAAATCAACTAGTGGAGGTTGTTTTTATCTTGGACCAAATCTTGTGTCATGGATAGTAAGAAACAAAATTGTGTGTCTCTCTCAACTGCTGAATCTGAATATGTAGCTGCTGGGAGTTGTGTGTCTCAATTAATTTGGTTGAACAATATGCTGCATGAATATGGGTTCCAAAGTGACACTCTTTTGATGTTTTGTGATAACTTAAGTGCCATTCACATTTCCAAGAATCCTGTTCAACACTCACGCACCAAGCATATAGACATTCGACATCATTTTCTTAGAGACTTGGTCACCAAACAAATTATTGACATACAACACATTGACACCACAAATCAGTTAGCTGACATCTTCACAAAGCCTCTTGATAAGGAGAGATTCTTCAGTTTGAGAAGGTCTCTTGGTCTATGCACTATTTGATGTGATTTGTTGCAAGCAATGTTGACATAACATCACAGTCAACATTGACTTCTGTGTGTATCTAGAGATGTCCTTTTGCTGATTTGTTTTTTTTCTTTTTTCATTGTGTTTCTGTGCTCCTGTGCTTCTGTGGTCTATGGCTGTTTCTGTTTTGTAGCTTACAGTGGTGATGCTTAGGGTTTGAAAGGCTATTTGAAACCAAGGTTGAAAGGGAAATCGAGTCTCCTGTGTGTTTGCTTTATGTAAAACCCACTTTTGCTGCTTTTTGGTTTTTTTTACTCGTACCTTGACTCGCACTTGATGTTGCCTCCTGTCCTTTATGCTTAATAAATCTAATGAATTATGATAAAAAGGGCTCGAAGTGTTTCCGTCGAGGATCGTGTTGGACAGGTTTCAAATACTCTCCAGATATTGACGTGGCCAATGTGTCATATGTCGTGAGGGTTGATGGCCTGTACTGGAAACCGACACGCACAAAAGTGCCGATTCTCGTAATGCTGCTGGTTCACTTTCTGAGTACCAAATTACCCAATCTGGTCAAATGAGTAATTTTATGCCATGAGACGTGTGTTTGCCTAACTCCGCATAGGCTTCGGCTTTGGAGCGGATTCATACGTGTTCCAATTATTTGACATGGTTCATGGTCTCATGGTTACCCCCACTCAAACTTATGCTAATTGTTCAATTTACTTTTTGAGGCATTGTTGAGTGTGCTTCTTTGGTATTCCTTTCTCTTTCTGTCTCTGCCTGCAGCATCAGTGGTGTTAATCGAATATGCACATCTTGAGACTTGGTTTCCTGGCTGACTTACATAAGAGTGGTCTGATTTTCCGATGTTGTCATCAATGTTGAGTCAACATTCAGGTCAACATTGACTGTGCTTGAAGTACTTTTTGCTCTTTTGCTGTGATTTTTTTTGTGCTCTCTATGTTTTTTTTTCAAATGTGTTTTTGGGTTGGGTTTTAGGGGGAGTACTTGTTTCTTACATCCGTCATTTTTTGGGAATCTGTTAGGTTTCTTACTAATACTTGATCTTGATTTGTTTCCCAAACCAAAAATGTACCTCCCTAAGTTGAGTTTTGAGAATCTTCTTCATGATTGACCTAATTGATACGATTTTCATTTGCTTTCCTTAATCTCACATTAACAGTTGTGTACAGATCTTGGTCTGTGCTTTGATATATATGTTTATGATCTATGAAGCAAACCAAACCAAAAACTCAATCTTCCAACCATTTTGCTCTCTCTCATTAGCCCACTTCTCCACCACTCAACAAAACTGCCGCCCACCTAACCACAATCATTACATCCAAAAACTAAAAAGTAGTTTTTTTTTTACTACTCCCAAGCCTTGGTTAAAACAAAAACTCTTCACCTTCCACACACTATTCACCTGTCACTCTCAAACAATTCCTCTCCCGCTCATCCTCCTTCATCTCTGCACTCACTAATCTGGACAATGTCTTCTCCAACAAAACCCATATTGCCCATATTTTCTTTGCAAACACCTGAGGGGGAGCAAGCATACCATCTCCCCATCCGTGCAGAACCGGCCGATTTCGAGATTCCAGACTCTGAGCTAAGTGAGGGATCGGAAGAGGTTGTTGAAAAATCCCCATCTCCAGTACCAAAACCACCATCTCCATCTCCAACATCACCTACTCAACCTGAAAAACCCCAAACCGAGTCTTCTCCATCAAACCCCTCTCAATTTGCTGCAGAAACCCTTGTTAATTTGGGAACTGCACCGGTCGAACTGCCAAAGGATCTGAGGGATGATGATGAAAGCCCAATGGGGGTAGAGAAAGATACTCCCATGGAGGATGCTAGGAAAGATGTTGAACAAACTGAAGTTCAACATGCAGATCTTGGAGAAAACCCCCAAAATCCGTCATCTGTTGAGAAGGATGATGTGCAACAAGCTGACAATAAAGAGGAGAAGGCTACTGATGGCCTAAATGGTGATGAGAACCAGACCAACACGCACTCTGAACATGTTGAGAAGCCCGCAAACGAGCCTACTACTGAACCAATTGTTGTTGAAGATTGGAAGTCAGATGACTCAGAGAAAACTAGAAGCGACCCTATGAATGTAGATGAGGATGTTGTTTCAACATCGGCTGTTCATGACAACAACGATGAAGTGAATGATGACAGTTCTGATGACTTGGAGGATTATGAGCCAGAAACGGAAGATGACTCTGAGGATGAGTCAATGATTGATGAAGAAGATCTGAGCAATGCTGATGAAAGCTCAGATGACTCTGAAGACTAAGAGTCTGAAGATGAATCACTTGATGATGAGGATGTCATTCTTGGAGAAGAACAAATTGAAGACCCTGAGGTTAATGATCTACCCTCTGCACCTGTTTATGTAGATGGTTCTGATTGGGATGAAGATGTTGTCTCTCATTTATTCTATGCTGACAAGAATTTAGAAAAATATGAGAAAATCAAAGATAATTCAATGGATGTTGAAAAGGTGATCAAAGAGGAATCTTTTGAAGAGTATAACTTGGTTTCTTATCTGAAGAAAAGGAACCTCTATCATGCTGTTACCCAATATGAGGCCTTTGTTTCTGAAATCATCAATGAATTCTATGCACACTTATCTGAGAATTTTGGTGTTGAAGGGCATGGTAAACATCACTGTGTGTATCTTAGGGGTGATGTATTTTTCTTGAATTCTAAGGATATCAATACTGTGCTACATAGAAATAGGGATGAGGTTGAAACCCCTGTAGAGGTATCTATGGATGAGATTGCTAGGGAACTGACTACAGGAAAACTACAATCTTGGCCTAGTGGGACTTTGGACTTGAAATACTGTTGTTCTCTAGTCTCTGTTCTTGCCAGGATTTGCTTGTACAACTGGTTGCCATCTTCCAACAACAACAAGCTCAGTCAAGAGGCAGCCATGTTGCTCTACAGGATCAAAATGGGCTACAATGTCAATCTGGGAGAAAGAATTCTCAAGCACCTAGAGAATTCCAAGAATAGAGGGATCAGAGGCCATTTGATTCTCCCATCCACCATCTTTGCAGTTCTTCAGTTGCAGGGTATTGAGGTCAGAGCCAATGATGTCTATCATTCCAGCTTCAAATCCATCACTGTCACCAAGCAACTGCTGGAAACACATGACAGAATCTGTATCTTCCATGGGTGGATCCTGAAGTTCCTGTGGACATGGATGTGGAAGAGAATATTCCTCCTCCTACAGGCAATGCTGATGAACCAGAAAGTTCTGTGGCTGCTGCTCAACGCTCCAATGTTGGCCTACATGTTGGCTCAACATTGATCCCTAGCATTGAAACTCTTTCTGCAGGTACCCTAACTGATCAGGATAAGCTGATTCTGGAGCAAATAAAAGGACTTGATGAGCAGATTTCCAACAATCTGAAGTTCAGAAGCACTCTAGTGTCTTTTCTTTCCTCACAAAAAGGGGGAGAATAGATACTTGAAATTTTTAAATTTGTTTTAGTATTGAACAATTTCTATGCATTTTGGGTCTGTAATATTTTAAATACTCTAGAACTTATCTTTGCTGTCTGATTAAGGGGGGAGATTATCTTAGCTGTCTGATTAAGGGGGAGATTAGCTCCTAAGTTGTTCTTAGTTATGTTTCTACTAACCTCTTGTTTTGTTTTGTGATGAAAGACTAAGATTAAGGGGGGAGATTGAAAGTGCAGTATGCACTTGTGTTTTGATAATCTTGCTTTCATTAATCAGTTCCAAGTTTGTGTTTGTTGTTGTTGTTTGTGAAGCTGCAGGACTACCAATGTTGTATAACATTATGACAGGATAGAATTCAATGCTGGCATAACATTGAAGATATAACATTGCAGTCAACATCAAGAACAAAGCACATTGGACAGGAAACTTTGACTGGAAGTATTTACAAATCGAACAAGAGACGATTTAAGGAAAAAGAACAACTTATGGTGAAAGCAAGAAGGAATATATTTTATGAAGAATCAAAATATGGAAAATTCCTTCTATGCGTATATTGAAGAAAACAAGAAAAAGGAAATTGCATTTGCTGAGATCCTATTGCCTTTCGACTTGGATGGAAGCTGTCGATATCTCAAGTATATATACAAGGATTCAGCCGAGCAATCACGATGCCTTTCTTTGTGATCAATCAAGATTTTATTAAAGAGTTTAGGCTTCTTGTTTTCTGCTAGCTTTAGAGTTTGTCTAAGAGTATTCACTGTTGGAATAACTCTTTCAAACATCGACCTAGAATAGCTTTTACTATTAGTTCTTCTAGGGCTAGTTTTGGTTGTTTAATCAATCATCTGTGATTGTATTAAACCTAGTTGATTAGATCTACTTTTCCTGTTAGTAGATATTTTGCCTAAAGGTGCGGCCAACATATTTATATATGTTGGCTTGGTAATAGAAGTTTCATTCATATTCATCCGCTGCCTTTTGTTTACTGTGTTGAAGACATTGTTGAACAACATTGTTGTCAACATTGTCTATTGATCTTGTTCCAAGTACCAATCCGGAATCCTACGTTCTAACATGACTTGTAGGCATTTGAGTTATGCAGGGATATCAGTGCTTGTCAGATCAGTGCTTGTTAGTATACAGGGCTTTTGGGGTCGAATTTTACCCATTCCTGTTAGTGTTTATAAGAAAATTACTGTCATTCTTCAAAACTTCTTAGGGACAGGTTCAGATACTGGTAGCAGGAATCTTATTGCTTGGAGTAATGTTTGTCAACCTTTAGATAATGGTGGGCTAGGTATCAAGGAAGTTTTGGCTTGGAATAAAGCTATTTTGGGCAGTCTGCTGTTTGGGTTTACTGGTGTACATGGCACTTCTATCTGGCATTAGTGGATTTTTGCATATAAGCTGCGTAATGGTGATATTTGGGATGTGGTTGTGAAACAAAGTGATAGTTATTGGTGGAAGCAGTTTCTGTATATCAGGGATGAGTTAATCAGGTTGGTTGGCTTTAAACCATCTTCTACAAATTTGGAGACTTCCTTCAAAATATCTTACTGCTGCTCTCTATTCTCTTCTCTATCCTACTACGGAGATTTATAACTGGAAAGCATTAGTTTGGAATGGTCTCTCTTCTCCAAAAGTATCCTTTTGTGCTTGGATTTTATGTCATAGAAGGCTTCCTGTTAAGGCTAGGTCATTTCAGTGGGGACTTGTGTCTGATTACAATTGTGTGTTATGTTCTGCTGGAATTGAAACTATTGATCACTTGTTTGGGGATTGTCCTTTTACTCAAGCAGTGTATCAATTTGTTTTTCCTTGCATTAACATTGATTTACCTAGACACTCTTATGTAGATCTACTCCACTCCACACTTTTGGGTCCTCTACAAGAACTTCTTCTTGTTTATATAGGTTGAAAGCTGCTATATTGTGTGAGGTTTGGGCAGCGATCTAGAGAGTTCGTAATGGAGTTATTTTCAGGACAAATCCTCCTACCCTGGCTATGGTTTGTAAGTTCATAAAAGATGAACTGATAGTTCGAATTCAGTTTTAAGTGAAAAAGCTCAATAGATATTATAAGAATTTGTTACATATTTAGAATACCTGGTAACTCACTGATTTGTCTGTTTAGTTTTTTGTTTTGTTTGAGTCAGTTTACAGGTTTTTGATGGTTTTATTGCCGATGGTTCCACTTTGCAATACAAGGATTGCACTCAGGTATTGTTTCTTTCCTTAAGAAGCCCAACGACTACCTGCTGCTATTCACAACTACTCGGATTGAGAGTGCTATTGAACAGAAGTGTGATCACGAATCTGATTTGGAGTCACAAAGGTTGATAGTACACAAGTTCTCCGTAGCTGGGCTTTGTATGTTAGAATTATCGTGGACCTAGTCCATTGTTTTTCTTTCGCTTTTGGCCTTTTTTAGTTGGGAAGAAAGCAGGCCGGTGCCTGGTCCCATACATTTATGCAAAAAACGGCCATATGCTTTGACACATGAAAAATGACATTGAATTGACCGTTTTGCCCTCCGATTCCATTTTAACTTGTTTTGCCCTCATTCCTTTCATTCAGCCAAAATAACTCACTCTCTCCCTCTTCTCTCTCTAACACCTTCCTCCACCACAAAACACCACAACCGGTTTTGCCACCATTTCCACCACCGCCTGCCGCTCGCTTTCCATCGCATCCACGTCGCACCACCGTCACAACCTCTCACCGTCCGCCTCCAAGAACCAGCCACCACCACCTATCACCACCAACCCCGCCTCCCCACCACATCTCACCACCAGCCTGCCCTTCACCACCCACCCATCACCACCTGCCCCTCCACCGTCCACCACTAGTGCTCCACCTCCCACCAGCAGCACTCTCCAAGATCCGCCAGATCCGGTCAAGATTCATCCACAAACACCAAGATCCGTCCATCACCACCGGCCTACATCAACCACCACCACCAACCGTCGACCATCACCACCACCAACGTTCCTAGATCTCCAACTTCACCCCTCAAGAATGTATAAAGTATAGACTGTATTAGTAGAGTACACTAATACACCGATCAGATTAATGTCACTGATCCACTAATACTGATCAGACATACCCACTAATACATTAATGCAAATCCACTATGATCTGAGTACACTAATACAGTCAGATAATGCGATTAATTAATATATTGTCGATCAGTCCACTAATACAGTAGGACAGTATTAGTAAACTCTATTAATACAGTCAAACGTATATATATAGTACATTAATACAGTCCGACTCATGTGGGGTATAATTGTCCACTCATGTGGGGTATAAATGCATTTGGACTTTATTTGAAAACTCGAAAACACTGTTGGCCTCTTTTCTAAATTTACATGTGGATGTGGTCTCTCAAGAGAATTTTCCCTTTTTAGTTGTGTTCAAGGAATGTACTATTGAGTGGCTTAGTCCAGGAGATAGTAGTTACTCTAGTAGTTGGAGTCATATTTAGACTATACTGGTCTTGTCTTGATGTTTGATTGGGGTATGCCCCTCTGATGCTTTGTACGATTTGTACTTTGTTGGGCTTCTATTACTATGAAACAGTTCTAGCAAAGTAGCAATGATAAAACTTAATTACATACCACGAAAGTTTATACATTTGTCGTTTTTAACTGTCTTACATAACTTCAAACATTAATAAAAAAATGAAGTTACCCACACTCAACAAATAATAAATATTCTTATTTTTGCATAGAAAGTACGTATTTTTGCTACAAAAATAAACTTTTTTCCCCATATGTTTATGTCTTATAAATTATTATTCACCTAAAACTGCACTTCAACCCAATGTATTAAGTTTTTGGGAGTACTGAAAGGGGTGATTTTATAGTCCTTTGCGGGGATGAGCACATGTATAATCCATTTTACTTTCATACTTCCCTGTTCCATTGAACTTGATGATGGGCAAAACCGCATCGCGGATCATGTGCATGGCGACCTTTTTAAATTTTTGCACCAGTGTTTCCCATATAAAACACCCATTCATGGATCAATCTACGAATGCGTTGACCAACTTGCATGGTAAACGAGTCACCATGGTAGTATGACTAATACATTAATTCAATTTACACACATCGCAAATCACATATGTTGACCAAGTGATTATGAACTCGCATCATAACAACAAAAAACATATTAGTAATGGTTATATACATTATTAAAACCATGGCAACTCGCATGCTCATAAATTGATTATGTACTACATATATACTATAAAACCCCGTATTTTATGCTCTTTGTTTCTTTAATGGGTTATTTGGGTTTATTTTATTTTAGTTATCAAGTAATTAATTAACCCAAAGTCTCATGAGAGACGGTCTCTAGGTAAGTTATCTAGAGACGGATTATGTTATCAATAAACTACCCATGTTATTAATCAAAACGTTATATTGTTAATGAAATAAGTATTGTTGTAATATTAAAAAACACCAATGTTGAGAACATAAATGTTTTGATTAATAACATCGATGATTTTCTTGACAATATAGTTCTATCTCTAGATAAATTAGCTAAATACCGTCTTTCAAAAGACTTAGGCTCTGTTCTCTTCAACTGCAATTTTCTGAACTGAACTGAACTAAATTGAACTGAAACTGAAACTGAAACGAACTGCACTGAACTGAACTGAACTGAATAAATTATTTTATAATAATAATAACAATTATATGATGGTATATATAATCACAATTAAAAAAAATATATTATTTTTGTTATCTTTCTCACACTCTTCATACTCTTTTTTTGTCACTTTATCTTTTTATTTATTATTGTATAACAAACTTTAAAACCAACCGTGTGGAAAACAATATGAGAATGATAACTCGATTAAAACCGAATTTTAATCGTCGTACAAACTGTCTTTATCTATTTTTTTTTTGAATCGGTGAAATTTATTACAACTTGAAAACGTTTACAAGAGCATGGACAATGTTCGGCAAATAAAATAATTAAAAGCTTAACCAAAATCACTAGTCCATAAACCATGCACAAGCTCGTCCAACAACTTTACATCAACACTCTTTCTTGTCCAGAACCTCCAGCCTTGTTCCATTTTCCAAACTGTTTTTTCAACTTTCATGTCCCAATACTCATATTTCAACTTTTATGAAAAGAAATTAAGTATATTTGATTAACGTAACTTTGTTTTATACTTTTTTTTTTTTTTTTGTAATTTGCAAGTAATTTACGATTGAAGTTCGGGAAAAAAATCTCCTTAGAAAGTTAATAATGGACCGAAAGTATATTTGATTAAAAATTGATGTTTTGTGGTTTAATTTTATCTCTAAAATATCAGAATTTTACCTCCAAAATCCCAAACCCCAAGGAAACCAAAAGTCAGAATTTTACCTCCAAAAGTCGGAATTTTACCTATAAAAGTCGTATTAAAAAGAAAGAAAGAAAAAAAGTTGAAAATAACTCAATTGGATAAATTTTCTTATTTTCCTCGTACAAAAGATCGGGTGTGTAAATAAATGATAAAATAATAATACTAATAATAATAATAATAATATTATTATTATTATTAACAACAACAACAACAATAATAATAATAATATGAATTTAATGAAATAATAATAATAATAATAATAATAATAATAATATTATTAACAACAACAACAATAATAATAATAATAATAATAATAATAATATGAATTTAATGAATCGAATCGAATCAATTTGAAATTGAATCGAATCGAATCAACTAAATGAGTTTTCAAGTTAAAAATAACATATCCTTACTTATTAATTAATTTCCTAACTACTTAACTTAAGATTAGTTTAACCTAAGTTAGTCGAGAATTGTTCTTCTCTAGTGTTTTGTTCTTGCTGCTTCCTGCTCCTTTTCATGCTTATCTCACTACAAAATCTCAATGCCATCTTTATTTATCCAATCTTAAACCTCTTGTATTCCATCGATCCTTTCCCTAAACTACCGCAAATAAACCTCCGTTCTTCCCGTTTATACCCTGCGTTCCAGCCATATAAGTTTTTGCTCGAATCCTTGCGAAGGCCAGAGAGTTCTTCTTACTACTGTGTCCGTACCTTAGCTTGCTAGCAATTCATTCGTTCGTTTGTCGGTAAGTTCTTTTTCCGTTTGCTTTCAGTTGGGTTTTAGAGTATTTGCGGGGTGAGTTAGAGCGCTTACCTTCTCCGAGAAATCCCTTGTGCTCCGTGACTTCTCTAATCCGTTAACGAAAAAAGCATGCTACGTTTTCTGTTTTTAAGAAGTTGCATCAGCCATTGCAAGTAATTTGATTTTAGTTTAAATGATTAACTGTTGCGTCTAACATGATTTATTAATGTGAAAAGTAGTTAATTTTATTTTGTACCTGAGTGGTTTGTTTAATAATGTATTTTGGTAAGTTCTGCCTTTTTTTTATTTTTTTTATTTTTTATGTTCTTCCCGCATGCTTTGTTTGCTAGTTTTTGGTTTCTGTCCAGAAAAATTCTGCTTTTGTTTCTATTATATAGTTAAACTGCGACGAAATTGATCAGTTTTAATCTGTACCTGTGGTTAAATTATCTTGTAGCCGAGTGGGCACCTGCTCATTTTGGAAATCTGTTCACTGTTAGGTTAGGGGTTCAACCCCCAGCATCCTCTCTTTATTTTGTTCCAGTTTTATTTTGCCTTTTTACCAACAAAATTGCGAAGGTTGATTTGTGATACATATGTATTAACTATGTAATTATGTGTTTAATTGTTTCTTGCGTTTCTTGACTCGATTTTGCCCTTATATGTTATGTTATTTTAGTCCTATGAGATGTGGGTTGAAGGGGGTAGTTGTCTTAGTTTTAGATTGATTTCTTACTGGCTGGTACCCTTCTTACTCAGGAACTCTATATTTTGAGATTTGACGAGAAACTTTCTACGGTAAGTGTTCTTAAACCGCTTGTGAAAACCAAGGAAGTACATGTTTTTATTATTGTTATATATACGCATTGCATTAAAAGTTTCCAACTCATGCTTTATCAAAATTTGCATCGGAGCAACTTTCACGTGCTTCCGCTAAAATATGTTTACTGCACGAAAGATTGATTTGATATATATAATTATATGTATGTATTATGATTTGATTTGATTTGCTTAACGACCGATATGTGCGCGAATGTGGTGGAGGTTTTCGAGTGGATAGACTTGGACAGTTGTGTCTGTCGAGTTATTCATAAAGTTCCTTTGCGTGCTTCCCCTTGACGCGAGTCAAAATTCGCCGAGGTCTTGGTGGGTAGTAGTGTTTCACCCCTGTATCATGGTAGGGTAACGTCTGTGTCAGAGTCATTTTCTGTCTGGAGCGATAAGGGCTTGGATTGGGGTTATAAGGTTGACTGCACCAACGAACGACTGATTGTACTGTTCTGATTGCTTCGTTATATGATATGATTGTTATTTTTCGATTTACGATGTGATTTTCCTATTGATATCTTGTTAAGAATATCTTTTTAGATTTCGATCAGCAACATAATGACTTATCTTAGCTCAGAAAGGTGCTTAGTACTCTTGGTTCACTTGAACATTGTAAAAGAGGAAAATCACTAAGTATGTTAGTCTAGCAAATCTTGTATAGGATGTTCGGTCTCTGAATGTAATTTTTATTTATTTATAGAAGACCAAGAAGGAAGCATCCAAGCAAAGGAACTCATTTCCAGAAGACTGAAGTTTGCTCAAGATTGCTGAAGACTAAGGAGAAAAAGTCTCCTCAGATACCTATGTCCAGAAACCTTGAACCAACAAGTTTTACTCAATGGATATCTGAGAACTCAAGTGTACTGAGTAAGGAACGTGTCAAGTCTCAGAAAGCTTCACGTATCCGTTAAGACAACAAGACAAATATAATACAATGCATTTATTGCTCGGACAAAAATGTCTGCACAAAAGCAGAAGTCTCTGAAGAAGAAGACAAATAACTCTGCAGTACTATATACATATATCAATAGTTTGAATTGGAATTGAGCCTAACGGATACTATTCAAACGTCTTCAAATTCAACTATAAATATCACCACTTAGAATGCTTGAAAACACACCTTGAACTTACACTGAAACTACACACGAACTTTCAACTTACTGAATATCTGCAAGTGATCTCTCAAACATAAAAGCTTTCTTACTACTTACTTCTGTTGCGACTAAAGCTTTAGAACTCTAAGTAGTATACAAGTTCTAAGTGTCCTGATCCTTAACAAGCATTGCTATATGTAAAGGAGTTGAATCAAAAGATCTAGTATCTGAGATTCATTATCTAGAACATTTAACAAAGACTTGGGTTAGTAAAGAACAAGTTACCATACATTGTGAAGTGTATTAAGTAATCTTGATTCTATATAGCTTTCTGAAATAACTGTGTAAGTTATAAAGAAGCTCACCTGACAAAATACCTTAACCACACACCAACAGGCGTGGAGTACAGGAAGTACTTAGTTTGGGAAACTAAGGAACAACTCCAAGGTTACTGAGCACAGGAAGTACTTAGTTTTGGAAATTAAGGAATAGCTCAAAAGGTTTCTGAGTAGAGGAAGTACATGGCTCAAATAGCTGGGGAACAACTCAGGGGGAAACATTTGGTTGGGAACCAAGTGTTGCAGGAATCGAGAGATAGGATATTTGTAAGGGTACATCATTTATCTATCTTAATGGATTCTAGGTTTGAGAAAGGCCGAAGTGGATTAGTTGAAGGATTACGCCACCTTCAGATACCGCTATAATTTGCTGTGTTATTTACTTACTGCATTTATCTTGCTTTATTCATCTTGTTAAGTATTTACACACTTTCACTCTGCTGAGCACGTGCACTTATCACAGAAAGTTTTCCGCTCTCTGAAATTAAGTATCAGATATCTTCACAGATATCTGAGAAACTATGTTTATCGACAAAAGTTTTAAAAGACTATTCACCATCCCCTCCTCTAGTCTTTTACTTTGCCATTATCCGGACCAACAAGTGGTATTAGAGCAGGAGGTTCCCAAGCCTTCTGCGCTGAACCTAGATCCCAGATAAGTGCCCACTAACTTTTTAACACCTACACTTGATTTGTTTGTTTAGTGTGTTTGCTACAGGATGTCTTTGAGCGATGCACCCGTCCTCAAGCCAGAAAACTACGAAAAATTGAAGAACAACATGTTGCATCTGGAAGCCATAAGTGACGAAATGATACATGTCATCAAGAATGGCCCTATAGTCATTCGACAGCTCAAACAAGTCATAGGAGTTTCAGATGGAAGAGACAAAACACCACCCGACAAGGGTGATGAAAGCAGTGGCTCCTCCACACCAGAAACTGGGAGAGTCACCGGTCGAATAGAATATGAAGATAAGCCCAGAGAGCTATGGACATTAGAAGATGCCAAGAGACATAGGCTGGATGGACAAGCTCGTAACATCATCATACGTTATACTCCAGAGCACATACAGTGTCAACTGTGGGGGTGCAAAAACATCTAAAGTTACCTGGCAATTGATTGAAGAAATCTGTGCCGGCACTGAGAAAACTAAAGAAAACAAGTTCGAAGTTTTGAAGCTCAAATTCCAAAACTTCAAACAAGGTCCTACAGAGACACTTGAAGAACTTGACTTTAGGTTCACAACACTAATGAGTTAAATGGCTGCACTTGGTGAAAGTGATAGATACACTAATTCTGAAAAGGTTAAGACTATTGTGAGAAGTCTAAACCAAAACTGGGAACATACTCAGTACTTCTACTTCAACCAAGGAATGCCTAACATCACTTCAGTGGAACTCTTCTCACACTTGGCAACTGTCAACTATGAGACAACTCAGAGAGGACATGCAGCTACTGAAAAGTCGCATATTGTTGCTCTCTTAACTCAAGGTACTTCTAAAAAGAAGGAAACCAAGGAAGTGACTGAAGAAAATGCTCTTGTTGTAAAACACATGAAAAGATTTGTGAGTCAAGATATTGAAAGGAGAAAATCCAAAGAGAAGCTGAAAAAGCATCTAGGATCAAACTACCATCAGTACAAAAACATACAAAATAGCTCGCTGAACAAGCCTGCTTAGCAATCTGTAAGCACTGATGGTGCAGAAATTGGAAATGATATCTGCTTCTACTGTCAGAAACCTGGTCACTTTAAAAGAGATTGTCCTACGTTCAACAAGCTAAAGACAGCTGACAGAAAGGAGAGAAGAAACTTCAAGAGAAGTCAGAGAGCTTTGCTCACTGAAGAATGAAAAAAGATTCAAATCCAATTGGATGCTCTTGACATTGAGTCAGAATCTGAAGATGGAGATTCAGATGACTCCAAGCTACCTTCACCAGAGTTATGTGGCATAACTCACAATTTGGTTGACTTTGGTCAAAAGAAGAAAGAAATGTGTGGAGTTGCTGAGAAGGTCTTTCCAGATTTCTCCAACATCAAACAATGTCTAATGGCTGATGAGGTAACCAACATTTCTCAGTTCTTAAATTATGAAAGTGATGAGGAAGGTATAAAAGATCTAGAACATCTCAAAAAGGAGCTTGACCTTGATGAAAGAGAATTCTTGGTAGTCCAATCAAGAACTAAGTTTCTGGAAGAAGAAAAGAAATATCTTGAAAAAAAGATTTCAGAGCTGACCAAGATATCTGAAACAAAGGATGCTGAAAATGCATTTCTAAAGGCTCAGACATCTGAGACAGAGAAATCACACAAAAAGGCTTTGAACGTGCTTCAAAGGAAATATGAAGATATTCTTTCTGAAAATGAGGAACTCAAAAAGAAAGAACTATATTTTCAATCCTATGCCCAAGCCAGTGATACTCTTACTGAAGTACAATCTTATCTAAGAGATCCTTCAGAAAAGGTAGGACTTGGGCTTGCCACACAAACCTCTAACTCTACTCCTCTGAAAAAGGGCGATGATAGAATGACGTTTGTAAGAAGTAAAAAAGATGGCTCCCAAACAACCTATAGCATTGGTCAAAAAGCTAAGGCTGTTAACAAAGGCAAGGAAGTTATGACCCAACCTTTGAGGGAGAAACAAGTCTCCAAAAAGAATGTGGAAAAAGTTTCTGAGAAGAAACAACACACTGGAAAGTGCAACCATCCACATTGCTGTGTCTCTCAAAAAGGAAAAATTGCAGGAGCTGGCAACTTTCCTAACGTATCATTTTTCGGAAAAAACAATGATCTAGAGACTAGTAAAGATGCTGAGAACAGACCTCAGATAGCTAAAAGTGCTCGAAATGGCATTGGCTATAGAGCCATCGGGAAACAACTTGATCTGGAACATAAGCAAGAGCAAGAGCGATGGATGAAAGCTAGGATTGCTAAAAGTAATGATCTGAAGTGGAAGAACGAACAATCCACTGAAAATCTGAATGCTAGGGCTAGAAGAAATCTGACAAGGAAGGCTAAGTTTTCTGACAAGCAGACTCAGCAACCTGACAGGTATCTGAAAGCACCACAAGGAGATCCTAGGAACACACCAAGAAGGAAAATTGTTTTAGATAGCAATGTTACTTGTCATTTACACAAAATTCCTCCTTATGTTCCAAGTAGACAAAAGCATGTTCCTAAGAATTACATACTGAAATGGATACCTACTGGAAAATTATTTAGTCTAAATGGTTCCATTATTGAAATGAGAACCTAACTCCTATTTCATGTTTTGTGCAGAACACTCCAACGAAGAAACCAACATGGATTTTTGATAGTGGATGTGGGAAGCACATGACAGGAGATAAAGTAAATCTGGTCAACTACAAAGTTTGCAACACTGGACCAGATATCAGATTTGCTGGAGGGAATTAAATCCTACGTTAGGATTTGGAGAACTGAAATTGGGAGCTCTTACAATTTCAGCTGTTTTATATGTAGAGGGATTGAAATATAATCTCTTAAGCATAAACCAGTTTACAGATAAAGGTTATTTTGTGAAGATAAAATCAAATATCTGCAAACTAATTGACAATGAGTCAAAACAGACAGTCTTGGTTGCTAGGCAGACAAGGAAGTCTCTATGTTGCTGACTGGGCATCTGCCACAACTGAAGAATGTCTCATGGTGAGTCAATCTGGCCACACTGAAGAAAATTGGCTATGGCATAAAAGAATGAGTCACTTGAACTTCAAAACTCTGAACAAGCTAGCCAAGAAAGAGTTGGTGGTTGGATTACCCAAAATGTCATATAGAAAAGATGGTGTATGCTCAACTTTCCAAATGGGGAAACAATCCAAAACACCTTTCAAGTCTAAAACTAGACACTCCAGTGAAAGGCCACTACAAATGTTACATATGGATCTTTTTGAATCCTCTGTAACTAGCTATGCAGGAAAGAAGTATGGTCTGGTTGTTGTTGATGAATACTCAAGATTCACTTGGGTTGTATTTCTCAAACAAAAATCTGATGCAAGGGTTGAAATAGTCAACTTGCTGAATAAGCTTGAAGTCATGAAAAATGACAAGGTATATGTAATCAAAACAAACCATGGTACTGAGTTTGTGAACCAGTACATAAAAGAGTTTTGTACCTGCAAAGGTATACAAAATCAACTATCTTCAGTAAGGACACCACAACAAAATGGTGTTGCTGAAAGAAAGAATGGGACGCTAAAAGAAGCAGCAAGAACAATGCTTGCTGACACTGAAATAAGTGAAATCTACTGGGTTGAAGCTGTTAACACAGCCTGCTACACACAAAATAGATGTTTGATCAACAAACACCATGACAATACTGCTTATGAACTTTTGATTGGTTGACCCCCTAGTATCAAACATCTAAGGGTGTTTGGTTGCAAATGTTTTATTCTTAACAATGGAAAAGAATACTTGAGAACATTTCAACCAAAAGTAGATGAAGGAGTATTTCTTGGTTATTCTCTTAATAGCAAAGCCTACAGAATCTACAACAAAAGAACACAAAAGATTGAAGAATTTGTTCATATAGTTTTCTATGAAGGGAACAAGAAAGTACCCTTGAATGAAGAACTCTCAGATAGGTTCAAAGAACTAATGATTAAAGATTCTGAAGAAAAATCCTCAAAAGGAAACAATTATGTCATTCACTTAGAGGATGACTCTGACGATGAAAAGCAACCATTGCTTAGTAACAACAAGATGACTGTTAGAAAATTTGTTAGATATTTTGTTAGAAATATCTGTTTATATTTTGATCAGCAACATGATGACTTATCTTAGTCTCAGAAAGGTGATTAGTACTCTTGGTTCACTTGAACATTGTAAAAGAGGAAACCCACTAAGTATGATAGTCTAGCTAATCTTGAATAGGATGTTAGGTCTCAAAATGTAATTTTTATTTTATAAAGAGAAGACCAAGAAGAAGACATCCAAGCAGAACAAGTTCAACGA
This sequence comes from Plantago major, assembly GCA_026545765.1. Taxonomy (NCBI): domain Eukaryota; kingdom Viridiplantae; phylum Streptophyta; class Magnoliopsida; order Lamiales; family Plantaginaceae; genus Plantago; species Plantago major. The sequence continues at coordinate 46,738,123 of CM048840.1, forward strand.
CATTGAAGATTTGAAGAAACTGCACAAGATTACTGAAATAGTTTTGCAGATACCTTGGCCAGATTTCTTGAAGACGCAAATGATTGCTAAACAAATCATGTCACAAGAGATATCTGAGAAGTCAAGAGGTCCATCTGGAAAACAAGGAAAGTGTCCACAGATATCTACACTCAGATACCTTGAGCTTTAAACCACATTTCTGATAAAGAAATATATATTGCAAACAAAGTTGTTTCAATAAAAGTGGTATCTGAAGATAAAGATAAGAACGTGCAAAGAATCAGAGAAATCTGATCAAGGTTGTCTCTGATACAAAGCATAGTTCCGTTGGCACTCTGAGACAAAAGTATAGTACAATGCATTAAATGCACGACAGAGATGTCCGAACAAAAGCAACGGTAGCTTTTGAAGAAGAAGACAAACTCACATAAGATTATACACAGATATCAATAGTTTGAATTTGATTTAAGCCTAACGGATACTATTCAACGGCATTCAAATTCATCTATAAATATCAACACTTAGACTGCTTGAGAAGACACGCTGAACCTTAGAGACACAGAACTTACTGAACAATATTTACACGAACATATTCTCTCAAGCAAACTACTTATCCTCAAAGCTTTCTGTTGCGACCAAAGCTCCTGATCTTAAGTAGTACTAAAGTTCTAAGTGTCCTGATCCTAAACAAGCACAGCTATCTGTGAAAGAGTTGAATCAAAAGATCAAGTATCTGATATTCATTCTCTTGAACATTTATCTAAGACTTGGGTCAGTAAAAAGAACAAGATACCATACATTGAAAAGTGTATTAAGTATACTTGATTCACAGAGCTATCTGATTAACTGAAAAGTTAACAAAGAAGCTCATCTGACAACTCAAACCAAAACCAACACCATAACTGGCGTGGAGTACAGGAAGTACTTAGTTTAGAAAATCAGGGAATAACTCCAAGGTTATCGGAGTAGAGGAAGTACTTGATTTGGGAAACTAAGGAATAACTCCAAGGTTACTGAGCACAGGAAGTACTTAGCTTGGAAAGCTAAGGAACAACTCAAAAAGGTTTCTGAGTACAGGAAGTACTTGGCTGTGAAAGCCGGGGAACAACTCAGGGGGAACATTTGGTTGGGAACCATTTGTTTAAGGAATCTTAGAATAGGATTTTTGTAAGGTGACCTCAATTATCTATTCCAGTGAATTCTAGGTCTTTGGAAGACCGAAGTGGATTAGTTGGAGGATTACGCCACCTCCAGATACCACTATACTTGCTGTGTTATTTACTTTTCTGTACTTACATTTCAGCAACACACACACACACACTTTAACTGTTTCTGCACTTATCTATCTTAAGTCTTCCGCGCTCTGAATCTAAGTATCAGATATCTACACAGATATCTAAGAAATAGTTTTTATCGACAAAAGTTTTAAAAGACTATTCACCCCCCCTCTAGTCTTTTACTTTGCCGTTATCTGGACCAACAATGACTCTAAGACATGATGCAGAATTTCCTATGAGAATTCTAGAAATGGAACAGGTTACTGAGAACATTCATCATGAAGAGGTTTCTGAGAGTGAGATTACTGAAAATCCAATCCCATATATCTCTAACACTGAAAAAGTGTCAGATATCTATGGCACTTCCCGTGTGCCAGAGATCTCAAATACTAAACAAGTACCTTGTCAAGATCATAATGATTCACATTCAGATCAAAATGATATTGATCCTACTAGTTCAAAACCCATTATAAAATGGATAAGAGATCATCCTGTTAAGGATGTGATTGGTCCTTTAGACCAAGGGGTTAGAACTAGGAGAGCAATTGCTGGAAATGCAGATTCTCTCTATGGATGTTTCATCTCAAACATTGAACCTAAAACTATAGAAGAAGCATTGAAGGATCAAGACTGGATCTCTGCAATGCAAGAAGAGTTGGATCAATTTGAGAGAAACAAAGTCTGGAAACTGGTTCCATTTGTTTATGGAATATCTGAAATTGGAACCAAGTGGGTTTTCAGGAACAAAATGAATGAGTCTGGTGAAATAACCAGAAACAAAACAAGGTTGATTGCCAAATGATTCACCCAGACTGAAGGACTAGATTTTGATGAGTCATATGCTCCAGTTGCAAGATTGTATGCAATTAGACTATTTTTAGCCTTTGCAGCTCATAATGACTTTAAAGTTTATCAAATGGATGTCAAAATTGCATTCCTAAACGGTGAACTTGCTGAGGAAGTATATGTTGAACAACCACCAGGCTTTGAAGTTTTCAAAAAAAGTAGAATGGCCTGTAAACTTCAGAAAGCTCTATATGGACTGAAACAGGCTCCAAGAGCATGCTGGTATGATACTTTAGCCAAATACTTGCTAGAAAGTGGCTTCAAGAAAGGAGATGTTGATAAAACACTCTTTACTTTGAACCATGAAGGGAAATTACTTTTAGTTCAAGTATATGTTGATGACATTATATTTGGATCTAAAGACAAGCAACTTTGTGAAGACTTTGCTGAGCTCATGAAAAGTAAATTTGAGATGAGCATGATGGGAGAATTAAACTACTTCCTAGGATTGCAAGTCAAGCAACTTAATGATGGAATATTCATTAGTCAAACAAAGTATGCAAAGGATATGTTCAACAAGTTTAATCTAAAGCCTTCTGAAAAGAATGCTAAGATACCTATGAGCATTGGAACCAAAATGATATATACTGAATTTTACAAGAGTGTTGAAGAACACAAGTATAGGAAATTGATTGTGTCTCTACTGTACCTCACTGCAAGTAGACCTGATATTCAATATGCAGTTGGAGTGTGTGCTAGATTTCAGACAAATCCAATGCAATCACACTGCAACATTGCTATGAAAATATTAAGGTATGTAAAGGGTACTGTAGAAGTTGGGTTGTGGTATCCAAAAGACAGTGGATTGAGTTTAGTTGGCTATTCTGATGCTGACTATGCTGGATCATTGCTTAATAGAAAAGCACTTCAGGAACTTGTCAATTTCTTGGTGCCAGATTAATATCATGGTTCAGCAAGAAATAAAACTCAATTGCCACATCTACCACAGAGGCTGAATATATTGTTGCTAGGTGTTGTGCTTCACAGATATTGTGGATACAACAACAACTCAGAGACTATGAGATCAATGAAAAGAAAACTCCTATTTTCTGTGACAACACAAGTGTTATTGCCATAACTTAGAATTCTAGTTTCATGCAAGATCAAAGCACATTGATGTTAGACACCACTTCATTAGAGATCATGTTGAAAAAGGCAATATAGAGATACTCAAGATTGGTACTGAAGACCAAATTACAGATATCTTTACAAAGCCGTTGCAAGAAAGCAGGTTCTTAACCTTGAGACATAGTCTTGGGTTAATGGAGCTACCGAAGGAACTGAAAAGTTCTAATCTCTGAGACGGGAACTCAGAAGGGAGAAAAGATATTTGGAACGGGTATCCAGATATCTAAGGTAAAAGGTAAAAACTTCTTCCAAAAAGGTATCTGAGACGGGAACTCATATACTAAAAAGGATGGGTAAAAATGTCTTTCAAAGATTTCTGAGACAGGTACTCAGATATCTGTGAGATCACAAAGTGAGGGGGAACACAAAAGAGAAATGTGGTACAATTGTATTCGGTCAACTACATCTCTGATGTTTTGTATCTTTCCATTTATATGTTTAAGTTGCATACAGTCTCTGGACTTAATAGATAAGTCCAAAAGACTGTCCCTTAGTCACAAAAAAGAGATGTGATTCAAAAAGCTATTTGCCAAATTTCATTAATTGGGCACAAATTACAACTATTGATTGTGATCATTGCTGAAGAACCAATTGCAACCGTTGATAAATGAGCGTTTGGTCTTAACGGACGAGATTAATTCTCGGTAAATTAGTGGACCGTGAAAACACAGACATGACCCACTAGCATTTAATGCAAAACGTTTTTTTACCCACGCCTACCTGCATTTGCACAGATACATATGTACAAAATCAATTTGTATGTATATGTCTGCTGAAAGTACAATGCTATATATATATATATATATATATATATATATAGGATTTTGCAAAAGAATTCACTTTCGCCTAATCCAACATTTTATCTTGCACAAAAACAGAAATTTCTCTCTAAGTTTTTCTGGAAATCTCTCTGCAAATATGCTGTGTCTCCCTTAGTTTTTCTGAAAAGAACTACTAATCTCCCTTGATAATCTCTTCTATTGCTTTCAAAAACCTTCTATATAAAGAGATGGCTCCAAAATGTGCTGCTGCTAAGGATACCAGTGCTACTACTTCTACTGCTGCTGAAAAGCAAGCACCAGTGCTAGTGATAGCAAACAATCATCTCTTAGGCGATTTTAATTCTGAGAATTGGACTTCAAACCACATGATGATTTGGGGTGGTTCTATGATTGAGCAACACCTTTCTGCTGTAATCGTAGAACAAGCAGATAGGAGGACTATCCTTGGTATGCTTGAAAAGGCACAAATCAAGGGTTTTCTCTCCGCTCTTCCAAGTGGATGTTCTTCACTAGATGTACTTGAGTTTTATAATAACTCCCGTGTTATCACCAGCAGTACTAATGGCATTGAAGAAATGTCCATTAAAACCAAAGTTCAAGGAAAAGAAATTTTCCTTAACTGCCAAAGATTATGTGATATCTTTGGTCTCCGAAATCAAGGAATTGATTTAGAGATTAACACCAAGGATGAAACTCTCCTTGAAGGTGTTAAGACCCTGTACAGTGATGTTTGCAACATGGACAAGCCAGATACTCCTCCTGAGTTCAAACTTGCTGATATCAGGACCAGACATCTATACATTCATTGGGATGTCTTGGCTTGCCTCCTTCACAGATGCTTTGATGGTCTACAAGGTGGAGCTGACCAAATAAGCTTTGAACGGTGGATGATGATGTTCCTGATGATGGAAGAACTAACTAGGTCGGAAAACCTTTTTAACTGGGGAAAGTACGCCTATATGAAGTTTGTGAAGCGAATCCAAGGCTTTGAGCCAAATATTGTCAAAAGGACTTTCTGAGCCTAAAAATACAGTGAGTTATGGATTGAAGATATGCTTCTTGCTGGAGAAGCTTGAAGTACCACTCAGAGAACAGGCTAAAATAGCCACTAGCAACGTACTTTACCAATTTGAGTACACTAACATGATGAAAAAGTTTGCTAAAGAACAAAAGAAAAGAAAATCTGATGACATATCTGAGGGGTCAGTTGCAATCAAAAAGCCCAGAACTTCACGAAAGAAGTCTGCTAGCAAATCAGAAGGCATACCCATTATGGATGTCGACTCTCAGATATCTGCCGCCACTGGCGATGACTCATCAATGAAGATGCACTCATCAATGCTGCAAAAGATACAACTGCTGATGAACTCATCAATGCTACCAAGGAAAGCCTTGCTAATGAACTCATTGGTAAAAATGAGAGTAGTGGCAGGTATTAAGCCCTTTCTGCATAAACCGCAGGGATTATGGACCAATCAGTTCCTAATGCTGATGAGAGATCTGATGATGATGATGATGATGATGATGATGATGTTTTAGTCATCTCTCAAGTCCTACAGAAATAAAAAAGGGCTAAGGTGCTGAAAAAGCAACAAGTCAAAGGTTGCTGTAAAAGCCAAAAGTGTAGAGGTATCTGAAGAAGAACCTACACAACAGGTTGCTGAACAAGCACCTATTTCCAAGGTTGCTGAGAAAGCACCCATTACTAAGGTTGTTGGAGAAGCACTTAGTACAGAGGTTGCTGAGATAGCACCTAAGTCCAAGGAATCTGGACAAGACACACTCAAGCTAGTTGAAGAAGCTTTAAGGAATGGTGATATAGTGATGGAGGATTCTGACATTGCCTCCACACTATACAAACTGTCACAAAAGGATCAGGATGAGCCCCACTTTGCTTCACCTTCCAGACCCAATTCACATGATTCACCAGATGATAATGAAGCCATGGTGAATGAATTGCAGCACTTCTGATTGCTGAAGAAAATCCTGCAAATGAGCAGGTTCCCCAACTCAATGAGAGGGATCAAACTGAGACCCTACTAAAAAAGATCAAATAGGGGAGGCAACTGAGTCCCACACTCAGGAAAGGTCTGAAGTACCTGAAACTCCAAACAAAGAAGTGGTCATTTAACAACAAGACCCTGACATGGGATCTTCACAAGGACCAGAGACCAATCAACCTGATAGAGTTCAGGCCATATTAGAGACACAAGCACAGGAGGGAGCTGGAAAGCATACCTGAGAAAATGAGAATGAGGTTCCCACAACCTCAACACTTGTCAAAACTGAGCCTGTTTTACAGGCTCCAACTGAGAAAGAAGAAGATTAGGTAGAAATGCCAGAAAAGGACCCAGAAACCGTCAAGGTTTCTGAAGAAAATGTTGTTGAGCCTTCTAGTGTGAAGGTATATAAGAATCAGTGATAAACATTCTTCATTTTGGGTTTATATGAATTCTTCTCTAATTACTCAATACTTTCTACTTAAAGGCTCATTCAGAAGTAGAAGTGCAAGGGGAAAGAGTTGCAACCTCCCATGCACCCATGGAAATTGATGAAGCCCCCAAGGCAACATCACCAGAAAGAACACCAGGAACCGAGAAGGTTTCTGAGAAAAATGATTCTGAGCCTCTTATTGAGGAGGTAAGTGAAAAACTCAGAGATCATTGAAGCTTAGTTGTATAAATTCTTTCATGATAATTTCCTAAGTATTGTGATAATTTTAATTCTCAGGTTCAAGCAGAAAGAAATGTTGATGAGGACCAGACCCCCAAGTCTCCACCTCACAACAAGATATCTGAGGCACCCCTTGCCTCAGTAGTACAAGTCTCTGAGCCTGATGTACCTATTCAGGTAACTCAGAAACCTAACTACACTAGTACTCAGATATCTACACAAGTTTTGAAACTAACTCAAAACTCTTTCTTTCAGGCTCAAACAAGTGTGCCAAAGGTTTCTGCACTCTCAATAGAAGACCTGCTTGCATTCTTCAAAGACCACACTCTCAAGAAACACCTCAAGTGTTTCAGAAAGTGGTAAAAGCTCAGAAGGTCAGATCTGATTGAACTAAAAAAGGTGACTGATCACAAATTGAGAAGAGTCAGAACTTTTGACTTGGAGAATTATGTCCATGCTATGTTCCCTACAGAGCAGTACTCTTTTGCTACTCTGATGCATAAGGACTTTATCAAAGAAGTTGCACACAAGCTCATAGAAGCTTTTGAGAAGGCTGATGATCAGACCAGAATGGAGATGGCATTCAAGCCTCCATTGCCTAAGTCCCTACAGTGCATACCATCTGAACAAGAGGAAGTAAATGGGCAATTGGTCACACTCCCAGAAGTGATCAATCTGGTTTCTGGAGATGAGGAGGAAACAGATGAGAATGATTTTGAAGAACCTCCTTTTGATAATCACAAGGATGATGATGACAAAAAGGATGATGATGCCCCTGCACCAGGGACAGGAGGGATTGCACAATGATATAATGCCTCAGTTGCTGAAAAGCACACTGAGAGGACTTCACAGAATTCCCCTCCTCCATCTCCTCAGAAGTTTACACATCCCTCTCCCCAACAACAAGACTCTACTGAAAACAGAGTTGAGCAACATGAAGAAGTTGATCAAGCAATTCTGGAAACAGAAGCTAATGTTGCCAAGCTCACCAAATTGTTGGAGGACCAGAAACAACTAAATCTAGAAATGGAAGCCCAGATAGCTATATCCCAAGCTCGACTCAGAGAGCTTGAGGATCAAACTCTCAGGGAAAGGGAACTCCTTACTAAAGAAAGAATTGAAGCTTGCCATTGAGGCAATTGCTGAGGAAATAGATGCATCACTAGCATCTGAAGACAAGCATGATGCTGAGGCTGCATTGCAAAAAGACACACCATCCTCCTCCTCACTGAAAGGAAAGAAGCCCATGACAGAAATGGTTGCTAGGCTGGACAGGGTAGATGAAGATGTCCAAGAGGATGAAGATCTCTGGGATGGTGACTCCCAAGATGAAGAAGATAGAACCTTGCAAGACCACATAAATCAACATATGGTTGTTTCTCATTTGAAAAGAAAACTGATAGCTCCCATTAGCTTCTCTGCCTGATGCTGAGTATATGGAAAGGTACAAGGTTCTTGCTGAACTCAGAAATGAGTTGAATGAGCAGAACAAAGAAGTCACTGAATCAGTCCCAGCCAACTTGAAGAAATTTGTTGAATTGTTCACTCAGAGAACAACAAGCATGATCTTGGCTTAGAAAGACCTTGGAATGGTCAGGGATAATGACTTTGGCATTACTCAGAAAGCCCTAAATGAGGCAAACTTTGCTGCAGGCAAGGCAGAGGCATTGCATGGCCCACTTGTAGAGCTCACCAATGAGGAAACTGGCATCCTCAAGAAAAATGAAGATCTAAAGGTCGAGTCAAGTCGATTGTCTTGCCTATAACTATCTGCAAGGCAACTTTGAATCACTGCAAGAAGCCTATGTGATTTTGAGTCAGACAACAATGACTAAGGGGGAAGGATCTCAGAAAGGAAAAGGATGAGAAAACAGGAGGAAAGAAATACCTCTTAGGATCTCTGAGCCCTCCTCTAGTCAACCTCAGAGAACAACAACAGCATACCAGAATTCTGAAAATGGTAGGATCACAAGATCCAAAACACAGAAACCTCCAAGGGGAACCATGTCCCCAAGGAATGTGAAAGAGCCTTCTGAAGAAGAAGAAGGTTAAATCAAAGAAAATGAAGATAGCTGCAAATCACTCCTCCAGAACTTGAACTTTAATGATGATGAGGATGAATCTGATCATGATAAGAATCCTCTCCACAGGAGAAGGGTAGATGCACTGACACTATCTGAGCCAATTGCTGCAAAGCCAATAGCAGCAAAAAGACCCTCAGGAAATACCAAGTCTATCCAGGGTGGTTCTTCAAGCAAACCCCCAAGAGAGAATGCTAAAACATGAAGAAAGAGGAGAAGAGGCACTCAATTTGGCAGGGCTACACCTGAAAAACCTGTTGATGCCCTGATTAAATATGTCAAGACTGACAACAGTCAAACCTCTTACAGATGCATTCACCAGAAAAATGGTCATTGGATTCTGGAACTAAAGCACCTGCTAGTAAATGAAAAATTCCCAGTTCCTATCTGTGAACAACTTATGGCATGGAGAAAAGACAAGCCAGTTCTGATAAATCCAAAGCATGTCAAAGCATGGCTGGATTTTGAAGTCTCCAAAAGAACTGAAGCCATGGAAAAGGACCTCTCCCTTGAATGTCCTTATGGGAAACCAGAAGATGTGCACAGAATTTCCAAGATGACTGGAACAGGCACAAGGCCAAGACTGGGTGTTGAACCTTATGAGTCATTCTACATGACTAAGGAACAATATCTGGATGACATTGAATATCTGAAGATCATTTATGAGTATTTCAAACTCTCTGATAGAAGAATTGAGCATGACTGTGTATGGGGAAGATATCTGTGGGTCAAGTACTTTGCCAGAAAGAATCCCACCAAGACCTATAAAGAAGTCTGTGGATTTGCCAGAGACACAGATCAGAACACTGCTTTATGATCATGCTGATGATATCAAAAGGCTTGGAGTTGGGGAATTTGCCGATTGACTCATAGAGGTTGTTGAAAACTTGAGGTTGCTGAGAACCTGAAGTGTTTTTGAAGACTTGAAGACTTGTCATTTAGAATGTTCACTTGGAGCTTGGTTACTCCTGTTGTTCTATTTGATTAAGTAGTTTTTGTGGTTTTGCTGATTGCACTTTTCTGTTAAATCTTGTAAAAGTTATCTATGTTCTGTAATTGTTCTAATATCTGATGAACCTACTCTCAGATATCTTTATAAAAGATAACTTGTCAGCAAAGATCACACCTTGTGATTTGGTTGATGTTTACTTTCTGCACTTAATTAAAATCATTTGAAGATCATAAGAAATGATTAAGTGGTGGATTGTTTTCTCTTCCAGATTGTAATAAGACTTTAAAGATGGTCATAGTTGACTGATCAAAACGGGGGAAATTTGTTAGGAATATCTGTTTAGATTTTGATCAGCAACCTAATGACTTATATTAGCTCAGAAAGGTGCTTAGTACCCTGGGTTCACTTGAACATTGTAAAAGAGAAAAATCACTAAGTATGTTAATCTAGAAAATCTTGTATAGGATGTTAGGTCTCTGAATGTAATTTTTATTTATTTATAGAAGACCAAGAAGGAAGCATCCAAGCAAAGGAACTCATTTCCAGAAGACTGAAGTTTGCTCAAGATTGCTGAAGACTAAGGAGAAAAGTCTCCTCAGATACCTATGTCCAGAAACCTTGAGTCAACAAGTGTTTTGATTAAACAAGTTACTTAAAGGATATCTGAGAACACAAGTGTACTGAGTAAGGAACGTGTCAAGTCTCATAAAGCTTCACATATCCGTTGAGACAACAGGACAAATAATATAGTACAATATATTTATTGCTCGGACAGAAATGTCTGCACAAAAGCAGAAGTCTCTGAAGAAGAAGACAAAGAACTCTGCAGAACTATATACAGATATCAATAGTTTGAATTTGAATTGAGCCTAACGGATACTATTCAAACGGCTTCAAATTCAACTATAAATATCACCACTTAGAATGCTTGAAAACACACCTTGAACTTACACTGAAACTACACAAGAACTTTCAACTTACTGAATATCTTCAAGTGATCTCTCAAGTATACAAGCTTTCTTACTACTTACCTTCTAGTTTTCTGTTGCGACTAAAGCTCTAAAACTCTAAGTAGTATACAAGTTCTAAGTGTCCTGATCCTTAACAAGCATTGCTATCTATAAAGGAGTTGAATTAAAAGATCAAGTATTTGAGATTCATTCTCTAGAACATTTAACAAAGACTTGGGTTAGTAAAGAACAAGTTACTATACATTGTGAAGTGTATTAAGTAATCTTGATTCTATAGAGCTTTCTGAAATAACTATGTAAGTTATAAAGAAGCTCACCTGACAAACTACCTTAACCACACACTAACAGGCGTGGAGTACAGGAAGTACTTAGTTTGGGAAACTAAGGAACAACTCCAAGGTTACTGAGCACAGGAAGTACTTAGTTTTGAAAACTAAGGAATAGCTTAAAGGTTTCTGAGTAGAGGAAGTACTTGGTTCAGATAGCTGGGGAACAACTCAGGGGGAAACATTTGGTTGGGAACCAGGTGTTGCGGGAATCAAGAGATAGGATATTTGTAAGGGTACCTCATTTATCTATCTTAGTGGATTCTAGGTCTGAGAAAAGTCGAAGTGGATTAGTTGAAGGATTACGCCACCTTCAGATACCACTATAATTTGCTGTGTTATTTACTTACTGCATTTATCTTGCTTTATTCATCTTGTTAAGTATTTACACACTTTCACTCTGCTGAGCACGTGCACTTATCATAGAAAGTCTTCCGCTCTCTGAAATTAAGTATCAAATATCTTCACAGATATCTGAGAAACTGTGTTTATCGACAAAAGTTTTAAAAGACTATTCACCCCTCCCCTTCTAGTCTTTTACTTTGCCGTTATCTGGACCAACATATCTTAATTGTCACCGTCACACACGAACACCTCTGAGATTTTTGTCTCACACTCTTTCGTTTTCCTTCCTTGTAGATTCCGAGAAAGTTGGAGTACCGAGTCGGATAGACGTTCAGCAACTGGAGTGAGAGTGGGTTTTAATTGGAATTTTGTAAAGTTTTAGCCGCTGGTTTTGAAAATAGTGTCTTCCGCAAGTCAACTGTTAGGATTTTAGCTTCTCAAAGCTTTTAGATTGTATTTTCAGTATTGTTTTAACGCCTCTGTCTTTCTAAAATTTAGTGTATTTTTCGGGGCGTTACATATATATTATTAAATTTATGGAAACTCGCATGCACAAGGAAATAACAACATATATAATCGTTTGTTTATTTGAATCTTAGCAACTTGTATGCTTCGAATCAAATAACTAAATGGGGTGTTTAATTTGTAGCTACTCGCTAGCTTTGAATCAAACTCCTTGCACATCGGAATCAATATAACATATATTTATCATACAAAATATACTCGTATTAAATTCAAGAACCTAGCATGCATACTACGGTTCAAGAATTAACTTTGTGCTTGAATTGACTGGCTATCTGAACTTCTCTTCAAGTCGAAAATTCTCTTAGCAAACGAACAATCCAAGCAACGAACACACGAGCAGATCACGAACCACGAATCTAAAAGAAGTTGTTTTAAACTTCAAGGGGAAGGGACAACAGTCGAAACTGCTTGGGCAGTTTTGGTTCGACTGTTCGACTTAAGGGGGAGATGAATATTCGGATTTCATATTCTCCTTTCCTTCATGTATGTTGATCTACATCTTCATCTTTCTTTAGCTTCCAATATACCACAAGTAGTGTGATGTGAGCACCAACAAATTATGTTCATAGGTAAGAAATATGCTAGGGAAGGAAGGTTTTATTTATTCTCTAGAGAAAGTGAGAATAATCTAATAGCTCTCTGGAGATGAGCATATTATGAATGAACTTAGCAATCTTCTTCTCTAGCCCTAGGTGTTTATTTATAGGAGAAGAAAATCACTTCCTCCTTCCTTAGGGGTGTCGATCACAATGTCTTTAGGTGGACTTGGAGTCTCTTTTCCAAGTCTAGTTGAATTAGATTGCTTTGGCCCAAAGAAACCCAATCCAAGACTAACTAGAACTCCTAGATACTTCAAGAATATTCCTTATTCGAAAATATTTTTTTCCCAACTGAAAATCAATAATAAAATATTAATTTTCGTCCAGTACTATTCACCCAATTATGGTATATTGTACTTTGACTCCAAAGTTTTAGAAACATGTTAAAAGTGACCCGGAAAGTTTCTACAATAATGCTAACACTTTTTCCACACATGTTCTATACAAAATATCTTTGTTATTATCCAAATAACATCTCATCCATTTCGTAAAAAAGTGTTACATTTCTATACTGCGGTAATCGTCTTGCGTTTGACCACAATTTACTCTTAAACGATATTAATAAATAAATTATTAAAATTATATAATGAAAAATTTAGTAATTAAATTTTTATTATATGATTTTATTAAATTATTTACTATTATTGTTTATGAGTAATTTGTGGTCAAACTCGAAGATAGTTGACCGGTCAAAGTCAAAATTTAACACTTTATCTGAAATGGAGGGAGTACTTGATATTTTGCGTTTGCAAAATAGAAAACTTCTTATTATTTGCAAATCAGCCCCTGGACTTTCCAGTATACTCTAAAGTGCTCCAGTGATCCTGAAAACAATCATACATGTTTTCCAAGTATACATGACATATCTCAGGTTTTGATATTGCAACTTTTAGTAAATTGCAATTTAGTCCCTATACTTTTTTTAATTATTAGAACACATCCAGACGTTCCAATTAATTACATCTAGACTTCCCAAGTTTAAATGTGAATGGATCGAACATCATTCAAAGTACTAACACCTTATATATCATATAAATGAATATGATAAACATGTTTGTTACTCTACTTGTACGGTAATATTTGGAGCTAAAGAGGATGATGGACCTACCATCTCTAGGCACATGTACATCTTCTACACATCCCGGACCCTGGGACTAAGAAGATACTCATGTTAAACCTCATCAAGTCATCATTATATATACTAGTGAGGTTGCACTCCCTAAGATGTATAATATCTTATTTGTTCAAACAATGTTCCATTGATCATAGTATCACCAATTTCCGTTTAAGGTAACTTGAGCTCTAGACTTCTACTTGCAATGTCAAACCAACTTAGCAAGAGAGTTTAACTTTTATCCTAAAAGAATTGAAAGTATTTAATTTTTGAATTGTGGACATATTATTTCTGGGGAGATTAAATTTTTCCTTCTCATCTCGAAATGCGAGCCGAGCAAACTAGAAAATAGCACCGGAGATCTATGTCAAATTTCACAGGGGCCTATTTGCAAATATTACTTCGTATGGGACTAAATCCAACAAATAAACCAAGTAGCTAAGGAAACTAGCCTTCACTCTTTCGTACCGGACTCGATTTTTAGCCAACCAAAAACACTAAGACAATGTCCAGTGCTCGTTTGGTAGAGTTTGATAGCTTTGCTTCAAACTGGACTTCAGCCCCAATGGTTGTTTGATAGCCATTTGATATCAAATGGGTTTGATATTAGCAAATGCGTTTGATCTCCATCAAACACTATTTTACCTTTCTTTTTTAGGTTCTTTTTACTTTTGTTTTGTTTGTAGTTTCTTTTTCCTTTTCCATTCTGTTTCACATTTTTATTTTATTTCCCTTTTCCTTCTTCTTATTTATTTTACTTTTCATATATTTTAAAGTTGATAAATTGTATATAGAACACCAATTGTAAAATTTATTATATTCGAATTCACTAACTTACATAACATAAAATTGTAATTTTTCAAGTTTTATTTTAAGTTATTTTAATTAATTAACAAAATTTAAAATAAATATGAAGTGTGAAGTATAAAGTTATAAAAGAAATGAAAAAAGAATATTGTAGTTTTAAAAAAATGAGAAAAGAAAATGAAAAAGTGAGTATGATAGAGTTTAAGGATTGTAGATGAGTTTTGGTTGAGTTTGTTGTTGGTGGAATAGTGACATGGCAGTTTTATGGAATTTGATAAAGTTTGAGGTTGTAGATAGCCTAAAAAAGTAACCGAGTCTAAATTGAGTCCATTTTAATTGAAGTGAATTGATTAATATTGACTAAATTTTAATTGAGTTGTTAAAATTTGTGTTTGGTATAGAATTAAATTTTTATAGGGTTTTGAAAGAAAGAATAAAGTAGAAGAAACATAATTGAGTTGGATTCAATTATCATTTTAAAATAAATCGTTTCATTTTAATAAACTGGCCAAACACAATAATAAATTATCTCAATTAAAATGGAGAGTGAAGTATAAACCAAACATCCCCAACAAAACCCTTCCCAATTTCATATTATATAAGAGTCCAATGTTGTTATATAGTACTACTACTATTTTTATAATATACTCCCTCCATTTCGGAGAAAGTGTTACAATTTGGATTTGCATCAATTTTAAGAAAAATTAGAAAGTTCAAGTGGGCCACATGATTATTAGAGATTAAATGAGTGGCATATTGTAAGAAAAGTGAAAGGTAGGGAGTTTTATTATTTAATTAGTTTTCATAAATGGAAATTGTAACACTTTTAGTGAAACGTCGGAAACGTAAAGTTGTAACAATTTTTTAGGGAGTAATATATAAAAAGAGAGAAACAACACAAGTGCAGTACTGCAGTAGGGTGTTATGCAGTCGGGTGTGACGTAGGAGTAGTTGATTTTATAAATACAATTCTTCGACATGTAACACGTGATCTGAACCAGCGACATGCAGGCGGCAATCATGACTACTAATTTTGGTACCATCACAGTTAAAATAAGATTGAAAAAATAAAAAAAAATGTCTAAAAGGTCCGTATTAGGTGATATTAATACGGACGGTGTTACACCCGATAAGTTTTAGAGAGTTTAAATAGATTGAGAGGATACTTATACTAACAAAGTGCATCTTTACTTGCCATAATTTATTCATAAGAATAGTTAAACGTATTTAACTTACAACAATATTATAATGGATGACTAACTAGAATGTCTCCGGGTGTCCGTACAAGTGAGGATAAAGTGTGTGACAAAGAACATGTGTAATACATTATAGTATTGCAGTGAAACGCTGAAAACGTAAAGTTGTAACAAATTTTTCAGGGAGTAATATATAAAAAGAGATAAACAACACAAGTGCAGTACTGCAGTAGGGTGTTATGCAGTAGGGTGTGACGTAGGAGTAGTTGATTTTATAAATACAATTCTTCGACATGTAACACGTGATCTGAACCAGCGACATGCAGGCGGCAATCATGACTACTAATTTTGGTACCATCATAGTTAAAATAAAATTGAAAAAATAAAAAAAATGTCTAAAAGGTCCGTATTAGGTGATATTAATACGGACGGTGTGACACCCGATAAGTTTTAGGGAGTTTAAATAGATTGAGTGGATACTTATACTAACAAAGTGTATCTTTACTTGCCATAATTTATTCATAAGAATAGTTAAACGTATTTAACTTACAACAATATTATAATGGATGACTAACTAGTAATGTCTCCGGGTGTCCGTACAAGTGAGGATAAAGTGTGTGACAAAGAACATGTGTAATACAGTGGGGTGAACATATCACTCGAAAAGCAGCGTAACCATGAATAAGGGCGTCGGCCCCAAGGGGACGGGGCATTATAAATGGTACTAGAGCCAAGCCAGCCCAACAATCAGTTTTATATGGGTGACCAACTTAAAAGTCTCCAGATACACGCGTGAATGAGGATAAAGTGCACATGATAAGACATGTGTTTGTTTACTGTGGCACCTGGCAAGCATATCACCTGTAGAGTAGTCCATGCATAAATCGCGGCGGTACAAAGGAGTCAGGCCTCGACAGCAAGATGACGAAATGTTACAGAGCATTATTATACTTCCTCTGTCCCGCTAATCTAGTCCCATATTCATTTTATGGGTGACAATTTAATCTAGTCTTATTTCAAAAATAGCAAAAAAGTAAATCTCACTGACTCCACTGATCCACTATCTCTCATACTTTTTTCATTAATTATCTTTTCTCACAATTATCTCATATATTTTCTTCATTATTTATCATTTCTCTCTCTCAAACAACAAATAATAGCTTTTCTTAAAAATAGCACCGAAAAAATATAGGACTAGATTAGTGGGACGGAGTTCGGAACGTGTATTCAAATTCATGACATTATTATTTTTAAAACTATTATAATATCATTTATAAAAAAAAAACTGTTACTCATACTGACTCCATTTCGTGACACTCACAATAACAGACAAAATATAATCACAAAATCAGCCTTGACCCTTGTGATCAGTCAACAAACTATTACCGTACGTCAACTTTGAATCAGTACCTTATCTTATTTAATTAAATTAGTTTCTGGCCCGTCGAGATTCGACGAGTATTAGAGAAATATATATATAACAATATCTCGAAACAACACATTTATCATTTAAAAAGAATGTACAAAAAACATATAAAGTAATACATTATTCGAAATTCCAAACACATGTATAATAAAGATATTAATTGAAGTCAATCATTTCCTGTAAAAACAAATTTAAAAAAGAGCTAACACAATGTTCTAATAGTAATCATTTATTGTAAACTATATATTCAGTCTTCAAGATTTATAAGGTAATAAATTTAAAATTACCTTATAGTTCGTCGAACACCTCTTTGTATAAAACATTTGTAGTCCTATCAAATAGACATGTAATTGGGTAGGACACAACCCGAACCCGTTAAAACCCGACAAATTATTTATGTACTGGTACGGGTTGGGTTCTACACCCGCACCCGTCCAAAACTCAATCCGCACTAAGACTCGGTTCGAACCCAACCCGACCCGAATTCGACTCGTACACAAATTTTACACACGATCCGCCCATAATCCGACCTGGCCCAAATTTTCGTCAAGGGATAAGGTGGGTACCTACCCCTACTTCACCCGACCAAAAAAAAAAAAAAAAGAAATTGTGAAAGCATGTGGGAAATTGTTTCCGTAAAATAAAAAAAATCGTCCGGGTAGGGTGGGAGGTGTTGAGGGGTTGAGCCTCAAACACTAACTAAACTACTACAAGTTCCTAATCTAAAGTCCGCCTCTAACTTGGAGTCCGACCTGATGACTTGGTCCGAGCTAGAGCACCTGAAAAGACTAAGGTGTGTGTGTGTGTGGGGGGGGGGGGGGGTGTTAGATAGGTAACCCGGTTTGCTAGATGTCAAACCGGGAAGAGACTTTACTCAAGAGAGAGAAGAAAGCTCTCAATGTAGTAGTTATGAGGGAAATTATGATGTCCAAAAAACACTTCTTACCTTAAGGTCTTGGACCTTGTGCTATATTTATATTTATCATGTACTTATAAAGTGGTTCATAAGATGATGCCAAGTGTATGTTCAAGATTTGGACAAAAATGCCCCCTTGGCCCATGGCCCAATAGTATATGAAAGTCCAACACCATTAGATGGGCCTGGGAGTCTAGATTGGTCCTTTTACCCCTCAGAGTACTATTCCTGCTGATGGGTCCGTGTGAGACCTTTTAGAATGATCCGAGCTCTGTTGAGTGGGTCTGTTCCTAGGTAGCTCAGTGACGGTTCGAGACACTAGCTGCTCGGAAGTACTTGGAGGTTCCAGTGTATACGTTTGGTCTTATTGTTAAGGTGGCGTCCGAGTTTATCTTGTCCGGACCGTTTGGCATCCTAGGACTGACATTGTGTGGTACTTGGTGAGACCATGTGACCTCTAGTCAGGTTTGGAAGTCGTGCACCTAGCTAGGTCGGACCAGCTGAAAAGGTGTATTGACTTGAGCGTACTGATTGACCCGGAAGGTTTTCCTTAAGGCGGACTAGCCAAGGTCAGCTAAGTACTGAATTGGCTATTTTAGCCTTGATGCGCTCTAGGACACGCTCTATGGCGCCCTTAACGGATTGGACATATATCCGTATCAACATATGTCCCCCTAGTTTCCAAGTATTTTAGTAGAAGATAGTTGTGGAACTATGAGTAAAGGAACAAGTGTGTTTAGGAGCGTGTCCGAATCGTTAAATGTGAGGGAAAAAATCCCTTCTTTTCATGCTAAAAATCCGTATCCGTGTTTCAGGAAATTAATATATATCTCCCCCTTCTTTAGTTTCTGATCAGGGATAGGAAAAATCCCGGACTGTAGAAGGAAAAGGTATTTGTATCCGAGATATATCGAGATCCGAGTACGATTTTAGAATTTGAAGAAGTCTCTTGTGGAGGAGTGTGTAGGAAGTAATCCGTTGGGCTGAATATGTGAGATGGTTCACCTGGACCGATGAATAGTGATCCAAGAGGACCAATAAGTAGTCCGTCCAACCCATGAGTGAGGATCCCGAGATAGTGGAGAATTTCCAAAATAAATTTAATGGGGCATGATGTAATTTTGCCAAATGTGAACCGATGCAACCGTTGGATTGAAATGATCAACGGATGGGGTTGGAATCCAAGTGATGCGACGCTTCATCTTCCCCAACTATCCCTCTATAAATAGTTGCCAGATCTGTCATTGTCACACTTTAGCCAAATTGAATCCAGAGCAATCCGAGTAAATAACAAAATTTCGAGCGAACAAAACTTTCCAGTGAGCAATCCAAAATTCCGGGCAAGTTATTTTCGGAGAGCAAGCAAAGCTTCGTCGTCCGTCCATCTTTCTCCAGTTACTTTGTCAAGTAAGTAAATCTCGTCTTCTTTAAGTTCCGACTGAATGTTTTTCTGCTTCAGATGTACGTATGCTTTGTTGAATTTCCATGCTCATATGCTGTATAGATAGGATGTTTTTTGGCCAAGTAATGTTTCGTATGTTGAGTGTTAGAGACTTTAGTATTGCGTGCTTTCTGTAGTTGAAGTATGGTGCTAGTTTGTAGATATGACTTGTAACCTTGCCCTGTGAATGTGCCATATATGGTAGATTATAGTGCCAGTAGGCTTCTTGAGATCCTTGTTACCGTGCCTTGTGGGGTAGATAGTAGTGCCAATTGGCACGTAGAATTGCCTTGTGGCACGACCTTGTGTGCCAAGCTAGGTGCCTATAGGTAAAGACCAAGACCTATAGGAACACCCAATAAAGTAGGGTTTCTCCGGAAAATGGAACTTAATAAGATACATAAACGAACTCTCGGACGACGACAACATCATTTTCTGATCCGTTTCCTTGTGCCCTAGGATGTCCGGGAGCGATAGTCAGAACCAACACGAAGTTCAAGACTATGATGATGGAATAATCCAAGGTTCCGAGTCTGTTATGGTAACCTCGTCCGCATCAGACCACCCGAAGTTGGAGATTCCGCAGAACAGACTTCCTACGGAAGTACATAATGCGGACGTTGTGGAGGTTATCTCGTCCAAAGATTCAGATGCTGGGCATGGGGTCCATGGCACTGCCACTGCTCGGAACGATGCGGTGAGTAACCAAAGAAATATTGCGAGAACAAGGGTACGAGTCCAATCTCGGACCATCGGCAGTGGTGGCATGCCTGCTGGTGGAAGTTTACCTCGAATAGAACAGGAAGGCGACACTGGTCGTGAGGCGGATGATATAGAGATGTTCGAGGCTGGAGAGGAGGACCGTGTTGTGATGGAAACAGGTCCGACCAATCCAAGTACATCCGGGAGACACGAAGTAGAAGAAGAGGAGGAGGAAGAAGGAGAGGAAGAGGAGGATGACGAGGAAGAAGAGGAGGAAGCATCTCAAACCGATCGTCCGTGGGGACGCTCTGGGCGGAGCAATCGTCGGATTGTCTTGCACCCTAGAGTGCCCGCACATCCTAATCCACCACTAGCTGTGGGTCGTGGAGCTCAGGCGGCACGGACTAAATTCCCTCGTCCTGCGTCCGCCGTTGTAATAGCGGATCCATACGGTGAGCTCAATGTGGATGGTTTGCTTCCCACCTGTCCGTCTTAGGTGAAGCCTGAGGATATTCCGGAGTGGAGGCGGAAGTGGGAAATTCCTGAGTCCATCGAAATCATGATTCCGGATCCGGGGCATGCCTTCTACAATCTGCCCGCTGGATACATGTGCGTGCATGAAGCGGCCTTCTCCTGTGGATGGAAGGTTCCCATCGCGTCCGAACTGAAGCAGATTCTGAACCACATCGGTATCGGTCCGAGTCAGGTTATCCCCAAATCTTTGGGAAACCTTACCTGTTTCGCAGTCTTCTGTGCGAAGAAGGGGCAGTCGGTAAATTTTGAGAACTTCCGGCAGCTATTCAATGTGACCTTTAGTCCGGGGAATCCCCTGTTCTATACATTTGTAAATAGGAAATCATACAATTTCATTTCCGATCCCATTTCCTCGGTCGGATCGAAATGGTGGGAAAAGTACATCTTCATGCGGATGGCTTTGAAGCCTGGGGAGTCCGCGAGGAGACAGGAGCATTGGGGGTTGCCCACAAAGTTTCTAAGGGAAAGTATCCCGGACTGGCGCCCTCTTCCCAAGAATGTGGTTCCGTGGGTGGCGGAGATCCATAAGAATAATAATCCACCAATGTATCCGGTTCACGGATTGATTTGTCAGCCGCTGCCGTATTTGTGCGGGCTAACTGACGTCGTTGAGGTCGGAGGAAAGACCGACTTTTGTAAGGATTCCTTGAGACTCGTGTGTTCTTTCTTGTTTTGTAGTTGTCCGCTATACCTATATAAGTCTGTATCTGACATCGTTTATTCCTTTTGCAGCTTTCTGGTTCGAATATATCATGTCGACCCTCCACGAAAAGAAGAAGCAGCAAGCCCTCGAGATTGCCACTGGCCAGAGGGCTAAGATTATTAATACTTCCGCGCGTCTGCCTATGGAGGACCCCAAAAAATGCATCCGTGTTCGCTGCGGAAGAGGAGAGGTGGAAGAAGGCGGGTGAAGATCTGCATACCTTGGAGGTGCCTGACAAGGGAAAAGGTCCTGCCTCCCGGAGTGCTGCTGCTCCGAGGCCGCCAACTTCTGCTTCTCCGATGATCTCTGGGCCTGGCGGTTCTGCTGCATCTGCACCTCCTCGGGACGTGTTGATGCGTGATGCCATTGTTTCTGGCAGAAAAAGAAACGCAACGTCGGATGCTTCCCCTGCATCGAAGAGGTAACTTTTTTCCGCCGTCCTGCCGTTTTCCGACCAAGCGGCTCTTGATGCGGAATATGAATGGAGTCGCGGACTTCCTGAGGTGGAGAGGGTCGGAGAAATCCACGAACTGCACCAAAGGCTAAGTGATTCACGTGGGTTTTTCTTTTTTGGTTTCAGCTTTTGTTTTAAAAAATATAACTTCTGATTGTTCGAATTTTTTGTAGCTCGGATGCATGATCAGGGCTATGCAGTGGAAGGCCAGTGAGCGGGCCACTATTGAAGAGGATCTGCATAAGGCGTTGGCTACATCAGCGGAGGAGGCGGAGAAGGTTAAGCGGGTGGAGGCCCAATTGAAGAAGAAGGACACGCTCATTGCCAAGCTAAAGGCTAGCTGGGAGCAGGCAAAGTCGGATGTGGAGTGGCAGGAGAACTTCATTGACGGGTCAATGAAGTCGTTCTTGGAGTCTAAGGATGCGCTCCTCGAAGACCTCCAGTTCGCTCGACTCCAAGCTGTTAAGGACTTCATGGAGTCGGACTCCTTCAAGTTCTTTATGGCGGACAAAGCCGATGCTCTCCGCCTGGAGGGATTCTCATCCACCATCGGCCAATTGCAAGAGAAGGGGTTGGTGCCTCCGAACTTTGATTGGAAGAAGGATTGGATCCGTCCGTGGATGCTAGTGGAGTGGAAATTCCAGTGTAAGTCGTCTCGGATGAGCGGTTGGCGGCATGTGAGTTCGCGGAGGTGGTCACCGATGAAGGTTATATTGAAATTAACAACGACAGACCTTTTCTTCTGGAATGTGTTCCGCAGGCTCTGGGGAAGGTATGCTTCATGCCTTTCCAGGACAATATAGACTTCTTGAAGAACTGGTACTTCATGCCCGCTCGGATCGTTGGCCGTGACACGGACTACAACCTTTTTGAGAGCATAAAGGCCTCCTTAGATGATGCTGCTGAGTCACGCGCGGATGCCTCAACTGCCAATCCACCTGGAACTAATGAAGCCGGACCAAGCCAGCCCCCTCCTCAATGAGAAGTCTGGGGTATGCCCCGTAGAAATACTGGAATATTTGAATAATTATTTTTGATGGCACGGATGCCAAGTACATTGATTCTCCTTTTGGCCTATAAAAGTATTGTTAGCACAATATCCTTCTTTCGACATATCAATGGTTTCTGTTTCTATGCTTCCTTGATTCGTTACAACATGCGTAGTTTTAGTAGTCTGCATAAATATATAACTCTTGCAAGCTCGGATCACTTTGAACAACATTTGATCTATGACAACAAACTATTAACTTCCTGATCTTCGGACTACTCGGTTTCCGCAAATGAAGTTTGTCGAACTTGTTGATGAGTGAATACTCGGATACTTTTATAGGAAAGTTAAAAATATGGGCTCAATATGATCAGATGGGTAAGCCCAAATGATCCAATACTGTTTGGCCCTTACGGATGGCCCAAGCCCATCGTCGACGTCAATCTTCTTACGTGGCGGACGCTGATTGGTTCGTCCTATCTATAAATACCCGAGTTCCCCACTGCATTGATCACATAAATCTGATTCTAA
Organism: Plantago major; assembly: GCA_026545765.1. Classification (NCBI taxonomy): domain Eukaryota; kingdom Viridiplantae; phylum Streptophyta; class Magnoliopsida; order Lamiales; family Plantaginaceae; genus Plantago; species Plantago major. The sequence continues at coordinate 46,761,440 of CM048840.1, forward strand.
TCTCCATTTTATTGAAAATTTCTTTCTTCTTTCTCAAGCTCGGACTCATCTGGCAGTTTGAGCCTAGTGGTCTCAATAGGAAGACGATTTCTTGACTAGTCTCCCCCTCGAGACTCCCCTCTCAAATCGGCATGTATTGTTTTGAGTTTGAGAGTGGCGTGGGTCTAGAGGGATGGATTGCTCGAGATCTGTTGTTAGGAAACGTAGATCTTGGAAAATTTTCCGATCTGAGTAAGCCGACGGATGACCCCATCGGTCGTATGTGTGATCCACCCGGTAGGAGCTTGTCCTATCCGAGGAGCTGCTGGCGGGTGGGTCATGATATGATCAATGTGCCAGATCTATTCTGAATAGTGAATCGACGGGAAATCCCATTGGTTGTACGCGCAATCCACCCAGTAGGAGCTTTTCTTATCCGAGAAGCTGCTGGCGGGTGGGTCGTAGTACGATCAATGCGTCAGATCCGTGTTTTGGATTCGAACGAATGGATGTTATGAAGAATCTTAATGTCCGGAGACTGATTCTTGATTCGTCCGTATTACAGGTACATCCCACTATTCGTTGTCTATGGAAGGATTGATGTTGTTGGTGTGCTGATGGACCCTTTGCTTGAGAGATCCTTTGGTGAAGTTATGGTATATCTCGGAGAATAGGACAGGCTTTTCCGTTGTAGTGTAGATATTGTATGGATCCGTATAGATATATCGGATCGTAGCACGTACAAAGGAGTTGTTAGAATCTTTTTTGCCATGTAAATAATCAAATTTCATTTTGAATCGAAAGATGAAAGTTGTATTGATTTGCCATAAATTCAATTACAACTTGTGGACTGCATGGCCAATGACAAAAGAGTTAACAAAAACATAACTGACGGAGTTTTTCTTAACAAACGGTTTAAACCCGGAATGTCAAAACAACTGACGGAGTTCCTTGCAACAAACCTTATGCATAGAACCTTTGAAGGTTCTTGGCATTCCAAGTACGCTTGAGTGGGTGTCCGTGCTCGTCCTCCAGTTCATAAGTTCCATTCACTCTTGCACCAACGATCTTGTAAGGTCCTTCCCACTTAGGCTTGAGCTTCCCAATATTGCTCAAGATATAAGCTTTGCGGAGCACTAGGTCTCCGACCTGTAAATCTTTAGCTTGAATATTCTTGTTGTAGGCCCGGGCTGCAGTTGCTTGATATCTATAGATATTAGCCAATGCCTCAGTCCTCTTCTGTTCTATCACATCTAGGTCATAGATCCGAGCTTCCTGATTAGCGGAATCATGGAATTCTTGGATCCTCATTGTTTCGACTGCAATCTCCGCTGGTATGACTGCTTCCGTGCCATAAACCAGAGCAAATGGGGTCTCCCTAGTCACAGTCCGTGCTGTGGTGCGATGAGCCCAGAGTACACCGTCTAGGTCATCCGATCAACTATCCTGAGAGGTCCTCAGTCACTTCTCCAGGATCTTGACAATTGTCTTATTCGTGGATTCAGCTTGTCCATTAGCCTGTGGATATCCGACAGATGTGAAGCGTTGCTCAATCTTGAAAGAGGCCAACCATTCCTTGAGTCTGTTGCCCGAAAATTGAGCACCATTATCCGAGACAAGAATTCTCGGTAAGCCAAAGCGACAAATGATGTTCTTCCAAATGAAGGTCCGCACACGGCTTTCCGTGATAGTGGCTACTGCTTCCGCTTCTACCAATTTGGTGAAATATTCCACATCTACAATTAAGAATTTCTTCTGTTAAGTGATTCTCGGGAAAGGTCCGACAATATCGATGCCCCATTGATCAAACGGACATGCTATGACTGACGAAATCATAGGGCGTGTCGGACGATGGGGGACGTTGGCGTAGTACTGACAATCAGGACAATTCCGGGCGAAGCTCGCGGAATCCTTGTCAATGGTAAGCCAATAGTAACCTTGTCGGATGATCTTTTGAGCGAGAGTCCGCCCACCAGAATGACTTCCGCAGCTTCCGCTGTGAATTTCCTCAAGCACCGACCTCGCTTCTTTTGGATCCAAACATCTCATATGGGCCCCGACGAAGGATTTCTTATACAAGTCTTTCCCAAGTATGAAATACATGTTTGCTCGGCACTGTACGCTCCTTGACTCCTTCGGATCAGCAGGTAATGATCCATCCTTGAGGTAACTAAAGATATCAGTCATCCAATTTCTTCCTGTTCCAGTGACCATAATGGTTGGAGTAGGACTCATGACGGATGAGTTCCTAATTGTGAGTAGAATGACTCTCCTCGTATCCAAAGCAGCTGTTGTGGATGCATACTTTGCCAGAGTGTCCGCTCTTTCATTCCATTCCCTATCAAATTCAAAGAGACTCACTTCTTGCTGCAGTAGCTCAAGATACTTGATCATTGAAGGGCCTTTTGTGGCGAAAGCACCAGAAAACTGGGCTTCAACCAACTGTGGATCCGTGTAAGCTTTGAGTTTCCGAACTTGTAGGGACTTGGCTATACGTAGTCCAACTACCAGTGCTTCATATTCAGCCTCATTGTTTGTAACTTTGAAGTCCAAAGATATTGCATAGTCGAGTTCCGCTCCATTAGGGATTTTAAGATAGATTCCAATGCCTCCCACTCTTTCGGTGGATGAACCATCCACTTCCAATGTCCAAACATCGGTGGGTTGTTCCTTGGTTTGGGGATCTTCTACAGGCTCCTGAATTTTTAACCTCTTTTCCTCCTCCTTCTGAGTATCTTGGTCGGAGTTATCAGTTTTTGGTTCATTTGAGATATCATCAAGGAGGAACATGTGATTAACCCGAGTTTTCTCCCATGACGTAGTCCGAGATTGATTGATGAATTGAGCATCTTCAAGGTTATCTGGGTTGATCTTTGGCGGAACTGACTTACGTTTGATCTGCTTGGTAATCAAGCATTCAAATGCCTGTTTATCCAAGACTTTCTCTGACTCCGCTTCAGGGTACTCCGCTAGGAAGTCAGTAATAACTTGAGCTTTTTTGGCTGTCGGAGCCTGATAGCTAATGTCGTATTCGCTCAGCTCAATTGCCCACTTAGAGAGTCGTCCGGATTGGTCGGGCTTTCCAAGGACCTGTTTCAAAGGTTCCGTAGTTAGGACCACTATCTTATGAGATTTGAAATAGGGCTTTAACCGCCTTGCGGTGTAAACCAAAGCATATGCAAATTTCTCAATCTTTACGTATCTTGTCTCCGCCCCAGCAAGGGCTTTACTAAGATAGTAGATTGGCATGTGATCATTAGCCTGGATCCATACTAATACGGAACTCATTGCCTCTTCCGTAATGGCTAGGTAGAGGTAGAGTGGTTCTCCTTCTACGGGTTTGGAGATCAGTGGAGGGGAATGGAGGTACTTTTTCAAGTTTTCAAAAGCCTCGGAACATTCCGTAGTCCACTCAAAGTTCTCTCCTTTCCGGAGGATTTTGAAGAATGGAAGATTCTTCTCCGTGGATCTCGAAATAAAATGACTTAAGGACATGAGGCGTCCGATAAGCTATTGTACCTCATTGACATTCTTCGGATGGGGCAGGTCTAGGATGGCTTTTATCTTCTCAGGATTTGCACTTATTCCCCTTTCTGTGACCATGTAGCCTAAGAACTTTCCGCCCTTTACTCCGAAGGTGCACTTTTCCGGATTGAGTTTCATTCCGTACTTCCTAAGGATAGCAAAGCATTTGTTCAAGTGCTCTATATGATGTTCCTCAGTTTTTCTTTTAACAAGCATGTCATCCACGTACACCTCCATGGTTTTGCCGATTTCTTCCTTGAACATTTGATTTACCAGTCGTTGGTAAGTAGCCCCTGCGTTTTTCAATCCGAAGGCATCACTTTAAAGCAATACACCCCTCCCGCAGCAAAGAAGGCTGTTTTCTTAATATCCTCCTTGGCCATCTGAATCTGGTAAAAGCCTTGATACGCGTCTATAAAACTCAGTAACACACACCCGACCGTAGAATCAACCAATTGGTCAATCCGTGGCAAAGGGTATGGATCATTTGGGCAAAACTTATTCAGCCTGGTGAAATCATTGCACATCCGCCATTTACCCGGTGATTTCTCAACTAGGACAACATTGTAGAACCAATCGGAATAACAGATCTCTTCAATGTGTCCGGCTTTCATGAGCCAGTCAACTTCCGCGGATATTGTTGAGAAATTTGTTGGGAAATTTGTTGGGAAATTTCTTGAGAAATTTGTTAGGAATTTTGTTAGATATTTTGTAAAGAATATCTGTTTAGTTTTGATCAGCAACATGATGACTTATCTTAGTCTCAGAAAGGTGATTAGTACTCTTGGTTCACTTGAACATTGTAAAAGAGGAAACCCACTAAGTATGATAGTCTAGCTAATCTTGTATAGGATGTTAGGTCTCAAAATGTAATTTTTATTTTATGAAGAGAAGACCAAGAAGAAGACATCCAAGCAGAAAGCTCAAACGACATTGAAGACTTGAAGAAAACTGCACAAGATTACTGAATCTGTTGTTCAGATATCTTAGCCAGATATCTTGAAGACACAAATAGTTTCTAACAAACTGTGTCACAAGAGACATCTGAGAAATAAGAAACATATCTGAAAACAAGGAAAGTGTCCACAGATATCTATTCTCAGATACCTTGAGCTTTAACCACGTTTCTGAAAAAGAAATATATATTGCAAACAAAGTTGTTTCACTAAATACAAGTGGTATCTGAAGATTGAAGATAAGGACGTGCAAAGAATCAGATAACACTAGTCTCGACATAAAGCATAGTTCCGCTGACACTCTGAGGACAAAAGTATAGTACAATGCATTTAATGCACGGACAGAGATGTCGAATAAAAGCAACGGCTCGAGAAGAAGACAAACCTGAGATTATACACACGAGATATCGATAGTTTGAATTTGAGCCTAACGGATACTATTCAAACGGCACTCAAATTCATCTATAAATATCAACACTTAGACTGCTTGAGGAGACACACAGAACCTTAGACACAATCGCATACAAACGTGAACGTCTTACTCTCAAAGCAACTTACTCACTCACAAAGCTTTACATGACCAAAGCTTTTGATCTTGAGTAACATCAAGTTCTAAGTGTCCCGATCCTAAACAAGCAAAGTCATCTGTGAAGGAGTTGAATCAAAAGATCAACTATCTGAGATTCATTCTCTTGAACAGATATCATAAGACTTGGGTCAGTAAAATCGAACAAGATACCATACGCTGTAAAGTGTATTAAGTATACTTGATTCACAGAGCTATCTGAATAACTGTATAAGTTATTAAAGAAGCTCATCTGACAACTCAAACAAAAAACCAACACCATAATCAAGCGGAGTACAGGAAGTACTTAGTTTGAAAAATCAGTGAATAACTCCAAGGTTACCGGATTATAGGAAGTACTTGATTTGAGAAACTAAGGAATAACTCCAAGGTTATTGAGTATAGGAAGTACTTAGCTTGGGAAGCTAGGGAATAACTCAAAGGTTTCGAGTACAGAAGTACTTGGTCAGGAAAGCCGGGAACAACTCGGGGGAACATTTGGTTGGGAACCAATTGTTAAGAATCTAAGAATAGGATTATTGTAAGGAGAACTCAATTATCTGTCTAGTGAATTCTAGGTCTCGATAGATCAAGTGGATTAGTTGGAGGATTACGCCACCTCCGGATACCACTTTTTGCCGTGTTATTTACCTTTCAGATTTACTCTTCAAAGAACACACACACACACATTAACTGCTTCGCACTTATCTTTATTAAGTCTTCCGCCTCGATTCTAAGTATCGATATCTATTCAGATATCTCGAGAAATAGTTTTATCGACAAAGTTTTAAAAGACTATTCACCCCCTCTAGTCTTTTACTTTGCCGTTATCTGGACCAACAAGTGGTATCAGAGAAGGAGGTTCACCATTTTCCTGACCGAACCTAGATCCCCGATAGGTGAAGGAACTTTGTCCACTTTGAGGACTATTTAATTTGTGTGTTAAGTGCGGTATGTCTCGAGTGATGCACCCGTTCTCAAACCAGAGAACTACGAGAAATGGAAAAATAACATGATGCTCCACCTTGAAGCCATAAGTGACGAGATGATCGAAGTAATAAAGAATGGCCCAATAGTCATTCAACAACTTAAGCAAGTCATGGAAGTTTCGAGTGGAAGAGACAGAGATCAAAGAGAAGGATCTTCACAAACAGATGCGTCAACTAGTGGAAGATCTACTGGTCAAGTTATTTACGAACCAAAGCCCAGAGAACTCTGGACATTGGAAGATGCCAAGAGAAATCGACTGGATGGTCAAGCTCGTAACATCATCATCAGATCGACACCAGAGCACATAAAGCGTGGGGTGCTAAAACGGCGAATGTTGCCTGGCAACTGATTGAAGAAATCTGTGCCGGAACTGAGAAAACCAAGGAAAACAAGTTCGAAGTTCTAAAATTGAAATTTCAAAATTTCAAACAAGGTCCCACTGAAACTCTGGAAGAACTTGATTTCAGGTTTACCACTCTCATGAGTGATATGGCGGCACTTGGGGAAAGCAACAGATACTCCCAGTCAGAGAAGATTAAGACTATTGTCAGAAGTCTTAACCACAACTGGGAGCATACTAAATTCTTTTATTTTAACCAAGGTATGCCAAATATCACTCAAAGGAACTTTTCTCTCATCTTTCTACGGTTGATTATGAGACAACTCAGAGAGAACAAACAACTGAAAAGTTGCAGAATGTTGCTCTAGTAACTCAAGGAACTTCTGAAAAGAAGAAAAGCAAGGAGGAGACTGAGGATGCTCTTGCTGCAAAGCAAATGAGCAAATTTGTCAGTCGAGAAATTGAGAGAAGAAAAGCCAAAGAGAAGTCAAAAAGCATCTAGCTCAAACTATCACCAAGACAAAATATGCAAAGCTCATTGAACAAGCCATTTCGTAAAGCATCATGTCTTGAGGAAGCGTAAATTGGAAACGATATCTGCTTTCTATTGTCGTAAACCGCCACTTCAAGAAGGATTGTCCGCCTCAACAAACTAAGGACAAAGCGACAAGAAAGATAGAAGAATCTTCGTAAGAAGCCGTAAAGCTTTGTTAATCAAGAAAGAAAGAAAATCCAAATTCAATCGGATGCTCTAGACATTGAGATGATTCAAGATGACAATTCAGATGACTCAACCTTACCATCACCAGAATTATGTGGAGTTACTCATGATATAATCGACTTCGGCCTCAAGAAGAATGAAATGTGTGGAGTTGCTGAAATTGACGGACCAGACATCTCCAACATAGAAAACTGTCTTATGGCTGATGAGGTAACACATACTTCTTGTTATACTTATGAAAGTGATGAAGAACTTGACATCTATGAGAGAGAATTTCTAATGATCCGAGCTAGAGCCGAAAATCTCGAAGAGGAAAAGAATTTTCTTGCAAAGGAAAACTCTAAACTGGTTAAGATATCTGAGAAAAAGGATGCTGAAAATGCATTTCTCAAAGCACAGATATCTGAAACGAAAGGATGCCAAAGCTAGTGACACTCTTACTGAAGTACAATCTTACTTAAGAGATCCTTCAGAAAAGAAAGGACTTGGGCTGAATACACAGACAGATTGTTCTACCACTCTGAATAAGAGTGAGGAAAGAAGAACATTTGTAAGTACTCAGCAAGACGGTTCCCATGCAATCTATAGTATCGGTGAGAAGACAAAGATTGTTGACAAAGGAAAGGCAGTTGCGACTAAACCTTTGTGGGAAAAACAAGTCAAAAACAAAACTGTTGGGTACGTCTCTGAAAAGAAACGCAACACTGAAAAGTGTAAACACCCACAGTGCTATGTCTCTCAAAAAGGAAGAATTGCAGGAGCTGGCAAATTCTCCCATGTCACTTTTTTACGGAAAGAAATTGACCAACCAGACTAGCAAAGTCACGAGAAAAGATCTCAGATAGCTTCAAGTGTTTGAAACGGTATTGGCTACAAAGGCATCGGAAAACAACTTGCTCATGAGTACAAGCAGGAGCAAGAACGATGGCTGAAAGCTAGAATTGCTCAAAGCAATTATCAGAAGTGGAAGTTAAATCAAGCCACTGAAAATCTGAATGCCAGGGCTAGAAGAAATCTGGCAAGAAAGGCTAAGTTTGCTGAAAAGCAAACTCAGAAACCTGACAGAATGCTTCCTGGACTAAAGCACAATGGCTATTTGACAGTGGATGCGGAAATCACATGACAGGAGACAAAACAAATCTGGTTGATTACAAACCTTGCAACACGTGATATCGACGGTCGAGGAGAATTAAATCCCTCTCTGGGATTTGGCAACGTCAAATTGGGGACTTTAACAATCACTGACATATTACATGTTAAGGATTTGGAATATAATCTATTTAGCATGAGCCAGTTTGCAGACAAGGGTTTTACTATAAAATTCAAAGCTAAATACTGCAAACTAATTGACAATGAGTCAAAGCAGACAATCTTAGTTGGTCGGCGGAAAGGCAGTCTTTATGTTGCCGATTGGGCATCTGCCACAACTGAAGAATGTCTCATGGTGAGTCAATCTGGTCACACAGAAGAGCACTGGTTATGGCACAAAAGAATGAGTCACTTGAACTTCAAAACTCTGAATAGACTTGCCAAGAAAGAGTTAGTGGTTGGCCTTCCCAGAACATCTTTCAGAAAGGATGGTATCTGTTCTGCCTGTCAGATGGGGAAACAATCTAAAATCTCTTTCAAGTCCAAAATCAGACACTCTAGTGTTAGACCACTGCAACTTTTACACATGGATCTATTTGAATCATCGTAACTAGTTATGCAGAAAGAAGTATATGCAGTTGTTGTAGATGACTTCTCAAGATTCACTTGGGTTGTCTTTATGAAACACAAATCTGATGCCAGGGTGGAGATACCAAACTTGCTGAAAAAGCTTGAAGTCATGAAAAATGACAAGGTATCTGCAATCAGAACAGACCATGGTACTGAGTTTGTCAACCAGTACATAAAGGAGTTTTGTACCTGCAAAGGTATAAAACACCAACTAACACCTCAACAAAATGGTGTTGCAGAAAGGAAAAACAGAACCCTTAAAGAAGCTGCAAGGACAATGCTAGCTGACACTGAAATAAGTGAAATTTATTGGGTTGAAGCTGTAAACACAGCCTGCTACACTCAGAACAGATGTTTGATAAACAAACACCATGACAAGACCCCCTATGAAATCCTGGTTGGTAGACCCCCTAATATCAAACATCTGAGAGTATTTGGTTGTAGATGTTTTGTTCTAAGCAATGGGAAAGATTATCTGAGAACATTTCAACCAAAGGCAGATGAAGGTGTTTTTCTTGGCTATTCCACAAACAGCAAAGCCTACAGAGTTTACAACAAAAGAACAAAGAAAATTGAAGAATCAGTTCATGTTGTATTCTATGAAGGAAGTAAGAAAACACCTCCTATTGATGAACTCTCAGAAAGGTTCAATGAATTATTACTGAGGGATTCTAAAGAAGAATCCTCAGAAAGGAAAAACATCATTATGGAAAGTTAGGATGACTCTGACGTAGAAAAGCTTGAAAAGCCTAGTAACAACAAGATGACTCACAGACATGATGAGGAATTTCCTATGAGTTTTCCAGAAATGGAACAGGTTACTGAGAACCTTCATCATGAAGAGGTATCTGAAAATAAGAATGCTGAAATGCATATTTCAGATATCTCTAACACTGAAAAAGTGTCAGATATCATTGACATTTCCCATATGTCAGATATCTCAAATACTGAAAAAGTATCAAATCAAAATCTTAGTGATTCACATTCAGATCACTTGGATATTGATCCTATTAGCACTAAACCTATGATGAGATGGATCAAAGATCATCCTACAAAGGATATAATTGGACCAATTAATCAGGGTGTTAGGACTAGGGAAGCGAGAGATGAAAATGCTTAATCTCTCTTTGGATGTTTCATCTCGAATATTGAACCTAAAAATATAGAAGAAGCATTAGGAGACCAAGACTGGATCTCTGCAATGCAAGAAGAGTTGGATCAATTTGAGAGAAACAAAGTCTGGAAACTAGTTCCATTTATAGAAGGAATATCTGTGATTGGAACTAAATGGGTTTTCAGAAACAAGATGAATGAATCTGGTGAAATAACCAGAAACAAAGCAAGATTGGTTGCCAAGGGATTTACTCAGACTGAAGGCTTAGATTTTGACGAGTCATATGCACCAGTTGCCAGATTGGATGCAATAAGACTCTTTCTAGCCTTTGCAGCTCATAAAGACTTCAAAGTTTTTCAGATGGATGTCAAAAGTGCATTCTTAAACGGTGAACTTGCAGAAGAAGTTTATGTTGAGCAACCACCTGGCTTTGAAGTTTCCTCAGAAAGTAGAATGGTCTATAAACTACAGAAAGCTCTGTATGGACTGAAACATGCTCCAAGAGCATGGTATGACACTTTGGCCAAATACCTTCTGGAAAGTGGTTTCAAGAAAGGTGAAGTTGATAAAACTTTATTTACCTTAAATCATGATGGGAAACTACTCTTAGTTCAAGTATATGTTGATGACATCATATTTGGATTTAAGGACAAGCAACTTTGTAATGACTTTGCAAATCTCATGAAAAGCAAGTTTGAGATGAGCATGATGGGAGAAATGAATTATTTCCTAGGATTGCAAGTCAAGCAACTCAATGATGGAATATTCATTAGTCAAACAAAGTATGCAAAAGACATGCTCACAAAATTCAATCTTAAGCCTTCTGAAAAGAATGCTAAGATACCTATGAGCATTGGAACCAAAATGACCTATACTGAATCAGATAAGAGTGTTGAAGAACATAAGTATAGGAAATTGATAGGTTCACTACTTTACCTCACTACAAGTAGACCTGATATTCAATATGCCGTTGGAGTATGTGCTAGATTTCAACAAATCCTATGCAAACACACTACAACATTGCTATGAAAATATTAAGGTATGTAAAGGGTACAGTAGATGTAGGATTGTGGTATCCTAAAGAAAGTGGATTGAGTTTAGCTGGGTACTCGAATCGATTATCTTTGGATCAACGCTTGATAGGAAAAGCACCTCGTGAACTTGCGGTTTACGGTACTAGACTTATCTCATGGTTTAGCAAGAAGCAAAACTCAATTGCAACTTCTACCACGAGGCTGAATATATTGCTGGTTGTTGTGCAACACAAATTACGTGGATACAACAACAACTTAAAGACTATGGACTCGATGAAGAAGACTCCCATTTTACGTGATAACACAAGTGCTATTGCGATTACGTAATCCTAAATTTCATGCGAACAAAGCACATTGATGTTAGACATCACTTCATCGAGACCATGTTGAAAAGGGCAATATAGAGATACTCAAGATTGGCACTGAAGACCAACTTGCAGATATCTTCACTAAGCCACTACAAGAAAGTAGATTCTTAGCCTTAAGACATAGTCTTGGACTAATGGAACTACCAATGAACTGAAAAAGTTCAGGTATCTGGAACGGGCATCTAGAGAAGAGGTATCTGGAACGGGTATCCAGAAAAGAGAAAAGAGAAATCTGGAACGGGTATCCAGAAGTCAAAAAGGCTAAAGAGCAAAAAGATAGCTTAAGATCTCTGAGACGGGAACTCAGATATCTGAATCACTCTATAAACGGGGAACACAAAAGAGAATAGTATAACTATCTGCAGTCAACTACTCTCTTGAAACTTGCATTATTTCTATCTTGATGAAAAACTTGGAAAAATCCTAAGTATAAGACAGATTCAGATGCGAACAGTGTCCTTGGTCATACAGAATTGTGATTCAGATAGCAAGTCGCCAAAATTCATTAAATGGGCACAATTACACTTGTTGATTGTGATCATTGCTGAAGAAGCAATGGTGACCCTCGATGAAATTAAGCGATTGATCTGTACGGTGGAAATTAATTCACAGTAAATAGTGGACTGTTGAAATTCAGACATGGCCCACTAAGCATTTAATGCCGAACTAGCTTTTGCTCACGCCTGTTTGCAAATCACAGATACGTACACACAAAATCAATTTGTATGTATTTGTCTGTTGGGATTCAACTGCTATATATATAGGATTTTGGCAAATGAAATCACTTTTGCCTAATCCGAAATTTCATCTTGCACAAAAATAGCAAATCCTTCTCTTGATTCTCTGCAAACCCTCTACAATCTCTGCAAATCAAGATTAAGTTTTTCTGAAAAGAATCACTGAATCAAATCTCTTTCAAACACCAATTTCAAATCCCTACACTATATAAAGAGATGGCCTCCAAGAACACTTCAACACAGAAATCCCAATCCTCCACTGGTACTGCTGAAAAGCAAGCACCAGAGTTGGTTATTTTAAACAATCGACTGGTAGGAGTTTTTAATCCTAACCATTGGACTTCAAGTCACAGAATGATTTGGGGTGGTGCCATGGTTGAGGAATACATCTCTGCTGCAATAGAAAACCAAACTGACAGAAAATTGATTCTTGACATGCTTGAAAAGGCACAAATCAAGGGTTTTCTATCTCGCTTCCAAGTGGAATTTCATCACTCGATGTGTTGGAATTTTACAACAACTCGAGATTATTTCTGTATGTCGAAGGCACCGAAATAGTTTATATCAAAACCTCACCTGAGGAAAGGAAATCATACGGACTTAACAACTTTGTAAGTTGTTTGAGGTTCAAAATCTTGGAAAGGATTTTGAAATAAACACCAAGGATGAGGAACTCCTTGAAGGTGTTAAAGAACTTTTCTGATGGCGTGTGTGATCTTGAAAATCGATACACCACGAGTTCAAACTTGTCGACATCCGAACCGGACATCTGTTGTTCCTTTGGGATGTCTTGGCTTGCATTCTTCACAGATGCTTTGATGGTCTACAAGGAGATCTTGACGGATAAGCCAAGAACGATGGATCATGATGTTCTTCTTTGAATCAACAAGACAAAAGGCTGGAAAACCCTTTTAACTGGGGAAAGTACGCCTTCATGAAATTCGTGAAGAAGATTCAAGGCTTCGAGCCTAAAATTATCAAAGGACTAGCTGAGCCAAAGGCCACTGTAGGATATGGTCTGAAGATATGCTACTTGCTGGAAAAGCTTGGCATTGAGCTCAGAGAGACGGCTGAAATAGCCAACAGTAACCTACTCTACAAATATGAGTATACAAATCTGATGAAAAAGGTTACTGGGTCTCAGAAAGGTCCTAAGAAGCGAAAGTCTGAAAAGATATCTGAAGAAAAGGTTGCGACCAAGAAGCCCAGAACTTCAAGAAATAAGTCTGCTGGCAAATCAGATGACACACCCAAAGAGGTTGTCAATTCTCAGATATCTGCAGGCATTGCCGATGAACTGATAATGGCAGATGAACTCATCAATGCTGCAAAAGAGTTATCAACTACTGAACAAGTAGACTCAGCAAGAGAAAGTGCTTTCAGAAATGTTGTGACTAATGCAGAAAGCCTTGCTGATGAACTCATAAATGCTGCCAAGAGTGGTGAAAAGCACCAAGCCCCATCTGCAGAAACCGCAGGAATAATGGACCAATCAGTTCCCAATGCTGATGAGAGCTCTGACGATGAAGATGATGAACTAGTCATCTCTCAAGTCCTAGAAAGAACAAAGAGGGCTAAGGTTACTGAAACAATAACTGGTGATAAGGTATCTGAAGAAGAACCTACACCACAGGTTGCTGAACCTATAGCAAAGGTTGTTGGTGCAAACACATCATCAGGGAATGTTTCTCTTGCACAACTTCATAAAGCCCTGATGAGTGGTATTTTAGTCTTTGGCGGAATCTTTGATGGAAATGCCACATCTAAAATCTGGAAGAACATTCTACTGATCAATCTTCTGCTTCCAGACAACCACAACAACCACAAACACAACAACCACAACAGCCACAAGTGGTTGATGAAATGGTAAATGAACTCCATTTTGAATTACCAGCAATACAGTATGCTGAAGAAAATCCTGCAAATGAGCAGGTTCCCCAACTCACTGAGAGGGATCAAACTGAGACATCTACTCAGAATGATCAACCAGGGGAGGCAACTGAGTTGCATACTCAGGAAAGGTGTGAAGTACCAGAAACTTCAAACAAAGAAACTGCACTGGGACAAGACGACCAATGTATAGAAAGGTCACAAGTTCCAGAGACCAATCAGCCTGAAACTGCTCAGGTAAATGACTGGTTTAACTCTTACCTTGTGAAAAATTTTATACTTATAAGTCTTGTTACCTCATAAGAATTTCTTTGTTACAGGCTGAGTTAGAAACGCAGAAACAAGAGGAAGCTGAGAAGCTTGCCTCAACTACTGAAAAAGAGGTCTCTTCAACCTCAACTCTTGAGAAATCTGAGCCTGTTCCACAGGTAAATGATTCTTAAAGAGAACTAATTTTTCAGTAAAAATGTTTATGTGCTCATTCATGTTAAATGTTTCTAACAGGGTCCAACTGAGAAGGAAGGAGATAAGGCAGAAATGCCAGAGACAAACCCAGAAACCAACAAGGTTTCTGAAGAACACATCACTGAGCCTTCAAACTTGAAGGTATATGACAATCAAGTGACAAGTATTCTTCATCTTAGGTTATCTTTTATCTCTTCTAATATTCAATACTTTCTACTTACAGGCTATTTCAGAAGTAGAAATGCAAGGGGATAAAGTTGCGACTTCCTCTGCATCAATGGAAATTGATGAAGCCCCCAAGGCAACATCACTCGAAAGAACACCAGAAACTGCACAAGTTTCTGAGAAAAATGAATCTGAGCTTCCTTTTGAGGAAGTAAGTAGCACAAATCAGAATTCATTAAAAGCATATTTATGCATAGATTCTTTCAAACTATTTCCTAAGTATTGTATTTCTCTCAGGTTCAAGAAAGAAAGGTTGCTGAGAACCAGACTTCAAAGTCTCCACCTCACAACAAGATATCTGAGACACCAATTGTCTCAGTAGAACAAGTCTCTGAGCCTGAAGTACTTACTCAGGTAACACAGAAACTAAACTACACTTCTACTCAGATATCTACAAAAGTTTTGAAGCTCACTCAAAACTCTTTCTTTCAGGCTCAAACAGATGCAAAGCAGGTTCCCATTGAACAGACAAGGGACCTACTTCACTTCTTCAAAGCTCACACCCTGCCAAAGCATATTCAATGATTCAAGAAATGGCAGAAGTTAAGGTGCTCTGATCTCTCTGAAATATTGAGAATCACAGATCAACCAATCAGACGAGCACGAGCTCTTGACCTGGAAACATATGTCCAAGCAATGTTCCCTACAGAACGATATACAGTTACGACTCTACTACATAAGGACTTT
Organism: Plantago major; assembly: GCA_026545765.1. NCBI lineage: Eukaryota > Viridiplantae > Streptophyta > Magnoliopsida > Lamiales > Plantaginaceae > Plantago > Plantago major. The sequence goes on from CM048840.1 coordinate 46,776,755, forward strand.
TCGGAGAAGTGGCGCATAGTTTGATACATGCCTTTGAGCAGTGGATGGCGGACAAGATTACAGATGGCATTCAAGCCAGTCCTGCCCCAGACTCTGCAGTTTATACCTTCTGAACAAGAAGAAGTTAATGGGCAGAAGATCACTATCCCGGAAGTGATCAATCTTGTATCTGAAGATGATGAGGAGGAAGAAATGAATGAAAATTACTTTGATGAACCTCCCACTGACCATCACCAAAAGGATGATAATGACAAAAAGGATGATGATGATGCCCCTGCACCAGGGACCAGAGGAATTTCACAGAGAAACAATGCCTCAGCTGCTGAAAAGCAATCTGAGAAGACTTCACAGAAATCTCCGTCTTCATCACCTCAGAAATCTACTCATCCATCTTCTAACCAACATGCAGTTACTACTGAACAAGTAGTTGAGCTTTCTGAAGAAACAAATCAGAAAATACTAAACACTCAAACCAGATCTGCTCAACTCAGACAACTGTTGGAAGAAGAACAATAGCTCCATCTTCAACTGGAAGATCAAATAGCTAAATCCAGAGATAAGATTGATCAACTACAAGATCTATACTTAGAAGAAATGATTGCTTACTCTGAGGTTCAAGAGCTACGGGATGCTGTGCATGATATCACCAAAGATCTCGATACTGAAGAAGTATCTGAAGTCAAGCATGATGCTAAGGCTGCATCATCTTCGAAAAAAGTACCATCCTCCTCCCAGAAAGGAAAGAAACCAATCTTTGAGATGGTTGCTGGACTCGATACGATCGATGAAAATGTCCAAGAGGATGAAGATCACTGGGCTAATCACTCAGATGATGAAGAAGACAAGACTTTGGCAGAACACCGCAATGAACATTTAGCGGTTTCTCACTTGAAAAGGAAGCTGATTGCTCCTACAATATTCAGCAAACTGCCAAACGTCCACTCCCATGAATACATGAACAGGTACTAAGTACTGGCTACTCTGAACAAGGAGATGTCTTCACAGAACAAGGAAGTAATTGCCTCCGCCCCCACTGAAATGAGAAAGCTCACTGAGCTCAGCACTCAGAGAACAACTAGCATAGTCATTGCTCTGAAAGATCTGGGAATGATAAGGGACGATGATGCGTCTTTAGCTGAAAAAGCTTTCCAAGAGGCAAGTTACTGCTTTGGAAGCGGATGCCATCCTAGGCCCATTAGCAGAGCTCACTGATAAGGACAACGGACTTATCAAGCAAAATCAGGAGCTCAAAGCCGAACTTCAGAAGTTGGTCACTGCCTATAATTATTTACAAGGGAATTTTGACTCTCTCTCAGATTCCTTTATGAGACTGAGTCAGCCAACAATGACTAAGGGGGAAAGAAAGTACAAATCTGGACCTCAAAGTCAGGGGGAATGGGAAGAAGGAGATGAAAACAAGAAGAAATCTGGGTAGTGCGGCTCGGAAAGGAAGAAGAAAACTTCCACCACCACTGAACCCTCCTCAAGCCAAGTGCTTTGCAAGCAGAGCTACTTCCCAAAACTCTGAAGGAACCAAAATGATAACAAGGGCACAGAAACCTCCAAGGAGTACCAAGGCTCCAAGGAGAAGACAAGTTAGAGGGATTGATGAATCTTCTGAAGAAGAAGAAGAAGAAGAAGAAGAAGAAGAAGAAGAAGAAGAAGAAGAAGAAGAAGAAGAAGAAGAAGAAGGTCAAATCAAGTCCCTGGGCAATGAAGAAGGCTGTGAAACTCTCACAAGATCTAATCTTGATGATGATGAGGAAACTGATGAAGATGAAGCTCCTCTTCACAAAAAAAGGAAAATTGAAAGCCTAACTGAGCCCATAGCTGCAAAGCCCCTAGCAGCTAAAACACCCTCTGGAAATGCCAAGTCTATCCAGGGTGGTGGTTCTTCAAGCAACAACCCCAAAGAGAATTCAAGATAGAAAAGGAACAGACTGAGAGCTGAGCAAAGACAAAGTCAACTTCCACTCAGGCCAGAAGAAGCAAAAATAGAGTATGTGAAGTATGACAATGATTTCTCTGTCTACAGGTGCATCAATCAAAAGAATGGCTATTGGATTCTAGAACTTAAGCATCTATTGGTAAATTCAAGATTTCCAGAACCAATCCATAAACAACTCATGGCATGGAGAAAGGATAAACCTACCTTGATCAACACCAATCACATCAAAGCATGGTTGGATTTTGAAGTTGTCAAGAGAACTGAAGCCATGAGAAAGGACCTCTCTGATGAATGTCCATATGGAAAGCCAGATGATGTGCACAAAATTCTGAACATCACAGGAACAGGCACAAGACCAAGACTTGCTGTGGAACCCTATGAGTCGTTCTATCGACAGAAGATCAATACAAGGGTGACATCAGATATCTGAAGATTATCTACGAATACTTCAAGCTTTCAGATATCAGAATAGAGCATGCCTGGAAGTGGGGAAAGTACCTATGGGTCAAGCATTTTGTCAAGAAAAATCCTACCAAAACCTACAAAGAGTGCGTGGATTTGCGGACACAGAGATGCTCGTCAGAACTCTTCTCTATGATTATTCTGATGACATCAAAAGGTTTGGAGATAGGAAATTTGCAGACTGATCCATAGAAACACTGTTGAAGACTTGAAGATTGAAGACTTGAAGACTAGTCTATTAGGATGTTTATTTGGAGCTTGGTTACTCCTGTTGTCCTAATTTACTATGTAGTTTTTTGTATTTTTGCTGACTGGGCTTAATTGTATCATGTATTGAAGTTATCTGTAATCTTTATTTGTAACTTATCTGAAGAACTTACTCTCAGATAGTATTCTATAAAAGATAACTTGTCAGCAAAGATCACACCTTGTGATTTGGTTGATGTTTACTTTCTGCACTTAATTATATGAATTGAAAGATCATAAGAAATGATTAAGTGGTGGATTGTTTCCTCATCCAGATTTGTAATAGGAAAGATAGTCATCGTTGACTGATCAAAAAGGGGGAAATTTGTTGAGAAATTTGTTGAGAAATTTGTTGGGAAATTTCTTGAGAAATTTGTTAGGAATTTTGTTAGATATTTTGTAAAGAATATCTGTTTAGTTTTGATCAGCAACATGATGACTTATCTTAGTCTCAGAAAGGTGATTAGTACTCTTGGTTCACTTGAACATTGTAAAAGAGGAAACCCACTAAGTATGATAGTCTAGGTAATCTTGTATAGGATGTTAGGTCTCAAAATGTAATTTTTATTTTATGAAGAGAAGACCAAGAAGAAGTCATCCAAGCAGAAAGCTCAAACGACATTGAAGACTTGAAGAAAACTGCACAAGATTACTGAATCTGTTGTTCAGATATCTTAGCCAGATATCTTGAAGACACAAATAGTTTCTAACAAACTGTGTCACAAGAGACATCTGAGAAATAAGAAACATATCTGAAAACAAGGAAAGTGTCCACAGATATCTATTCTCAGATACCTTGAGCTTTAACCACGTTTCTGAAAAAGAAATATATATTGCAAACAAAGTTGTTTCAATAAATACAAGTGGTATCTGAAGATTGAAGATAAGGACGTGCGAAGAATCAGATAACACTAGTCTCTGATACAAATCATAGTTCCGTTGACACTACAGGACAAAAGTATAGTACAATGCATTTAATGCACGGACAGAGATGTCTGAATAAAAGCAACGGCTGCTTCTGAGAAGAAGACAAAACCTGCTACAGTACTATACACAGATATCGATAGTCTGAATTTGAGCCTAACGGATACTATTCAAACGGCACTCAAATTCATCTATAAATATCAACACTTAGACTACTTGAGAAGACACACAGAACCTTAGACACAACTGCATACAAACGCTGAACGTCTTACTCTCTCAAAGCAACTTACTCACTCACAAAGCTTTCTGTTGCGGCCAAAGCTTTTGATCTTGAGTAACACTAAAGTTCTAAGTGTCCTGATCCTAAACAAGCAAAGCTGTCCGTGAAGGAGTTGAATCAAAAGATCAACTATCTGAGATTCATTCTCTTGAACAGATATCATAAGACTTGGGTCAGTAAAATCGAACAAGATACCATACGCTGTAAAGTGTATTAAGTATACTTGATTCACAGAGCTATCTGAATAACTGTATAAGTTATTAAAGAAGCTCATCTGACAACTCAAACCAAAAACCAACACCATAACTGGCGTGGAGTACAGGAAGTACTTAGTTTGAAAAATCAGGGAATAACTCCAAGGTTACCGGAGTATAGGAAGTACTTGATTTGAGAAACTAAGGAATAACTCCAAGGTTATTGAGTATAGGAAGTACTTAGCTTGGGAAGCTAGGGAATAACTCAAAGGTTTCTGAGTACAAGAAGTACTTGGCTGTGAAAGCCGGGGAACAACTCAGGGGGAACATTTGGTTGGGAACCAATTGTTAAGAATCTTAGATTAGGATTATTGTAAGGAGAACTCAATTATCTGTTCTAGTGAATTCTAGGTCTCTGATAGACCGAAGTGGATTAGTTGGAGGATTACGCCACCTCCAGATACCACTATACTTGCTGTGTTATTTACCTTTCGGTATTTACTCTTCAGCAACACACACACACATTAACTGTTTCTGCACTTATCTTTATTAAGTCTTCCGCGCTCTGATTCTAAGTATCAGATATCTATTCAGATATCTGAGAAATAGTTTTTATCGACAAAAGTTTTAAAAGACTATTCACCCCCCCCCCCCTCTAGTCTTTTACTTTGCCGTTATCTGGACCAACAGATATGATAGCATCCTTGATTGGACCAAAATCTTTTCTCTTTTGGCGGATATATTTAATCGAGGGGTCCATGTTCAGACGGTGAACAGCGACCCTCGGATCTATCCCCTTGAGGTCGTCAGTACTCCAAGCAAAGACATCCATGTGATCTCCGAGACAAGCAATGAGCTTCATCTCCACTTCCGCATTCATCTCCGTTCCGATTCTAGTCTTCTTGTCCGGGCTTCCAACAACAAGTTCAACATCCTTGAGAGTTTCATGAGGTTCGATCCGTGCTGTTTTGGGAAACTTGTCCTTCTGACTCCCTATTCCAATGTTCGGATCCTCCTTTTTCGGAGGGAGAATAATATGCGGATCAGAAGTCAAGGAGACTGCTAACACGGGAGCAGATTCTCTCCTCGTAGACATGATGTAACACTCCCAAGCTTCTCGGATGTTTCCTACTTCCTCTCCAATTCCGCAGGGAGTTGGAAACTTCATTCTATTATGGAGGGTGGAAGGTATAGCTCGGAATTGATTGAGCCCCGGACGACCAAAGATGGCATTGTAGTCAAAAGTTCGATCCACCACTACAAAATGGATCAACTGTGTCACTCTCGCGGGATGTGTCCCCAACGATACATGAAGCATGATGCTTCCTAGAGGGCGGACAGTTCCTCCTCCAAACCCTAATATGGAGGTATTGACTCTCTCATATTGAATTCTTCCTAGATTCATCTGATCTATTGTTCTTTTGGCAATGATGTTCGAGGAACTCCCTGTATCTACCAGGATCTTGTTCACTCGATAAGTTGCTATGGTTAAAGAAACCACCAGTGGAACATCCGGGTCATTTATGTCCTCACCTCCTGCCGTAGGAAGAGGAATCTCACTGTCATCAAAAGATATAGTGTTGGTTCCACAGATCACCGGAGCAGCGTATGATCTATCATTGTTCCGCAGATTATGTGATGTCAGTTCTCTTGCATTCTTGCTATCGCCCCCAGTCAGACCTCCTGCTATGGTGTTGATTACTCCACTGTATGGAAGATTCTCCATTTCAATATCATCATCATACTTGTACTGGTGGTGATCTGTCCGAGGTGGATGATTGGTTGGTGGAGGAGGCAAGGATAGCGGACATGGCTGCGGTTCTGCTGTTCTGTCTTTTCTTTTCCATTCCGTCCTATCATGCCTAGAAGGTTCGTCCGTTTAGACATGCACCTTCAACTTTCCCTCTCTTATTAAGTGCTCAACCTCCCTTTTCAGTTGAATGCAATCATCCGTCTCATGGCAACGGCTCTTGTGAAACTTGCAATACCCTTTGGCATTCTTACCCTTCCGGTTATTGAGGGACGGCCTTGGCCATTGAACATCCAACTTTTTCTCAATAATGGTGGCCAAGATGTCAGATCTTGGTTTATTGCGACGGGCGTAATCCTCATATCTTCTTGGCGGACTCCTTTCCTTGTTGAAACCTTTATCTCTGTAATCCTTCTTCGGATCGAACTTTCCATGGCGTTGCTCTTGCTTCATTGGCTCTTTTCCTTTATTGGAACCAGAGTCTCACTGGAACATTCCTTCGGTACTCCTCTCCGTACATTACCTCTTCACAAATATCATCCAAATGCTTTTCACTTCTCACTTCCTGGCTAGAGAGTTTCCTGCAGAGTTCTGCGTTGTAAGTATTAGCGTACAAGTGACGGACCCATTCCTTAATACTATGAAACTCAACTCGGAGGACCTCCGCATTGAAGCAGTCTAGGAAAGTCCTAAGATCCTCCTGTTCTCTTTGTATAACTTCTTCCAGGTGCTCCACAGTCCGCTTCCTTCTTTTCGACTTTCCAAATCGTCTCAGGAACTTGGAAGAGAGGTCCGCATAGGATCTTACTAACTTGTTTGGAAATGCAGTGTACCAATCCATGGCTATTCCGAAGAGAGTGGATGAGAAAGTGAGAGCTTTTGTATTATCACTCATCCCTTTGGAATCCATCTTACTATTGTACCTTGTCAAGTGGCCCACAGGACAAGTTTCTCCGTAATAGTATTCCAAGTTCGGAATCACTTGATCAAAGTTCTTGTTTCTTTCCTTTTCTTTCATGATATCATCTCACAAACGATTCGGTGTACTAGTAGCTATCTGCTCATGATCTTTCACCAAGCGTCCGAGATTGAGAATCTGAGCTTCCAAGGCTTTTTGTTGAGCATAGATTTCTTCCGCGTTCATCATCTCTCCCGTTCTTGGATGAACTGCTACATCTGCGGGAAGTTCATCTAAGTGGACCAGTGGAATGGTTTCCGCTACGTGATCCCTAGCCCGCGGAGGTATCTGTTGCGGAGCTCTAGGTTGCCTGTTTCTGTCTTCCTGATATGCTCTCTGCCCATTTGGGCTTCCTTCTTGTCGAACCTGGGAAGCAGAGGCTCTCCTGTCTAGGAGATTTTGCAAATCCTCCTGTGGTAGATGATTCCCCAACCTCTGATGGATCAGACGTTGCTCGTTCCTTGATAGGGCGGGCTCTGCTTGCCTCGGATTAGCCACTGGCGGAGTGACTTGCTGGGGTTGGACATTGTTAGACCCAAGACAACCTTGGATTATCGTGAGCAGTCGACCAAATTGATTCTCACTTAATCCGAAGTCACTAGTGCGGACTATACGACCATATGGCATGGTAAAGTGCTGACCTGGAGGAGGACCTTATGTCCCTGCCGGAGGAACTTGAGCGGCCTCTTCTCCGTGATTTTCTGGCACAACATTCTCAGGAACATTACGGACTCCCCTGGATGGAACATCTCTTCCGTCATCGGAGGATGGGCTTGCTGTGTGACCATCGCTCGGATATATCCTTCCCTCAGTGTTCCTTTATGCTATAGTGGCCCTCCGTCCTCTGTTGGGTGGGCATCCGCGAGGGCGTGGAGGTGGAGTCCCGATGCCAGCAGCACTGGTTCGTTCTGTCCATCTGGTTCTTGCCATCAGCTCAGCTTAAACACGGAACCTTTTGTAAGGATTCCCACAGACGGCGCTAAATGTTGAGGGGTTGAGCCTCAAATACTAACTAAACTACTACAAGTTCCTAATCTAAAGTCCGCCTCCAACTTGAAGTCCGACCTGATGACTTGGTCCGAGCCAGAGCACCTGAAAAGACTAAGTGGGGGGGGGGGGTTAGATAGGTAACCCGGTTTGCTAGATGTCAAACCGGGAAGAGACTTTACTCAAGAGAGAGAAGAAAGCTCTCAATGTAGTATCTATGAGGGAAATTATGATGTCCAAAAAATACTTCATACCTTAAGGTCTTGGACCTTGTGCTATATTTATAGTTATCATGTACTTATGAAGTGGTTCATAAGATGATGCCAAGTGTATGTTCAGGATTTGGACAACAATGCCCCCTTGGCTCATGGCCCAATAGTATGTGAAAGTCCAACACCATTAGATGGGCCTGGGAGGGTAGATTGGTCTTTTTACCCCTCAGAGTACTATTCCCGCTGATGGGTCCGTGTGAGACCTTTTAGAATGATCCGAGCTCTGTTGAGTGGGTCTGTTCCTAGGTAGCTCAGTGACGGTCCGAGACACTAGCTGCTCGGAAGTATCTTGGAGGTTCCAGTGTATACGTTTGGTCTTCTTGTTAACGTGGCGTCCGAGTTTATCTCGTCCGGTCCGTTTGGCATCCTAGGATTGACAGTGTGTGGTACTTGGTGAGACCATGTGACCTCTTGTCAGGTTTGGAAGTCGTGCACCTAGCTAGGTCGGACCAGCTGAAAAGGTGTATTGACTTGAGTGTACTGATTGACCCGGAAGGTTTTCCTTAAGGCGGACTAGCCAAGGTCGGATAAATACTGAATAGGCTATTTTAGCCTTGATGCGCTCTAGGACACACTCTATGGCGCCCTTATCGGATTGGACATATATCCGTATCAACAGGAGGTACCCCACCCAACTAAAAAAAGTTTACGCGAAAACATACGGGGAATTGTTTCGTGAGATAATTTTTTTCGATTGGGGTAGGATGGGTGGTCCCCACCCCCTAACCGACTAAAAATAAAATTTGCAAAAAATGTGGGAAATTATTTCCGTGAGATAAAAATTTCCTCGTCTGACGAAAAAATAATTGTCTCGAAAACATGTTGGAAATTATTTCCGTGAGATAAAAAAGTTTCACCCAGGGTAGGGTCCAACCAAAAAAAATTTTGCGCGAAAACATGTTGGAAATTGTTTCGTGAAATGAAACATTTTCGCCCATGTAGGGTACCCCCCCCCCCCCCCGGCCCCCGACAAAAAAATGCGGGAAACTGTTTTTCTTATTTTAATTTTTTTCCAAAACTTCGGGTTGGGTTTGGGTTCTAGGTCTTCTTAACTTTAAAATTGTAGGTTGGGTACGGGCATGGGTACGCGTTTTAAAATTGTTGGTGGGGTGCGGGTACGTGTTATAAAATCCGTTAAAATCATCGGGTTCCACCCCACAGGTTTTGTAATGGAATGGGTACGGGAATATGGAATAGGGAATTTTTTGTCGTTCGATGGACTCATTATCATTTTAGGTATTAATACCTTTTCCCGTATTCATTCCAGATAATATATTTGCCTCAATAACATGCTTCCCAAGATTTGTTACTATAAGCCTTGTCCTATTGCAAAGTTCGGAAGTTTGATCAATGTTACGCAACAACATGATCATGCAACAAACCTTAAGAACAATCTTGTGGTTAGGGAGTCTAGAACAATTGCTATTATTCAGAAACTCAAATGTGAACACTTCAGAGATACATCATCCACTCTACTCAAGCTATCAACGCTTAAATATACAAACGTACTCACCATGAATTTTGGAAATGATGTACTCATTAATGACTCAATTAATGATGTAATATGGATCTAGTGACGGATTGACCAAGTGCTCTAACAATGATGGGTGCGTAATGTCAACAATTATATTTATAGGACCACCTACTTCTCTGGTGAGTAGATCATCAGGTAGTTTTATGTCAACCTCACCGTCATTATTTTCACCAGCTACACCATCTCCAACTTGTAAATCCACTCTCCGAACTACCTGGTCTCGTTTATGTCGGCAGGTGAATTTCCAGACTGCATGTTATGTAAAATTTAATGTTAATCAACTCTTTAGTTAATAATTAAACAAAACAAAAGTATTGAAACAAAAAATTTACCTGCAACCTCAGGTTTTTATTTAAATTGAGGACTTCACATGTTGCCCATACTTTTGATGAGCATATGGTTGCATTAACAATATCATATATGGTCCCTCCAGGAACCACAAGAAGAATATGAAAGGAGTCGCCAAAAAAAAAAAAAAACCACTAGGCCACCAAAAGGGTCATGAGGGCGATGCATAGCATCTCTGAAGCTCTAATCAACTGCCTCGAAGCAAAATTTATTCGTCACAGGAGCCCCGTCCCATATATAATAAGCTTAGTAAGCCTTAATAGCTCTATATCATCAGAATTTGCATTGACCTTTGAACATATTGAGTCCACATTCTGATGAAGTGGTATGTCGAATCTCGAATGAGCTGCACTACCCCTTTGAAGCAATAGTGATGCAATACCACTCGATGCAACTGGGAGAACTATATCTCCTTTGGATCTCAATCCCGAGCATAAAGTTCTCCATATAAAATCTTTCACAATCCTTCCATATCCAATAAGAACGACACTCAACCTGTACCCGAATTGACATAAGAGATTATCTTCCCGTACATTGTATGTTGATCCCCAGTCAATCATGGATACGACGAATTGAACTCTTCGCTCTCAACATCTTTATTGTTAGACGTCTCATCCGCTATGTGGTTCATAGCTTTATTGATGTCATCTAAAGGTATATGCATACCTTCAAATTGTCAGACAATTGTAGTTTGATCTTAAAAGTTTCTCAATCTCCAATAAAGACAAATCTTTAATATGATCAACTGTGAGTTTTATACATGTATATTGTAATAGAAAATATGAATGTAATAAAGCATATATGTTTAAGTATGTCTAATAATAATATTGAACCATAGTTGTTAGTACCTGAATTGTTTTTCTCTTGTGTTGGGATTCAATAGGTCATCTGATAAGAATTCTCATGTCTTCATTTGGTCTTTAGGAATTGACATGATGTGATATAGAAGCACTGTGAATAGATGACACGGGAAGAATCCTAGTAACTTGAGTCAATTATTCCACTATCATACCCCCTATTTTCAAATAAGAGACCTAGGGAACAACATGCTGACTTGTATGACTCATAAATAACATCATTGATCGTTCTGATATCCTCATAGCAAGTAGCACCTCTTACTCGATTCAACATGAGACTCATGTAATACTGATTCTCATTAATAATGCTGACATTATGTATACGCCCAACACTTTGTGCTTTGTCTTTCTGCGATACCATATCTTCTCTCTTTTATTCCAACAATAATGTTGTGGCAATTCATGATACAAAAGCTCGAGCTTCAGGATCGACTTTGTTCAGTTCGAACCACTATAAGAATTTTGACTGCTTTGCATATGGCTTCTCAAGTAATCGGGTATGTATTCACCATCTTTAATGTTCACACTTTGCTAAACCCTCAAAGTGGAATGATAAATCTCTCAATTGCAGGAGTTCTATAATGTATGGAAAATTCAAATATTCTCCATATAGCTTCACATGCAGAAATATACTGGCCATCAACATGCTTCATGATTTCATCTGGATTGTTCTTGTCCACAAAACTAAGCCATATATGGTCACTCTCCTTGGATATATACTTAAACAACTACTTCATAGACCCCCCTATGATTGCATAATTCTATGTTCATGTGTGTCGATACTTCAACATCAATTGACGATTATATGGGATTACATATCTAGATAAATTTGTAATAATGGAATAGCTTAATAACATGAGACACGTTGATATTAATTATCTGAAAATTTAAAAGGCAAATTTTTTTGACTTAGTTAGATTAAACCTATTGTCAAGTGGCCATTTTTTCAACAGTTTCATTTATGTCCCTTCTCTTGTATATCTGGTACCCATTCTCATCTGTGTATGTGTTCTCATTGTAATTCCTTGGGAAAGAATTTCATACATTTACCCTTGTCCATGCACGGAGCAGTACGGTGCATTGGACCACATCGACCGTGCATCATGTGGTTTGACACGACTTCATACCGTTCAAGATGTTTCTCTTTTTCGGGAAGCTCAACATATATATGTAATCGTCAAGATTATATTAATTGAAGAACATATGGAGATGCCTATTAAATAACCATAGTCCTCATGAGCTACTTGAATTATGAACATGTATGATTTTGATCACATTATTATATACTTAAGAAAATATATGAATGGACCGAATTGCCCTTATTAATTCTTCTAGACATCAGGATGAACTATGAACATACCAAACCACCATCCACAAACTTTTCTAGCCAATAGAAATTGAGTATTCTGCCATGAAACATGACAAATGAACCAATAAGAAGCCTAGAAAACTAATTCAATATATATATATATATATATATATATATATATATATATATATATATATATATATATATATATATATATAATAGTAGTAGTACATAGTGCTGCCATATTTTCTTTTTAATAATGAAAGATCTCTATAAATATTTAAAATTATAATTGAAGCTCATATACATCAACAAATTACTCACTTGTATTTTATTTACTACCAAGTAGCAAGGTACTCTAGCTAAATTTCGTCAATGATAACAATAACTCAGCTAATTTTCGTGATGGTGGAGAATAAACACGTGCTCAAGGTTATTGTTCCTTATCCCAGCCGTGCAGTGTAACCTTTGACTCCGCATGAATCTCTGACATTTAAGAATCACAATAAAGGGTATTCCTACCGTATCCAAGTCAAATATGTCCCGAGTAATATTTTGCAACCAATCCAACCCCATCTGATGGAGCCTATTGAAAGAAATAAAAGCATCAAATTTATCTTGATCCATATCAAATAAAAAATAACAACTCGAGAAAAATATGCGTATAGTTTATTTAAGTACACAATTATAGTAGATAATATTGTTATTAGCCCACTTTATGAAAACATGCGAGTCATAAAGTCAAAAAGTTTTAGATGAATTCGTCTTGGCACGGCGAATATAAATATATGTTCAAAATAATTTTCGGAATTTTGTAGATAAATTTATATGAGATTTTTAAAAATTATATATGCAACCAATATACAAAAAATAAACAGTTAAATATATTCATGCTGAAAATGCAACTAATTCCACAAAACGATATAATTTACGTTTAATAATAAATAGAAATGGGAGTACAAAATAAATTTATCGAGACAACTGCTAGGGTTGTATGTGCTCCACTCACATAACGATCTTGGTATGAATAATACAAATCTACCAAACTAACATCATCATAAGCACACCCAATTGATAATCTGTGTGCTAAAACATTAGCCTCACGTTTAACCTGGCAAAACTTCATGGAACAAAATTCTCCATCAAATGCCTGAATTACTTTGAAAAAGTGAAACAAAGGGGCAAAGTTGAAATTGGTTGAATTAAGACATTTAATCACCAAATAACAATCTCTTTCAATTACTACATGTTACCACTTGAAATTTTCCGAACAAATTTAGTTCTTAATTTTGATGGCAAACCTTCCGCATTTTCAGCAACCATAAGACATAAAATTTTTATCAGTAAGCAATAACATTGCCCTCTTGATCCCTAGCAACAACACTAATATGCCCCCCTATTCAGACTCTGCTTAACCGTATCAAAATTTCACGTAGGATAGTTGGAATTTGAATGAATCTGGTGGGGTTTAATCCATCAACTTTATATATTATATTATATAAGAACACCCAACTAATAATCTAAATTCTAAAAACACTAGCCTCATGCTTAACCTGGCAAAAAACTTCATGCAACAAAATTCTCGCCCCCCTATGCGGACTCTGCTCAACCGCAGAATCAAAATGATTAATTTCTTGTTAAATAAATGGGGGAGTATTAAATATTTAATAAATTCTCTATTTTCAAAATTACATTATTCCATTTTTATAAAATTTATATTTTATTTTAGTTAATGAAATAATTTATTTAAGGGAATTAATAAAAGTAATTAAGATTGGTGTCTATGGATTCGCCTTGTCACGACGAATTCAAATATATGTTCAAAATATTTTTCGGATTTTTTGTAGATAAAGTTATATTAGATTTAATGAAAACTATATATGTAGTAAACATACAAAAAATAACAGTAAAATATGTACTTAAGGAAATACTTGAATGGACCGGATTGCCCTTACTAATTGTTCTAGACATCCAGAATACTTATGAACATTCCAAAACGCCCTCCGCAACATTTTTCAGCCAATTAAAATGGATGATTGTGCCACCTCAGCATGACAAATGGACCAATCACAAGCCTTGAAAACTTTTTCGATTCATAGATATATAGATAGATAGATAATCTCCGGACAGTTTCAAATAGTTACAACTCATAGTCAAATTTTAATTTAAAAGTAGATTAGTAAAATTGAATTATTATAAAATTTAATACTTGCTCCATTCCGTGAATAGATTCCCGTTTATTTATTTTTAATCAACCAAATAAGGAAATGAGGATATTGAATTTTTTAAATAGAAAAATAATAAAGAATGAATAAAAACTGATAATGGATTGATAAAGCAGAAAGTTGAATATTATTTAAATGAAGAATGAATAAAAAAAAATACTAGCTGGTTTGTAAAGTTGAAAATAAGTATATTATGGGGGTATTGATTAGGCAAGGTATGTGGTTCCATTATAAAACATGAAAATAGAAGTTTTTCAGAGACAACTAAAATGACAAAATAATAAGTTTTGACCGGGGAGGTGGAAGTAGTTGATTGCAAATTTAATGAAACCATAAATAAGTTTTAACAAGGTGTTCGAAAATTCAAATTTTCAAATAAAACACCTTTTAACTATTTATATTTTTTGTTTGGTTAAGTATTAAAGATTATTTCCTAATTTAATTGAGTTGTGAAAAATTGTGTTTAAAATAGAGTTGAAATTTTATAAATGTTTGTAGGATTGTTATATAGGGTATATAAGCATGAAGTAATGTGTTTAATATGTTTAATATATTTGAATAGTTTAAAGCTATTGTTAAACGCATAATACATTTTATTAAACGCTGGACACTTTTGAAAAATTACAAAAATAATTCAAAGTTTAATAATTTACATATAAGTCCCAAAAATTTAAAACATTTAAAAAACAAAACCCATCATCATCCGGATCATCATAATCACCATCTGGAACATGAGTATACTATTTCAACAACAAATCATATAATTTAGAAAAATAAAATAACAATGCTACTAAAATAATTAAAAAATATAATAATTTACTAAACCATTTAAAAAAAGTAAACAATATATTTATATATTTTTTTAAATTTAACCGGCCGCGACCGGAATACTTGTGGCCTACGTTTTGTAGTCCACAACATGTTGGAGGCCACAACCATGGTAGGCCACAAGTATTCCAGCCCGAAACACTCGTTTCCGACCGGTTAAATTTAAAAAAAAATTCATATATGTTGTTTACTTACACTTTTTAATAGTTTGGTTAATTATGATTTTTTTCCAATTATTATAGTAACATTGTTATTTTATTTTTCTAAATTGTATGATTTGTTGTTGAAATAGTACGATCATGTTCTAGATGGTGATCCGAATGATGATTGGGTGTAAATTTTATGACCTGCACCACTAATGGTAGCGGTTACTCATGGATATTTCTCGGGTGATATCTAATTGCATCAACACAAGTCCTTTCCCGCGCACTTTGTCCTCACTCGTGCGCGAACCGGAATACTTCCCAGTTGGTCATCCATCCTAAGATTGCTCTAATGGGCCAAACGTCGCCCCTTTGGGCCGGCGCGGTTACTCATGAACAGCTCTCCGAGTGATATGCTGGCTCCACAGTACCAACACAAGTCCTTCCCCGCGCACTTTATCCTCACTTGTGTGCGAGCCGGGAGACTTCCTAGTTGGTCACCCATCCTAAGATTGCTCCAGAGCAAGCACACTTAACTCTGGAGTTCTTATGGATGGATTCCCGAAAAGAAAGGTGCACCTTGTTGGTATGAGTAGCTTTATCAATCCCTTTAAACTGTTTTGGACTTGACTAAGGGGCGTTACATAAACAATATGTATGTATATATTTTTTAAATTTAACCAGCCGGAAACGAGTGTTTCCGACCGGAAAATGAAGTCCACGACCATATTGTTGCCTACATTTTTATACGCAGAACCACATTGTGGCCTTCATTGTGGCTTTCGTTACGTAGGCCACAAGTATTCCGGTCGCGGCCAGTTAAATTTAAAAAATATACATATATATTGTTTACTTACTTTTTAAATTTGGCTAATTATAATATATTTTTCTCAATTATTGTAGTAGCATTATTATTTTATTTTTCTAAATTGTATGATTTATTGCTGAAATAATATGATCATAATCGTGATGTGTCATATGGTGATCATGATGATGATCGCATTTTGTTTTTTGTAATTTTTTAAAGTCCTTTTCGACTTATTTGTAAATTATTGAACTTACTATTTTTATACTTTTTTAGAAAGTGTCGTGCGTTTAACAAGCCCCTTGTTTAAAGTTGTTATTATAAATGTAAAAGTAAAGTGAGAAAAAAAGAGAAGGTAGAGTTTTGGTCAGTTTCCAATAACAATATCATTATTTTGGTCTTAAAAATTACCGGAGTACCTTTTTTGGACACAATGTTATTATAGTGTTTAACATTTTTGAATGTGTACATTTTACTGGTACCAAAATGATTGGTGTACATTGTAGTGTACCCTTTTTGGACGGGTACATTCTACTGGTATACAAAATGATCGTTGCACATTGTACTTTACTTTTTTTGAATTTTTCCCGTACGTCATGTAACAGGGCGGAGCCGTGGCTCCTGCGAAACCCAATTCATTCATTTTTCCTCATATATGATACTTTTATCAAATAATCTTGCTCAAGTGTGACTCCTGCCAAACCCAATCCATTCATTTTTCCTCATATATGATACTTTTATAAAATAATCTCATTTAAATTTAAACTTTTCTTATGCATAATACTTAAATTTTACTTTATGAAGTATATTTCAACACTTGTTTGTAAAAAACAAAACTTATGGTGACGGTATTTGGTTTTTTTTTTTTTTTTTATATAAGTAGTGTAAATTTTTAATTGAATATGTACCGTTTAATTAGTCACACACTAGTTTGATCCGCCCTAATCAGGTTCTAGCTAGAGTCAGAATTGCCATTACTATAAAATTTCCAAATGTGAAATGTCCCTCTGTTGGGATGTATTACGGCGGTTTGGTACGGAACTTTAACTGAAGCCATTTTAATTGAGGTATAACTGATGAATAGTAACTAAATTTTAATTGAGTTGTGAAAATTTATATTTGATATAGAATTAAAATTTTATAGTCTGTAGAAGGTTTGTTATAAAAAAATAAAGTTAATGAAATTTCACTAAATTAAGTTTGGAAACACTTTTGATCAATTAAGATGGTAATTCAAACAGTATCGTAAAATGAATGCATACTGTTAATTCCAGCAGACACGCCCTTTCAATAGATCCACTCAATCGTTTATGAAATAAAATGTCATATATATCTACAATGACGTATAACGCCTACGCTCGAGACAAATGAATCCAAGCTATAATAATGACACGAATGCAAATAAGTAGGTGGATATTTGAGATGTGGTTTAAATGGGTTTGAATCGGGTTTTAAGTTGAATAGTAACTGAATTTTAATTGTATTGTGAAAAGTTGTGTTTGTAATAAAGTTAAAATTTTATAAATTTTATATAGTTGTTACATATGATGTATAAAAGTGAAGTGATGTGTGTAAAAAAAGTGATTATTTGATTGGTTTTAATGTTATATGATTGATTTAAGATTATTAATTATAATTAATGAAAAAGTAAAGTGAGAAAAAGAGTAGGTATAGAGATAAATTAGGTTTAATAGAATTATGAATATTTGGTGGATTTAAAAGAGGTACTGTTCGTCCACAACGGTGGTTCAGTTGGTTAAAAGGGAGGAGAATATCTCTTGGTCACAGGTTCAAACCCTACGGAAAATGAATTTTCTGTGATTTATGCCTTCTGAGTCTGAGTTTGTCGCAACTTATTGCAGTTTAACTTGAATTCCGTACCCAAACATTCTAAAAAAAAAAAAATCATTAATTAATGTTGCCTTAAACTAATTCTCAATGTGATTAAATAAAGAGTACGTAGAAAACACTCTTTTTATTTAGGATGTCAAGTAGTACTTGCTCAGTTGCTCAGTCGGAGTAGCAAAAATAGTGTTGTGCTCGACAAAGGTCACCAGTCCTACCTGTTAAATAGTGGTACCTCCTTCAAAACACAACTTTCTATGATAAAAACTAGAATAGTGTAGAAAATTTATGGAGAAATATATAAGAGAAAATCTTGTATATTTCCTCCGTCCCATACCATATTTTCATTTTGATTTTTTCGGCCAACTGTATTCAACTTTAGCTACAACTTTGACTACGAATTAATCTTAAACTGCAAATGTAAAATGTTCAATTAATTTATATCATAAAACGTTAGTCCCTGAAGTATCATAATATAATTTAATTAAACATTTTACATTTGTCGTTTAAGATTAATTCATAGTCAAAATTAAAGACGATTGACTGAAAAAAGTTAAAATTGAAAACATGGGACAGAGGAAGTACATCATATTGGTACGTATGAATCTTTAATATATTCTTTCTATTTTACATAATTCTTTTATAGTTCCCATAAACTATTATAAATCTAACTACAGTAAAAACTCCACAGAGGAATACTCCATTAAGAAATAAACTCCTTATAGTAATAAAAAATTTCGATCCCAATTTGGACCAGTTATAAATAAGAATAAACTCCACATTGTAATATTCCATAATTTTTTCAGGTCCCGTCTTAAATAATTATACTCCTCTATAGTAATAAATGACATAATATTCAATAAATAATTTTATATATATATATATATATATATTATGATGTAAAATACTTATTTAAAGTTGTCTATGATATTAACTTAAACTTTTGAGTGATAAATACACTTTTAGCTTCTATGTATTAGTAGAAGATCTATATGTGAACCTTCTTGTTGCACAAAAAACATTTCTAACTTGTCGAATAGGTTCAAAACTTTTTGACATAAAATTTCTGCTACTTTTGAGCTAACGTCTTCCAGATTATCCTTTTAAATTCTTATCTAATTGATGTTATGATTCGTATTAAGTTAAAACATCCAAAATTTGTTATCCCCCTCCACTTCTTGTCTAATAGATATTTTTACTTATTTGTTAGTACTTTATAGTATATTTTTTCAAGAAATGTAACTCTAAGTTATGCATGTGGATTTTATTTACAAATAGATATTTTTACCACAAAACTCTAGTTAGGAATAAACTCTCTATAGGAATATTTTTTCCCAGTCCTGATAATATGACTGTATAAAGTTTTTACTGTAAGTGTGGTGTCAAGTGTACTATGATGTCACGTGATAATCACGCTTGTTATAAAATCAATTAAAATAAATTTTCTAGGACACCAAATTTATAAATTCACAAAAATAAATAAGAAATATCAGAATTGTATAGTGAAAAGCATCGGAATTTTTTTTTTTTTTTACTTAGGAACGTCGGTGTTTTACATTAAAAAATTGAGAGTTGTTAAACGCAGCACCAATTCGGCTAAACGCAGCACCAATTATTTGCATACTTACCCAAAATGCCTCTAACTAAAAAAAATCGTATAACATTAACGTAAAATTGTAATAACTCGTTTATGCGAACACAATAACATTAACATGAACGATTCATGACGAATTACAACAATTAAAAACATCGAAATTTTTGAACAAACTTTGCTTATTGGAAAAAATTATAAAATACCTAAATATTTAAACACTATATACATAAATTTTTAAAAAAATAAAAAAATTCGGGCCGGATCTGGGCTGCAAAAGCAGCCCAGATTGTGAACTGGCCGGGTTACACACCCGGCCATTTTGTGAACTGGTCAGTTCACAGTTTTTCCGTTTTTTTATTTTTTTTTATTTTTATTTGTTTCTAAATATATATATATTCAAACCGTTATATATATTTCTCAATATTAACTTTTATTCAAACTTGAATCGAAATTTTTTCGAATAAAAGATTACAACTTGAACACGGACAAACGAACTTGAATCGAAAATATTACATGTCATGACTAGGTAATGGAATAACATCTTTAAAGTGTTCACAAATTTCATCGAGAATGTCGAATACGTCATTTTGGCTCATACAACGCCTGTTCGGCTCAGTGATGCGTGCAAGTTTAGCTCCGAGCCATTGTATCCTCTACAAAATAAAAAACATACATAATAAGAATTGAGAGATGAAATGCTTACGTCGTGAATGTATATGTATTGAATGTTTAGGAACCATACCACGGTAGGATTCATGTCGGATGGTCGGTAATGTTCTCTTCGAGTAAATGTTTGTTGGCGTGTCACTTGCCTATGCGTCCTTGCGTGAAACCATTTGTTGTAGTTTGGAAAACTTTCATATTCGTAATGCACTCGAAGTGCTTGTTTATGGAAATTACATCGAACGTTTTGAAAGTTCTCGAAGGAGTCTTGAGCAGGATATGAACATTTGTAGAATGCCGGTTGTGGTGGCCTTGAGACACCTATTGGTTGTATGAGTGGTTGTGGAATTAGTTGGGGATATCCGAACTGGCGCATAACACGGTCTGGCATGTAAGCCTCTGTAATCTTTAAACAATGAATAATTCCTCTAAATTGACAAATGGGGTCTACTTCCTCTGCTGCACGTCCGACTGGTGTCCACATAACCTATTACATAAGAGGTAAGTAAGTAAATAATTTTAACAGAGTTTCAATCTTAATGAAGACAAGCGTGATAAATGTGATGACATACTTCATTCGAAGCAATATTGTCTAAGGCACTTCTGTATGCAAGATGTAGAGCATCTTGATCTTGGTGGACGGTTCCCAAATTTCATGATTCAAAAGAAGGAAAGTGCTTGTAGATCCACATCTGAAATCATATAAAGACTTCAACAAAAATGTATTCTCTTTTCAAGTTATGATAAAATGTAAAAATTATATAGAGCTAGCAAACCTGCACAAGTGAGAGACATCCATCTATTTGATTGCAGTCAATACGTGATGCAATTCCCAACTGTCTATACTGATTGGCAAGTCGTGACTCTCCCCATGCGTACGTTTGAACCTCTTCGAGCTGATTTAGGAACGGTAGAAATCCAGCTGGTACTCGAGTACTACTCTTGTCGACAAACAACAATGTGCCTAACAACCACAACAGGTACATGACAGCATGTGAATGGGGTGGTAGAGTTTGTGCTTTTAAAGCATCCTCAACTGTGCTACGCTTGAACCCAACACTTTTGTAGTTGGTCCTCACCAATGCATCATTCATTTCCATATGAGTTGACAATAAGTACCTGATTTGTTCTGGGCTGTGAGTCACCACCTTCACCGCACGACCCTGCACAGGAATTCCTAATAGAAAATGGACATCATGCAGAGTTATAGTCATCTCACCGAATGGCAAGTGAAAGCTATTAGTTTCAGGATGCCACCGTTCAACAAATGCACTAATCAAAGGCATGTTGATCTTCGGTTGCATAACGGTGGGCAAGTGTGAGAGAAGGCTGTTGTTGACAACATTGTTGACATTGTCGTTCAAATAATCTTTGAACTTGGTCAATTTTTTGTGTTGATGAAACCCCCCTAGAATATTGCGATCCTGCGACATTTTAAAGTAAACAATAAATAAGAATGAGTTAACTATAGTGAATATGAATCGTCGGATTTTAAAGATCAGGAATGGAATGGCTTACAATTCCAATCCATATGGAGTGAGCAATGTGGCCTAGAAATCCTTTGAGTAACTTCGGATCTGATGGGCCTCCATCAACAACATGTGTTAGCTCTTCCCAGGGTTGATTGGTGGGATCATTAGGAGCTTCATCTCCATGCTGGCTGCCAGAAGCATAGGAATTGGTGTCGTTAAAATGTGTCGATGCCCGGTACCGGTACGAATTGGTGTCGTCGATATTTGTATTTGGCCGGTACGAATTGGTCGAGGGTGACTCGTTACCCCCCTGTTCATTCATTTGACGTTCAAGTTCTGCCCTTGTTTCATTGTCAATGGTCGGGGGTGACTCGGTTGACTCTTAAGTTTTCAGTAGCATCCGAACTGAAATCAGGATTGGCCAGCGATTCGACCTTCGAGCTCTTCTTTGGCGACCATCGCCCTCTTTCCCTTCCATCAATCTCTCTCAATTGTCCAGAATATTTGACGACTGACACATGTGGGATATCCGGGGCGTTTCTTTTTGATGGACCACCGCCATCTTTGGATGAACCGCCCTTAGTGAAGTGCTGAAACAATCAAATAAGAAAGATCGGAGTGTTAGAATTCGACGAGAAACATGAACAATCAAATATCTTAAGATGAACGATCAAATATAATAAAGTTTATTAATGTTTTATCATATCTTTACCTTCCAGATTCCTGCCATTTAGATGCTTAAGATTTTGGTGGTGTTTTATCAAATAAGAATAATATGTTTAAGTGAAGAAGAAAGAAGAGAGTGTTGTGGTGTAAATTTTTAGTTGAGGTGTAGAGTATTTATAGAAAAAACGACCCGACCCGATCCGTATCCAAGGGTCAAATCACCATTGGATACCCTTCCAAGGGTCACTTGACCCTTGACAAATCATGTCCATGCTTTGTCCTTAAGGACAAAGCATGCATGAATTGTCCCATCCGGGACAATTCATGTATGCAATTGTCCCGGATGGGACAATTGCATGGCTTTGTCCGTTTTAATGACAAATATATCCCATTTTTTCGATTCACGGTATGTCTCTATTAACACAACACTAACACAATCAACTGAGGTACATTTTATTTATACTATAAAATGGTCCCATACATGCAACTACATTCAATTCATTCACACTTCACCCTTCAAACAAATGGTCCCCTGCACTAATCATATTCTAAACACTTGAAACCCAACACACTAATCATATTCTAAACACTTCAAAAACAAACACGTACACAATGAGTCACGCCCCAAGTTCATATATTTCATCCGACGGTGAGCCTGAATTCCCCGATTGCAGTTCATTTTTCAAAATAATCAGACTTTTGATACTTGGGAAGCTGCAGAAACTTGGGTGCGAGATATTGGTGTACAAAATAATATATTTTTCACGATCTCACATTCGAAACCAAGACACGTTTACATGGGTTGTGAGCGAGGTGGTGAATACACTAACACGGCTTCAACTGATCCCGAAGTGAAATCCAGAAGTTCCGTTGGGTCAAAGAAACTCAAGTGTCCATTTGAGGTTAAGCTGCACGAGAGGTATCCGGGGGGTGTGGAGAGTGTTTTTCAGAGAGGGCCACGAGAAACACAATCATGCACTCGGGAATTCCCCCCATGGGCACACGTCTGCCACCAAGCTCACTGACGAAAAGTACGCCCGGGTGATTCAGATGTTGAAGTGCGGAATGGCACCTAGACAAATTCTCGATCAACTTAATCAGGATTTTCCGGGCACATGTACTAACCTACGTCAAATATATAATGCTGACCAGAAATATCAACGTTTGGAGATGGGATCCCTAGCCCCAATGGTGTATTTCGAGGAACTCTTGAGAAGAAACCATTATATATATAAACATTCAGAATTGGAGGGTACTAACATATTGGAGGGAATTTTCTTATCTCATCCTAATACAAGGGAGCTGATCCGTTTGTTCCCGCAAGTTGTCGTTATGGATGCAACGTACAAGACGAATTTGTACGACATGCCTTTGGTGGAACTGATTAGCGTCTTACCCACTGGGCAAAACTATCACATAGCCTTCATTTTCCTATCCAACGAAAGGACTTCAAGTTACGTTTGGGGGTTAAACAATTACGGGTGTTGTTTGCTGAATGTGGTGTATCACCGGGGGTATTTGTTACCGACAGAGAGTTAGCGGAATTGAATGCGATTAAACTTGTCTTTCCAGAAGCAACACACCTACTGTGTTGGAGACACATCTCAAAGGATGTGCAGGCTCACTTATCCAAGATGGTACGTACTAAGTATCAACCCGTAATCAAATCCAGATGGGATCACATCGTGCATGCAGACACCGAGGAACTCTATGAGCAGGCTGTTGCAGAAATGGCGGAGGCATGGCATAGGCATCCAGGTTGCATGGACTATGTACGGAACCAATGGTTGGATCCATACCGTGACCGATTTGTCCAGGCGTGGACAAAGAACATCCTACACTATGGAACTAACACGACCAACAGGTTATTCCTTCATTTATCATAATAAATCCACCACTCATACCTTAGTTTAGTTTATTTTGTAATATACAACTACCCTATAATTACAGTTATGCCGAAACTGACATTCAACAATGTAAATTATTTGCAGAGTCGAAGGTGCTCACGCTAGGTACAAGTTGTGGTTGGGTCCTTCAAATCAGAAGTTCCACCGTCTATTCCCGAAGCTAAATGGCCTACTTCGAATGCACTTTAATGAAATTCGCACACAGTTTGAGAGATCTCTTAATATCGTCCCTCATTCCACATTAACAATGCCGATCTTCAAAAAACTCGGAGGTGTGCTTTCACATCTCGCCATCGAGAAAATGGTCAAAGAAATAGACAATGATCCAAGTGATTGCGATCACATACTGCTTACAACTTTTGGATTAATGTGCGCATGTCAATTGCATGTGAAGCTGCGAAACAGGAGGACCGTCGACCCGGTTCACGATGTAAACGTGTTCTGGAGAACTCTTCACATGGGGGAACCACCTGAGACTAGACAGCAGAGTATAAATGATCAGTTTCTTCCTTTGGCGGACCGCATGAGAGATGCCACGGAGGATGAAATGAGATCGTATTTCGACAATTCAAATGCATCACAATCGTTCGTGGACGAGCCATTCGTAGCACAACGGAGAGGTAGGAAACCTAAAGCAATAGGGAAAAGGCTACCGAGTGGTTGGGAAAAAACCGAATCGGCCTCAAAAGAATTCCGCCAAGCGATGACGGTTCGTGTTCTAGCAAGTATCGCGTAACATTCAAATATCAAAGTCATATGCCACCCCAAACTCAATTCTGGATTAGAGGCCATAATGATGTCATCGGCGACGGAAACTGCGGTTTTAGGGTCATAGCTCAATACCAATACGGTCAACAAGAGCGTTGGGCAGACGTCAGGCAAGAACTCATTGATGAGTTGCACTACAACAGGCAGATGTATATCGACGAAATGATGTAAGCGGGTAGATGAAATAAATATCCGTCTGAACTGGTTTCATGGCGCGTGTACACAGCCATGGTATTTCACATTACCAGATATGGGGTGTCTTGTAGCAACAAAGTACCAACGGGTCTTATGCGGTTATTCACCGTTAGGGAGTATGACATACTTGCCATTGGAGTGTCGTTCTCAAATGGACTCACCGGCTCCGGACCCTCCATCAACAGCTGAAGAGTGGACAATGGGTCACAGTGGTAACAATCACTGGATCAGGATCCACGTGGTAACAGAATGTCCAATTCCACCAATATGGTTGGACTGGAGAGGTACTAGAGAGGCAAGAATAAGCCACTAGGAAGCACATTATGGCGTTCGCCTACGTCAATGGCATATGTTCTAGTTTATGTTTTCAATGTATGTTGTATTTCGATTTTCATGTTCTGTAATTCAAATACATATGAAAAATTTAGAAAACCCCAATAAAACTTGCAAATCATTAAAAAACAATTAAAAATAAAAAATATAAAAAAAACGCCAAAATCATGTACTGGCCGGGTTTTATACCCGGCCAGTTCACGCCATTTAAATAAATGGCCGGGTTACACACCCGGCCATTTTGTGAACTGGCCGGTCAGTTCACAACAGCCCAGATCCGGCCCGAATTTTTTTTTAAAATTTTTTTTATTTATTTTAATTTATGTATATAGTGGTTAAATATTTAGGTATTTTATAATTTTTTCCAATAAGCAAAGTTTGTTTAAAAATTTCAATGTTTTTAATTGTTGTAATTCGTGATGAATCGTGCATGTTAATGTTATTGTGTTCGCGTAAACGAGTTATTACGATTTTACGTTAATGTTATATGATTTTTTTAAGTTAGGGACATTTTGGGTAAGTACTCAAATAATTGGTGCGGCGTTTAGCCGAATTGGTGCTGCGTTTAACATTTCTGAAAATTTATTTTCTGGTAAAAAACATATTAAAATTTCGCATGAAATCACCAATGTGCACATTTAAAATTGTTCATACTACTACAATCCAGCATTCAATGGAAAAACTTAGGCTGCTTTAACAGAGCCTTTTAAATAGAATTTTAACAGATTAATATTAACTCGATTTTATGTGAGTGAAATAGTGACTTAACAGAGTTTTTAGCTGTATGACAAATTAAAAAAATATTGATGAATAGTGACTTAATATAATTTTTAGTTGCTTGTCAAATAGGTCATATGTTCACCTCGAAAACATTAGTGATTTCATTTAAAATATCTAGGTTTTAATACGAAATAAGCCTATTAGATCGTCTCCCACAAATTTTTTTAGAAGTGAAATCATCATCATCATGTCCATCAGAATTAGGTCATCAAATTATCACAGAAAACTTAGGCATACAATTTTTTCACAAGTGAATTCATATAACAGTGAAAAGTCGGGTTTTGTAATAACCAATTAATAGAAAAATTAAAATTAAGTATGCAACAACTGACAGTTAAGAATATGAATAAACTTTTCCATCTTGGCCCCGCCTACTTAAAACAATCCAACAACAATTACTAGTTACTCCATCCGCCCCGCTAAAATAGGCCACATTATTTTCGACATTGTTTTTAAGAAATTAAATAGTTTATTATTTTTTTGCCGGAGAGAGAAATGATAAATAATGGAGAAAGTATAAAATATAAGAGAGAAGAAATAATAAAAAAATGAAATAGTGGGGTTTACATTTTACTCCCTCCATTCCCTACATTTCTTTCCCTTTTATTTTTGCACAAATATTAAGAAATTTGAGTAAAAAATGGATTTATATAGATAAAGTAGTAAGTGCATAGTAAAAAGTAAGAAAACGAATTGAAAAAGTATGAAAGAGAGAGATTAAAATATTAATAATGGAGATAGTGGGTTTCCATAAAAGGAAATGGAAAGTTTTTAATGGAACGCCCAAAATGAAAAAATGAAAAGAAATCTATGGAACGGAGGGAGTATTATTTTACGAAATCACTTAAATTAGTGGACGTCTTTAAAAGAAATATGTATATTTTTTAGCAAGACGGAGGGAGTACTATCTTTTACTAACAATTTACAAAAAACTCGTCTCAATGAGGGTAAAATGTAGAATTCATTTTGGGCAAAGTGTTCAATTTACTTCTTGTCAAAATTGAAACAACCTCCTCTTTTATAGTAATTGACAGTACCATTTTGTTTACAAATTAATTATATGCATTTTTATATTTTTTGTGAAATTTTAAGATTTTTATGTTTAAAATAGCAAACCAACTTGTATATAGTATAGAGATTGCAATTTATACACCTCTACTTTTGAAGTATGTGAACGACTGTGTACAAACTTTTAAACAACTTATATGTTCAATTTTAAAAATATGAATTACTGATATGCATAATTCAAGAACTTACGACTCCTAATATGTTAAAGAAAGTTACTTGTATATGATAAATAAAGTATACTTCTTCTTCTTCTGTTGGTCCAGATAACGGCAAAGGAAAAGACTAGAGGGGGAGGTTGAATAGTCTTTTACTTTTATCGATAAACACAGTTTCTCAGATATCTGAGAACATATCTGATACTTAATTTCAGAGAGCGGAAGACTTTTATGTGATAAGTGCACGTGCTCAGCAAGATATAATGTGTTTAAATACTTAGCAGGATAAAAGGAACGATAAGTGAATTGCTGAAAGTAGATAACACGTTTTTATAGTGGTATCTGAAGGTGGCGTAATACTTCAACTAATCAACTTCGGCCTTTCTCAGACCTAGAATCCACTAAGATAGATAATTGAGTTCACCTTACAAATATCTTCTCTCAATTCCTAAAATACACTAGGTTCCCAACCAAGTGTTCCCCCAGAGTTATTCCCCGGCTCCCAGCCAAGTACTTCCTATACTCAAAAACCTTTGAGCTGTTCCTTAGTTTCCCAAACTAAGTACTTCCTATGCTCAGTAACCTAGGAGTTATTCCTTAGTTTCCCAAACTAAGTACTTCCTGTACTCCACGCCGTTTAAGGTGTTGGTTATGAAGGTTTGTCAGGTGAGTAGTCTTACTAACTTCTCAGTTATTTAAGAATACTCTATAGAACAAGAATCACTTAACACACTTCACAATATGTGGTGATATGTTCTTTACTGACCCAAGTCTATGTTAACTGTTCTGGAGAATGAAACTCAGATACTTGATCTTTTGATTCAACTCCTTCACAAATAGCAATACTTTTTAAGGATCAGGACACTTAGAACTTTCGTGCTACTTAGAATTCAAGAGCTTAGTCGCAACTGTAAGCTGAAGAGTAAGTAGGTTGAAGGCTAAGTTCGTTTTGTGTGTAAGTTCAAGGTGTAAGTTCTTGGTTTATTTTTCAAGCATTCTAAGTGTTGATATTTATAGTTGAAAATCATTCCGTTTGAATAGTATCCGTTAGGCTTAATGAAATTCAAACTATTGATATCTGAAAATAGTACTGCAGAAGACGTTGTCTCTTTTAAGAGATTTCCTCTTTTATTCAGATGTCTCTGTCTGCGCATTTATTGCATTGTACTATTTTTGTCCTGTAGTGCCAACGGAACTATGCACGCTTTCTAAAGCATTGCATGTCCCTTTCCAGAGACCTTCACATCTCTAGATACCTGTTGAAACATTGTTTCCCAGAAACATAGTTTTATCCAGAGTATCTGAGTGTAGGTTTCTGTGGGCACTTTTCCTCGTTCAGAAACCTTATGTTCTCAGATATCTTTTGTGAAACCTGTTTATTGAAAAACACTTGTTTCTTCAAGATATCTGGAAATAGGTATCTGATGACATTCGTCTTCAGCAATTTTGTGCAGTCTTCAAATCTTCAAATTTGTTGAACACTTCTGCCGGATGCCTTCTTCTTGGTCTTCTTCAAAGATATACAAATTACATTCAGAGACCTAACATCCTATACAAGATTTGCTAGACTAATCATACTTAGTGATTTTCCACTTTTTACAGTGTTCAAGTGAACTAAGAGTACTAAGCACCTTTCTAAGCTAAGATAAGTCATTAGGTTCCTGATCAAAATCTAAACAGATATTCCTTACAAATTTCCCCCTTTTTGATCAGTCAACGATGACTATCTTTAAAACCTATTACAACTTGGAAGAGGGAACAATCCAGCACTTAATCATTTCTTATGATCTTTTCAATTCATTTAATTAAGTGCAGAAAGTAAACATCAACCAAATCATAATGTGTGATCTTTGCTGACAAATTATCTTTTTATAGATTGATATCTGAGAGGAGGTTCATCAGATATGTTACATGGAAAGTTCATAGATAACTTAATAAAATACATTTCAGTACGGTCAGCAAGATACAAAAATTGCATAGTAAACTAGGACAACAGGAGTAACCAAGCTCCAAGTAAACATCCTAATAAACTAGTCTTCAAGTCTTCAATCAGCAGATCTATGGATCAATTAGCAAATTCCCTATCCCCAAACCTTTTGATATCATCTGAGTAGTCATAGATCAAAGTTCTGACTAACATCTCAGTTTCTCTGGCATAACCACAGACTTCTTTGTATGATTTGGTGGGATTCTTCTTGGCAAAGTGTTTGACCCATAAATACTTTCCCCATTTCTAGGCATGCTCAATTCTGATATCTGATAGCTTGAAGTATTCATATATGATCCTCAGATATCTAATGTAGAATGACTCAAAGGGTTCCACAGCAAGTCTTGGCCTTGTGCCTGTTCCAGTCATCTTGGGAATTCTGTACACATCATCTGGTTTCCCATAAGGACATTCAAAGGATAGGTCCTTTTCCATGGCTTCAGTTCTTTTGGAGATTTCAAAATCCAGCCATGCTTTGACATGCTTTGGGATTTATCTGTACTGGCTTGTCTTTTCTCCATGCCATGGGTTGTTTATGGATTGGTTCTGGAAATTTTTTATTTACCAGTAAGTGCTTGAGTTCTAGAATCCAGTAGCCATTCTTTTGATTGATGCACCTGTAGACAGAGGAGTCATTATTGGTCTTCACATACTCAATCTTGACTTCTTCAGGCCTGAGTGGTAGTTGAAGTTTTCTTTGTTCAGCTCTCAGCCTGTTCTCCCTTTGTCTTGAATTCTCCCTTGGGGGATTGCTTGAAGAACCACCCTGGATTGACTTGATATTTCCAGAGGGTGTTTTAGCTGCTAAAGGCTTTGTAGTTATGGGCTCAGATAGGCTATCAACCCTTTTTCTTTTTTCTGTGAAGAGGAGCTTCATCTTCACCAGTCTCTTCATCATCATCATCATCAAGATCAATTCTTGTGGGAATTTTGCAGCCTTCTTCATTGCCCTGGCATTTGACTTCTTCTTCTTCTTCTTCTTCTTCTTCTTCTTCTTCTTCTTCTTCTTCTTCTTCTTCTTCTTCTTCTTCAGAAGACTCATCAACCCCTTTCACTTGTCTTCTCCTTGGAGCCTTGATACTCCTTCGAGGTCTCTGTGCCCTGGCCCTTATTGTTATTGTTTGTTCAGAAGGTTGTTGTGAAGTAACTACTACTTGTACAGCAGCTTGACTTGAGGAGGGCTCATTGATTCTGAGTGGTGGTTGGGAAGATTTCTTCTTGTTTCCTCTTCATTTCTGAGCACCAGAACCTTCCCCTTGTCTTGGATACTTTCCCCCCTTAGTCATTGTTGACTGACTAAGTGTCACAAAGGATTATGAGAGAGACTCAAAGTTTCCTTATAGATAATTGTAAGCAGCAACCAACTTCTGAAGTTCAGCCTTGAGCTCCTGATTCAGTTTGATAAGTCCAGTTTCCTTATCAGTGAGCTCTGCTAGTAGACCTTGAGTATCATCTGCTTTTCTAGCAGCATAGCTAGCCTCATTGAGGGCTTTTTCAGCAAGATTATTGTCATCATCCATCACCATGCCTAGGTCTCTCTGAGCAATGACCAAGCTTGTTGTTCTCTGAGTGATTAACTCAGTGAACTTCTTCATTTCAACAAGGACTGATGCAATTACTTCTTCATTTTGGTGAGACAACTCCTTTCTTAGAGTTGCCAGAACCTGGTATCTGGCCTTGTAATCATGGGAGTTGAGATTTGGTGTCTTACTGAAGCTTTGAGGAGATATCAATTTTCTCTTTAAGTGAGAAACTCCCAAGTGAACATTTGCATGTTCTGCCAAGGTTCTGTCTTCTTTATCATCTGAGTCTTCATCCCAGTGATCTTCATCCTCTTGGGCATTTTCATCAATATTTTCTAGCCCAGCAACCATCTCAGAGATGGGCTTCTTTCCTTTAGTGAGGAGGATGGTACTTCTTTTGGTAATGCATCCTTAGCATCATGCTTGTCATCAGATACTTGCTCATTATCTAATTCTTCAGCAATTGCCTGAACGGCAAGCTGGAGTTCTTTTATTTCAGCATAAGCTTCCATTTCCTTAATTGTTTGATCTTCAATATTTTGGAGCTTTGCTTTAGATTCAACTATCTTTTCTTCTAGTTGAAGATTTAGCTGTTATTCTTCCTCCAACAATTGTTTGAGTTGAGCAATTCTGGCTTGTGCATCCAATATTTTCTGAGTGTTGTCCTCAGAGTGCTCAACTACTTGTTCAGTAGAGTCTCTTTGTTGGGGAGATGGATGTGTAGACTTCTAAGGAGATGGAGGAGGGGAATTTTGTGAAGTCCTCTCAGTGTGCTTTTCAGCAACTGAGGTATTATTACCTTGTGCAATCCCTCCTGTCCATGGTGCAGGGGCATCATCATCATCCTTGTGATGGTCAGAAGGAGGTTCTTCAAAATTATTCTCATATGTTTCCTCCTCATCTTCAGAAACCAGATTGATCACTTCAGGAAGTGTGACCAATTGCCCATTTATTTCCTCTTGTTCAGAGGGTATGCACTGTAGGGACTTGGGCAAGATTGGCTTGAATGCCATCTCCATTCTGGTCTGACCATCTGCCTTTTCAAAGGCTTCAATAAGCTTATGTTCTACTTCCTTCATGAAGTTCTTATTCATCAACGTGGCAAATGCGTATTGCTCAGTTGGAAACATTGCATGCACATAATTCTCCAAGTCAAACGCTCTTGCTCTTCTAGTAGGGTGATCAGTGACCCTTGTGATCTCAAACAGATCAGAGCATCTGAGTCTCTGCCATTTCTTGAAACACTTTAGATGCTTCGGCAGAGTATGAGCCTTGAAGAATGGAAGTAGGTCCTTGTTCAAATCTTCAGGGACCACTAAGGCACTAGCTTGAGCCTGAAAGAGAGAGTTTTGAGTTAGTTTCAAAAATTTAGTAGATATCTGGGTGTTAGAGTAGTCAAGTATCTGTGTTACCTGTGCAACAACAACAGGCTCAGAAGGTTGGACTACTGAGGTTCCAGGTGCCTCAGATATCTTGGTGTGAGGAGGAGACTTGGAAGTCTGATCCTCAACATCCTCTCTTTCTTTTTGAACCTGATAATAAAATATAACATAACACTTAGAAATTTATCAGGAGAGAAATACTTAGACAATTTGATATCTGAGATGTCAATTACCTCCAAAGTAGGAGGCTCAGACACTTGTCTCTCAGGTATTCTCTCTGGTGACGAAGGCTTGGTGGCCTCATCAATTTCCATTGGTTGAGGGGATTGAATGGGCAATTCCCCAGCAACTTCTACTTCTATTTAGAAAAATGATCAGAGTAAAATTGTGAAGAATATAGATATCTGAGATATATACCTTCTCAATAGAAGGCTCAGATACTTATTCCTCAGAGACTTTGTGATTCTCTGGTTGATTCTCTGATGAGTTAGGCTTCTCAGCCTCATCATTTTTCTTCTCAGTTGGGGCCTAGTAGAAACAAACACTTAGTTAGTCAAGTGTATACAATAGATATCTGAAAAGTTATGTCTTAAGAAACTATTTTCCACCTGTAATACAAGCTCAGGTTCCTTAAGTGGTGAGGCTATGGGAGCCTCCTTCTCAGTCTCTGAGGCAAGCTTTGCAGCTTCCTCTTGTTCTTTTGTTTCTAATTCAGCATGTAACAAAGAAATTTTATAAGTA
Organism: Plantago major; assembly: GCA_026545765.1. NCBI lineage: Eukaryota > Viridiplantae > Streptophyta > Magnoliopsida > Lamiales > Plantaginaceae > Plantago > Plantago major. Next base: position 46,809,904 of record CM048840.1, read on the forward strand.
ACAAGATTTATAAACATAAAATGTCACAAGTAGAGAGTTAAACCATTCTGCTACCTGAGCAGTGTCAGGCTGATTGGTCTCTGGAACTTGTGACCCTTCTATGTTTTGGTCTTGTTGTTCCATTTCAGCTTCTTTGTTTGAAGTTTCAGGTACTTCAGACCTTTCCTGAGTGTGCAACTCAATTGCCTCCCCTGGTTGATCATTCTGAGCAGATGCCTCAATTTTATCCCTCTCATTGAGTTGGGGAACCTGCTCATCTGCAGAATTTTCTTCAGCAATCAGAAGTGATGGTATGTCAAACTGCAATTCATTCACCATGGCTTCATTATCATATGGTGAATCATGTGAATTGGATCTGGAAGGTGAATTAAAGTGCGGCTCATCCTGATCCTTTTGTGACAGTTTGTATAGTGTGGAGACAATGTCAGAATCCTCCATCACTATACCACCACTTCTCAAAGCTTCTTCTACCAGCTTGAGTGTGTCTTGTCCAGATTCCTTAGACTTAGGTTCTATCTCAGCAACCTCTGTACTAAGTGTTTCTCCAGAAACCTTAGTAATGGGTGCTTTCTCAGCAACCTTTGAAATGGGTGCTTGTTCAGCAACCTGAGGTGTGGGTTCTTCTTCAGATACCTCTATTCTTTCAGCATCCTTAGAACTTGTTGCTTCTTCAGCAACCTTAGCCCTTTTTGATTTCTGTAGGACTTGAGAGATGACCAATTCATCATCATCAGAGCTCTCATCAGCATTAGGAACTGATTGATCCATAATCCCTGCGGTTTCTGCAGATAGGGCTTGATGCCTGCCACTACTCTCATTTTTACCAATGAGTTCATCAACAAAGCTTTCCTTGGTAGCATTGATGAGTTCATCAGCAGTTTTATCTTTTGCAGCATGAGTTCATCTACTGTGAACTTAGCAGCATTGATGAGTTCATCTTCATTGATGAGTTCATCAGCAGTGGTGGCATATATCTGAGAGTCGACATTCACAACGGGTATGCCTTCTGATTTGCCAGCAGTCTACTTTCGTGAAGTTCTGGGATTTTTTGTCGCAACTGATCCCTCAGATACTTCGTCAGTCTTTCATTTCTTAGAACCTTTCTGAGACGCAGTAACCTTTTTCATCATGTTTGTATACTCATATTTGTAGAGCAGGTTACTGTTGGCTATGTCAGCCGTCTCTCTAAGCTCAATGCCAAGCTTCTCCAGCAAGAAGCATATCTTTAGTCCAAAGCTCACTGTGGCTTTTGGCTCAACAAGGCCTTTGACGATCTTTGGCTCAAAGCTTTGTAGCTTCTTCACAAACTTGACATAGGCATACTTTCCCCAGTTAAAAAGGTTTTCCGACCTAGTTATTTCTTCCTTCATCAGCAACATCATCATCCACCGTTCCAAGCTTATTTGGTCAGCTCTACCTTGTAGACCATCAAAGCATATGTGAAGAAGGCAAGCCAAGACATCCCATTGAATGTATAGATGTCTGGTCCTTATATTAGCAAGTTTGAACTCAGGAGGAGTATCTGGCTTGTCCATGTTGCAAACATCACTGTACAGGGTCTTAACACCTTCAAGGAGAGTTTCATCCTTGGTGTTAATCTCGAAATCAATTCCTTGATTTCGGAGACCAAAGATATCACAGAATCCTTGGCAATTAAGGAAAATTTATTTTCCTTGAACTTTAGTTTTAATGGACATTTCTTCAATGCCATTAGTAATGCTGGTGATGACACGTGAGTTATTATAAAACTCAAGTACATCCAGTGAAGAACATGCACTGGGAAGAGCTGAGAGAAAACCCTTGATTTGTGCCTTTTCAAGCATACCAAGGATAGTCCTCCTATCTGCTTGTTCTACGAATACAGCAGAAAGGTGTTGCTCAATCATAACACCACCCCAAATCATCCTGTGGTTTGAAGTCCAGTTCTCAGAATTAAAATCGCCTATGAGACGATTGTTTGCTATTACTAGCATTGGTGCTTGCTTTTCAGCAGCAGTAGAGGTAGTAACACTGGTATCCTTAGCAGCAACACGTTTTGGAGCCATCTCTTTAAATAAAAGGTTTTTTTTTTAAAACAAGAGAAGAGATTATCATGACAGATTAGTTGTTCTTTTCAGAAAAACTAAGAGAGATGCAGTAGATTTGCAGAGAGATTTGCAGAAAGACTTAGAGATAAATTTCTGTTTTTGTGTAAGATAAAATGTTGGATTAGGAGAAAGTGAATTCTTTTGAAAAAATCCTATATATATAGCATTGTACTCTCAGCAGACATATACATACAAATTGATTTTGTACATATGTATCTGTGCAAATGCAGGTAAGCGTGGGTAAAAAATCATTTTGCATTAAATGCTTAGTGGGCCACGTCTGAATTTTTACAGTCCACTAATTTACCGAGAATTGATCTCGTCTGTTAAGATCAAACGCCCATTTCATCAAGGGTCACGTTTGCTTCTTCAGCAATGATCACAATCAGTAGTTGTAATTGTGCCCAATTAATGAAATTTGGCGAATAGCTTTCTGAATCACATCTCTTTTCTGTGACTAGGGGACAATCTTTGGACTTATATAGTCAGTTCAGAGACTGTGTGTATCTTATCATATAAATGGAAAGATACAAGACATCAGAGGTGTGGTTGACTGAATACAATTGTACCACATTTATCTTTTGTGTTTCCCCCTCACTTTGTGATCTCATAGATATCTGAGTACCCGTCTCGGAAATCTTTAAAAAACACTTTTACCCAACCTTTTAGTATATGAGTTCTCGTCTCAGATACCCTTTTTGCCTTAGATATCTAGATGCCTGTTCCAGATATCTTTCTCCTTTCTGAGTTTCCATCTCAGAGATTAGAACTTTTCAGTTCCTTCGGTAGCTCCATTAACCCAAGACTATGTCTCAAGGTTAAGAACCTGCTTTCTTGCAAAGGCTTTGTAAAGATATTTGCAAGTTGGTCTTCAGTACCAATCTTGGGTATCTCTATATTTTCTTTTTCAACATGGTCTCTAATGAAGTGGTGTCTAACATCAATGTGCTTTGTTCTTGCATGATACTTAGGATTCTGAGTTATGGCAATAGCACTTGTGTTGTCACAGAAAATCGGAGTTTTCTCTTCATTGATCTCATAGTCTCTGAGTTGTTGTTGTATCCACAATATCTGTGAAGCACAACACCCAGCAACTATATATTCAAATTTCCGCAGTAGATGTGGCAATTGAGTTTTGTTTCTTGCTGAACCATGATATTAATCTGGCACCAAGAAATTTACAAGTTCCTGAGGTGCTTTTTCTATCAAGCAATGATCCAGCATAGTCAGCATCAGAATAGCCAACTAAACTCAATCCACTGTCTTTTGGATACCACAATCCAACTTCTACAGTACCCTTTACATACCTTAATATTTTCATAGCAATGTTGTAGTGTGATTGCATTGGATTTGTCTGAAATCTAACACACACTCCAACTGCATATTGAATGTCAGGTCTACTTGCAGTGAGGTACAGTAGAGACCCAATCGATTTCCTATACTTGTGTTCTTCAACACTCTTGTCAGATTCAGTATAGGTCATTTTGGTTCCAATGCTCATAGGTATCTTAGCATTCTTTTCAGAAGGCTTTAGATTAAACTTGTTGAGCATATCCTTTGCATACTTTGTTTGACTAATGAATATTCCATCATTAAGTTGCTTGACTTGCAATCCTAGGAAGTAGTTTAATTCTCCCATAATGCTCATCTCAAATTTACTTTTCATGAGCTCAGCAAAGTTTTCACAAAGTTGCTTGTTTTTAGATCCAAATATAATGTCATCAATATATACTTGAACTAAAAGTAGTTTCCCTTCATGGTTCAAAGTAAAGAGTGTTTTATCAACATCTCCTTTCTTGAAGCCACTTTTCAGCAAGTATTTGGCTAAAGTATCATACCATGCTCTTGGAGCCTGTTTCAGTCCATACAGAGCTTTCTGAAGCTTATAAACCATTCTACTTTCTGTGGAAACCTCAAAGCCTGGTGGTTGTTCAACATAGACTTCCTCAGCAAGTTCACCGTTTAGGAATGCACTTTTGACATCCATTTGATAAACTTTAAAATCATTATGAGCTGCAAAGGCTAGAAATAGTCTAATTGCATCAAATCTTGCAACTGGAGCAAATGACTCATCAAAATCTAGTCCTTCTGTCTGGGTGAATCCCTTGGCAACCAACCTTTCTTTGTTTCTGGCTATTTCACCAGACTCATTCATTTTATTTCTGAAAACCCACTTGGTTCCAATTACAGATATTCCATCAACAAACTCTTCTTGCATTGCAGAGATCCAATCTTGATCCTTCAATACTTCTTCTATAGTTTTAGGTTCAATGTTTGAGATGAAACATCCATAAAGAGAGTATGCATTTCCAGCAATTGCTCTCCTAGTTCTAACCCCTTGGTTTAAAGGACCAATCACATCCTTGGCAGGATGATTTCTTATCCATTTTATAATGGATTTTGAACTAGTAGGACTAATATCATTTTGATCTGAATGTGAATCAATATGATCTTGACAGGATACTTGTTCAGTATCTGAGATATCTGGCACACGGGAAATACCATTGATATCTGACACTTTTTCAGTGTTAGAGATATCTGGGATTGAGTTTTCAGCAATCTCATTCTCATAAATCTCTTCATGATGAAGGTTCCCAGTAACCTGTTCCTTTTCTGGAATTCTCATAGGAAATTCTTCATCATGTCTTAGAGTCATCTGGTTGTTACTAAGCAATGGTTTCTTTTCATCGTCACAGTCATCCTCTAAGTGAATGACAGAGTTGTTTCCTTTTGAGGATTCTTCTTCAGAATCTTTAATCATTAGTTCTTTGAACCTATTTAAGAGTTCTTCATTCAAGGGTACTTTCTTGTTTCCTTTGTAGAAAACTACATGAACAGATTCTTCAATCTTTTGCGTTCTTTTGTTGTAGATTCTGTAGGCTTTGCCCAGTCAACAACATAAAGATTTCCTTTCCGCCTAGCAACCAAGACTGTCTGCTTTGACTCATTGTCAATTACTTTGCATAGTTTTGACTTGATCTTTACAGTGTACCCTTTGTCTACCAATTGACTCATGCTTAGGAGATTATATTTCAATCCCTTTACTTGTAGTACTTCAGAGATTGTAAGGGCTCCAAGCTTCAGATTGCCAAAACCTATGGTTGGATTTTCATCTCCTCCAGCAAATCTAATAATTGGTCCTTTATCGCATTTCCTGTAGTTAACCAGATTTGCTTTGTCTCCTGTCATGTGCTTCCCACATCCACTATCAAAGTGCCACTTTGGGTTCTTCCTCAGAACACTCTGCACAAAACAGGAAACAAGGAGTTAGGCTCTCATTCCAACAATGGAACCTTCTGGACTAAAGAATCTCCCTGTAGGAATCCATTTCTGAATGAACTTCCTTAGGGTATTCTTTTGTCTTGTTGGAACATAAGGAGGAATTTTAGGTAAATGATTAGTGTCATTATCATTTAAAGCTATTTTCCTTCTTGGTGTGTTCCTTGGTGCTCCTCGTGGAGCTTTCAGATACCTGTCAGATTGCTGAGTATGCTTTCCAGCAAACTTAGCTTTCCTTGCTAGATTTCTTCTAGCCCTGGCATTCAGCGTGGTCGCAACCTGTTCTTTCTTCCACTTCTGATGATTGCTATGCGCAATCCTGGCTTTCATCCATCGCTCTTGCTCTTGTTTATAGTCACGAGCGAGTTGTTTCCCGATGGCTTTATAGCCAATGCCATTTCGAGCACCTGGTGCTATCTGAGTTCTCTTCTCAGCAGCGTTGCTAGTCTCTGGAACGTCTTTCTTTCCAGAAAACGTGATGTTGGAAAATTTGTCTGCTCCCGCAATTTTTTCTTTCTGAGAGACATAGCACTGTGGGTGATTACAATTTTCAGTGTTATGTTTCTTTACAGTAACGTTCCCAACAGTTTTCTGTTGGACTTGTTTTTCCCACAAAGGTTTGGTCGCGACTGCTTTTCCTTTGTCAACAACCTTAGCTTTCTGACCAATGCTGTAGATTATTTGAGAACCATCTTGCTGAGCACTAACAAATGTTATTCTTTCGTCACTCTTATTCAGAGTAGTAGAACTATTTGTTTGTGTGTTCAGCCCAAGTCTTCCCTTTTCTGAAGGATCTCTTAAATAAGAGTGTACTTCAGTATGAGTGTCACTAGCTTTGGCACAGGATTGAAAAGATAGTTCTTTATTTTTGAGTTCCTCATTTTCAGAAAGAAGATCTTTATTTTCCTTTTGGAGTATATCCATTGCCTTTCTGTGTGACTTCTCCGTCTCATATATCTGTGCTTTGAGAAATGCATTTTCAGCATCCTTTTTCTCAGATATCTTGAGTAATTGTGAATTTTCCTTCCCAAGAGAATTCTTTTCTTCTTCAAAAATGTCGGCTCTAGCTCGGACCATTTGAAATTCTCTTTTTAAGAGAACAAGTTCTCTTCTGAGATATTCTAAATCTCTGATTTCTTCCTCATCACTCTCATAATTTATGAATTGAGAAATGTTGGTTACCTCGTAAGCCATTAGGCAAGGCTCAATGTTGGAGTAATCTGGATAGATCTCCTCAGCAACCCCACATAATTCCCTTTTCTTTTGACCAAAGTCAACCAATTCATTAGTGATGCCACATAATTCTGGAGAAGGTAGTTTGGAGTCATCTGAGTCTTCTTCCTCAGATTCTGACTCAATATCAAGAGCATCCAGTTGGATTTGAATCTTTTTCCTTTCTTCAGTGAGCATAGCTCTCTGACCTCTCTTGAAGTTTCTTCTATCTTTCTTGTCACCTGTCTTTAGCTTATTGAAAACAGGGCAGTCTCTTTTAAAATGACCAGGTTTCTGACAATCGAAACAGATATCGTTTCCGATTTCTGCTTCCTCAGTACTAGATGCTTGCTGAGCCAGCTTGGTCAGCGAGCTTGACAGCTGCATATTTTTGTACTAGTGATAGTTTGAGCCTAGATTCTCTTTCGACTTCTCTTTGGCTTTTCTTCTCTCAATCTCCCGACTGACATATTTTCTCATTTGCTTTACAGAAAGAGCATCTTCCTCAGTCATTTCTTTGGTACCCTTCCTTTCAGAAGTACCTTGTATTACTAAAGTAACATTATGAACTTTCTCAGCAATTATTTGTTCTCTCTGAGTAGTTTCATAGTTGACAGTAGCTATGTGGGAAAAGAGTTCTATTGGAGTGATATTTGGCATTCCTTGGTTGAAATAAAAATAGTGAGTATGTTCCCAGTTTTGATTCAAGCTTCTCACGATAGTCTTAACCTTTTCAGAGTTAGAGTATCTCTCACTTTCACCAAGTGCAGCCATTTCACTCATCAATGTTGTGAACCGGAAATCTAGTTCTTCAAGAGTCTATGTGGAACCTTGTTTAAAGTTTTGGAATTTGAGCTTCAAAACTTCGAACTTATTTTCCTTTGTTTTCTCAGTGCCGGCACAGATTTCTTCAATAAGTTGCCAGGCCACTTTCGCCGTTTTTGCACCCCACAGTTTACACTGTATGTGATCTGGAGTGGAACGTATGATGATATTGCGAGCCTACCATCCAGTCGATTTCTCTTGGCATCTTCCGATGTCCAGAGCTCTCTAGGCTTTGGCTCGTAAACAACTTGACCAAGAGGGTCTTCCTTTGGTTGACCTTTTGTTTGTGAGGAACCACCACTTGGTTCTTCATCAGTGGGAGCTCTGTCTCTACCATTAGAAACCTCCATGACCTGCTTGAGTTGTTGAATGACTATGGGGCCATTCTTTATCACTTCGATCATTTCGTCACTGATGGCTTCTAGGCGGAGCATCATGTTGTTCTTCCATTTCTCATAGTTCTCTGGCTTGAGAATTGGAGCGTCACTTAAAGACATCCTGCAGCAAACACACTAAACATACAAATCAAGTGTAAGTGAAAAGCAGTCAGTGGGCACTTATCTAGGATCTAGGTTCAGTGCAGAAGGCTTGGGAACCTCCGGCTCTGATTCCACTTGTTGGTCCAGATAACGGCAAAGGAAAAGACTAGAGGGGGGGGGGGTGAATAGTCTTTTACAACTTTTGTCAATAAAAACAGTTTCTCAGATATCTAAGAAGATATCTGATATTTAATATCAGAGAGCGGAAGACTTTTCTGTGATAAGTGCACGTGCTCAGCAAGATATAATCTGTTTAAATACTTAGCAGGATAAAGAGAACGATAAGTAGATAACACGTCTTTTATAGTGGTAGGTGGCGTAATCCTTCAACTAATCCACTTCGGCCTTTCTCAGACCTGGAATCCACTAAGACAGATAATTGAGTTCACTTTACAAATATCTTCTCTCAATTCCTAAAATACACTAGGTTCCCAACCAAGTGTTCCCCCTAAGTTATTCCCCGGCTACCAGCCAAGTACATCCTATACTCAGAAACCTTTGAGCTGTTCCTTAGTTTCCCAAACTAAGTACTTCCTATGCTCAGTAACCTTGGAGTTATTCCTTAGTTTCCCAAACTAAGTACTTCCTGTACTCCATGCCGTTTAAGGTGTTGGTTATGAAGGTTTGTCAGGTGAGTAGTCTTACTAACTTTTCAGTTATTTAAGAATACTCTATAGAACAAGAATCACTTAACACACTTCACAATGTGTGGTGATATGTTCTTTACGGACCCAAGTCTATGTTAACTGTTCTGGAGAATGAAACTCAGATACTTGATCTTTTGATTCAACTCCTTCACAGATAGCAATGCTTGTTAAGGATCAGAACACTTAGAACTTTTTTGCTACTTAGAATTCAAGAGCTTAGTCGCAACTGTAAGCTGAAGAGTAAGCAGGTTGAAGGCTTGTATGCTTGAATGAATAAGTTCATTCTGTGTGTAAGTTCAAGGTGTAAGTTCTTGGTGTATTTTTCAAGCATTCTAAGTGTGGATATTTATAGTTGAAAATCATGCCGTTTGAATAGTATCCGTTAGGCTTAATGAAATTCAAACTATTGATATATGAAAATAGTACTGCAGAAGACGTTGTCTCTTTTCAGAGATTTCCTCTTTTGTTCAGATGTCTCTGTCTGCGCATTTATTGCATTGTACTATTTTTGTTATGTAGTGCCAACGGAACTATGCACACTTTCTGAAGCATTGCATGTCCCTTTCCAGAGACCTTCACATCTCCAGATACCTGTTGAAACATTGTTTCCCAAAAACATAGTTTTGTCCAGGATATCTGAGGGTAGTTTTCTGTGGGCACTTTTCCTCGTTCTGAAATCTTGTGTTCTCAGATATCTTTTGTGAAACCTGTTTATTGAAAAACACTTGTTTCTTCAAGATATCTGGACATAGGTATCTAATGACCTTCGTCTTCAGCAATCTTGTGCAGTCTTCAAATCTTCAAATTTGTTGAACACTTCTGCCGGATGCCTTCTTCTTGGTCTTCTTCAAAGATATAAAAATTAAATTCAGAGACCTAACATCCTATACAAGATTTGCTAGACTAATCATACTTAGTGATTTTCCTCTTTTACAGTGTTCAAGTGAACTAAGAGTACTAAGCACCTTTCTGAGCTAAGATAAGTCATTAGGTTGCTGATCGAAATCTAAACAGATATTCCTAACATCTTCTTTCGCGATTTCAATGTTCCGCATTTCATTTTTAAACGTTTCAATTTCATCTTTTGATCTCTTAAATGAAAATTTTGTCACCTACTTTATTCACTTTCTTTCATACTTTATCACTATTTATACTGTTAGATATTTTGTTAGAAATATCTGTTTAGATTTTGATCAGCAACATGATGACTTATCTTAGTCTCAGAAAGGTGATTAGTACCCTTGGTTCACTTGAACATTGTAAAAGAGGAAAACCACTAAGTATGATAGTCTAGCTAATCTTGTATAGGATGTTAGGTCTCAAAATGTAATTTTTATTTTATGAAGAGAAGACCAAGAAGAAGACATCCAAGCAGAAAGCTCAACGACATTGAAGACTTGAAGAAAACTGCACAAGATTGCTGAATCTGTTGTTCAGATATCTTAGCCAGATATCTTAAAGACACGAATAGTTTCAAACAAACTGTGTCACAAGAGATATCTGAGAAATAAGATACATATCTGAAAACAAGGAAAGTGTCCACAGATATCTATTCTCAGATACCTTGAGCTTTAACCACATTTCTGAAAGAGAAATATATATTGCAAACAAAGTTGTTTCAATAAATACAAGTGGTATCTGAAGAATGAAGATAAGGACGTGCAAAGAATCAGATAACACTAGTCTCTGATACAAAGCATAGTTCCGTTGACACTAGGACAAAAGTATAGTACAATGCATTTAATGCACGGACAGAGATGTCGAATAATAGCAACGGCAACTTCGAGAAAAGACAAAACTCACATAAGATTACTATACACAGATATCGATAGTTTGAATTTGAGCCTAACGGATACTATTCAAACGGCACTCAAATTCATCTATAAATATCAACACTTAGACAGCTTGAGAGAACACACTGAACACCTTGAACTACAAACGCTGATCGTCTTACTCTCTCTCAGAGCATCTTACTTATTCTCAAAGCTTTCTGTTGCGACCAAAGCTTTTGATCTTGAGTAAACACTGAAGTTCTAAGTGTCCTGATCCTAAAACAAGTAAAGCTATCTGTGAAGGAGTTGAATCAAAAGATCAACTATCTGAGATTCATTCTCTTGAACAGATATCATAAGACTTGGGTCAGTAAAATCGAACAAGATACCATACGCTGTAAAGTGTATTAAGTAACTTGGTTCACAGAGCTATCTCGATTAATCGAAAAGTTATTAAGAAGCTCATCCGACAACTCAAACCAAAACCAACACCATAATCAAGTGAGTGGGTGAAGTACTTAGTTTGAAACATCGTGAATAACTCCAAGGTTACCGAGTATAGGAAGTACTTGATTTGGGAAACTAAGGAATAACTCCAAGGTTATTGAGTATAGGAAGTACTTAGCTTGGGAAGCTAGGAATAACTCAAAGGTTTTAGTATAGGAAGTACTTGGTCAGAAAGCCGGGAACAACTCAGGGGAACATTTGGTTGGGAACCAACGTTAAGAATCTTAGAATAGGATTATTGTAAGGAGAACTCAATTATCTGTTCTAGTGAATTCTAGGTCTCGATAGACGAAGTGGATTAGTTGGAGGATTACGGCACCTCCAGATACCACTATACTTGCCGTGTCATTTACCTTCTCAGATTTACATTTCAAGAATACACACACACACACATATTAACTGTTTCTGCACTTATCTTTATTAAGTCTTCCGCACTATGATTCTAAGTATCAGATATCCATTCAGATATCTGAGAAATAGTTGTTATCGACAAAAGTTTTAAAAGACTATTCACCCCCCTAGTCTTTTACTTTGCCGTTATCCGACCAACAAGTGGTATCAAAGGTGAGGTTCACCACCTTCAGACGAACCTAGATCCCAGATAGGTGAAGGAACTTTGTCCACTTTTGAGGACTATTTAATTTGTGTGTTAAGTGTGCAGGTATGTCTCTGAGTGATGCACCCGTTCTCAAACCAGAGAACTACGAGAAATGGAAAAATAACATGATGCTCCACCTTGAAGCCATAAGTGACGAGATGATCGAAGTAATAAAGAATGGCCCAATAGTCATTCAACAACTTAAGCAAGTCATGGAAGTTTCGAGTGGAAGAGACAGAGATCAAAGCGAAGGATCTTCACAAACAGATGCGTCAACTAGTGGAAGATCTACTGGTCAAGTTATTTACGAACCAAAGCCCAGAGAACTCTGGGCATCGGAAGATGCCAAGAGGAATCGTCTGGATGGTCAAGCTCGTAACATCATCATCAGATCGACACGAGCACATAAAGGTAAACCGTGGGTGCTAAAAGCGAAAGTTGCTCGCAACCGATTGAAGAAATCAGGCTCGAACCGAGAAAACCAAGGAAAACAAGTTCGAAGTTCTAAAGTTGAAATTTCAAAATTTCAAACAAGGTCCCACTGAAACTCTGGAAGAACTTGATTTCGTGTTTACCACTCTTCGAGTGATATGGCAAGATTGGGAAAGATAGATACTCCATGCGAGAAGATTAAGACTATTGTCGAAGTCTTAACCACAACCGGAGCATACTAAATTTTTTATTTTAACCAAGGTATGCCAAATATCACTCCAAAGGAACTTTTCTCTCATCTTGCTATCATGACTATGAGACAACTCGTAGAGAACAAACAACCTAAAAGTTGCGTAATGTTGCTCTAGTTACTCAAGGAACTTCAAAAGAAGAAAAGCAAGGAGGAGATCGAGGATGCTCTGCCGCAAAGCAAATGAGCAAATTTGTCGGTCGAGAAATTGAGAGAAGAAAAGCCAAAGAGAAGATGAAAAGCATCTAGTTTCAAACTATCACCAAGACAAAATATGCAAAGCTCATTGAACAAGCCATTTCCGAAAGCATCATGTCTTGAGGAAGCGAAATTGGAAACGATATCTGCTTTCTATTGTCAAAACCTGCCACTTCAAGAAGGATTGTCCCGCCTCAACAAACTAAGGACAAAGACAAGAAAGATAGAAGAATCTTCAAAAGAAGCCGAGCTTTGTTAATCAAGAAAGAAAGAAAATCCAGATTCAATGGATGCTCTAGACGTTGAGATGATTCAAGATGACAATTCAGATGACTCAACCTTACCATCACCGAATTATGTGGAGTTACTCATGATATAATCGACTTCGCCTCAAGAAGAATGAAATGTGTGGAGTTCTGTGAAATTGACGGTCCGTACATCTCCAACATAGAAAAGCATCTTATGGTGATGAGGTAACACATACTTCTTGCTACACTTATGAAAGTGATGAAGAGGAAACAAAAAATCTAGAAAATCTCAGGAAAGAACTTGACATCTATGAAAGAGAATTTCTAATGATCCGAGCTAGAGCCGAAAACCTTGAAGAAGAAAAGAATTCTCTTGCAAAGGAAAATTCTCAATTAGTTAAAGTATTTGAGAGAAAGGATGCTGAAAATGCATTTCTCAAAGCTCAGATATCTGAGACTGAAAAGTCACATAAAGAAGCAATGGCTGAATTACAAAAGAAATATGAAGATCTTCTTTCTGAGAACAAGGAACTCAAGAAGAAAGAATTATCTTTTCAATCTTATGCCAAAGCTAGTGACACTCTTACTGAAGTACAATCTTACTTAAGAGATCCTTCAGAAAAAGAAAGGACTCAATTTGAATACACAGACAGATTGTTCTATCACTCTGAATAAGAGTAAGGAGAAAAGAACATTTGTAAGTACTCAGCAAGACGGTTCCCATGCAATCTATAGTATCGGTGAAAAGACAAAGATTGTTGACAAAGGAAAGGCGATTCATGACTAAACCTTTGTGGGAAAAACAAGTCAAAAACAAAACTGTTGGTACGTCTTCGAAAAGAAACACACCATCGAAAAGTGTAAACACCCACAAGGTTATGTCTCTCAAAAGGTAGAATTGCAGAGCCGCAAATTCTCCCATGTCACTTTTTCGGAAAGAAATTGGATCAACCAGAGACTAGCAAAGTCACGAGAAAAGATCTCGAGATAGCTTCAAGTGCTCAAACGGTATTGGCTACAAAGGCATCGAAAACAACTTGCTCATGAGTACAAGCAGAGCAAGAACGATGGTCGAAAGCTAGAATTGCTCAAAGCAATTATCGAAGTGGAAGTTAAATCAAGCCACCGAAAATCAATGCCGTGGCTAGAAGAAATCATAAGAAAGGCTAAGTTTGTCAAAAGCAAACTCGTAAACCCGAGATATCTGAAAGCATCATATGGAGCACCTAGGAACACACCAAGGAAGAAAATAATTCTTACTAATGATAACATTCATTCAAAAGAATTCCTCCTTACGCTCCTATCGACAAAAGCATATTTCAAAGAAATTCATTCAAAATGGATTCCTATGGAAGAACTTTTAATTCGACGGTTCCATCAAAGATATGAGAACCTAATCTCCTGCTTCTGTCAGTGCGTAATGCCTCCGGACCAAAGCAAAATGGCTATTTGATAGTGGATGCGAAAGCACATGACAGAGACAAAGCAAATCTGTTGATTACAAAGCTTGCAACACGGACCAAATATAAGATTTCTTGAGGAGAATTAAATCCTCTCTGGATTTGTAACGTCAAATTGGGGACTTTAACAATCACCGACGTATTACATGTTAAGGATTTGAAATATAATCTATTTAGCATGAGCCGGTTTGCATAAGGGTTTTACTATAAAATTCAAAGCTAAATCGCAAACTAATTGACAATGAGTCAAAGCGCATACCTTAGTTAGTCATGGAAAGGCGATCTTTATGTTGCCGATTGGGCATCTGCCACAATCAAGAATGTCTCATGGTGAGTCAATCTGGTCACACAGAAGAGCACTGGTTATGGCACAAAAGAATGAGTCACTTGAACTTCAAAACTCTGAATAGACTTGCCAAGAAAGAGTTAGTGGTTGGCCTTCCTAGAACATCTTTCAGAAAGGATGGTATCTGTTCTGCCTGTCAGATGGGGAAACAATCTAAGATCTCTTTCAAGTCCAAAATCAGACACTCTAGTGTTAGACCACTGCAACTTTTACACATGGATCTATTTGAATCATCTCAGAACTAGTTATGCAGAAAGAAGTATGGTCCGTTATTGTAGATGACTTCTCAAGATTCACTTGGGTTGTCTTTTTCCAAACACAAATCGATGCCGTGGAGATACCAAACTTGCTGAAAAAGCTTGAAGTCATGAAAAATGACAAGGTATCTGCAATCAGACAGACCATGGTACTGAGTTTGTCAACCAGTACATAAAGGAGTTTTGTACCTACAAAGGTATACAACACCAACTTTCCTCTGTAAGAACACCTCAACAAAATGGTGTTGCAGAAAGGAAAAACAGAACCCTTAAAGAAGCTTCAAGGACAATGCTAGCTGACAATGAAATAAGTGAAATTTATTGGGTTGAAGCTGTAAACACAGCTTGCTACACTCAGAACAGATGTTTGATAAATAAACACCATGACAGGACTCCCTATGAAATCATGGTTGGTAGACACCCTAATATCAAACATCTGAGAGTATTTGGTTGTAGATGTTTTGTTCTAAACAATGGGAAAGATTATCTGAGAACATTTCAACCAAAGGCAGATGAAGGTGTTTTTCTTGGCTATTCCACAAACAGCAAAGCTTACAGAGTTTACAACAAAAGAACAAAGAAAATTGAAGAATCAGTTCATGTTGTATTCTATGAAGGAAATAAGAAAACACCTCCTATTGATGAACTCTCAGAAAGGTTCAAAGAATTATTACTGAGGGACTCTAAAGAAGAATCCTCAGAAAGGAGAAACATCACTATGGAAAGTGAGGATGACTCTGACGTAGAAAATCTTGAAAAGCCTAGTAACAACAAGATGACTCACAGACATGATGAGGAATTTCCTATGAGATTTCCAGAAATGGAACAGGTTACTGAGAACCTTCATCATGAAGAGGTATCTGAAAATAAGAATGCTGAAATGCATGTCTCAGATATCTCTAACACTGAAAAAGTGTCAGATATCCATGACATTTCCCATATGTCAGATATCTCAGATACTGAAAAAGTATCAAATCAAAATCTTAGTGATTCACATTCAGATCACCTGGATATTGATCCTACTAGCACTAAACCTATGATGAAATGGATCAAAGATCATCCTACAAAGGATATAATTGGACCGATTAATCAGGGTGTTAGGACTAGGAGAGCAATAGCTGAAAATGCTAACTCTCTCTTTGGATGTTTCATCTCGAATATTGAACCTAAAAATATAGAAGAAGCATTAGGAGACCAAGACTGGATCTCTGCAATGCAAGAAGAGTTGGATCAATTTGAGAGAAACAAAGTCTGGAAACTAGTTCCATTTATAGAAGGAATATCTGTGATTGGAACTAAATGGGTTTTCAGAAACAAGATGAATGAATCTGGTGAAATAACCAGAAACAAAGCAAGATTGGTTTAAGGATTTACCTGCATCAAGGCTTAGATTTTGACGAGTCATATGCACCAGTTGCCAGATTGGATGCAATAAGACTCTTTCTAGCCTTTGCAGCTCATAAAGATTTCAAAGTTTATCAGATGGATGTCAAAAGTGCATTCTTAAACGGTGAACTTGCAGAAGAAGTTTATGTCGAGCAACCACCTGGCTTTGAAGTTTCCTCAGAAGGTAGAATGGTCTATAAATTACAGAAAGCTCTGTATGGACTGAAACAGGCTCCAAGAGCATGGTATGACACTTTGGCCAAATACCTTCTGGAAAGTGGTTTCAAGAAAGGTGAAGTTGATAAAACGTTATTTACCTTAAATCATGATGGGAAACTACTCTTAGTTCAAGTATATGTTGATGACATCATATTTGGATCTAAGGACAAGCAACTTTGTAATGACTTTGCAAATCTCATGAAAAGCAAGTTTGAGATGAGCATGATGGGAGAAATGAATTATTTCCTAGGATTGCAAGTCAAGCAACTCAATGATGGAATATTCATTAGTCAAACAAAGTATGCAAAAGATATGCTCACAAAATTCAATCTTAAGCCTTCTGAAAAGAATGCTAAGATACCCTATGAGCATTGGAACCAAAATGACCTATACTGAATCAGATAAGAGTGTTGAAGAACATAAGTATAGGAAATTGATAGGTTCACTACTTTACCTCACTGCAAGTAGACCTGATATTCAATATGCCGTTGGAGTATGTGCTAGATTTCAGACAAATCCAATGCAAACACACTACAACATTGCTATGAAAATATTAAGGTATGTAAAGGTACGATGAGATGTAGGATTGTGGTATCCTAAAGAAAGTGGATTGAGTTTAATGGTACTCGACGCGATTATCTTTGGATCATTGCTTGATAGGAAAAGCACCTCAGGAACTTATCAGTTTCTGGGTACTAGACTTATCTCATGGTTTAGCAAGAAGCAAAACTCAATTGCAACTTCTACCACAGAGGCTGAATATATTGCTGCTGGTTGTTGTGCAACACAAATTCTGTGGATACAACAACAACTCAAAGACTATGGACTCGATGAGAAGAAAACTCCCATTTTCTGTGATAACACAAGTGCTATTGCGATTACACAGAATCTTAAATTTCATGCCAGAACAAAGCACATTGATGTTAGACATCACTTCATCAGAGACCATGTTGAAAAGGGCAATATAGAGATACTCAAGATTGGCACTAAAGACCAACTTGCAGATATCTTCACTAAGCCACTACAAGAAAGTAGATTCTTAGCCTTAAGACATAGTCTTGGACTAATGGAACTACCAATGAACTGAAAGAGTTCAGGTATCTGGAACGGGCAACCAGAGAAGAGGTAACTGGAACGGGCATCCAGAGAAGAGGTATCTGGAACGGGTATCCAGAAAAGAGAAAAGAGAAAACTGGAACGGGTATCCAGAAGTCAAAAAGGCTAAAGAGCAAAAAGACAGCTTAAGATCTCTGAGACGGGAACTCAGATATCTGAATCAATCTTCAAACGGGGAACACAAAAGAGAATAGTATAACTATCTGCAGTCAACTACTCTCTTGAAACTCGCATTATTTCTATCTTGATGAAAAACTTAGAAAAATCCTAAGTATAAGACAGATTAAGATGCGAACAGTGTCCTTGATCATACAGAATTGTGATTCAGATAGCAAGTCGCCAAAACTCATTAAATGGGCACAATTACACTTGTTGATTGTGATCATTGCTGAAGAAGCAATGGTGACCCTCGATGAAGTTAAGCGATTGATCTGTACGGTGGAAATTAATTCACAGTAAATAGTGGACTGTTGAAATTCAGACATGGCCCACTAAGCATTTAATGCCGAACTAGCTTTTGCTCACGCCTGTTTGCAAATTACGTATACGCATACACAAAATCAATTTGTATGTATTTGTCTGTTGGGATTCAACTGCTATATATATAGGATTTTGGCAAATGAAATCACTTTTGCCTAATCCGAAAATTCATCTTGCACAAAAATAGCAAATTCTCTCTTGATTCTCTGCAAACCCTCTACAATCTCTGCAAATCAAGATTAAGTTTTTCTGAAAAGAATCACTGAATCAAATCTCTTTCTAACACCAATTTCAAATCCCTACACTATATAAAGAGATGGCCTCCAAGAACACTTCAACACAGAAATCCCAATCCTCCACTGGTACTGCTGAAAAGCAAGCACCAGAGTTGGTTATTGTAAACAATCGACTGGTAGGAGTTTTTAATCCTGACCATTGGACTTCAAGTCACAGAATGATTTGGGGTGGTGCCATGGTTGAGGAATACCTCTCTACTGCAATAGAAAACCAAACTGACAGAAAATTGATTCTTGACATGCTTGAAAAGGCACAAATCAAGGGTTTTCTATCTGCTCGCCCAAGTGGAATTTCATCACTCGATGTGTTGGAATTTTACAACAACTCGTGATTATTTCTGTGTATCCAAGGCACCGAAATAGTGTCTATCAAAACCTCAGTCCAAGGAAAGGAAATCCTTCTGGACTTAACAACCTTCTGTAAGTTGTTTGAGGTTCAAAATCTTGGAAAGGATTTTGAAATAAACACCAAGGATGATGAACTCCTTGAAGGTGTTAAAGAACTTTACAGTAACGTGTGTGATCTTGAAAAATCAGATACACCCACTGAGTTCAAACTTGCTGACATCCGAACCAGACATCTGTTGGTTCACTGGGATGTACTGGCTTGCATTCTTCACAGATGCTTTGATGGTCTACAAGGAGGTGCTGACCAGATAAGCCAAGAACGATGGATCATGATGTTCTTGCTGAATCAACAAGACAAAAGGCTGGAAAACCCTTTTAACTGGGGAAAGTACGCCTTCATGAAATTCGTGAAGAAGATTCAAGGCTTGGAGCCTAAGATTGTCAAAGGACTAGCTGAGCCAAAGGCCACAGTAGGTTATGGTCTGAAAATATGCTACTTGTTGGAAAAGCTTGGCATTGAGCTCAGAGAGACGGCTGAAATAGCCAACAGTAACTTACTCTACAAATATGAGTATACAAATCTGATGAAAAAGGTTACTGGGTCTCAGAAAGGTCCTAAGAAGCGAAAATCTGAAAAGATATCTGAAGAAAAGGTTGCGACCAAGAAGCCCAGAACTTCAAGAAAGAAGTCTGCTGGCAAATCAGAAGACACACCCAAAGAGGTTGTCAATTCTCAGATATCTGCAGGCATTGCCGATGAACTGATAATGGCAGATGAACTCATCAATGCTGCAAAAGAGTTATCAACTACTGAACAAGTAGACTCAGCAAGAGAAAGTGCTTTCAGAAATGTTGCGACTAATGCAGAAAGCTTTGCTGATGAACTCATAAATGTTGCCAAGAGTGGTGAAAAGCACCAAGCCCCATCTGCAGAAACCGCAGGAGTTATGGAACAGTCAGTTCCTAATGCTGATGAGAGCTCTGATGATGAAGATGATGAACTAGTCATCTCTCAAGTCCTAGAAAGAACAAAGAGGGCTAAGATTACTGAAAAAGTAACTAGTGATAAGGTATCTGAAGAAGAACCTACACCACAAAGTTCTTTGAACCTATAGCAAAGGTTGTTGGTGCAAACACATCATCAGGGAATGTCTCTCTTGCACAACTTCACAAAGCCCTGATGAGTGGTATTTTAGTGCTGGCGGATGCTGATGGAAATGCCACATCTAAAAATCTAGAAGAACATTCTACTGATCAATCTTCTGCTTCCAGACAACCACAACAACCACAAACACAACAACCACAACAGCCACAAGTGGTTGATGAAATGGTAAATGAACTCCATTTCGAATTACCAGCAATACAGTATGCTGAAGAAAATCCTGTAATTGAGCAGGTTCCCCAACTCAATGAGAGGGATCAAACTGAGACATCTACTCAGAATGATCAACCAGGGGAGGCAACTGAGTTGCATACTCAGGAAAGGTGTGAAGTACCAGAAACTTCAAACAAAGAAACTGCACTGGGACAAGACGACCAATGTATAGAAAGGTCACAAGTTCCAGAGACCAATCAGCCTGAAACTGCTCGGGTAAATGACTGGTTTAACTCTTACCTTGTGAAAATAAAATTCTATATTTATAAATCTTGTTACCTTATAAGAATTTCTTTGTTACAGGCTGAGTTAGAAACGCAGAAACAAGAGGAAGCTGAGAAGCTTGCCTCAGATACTGAAAAAGAGGTCCCTTCAACCTCAACTCTTGAGAAATCTGAGCCTGTGCCACAGGTAAATGATTCTTAAAGAGAACTAATTTTTCAGTAAAAATGTTTATGTGCTCATTCATGATAAATGTTTCTAACAGGCTCCAACTGAGATGGAAGAAGATAAGGCAGAAATGACAGAGACAAACCCAGAAACCAACAATGTTTCTGAAGAACACATCACTGAGCCTTCAAACTTGAAGGTATATGACAATCAAGTGACAAGTATTCTTCATCTTGGGTTATCCTTTATCTCTTCTAATATTCAATACTTTCTACTTACAGGCTATTTCAGAAGTAGAAATGCAAGGGGATAAAGTTGCGACTTCCCCTGCATCAATGGAAATTGATGAAGCCCCCAAGGCAGCATCACTCGAAAGAACACCAGAAACTGCACAAGTTTCTGAGAAAAATGAATCTGAGCTTCCTTTTGAGGAAGTAAGTAGCACAAATCAGAATTCATTAAAAGCATATTTATGCATAGATTCTTTCAAACTATTTCCTAAGTATTGTATTTCTCTCAGGTTCAAGAAAGAAAGGTTGATGAGGACCAGACTTCCAAGTCTCCACCTCACAACAAGATATCTGAGACACCAATTGTCTCAGTAGAACAAGTATCTGAGCCTGATGTTCATACTCAGGTAACTCAGAAACTAAACTACACTTCTACTCAGATATCTACAAAAGTTTTGAAACTCACTCAAAACTCCTTCTTTCAGGCTCAAACAGATGCAAAGCAGGTTCCCATTGAAGAAACAAGGGACCTACTTCACTTCTTCAAAGCTCACACCCTGCCAAAGCATATTCAATGCTTCAAGAAATGGCAGAAGTTAAGGTGCTGATCTCCGAAATATTGAGAATCACTGATCAACCAACCAGACGAGCACGATCTCTTGACCTGGAAACTTATGTCCAAGCAATGTTCCCTACAGAACAATATACAGTTGCGACTCTACTACATAAGGACTTTTCCAGAGAAGTGGCGCATAGTTTGATACATGCCTTTGAACAGGCAGATGGTCAGACAAGATTACAGATGGCATTCAAGCCAGTCCTTCCCCAGACTCTGCAATTTATAACTTCTGAACAAGAAGAAGTTAATGGGCAGAAGATCACTATCCCGGAAGTGATCAATCTTGTATCTGAAGATGATGAGGAGGAAGAAATGAATGAAAATTACTTTGATGAACCTCCCACTGACCATCACCAAGAGGATGATAATGACAAAAAGGATGATGATGATGCCCCTGCACCAGGGACCGGAGGAATTTCACAGAGAAACAATGCCTCAGCTGCTGAAAAGCAAACTGAGAAGACTTCACAGAAATCTCCATCTTCATCACCTCATAAATCTACTCATCCATCTTCTAACCAACACGCAGTTACTACTGAACAAGTAGTTGAGCTTTCTGAAGAAACAAATCAGAAAATACTAAACACTCAAACCAGAAGTGCTCAACTCAGACAACTGTTGGAAGAACAACAGCTCCATCTTCAACTGGAAGATCAAATAGCTAAATCCAGAGATAAGATTGATCAACTACAAGATCTATACTTAGAAGAAATGATTGCTTACTCTGAGGTTAAAGAGCTACGGGATGTTGTGCAAGAAATCACCAAAGAACTCAATACTGAAGAAGTATCTGAAGTCAAGCAGGATGCTAAGGCTGCATCATTTTCGAAAGAAGTACCATCCTCCTCCCAGAAAGGAAAGAAACCAATCTCTGAGATGGTTGCTGGACTCGATACGATTGATGAAAATGTCCAAGAGGATGAAGATCAATGGGCTAATCACTCAGATGATGAAGAAGACAAGACTTTGTCAGAGCACCGCCATGAACATTTAGCGGTTTCTCACTTGAAAAGGAAGTTGATTGCTCCTACAATATTCGACAAACTGCCAAACGTCCACTCCCATGAATACATGAACAGGTACCAAGTACTGGCTACTCTGAACAAGGAGATGTCTTCACAGAACAAGGAAGTAATTGCCTCCGTCCCCTCTGAAATGAGAAAGTTCTGAGCTCATCACTCAGAGAACAACTAGCATAGTCATTGCTCAGTAAGATCTGGGAATGATAAGGGACGATGATGTGTCTTTAGCTGAAAAAGCTTTTCAAGAGGCAAGTTACACTGCTGGAAAAGCAGATGCCATCCTAGGCCCATTGGCAGAGCTCACTGATAAGGACAATGGACTTATCAAGCAAAATCAGGAGCTCAAGCCGAACTTCAGAAGTTGGTCACTGCCTACAACTATTTACAAGGGCATTTTGACTCTCTCTCAGATTCCTTTATGAGACTGAGTCAGCCAACAATGACTAAGGGGGAAAGAAAGTACAAATCTGGACCTCAAAGTCGGGGGGAATGGGAAGAAGGAGATGAAAACAAGAAGAAATCTGGAGCTGGTGCGGCTCAGAAAGGAAGAAGAAAAACTTCCCAGCCACCACTCAGAATCAATGAACCCTCCTCCAAGCCATTTGTGCAAATAGTAGCTGCTTCCCAGAAACCCACTGAAGGAACCAAAATGGTAACAGGGGCCATGGCACAGAAACCTCCAAGGAGTACCAAGGCTCCAAGGAGAAGACAAGTTAGAGGGATTGATGAATCTTCTTCTGAAGAAGAAGAAGGTCAAATCAAGTCCCTGGGCAATGAAGAAGGCTGTGAAACTCTCACAAGATCTAATCTTGATGATGATGAAGAGACTGATGAAGATGAAGCTCCTCTTCACAGAAAAAGGAAAATTGAAAGTCTAACTGAGCCCATAGCTGCAAAGCCTTTGGCAGCTAAAACACCCTCTGGAAATACCAAGTCTATCCAGGGTGGTGGTTCTTCAAGCAACAACCCCAAAGAAAATTCAAGACAGAGAAGGAACAGACTGAGAGCTGAGCAAAGACAAAGTCAACTTCCACTCAGGCCAGAAGAAGCCAAAATTGAGTATGTGAAGTATGACAATGATTCCTCCGCTCTGGTGCATCAATCAAAAGAATGGCTATTGGATTCTGGAACTGAAGCATCTATTGGTAAATTCAAGATTTCCAGAACCAATCCATAAACAACTCATGGCATGGAGAAAGGATAAACCTACCCTGATCAACACCAATCACATCAAAGCATGGTTGGATTTTGAAGTTGTCAAGAGAACTGAAGCCATGAAAAAGGACCTCTCTGATGATTGTCCATATGGAAAGCGGATGATGTGCACAAAATTCGAATATCACAGAGGCACAAGACCAAGACTTGTGGAACCCATGAGTCGTTCTATCGATAGAAGATCAATACAAGGGTGACATCGATATCTGAAGATTATCTCTGAATACTTCAAGCTTTCGGATATCGAATAGAGCATGCCCGGAAGTGGGAAAGTACCTGGGTCAAGCATTTTGTCAAGAAAAATCCTACCAAAACCTACAAAGAGGTCTGTGGATTTGCCAGAGACACAGAGATGCTCGTCAGAACTCTTCTCTATGATTATTCTGATGACATCAAAAGGTTTGGAGATAGGAAATTTGCAAACTGATCCATAGAAACACTGTTGAAGACTTGAAGATTGAAGACTTGAAGACTAGTCTATTAGGATGTTTACTTGGAGCTTGGTTACTCCTGTTGTCCTAATTTACTATGTAGTTTTTGTATTTTTGCTGACTGAGCTTAACTGTATCATGTATTGAAGTTATCTGTAATCTTTATTTGTAACTTATCTGAAGAACTTACTCTCAGTTAGTATTCTATAAAAGATAACTTGTCAGCAAAGATCACACCTTGTGATTTGGTTGATGTCTACTTTCTGCACTTAATTATATGATTTTGAAGATCTTAAGAAAAGATTAAGTGGTGGATGGTTTCCTCATCCAGATTTGTAATAGGGAAGATAGTCATCGTTGACTGATCAAAATGGGGGAAATTTGTTAGATATTTTGTTAGAAATATCTGTTTAGATTTTGATCAGCAACATGATGACTTATCTTAGTCTCAGAAAGGTGATTAGTACTCTTGGTTCACTTGAACATTGTAAAAGAGGAAAACCACTAAGTATGATAGTCTAGCTAATCTTGTATAGGATGTTAGGTCTCAAAATGTAATTTTTATTTTATGAAGAGAAGACCAAGAAGAAGACATCCAAGCAGAAAGCTCAACGACATTGAAGACTTGAAGAAAACTGCACAAGATTGCTGAATCTGTTGTTCAGATATCTTAGCCAGATATCTTAAAGACACGAATAGTTTCAAACAAACTGTGTCACAAGAGATATCTGAGAAATAAGATACATATCTGAAAACAAGGAAAGTGTCCAGATATCTATTCTCGGATACCTTGAGCTTTAACCACGCTTTACGAAGAGAAATATATATTGCAAACAAAGTTGTTTCAATAAATACAAGTGGTATCTCAAGAATGAAGATAAGGACGTCAAAGAATCGATAACACTAGTCTCTCGACATAAAGCATAGTTCGTTGACACTACAGACAAAAGTATAGTACAATGCATTTAATGCACGGACAGAGATGTCCGAATAAAAGCAACGGCAACTTCGAGAAGAAGACAAAACTCACATAAGATTATACACAGATATCGATAGTTTGAATTTGAGCCTAACGGATACTATTCAAACGGCACTCAAATTCATCTATAAATATCAACACTTAGACAGCTTGAGAGAACACACTGAACACCTTGAACTACAAACGCTGATCGTCTTACTCTCTCTCAAAGCATCTTACTTATTCTCAAAGCTTTCTGTTGCGACCAAAGCTTTTGATCTTGAGTAAACACTGAAGTTCTAAGTGTCCTGATCCTAAAACAAGCAAAGCTATCTGTGAAGGAGTTGAATCAAAAGATCAACTATCTGAGATTCATTCTCTTGAACAGATATCATAAGACTTGGGTCAGTAAAATCGAACAAGATACTATACGCTGTAAAGTGTATTAAGTAACTTGGTTCACAAAGCTATCTGATTAACTAAAAAGTTATTAAGAAGCTCATCTGACAACTCAAACCAAAACCAACACCATAACTGGCGTGGAGTACAAGAAGTACTTAGTTTGAAAAATCAGGGAATAACTCCAAGGTTACCGGAGTATAGGAAGTACTTGATTTGGGAAACTAAGGAATAACTCCAAGGTTATTGAGTATAGGAAGTACTTAGCTTGGGAAGCTAGGGAATAACTCAAAGGTTTCTGAGTATAGGAAGTACTTGGCTGTGAAAGCCGGGGAACAACTCAGGGGGAACATTTGGTTGGGAACCAACTGTTAAGAATCTTAGAATAGGATTATTGTAAGGAGAACTCAATTATCTGTTATAGTGAATTCTAGGTCTCTGATAGACCGAAGTGGATTAGTTGGAGGATTACGGCACCTCCAGATACCACTATACTTGCTGTGTCATTTACCTTTCTGTATTTACATTTCAGCAACACACACACACACATATTAACTGTTTCTGCACTTATCTTTATTAAGTCTTCCGCACTCTGATTCTAAGTATCAGATATCCATTCAGATATCTGAGAAATAGTTGTTATCGACAAAAGTTTTAAAAGACTATTCACCCCCCCCCCCCCTCTAGTCTTTTACTTTGCCGTTATCTGGACCAATATATACTACTTTATTGATTCCTATCTTAAAATTAGTTTTCGGATCCGTGAAAAGTTGAAACTGGGACGGGGTATGATAAGGCTTTTTTCTCCCCCAGTACGTATTTTGGCAATTATCTTGTAGTAGGTACTACTTGTAAATTGTCATAATTCTTCCATACGAAATGGCCTGCCTAACATACGAATATTTATACAACTTGCAAATCATATTTGCATATAGGTCCCCAATGCTTACATCGTCAAGTACATGCTACTATCTGCTTTTCACTGTTTTGTGGTTGACTATACAATTCATATGATTTGATTTACCATTAATTAGAATTCATTGTAAATTTGAAAATCCCACACTGGATGCTAAAGGAGAGAAACACACAAAAATGGCCGATTTCCAGATACTCGTCACTTCCGGCCTTCGACAGCTTCTCCCGTTTTTGTCAAGGTGTGTAAGTTTTCCCTGAAATGAGTTCTTTATCATTTCGATTATTGAATTTCTGTTGGTCGTACTGTTATTACAAAATATAATTCGGGGAAACTTGAATGATGAACTAGAGGGTATAATTCAGAGTATATGCAGTATGCTTGTTTCTTAACTTTCGCATAATGCATCGGAATTCTTCTTCTTCAAAACAAAACATGGCGGAATTAATTAATGGACCAAAAATAGCCCACTCGGATAATTAATGGACCAAAAATAGCCCACCCGGGGAATTAATGGACCAAAAATAGCCCACTCGGATAATTAATGGACCAAAAATAGCCCACCTGGAGAATTAATGGACCAAAAATAGCCCACCCGGAGAATTAATGGACAAAAAATAGCCCACCCGGAGAATTAATGGACCAAAAATAGCCCACCCGAATAATTAATGGACCAAGAAGAACCCTAACCGAGCTTGAACAAATCGATCAAGAACCCTAACCTGAGTCGATCTTCACGCAAATCGGATTCTCCTTGGGCATGGCTTCACCGATCGTCAGATCTGCAAAAGATGTTTCCGGGTGGTGGCGGCGCTAGTGCCGGTGATATCGAATGGTGGTCTGGAAGATGGTATTTGTAGATCTCGTTCTTGAATATCATTGTAGAACAATGGAGAATGAATAATTTGGGGTAGGGAATAAAATCAAAGAAATAGAGGAGATTGAAGAAATGGTGGAGAATGAAGGGGGAGAAAGAGAGAAAAGAAAGAGGAAGAAATGACGCCGCATGTGGACAGTATGGAATTTGGTTGGGGCTATTTTGTAGCCACACAATTACATCTTCTTCTGCCAAATCACATGCCTAATCTGACATGAGTAGACCTACTTTAGAGCTATTTTGTAATTAAGAAAAGTAGATTTGGGGTGCAATTGTAGAAAACAGAAGCTGCCATATGGGAGATAAAAGACCAAAAATAACTTCGTACCTAAAGAAAAATAGAAGCCTGCTTTCGTACTGGAAGCCGGCGGCCCCATATAATAAATGACAAGATAATGTAGAGAACATTAGTAAACCTTTG
This sequence comes from Plantago major, assembly GCA_026545765.1. Lineage (NCBI taxonomy): Eukaryota > Viridiplantae > Streptophyta > Magnoliopsida > Lamiales > Plantaginaceae > Plantago > Plantago major. The sequence continues at coordinate 46,837,256 of CM048840.1, forward strand.
GTCTGGGTCTCTGGGATGTGAGAATACGGGATTAAAATATAAGAAAATGAAAGTGTGAAGCTGATATGGAGATGAAGATCTGGCAGCCAATGAAATTAAAATGAAAACATTAATAGAAAAACCAGGTTGAGGTAGAGTATCAATTGACCACATTCTACGAAAGACAAAGCAAATTCCGAATTTTACCCGACCAAGTCCAATCACAAATTTTGTATATAACAGTTATATATATTCTTGTTATCTGTCATAAAGTTTGTCCTGAGAAGTAAAGTTTCAAGCAAATAATCAAAGTTTTTGCAGGTTGGAATGGACAATCATAGCTTAGAACAGAGCCTTCTGCTCAACACAATACACGAAGAAAAGGGTACTATTACTACTACTAATGACGATTTAAAGGCAAGAGTTTATGAAGAATCCAAGAAAATATGGAGAGTAGCAACTCCAGGTGTTATTTCAAGAGTCTCTTCCTTCGGAACCATTGTCATTACTCAGTCCTTTATCGGTCACTTGAGTTCACTCGATCTTGCTGGTTATGCCCTTGTCCAAACCTTAAGCGTTCGCTTTGTCAATGGGATTTTGGTATGTTATTCTTTCTTCTGCAAATAGTATGCGTTTCTCTTTAATTTCGAGCTTTTCAGTACGCAGATAAACTTCTAATATGTGAGTTTTTACAAATCATAACATTTCTAGTTACTGTAAATTATGTCCTCATGGCAGAGTGTAGCTTGAAATGAAAAAACCGGAAAGCTGCTAAATTCTTATTCAGATATTGATAGTGTTCAAAACTCGTTGATAGTGTGTAATCTAGTCATTTATATTAATTATCTAGTATTACTCGGTTTTAAAAGTTGTTAACTTACTTGATAGATTGGAATGTCGAGCGCAACGGAAACACTATGCGGCCAAGCATTTGGAGCGAAACACTACGACATGATGGGAATCTACCTACAACGGTCGTGGTTCATTGATCTAATCACATTGACAATTTTGCTGCCTGTGTTTCTGTTTGCAACGCCCATCTTTAAGCTACTAGGCCAAGAAGAATCCATTGCGAAATCCGCTGGATACATATCTTTGTGGTTCATTCCGTTTATCTACGGCCTTGTTTTTAGCTTGACTATCCAAATGTACTTACAAGCTCAGCAGAAGAATGTAGTCATTGCTTATCTATCAGTTCTTCAGCTCATTATCCATATTTTCCTGTCGTGGCTTTTGGTGAATGTTCTGAATTTCGGAGTTGCTGGTGCAATGGTGTCTCTATGCATTTCTACGTGGTTCGTTGTGCTTGGAGAATTCGTCTACATTTTTGGTGGTTGGTGTAATGAGACGTGGAAAGGGTTCACCTTAGCCGCGATTAAGGACTTGGTGCCTGTCATTAGGCTATCCATATCCTCTGGTGTCATGGTCTGGTATATTTTCTCATCAGTATTATCTGTATGTATTTATTTCATGGTCTTGGAGACTTAGGCAAACATACACCGAGGGCCTGGGTGATTAATTAGACATAGTTTTGCAAGCTCGAGATTTTAGATGTGATGGAATTCTTTCAGTATACTTGGGAAACTCGAATACATAGAGAAGGCCTTAGTTTATGTTGTGTGTTACTGACTTACAATTTCATCTCTAAAATTCCGTCTCTTCCATTGTTTTTTTCATGATAGCTTGGAATTGTGGTACTATGCGATTCTGGTGTTACTAGCTGGATATGTGAAAAATGCAGAAGTTGCGATATCTGCCTTCTCTGTCTGGTAATTCATACTGATCCAATACTTCATAAGAGTTTGCACTTTGGTCTGTTGCTATGTTTTAAAATCTTCTGTGATAAATGATGAACTAACTCTTCATTCTTCGATCAGCATCAATATCGTTGGTTGGATGTTTATGATGTTCGTGGGCTTAATGGGAGCGGCATGGTATGTTATTCCAATTTACACCTGAATATGTACAAAATCCCCTTCTTGTCTATTGAGCTTATACCTGAAGCTATCATTTACTTTTCAAACAGCGTACGAGTTGCAAATGAGCTCGGAAGAGGAGACGCGAAGGCTGTAAAATTTTCGATAAAGGTCCTAATGAGCACTTCCTCCATAATAGGATCATTCTTCTTCATTCTTTGTCTGGTGTTCGGTGATAAGCTTGGGTACCTGTTCACACATGAAGTTGCAGTTGTGGAGAGCATTTCAGATCTCTCCTTTCTGCTTGCTCTCACTATATTGCTTGGTAGCATTTTCCCGGTCCTTTCCGGTATGTTTTATTACAGCAATTAAACTTTGGTATGTGGGACTTAATTAGCTGATAAGGTAGCTAAAATTGAGAGTTGATATTCTAGCTGATAAGGTAACTGAAGTTGAGAGTTGATACGCTGGCCGATTCTAACGATTTTGCTAAGTGAATTAGCCGATAGTCTAAGGTGCTAAACAGAGCCATCGTAAAACAGTTTAAACGAAAATTTCGATGACATGTTCCGTTTGATTTTTCATGATCTACCAGGTGTGGCGGTTGGAGCCGGTTTGCAAACAAAGGTTGCATGTATAAACTTGATTTGCTTCTATGCAATTGGTTTACCAATTGGAGCTCTACTCGGATATTTCACTACTCTTCAAGTGAAGGTACATATATTTATATGACTGGAGTATAATAATTTTACTAGCTATAAGTTAGAATGACACTATTTGGCTTAGATTTATGAATCTCATTTGATTGTATAGGGCATATGGATTGGGATGACTGTTGGAGTAGTCTGTCAGACACTTTCATTAAGTTTCATGACATGGAAGACCAATTGGGATAAAGAGGTACCATAAATCATACTACATCTCAAACAATATGCCAAACATTCTGCGCATATGCGATATTAACTATACATTGTGTTCCAGGTATCTATCACATCGGAACGTCTGAAAAGGTGGTATCTGGAATCGTCGGAAGAGAATAAAAGCCGTAGCCATGTTTGAGTTCACAAATGAAGTATAATATACATTCGCGGTTTGTGAACGTAGTTTTTACTCTTTACAATATATGGAGTAGGTAAACATCCTTCTTGTATATGTAGCTTTCCTACTTTGCTTCACATGATAATCACAAAGTAAAGTAGTACAACTTACAAGGGACGGGACAGGTCTTGGTGCTGAATACATTGGTTTTGCCTAAGTTTCAAAAATTCATGTAAATTCATAGGATTTCTATTGTTGTTAAAAGCTTATGAAAGTTCAGATGCTCCAATATTGAATGGTAATCTATTTTAGGTTCCCAATGGATAAAAGATGTTACCCTGTAGTAGGGGTATTGAAAAAAAAGACTACAGCCACGACAGCCAAACTGTCCTGGGTAATTACCCGTACACCCGCAGGCCTATAGCGGATAGCAAAACCTTCTAACATTGTCGTTGGCCAACTGTTCCTGGAGTCTCAACAAACCTCTATATCTATATGTTGACAATCAAGGTGGGAAAAAGTCCCAAACCTTGACGGAAATACCTGAGTTCAAAACATAATTACGATTATCCTGCATCAAGTCAGGAGAACAAACAAATTCTGCAATTTGATTAGCAACCATATTTTGTTCTCGGTACACAAAATCCACTTCTATATGTTGGAATCTTTAGTTCATTTTAAGGACCTGATGTTGTTTCCATTGTGCTACTCTCTCCTTGTGAAAACAAGAGACAACATACTATGAATCAGTTTGTATGCTAAGATTAGTAATATTGTACTGCCATAAAGTTAATGTAATGCCAGCATGATTCCAGTTCTCTTGGCATAAAGTTCAACCATGTTAATATCTGTTCTCCCAAGAGCAGTTGCTCCTGCAATAACAAAGTCTCATGTGTCATTCCTAATGATGCATCCTAAACCTGCAGTGTTGTTCACAAGTTGCACAGAACCATCAATATTTATGCAGAAATAAGGGAAGGGGAGGGAGGATGAGTCCATTTACATTGGATGATTTTGTATTAGGATTCAGTGTCAAAGTGTTGAGTGAGAACTTCCTTGTGAAAGTTCCACACCTGTCTTTCCAGGCCATAAAGGTTACATCTCATTGTCGAAAACCTTTTGGTTTCTACATTTCCAAATCAGCCAGATGAGATGTAAAAAGATTAATAGCAATTGATTGTTCTTTCCGTCCCAGAAAATACATTGTCCTATAGAGGTGAATTGCATGTTTCTTGTAGGTAGAAATTTCTGCACAAGAGTCTTCAAGGAAGGGGTGGTCACTAGTCTCATCTTATAGGCCACAGCAGGCACAAGTTTTTTTCTTTTTCTTTCTTTGATAAAGCACACTTTATATTAACATACTAAAGTAGTACATCAGTCATACGATCATTACAAGTAGTAGTCATCTGATAGGATATATCGGTCAAATCCTTAGTTATTACGTCATAAAGCCAATCTGGGCATAAGGCTTTGTTATTTTCAACTGAAAACTCATTCAGTTCAGTTTCATTCAGTTCAGTTCAGCTCGTCTTCAGTTCAGCTTTCTTCAGTTCAGCTCTCTTAAGTTCATTAAATTCATATTATTATTATTATTATTATTATTATTATTATTATTATTATTATTATTAATATTTTATCATTTATTTACACAACCCATCTTTTGTACGAGGAAAATAAGAAAATTTATCCAATTGAGATATTTTCAACATTTTTCTTTCTTTCTTTTTAACACGACTTTTAGTAGATCAATGAAATAAAAAGTATAGTTACGATTCGAATTACCCTTCTTTGCTACCGTAAAAGTTGAGTTAAGATAAGAAACTACAGGAACCTGAAAGTACCATTCAAACTGGTGCACATACTTTGTACGTATATCTCTAACAAAAAGAACAATAGAAGTAAACTCAGAAGCATACGTTGAGTTTTTTCTCAAACTTAATAAATAAAAAACAAGTTATACCAAACTAAAGTCAAACCAAACTCTACAAATTACGCACAAAAAAGTATAAAACAAAGTTATGTTAGTCAAATATACTTAATTTATTTTTATAATTTATAATTTTATTATATTCTTTTGTCGTGTAATTTGCGAGTAATTGATCAACGTCCGTAAAAAGTCTCTCATAATTTATTAATGGACGGATGTAGTATTCATTATTATTAAAAATGGGACAAATGTAATTTCTTGATTCGTTTCGATTTGATCGTTTCGCCATTGCTTTCGTTTCGATTTGATTCGATTCGATTCAAGAATTTCAAAAGAATTTAAATTAAATCCCAAAATTTTAAACCGGTTATGTCTACGGCTAGATTTACATTACAAAAGAAAGTAGTTTCATCCATACTCGTAGTACTTCTTGGCATCATGCTCAAGGGATCCCTTGACTTGCCTTCTTTGCTAAAAGATCTGCTACCTTATTTGCTTCGCGATACACAAAATAAACTGAACTTCCATTCCGTTTCCCAGTAGATCTACGATATCAGTGACAAGGGATCTGTGGTACCAAGGCGTCTCCCGGGGCCTATCAATACAATGTAAAGCATAATGAGAATCAGCTGATTGAACCAAAATTTTATTTAAATTAAGTTGTAAAGCAAGGTTAAGTCCTCTTTTTATTACTAGTAATTCAGCTATATTATTATATGTTCTTCCTATGTAAGCTGCTGTTGCTCGGGTGAATTCTCCAAGATGATTTCGAATTATACATCCGATTCCTACTTGGCCTAGGTCAGTCAGTGTTAATCCATCCGTATTTAGAGTGTAAGTTCCGGGCGTAGGTGGACTCCATTTGCAAGGAACCTGAACTTTCAACTTTATATTCAAATTGTTTATATTCTTGTGTGACACAAAGTGCCCGTTTGGTTTGAGGGATTTTTGGAGGGTTTTTGTCCGAATACCCTCAATAATCCAGTTTGGTTGTTTTTTTGTCGGCCCGAAAAAATGGATTATTTGGAATAATCCAATTTCTCCAGCCCGCCTCAAGCCCTCAAATTTGTACATGAATAATCCAATTTCAAATACCTTCTATGAGGAGGTATTTACTTTTGGATTATCTTCTTTCTCGTGAAATGTCTAATTTTATACAAACTTCCCATCAATTACTAAATATGCCATCCCAATCCAAGAACACCAATCGATTCACATCAATGCACTTTTTTTTTTCCTTCCTAATTTCCACCTTCCATTTCTTCTTTTATATTTTTCTAGTTTTGCACTCTTTCTTTTTCATTTTTTCCGTTTCATAGTTTCCACCTTTCTTTTTTTTTCCCCAATGGTTTCCTGGTTTTGTACCCTTTTTTTCATTTTGTACCCCTGTAATATTTATTTCTCTTTTCTACTCATTTACTCATTAGAACTTTTATACTTTTGTTTTTTGGTGTATCTTACGTATTTACATCAAAATTAATTTTGTTTGTTTAATAGTATAACCAACTCTTTTATAAGAATGATTAAACAAAACAATACTAATAATTAAAAAAATTGGTTAGCGTTTCTTACGAGAATAACGATGATAATTTAGAGTTGTCGGTTCAAAAACGTTTTTTCTTCATCATTTTTTGAAAAAATATTCTAGCATATTAAATATGTGCAAATTTTGACAGAATATAGGCGGAGTATATATGTGTTTTGAATACAAAATATGCATCGTTAATTACATATATGTGAATTTTTTTGTTTACTTTATATATTATAAAAACAACATTTATATAATTAAAAGTTTGAGTTTTTATTTGTGCCCTACCTGACCTAAAATCCTGACCCCGTCACTGACTTTGGCGTTTTACATGCTTTACACTTTTATGTTTAAAATGTAGGAAAATTTATGTTTAGATGGGATGATAAACATATGCGATTTCGATTTCAATCGCCAAAAATAATTATTCTACGCATGAGATGAAAAATATGAGATTATAAATTTCACTCATATGAAATATCAATCTTATAAGGAAACATGTATTTCGTTAAGATAAATATTACACATATTATAAACAATATCTATAAACTAAATTTTAATGGTCAAGTCATATAAACTCAAAATCGATGCCAAAGTTATCAACAATGGCAATGTAACTATGGATGCAATAATTTCAAAGATTTTCGGATAATTTTGTATACGAAATTCATATGATCAAAATTCCAAAATTTCCCGATTAAACACGAGAAGGTGGTAAAAATTTGCTCCCCTAAAATTATGTTCACATGTAATTTTCACTAAATCAAACTCGATTTTATACAATAAGTGGGAAAGCATAGAGGTATATCAGTAATTCCACTTTGCTTTATCCTACTGAATAATCCAAAATCAATTCAGAACCAAACTGGATTTTATTGAAAATGGTTCAATTCATAGAATCCAACCAAACAAGATTTTTAGGCGAAAACCCCCAAACATAATCCAATTTCTTAAATGGGCCGAATAATCCAGTTTTGCAAAATGAAATACCCCTTTTCAAACCAAACGGGCACAAAGTTATCTCTTGCTATGTGATGAAGGTTTTTCCTTAGTTTGAAAAGGTTTATAGGCTCATTTGTAAAAATATTTGCATTTTTCGTTTTCCAAATAATCCAAAGACCTATGATCCAGATTAATTGGTTTGGTGAGTTGAGGGGAGAATTAAAGATTAGTTGATAGATTGTCTTCCGCTCATTTGAGGGATTATAAATCTTTCGAAAGCCCTCAAAAGTTGTGCATTCAAAAAGGATATGAGTGGTAGTTTCGTTAGCATTTTTACATAGTCTACAAATTGGGCTTTCTATTATCTGTTGCTTCCATAGTCGAAAAGCTGTAGGCAACTTATCATGAAGGACTGTGCATATGAAGAATTTGATTCTGGGAAATTTTTTCATATTCCAGAGACGGTTCCAGGGCCAGTGAATACTTACTGAGTTATTAACTGATACTAGATAATTATAAGCACTTTTAATTGTAAAAAGACCCGATTTATGCAATCTCCATATGAAATCATCATTTTGTTTAGTTACTGGAATTGGTACAGCTAAAATTTCTTCGACTATATCTCTTGGAAGAACATTTTTTTTAGTTTAGGGATATTCCAATTACCATTAGTAATAAAATCACTCGCTCTTCCATCTCCTTGATTCTCAATGGTATAGTCATTTAGTGTTTTATTGTTAAGCCATCTACCGTCCAAAAATTTATATTCTTCCCATCACCTAACTTCCAACTTAGGCCATTCGTAATTAGAGGTTTATGCTTTTGTATATTTTCCAAAGCCAGCTATGCCCTTGAGCAGACTTAGAATCCATGAATGTAGAATTCGGGTAATATTTGGCTTTGTCTACCTGTGTACAAAGCGAAGGATCATTATGTAACAGTTTCCACGCAAGTTTTAGCTGGCAAGCTATGTTTAACTTATCAAGGTTTCGAGTTCCCAAGACACCAGCTCCTTTTGGAAGAAAAACCGTATTCCAATTAATTCTTGATTTTTTTGTTGGAATCTTTAGTTACATTCCAAAGAAATTTTCTATTAGATGTATTTATATTATCTATACAAGTAGTTGGTATTTTAGCTACTAACATACAATACGAAGGGATTGTATTTGTAACAGGTCGAATTAAAACTGTTCTACCAGCATGGGAAAAAAATCTAGTATACCAATTATTGATTTTGTTAATTACTCTATCAATAATATGGTAAAAAAAAGTCCAATTTCTTTTTGCCAAAAATAAAAGATATACCCAATTATTTATTTTATTAGTGTAGACTCCAAGTTTTTGAACAACTTGTTGCTTCCTATTAACTGAAGTGTTTGGGATGAAGAAAACTCGAGATTTTTCCCAACAATTTTTTTGGCCGGAGGCCAACGCATAGGTATTTAAACACTTTTGAATACCTTTTACAAAGCTTTTTGTTGCTTTGCAAAAAATTAAGCAATCGTCTGCGAAACAAAGAATAGGAATTTTTGGTTCATTTCGACTTGACTTTAAACCTTGGAAGGTGCCAAGAGTTTCCTGATTAAGGATATAATGAACGAAAAGTTTCTGACAGAGAATAACTAGGTAGGGAGAAAGCGGGTCACCTTGCCGGATACCTCTAGAGGGTTTCCAGTTATCAGAAAGGTTATTATTAACAAAGACTCTATAAGACACTTAACTCATACAAGTCATAATAAGATTTTGTTAGCAATATCTGTTTAAGATTTTGATCAGCAACCTAATGACTTATCTTAGCTCAGAAAGGTGGTTAGTACTCTTGGTTCACTTGAACACTGTAAAAGAGGAAACTCACTAAGTATGATAGTCTAGCAAATCTTGTATAGGATGTTAGGTCTCTGAATGTATTTATTCTCTGAAGAAGACCAAGAAGAAGGCATCCAGCAGTAAAAGTTCAACAAATTTTGAAGATCCTGTCGCACAAGATTGTCAAGACAAAGGTTTTTCAGATACCTATGACCAGATATCTTGAAGACACAAGCATTTTTAAATAAACGGTGTTGCAAAAGATATCTGACAAATAAAAGGTTTCTGAAACGAGGAAAAGTGCCCACAGATATCTACACTCAGATACCTTGGATAAAGATTATGTTTCCGGGAAACAATATATTTTTAACAAGTGGTATCTGGAGTTGTGATAGTCTCTGGAAAAGGACGTGCAAGGCTTCAGAAATCATGCATAGTTCCGTTGGCACTACAGGACAAAGTATAGTACAGTGCATTAAATGCGCGGACATAAATGTCTGAACAAAAACGTTAGCTTCTGAAGAAGAAGACAAACCTACTACAGTACTATACTCAGATATCAATAGTTTGAAATTGAGTTAAGCCTAACGGATACTATTCAAACGGCACTCAAATTCATCTATAAATATCAACACTTAGACTGCTTGAGAACACAGCTTAGATCACTGAACTTATATTGAATACTCTCACAAGCTCTCTCAAGCACACTACTTACCTTCAAGCTTTCTGTTGCGACCAAAGCTCTTGATTCTAAGTAGCACAAAAGTTCTAAGTGTCCTGATCCTTAACAAGCATTGTTATTTGTGAAAGAGTTGAACTAAGATTTCATATCTGAGATTCATTCTCTTGAACACTTATCATAGACTTGGGTCAGTAAAGAACAAGATACCATACATTGCAAAGTGTATTAAGTATACTTGATTCATAGAGCTATCTGAATAACTGAACAAGTTATTAAAGAAGCTCACCTGACAAACTACCTTAACCAACACCTTAATCGGCGTGGAGTACAGGAAGTACTTAGTTTGGGAAACTAAGGAATAACTCCAAGGTTACTGAGCATAGGAAGTACTTAGTTTGGGAAACTAAGGAATAGCTCAAAAGGTTTCTGAGTACAGGAAGTACTTGGCTGTGAAAGCCGGGGAATAACTCAGGGGGAACACTTGGTTGGGAACCTAGTGTATTTAGGAATCTAGAGAAGATACTTGTAAGGTTACCTCAATTATCTGTCTTAGTGTATTCTAGGTCTGAGAAAGGCCGAAGAGGATTAGTTGAAGGATTACGCCACCTTCAGATACCACTATAAAAGAACTTGTGTTATTTACTTTCTGCAGTTTATTACTTGCTTTATTTATCTTGCAAAGTATTTACACTTATCTTGCTGAGCACATGCACTTATCACAGAAAAGTCTTCCTCTCTCTGAAATTAAGTATCAGATATCTGAGAAACTGTGTTTATCGACAAAAGTTTTAAAAGAGTATTCACCCCCCCCCCCCCTTAGTCTTTTCCTTTGCCGTTATCTGGACCAACAAGTGGTATCAGAGCAGGAGGTTCCCAAGCCTTCTGCACTGAACCTAGATCCCAGATAAGTGCCCACTAACTGTTTTTCACCTACACTTGATTTGTTTGTTTAGTGTGTTTGCTGCAGGATGTCTTTAAGTGACGCCCCAATTCTCAAGCCAGAGAATTATGAGAAATGGAAGAACATGATGCTCCACCTAGAAGCCATCAGTGACGAAATGATTGACGTGATAAAGAATGGCCCAATAGTCATTCAACAACTCAAGCAAGTAATAGAGGTTTCTAATGGTAGAGACAGAGAACAAAGCGATGGATCTTCACAGACAGATGCGTCAACCAGTGGGAGACCTGCCAGTCAAGTTATTTACTAACCAAAGCCCAAAGAGCTCTGGACATCGGAAGATTCCAAGAGAAATCGATTGGATGGTCAGGCTCGTAATATCATCATACGTTCTACTCCAGAGCACATACAGTGTAAACTGTGGGATGCAAAAACGGCGAAAGTGGCCTGGCAACTGATTTAAGAAATCTGTGCCGGCACTGAGAAAACAAAGGAAAATAAGTTCGAAGTTTTGAGCTCAAATTCCAAAACTTTAAACAAGGTCCCACAGAGACTCTTGAAGAACTAGATTTCCAGTTTACAACACTTATGAGTGACATGGCTGCACTTGGTGAAAGTAATAGATATACCCAGTCAGAAAAGATTAAGACTATTGTGAGAAGTCTAAATCATAACTGGGAGCACACAAAGTTTTTCTACTTTAACCAAGGAATGCCAGATATCACTCCAGTGGAACTTTTCTCTCACCTTGCCACCGTTGACTATGAGACAACTCAAAGAGAACAAACAACTGAGAAGTTGCAGAATGTTGCTCTAGTTGCTCAAGGAACTTCTGAAAAGAAGAAAGGCAAGGAGGTGACTGAGGATGCTCTTGCTGTAAAGCAAATGGGAAAATATGTCAGTCGAGAAATTGAGAGAAGAAAAGCCAAAGAGAAGCTGAAAAAGCATCTAGGCTCAAACTATCACCAGTACAAAAATATGCAAAGCTCGCTGAACAAGCCGGCTCAGAAAGCATCAAGTACTGAGGAAGCATAAATCGGAAATTATATCTGTTTCTATTGTCAGATACCTGGTCATTTCAAGAAGGATTGTCCTGCCTTCAACAAACTTAAGACAGGTGACAAGAAAGATAGAAGAATCTTCAAAAGAAGTCAAAGAGCTATGCTCACTAAAGAAAGGAAAAAGATCCAACTCCAACTGGATGCTCTAGACATTGAGTCTGATTCTGAGGATGAAGACTCAGATGATTCCACACTGCCTTCTCCAGAAATGTGCAGTGTTTCTCATGAAGTAATTGACTTTGGACAAAAGAAGAAAGAAGTGTGTGGAATGGCTGAAGAGATCTTTCCATATATCTCCAACATTGAACCTTGTCTAATGGCTGATGAGGTAACACATACTTCCTGTTATACTTATGAAAGTGATGAAGAAGGAATCAAAGATCTGGAAAATCTCAAAAGAGAAATTGATCTCTACAAAAGAGAATTTCCAATGATCCGAGCTAGAGCCGAAATTCTTGAAGAAGAAAAGAATTCTCTTGTAAAGGAAAATTCACAAATACTCAAGATATCTGAGAAAAAGGATGCTGAAAATGCATTTCTCAAGGCTCAGATATCTGAGACCGAAAAGTCACATAAAGAAGCATTGGCCAATCTTCAAAAGAAATGTGAAGATCTTCTTTCTGAGAATGAAGAACTCAAAAAGAAAGAACTATCTTTTCAATCTTTTGCCAAAGCTAGTGACACTCTTACTGAAGTACAATCTTATTTAAGAGATCCTTCAGAAAAGAGAGGACTCGGGCTGGACACACACAGATAGTTCTACCACTCTGAATAAGAGTGATGAAAGACGAACATTTGTCAGTGCTCAGCAAGGTGATTCCCAAACAATCTACAATATCGGTCAGAAAGCTAAGGTTGTTGACAAAGGAAAGGCAGTTGCGACCAAGCCTTTGTGGGAAAAACAAGTCCCAAGGAGAACTGTTGGGAATGTTTCTGAAAAGAAACATAACACTGAAAAGTGTAATCACCCACAGTGATTTGTCTCTCAGAAAGGAAAAATTGCAGGAGCTGACAAATTCTCCTATGTCACGTTTTCTGGAAAGAAAATAGATTATCCAGAGACTAGCAAAGCTGCTGAGAAAAGATCTCAGATAGCACCAGGTGCTCGGAATGGTATTGGCTATAAAGCCATCGGGAAACAACTTGCTCATGAGTACAAACAAGAGCAAGAACGATGGTTAAAGGCTAGAATTGCTCATAGCAATTATCAAAAGTGGAAAATGAATCAAGCCGAGCGACGGCCCTTCCACTCGGCACCGTCGGATCACAGATTTTTTTCTTCCATTTGAACTCATTTCAATAATTCTTTTTGAAAATCTGAATGCCAGGGCTAGAAGAAATCTGGCTAGGAAAGCTAAGTTTGCTGAGAAGAAACCTGACAGGTATCTAAAAGCACCAAATGGAGCACCAAGGAACACACCAAGGAAGAAAATAGTTCTTAATAACAATGATACTAATCATTTAACTAAAATTCCTCCTTATGTTCCTGTTAGACAAAAGAATGTTCCTAAGAAATTCATTCAAAAATGGATTCCTACTGGAAGATTCTTTAGTCCAGATGGTTCCATTGTTGGTATGAGAACATAATCTCCTGTTTCCTGTTTTGTGCAGAACACTCTAAAGACTAATTCAAAGTGGCATTTTGATAGTGGATGTGGGAAGCACATGACAGGAGACAAAGCAAATCTAATTGACTACAGAAAGTGCAATGATGGACCAATTATCAGGTTTGCTGGAGGAGATGAAAATCCAACAATAGGTTTTGGCAATTTGAAGTTTGGAGCCCTTACAATTTCTGAAGTACTTCATGTAAAGGGATTGAAATATAATCTCCTAAGCATGAGTCAACTAGTAGACAAAGGGTACACTATCAAGATCAAGTCAAAACTATGTAAAGTGATTGACAATGAGTCAAAGCAGACAGTCTTGGTTGCAAGGCGTAAAGGAAATCTTTATGTTGCTGATTGGGCATCATACAATGAAGAATGTCTCATGGTGAGTCAATCTGGCAACACTGAAGAAAATTGGCTATGGCATAAAAGAATGAGTCACTTGAATTTCAAAACTCTGAATAAGCTAGCCAAGAAAGAGATGGTGGTTGGTTTACCCAAAATGGCATATAGAAAAGAAGGTGTATGCTCAGCTTGCCAAATGGGAAAACAATCCAAAACATCTTTCAAATCTAAAACTAGACATTCCAGTGAAAGGCCACTGCAAATGTTACATATGGATCTTTTTGAATCCTCTGTAACTAGTTATGCAGGAAAGAAGTATGGTCTGGTTGTTGTTCATGATTATTCAAGATTCACTTGGATGTCTTTCTCAAACACAAATCTGATGCAAGGGTTGAGATACCCAACTTGCTGAATAAGCTCGAAGTCATGAAAAATGACAAGGTATCATGAATCGAGCAGACCATGATGGTATCGAGTTTGTGAACCGAAGACATAAAAGAGTTTTGTACTTGCAAAGGTATACAACATCAACTATCTTACGTAAGGACACCACAACAAAATGGTGTTCTGAAAGAAAGAATAGGACCACGAAGAAGCAAAGAAGAACAATGCTTGCTGACACTGAAATAAGTGAAATCTATTGGGTTGAAGCTATAAACACAGCATGCTACACTCAAAATAGATGTCTGATTAACAAACACCATGACAAAAATCCTTACGAGCTTTTCATTGGTAGACCCCCTAGTATCAAACATCTAAGGGTGTTTGGTTGCAGATGTTTCGTTCTTAACAATGGAAAAGAATACTTAAGAACATTTCAACCAAAGGCAGATGAAGGAGTATTTCTTGGTTATTCTCTGAATAGCAAAGCCTATAGAATCTACTACAAAAGAACGCCAAAGATTGAGGAATCTGTTCATGTAGTATTCTATGAAGAAAACAAGAAAGCACTCTTGATGATGATCTCTCATATAGGTTCAAAGAACTGATGATTAAAGATTCTGAAAAAGGATCCTCAGAAGGAAACAATTCTATCATTCAAATAGAGGATGAGTTTGACGATGAAAAGCAACCTATGCTTAGTAACAACCAGATGACTCTAAGACATGATGAAGAATTTCCTATGAGAATTCCAGAAATGGAACAGGTTACTAAGAACCTTCATCATGAAAAGGTATCTAAAAATGAGATTGCTGAAATGCAAGATTCAGATATCTCTAACACTGAAAGAGTGTCAGATATCCATGGCATTTTTCATGTGTCAGATATCTCAGATATTGCAAAATTATCTCATCAAGATCATATTAATTCACATTCAAATCAAAATGATATTGATCCTACTAGTTCAAAACCCATTATGAAATGGATAAGAAATCATCCTGCAAAGGATGTGATTGGTCCCATAGACCAAGGAGTTAGAACTAGAAGAGCAATCGCTGAAAATGCAAATTATCTTTATGGATGTTTCATCTCAAACATTGAACCAAAGACTATAGAAGAAGCATTAAAGGATCAAGATTGGATCTCTGCAATGCAAGAAGAGTTGGATCAATTTGAGAGAAACAAAGTCTGGAAACTGGTTCCATTTGTTGACGGAATATCTGTAATCGGAACCAAGTGGGTTTTCAGAAACAAAATGAATGAGTCTGGTGAAATAACCAGAAACAAAGCTAGGTTTGTTGCCAAGGGATTCACCCAGACTGAAGGACTAGATTTTGATGAATTTTATGCACCAGTTGCAAGATTGGATGCAATAAGACTCTTTCTAGCCTTTGCAGCTCATAATGACTTTACAGTTTATCAGATGGATGTCAAGAGTAAATTTCTAAATGGTGAACTTGCTGAGGAAGTCTATGTTGAGCAACCACCAGGTTTTGAAGTTTCCTCAGAAAGTAGGATGGTCTATAGTCTTCAGAAAGCTCTGTATGGGCTGAAACAAGCTCCAAGAGTATGGTATGATACATTGGCCAGATACCTACTAGAAAGTGATTTCAAGAAAGGAGATGTTGATAAAACACTCTTCACATTGAACCATGATGGGAAACTACTTTTAGTTCAAGTATATGTTGAAGACATTATATTTGGATCTAAAGACAAGCAACTTTGTGAAGACTTTGCTGAACTCATGAAATGTAAATTTGAGATGAGCATGATGGGAGAATTGAATTACTTCCTATCGAACAAGTCAAACAACTCAATGATGGAATATTCATTAGTCAAACAAAGTATGCAAAGGACATGCTCAATAAGTTTAATCTAAAGCCTTCTGAAAAGAATGCTAAGATACCAATGAGCATTGGAACCAAAATGACCTATACTGAATCTGACAAGAGTGTTGAAGAACACAAGTATAGGAAATTGATTGGATCTCTACTGTACCAGTTGGAGCGTGTGCTAGATTTCAGACAAATCCAATGCAATCACACTACAACATTGCTATGAAAATATTGAGGTATGTAAAAGGTACAGTAGAAGTTGGATTGTGGTATCCAAAAGATAGTGGATTGAGTTTGGTTGGCTATTCAGATGCCGACTATGCTGGATCATTGCTTGATAGAAAAAGCACCTCAGGAACTTGTCAATTTCTTGGTGCTAGATTGATATCTTGGTTCAGCAAGAAACAAAATTCAATTGCCACATCTACCACAGAGGCTGAATATATTGCTGCTGGGTGTTGTGCTTCACAGATATTTTGGATACAACAACTCAGAGACTATAGACTCAATGAAGAGAAAACTCTCATTTTCTGTGACAACACAAGTGCCATTGCCATAACTCAGAATCCTAAGTTTCATGCAAGAACAAAGCACATTGATGTTAGACACCACTTCATCAGAGACCATGTTGAAAAAGGCAGTATAGAGATACTCAAGATTGACACTGAAGACCAACTTGCAGATATCTTCACTGAGCCACTACAGGAAAGTAGATTCTTAGCCTTAAGACACAGTCTTGGACTAATGGAGCTACCACAGAACTGAAAAAGTTCAGATATCTGAAGAAGATATCAAAGGAGAGAGAAAAGGAATCTGGAACGGGTATCCAGAGAAGAGGTATCTGGAACAGGTATCCAGAAAGAGGAATCTGGAACGGGTATCCAGAAACCAAAGGCTAAAGGGTAAAATGTCTATTTGAAGATTTCTGAGACGGGTACTCAGATATCTAGATCACTCAGTGAGGGGGGACACAAAAGAGAATAGTACAACTGTCTACAGTTAACTACTATCTTGAAATTTGTATTATTTCTATCTTTGTGAAAAACTTTGAAAAGACAACAAGTATAAGATAGAATCAGATACAAACATTGTTCTCATTCACACAGAAACGTGATTCAGATAGCTAATAGCCAACATTCATTAAATGGACACAATTACAATTGTTGATTGTGATCATTGCTGAAGAAGCAATGGTGACCCTTGATGAAATGGGCGATTGATCTTTACGGCAGAGATTAATTCTCTGTAAATAGTGGACTTTTGAAATTCCGACATGGCCCACTATGCATTTAATGCCGAACAAACTTTTACCCACGCCTGTCTGCAATTCACAGATACGTATATACAAAACCAATTTGTATGTATATGTCTGTCTGAATTACGTTGCTATATATATAGGATTTTGGCAAAAGAAATTACTTTCGCCTAGTCCAACATTCAGACTTGCACAAGAATAGCAAAAACCATTCTTCAACCTCTGCAAATTTATGTTAGTCTTTCTGCAAAGAATCACTAATCTCTCACCCAAATCTCTTTCAAACTTTCAAAACACTTGCACTATATAAAGAGATGGCTCCTAAGCGTTCGTCTACCCAGAAACCCCAATCTTCTACCACTGGTACTGCTGAAAAGCAAGCACCAGAGTTGGTTATAGTAAACATTCGATTGGTAGGAGACTTTAATCCCGATCATTGGACTTCAAATCACAGAATGATTTGGGGTGGTGCCATGATTAAGGAATACCTCACGGCTGCTGTTGAAAATCAAGCCGATAGGAAGCTAATTCTTGACATGCTTGAAAAGGCACAAATCAAGGGTTTTCTATCTGCTCTTCCCAGTGGAATTTCTTCACTGGATGTGTTAGAATTCTATAACTCGTGATTATATCCGTGTTTACGAAAACCTTGCAATAGTGTCTATAAAAACTAAGGTCCAAGGAAAGGAAATCCTTCTGGACTTAACAACTTTATGTAAGTTGTTTGATCTTGAAAATCTTGGAAAGGGTTTTGAAATAGACACCAAGGATGATGATCTCCTTGAAGGTGTAAAACAGCTGTACAGTGATGTGTGTGATCTTGAAAAACCAGATACACCCACTGATTTCAAGCTTGCTGACATCAGAACCAGACATCTGCTGGTTCACTGTGATGTGTTGGCATGCATTCTTCATAGATGCTTTGATGGTCTACAAGGAGGTGCTGACCAGATAAGCCAAGAACGTTGGATGATGATGTTCTTGTTGCAACAACAACACAAAAGGCTGGAAAACCCTTTCAATTGGGGAAAGTACGCCTTTACGAAGTTTGTGAAGAAGATTCAAGGCTTTGAGCCTAAAATCGCTAAGGGACTTGCTGAGCCAAAGGCAACAGTAAGCTATGGTCTAAAGATATGCTACTTGCTGGAGAAGCTTGGCATTGAGCTCAGAGAGAAGGCTGATATAGCCAACAGTAACCTACTCTACAAATATGAGTATACGAACTTGATGAAAAAGGTTACTGGATCTCAGAAAGGTTCCAAGAAGTGAAAGACTGAAGAGTTATCTGAGGGAAAGGTTGCGACCAAGAAGCCCAGAACTTCACGAAAGAAGTCTACTGGCAAATCAGTAGACACACCCATTGAGGTTGTCGATTCCCAGATATCTTCCGCCACTGCAGATGAACTCATAAATGCAGATGAACTCATCAATGCTGCAAAAGAGGTATCGGCTACTGAACAAGTAGACTCAGCAAGAGAAAGTGCTTTCAAAAATGTTAAGACTACTGCCGAAAGCCTTGCTGATGAACTCATCAATGCCGCTAAAGAAAGTAGTGATAGATACCAAGCCGTATCTACAGAAATCGCAGGGATTATGGACCAATCAGTTCCTAATGCTGATGAGAGCTCTGACGATGAAGATGATGAATTAGTCATCTCTCAAGTCCTAGAAAAATCCAAAAGGGCTAAGGTTACTGAAAAATGGCGATGTAGAGGTATCGAAGAAGAACACACCACAAAGTTCTTGAACAAGCACCTGTTTCAAAGCTTGCTGAAGAAGCAACTGTGTCCAAGGTCACTGGACAAATTACACCATCAGAGCAAGAAAGACTGAAAGATATTGAAGATACTCTGATGAGTGATAGCTTAGTGTTGGAGGATACTGCCATTGCCTCAACACTCAACAGTTTGTCTCAAGCACAACAGCCAGATGTGAATACTGCTGAAATGGTACCTGAGTTACAGAAACCAGCATCTTTCATTGCTGAAGAAAATCCTGCAAAAGATCAGGTTCCCCAACTCAATGAGAGGGATCAAACTGAGGCATCTGCTCAGAATGATCAACCATGGGAGGAAACTGAGTTGCATACTCAGGAAAGGTCTGAAGTACCTGAAACTTCAAACAAAGAAGCTGAAATGGAACAACAAGACCAAAACATAGAAGGGTCACAAGTTCCAGAGACCAATCAGCCTGACACTGCTCAGGTAGCTGAATGGTTTAACTCTCTACTTGTGATAATTTGTGTTTATTAATCTTGTTATTTAATAAAATTTCTTTGTTACAGGCTGAATTAGAAACACAAGAACAAGAGGAAGCTGGAAAGCTTGCCTCAGAGACTGAGAAGGAGGCTACTACAACCTCACCTCTTAAGGAATATGAGCCTGTGCTACAGGTGATAGAGAGTTTCTTAAGATATTACTTTTCAGATATATGTTAATACACTTAACTAATTAAGTGGATGTTTCTAATAGGCTCCAACTGAGAAAGAAGAAGATGAGGCAGAAATGCCAGAAAAGGACCCAAAAACCGTCAATGTTTCTGAATACAATGTCATTGAGCCTTCTAGTGTGAAGGTATATATATGAAAATCAGTGATAAACATTCTTCATTATGGGTTAATATAAATTCTTCTCTAATTACTTAATACTTTTTACTTACAGGCTCATTCAGAAGTAGAAGTGCAAGGGGAAAGAGTTGCGACATCCCCTGCATCCATGGAAATTGATGAAGCCCCCAAGGCAACAACACCAGAAAGAACACTAGAAACTGAGAACGTTTATGCGAAAAATGATTTTGAGCCTCCTGTTGAGGAAGTAAGTGGAAAACTCAGAAATCATTGAAGCTTAATTGCATAAATTCTTTCATGACAATTTCCTAAGTATTGTGATAATTTTAATTCTCATGATCAAGCAGAAAGAAAGGTTGATGAGGATCAGACTTCCAAGTCTCCACCTCACAACAAGATATCTGAGGCACCCCCTGCCTCAGTAGTACAAGTCTCTGAGCCTAATGTACTCATTCAGGTAACTCAGAAACCTAACTACACTCGTACTCAGATATCTACACAAGTTTTGAATCTAACTCAAAACTCTTTCTTTCATGCTCAAACAAGTGCCACTAACGTCCCTGTTGATGAGAAAGAGGACCTGTTTCCTTTCTTCAAGGAACACACTTTGCCAAAGCATCTGAAATGCTTCAAGAAATGGCAAAAGCTCCGATGCTCCGATCTATCTGAAATCTTAAAGGTGACTGATCACCACACAAGGAGAGCACGAGCCCTTGACTTGGAAAACTACGTCCATGCAATGTTCCCCACTGAACAATATTCTTTCGGAACATTGATGGATAAGGATTTTGTCAAGGAAGTGGCCAGAAAGCTGATCCAAGCTTTCAAACAAGCGGATGGTCAGACCAGACTACAGATGGCATTCAAGCCTACTTTGCCCCAGACTCTACAATACATACCCTCTGAACAAGAGGAAGTTAATGGGCAAACGGTCACTATTCCAGAAGTGATCAACCTGGTCTCTGAAGATGAAGAAGAGAAGGAAACTGATGAGAACAATTATGAAGATCCTCCTTCTGACCATCACAAGGATGAGGATAAGAAGGATGATGATGATGCCCCTGGACCAGGGACAGGAGGGATTCCACAAGGAAACAATGCTTTAGCTGCTGAAAAGCACACTGAGAGGACATCACAGCAATCCCCTCCTCCATCTCCTCAGAAATCTACTCATCCATCTCCCCAACAGAAAGACACTACTGAACAAGTAGTTGAGCACTCTGAGGAAACAACTCAGAAAATATCAGATGCACAAGCCAGAGTTGCTCAACTCAAACAACTGTTGGAGGAAGAACAACAGCTACATCTTCAACTGGAAGAAAAGATAGCTGAATCCAGAGTCAAGCTAGACAAACTTGAAGAACAAACACGCAAGGAAACGCAAGCTTACTCTGAGATTAAAGAGCTCCGGAAGTCATTGACTATATTACTAAGGAGCTAGATGCTGAACAAGCATCTGAAGCAAAGCATGATGCTAATGCTGCATCTTCACCAAAGAAACCATCCTCCAAAGGCAAGAAACCCATATTTGAGATGGTTGCCGCTTTCAGAAACCTTGATGAAGAAGTACAAGAGGATGAAGATCACTGGGCTGATGACTCAGATGATGAAGAAGACAGAACCTTGGTAGAACATACAAATGTTCACTTGGGAGTTTCTCACTTAAAGAGAAAACTAATAGCTCCTCGAAGCTTCAGTAAGAAACCAAATCTCAACTCCCATGATTACATGGCCAGATACCAGGTTCTGACAACTCTAAGAAAGGAGTTGTCTCAACAAAATGACGAAGTAATTGCATCGATCCTCTTTGAAATGAAAAGTTCCGAGCTAATCACTCAAAGAACAACAAGCTTGGTCATTGCTCAGGGTGACCTAGGCATGGTAAGGGATGATGACAATAATCTTCCTGAAAAAGCCCTCAATGAGGCTAGCTATCTTTCTTTGGAAAAGATGCTACTCAAGGCCCATCGGCAGCTCAGATAAGAATACTGGTCTTATCAAACAAAATCAGGAGCTCAAGGCCACTCTGGAACAGTTGGTTGCTGCTTACAACTATCTGCAAGGCAACTTTAACTCCCTTTCAGAATCCTTTGTGATTCTTAGTCAGTCAACAATGACTAAGGGGGAAGGATTTCAAGATGCTCAGAGAGGAAGAGGAAGAGGAAACAAAAGAAAATCTGAACAACCACCTCTCAGAATTAATGAGCCCTCCTCCAGTCAGACTGCTCTACAGATAGTGGCCACCACTCAGCAACTTCCTAAGAAAGGAATGACAACAAGGGCCAGAGCACAGAAACCTCCAAGGAGTACCAAGGCTCCAAGGAAAAGACAAGTAAGAGGGATTGATGAGTCTTCTGAAGAAGAAGAAGAAGAAGAAGAAGAAGAAGAAGAAGAAGAAGAAGAAGAAGAAGAAGAAGAAGAAGAAGAAGAAGTCCAAATCAAATCCCTGGGCAATGAAGAAGGCTGCAAAAGTCTCACAAGAATTGATATTGATGATGATGAAGAGACTGATGAAGATGAAGCTCCTCTTCACAGAAAAAGAAAAATTGATAGCCTAACTGAGCCCATAGCTGCAAAGCCTTTGGCAGCTAAAACACCCTCTGGAAATACCAAGTCTATCCAGGGTGGTTCTTCAAGCAATACCCCAAGGGAAAATTCAAGACAAAGGAGGAACAGGCTGAGAGGTGAACAAAGAAAACTTCAACTACCACTCAAGCCTGAAGAAGCCAAGATTGAGTATGTGAAGACCAACAATGACTCCTCTGTCTACAGGTGCATTAATCAGAAGAATGGCTACTGGATTCTGGAACTCAAGCACTTATTGGTAAATGAAAAATTTCCAGAACTAATCCATAAACAGCTCATGGCATGGAGAAAAGACAAGCCAATCTTGATTAACACCAACCACATCAAAGCCTGGTTGGATTTTGAAGTAATCAAGAGAATAGAAGCCATGAAAAAGGACCTCTCTGATGAATGCCCTTATGGAAAGTCAGATGATGTGCACAAAATTTCCAACATCACTGGAACAGGCACAAGAGCAAGACTTATTGTGGAACCCCATGAGTCCTTCTACTTGACTGAAGATCAATACAAGGGTGACATTAGAAATCTGAAGATCATATATGAATACTTCAAACTATAAGATATAAAAATCCAGCATGCCTGGAAGTGGGGAAAGTATCTGTAGGTCAAGTACTTTGCCAAGAAGAATCCTACCAAAACCTACAAGGAAGTCTGTGGATTTGCCAGAGACACAGAGATGATTGTCAGAACACTTCTCTATGACTACTCTGATGATATCAAAAGGTTTGGTGATAGGAAATTTGTAGATTGATCAATGGAACTGCTTTTGAAGACTGGAAGTGTTGAAGACTTGAAGACTAGTTTATTAGGATGTCTACTTGGAGCTTGGTTACTCCTGTTGTCCTACTGTAAATCCCAATTTCTTGATTATAGGGTTTTCAGTTTATGCATTTGCCCTAGTGTCGAGTAATACCAACAAAATTGGGTGGTATTGATCAACAAAATCTTTCAATTCCCGGATAAGTTACGGTTTTCCAAATCCACGGACATTCCATACAAAAACTTTCATGGTCAATTGTTGGTTACCAGATTCCGGGTTTCCTCGGAATTGGATTGTTTCCGTCTCCTGGTATTGGTGTTTCTGTTATCATTGGAATGATCCCTTTTATCTCCAGTGATATGTTCAGGTTGTGTATCATCTGATTTTCTCATGCATGGTTGGTTCCGATAGGTTGGTATTTCAAATGGATCAAATTGACCGTCTTTAATAACTGGAAGATGATGGGTTCCTGGCAAAAAGGTTGAATGTTGTATTCGTTGTTGTTGATTCGCTCGTAAGTCTTCATTATATCTTCCCTTTTCATGGATGCTGCTCTCATTTCCTCTTAGAGCAACTGCAGGTTGATGTCTACCAAACTAGGGGGTTTATATGTTTGTTCTGGCAAGGAAAGTGTGAGAGGATGGTCGTAATTAGAGGAAATAGATGTAGGGTTAGAGGTGTTAGCGGAAGAGGAAGTTGATGGGCCTGTTGGTGATTTTTGGATCTAGTAGAAAAGGATTATGGATCCTTTGTTGGGCTCTTATCTGGAGAGCTTGGATCTGCTGGCTTTGATGAAGAGTTAGAGGGCTTCTTCCCATAGCGTAGGGAATGTGAGGACCCACCGGGGAGAGTGGCTTTTCCAATGGGGGAAGAGCATAAGGATTCATCGGAGCCGCCACTTGTCTTGATATTGGGAGTTTGGTTAAGGTGGAGTCTGTTGGTGCTGGAAGATTGAAGGTTTGACAAAGGTTTTTTTTGCTTTGAGTTATGAAATGGCTTATTGGAGAATTCCGAGAATGGGGGTTGTTTGGTTGGTCGAAGCTTCCAGAGGGTTGCATGCATTGGTGATAGGATGAAGAGTTGGAAGGCGAGGGAGTGGGTGATGAGTGTTTATCGACGAGGGGGTTTTGTTGCTGCCAATGCAAATTACCAATTCTGATTCGTTCGAGATCGCCGGAGCCGGAGCTCGAGTTGGATTTTGAGGAAGGTGAGCCATTACTTTTCTGAGTCAATCTTTTGCTTACTGGTCTTGAGAAATTTAGTTTTTTTTAATTTAATTCCATTGTTGTGTGATTTATTGGTCTTGTGTGCTAAAGGTATAAATAATGATGCAGACTGATTGGATGGAAGGTTCTCAAGACAAATATCGATTTTTCTAGTAAAGTTTTGATCATCTGTACAAGTTCCTTGATCAGATGGACTTTTAGAAATGCTAGATATAGCATGGGTTTCTAAAAAAAATACTTTGATCAGGAATCGTTATGGGGTTTTGTACTTCCTGGATTTGGGATTGTGCTTCTGTTTGCATTTGAACCATAGTCCTTTTAGATGTTTTTCTATGTTAAAGATAGGTCTTTGATAGCCTATTGTGTTAATTAAAAGAGCTTTTTACCAAGGTTTGTAAACATTAACATAATCATCTTTTGTTAATTCCAACTTGTGTTCATATTCCGGAATATCTCCTACGTTTCCACAGTTATTGTCTTTATAATCTGGAGTTTTTTCCAGAAAATTTAACCTAGTGGGAAAGAAAGTATGCTTAGTAGAGTTTACCAATTTTTCAATGAAAGTTTTGTTGGTCCAGATAACGGCAAAGGAAAAGACTAGAGGAGGGGGGGGTGAATAGTCTTTTACAACTTTTGTCGATAAACATAATTTCTCAGATATCTGTGAAGATATCTGATACTTAATTTCAGAGAGCGGAAGACTTTTCTGTGATAAGTGCACGTGCTCAGCAAGATATAAGTGTGTAAATACTAAGCAAGGTAGATAAAGCAAGTAATAAGTTGCAGAAAGTAAATAACGCAGATCTTTATAGTGGTATCTGAGGGTGGCGTAATCCCTCAACTAATCCACTCGCCCTTTCTCCAAACTTGAAATTCACTAAGATAGATATTGAGTTCTCCTTACAATAAACGTATCCCTTGATTTCCTTTTACACTAGGTTCCCAACCAAGTGTTCCCCCTGAGTTATTCACCGGCTTTCTCAGCTAAGTACTTCCTGTACTCAGAAACCTTTGAGCTATTCCTTAGTTTCCCAAACTAAGTACTTCATATGCTCAGTAACCTTGGAGTTATTCCTTAGTTTCCCAAACTAAGTACTTCATGTACTCCACGCCGTTTAAGGTGTTGGTTAAGGTAGTTTGTCAGTTGAGTAGTTTTAATAACTTTCTCAGTTATGTAGGAATACTCTATAGAACAAGAATCACTTAACACACTTCAAAATGTGTGGTGATATCTTCTTTACTGACCCAAGTCTATGTTAAATTTTCTAGAGAATGAATCTCAGATACTTGATCTTTTGATTCAACTCCTTCACAGATAGCAATGCTAGTTAAGGATCAGGACACTTAGAACTTTCGTGCTACTTAGAATTCAAGAGCTTAGTCGCAACTGTAAGCTAGTGAATAAGTAGGTTGAAGGCTTGTATACTTGAATGAATAAGTTCGTTCTGTGTATTCAGTGTAAGTTCAAGGTGTGTATCTCAAGCATTCTAAGTGTTGATATTTATAGTTGAAAATCATGTCGTTTGAATAGTATCTGTTAGGCTTAATGAAATTCAAACTATTGATATATGTAAATAGTACTGCAGAAGACGTTGTCTCTGTTTAGAGATTTCCTCTTTTGTTCAGATGTCTCTGTCTGCGCATTTATTGCATTGTACTATTTTTGTCCTGTAGTGCCAACGGAACTATGCACGCTTTCTGAAGCATTGCATGTCCCTTTCCAGATACCTTCACATCTCCAGATACCTGTTGAAATATTGTTTCCCAGAAATATAGTTTTATTCAGGGTATCTGAGTGTAGATATTTGTGGGCACTCTTCCTCGTTCAGAAACCTTGTGTTCTCAGATATCTTTTGAAAAACTTGTTTATTGAAAAACACCTGCTTATTCAAGATATCTGGACATAGGTATTTGATGACCTTCGTCTTCAGCAATCTTGTGCAGTCTTCACAACTTCAAAATTTGTTGAACTCTCCTGCTGGATGCCTTCTTCTTGGTCTTCTTCAAAGATATAAAAATTACATTCAGAGACCTAACATCCTATACAAGATTTGCTAGACTAAAATACTTTGTGATTTTCCTCTTTTACAGTGTTCAAGTGAACCAAGAGTACTAACCACCTTCCTGAGCTAAGATAAGTCATTAGGTTGCTAATCAAAATCTAAACAGATATTCCTAACAAATTTCCCCCTTTTTGATTAGTCAACGATGACTATCTTTAAAACCTATTACAACTTGCTAGAGGGAACAAGCTAACACTTAATCATTTCTTATGATCTTTTCAATTCATTTTAATTAAGTGCAGAAAGTAAACATTTTTTAACCAAATCACAGGGTGTGATCTTTGATGACAAGTTATCTTTTTATAGATTGATATCTGAGAGTAGGTTCATCAGATATGTTACAAGTAAAGTTTACAGATAACTTTTACAATGATAAAACAATAAAGTACAATCAGCAAGATACAAAAATACATAGTTAACTAGGACAATAGGAGTAACTAAGCTCCAAGTAAACATCCTAATTAACCTGTCTTCAAGTCTTCAAATCTTCAGTAGCTCCAAGGACCAATTTGCATACTCCCTATCTCCTAATCTTTTGATATCATCTGAGTAGTCAAAGAGCAAGGTTCTAACCAACATCTCAGTGTCTCTGGCATAATCACATACTTCTTTGTATGATTTGGTGGGATTCTTCTTGGCAAAGTGTTTGACCCATAAATACTTTCCCCATTTCCAGGCATGCTCAATTCTGATATTTGATAGCTTGTAGTAATCATATATAATCCTCAGATATCTGATGTCACCCTTGTATTCATCTCCAGTCATGTAGAATAACTCAAAGGGTTCCACAACAAGTCTTGGCCTTGTGCCTGTTCCAGTAAGGTTTGGGAATTTATGCACATCATCAGGTTTTCCATAAGGACATTCATCATTAAGGTTCTTCCTCATGGCTTCAACTCTTTTGACAACTTCAAAATCCAACCAAGCTTTGACATGATTGGTGTTGATCAAGATTGGCTTATCTTTTCTCCATGCCATAAGTTGTTGATGGATGGGTACTGAAAATCCTTTTTCATTTACAAGCAAGTGCTTGAGTTCCAGTATCCATTGTCCATTCCTCTGATGAATACACCTGTAGGAGGAGGAGTTGTTGTCAGTCTTCGCATACTCAATTCTAGCTTCTTCTGGCCTGAGTGGAAGTTGACCTTTTCTTCTTTCAGCTCTCAATCTATTCCTCCTTTGCCTTGAGTTTTCCCTTGGATTGCTTGAAGAACCACCCTGTATTGACTTGGTATTTCCAGATGGTGTTTTAGCTGCTATTGGCTTTGCAGCTAAGGGCTCAGTTAGGCTATCAACCCTTTTTCTCTTTCTGTGAAGAGGAGCTTCATCTTCATCATCATCTTCCAGATTTCTCTTGTTAGGTGATTTGCAGCCTTCTTCATTGCCGTGGGATTTGATTTGTCCTCCTCCTTCTTCTTCTTCTTCTTCTTCTTCTTCTTCTTCTTCTTCTTCTTCTTCTTCTTCTTCTTCAGAAGACTCATCAACCCCTATCACTTGTCTTCTCCTTGGAGGTTTCTGTGTCCTGGCCCTTGTTGTCATTCCTTTTTCAGGAAGTTGCAGACTGGTGGCCACTATCTGTAGAGCAATCTGATGGAGGAGGGCTCATTTATTTTGAGAGGTGGTTGTTCAGTATTTCTTTTGTTTCCTCTTCCTCTTCCTCTCTGAGCAACTTGAAATCCTTCCCCCTTAGTCATTGTTGACTGACTAAGAATCACAAAAGATTCTGAAAGGGAGTCAAAGTTGCCTTGCAGATAGTTGTAAGCAGCAACCAACTTTTCCAGATTAGCCTTGAGCTCCTGATTTTGTTTGATAAGACCTGTTTCCTTATCAGTGAGCTCTGCCAGTGGGCCTTGAATAGCATCTGCTTTTCCAGAAGCATAGATAGTCTCTTCAAAGGATTTTGCCGCCAAGTTTTGGTCATCATCCCTAACCATGCCTAGGTCTTTCTGAGAAACGACCAGACTGGTTGTTCTCTGAGTGATGAGCTCAGTGAATGTCTTCATCTCTGCAGGAACTGATGCAATGGAGGCTTTATCTTGAGAAGACAACTCCTTTTTCAATTTAGCCAGTACTTGATATATGTTCAAGTATACATTGGAGTTGACATTTGGCAGCTTGCTGAAAATTTCAGGAGCAATCAGCTTCCTTTTCAAATGAGACACCATCAAGTGCTCATTTCGGTGTTCTGCCAATTTCTTCTCTTCTTCATCATCTGAGTCATCAGCCCAGTGATCTTCATCCTCTTGCATCAAGGTTTACAAGCGTAAACCATCTCAGATATGCGTTTCTTGCCTTTGGAGGATGGTTTCTTTGGTGAAGATGCAGCCTTAGCATCATGCTTTTCTTTAGATACTTGTTCAGCATCTAGCTCCTTAGCAATATAATCAATAGCGTCCCGGAGCCCTTTAATCTCAGAGTAAGCTTGCATTTCTTTGCGCGTTTGTTCTTCAAGTTTATCTAGCTTGACTCTGGATTCAGCTATCTTTTCTTCCAGTTGAAGATGTAGCTGTTGTTCTTCCTCCAACAGTTGTTTGAGTTGAGCAACTCTGGCTTGTGCATCCAATATTTTCTGAGTGTTGTCCTCAGAGTGCTCAACTACTTGTTCAGTAGAGTCTTTTTGTTGGGGAGATGGATGTGTAGACTTTTGAGGAGATGGAGGAGGAGAATTCTGTGAAGTCCTCTCAGTGTGCTTTTCAGCAACTGAGGCATTGTTTCCATGTGCAATCCCTCTTTTCCCTGGTGCAGGGGCATCATCACCATCCTTTTGGTCATCATCATCCTTGTGATGGTTAGAAGGAGGTTCTTCATAGTCATTTTCATCAGTCTCCTTCTCTTCTTCATCTTCAGAGACCAGATTGATCACTTCTGGAATAGTGACCATTTGCCCATTAACTTCCTCTTGCTCAGAGGGTATGAACTGTAGAGTCTGGGGCAAGATAGACTTGAATGCCATTTGCATTCTGGTCTGACCATCTACTTGGTTAAAAGCTTGAATAAGCTTTCTAGCCACTTCCTTGACGAATTCCTTATGCATTAATGTTCCAAAAGAGTATTGTTCAGTGGGGAACATAGCATGGACATAATTTTCTAAGTCAAGGGCTCGTTCTCTCGATATGGGGTGATCATTCACCTTTATGATCTCAGATAGATCGGCGCATCGAAGCTTTTGCCATTTCTTGAAGCATTTTAGGTGCTTTGGCAAAGTGTGTTCCTTGAAGAAAGGAAGCAGGTCTTTATTTTCATCAACAGGGACCTTAGTGGCACTTGTTTGAGCCTGAAAGAAAGAGTTCTGAATTAGTTTCAAAACTATGGTAGATATCTGGGCTTTAGAGAAGAAAGGTATCTGAGGTACCTATGTGACAGGCTCAGATGACTTGACTACTGAGGTTCCAGGTGCCTCAGATATCTGGATATGAGGAGGAGACTGGGAAGTCTGATCCTCAGTGATCTTTCTTTCTGTTTGAACTTAAGATTAAAAACATAACACTTACAAATTTTGAGCAAGAAAACTACATTAGACAATTTCAGATATCTGAGAAGTCAATTACCTCCACAGTAGGAGGCTCAGATACTTGTTTTCAGAGACTTGTGCAGTCTCTGGAAGGTGTTCTTGTGATGAAGGCTTTGATGCCTCATCAATTTCCATTGGTTGCGGGGATTGAGTGGGCAATTTCCCAGCAACTTCTACTATTTTTTGAACCTGTAAGTAGAAAGTGTCAGTTTGAGAAAAATTATCAGAGATTTGTCTTTAATGATTATAGGTATCTGAGTGAAATACCTTCTCTGCAGAAGGTTCAGATACTTGTTTCTTAGAGACCTTGGAAGTCTCTGGATTCGTCTCTAAAGAGATAGACTTTTCAGTCACTCCATTTTTCTTCTCAGTTGGAGCTTATTAGAAACAAACACTTAAGAGTATTAGTCAAGTGTATAAAGTTCGTATCTGAGATGTTATATCTTAAGGAACCATCTTCTACCTGTGAGACAGGCTCCTGTTCCTTAAGTGGTGAGGCTATGGAAGCCTCCTTCTCAGTCTCTGAGGCAAGCTTTGCAGCTTCCACTTCTTCTTTTGTTTCTAATTCAGCCTGTAACAAAGAAATTTTAATAAGTAACAAGATTTAAGCATAAGTTATCACAAGTAAAGAGTTAAACCATTCAGCTACCTGAGCTTTGTCAGGCTGACTGGTCTCTGGAACATGTGAAGTTTCCATGCATTGGTCTTGTTGTTCTTGGACCACTTCTTTGTTGGAAGTTTGAGGTACTTCGGACCTATCCTGAGTGTGCAACTCAGTTGCCTCCCCTAGTTGATCATTCTGAGCAGATGCCTCAGTTTGATCCCTCTCATTGAGTTGGAGAACCTACTTGTTTACAGGATTTTCTTCAGCAAGGAAAGATGCTGGTATCTCATGCTGTAACTCAAGTCTCATCTCAACAGCATCCACTATTGGCTGGTGTGGTTGGTGTGGTGATTCTGATCTGGATGAAGAAGGTGATGCTGTATGGGGCCTATCCAGATCTGCTTGAGACAGATTTTTAAGTGTTGAGGCAATGGCAGTATCCTCCAACACTAAGTTGCCACTCATCAGAGAATCTTCAATATGCTTAAGTGTTACTTGCTCTGATGGTGTATTTTGTCCAGTGACCTTGGACACAGTTGCTTCTTCAGCAACCTTTGAACTAGTTGCCTTTTCAGCAACCTCTGCACTTGTTGCTCTTTCAGCAACCTTGGGGATTACGTCTTCCCCCTCATCTTCAGATTCCTCATCGAAATCTGGGACTGAATTATCAACAATCCCTGCTGCTTCGCAGAGAGTGTTTGAAGTTTCTCACTGCTTTTATCAGCAAGTGTATCTTTTGCAACATTGATGAGTTCATCAGTTGTGGTCTTAGCAGCATTGATGAGTTCATCAGCAGTGGCAGTAGATATCTGAGAGTCGACATCCACAATGGGTATGCCTTCTGATTTGCCAGCAGACTTCTTTCGTGAAGTTCTGGGCTTTTTGGTCGCAACGGAACCCTCAGATACCTTATCAGTCTTTCGTTTCTTAGAACCTTTCTGAGACGCAGTAACCTTTTTCATCATGTTTGTATACTCATATTTGTAGAGCGATGTTATTGGCTATTATGTCGCCCGTCTCTGAGCTCAATGCCAAGGCACTCCAGTAAGTAGCATATCTTCAGTCCATAGCTTACTGTGGATTTTAGCTCAGGAAGCCCCTTAACGATTTTAGGCTCAAAGCCTTGTATCTTCTTCACAAATTTCATGAAGGCGTACTTCCCCCAATTAAAAGGGTTTTCCAGCCTTTTGTTTTGTTGATTCAACAAGAACATCATCATCCATCGTTCTTGGCTTATCTGGTCAGCTCCTCCTTGTAGACCATCAAAGCATATGTGAAGGATACATGCCAACACATCCCAGTGGACCAACAGATGTCTGGTCCTTATGTCAGCAAGCTTAAAGTCTATGGGTGTGTCTGGCTTGTCAAGATCACACACATCACTGTAGAGCTTTTTGACACCCTCAAGGAGATCTTCATCCTTGGTGTCAATTTCAAAATCATTTCCAAGATTTTGAAGTTCAAATAGCTCACAGAAGGCTGTTTCGTCCAACAAAATTTCCTGTCCTTGGACTTTAGTCTTGATAGACACTGTCTCAGTGCCTTCAGAGACTTTGAAAATAATCGTGGAGTTGTTGTAAAACTCCAGGACATCCAGTGAAGAAATTCCACTGGGAAAAGCATATAGAAAGCCCTTGATTTGTGCCTTTTCAAGCATATCAAGCACCAACTTCCAGTCAGCTTGGTTTTCAATTGCAGCAATGAGGTATTCCTCAATCATGGTACCACCCCGAATCATCATGTGATTTGAAGTCCAATGATCAGGATTGAACTCTCTAATCAACCGATTGTTTGTTATAACCAACACTGGTGCTTGCTTTTCAGCAGTACCAGAGGTAGTAGCTTGGGATTTCTGGTTAGAAGCACGTTTTGGAGCCATCTCTTTAAATAGTGAAAGTTTTTGAAAGTCGGAAAGAGATTAAGGTGTGAGTTTAGTGATTCTTTGCAGAATAACTAAGCGAAGAACAGAGATTTGCAGAAAACTTTAAAAGGTTTTTGTTATTTCTGTGTAAGTGTGAATGTTGGATTAGGCGAAAGTGATTTCATTTGCCAAAATCCTATATATATAGCATCTTACTCTCAACAGACATATACATACAAATTGATTTTGTACATATGTATCTGTGAAAATGCAGATAGCCGAGGGTAAAATTCATTTTGCATTAAATGCTTAGTGGGCCACGTCTGTGTTTTTACAGTCCACTATTTTACTGAGAATTGATCTCGTCTGTTAAGATCAAACGCCCATTTCATCAAGGTTCACGATTGCTTCTTTAGCAATGATCACAATCAGTAATTGTAATTGTGCCCAATTAATAAAATTTGGCGTAAGGCTTTCTGAATCACATCTCTTTTCTGTGACTAGGGGAGAGTCTTTGGACTTATGTAGTCAATTTAGAGACTGTGTGTAACTTAACATAAAAATGGAAAGAAACAAAACACCAGAGATGTAGTTGACTGAATATATAGTTTCACCACATTTCTCTTTTGTGTTCCCCCTCACTAAGTGATCTAGATATCTGAGTACCAGTCTCAGAAATATTCAAATAGCCATTTTACCCTTTAACCTTTGATATCTGAGTACCCGTCTCAGATATCTTTTTGCTATGTGTTTCACCTTTTATCTTGATATTCCGGATTCTTGTTCCAGATATCTGATCTCTTCTTTTTCCTTTCTCAATCATACTGAGTTCCTGTCTCAGATGCCTTTTTGCCTTGAATATCTGGATGCCTGTTCCAGATATCTTTCTCCTTTCTGAGTTTCCGTCTCAAAGATTAGAACTTTTCAGTTCCTTTGGTAGCTCCATTAACCCAAGACTATGGCTCAAGGTTAAGAACCTGCTTTCTTGCAAAGGCTTTGTAAAGATATCTGCAAGTTGGTCTTCAGTACCAATCTTGAGTATCTCTATATTGCCTTTTTCAACATGGTCTCTAATGAAGTGGTGTCTAACATCAATGTGCTTTGTTCTTGCATGAAACTTAGGATTC
Source organism: Plantago major (assembly GCA_026545765.1). Classification (NCBI taxonomy): domain Eukaryota; kingdom Viridiplantae; phylum Streptophyta; class Magnoliopsida; order Lamiales; family Plantaginaceae; genus Plantago; species Plantago major. The sequence continues at coordinate 46,870,766 of CM048840.1, forward strand.
TGAGTTATGGCAATAGCACTTGTGTTGTCACAGAAAATCGGTATTTTCTCTTCATTGATCTCATAATCTCTGAGTTGTTGTTGTATCCACAATATCTGTGTAGCACAACACCCAGCAGCAATATATTTAGCCTCTGTGGTAGATGTGGCAATTGAGTTTTGTTTCTTGCTGAACCATGATATTAATATGGCACCAAGAAATTGACAAGTTCCTGAGGTGCTTTTTCTATCAAGCAATGATCCAGCATAGTCAGCATCAGAATAGCCAACTAAACTAAATTCACTGTCTTTTGGATACTACAATCCAACTTCTACAGTACCCTTTACATACCTTAATATTTTCATAGCAATATTGTAGTGTGATTGCATTGGATTTGTCTGAAATCTAGCACATACTCCAACTGCATATTGAATATTAGGTCTACTTGCAGTGAGGTACAGTAGAGACCCAATCAATTTCCTATACTTGTGTTCTTCAACACTCTTGTCAGATTCAGTATAGGTCATTTTGGTTCCAATGCTCATAGGTATCTTAGCATTCTTTTCAGAAGGCTTTAAATTAAACTTGTTGAGCATGTCATTTGCATACTTTGTTTGACTAATGAATATTCCATCATTAAGTTGCTTGACTTGCAATCCTAGGAAGTAGTTTAATTCTCCCATCATGCTCATCTCAAATTTACTTTTCATGTGCTCATCAAAGTCTTCACAAAGTTGCTTGTCTTTAGATTCAAATATAATGTCATCAACATATACTTGAACTAAAAGTAGTTTCCCTTCATGGTTCAAACTAAAGAGTGTTTTATCAACATCTCCTTTCTTGAAGCCACTTTCCAGTAAGTATTTGGCTAAAGTATCATACCATACTCTCGGAGCCTGTTTCAGTCCATACAGAACTTTCTGAAGCTTATAAACCATTCTACTTAATGTGGAAACCTCAAAGCCTAGTGGTTGTTCAACATAGACTTCCTCAGCAATTTCACCTTTTAGGAATGCACTTTTGACATCCGTCTGATAAACTTTAAAGTCATTATGAGCTGCAAAGGCTAGAAATAGTCTAATTGCATCCAATCTTGCAACTGGAGCATATGAGTCATCAAAATCTAGTCCTTATGTCTGGGTGAATCCCTTGGCAACCAACCTTGCTTTGTTTCTGGTTATTTCGCCAGACTCATTCATTTTATTTCTGAAAACCCACTTGGTTCCAATTACAGATATTCCGTCAACAAATGGAACCAGTTTCCAGACTTTGTCTCTCTCAAATTGATCCAACTCTTCTTGCATTGTAGAGATCCAATCTTTATCCTTCAATGCTTCTTCTATAGTTTTAGGTTCATTGTTTGAGATGTAACATCCATAAAGAGAGTTAGCAATTGCTCTCCTAGTTATAACTCCTTGATCTAAAGGACCAATCACATCCTTGGCAGGATGATTTCTTATCCATTTCATAATGGATTTTGAACAAGTAGGATCAGTATCATTTTGATCTGAATGTGAATCAATATGGTCTTGATAAGATACTTGTGCAATATCTGAGATATCTGGCACACGGGAAATGCCATAGATATCTGACACTTTTTTAGTGTTAGAGATATCTAGAATTTGATTTTCAGCAATCTCATTCTCAGAAACCTCTTCATGATGAAGGTTCTCAGTAACCTATTCCATTTTTGGAATTCTCATAGGAAATTCTTCATCATGTCTTAGAGTCATCTAGTTGTTACTAAGCAATGGTTGCTTTTCATCGTCAGAGTCATCCTCTAAGTGAATGACAGATTTGTTTCCTTTTGAGGATTCTTCTTCAGAATCTTTAATCATTAGTTCTTTGAACCTATCTGAGAGTTCTTCATTCAAGAGTACTTTCTTGTTTCCTTCGTAGAAGACTACATGAACAGATTCTTCAATCTTTTGCGTTCTTTTGTTGTAGATTCTGTAGGCTTTGCTATTTAGAGAATACCCAAGAAATACTCCTTCATCTGCTTTTGGTTGAAATGTTCTCAAGTATTCTTTTCCATTGTTAAGAACAAAACATCTGCAACCAAACACCCTTAGATGTTTGATACTAGGGGGTCTACCAATCAAAAGTTCATAAGGAGTTTTGTCATGGTATTTGTTAATCAAGCATCTATTTTGAGTGTAGCAGGCTGTGTTAACAGCTTTAACCCAATAGATTTCACTTATTTCATTGTCAGCTAGCATTGTTCTTGCTGCTTCTTTTAGGGTCCTATTCTTCCTTTCAGCAACACCATTTTGTTGTGCTGTCCTTACTGAAGATAGTTGATGTTGTATACCTTTGCAGGTACTAAACTCTTTTATGTACTGGTTCACGAACTCAGTACCATGGTCTGTTCTGATTACAGATACCTTGTCATTTTTCATGACTTCAAGCTTATTCAGCAAGTTGAGTATCTCAACCCTTGCATCAGATTTTTGTTTGAGAAATACAACCCAAGTGAATCTTGAGTAATCATCAACAACAACCAGACCATACTTCTTTCCTGCATAGCTAGTTACAGAGGATTCAAAAAGATCCATATGTAATATTTGCAATGGCCTTTCACTGGAGTGTTTAGTTTTAGACTTGAAAGATGTTTTGGATTATTTTCCCATTTGGCAAGCTCAGCATATACCATCTTTTCTATATACCATTTTGGGTAAACCAACCACCAATTCTTTCTTGGCTAGCTTGTTCAGAGTTTTGAAGTTCAAGTGACTCATTCTTTTATGCCATAGCCAGTTTTCTTCAATGTGGCCAGATTCACTCACCATGAGACATTCTTCAGTTGTGGAAGATGCCCAGTCAGCAACATAAAGATTTTCTTTTCGCCTAGCTACCAAGACTGTCTACTTTGACTCATTGTCAATTACTTTGCATAGTTTTGACTTGATCTTTACAGTGTACCCTTTGTCTACCAATTGACTCATGCTTAGGAGATTATATATCAATCCCTTTACATGTAGTACTTCAGAGATTGTAAGAGCTCCAAGCTTCAGATTTCCAAAACCTATGGTTGGATTTTCATCTCCTCCAGCAAATCTAATAACTGGTCCTTTATCGAATTTTCTGTAGTTAATCAGACTTGCTTTGTCTCCAGTCATGTGCTTCCCACATTCACTATAAAAATGGCACTTCGGGTTCTTCCTCAGAGTGTTCTGCACAAGACAGGAAACATGGAGTTAGGCTCTCATTCCAACAATGGAATCTTCTGGACTAAAGAATCTCCCTGTAGGAATCCATTTCTGAATGAACTTCTTTGGGGTATTCTTTTGTCTTGTTGAAACATAAGGAGGAATTTTAGGTAAATGATTAGTGTCATTATCATTTAAAGCTATTTTCCTTCTTGGTGTGTTCCTTGGTGCTCCTCGTGGTGCTTTCAGATACATGTCGATTCTTTGAGTCGCTTTTGAAGAACTTAGCTTTCCTTGCCGATTTCTTCTAGCTCGCATTCGTGAGTGGTAAATGTTATTTCTTCCACTTCTGATAAATGCTATGCGCAATCCTGGCTTTCATCCATCGTTCTTGCTCTTGTTTATACTCACGCTCGAGTTGTTTCTCGATGGCTTTTATCCAATGCCATTTCGAGCACCTGGTGCTGTCTGAGTTCTCTTCTCAACAGCTTTGTTAGTCTCTGGAACGTCTTTCTTTCCAGAAAATGTGATGTTGGAAAATTTGTCTGCTCCTGCAATTTTTCCTTTTTGAGAAACATAGCACTTTGGATGATTACACTTTTCAGTGTTATGTTTCTTTACAGAAACATTCCCAACAGTTTTCTTTTGGAGTTGTTTTTCCCACAAAGGTTTGGTCACGACTGCCTTTCCTTTTTGAACAACCTTAGCTTTCTGACCAATGTTGTAGGTTATTTGAGAACTATCTTGTTGAGCACTAACAAACGTTATTCTTTTGTCACTCTTATTCAGAGTAGTAGAACTATTTGTTTGTGTGTTCAGCCCAAGTCCTCCCTTTTATGAAGGATCTCTTAAATAAGAATTTACTTCAGTAAGAGTGTCACTAGCTTTGGCATAGGATTGAAAAGATAGTTCTTTATTTTTGAGTTCCTCATTTTCAGAAAGAAGGTTTTTGTTTTCCTTTTGGAGTATATCCATTGCCTTTTTGTGTGACTTCTCTGTCTCAGATATCTGTGCTTTGAGAAATGCATTTTCAGCATCCTTTTTCTCAGATATCTTGAGTAATTATGAATTTTCCTTCTCAAGAGAATTCTTTTCTTCTTCAAAAATGTCGGCTCTAGCTCGGACCATTTGAAATTCGCTTTTTGTAGAGATCAAGTTCTCTTCCTCATCACTCTCATAATTTATGAATTGAGAAATGTTGGTTACCTCGTCAGCCATTAGGAAAGGCTCAATGTTGGAGCAATCTGGATAGATCTCCTCAGCAACCCCACATAATTCCCTTCTCTTTTGACCAAAGTCAACCAATTCATGAGTGATGCCACATACTTCTGGAGAAGGTAATTTGGAGTCATCTGAGTCTTCTTCCTCAGATTCTGACTCAATATCAAGAGCATCCAGTTGGATTTGAATCTTTTTCCTTTCTTTAGTGAGCATAGCTCTCTGTTCTCTCTTGAAGTTTCTTCTATCTTTCTTGTCACCTGTCTTTAGTTTATTGAAAATAGGGCAGTCTCTTTTAAAATGACCAGGTTTTTGACAATAGAAACAGATATCGTTTCCGATTTACCTTCCTCGAGACTAGATGCTTCTTTGGCCGGCTTGTTCAAATTGAGCTTGATACATATTTTGTCTTGGTGATAGTTTGAGCCTAGATGCTTTTTCAGCTTCTCTTTGGATTTTCTTCTCTCAATCTCCCGACTGACATATTTTCTCATTTGCTTTACAGCAAGAGCATCTTCCTCAGTCATTTCCTTGGTATCCTTCTTTTCAGAAGTACCTTGTGTTAGTAAAGCAACATTGTGAACTTTCTCAGCAATTATTTGTTCTCTCTGAGTAGTTTCATAGTTGACAGTAGCTAAGTGGGAAAAGAGTTCTACTGGAGTGATATTTGGCATTCCTTGGTTGAAATAAAAATACTGAGTATGTTCCTAGTTTTGACTCAAGCTTCTCACGATAGTCTTAACCTTTTCAGAGTCAGAGTATCTCTCACTTTCACCAAGTGCAGCCATTTCACTCATCAGTGTTGTAAATCGTGGAAATCTAGTTCTTCAAGAGTCTCTGTGGGACCTCGTTTAAAGTTTTGGAATTTAAGCTTCAAAACTTCGAACTTATTTTCCTTTGTTTTCTTAGTGCCGTCACAGATTTCTTCAATTAGTTACCAGGCCACTTTCGCCGTTTTTGCACCCCACAGTTTACACTGTATGTGCTCTGGAGTGGAACGTATGATGATATTACGAGCCTGACCATCTAGTCAATTTCTCTTGGCATCTTCCGTTGTCCAGAGCTCTCTGGGCTTTGGCTCATAAACAACTTGACCAGTAGGTCTTCCACTGGTTGACGCACCTGTTTGTGAGGAACCACCACTTGGTTCTTCATCAGTGGGAACTCTGTCTCTACCATTAGAAACCTCCATGACCTGCTTGAGTTGTTGAATGATTATCGGGCCATTCTTTATTACTTCGATCATTTCATCACTGATGGCTTCTAGGTGGAGCATCATGTTGTTCTTCCATTTCTCATAGTTCTCTGGCTTGAGAATTGGAGCGTCACTTAAAGACATCCTGCAGCAAACACATTAAACAGACAAATCAAGTGTAGGTGAAAAGCAGTTAGTGGGCACTTATCAGGGATCTAGGTTCAGTGCAGAAGGCTTGGGAACCTCCCGCTCTAATACCACTTGTTGGTCCAGATAACGGCAAAGGAAAAGACTAGGGGGGAGGGGGGGTAAATAGTCTTTTACAACTTTTATCGATAACACAATTTCTCAGATATCTGTGAAGATATCTGATACTTAATTTCACAGAGCGGAAGACTTTTCTGTGATAAGTGCACGTGCTCAGCAAGATATAAGTGTGTAAATACTCAGCAAGGTAGATAAAGCAAGTAATAAGTTGCAGAAAGTAAATAACACAGATCTTTATAGTGGTATTTGAGGGTGGCGTAATCCCTCAACTAATCCACTCGCCCTTTCTCAGGTCTTGAAATTCACTAAGATAGATATTGAGTTCTCCTTACAATAAATCTATCCCTTGATTTCCATTTACACTATGTTCCCAACCAAGTGTTCCCCCTGAGTTATTCCCCGGCTTTCTCAGCCAAGTACTTCTTGTACTCAGAAACCTTTGAGCTATTCCTTAGTTTCCCAAACTAAGTACTTCCTATGCTAAGTAACCTTGGAGTTATTCCTTAGTTTCCCAAACTAAGTACTTTCTGTACTCCACGCCGTTTAAGGTGTTGGTTAAGGTAGTTTGTCAGGTGAGTAGTCTTAATAACTTTCTCAGTTATGTAAGAATACTCTATAGAACAAGAATCACTTAACACACTTCACAATGTGTGGTGATATGTTCTTTACTGACCCAAGTCTATGTTAAATGTTCTAGAGAATGAATCTCAGATACTTGATCTTTTGATTCAACTCCTTCACAGATAGCAATGCTTGTTAAGGAACAAAACACTTAGAACTTTCGTGCTACTTAGAATTCAAGAGCTTAGTCGAGTAAGCTAGTGAATAAGTAGGTTGAAGGCTTGTATGCTTGAATGAATAAGTTCGTTCTATGTATTCAGTGTAAGTTCAAGGTGTGTATTTCAAGCATTCTAAGTGTTGATATTTATAGTTGAAAATCATGCCGTTTGAATAGTATCCGTTACGCTTAATGAAATTCAAACTATTGATATCTGTAAATAGTACTGCAGAAGACATTGTCTCTTTTTAGAGATTTCCTCTTTTGTTCAGATGTCTCTTTATATGAATTTATTGCATTGTACTATTTTTGTCCTGTAGTGCCAATGGAACTATGCACGCTTTCTGAAGCATTGCACGTCCCTTTCCAGAGACCTTCACATCTCCAGATACCTGTTGAAACATTGTTTTCCAGAAACATAGTTTTATTCAGGGTATCTGAGTGTAGATATGTGGGCACTTTTCCTCGTTCAGAAACCTTGTGTTCTCAGATATCTTTTGCAAAACTTGTTTATTGAAAAATACTTGTTTATTAAAGATATCTGGACATAGGTATCTGATGACCTTCATCTTCAGCAATCTTGTGCAGTCTTCACAACTTCAAAATTTTTTGAACTCTCCTGCTGGATGCCTTGTTCTTGGTCTTCTTCAAAGATATAAAAATTACATTCAGAGACCTAACATCCTATACAAGATTTGCTAGACTAACATACTTAGTGATTTTCCTCTTTTACAGTGTTCAAGTGAACCAAGAGTACTAACCACCTTTCTGAGCTAAGATAAGTCATTAGGTTGTTGATCAAAATCTAAGCAGATATTCCTAACAAGTTTTCTCCTGGCTTTTTGTTGGCATTCATGTTCTTTCCCTTGTGTTGTATTTGATTGAGTTCCTTCAGGATGCACATCTGGTATGTTTTCGTCCGAGTCTGCTATGTCTTGGTTCTTTTTCTTTCTCCGCCATGTCTTTCTGTCGCTGTAGCATTTGTCGGCGAATTTTTTCTTCAAAAAGTTGGAAGCCAATCTTCGCTTGTGCTTGTTTTCTTCTGTTCATTCACCTGTTAATTGAAACTAGAAGGCTGGCTAACTAATCTTTAGAGTCTTGGTGGTGATTAGAAGGTTTCAGAGTAGAAGGTTGAGAAATAGGGATAACCAGAGGAAATAGTTCAAGATATAGAGATGAAGGTTTTGAGAGAGAAAGTTCTCTCGAGTAAAGTTTTATGTGATTTTACATCATTTCTGTAAGTTACAGCAGGCACAAGTTGGAGAATTAAGAATGCCTTTTCCAGGGGTTTTAAGTTGCGGGTAGACTATCCCAAATGAGCAACCAAAGAAAGAAATTGACTCTAGGAGTAGTTGGTAGTCTCCACAACTTCCTCCATGGCCAAAGAACTTAGTGTTGGTTTGGATTAAATGTTCATAGGTACTTTTGTTGGAAAAATACCATTGGAGCTAGGCCCACAAACCAACTTATCTTGCCTTTGTGAGTTTGGCATAGGAATTCCCAAGATTTATAGAACAATTTCAGTGGGAAGTTTTTGTTGTAGCCTTTGTACAAATGGGTTGTGGATCGAAACTTAATTGCCCTATTTAACTTACTTTTTTATGCAACACTCAAATTTGGCATTTAACTATTTACGTTATTCTCTAACACTCAAATCTTCTGGACAATTTTACGAGTATAAACTATAAGCATTACCCCTCTCCATCTAGTCCAGCCGGGAAGATACAATTTGCATTTGATTTTGTCTCGAACATATATAGTATATTAAAAAAGTGGATTTTATCAACAAAAAGGAGAAGAAAAAGTGGGTGACAAGATGATAATTGTTAGAGATAAATGTACAAGAGTTAGTATTTGATTAGGACTGTTATTAGAAGAGTTATAATGTATACAGGATTCACTTCTAGATATGCTCTAGAAGATTATCTCACTTGTATATATATGTGCCTGTACTCTCACTTTATGATTAGAATAAACTCTCTATTCTCTTCTTCTCTATTTTCTCTCAACATGTTATCAGCACGAAAGTGCTCAACCAACTGAGACCCAAATTCCTACACCTTCCGTACGAACAGAACCAAAAAAAAAAAAAAAAAGCCTTTCATCCGTCTGAATCAATCACAAACGTAAAGCACGGTAAATGGTAAAGACTTGTCAGACTGTACGTGTACGAATGATGTGGCTCAGTGCATGAAACAATATGTTATCTGTTTGTGCATGATTTCTGTTACTCTTCTAAAATCTTTACAAACAAAAGCTTTCTGACGCAAATCCTAGCTTTGTTTTTAAAATCAAGAAACATTATCATTACTTGTGAAATCATCCCTTTTTCTTTCCTCGTCTTGCTAACCTTTTTTTTATCTGATCATGCTTCGTATGTATATTTGCCTCCATACGTCTATGCTTCGTATGTATATTTGCCTCCATACGTCTATGCTTCGTATGTATATTTGACTTCGTATTTGACTAATAAGATTCTATTTTCTTGTAGAGCTATGACAAATTTAATCAATCTCGAATTTGTCACTTGACACAGTGGGAAAAAAATTATTTGTCATGGATTCTCGATGCAGAAATCCACCTAGATGCCAAGGTCCTAGGAGAGACAATAAAAGTTGGCAATACGTCAAATAGCCAAGATAAGGCTAAAGCGATGATTTTTCTTCGCCATCATCTTGATGAAAGTTTAAAAACTGAATACCTTACTATCAAAGATCCGGCGGGACTTTGGACAAATCTGAAAGAAAGGTATGATCACCAAAAGACGGTGATACTTCCTAGAGCTCGATTTGAATGGCTTCACTTCCAGCTGCAAGATTTTAAATCTGTCAATGACTTTAATCCGGTGATGTTCCGAATCACTTCTGATTGAAGTTATGTGGTGAAACAGTCACTGATGATGGCATGCTAGAAAAGACATACACCACTTTTCATGCCTCTAATATGTTGTTGCAACAGCAATACCATGAAAAGGGCTTTAAGAAATACTCTGAGTTGATCCCATGCCTTCTAGTAGCTGAGGAAAATAATGAGCTATTATTGAAAAACCATGAAACACGACCAAGTGGTACTGATCAATTCCCTGAAGCGAATTGGAAGAAATTCCAATTATGGCAACCATGGACGTGGACGTGCAGGAAATCGTCCTAATAATAACTCTGGTTGTGGAGTAAATCGTCCTAATAATAGCTCTGGTCGTGGTTATGGACGTGGCCGTGGAGGATATCGTCAAAATGATAGTTATCACAATGCAAACCAGCACCAAAAAGGAGAAGGATCCAAAACTGGACCTGGAAAAAGGAAGAATGTTGATGAAAAGTGTTATAAATGTTGTATGAATGACCACTGGGAACGTAAATGTCATACTTCTCAACATCTTGTGGATCTTTACCAAGCATCACGTAGAGAAAAGAAGGCTGAGGCTAATTTTGTTGAAGACAAGACAACTCGTAGCCCATACGATGCTACTCATTTCGATGTGGCTGATTTCTTTACTGATCATGGATACAAAATTGATATACCTGATGATTTCTTTGAGTTCCCTGAAGGGGCAAATGACACAATGAATGGTGATGGAAGTACACATTTGAGTTGTTTATTTTCGAAGTAGCTTAGGATTTGTTTCTTTTTGCATTTAGGATTTGAATTTTTCTAGTAGATTAGGATTTGAATTTTCTGGCATTTACGATGTACTTTGGTAGCTTAGGATTTTTTTCATTGAAATAAAATCAAGTTTTTCCTTTTATTATGTTGCTTATTTTATTTCTTGAAGATAATATGACAATATCCGAGACAAATGAGGCGGAAATATGCTTGGCTGATAGTGCAACAACACACAACATATTCAATCATGTCAAGTTTTTGGACTACTTGTCAATGAGACAAGCGAATTTGAATACAATTTATGGTAGTGCGAAATTGATTGAAGGCTCTGGTAGAGCGAACATAACACTACCAAATGGGACAATAATTGCCATAGAAGAAGCATTATATTCTTCTAAGTCTCAGCAAAACTTATTGAGCTTTAAAGATATTCGACGGAATGAATATCATGTTGAGACCATGAGTGAAAATGGCAAAGAATTTCTTTATATCACATCAGTGAAATCCGGTAAGAAAAATGTCTTGGAAAGACTACCAGAATTGTCCCCTGGATTATATAGCACTAAGACTATAGCGATTGAAACATATGCTATGGAAAAACAAATTGATAGCATTTTTAAAGTTTGGCATGACCGGTTGGGCCATCCCGGATCAATGATTATGCGAAAGATTATTGAAAATTTATGTGGTCATACATTGAAAAATCAAAAGATTTACTACAACAAGGAATTCTCATATGGTGCTTGCTCTAAAGGCAAACTGATTACAAAACCATCATTTGAAAAGGTTGGATATGAAAATCCTTCTTTTCTTGAAAGAATTCATGGAGATATATGTGGACCAATACAACCACCATCTGGACCATTTAGATATTTTATAATTTTGATAGATGCATCTACGAGATAGTCACATGTGTGCTTATTGTCTACTCGTAATATGGCATTTGCAAAATTGCTTGCCCAAATAATTCGTTTACGAGCACACTTTCCTGATTCTCCAATCAAGAGCATTCGTCTTGATAATGCTGTTGAATTTTCATCGCAAGCATTTAACGATTATTGCATGTTGATTGTCATAAAAGTTGAACATCCTGTTGCACATGTTCATACACAAAATGGTATGGCTGAATCGTTTATTAAACGCCTCCAGTTAGTTGCTAGGCCATTACTTATGCAATCTAGACTCCCTGCATCAGCATGGGGACATGCTATTTTACATGCTGCGACACTTGTTCGCATCAGACCAACAAGCTATCATTCTCCCCCATGAAAATGGTATATGGTTATCAACCAAATATATCTCATCTGAAATTTTTTGGATGTGTGGTTTGTGTGCCTATTGCTCCACCGCAACGCACAAAGATGGGACCGCAAAGAAGAATGGGGATATATGTTGGATATTAATCTCCTTCGTTTATCAAGTATTTAGAACCATCTACTGGAGATTTATTTACGGCAAGATTTGCCGATTGCCATTTTGATGAATCAAACTTTCCAACAATGGGGGGAGAAACAAGGCAGTTGAAAAGTTGGGAAGTAATATATCGTGGAATGAATTGTCATTATCTGTTTTTGATCCTCGAACAAATCAAAGTGAACATGAAGTTTGAAAAATAATTCATTTACAAATTCTAGAGAATCAACTGCCAGACTCATTCGCTAATCCAAAAAGAGTTACTTAATCTTATATTCCAGCTGCAAATGCTCCAAATAGAATTGAAGTGCCTGAAGGGCAAATTATAAATGAGTCTAAGGCACGCAGGAGACCAGTCGGTTCCAAAGATAAAAATTCTCGAAAACGGAAAGAAGCTAATAATGGCCCGTTAGAGGAAAAAGCTCTAGAAGAGAGTGATAAGACTCCTGATGAGTCACACGCCAATACAAAAGAGATTCAGGTACCTAAAATTGTTGAAAATGAAGAGATCTCGATAAATTATGTCGTGAATAGAAAGACAAGGAACCGAAATGAAATCGACGTCGACACAATATTCTCATATAATGTGGCGCGCGATATTGTGGAACAAAATGAGGATCTTGAACCCACATCTATAAAAGAATGTAGTCGTAGAGATGATTGGCCAAAATGGAAACAGGCAATTACTGCATAATTGAATTCTCTTGGAAAACATGAAGTTTTCGGTCCTATAGTCCGTACACCAAATGGTGTAAACCCCGTTGGATAGGAATGGGTATTTGTGCGGAAAAAGAAATGAGAAAAATGAAATTGCAAGATATAAAGCAAGGCTTGTCGCACAAGGTTTTACTCAAAGACATGGAATTTATTATGAAGAAACGTATTCTCCTGTGATGGATACGATTACATTTCGCTATCTAATAAGTCTGGCTACACATGAGAAACTTGAAATGCATCTTATGGATGTTGTAACAGCCTATCTGTATGTCTATGTTGAAAATGACATATACATGAAAATCTCTGTGGGATTCAAAATGCCTGGGGGACAATCCCGAGATGGTTATTCAACTAAGTTGAATAAATCCTTATATGGATTAAAATAATCGGGACGAATGTTGTTCAATCGCTTGAGCACATTTTTGAAAAATGAAGGCTATACAAATGATCCTATATGTCCATGCGTTTTCATTAAATGATCAGGATCGAAATTTGTCATTATGCTGTATATTTCGATGACTTGAATATTATTGGAACTCCTGAAGAGTTAGCAAAGGCAGTCGATTGTTTGAAAAATGAATTTGAAATGAAAGACCTTGGAAAAACAAAGTATTATTTGGGTCTACGAATTGAGCATTTGGCAAATGGCACGCTTATCCATCAGTCCAATTATTTGGAAAGATTGTTGAAACGATTTTATATGGATAAGCTCATCCGATAAATACCCCCATGGTTGTAAGGTCTCTCGATGTGAAAAGAGACCCATTTAGACCTCGAGAAGATGGCGAAGAACTTCTTGGCCCTGACGTGCCATATCTTAGTGCTATTGGTGCACTGATGTACCTTGCTAACAATACACGCTTGATGTAGCTTTTGCTGTTAATTTACTAGCAAGGTATAGTTCTTTTCCAACTCGAAGACATTGGACTGGAGTTAAACAAGTACTTCAATACTTACGAGGCACAGTGGATATAGGCTTGTAATATCCAAAATGTAGCAATCCAGAATTAATTGGATATGCCGATGCGGGGTATTTATCTGATCTGCACAAAGCTCGATCTCAAACAGGTTATCTATTTACATGTGGAGGTACAGCCATTTCATGGCGTTCTGTTAAGCAAACTTTTTATGCTACTTCTTCTAACCATGCAGAAATTTTAGCAATTCATGAAGCAAGTCGTAAATGTGTTTGATTAAGATCTTTAACTGGACATGTTCGATATACATGTGGTCTTACATTCAAGAAGGAAGTTCCAACTGTGCTATATGAGGACAATGTAGCTTGCATAGCTCAACTAAAGGGAGGCTTCATCAAAGGTGATCATACAAAGCACATATCACCAAATTTTTTCTTCGCTCATGATTTGCAAGAAGAATGATCCATCCAAGTTCAACAGATTCGTTCAATTGACAACTTGGCGGACTTATTTACCAAATCACTTCCACCTCCATCATTTGAGAGACTGGTTCGAAAGATTGGGATGCGGCGACTCAAAGAATTGAAGTGATACTCTAATCAGGGGAGTTGGATACGCACTGCACTCTTTTTCCCTTGACTGAGTTTTTATCACACTGGATTTTTCTTAGCAAGGTTATCAACGAGGCAGTATCTCTCGCGTACCAACTATCACTGACTCGTGTTCATTCAAGGGGAGTGTTAGAGATAAATGTACAAGAGTTAGTATTTGATTAGGACTGTTATTAGAAGAGTTATAATGTATTCAGTATACACTTCTAGATATGCCCTAGACGATCCTCTCACTTGTATATATATGTCTGTACTCTCACTTTATGATTAGAATAAACTCTCTATTCTATTCTTCTCTATTTTCTCTCAACAATAATATAATAATATTCCTTTTTTTGCTTTCTTATTGTTATGAAACTTTGTATTTCATCTATTCATATAGTATTCCCTCTAGACCTTCATATATTGATCATATTTAGTCGTCCCATATAACTCCATGCATTACTAAAAATGGTAGTTATCTCACACCAAATAAATAATAATAATAAATCTTACATTTACACACATTTTACCATACTTTTATATATAATTTATCATATATTCCACCCGTCCCGATTTCAACTTCCCGCATTTCATTTTGGCACGTCCCAATTTCTCACCCCTTAAATGGAAAATATCTCTCCTACTTTATTCAATATTTCTCATACTTTATTCACTATCTTTCCTACTTTATCATCACCTCTCCTATTATTCACTTTTCTCTTAAAACTTACACAATTATACCTATGCATCCTTTCTCATTACACCCATTTTTCCATTTGCTCTCTTTGGTCCATCTTATTTTCCCCTTGTTTTCATTATTTACTGTATTTTTTTCGTTGAGCAACACAAATTTTTTACTCCCTCCGGTCTTTTACAAGGTTTACCATTTGGTTTTGTGTGAATTTTAAGGAAATATAATAAAATAGTAAATAGATATAAAAAGTAAGAGAAAGTATAGAAAAAGTAAGAGAGAGAATAACTGTTTCATTGTATAATCCCTAAATTTTCATTGTATAAAATAATTGAAAATTTTTGCACGACGGTTCGAGAGTTATTCGTAGTCTAAGTTGAATTTTGTTGACTTTGAAAAAGTCAAAACGGGAAAACTGTCGAGGGACGGAGAGAGTATATACATAAAATTGACATAAAATGTTTATTTATAAAACATTACTAATATTATTTACAACATTATTTATATATTTAAAAACATTATATCGTCTCTCAGGTCTCTCACTAATTCACGTATCTTAACCATATATTATTAAAATTACTTTTCTTTCCTTAACTTCTTGCTTCGTCAGACTCATGTATCTCTTAACCATTTATATAAATCATATAAATCGAACAATTGATAAGAAATAAGTTCCGATATTATTGGCAGTACTATCGTATATATAGTTCTTACATCACAACAAACATACGCACACTAGCTAGCTTGGAGGAAGATAGTGATAACATAATGGAATCAAGAAAATAAACTTAACGAAGACATATGCAAATATGCAATCCCCAAACATTAACTTATTGCGAGGCGAGCGATACTGTATCTAGTGATACATACTGTAGTAGTGTAGATCATGCATATATATCAGAGTGTTCCATTGTTTGTCAAAGCTTTGCAGCAAAATAAGCATTGTCTAGGTGGACAGCCGCATGCACAATTACAGTGACATGCTTGAAGCTTTCTTACACGGTACCCTTCACCTGAAATATCGACCGCGAATCCATTAGTAGAGTTGTAGAGGCTTGTTATGTCCAGATCGATGTTCGACAAGTCATTGGAGAAAGAGTTGCTGAGATAGCACACGACTGCGAATCCCATCAGGACTGCGAACATAATTGGCACTGTGCTAGTAGTGTTGTCTTTCAACATGGTTCGATAACTTGGATGGAGATTAAGTTTACTTTGGGAATTTTAGTTGTGTGTTGAATGTGTGATAAGAGTATATTGGGGTCTCTCGGTTTATATACAGCTAGCTTAAGTTGTGTTTGATTAAAAGAATGTCATGGTCTCATTCACAGATTTGGCTGCCTGGATTAACTAATAGTACTAGCTAGCTAGTACTCGTATATTTTAACTTCAAATTGTAATTAATGTCTGTATACTCCAGAATTAGCTAGTCATTCCTAACTAGCTAGTACAAAAGGATGCGACTCACGGCCGTCTAATAAGAATCTTCACCGCTACCTATTATTACATACATGAGTCAAAACTCTGCTGGTTCAGGGAGAGTACAATTAAGCCCAGAGGTTGTGCGGTAAATAGTTGGAAATTAGATTGTAGGAGAGTTTTTTGGATTAATAATAATTGGGTTGTAGTTAGTACTATCAAAAACTTGATCCAATTCCGAATTCTGTGATCCAAAATGACCCAAAAATGTCAAGGTCACCATCTGAGCATGGACCTGAGACCTGATCCGAATCATCCATTCCAAAGTCATCCAAATCGATTTGATCCTAAATCATCCGATCCGAAATGACTCGAATCAAAATTTTATTCCAAATTTATATGTTGGTCTCTTAGACAACAAGGTTAAGTCTGAGGGGGATAGACTTTAAAACTTTTCGTGTCTAAAACAAATTTCTCAACAGATACAAGTATATGTTGGTACTTATCTTTTCAGAGTGCGGAAGTCAGTTGGAAAATCTACTTTACGCGGATAGACAAATAAGGTGTTGAAAGAAAATTACAATTTGTAAATAACACTTGTTTAATGTGGTATCTGAATGTGGCGTAATCTTTCAACTAATCCACTTCACCCTTCACAAGGACTTGAACTCACTAAGACAGAAGATTAAGGTTCCGTACAAAATTCTATATGTAGCTAAATCCCTTTACCTCTAAGTTCTCAACTTAGTAACCTTGAACCCTCTTTCTTTGACTTCCCAAGTCAATAATACCCCAGTTCCTCCAAGGGATTTTCCTTAATTCTTCAAGTTAAGTAGTTTTCCTCCCTTAACCTTATTCCAAGGGGTTTTCCATGGTAATCCAGCAAAGTATTTCCTCCCTTTAACATGCTTGTCGAGTGGTTGGCTTTGTCAAGATAGTGTATACATTAAACAAAATGTTTCGGTGACTTTGTAAACAAAGAAACTTCACTTGAGTTCCTATATTCCAGGGACTAAGTAGATAGTTTCTGAAAACAAGACTTCTTGTTTAGAGGAAAGAATCGTTTGTAGGCGCTCGCAACTTTAAAGCTTGTTCTACCTCTTTACAAGTAGCTTTTGCAAAGCTTGAGTCTGTAGGAGTTTTGAGACTACAAAGTTTGATAAAGTTTGATCGCAATCTAAGTTCGTAGTATGTCGAGTGTGTGTTTTCTCATCTACTAAGTGTCTATTAATCAGTCCCGCTGTGATTTGAATTCGTTGGGTACAAATTCAAATTAGATGCTGAAAAGTCACTATCAAATGAACTTGGTTTTTGTCCTTACCTTCAGCAGGTATGCTTTATGGCAGGTTAAGACTTTGTCTTTTACTTTTACAATAGTACATTGTCACAACTCCTTTGTAACATATTAATTTCTTAGTTGTCTTAAGGAACTAAGTGACTGTTTCTATCTTTTGAGAAACTACATTCAACAGGTAACAATCTTCAGAAGGTAGTTTGGTCAACCGACTTCGTATTACAAATTTTCACTTGACCAAGTAACTGCTCAGACATTACTCGCTAAAAGATGTCCTCTATATCTTGGATAACTTATTCAGTTATGCTAAGTCTTTGGTGTAGGTTTAGGTAACTTTCAATCACTTGTAATCTAAGAGTTTAGCTAGATTTTAATATCATTATTGAATCGTAAGAGAGCTTTCGATAACTTAGATTGTTCTAAGTCAGTGATACTAGAATAGGTGAAACTGTTCGTTAGTTAAGTTCTTTGCAATTCAAGTCTAAACAATGTAATCTTGAATCTAGTTTCTTATTGTAAATCTGCTTCGCATGGATAGTAGACATTTTGCCTAAGGCTCGATGGATATATATTTATATATCCACCAGAAAAACAATCTATTATAAGTCAGTTTCAGATGTATGTTAAATCATTGTTTGTTCAACATTGATCTCAACAATGCTTTAGTATATCTATGTTACAAAACCCAGGTTCTTTCATTCTTTCAAATGTTATTACATCATATATAACAAACTCACAATTTGGAAGAAGACAACTGGGAAGAAAAGGCGAATAAGAAGAGCAACATAATTAACTTAATTATTGCAGTGATGTGTGTATATATATATATATAGATAGATAGATGTGTAAGAAATGGATCAGAGTGTCCCGTTGTTTCTTAAAGCTCCACAGCAATTCAAGCATTGTCTGATTGGGCAGCTGCACGCACAATTACAGTAACATGCTTGAAGCTTTCTAACACGGTGCTCTTTGCCGGAAATATTGTCGCCCATGAGATTCGCAAATCCGTTGGTAGAGTTGTACATGCTTGTTAATTTCAAATCACTCGGGAAGTCGTCCTGAGAGAAGGAGTTGGCGAGATAGCACACCAGTGCGAATCCCATCAAAAATGCGAATATTACAGCAACTGTGTTACCAGTACTGTTACCATTCGACATGATCGATTGATCGAAATTAAGTTTAGTTTGGGAAATTTTAGTAGTGTACTAATGAATTAATGTGTGATAAGATCATAAAAGGGTCGCAGGTTTATATAGAGCTCCCTTAATTATGTTTGATTAAAAGAATGTCATGATCTCATTCATAGATTTGGATGCATTAAACTAATATTAGCTTGTAGTGGTATATATTAACTTCAATTACTAATCTTAATATACTCTAGAAATTAGTCATTCCTAGTTAGTACAAAAGGATGCGAGTCACGGCCGTCTAACAAGAATCTTCTGGACTACCAGTTATTACATACAAACTCTAGTTCAGGGCTGCTGGAGGGTGGTTTTTTTTTTTTTTTAATAAATTCACAGAGTTAACCGCGCTTACAATATTAAAATGGATGACCACTCGAAGATTTTCTGATGTCCGGACAAGAGTGAGAACAAAGTGCGTGGTAAATTATATGTGTTGGTTTGTGAGGTTAGCATATTACTTAGAGAGCAACCCCTTGGCAAGCGCATCGGCCCACAAGGGATGGAATACAAAACCAACTAACGGTGGACGGTTGGTATCTACAAGGCGCGGCGAGGACACACAATTTAAGTGCGGTAAATACAAAATTGTCCAAAGTTTCAGAGAGCTTATTGGTCTTGAGAATGCTACTCTTAGAAACAAGGTCTACCATTATTTTCAGAAATCCGTCGATAAGAACTTTAAATTCAAGCATGTTTGATCTGGAGCGATTTGAGGATGGACGATCTATTGAAAAGTTTTTTAACACCAATATATAACAATATATATGGGGAAATTTAGTAATATGCACATTTAACTAACGTTGTTAGTTGATCACTAAGGAAATTTGGAGTGAGGGCGCGTGAGCAACATTTTCAATAACTCAAGGAGTTTGGTAGTAAATCATGAGTTCGAGTGGGTTTCACGTACATTTTCAAGAACTCGGAGGTAATATGTGTTGGAATTTTTAATTAAAGTGTGTTTAGTGTCTTTAATTACTCAATTTGGATGGAAGATGAATGAGAAATTAATGCAAAGATAGACCGCTTGTACACTACTAGAAAAACCAAAAAAAATTGACAGCTATATTTTGACAGCAAGTTGGCTGTCAAAATTATAGTTGAATTGTAACTGCCAAATTGATGAATTGTAACAGCTGGTTGAAAGAAATTGTTAATTTGCCTCCACCTCGGTTACGGGACTAAAGACCATATCATTAGTGACAGGTGGCTGTCAATAATAGATTTTCAACCTTTGACCATGATATTTGTGACAGCCAGCTGTTGCAGGGGCTGTCAATAATAAATTTTCAATACCTCCCCTTTTTTATTTTTGAGAAAAAAAGGTTATATATATTAACCAACAAAGGATAAGAATGTAAATACAAGTAATATCTCAAAGAACAGGACATTACAAAGGGATTCAAGTGCTAGCTAGCTTCAGTAAAATCAAAGGGCAAAGATTCATATCCTGTTGCATCTTCCTGGAAGTTATGGCACAGGAGATGAGCAAGTTTATTTGCTTCGCGTCTTACATGGGAGACTTTCAAGTCCTCAAATGCAGCCAAGGTACGTTGTATATCATCGTAAATGGCACCATTATTTGACCGGGACAAGCTTTGATTTTTAAGCTGCTTCACAACTTGCAGCGAATCTCCTTCTAGGATAATCTTAGGAAAATCCATCCGTTTTGCCATGTCAACAGCTAACCGAGCAGCAAGGAGCTCTGCTGTTTCATCACTATAATTCGCCATTAGCTTCTTGCGGCTCCAGACCTAAGCAAGACCAGAATGGTCACGGGCCACTGCTGCAATACCACAAGAGCTATCGGTCCTTGGCACAGCTGCGTCAAAATTGACTTTAATCCATCCGGTAGGAGGGGCTGTCCAAGGACCCAAAACCGTTTCTTGATCCGATGACTTTCCAACAGATTGATATTGATTAGACCTGTAGAAGTTAAAATAATGCACAACAAAATCCAAAGTCTCCATAGGATTATAACGATGCTGATCATGGAGGAGTTTATTCCTTCCATACCACATACTCCAGCAAGAAGTAACAAAGAAAGTAAATTGCTTCGAATCAGATCGAAGACGAACTCCATTGATCCAATCCCAAATACAATGAGCCTCAAAATAAATACTAGTGAAAGGAAAATCAGAAATGGCCCAATATTGACGAGCAAAATGGCAATCTCTAAGAATATGAATAAATGTCTCATCAGGGCAACCACAAATGACACAAGAATTTTCAGGATTCAGGTGTCTTCTATTCAGTTCACTGGAAGAGAATTATGTAAGGCTCTCCAAAGAAAATGTTTCACTTTGTTAGAAATTTTGAGATTCCAAACAAAGTTCCAATTGCGGCGTACCTGGGATGAGGACGAGCCAACTTGGTTGCTGATCTCGGTGGCTTTGATATCCAAAGCCAGGGGATAGGCAAAACGGAATGTGTAACAGCCATGCTTAGTAAAGTGCCAAACCTGAGTGTCAAGAGCATCTTTACTAGCTAATGGAATCTTCAAGATCTCTTGGATATCCTCCTGCCAAAATAGAAACTGAAGGATGGGCAAGTCCCATTCATTGCGATCAGTATGGATTAGAAAAGAGACCTTTAAAGGTCCTTCTTGCTCAAGGTCAGGGGTTCTTGGCTGAAAATTAGAGGTTCCAGGAACCCACTTATCCTGCCAAACGTCAATACTTTCACCGTTACCTACTCGCCAACGAACCCCTTTTCTGACCAAGTGTAAAGCAGCGCAAATACTTTTCCAAGTGTAAGAGGAAGAAGACTTAGGAACATCATGAAGAACATCAGTATCAGGAAAATATTTGGCCTTAAAAATGCGACTTAAAAGAGAGTTAGGATCTTCAATAATGCGCCAAATTTGTTTCCCCAAAAGAGCCAAATTAAAAGTACGTAAATCACGAAAGCCTAACCCACCCTCCTTTTTGCTCTTTGTTAAAGTTTCCCAATTTACCCAATGCATTTTATTCTCACCATCGCCCCCCCACCAAAAATTAGTGATTAAGGACTCAAGATCACGCAAAAGATAATCAGGTAATTTAAAGCAACTCATCACATAGCTTGGAATAGCCTGCAAGACAGATTTGATAAGCACTTCTTTTCCAGCCTTAGAGAGAGAATTACCATTAAAAGAATGAGCTTTGGACCACATTTTATCCCTTAACCAACCAAAAACTTCTTTTTTATTTTTACCCATGGTAGTAGGGAGGCCCAAATATTTTTCGTGCTTATCAACAACCTGTACATTTAGCATAGCTTGAATATTTTGCTTTAAATCATCAGGCACATTCCGACTAAAAACAACAGTGGATTTATCAAGATTGACCACTTGGCCTGAGCCATGGCTATAAACCTGCAACACATTCATAATAGCAGTGGTAGCCTCAATTGAGGCTTGACAGAATATCATAGTGTCATCGACGAAGAGCAAGTGTGAGATAGTGGGAGCGCTCGGTCTTACTTTCACACCTGTCAAAACACCTCGACTAACCGCACCAGACAAGAGGGAACAGAGAGCTTCAGTACAAAATAAAAACAAAAAAGGAGAGAGAGGATCCCCTTGACAGATACCACGATTAGGAGAAAAGAGGCCATAAGAGTTACCGTTAAGAACCACAGAATAGGAAACAGAGCGAACACACAGCATGATACTATTCACAAAAGAAGAATGGAATCCAAGTCTAGTTAACAGATTTTCAAGAAATAACCACTCGACACGATCAAAAGCTTTACTCAAATCAAGCTTTAAAGCAACATGGCCAATTTTCCCTTTAGTCTTGCGCTTCAAATAATGATTAATTTCATAAGCTACAAGAACATTATCAGTAATTAGACGACCAGGGATGAAAGCAGACTGAGTTTCGCTAATTAAGGAATGCATATGCGGTTTAAGCCTATTAGTGATGCACTTGGAAGCAATTTTGTACACAACATTGCTAAGGCTAATCGGACGAAATTGAGTAATAAGCTCAGGATTATTGCACTTAGGGATCAGAATTATATGAGTGTAATTCAGCTTAGCATCAAAGACTCCATGATTCAGAAAATTCAAACAACAAGAAACAACATAGTTACCTACAATGTCCCAGTACGTTTGAAAAAATAAGGCAGGAAAACCATCCGGACCAGGCGATTTAAGAGGAAACATCATAAAGAGAGACTTTTTTACCTCAGTGGCAGTGTAGGGAAGGCAGAGTTCCTGGTTCAAATCAGCAGACACTTTCGGTACTATGTATTCCAAAGCGGCGTCGATTGCTTCTTCAGTAGGATTGGCAGTACCAAAAATCTCTCGAAAATGCGAGACAGCAATATCACCCATAGCTACTTGATCAGTCTGAAGATTACCTTGGGAGTCCTTTAACCCCTGAATTTCATTCTTTGCTTTTCGATGAGAGGCTCGACTATGAAAATATTGAGTGTTACGATCCCTTTCTTGAGCCCATTGAACTTTGGCCCTTTGCTTCCACATAGCATTCTCTCTTTCCAGTACTTCCTCCAGTTCACATTTAAGTAAGCGCTCTTCTTGCTTAGTCGACTCAGTGATCGTCCCTTCCCTAAGCTTGGTCAGTTGTTGATCGAGCTTTTTTATCTGACCTTTAACACTACCAAAATTGTTGCGTCCCCAATTCGCCAGACCCACTTTGCAGCTGTCAATCGACGCCAAGAAATCAGAATCGGGATCCCAAGTATCATGGATAACTTTTCGACAATCATCTGAACGGATCCACATGGATTCAAACTTGAACCCAGTACGGCGATGGCGGCGTAAAAAGGCGGAAGGCGGAGAATCGAATTTGACTTGGATTGGGTTGTGATCTGAGTTTCTACAAGAGAGATGATGGACAACTGAATTGGGAAATAATTGTCGCCAGGAAGAAGACGATAAGGCTCTGTCCAATCGAGCTCGAATAGTATTTGGATAAGTGCGCATGTTGCACCATGTATACTCGAAACCCGTGAAGCCTAGATCAAAGAGTCCAACTTGTTGAATACTGTTTCTGAAATCTCTCATTCTGTAAGGGGCAACTTGTAATCCTCCCGATTTTTCATAATTAGTTAGGATCTCGTTAAAGTCACCCATACATAGCCAAGCACGCTGAGAAATATTGCCCAAAGTTTTAAGGAGATCCCAAGTTCATTTTCGTTGACTCACATTGGGTTCACCATAAAAGCTAGTAAAACGCCAAATATCATCACTATTAGAAAGCTGAACATGAGCATCAATATGAAAATTCGAGTAACTTTGAAGGGTTACAATAGTTTTCTTGGACCAAAGTAAAGCAAGACCTCCCGATCTACCATTTGAGGCTACTGAGAAACCAAAATAATTAAATCTAGCTTTTAGATTATCAACTTCATGAACATGTAAGCGAGTTTCCATAAGAAAAATAAAATGGGGTCGATGATCCTTTAAGAGGTCACCAGTCATGAATCGTCTAAAGGCTCCTTGACAGTTCCAAGCAATGCAACTCATGGCGATAGGCGGGGCTGATTAGCAGCCTCCGCCTCTGGTACACAATCGCTAATCACAATGCCCGTATTAGAGCGTTTGAAGGGTCTTTCACCAACAATATCCAAATCAGCCGCATTCTTCTTTTTGTTGGTCACCATGACAATTTTCTTGTCTCTGTCTTGGTTCGGTGGTCGGCCACGTTTCTTGGGTTGAGAGGTTTCTGGGTCCGAGGAGGGAGTGTTGTGCCGAGTCCAATGGTTACGAGAAGTGTAGGCTCGGTTGCTGTTACTGTAGTGATTTGGACTAGGCTGGGGGGGTGCGAGTGTTTTGGGTTAGAGAGACATTGGGCCGAGAGGAGTGAATGGTGGGGTTTTTGGCCTGTTGGGCGAGTGCAAGTGGGCTGGACCAGTTGAAATAGGGCTGGGAAGGAGGGGGATTGGGTTTGTTACTTGGGCCATTGATGGATCACTGTATTGTGGAATTGGGCTAGGGGGAAATCAGTTAAGTGGGTTGAGGTAATCTGGTTAGTAGGGGGAAGTGTTCCAAAAGTAAATTGTGGTAAATCTGGGGAAAAGGGAAGTGGCTGGGATTTGAAATTTGATTCCATGGTAATTATGGAGTTGCCAGTTTCGGTTTTCTTTTTGTTGGAAAATATGGTAGGTTGGAGTGATTGAGGGGTGAGAGGAATAGATTTTTGAATGCCTTCCATAGTAGAAGTGAGATGGTCAACTTGGGCATTATTAGCCAAAATAACAGCCATTGATTGAGATTCCAAATCAATGCCATTCTGGTTACCAAAATTAGGACCTGCTGGAGACTTGCAATTTTCCTGTAACACTTTCCGGTCAACAAAAACCCGCGCTCCTTCTAGACTGTCGGAACCACCACCGA
The DNA here is from genome assembly GCA_026545765.1 of Plantago major. Classification (NCBI taxonomy): domain Eukaryota; kingdom Viridiplantae; phylum Streptophyta; class Magnoliopsida; order Lamiales; family Plantaginaceae; genus Plantago; species Plantago major. The sequence goes on from CM048840.1 coordinate 46,895,529, forward strand.
CAAATTGGTTTTTCTGAGTATTAGTGGATACTCGAAGCCAAGGACCCCATTCCAACGATTCTTCATCCGGATTACCATGTTGCGCTTCGATATCAAACTGAATCCTACAATCTTTCAACAAATGCCCAATAATACCGCACCTGTAACAGAAATTCGGAAGCCGCTCATAGGTAAAGGTGACTATAATGGATTCTCCATTTACACACTTCACACGCAAGGCTCTTTTGAGCGGTTTAGATATGTCCAGCTTGACCCGGATTCGCATATGAATACCATTGGCTGAAGTAACAGAGTTGTTATCAAGATCAACAAATTCTCCAATACCATTCCCGATAACTGTTGCCATGGCCCTATGAAGGATGCTGAGAGGGAGGCCAGCAACATTAACATGAAACTCAGCTGTACTTAGCTCCATCAGTAGAGGATCCTCACCCTTATTGATCGAGGATAGCAGCAGCAGATTCTTCTCGAATGACCACAGACTATTCTGCAAAACTCTCTTCTTATCATGGGAATGGTTAAACTGGAAGAGAAGACGAGACTCATTCAATTTCTTGACCTCCATGCCATACATTAATCCCCAAATGGATGTCATCAGTCGTTGAAAGGATTCCAAGTGGATAGCTCGTCTTGTTAGCAGACGACCAACAATGAAATTGTCGTAGTTTGAATTAGTGGTCGTCCAGGCTTCGACCGGAACTTGGACCCCTTCTGCTTCGTCATCCATAAGGTGGAGCTTCTTTGACATTTTCGCAACCAATTCATCCGCCATACCGAAAGTATCTGAAAAGAACGCAGGAACCCTGTAAATGGCAAAGGTGAGATTGTGATAAGGAAGAATTCGATGATAAAAGTAGGGCAGAGTGTTAGAATTCTTAAATAGCCACAAGAGATCAATTTGTTGCTGAAAATAAGGGATCGCCATATCCTTGCCAAAAATCAAGATATAAAGAGCAGAAATAGAATGAAGGAAATCAGAATTGAGGAATAAGGAGTAATAAGAATCAGACATAGAAATAATTAACAAATATTCTAAAGATTTGGTGAAGGAGAGACTCCCAATGGAATGGGAGAGTAAAACTTCATTCGAAGTAAGCATAACACTCATACGAGTGAGACAATCTGAGAAGAGATCTGAAGCCGACGCCATTGAAAAGTTTGGTCAAATCTGAAGAGATCCCACCTAGATCTGAAGAGATCCCAAGAACAGAGTGCGTATATCTCCCCGATTTAAAATTATACCGATATTTGAAAAACAATTATTTACAGCTAGCTGTCCTAAATATCTCAAGTCACACTAAATAAATACTAAGTAGAAGACATATATACGTATAGTGATATGTATTGGGGATGATGTTGTATGAAGTAAATTATTTGACATCTATCTATCATTATAAATAAAAAATGATATTAATTAATTCACCAATTAGGTGGATCGCATAATTAATTTATGATGGTTCAGCCGTTTGAAGTTAAACTAGTTTATATTATTGATAACTTATGGTATTTAGTTAATAAACTTGATCTTCTGATTAAATATATTCATTTTGTTAATGATATAGGTGTTTTTACTAAAAACATTAATATTTTCTTAACAAGAAATACCATTCTTTTTTCTGAAACGAATAATCCAATACAACGCTAAGAAGCAAAGAATATTAATATACGAAGATATTATCTCTTGTTAAAGAATATATTGACATTATTATATTTTATGTATTTTATTTACTCATGAAAATTAATAAAAACAACGATAACTAATCTTTTTTCTCCATCTTATCCAATTAAATTAAAACAGATCAGTTTGCATTATTGGGAACAACGATATTATTTACCACTAAGATGCCACAATAACACGCTCGCGTGTTATTATATTACGTTTATTTAAAGAAAGAAGAAAGTATCATTGTCTTCTTTAATAAATAAAATAGTGAGTGAAATGAGAAGTATAAATATGATAAAAATATACAAACAAAATGCATGTCACCAACAGGGTTCGAACACATTACCATCTGGTTTGAAGTTGTGGTAATTACTACCACTGAGCCAACACCTTACTTGGTAATAGATATACCATCTTATCGGGAGTCCAAGTAGGGAGATTAATTATACCCAAAAAAGCCAAAACCCTTCAGTTCATCAGTTCCCCAAAATTTCATTCGTTTTTTCTTCTAAACCTGCAAATTAATCCGATCCACCTCTCCATCACCGGCCACCTCTACGCCACCGAGGTAACTTATCGCCTCTCCATTGTCCTTGATCTAAGTATATAGCTATTTTATAACTTTTTTCCTCCAGAAGATCTTCCAGCTTTTCTATTCGACAGTTATTTGCTTGCTTTGAGTATTCAATTCAATTCAATCTTTGTTTGATAGAATTCTTCATTTATCTTTGGGGCTTATTACAAAACTATACGTAGATAAGTGGTAAAAAATCCATAATCCATAATACACTCCAGCTATAAATCGTTTTTTGAATAGCGATACAGGAGAATTATGGTCCTGCTTATGCTAAATTGAAAGGTTGAAGTTGAGTCAAGATCAAACAGAAGGTTTTTGGTTTTTTTCAGTTTGTATGAGGTCTGTGGTTGTTTTGTTTCCTCTGCTGGTAAATTTATCTGTGTGGTGTAATTTGTGGTAGGAACACTTCTGGAAATTTTGTTGTTTAAGTTTGGAGGTAGTGGCACAACTTGTGCTAATTACCTGAAATTTGAATAATAATTTTAATTTCTTAAAAAAAAAAGCCTATTCGTTTTGTCCAATCTCTGATGCTTTAAGCAAACCTTCTCGATCGCCTATCTATAATTCTCATGTTATGTGATTTACAGATAAGCATGTTATTAGCAACATGGCGGAATCAATGAGAACATGTAATGGATAGTAATTTGAGTAGTTAGATATGAGGAAAACAAGAAATGTAGTTGTATAGATATTTTTAAATCTTGTTCTATTTTTAGCCTATGACACTTTACAAATGTAGTCTCTTATGATTTCTGATTTCCAGTTTACCTGAACTCTTTTTTATTACATTTTATGTGGTGTTGACTCATGGATTTTCCACTTTTACTCTGCTTATTTTCTCTAGTGTTGAACTGTGGATTATCCAGTTTTCCTCTAATTATCAGATGTTTAGAGGGCGTGGTAGCAGTTCGAATGTTCGTCTGAGTGTAGGGGCACCTTCTAGTCATCCTAGGAGGTTGTCGAGCTCTTCATCCTGGGAGACGTCTTCATCCCAAGATCGGCATGGGTCGAGTTCACAATTTGGGTCTGGACAGAGTACAACGCAGTATCCTCGTCCTTCGATGCCTCCGATGCCGACTGGTCCTTCTTTTCGGCCTGGCCATCTGAGCTAGTTTTCTTATAATCAGCAAACACAACATATGCAGGGGAGTTATATGCAGGGGCCTCATTTGCAGGGGGATTCATGCAGATATTGAATGGTGTTGGCCAAAATGTAAGACCTCCACATGTTAATATTCCACATGACTATGCTGGAGAGGTATTCGGGTTTTACACTACTGCGGCAATGCCTCCATTTCCACCTACAGGTCCTATTGGGCAAAATCTGCATCCGAATTCCTTAAATGAGGTTGCATCTGCATATCAGGGGAGATACAATGGTGTTTCAAATTCTCGTTCAGTGGAAGAGAATATGACATCTTCACAACAATCTGTTGTAAGGGTTCCAGATCCACCGTCAAGCGACAAATTGAGTCATCGGACAAATACCTGACCTTTCCAATTATAGTATAATACTTACCCTCCTACACCCGAAAATGCAGCTATATCTAGTTCAAAAAAATCATTTCACAAGCTTTCCCCCCGGTACTTGTTTATGAGAGGGGATCGTTGGTAGCAAGAGCATCTTTTCTACTGCAATTTAACTTGAGGATGGCAAATAATGATGTTGGTGCTGCCCTTCGCACACATTACAGAGGCGATAAAGAATGGGATGATGTGTGCATTGCTACACGTGATATATTGTGGACTGAATTTCGGGTATGTTATTGCTACACGTGATACTTTGTGGACATAAATTTACTCTTTACTATATACTTAATTATGTGATTTCATTTTTCTCATCCTCTTGCATTACCATAAAAAAGAAATATCTTAACACAATTGGTAATAGGTTTTCTCATCCTCTTGCATTCCAGATGAGGTATAGGTGGAATATTGAAGATCAAATTAGAATTGCGGAGACATGGGATTCAGTTTGTAGGGTTAAGTTTCGTACTATGATGAGCGCAGGGAAGAAACTATACACCGAGATCAAGAAGAAAGGTTAATTGGTCAGACCGTCTTGAATGGAGCCTCCGATCTTTAACATTGCAAGAAAGAGATGGGACAGCGAAGACTGTATTAAAGGATCGATCTCGAAGGCAAAAAATAGAGGTGTTCAGATCGATGAGGAAGGACAAGTTGTGGAAAAAGCACCGGCTAGACATTTTGGTGGAGCTATTAGTACTTGGGAGATGTTATTGAAGATTGTGCGTTTAATACACTTCTTGTAGTGTTTTTTAGCCTATTTATTTTTAATATACAAACTGTTACATTTATGTTCGTAGGAATCTGTTGGTAGTAGTAACAGCACTCAGCCGTTCAAGAAAATAGAATAACTTCCATTCCAATTGAGTGGCCTACCCAAAACGTACGCTGAAGCCTTCCGCCGTATGCACATTTCAAATATGAAGGAAGTGGATAAAGCTAAAAGCAATGAGTCTACCCAGCAAGATGTAGGAGATGATGCACAATCTGCAATGGTCAATTCGTATGCCATGTCATGTGCTCTGTTGTTTTCTGTGACATATACAACCTCTGCAGACGATGCGTAATCGAAAGTACCACAACTTCTTAAAAGGGACTTCTGTTTTAGCTCCATACCCCTGTCTCCTAGGGTCTCTGCAAATGGGGCATGATCTCAAATCGGCATTTTCTTTGTAGTAAAGACAACAATTATTCTTACACACATCATACTTGATGATACCAAGCCCAAGTTTCATCATCATTTTTTTCACTTTGTAATAACTATCAGGAATGGCATGTTGATGTTCGGGTAAGGCTGTGCGTATACATCCATCTATAAATTATTGAACATGTTCCTGTGTTGTGTTTGGCTACATTTTGAATTTCATGACCTTAGTAATCCAATGAAGTGGTGACATATTATGTCCTTCATAAAGAGGCTGGTCGGCACCTACAATGAGGTCGTAAAACTCCTTTGCGTCCAAATTTGGCTCATCTGCCATTTGTTGATCTTCATACTGGTTATATTGCGGAAACCAACCATGAACACAATCCGTATCGGCTTGGAACCCATATTCTTGCTCCATAGCAAGTGCGGAAGATGGACCGGAACCTCCAATGTCATATGTAACGCCGTGTTGCCCATAGTCTTCCCCGTGCCGTTTCCAAATGTAGTAATTCAGCCGAAATCCATTTGAATATAAGTGAATTGTAATAATATCACGATCACGAGGAGGCCACTGAAAATCACATTCGGAGCACGGACACAAAATCATACTCTGATTTTGATGTATGAATGACCAGTCACAGAAATGCTCTACTCCACTTAGGAATTCCGGCCTCATACCCGCTCGACCCCACCTATTGTACATCCACTCGCGAAAATTGTCCATCTTATACCCTGAAATGTTTAAGCAATTACGTGTTAATCATTACAGTATCACGCATGGTAACATATAAAGATATTAGCACACAATTGCATGTTATATTAGTAAAATGTTACGCTCGATCATTATACATAAATATAATGTTAAACGTATTGATAATATGCAAGGATGCCATAGATAATAAAGAATTACAAAAATCCCCAAAATAACGTAACTACATATGAGGTTACTCCCTTGTCACATTACATAAACTAATAAATATCAAACATATTAACAAATTAAAAACCAAAACGTAAACAACTATAAATTACGCAACTACAAGTACTCAATTATCAATTCCCAAAATTAACAACTACGTGATTATATATAATAGGGCTATGAATTGTTTGTATCATACATAATAGATTACTCACTATATATAACATATCACACACTAACCAAGGATCAATAAGTCTAAACTTACAAATTAGAGTATAACTAAAAATTTATGTAATAATGCATTAAAAGTATTTAAATTACATACATTAAACATATAAATATACCTCTTCAATTTTACTTGTCAAGCCGGATGATGTTATAGATAAATGTAGAGAAATTATATGATGACATGAGAATAAATGTGGAGTGATGAGAAATGAGATCTGGTGATGGACATATGGAGTATTAGAGTATATGATAAGATAAGATAAGATAAGGTATGGACATACGGAAATGTGATCCTCCTAAAATTTATAACAGCAAACTGTCAATAACATATTTTTTATTAACTTATTTATTATTATTGCTTTGAAGATATTGTTACAGCCAACTCTCAAAATTTGTCAAAATCCCATAAGAATTTTTCAAAAATCGATCAGAAAATATTTGATTTTGGATCGAAAATTTTTAACCCCCGCTAAAATAATTTTTTTGGGTTTAAAATCATTTCAGGTTTCATTTAGAAACCCTAGAGCCAAATTATCTTCTTCCTCTCTGCGCCCACAATTTAGAAACCCTCTGAAGTTTTTCTGCGCCATTCGCCCTTTCGTCCATAATTGAGATCGAATCTTGTTTCATAACTCTCCTCTCCTCTCCCTTTTTCCCCTTTCCGATCCAGCAATCATTTTCGAGTATGCAAAGCTTGAGATTTCGATTATGCAAAGCTTGAATCTTGTGAATTCTCCTCTCCCTTTTTCCCCTTTCCGATCCAACAACATTTTTGAGTATGCAAAGTTTCTGCGCTATTCTCCCTCTGATGTGTCGGAATTGCAGCCTGAGTTGGGCTTTTGCCAAGAAGAGCGAAGACAGGTATCACCTTTTCCTCCTTTCGAATTCTTCCTGTGCACCCCTAATTGAAGATCAAGACTAAATTGCTTATTTTGAAACTGCAATCAATTTGCTCATAGTTTATGTTATGTATAGCTTCTATTTTTAACTGGTCAGGCTATGAATTTAACAGGTCATAGAGGTGAATGTCAGGATGGAAGAACCTGGGAAGGATAACGTTCACAACAATGCATTCTATGCTGAGGAAACTTTACTTCGTTCTGAGTTAGAAGCGATGCGAGATTGTGACCGTTTCTCAACCTGTCATTGGATTGTGAGTTCCTTATGCTATGGTTTGAAATTATTCTGGTACTTATTGCCCGCTTTTGTCTTTTCTGTAAACCCAGTTCAAGATTTTATTATGAGCTCCATTTTGGGACAAATGAGTTATTGCTTATTAGTTTTGTTGATGGATATTTAGCTTAAATCATTCTTTTTGATGGATGCATCGTTTATTATGCTGTTTGTGAGTCATTGAAGAGGAAATGTTATTTATATATTTTGCTGTCTTTTATGTTATCTACCTTTACATTGTTTTCGTTTCCAGAAAATTGAGACTATGCAGCTTGTTGTACTTCTTTACTATATTCACATACAGCAGCATGTTGCATACTCTTCTTTCATTTATCAACTTTCAACTCTGAAGCATTTAATGGAATGTTTTTTATGCTCACCATTACCTGAAATATACTACTACTGCCTATCTAGCATACTACATGAAGTTAAGAGTTCATCACCAATAAAGTTTCCTATGGGATGTGCAGTTGTTGTGGCATTGGCCAAGGTTGCAAGTGATGTCAAGGCAGGAGATATAAAGGTTCTCTTTGTGAAGCCAATGGATATCATTGTTTTTGCTCTTTATTCTTTTGTCATCTGCAACGAGAAGAATATATGTCTTCAAATTAAAGATCTGGAAAACACTGATGGATTCTTTTGTTGTCTATCATCTTGGATTTATTTTCCATCTGAAATTTTAGACGAAAACGGTTTAAACGCCAAAAATTTCATTTTCGAGTATCTAATTTTAACCCAGTTATTCTTTTAGTTTCTGATGATTTCATGATGAGATTCGGTTTGGTATGCAGCAACTTTTTTTTTTCCTTGTGTAAACCATGTTTTCTTGGATGAGTTTTTGTTTACCGAAGAATATTGGAAACTTAAGGATATGTGTTGCATGTTTATGATTGATCAATAATGGTTTGTAATCTGTGCGAAGTACTATTATGAATCTATGATACACTATTAGTTTGTATGCACATAATTAGTAGTATGGACTATGGAGTATACCATTCCTAAGATGTGCACTTCACCCATCTTCTGTTTGTTGCTAGTTTGATGCATCCAGGTTAAGAAAGCTTAGACCCAGCTTCAAGGCGAATGGAGGTTCTGTTACTGCAGGCAATGCTTCTAGTATAAGGTTACCATCTTCCTTTCCTTTCGATTCTTTGATCTGTACATGTTCGCCCATGTACATCTTTTTTATGTTCTGATTTCTGAATCATATCCACATATCAAAAGCCTTATTAAAATTGCATTTTACTTTTGCTGATGTTTGATCATGCATCAACCACATGATTTGGAACTGCTATTGTCTGCAGTGATGGGGTGCCTGCACTAGTCCTGGTGAGTGGGGCCACTGCATTAAAACTTGGATTACATGTAATAGCCCGAATAAGAGGTTATGTTGATGTAGCGCAGATAATGGTGCACAAATTTATTGAGTCTTTGTTTGGTGGCTAGTTTGATAAATGGCACTATAACTCTGTTGGTTGCGCAGTCACCTGAGATGTTCACAACTACTCCAGCTCTTGCAATACCCAAAGCAATCTCAAACTCTGGCTTGGAGGCATCTAATATTGAATACTACGAAATAAACTGAAAGAACGTAAGGACCCGGACTTGTACTAAATTGCAATCACACAACAGTATATATCAATGTTGAAATAACTGTTAATGTAACAGTGACTCAAACAGAACAACAATACACAGCCGAAATAAACTATAGAACTCACAGTTATTTTTCTTAGCTGGTATAATATACCAGCCAAGCCAAAGGCAAATATCCACTATATTGATTAAGTGAATTTATCAAAACAATATTCAAGTTCCCACAGATTGAACCTTGAACTGCAACAACCAAACTTGTACAATAGTGCTACCTATTCTATAATTGCAGATCTAGTCAAACCTAGATGATCGAGAAACACTCTATCAAACTACAACTGCAAAGTCTAGTAAACACAAAGTAACTTCAATAATGTCTTGCAAATGATCACTCTTTTCTTGTTACATTGAAGCTGTCCTTGACCTTGTATATATAACATTGTTCTTCAACCAAGGACATATCTTCCAGATTTTACTTTCTATGCTTATCAAATCTTCAAGCGTCCAGTCCAAGATATTGTCTTTAAAGAATACAATCTTTGATCTCTTTCCTTAAATACACCAAGTTAAGTAAGACTCCTTTGTTTCTTCCAAATCTCCGAAATCTTCAACCTGTTAACACAAGAAACTACAAATGTCGAACTAGGTTAAAGATTAGTGAAGAAGGCAATATTACCAGAATACCCTGTAACAAAACAAAAGAAGTTATTAAGTTAACTGTTGATGTAACACTGTACAAAAACAGTGTACAAAAACAGTGAACTTTCAATCTCCCCCTTATTGCCTTTCTTCACAACACCTAATTAGACAAACAACCATAAGGAATAATAGATCAAAGTAAATATCTTCTTCTCCAGCAACAGCTTCAGCTTTACCACCTTCATTTTCTCCCCCTTGTTGTGATGAAAGAAAATCAACCAGAATTTTGCGCTGATCAAACATACCTTGAATGCAGACATCCAAAGCTTGAATCTGATCCACCACTGTTTGCTAAAACCGATTGAGTGGATGGGGAAGATGAGGAAAAAGCATTGTTGAAGTAACAGGTGGAGCTACTCCTACAGATGGGGCTGGAATAGGAGGTGCATGTGCCTGCCAAGGAAGATCTTGAACCTTATATGTGGTAAGAACCTGATGAGTAACCTTGATCCCTTTAAACTACTTCACTGTAACCTCATTTGCTTCCTTAGTAAAGTCTTCATCAATTTGATAACCATACAGCATTGAAGGATACATAAGGTTGCCAACTTCACCTTTGCTTGAGAAATTTCCCAAATGGTCAACGATTCTCTATCCTAAATTGACATTTAGACCCATTTTGAGCTTATACAACAACACATCAACACTGGAAGACACATGATTACTGTTGGTAGTAGGATCCAGTTGTGAATGCAAACTCGAAACAAAATAGCCATCATAGCTGTAAGGGGTTTGGCTGGGAAATTTGAATGCCACAGAACTTCTGTAGTACCAGTTATCACCTGAGCAACTTCAACCATGCTAACTTCCAGATCTATTTCATCAACATTGGGTGTTCCCAAGAAATCATTGAGTGTTTTTGGAGAAAACTCATAAATATAACCTTGCATATATGCTTTACCAAGCTTGGGTGAACCAGAAACAACAAAGTGTTGAGATAGATTGCAGTAGAGATCACGAATCACAGTGAGTACAAAAGGATCAAGCCCTTCCACAGTTCCAATAAAACTAAAAACTCATACAGTTTATATTGTTTGAAACTACTTTCCACAATAAATTTCTCAACCAAAATAGGTCTGTGACTAAATGAAGACCAAGACGGCAATTTTTGAAGTAAAGAAGACATCACTGTGAGCAACTTCATCAAAAGAAGAGTAAGGAGAGTGTGGAGGAGATACCTCAAATAAATCATCCATTGCATCAGTATTTGGTGCAACAGTTGAATCAACAGATATAGCATCATCTGGTTCCTGAGGTTGCTCAAAGTCTGAATTTCTGGACTCCTCATCCTCTTCTTCTTCATGCAATTCCTCAGGCACATCATTCTCTTCTTCAGCCTAAGAACTTTTTTGCTTAGACCCCTGTTCTTCATTGGAGACCTCATCTTCAATTCTTTTCAAGAACGCTTCTCTAGCCTTTTGTTTTTCAGCAGCTTGTCTTTTTAGTGCTCTAGCTTTATGATCCCCCACAAATTCATCACTCACATCAGTAAATTGACCATCTTGTTCATGTTCTCCCCTTGAATTTGCATGTGGAGTTGCTTCCTCCATTGGAGTATCCCCAATTTTCTGAGAATTAAGGTTTGACGGACCCGGTTCATTCAGAGTTGAATCAACATTATCAACATTCAACTTTCTCCTCTTCAACTGAGAATGATCTTCCCCAGTGGCCTCTACAGAATTAACCTCAGTTTCCGTTGGATTGACAGTCTCCATAGGATTGTCAGATTTTTCATGGGACGAGCTTGATGAGGAGGAATACGGGACAATTAAAGCCACAGGCTTGGAGGGAGAAGTGGCTTCGAGTATTTAAGTGGCTTGTGCAAGGCTTTCCATGGTGATTTTGATTTTTCAGAGTGGAGATTAGAAAGAGTAAAGGAATTGAGTGTGGAAGAATAGTTTCGAAAAGAAGGATGTTGATAGGTAATGATGAGAGATTTTGGTAAGTGGATTTTTAAAAAGGGTTGAAGATATCAAGAAAAGGTGTCAGTTCCCAAGGTTGTAACAGTTTAGGCAATCATTGCACCTGTTTGGTAGGTGCCTATTCCGAACCGGTACACTCAAATGGCTTGATTTTGGGCTTTGTCAAATCTAAGGTTAAATCAACAATTGCAGCAAATTTCCATTACTATAAATAAAAGATTTTCTTCTTAAAAATAGACAAAGTTGGAGAAAACAGTAGAATCACAAACACACAAGTGATTGAAAATCTTACTTTTGAAAAACTCTTAGTATCATGATTTGAGTGACAAACCAAAGTTTAAGAAGCTATTGTTGAATCAATGGTGCCTTTAGCCTAAACACGGATGTTCTTGACAAGCAAACAAGCAAATACCCACTCCTCCTCAGGAAAACCACCAACTCAAAAAAAAACTGACTCAAAAGTAAAAGAAACAAAGACAATTAAGACATGCAGTATCTCACTTGAAGAGGGAATACTTGTCCTAGAAACACTGAACTTTTAACTGAACCGAGTGACTGCAGAATTTTAAAAACAAGAAGCAAGTGATGGGCTCTGTTTAAGTTTCCAAAAAGGACTTAATGTAGTCTTAGAAAGTCAAAATTCCAAAAGATTAAGGAAATGAGGTAAACCCAGAGATTGCCAACAAATAAAGTAAAAAATATGTCTCCATTGGGCTCCTTTTCCATTTGGCCTACATTAGGCTCTTTTGCATTGGCCTCCATTGGGCTCTTTTTCCATCTTTTTGCTTCCATGACATAGAATACTGCAGTAATGCATAGGAGAGAAAGAAATGTGCTAACACCAGTATTAAGATTCAAAGTCTTTCCAAGTACCCTTCTTCAAGCAAGATGCATGACACTCTTGTCAAAAACAACTATCTAGAAAGAAAAACAGATAAGCATGAAAACACATCACAAACAAAAATACACTGTTGGACTGTGATGTTAAATCAACAGTGCAATCAACCTTTCTAATCAAGTAGTACACAAAATGAGAGTTCTTGTGGACCAAAAATTCTCTCACACCCTAGTGACTTACCAAGTTGTTTTTGGGAATCGGTATGATGGGTATCAACAACTTGTACCCTACTCAGGTAACTACTAGGATGAAGCCTTATACCTATGAGTTTGGCAGGATTTCTAATGGTGGTACTATGGTAATCACAAAGTATTAGGACATTGTCACTCATGCCATCTAAATCAGTTATTATGCAATTCACACAAGGCAATTGAGTGACACAACTACTAGAGACCACACATTTACGTTCAGCAATAGATATGTAAACATCAATTCGTTTTCTACTAAACCATGATTCCAAGTTTCTTCCTAGGGAAAACTGATCATCACTTGTGCATTTATAAAACTCACCTGTCCAAATGTAAATACTATCTTTAGAGGAAGTAGAATTTCTTTCTTTTAAAAAACATAAAACAAGATTTGTAGTGCCGAAGACATACATGGTCTTCATACATAGATTCAGGAGAATTATCAACCATGGAATCTGTGGTATCAGTCATGTCCTTGGAGCCATTATCAAGCCATAATCCTACATTGTTAGAAGAAACAGCGGAAACAACTATATGACATACCAACTCAGATTTTAGTTTCGAAACCATTCTGGTATTTTTCTTGGTCTTTTCAGATGATGTTGACCCAATAGTTGTTTTAACATTCAAAACTCTAGAACCTGAAGCTTTTCCTCCAATTTTCTTAGTTTTCTTCACAGCTTCTGATCACTCCTCAGTGTTTGGGTTCTGAGTTTTAACCAAAGACTTCTTGTAAAGGCAACAAAAAGGTTTCTTATGCCCAATTTTCAAACAGAATTGACGGACAAAGGTTTTTCTTGTGAGTTTTGACATTGCCATCTTCTTTAACAAAAATAGGAGCATCTTTTAGGAAACTAAAGGTTTTTGTATTGTCTTTGGTACAGTTAGTATCAACAGTAGCATCACAAGTTAGGTTTTGATACCCTAAACTAGTTGTTCCTTTGTTACCTTGATAAATTACCTCACTGAGCTTGGAAGAACTCGAGTTCCATTTAGCAATGATTGATTCAGCCTTGTGCAATTTTGTCAAAAGTTTTTCAACATCTGTTTCTCTCCTGGTAAGTGCAATCTCCAAGTGAACAATAGTCTCTTTCAACTGATAATTCTCTCTTTCCAGTGGTTTCACAGATCTCTTCATCTGTTTGAATTTCTCAATCAGCTCTTCATACATCTTTGTTAGTTCCTCAATCATCTGTTCTTGATAAGTTCCTCTTCATGGGGGTATTCTGCACCAGACACAAGAGAACCTAGAAAGCATCTCAGGTTAAAGTCAGTGATACAATTGGCACTTAATTCATCCACACAGTCAAAGTCATCATAATCTAGATAAACAGTTTGGTCCAGTGAGTTGTTGCTATCACTGTTGAACCAACACTGGTCATTTTCACTAATGACAGTGGACAAAGACATAACTTGTCGAGTACCAGACCCAGAGGATTCATTAGCCTGTTCGTCCTCATCATCACTCATGCTCACAAAATACAATTTTTCGGCCTTCCTTAAGGTGTTAACACACTCATGTTTGTAATGACCCCACCCTTTGCATTCATAACATTGGTTTTTTTCAAGAGCTTTAGGATCATTTTTTGCAAGATCAACAGATTTTGACACACGTTTCTCAGAAGAAGAAGACGCAAAAGGTTTGTTTCTATTAAACTTTTTGACAAGATTATTGTAATCATTTTGATAATTAACAAGAGATAAATCCTCACTATCACTCACATCATTTCCTACATTCTGTTTTCCTTTGGAAGCTGTATACAAAGACATGGTTTTATTCTTATTACTCTTTTGTTCATCCAAACTCATCTCATAGTGTTTGAGGTTGTTCATTAGAGCATTGAAGTCCATAGTAGCCAAATGCTTGGTATCTTCAAGCACAGTTTGCTTGGTTTCAAATTTTGAGGATAAAGTTCTAACAGCTTTATAGACAAGTTGTTTGTTAGAGATAGGATCACCAAGTAGTTGACATTCATTCGAGATTGTCCTGAGTTTTTCGAAATAGGTTGTGATGGTTTCATCTTCACCCATTCTTAACCTCTCATACTGGCTCCAAAGCAATCTAGATTTGCTCTCTTTAACACTTTGATATCCCTCACAATGAGTTTGTAATATTTCCCAAGCTTTCTTGGCAGTGGTACAATTATGGATCAACATGAACATATGGGAGTCTACATAGCCGAAAATCGCATTGAGTGCCTTTTCATTATATGCAGACTCAGTCCATTCGTCTCCAGTCCATTGGGTTTCAGGTTTCGGTACTACTTCACCATCAGCATCTGGTGGTAGCATCGGAAACTGGCACCCTTCCAAGACAGACTTCCAAGAGCGTACATCAATTGATTTGATGTGAGTTCTTAGTTTGGTTTTCCAATACAAATAGTTTGTGCCATCAAGTATTGGCAGTCTATTCGCATTTGGATTAATATTATCCATAATTAGTACAAAATCCACACACTTATTGATTAAGTGCCTGGCTCTGATACCAATTGAAAGAACGTAAGGACCCAGACTTGTACTAAACTACAATCACACAATAGTATATATCAATGTTGATATAACTATTAATGTAACAGTGACTCAAACAGAAAAACAATACACAGCGAAAATAAACTATAGAACTCAAAGTTGTTTTTCTTAGGTGGTATAATATACCAACCGAGCCAAATGCAAATATCCACTATATTGATTAAGTGAATTTGTCAAAACAATATTCAAGTTTCCACAGATTGAAACCTTGAACTGCAAAAACCAAACTAAGTAGAATAGTGCTACCTATTCTATAGTTGTAGATCTAGTCAAACCTAGATGATCGAGAAACACTCTCTATCAAACTACAACTGCAAAGTCTAGTAAACACAAAGTAACTTCAATAATGTCTTGAAAATGATCACTCTTTTCTTGTTACTTTGAAGCCGTCCTTGACCTTGTATATATAGCATCGTTCTTCAACCAAGGACAGATTGTCTAGATTTTACTTTCCATGCTTATCAAATCTTCAAGCGTCCAGTCCAAGATATTGTCTTTCAAGAATACAATCTTTGATCTCTTTCCTTTAATACACCAAGTTAAGCAAGACTCCTTTGTTTCTTCCAAATCTCCGAAATCTTCAACCTATTAACACAAGAAACCACAACTGTCGAACTAGGTTAAAGATTAGTGAAGAAGGCAATATTACCAGAATACCCTGTAACAAAACAAAAGGAGTTATTAAGTTGATTGTTGATGTAACACTGTACAAAAACAGTGAACTTTCATAAACGAGGCCTTTTCTGTAAGAAATAACACAACTACATTCCTGATTCTGCCGTATCGTATTTTGGGAAGTGTATAAAGTCATCAACTCATCTTTTCAGGTTATTGCTCTAGTGAACCAAAGACTTCTCAAATTTTGATGAAGTTGCTGATGCCTCAGCAGCCTTCGTTGGTCCAGATAACGACAAAGTAAAAGACTAGAGGGGGGTGAATAATCTTTTACAAATTTTGACGATAAAACAGTTTCTCAGATACTTATGAAGGTATCTGATACTTAATCTCAGAGAGAATAAGTCTTTCTGATAAGAGCACGTGCTCAGTATGCTATAAGTGTATAAATACTCAGCAAGATATAAACAATACAGAAAGTAAGTGCAGTAAGTAAATAACACAAAGCTTTTATAGTGGTATCTGAGGGTGGTGTAATCCCTCAACTAATCCACTTGCCCTTTCTCAGGACTTAAATTCACTAAGATAAGATTATGAGTTCTCCTTACAAAATCCTATCTCTTAATCCTTTTACCACTAGGTTCCCAACCAAGTGTTCCCCCTGAGTTGTTCCCTGGTTTTCTAAACCAAGTAATTCCTCTACTCAGTAACCTTTGAGCTATTCCTTAATTTTCCAAACTAAGTACTTCCTATGCTCAACGCCGAAGTGGTGTTTTGGTTAAGGTAGTTTGTCAGGTGAGCAAGCTCTGAATAACTTTTCTAGTTATGTATGAGTGCTCTGTAGAATCAAAATTACTTAATACACTTTCTAATGTATGGTAACTTGTTCTTTACTGACCCAAGTCTTGATGTTGTTCAAGAGAATGAATCACAGATATACGTTGCAACTATATCTTTTGGATTCAACTCCTTCACAATATGCAATTCTTGTTAAGGATCAGAACACTTAGAATTTTCGTGCTACTTAGAATTCAAGAGCTTTAGTCGCAACAGTAAGCTAGAGAATAAGTAGGTAGAAGTCTTGTATGCTTGAGAGTATATCACAATTGATGTTCAGTCTAAGGTGTAAGTTCTGTGTGTATTCAAGCATTCTAAGTCATGATATTTATAGTTAAAAATCAGGCCGTTTGAATTACTATCCGTTAGGATCAATGAAATTCAAACTAAAGATATCTGAACTTGGTATGGCAGTGAGCTTTGTCTCTTTACAAAGATTTTCTCTTTTTCCCCAGACATCTCTGTCTGCGTAATAAATGCACTGTACCAAATTTTGTCCTGTAGTGTCAACGGAACTGTGCAAGCTATCTGAGGCTTTGCAAGTCCTTTCTCAGTGATCTATAATGCTTCAGATACTTATTGAAACATTTGTCTCTTAGGCACTTAGTTTCTTCAAGGTATCTGGGGACACTTTTATCCTTATTCTTCAGCAATCTTGTGCAGTCTTCTGATCTTCAAAAAAGTGTTCTTCTGCTGGATGCTTCCTTCTTAGTTTTCTTCAAAGATATTAAAATTACATTCAGAGACCTAACATCCTATACAAGATTTGCTAGACTAACATACTCAGTAAGCTTCCTCTTTTACAGTGTTCAAATGAACTAAGAGTACTAGTTACCTTTCTGAGCTAAGATAAGTCATTAAAGATAACTTTTACAAGATAACACAATAAAATACAATTAGCAAAAATCAAAGAAATACACAACTAATAGGACAACATGAAGGTTCAAGTTCCAAGTGAGCATCCTACTTAGTTGGTCTTCAAGTCTTTATCTTCCTCTTCAACTTTGATAAACCTTATCACCATACCTCATGCAATCTTCAAAATATTCAAGGATGAAGTCCTTACTTTCATTTCAGTTCTCCTTAAAGTAAGAGTAACTTCCTTGTAGGTCTTGGTGGGAAGGTTCTTTGCCATGCTTTTGATCCAGAGGTACTTGCCCCATTTTCATACATGCACCAGCTGCTCTTCAGTGGGCTTATAATGACCATATATCTCTTTCAGATACTTGAGGTCTCCCAGATATTGATCCTTAGTCAAGTAAAATGACTCATAAGGTTCAACTTCCAACTTAGGTCTAGACCCTGACTCATCAGTAATCATGTGCACATCTTTTGGTCTGTGGTAAGGGCATTCTTCAGAGAGGCTTTTCTTCCTCCCCTTGAGCTCTTGGCAGTTGTTGGAGGTATCTGGGTCTTTGCCCTTGACCTTGTTGTCACCATCTGCATCTCTTGACTTGGAGTTTTAGTTTGAGCTTCTTTAGGATACATCTTTTCTTTGCCCTTACCTTGTATTTTCCTTGAACTTCCTTCCCCCCTTAGTCATTGGAGACTGGTTAAAATTATTCAGGAGTTTGGCATAAGATTCTGAGAGATCTTCAAAATTCTTTTTCAGTCTTATATAGTTCTCAGTGAGTTGCTGCATCTCATTTCTGAGATCCTCATTTTGCTTCTCAATTCCAGTTTCCTTGTTTGTCAGCTTGGAAACTTTAGCAACCATTGCCTGAATCTTTGAAGATGCCATATCAGCAAGGTCATATGCCGCCTGCATAGACTTGCTATCTACATCCTTGACCATGCAAAGATCTCTGTGTTTGAGAACCAATGAAGTGGTTCTTTTAGTAATGAGCTCAGCAAACTTGGTGAACTCAGATGGGACGGATGCAGTGACTTCCTTGTTTTGATTTTCCAGTTCCTTCATAAGCTTTACCATAATGGTAGATCTATTCGTAAAATCAGTGCTATGTGGATTAGGAACATTTGGAAAGATGGTGGGAGCCAGAATGTTTCTCTTGAGATGTGACACAAGTGTCTGACTATCCTTAGAAGGATAAGAAGGTTTGTCATCTTTCTCAGACTCCTCTCCAGATAAATTTTCATCTTCTTCGTCTTCTTCTGCTTCTTCATCATCCTCCCATGTGTCTTCATTGCCAAGGCCAGCAACCATTTCAGACTTGGGCTTCTTCAACTTTCCATAAGAAGAGGGTCCAGCTGGTATTTCAGCAGTGTTGTTCTTGAGCTCAGCAGCTTCTTCAGCAGCTAATTCTTCCATAAGTTTCTAAGCATCAAGTTGTAGTTGTTTTTGCTCAGCAAGGGCTTCAGCCTCCTTGCGAGATAACTCTTCAATCTTTTTCAGAATGGCTTCCTTCTCAGCAACCTTGGTTTCCAACTCAAGGCGCAATGCTTCTTCTTCTGCCATCAGTTGTTTAAGTTGGGCCACCCTTTGCTCAACTTCGTGAAGTTTCTGAGCGGTGTCATCAGCAAGTTGCCCAACCTTTTCATCTTGTTGCCTAGATGGAGAAGGGTTAGATGATCTT
The DNA here is from genome assembly GCA_026545765.1 of Plantago major. Classification (NCBI taxonomy): domain Eukaryota; kingdom Viridiplantae; phylum Streptophyta; class Magnoliopsida; order Lamiales; family Plantaginaceae; genus Plantago; species Plantago major. The sequence goes on from CM048840.1 coordinate 46,914,572, forward strand.
TGACAAGATTGGGGAGGAGGGTTATTCTTCCCAGGAAGCTTTTTAGCAACTGAGGCATTATTACGTCCAGCAACTCCTCCTGCACCAGGCGGTGGTGCATTATCATCCTCATCAGGCTTAGGATCATCTTTCATACCAAAAGACTTAGGAGACTTGGGGATATCAACATCATTTGCATCCGTCTCCTCATCAGAAAGCACTGTCAAAGTGCCACGTTGGATTCTTCATTAGAGTGTTCTGCACAAGACATGAAACAAGGAGTTAGGTTCTCATACCAACAATGGAACCATCTAGACTAAAGTATCTCCCAGTAGGAATCCATTTTTTAATAAATTTCTTAGGGACATTCTTTTGTCTGATAGGAACATAAGGAGGAATTCTAGGTAAATGATTAGTATCATTATTATCAAGAACTATTTTCCTTCTAGGTGTGTTCCTTGGTGCTCCTCGTGGTTCTTTCAGATACCTGTCAGGTTGTTGAGTCTGCTTTTCATCGAACTTAGCTTTCCTTATCAGATTTCTTCTAGCCCTGGCATTCAGATTGCTTGTAGCTTGTTCTTTCTTCCACTTCTGATGATTGTTGTGAGCAACCCTAACTTTTATCCATCGTTCTTGCTCTAGTTTATACTCATGAGCAAGTTGTTTCTAGATGGCTTTGTAGCCAATGCCATTTCGAGCACTGTCTTTGCTCGAGACCTTCTCTCAAGAAATTTTATTAGTGTCATTTTTCTTTCCAGAAAACGTGACATTAGAGAATTTTCCAGCTCCAGCAATCTTCCCTTTCGGAGAGACATAGCACTGTGGGTGATTACACTTTTCAATGTGTTGTCCCTTTATAGGAACTTTCCCAATAGATTTCTTTGGGACTTGTATTTCCCTCAAAGGTTTTGGTCGCAACTTTCTTTCCTTTATCATCAACCTTAGCTTTCTGACCAATGCTATAGGTTGTTTGGGAACCACCTTGCTGAGCACTAACAAATGTCATTCTTTCATCACTCATATTTAGAGTGGTAGACCTATTTGTTTGTGTGTCTAGCCCAAGTCCTCCTTTCTCCGAATGATCTCTTAGGTAAGAGTGTACTTCAGTGAGAGTGTCACTTTCTTTGGCATAAGATTGGAAGGATAATTCTTTCTTTTTGAGTTCCTCATTCTCAAAAAGATGACCTTCACACTTCTTTTGAAGTATATATATTGCCTCTTCATGTAACTTTCCTGTCTCAGCTATCTGTGCTTTGAGAAATGCATTCTTAGCATCCTTTGTCTTAGATAGCTTATGCATTTGTGAACACTCCTTTTCAAGAGATTTCTTTTCGGCCTCAAGAATTTTGGTTCTAGCTTGGACAACCATAAATTCTCTTTCATAAAGATCAAGTTCATTTCTGAGGTGTTCTAGATCTTTAATTCCTTCCTCATCACTCTCATAGTTTATAAATCGTGAAATAGTGGTTACCTCATCAGCCATTAAACATGGCTCGATGTTGGAGCAATCTGGATAGATCTCCTCAGCAACCCCGCACATTTTCTTCTTCTTTTGACCAAAGTTAACTAATTCGTGAGTGATGGCGCATAACTCCATTGAGGGAAGTTTAGAATCATCTGAGTCTTCATCCTCAGACTCAGAGTCAAGATCAAGAGCATCCAGTTGGATATGAATCTTTTTCCTTTCCTCAGTGAGCATAGCTCTCTGACTTCTTTTGAAATTTCTCCTATCTTTCTTGTCACATGTCTTTAGCTTGTTGTAAGCAGGGCAAACCCTCTTAAAATGACCAGGTTTCTGACAGTAGAAGCAGATATCATTTCCAATCTCTGCTCCCTAAGTACTTGATGCTTCTTGAAAGCTTGTTCAATGAAGTTATTCAATCAGATACTTTTATGCAGTGATAGTTGGGACCTAGATGCTTTTTCAGCTTCTCTTTGGTCCTTCTTCTTTCAATTTCCTGACTACTGTAATTTCTCATATGCTTTACAGGAAAAGCATTTTTCTCATTCACCTCTTTAGTATCCTTCTTTTCAGAAGTACCTTGAGTTACTAGAGCGACATTGTGCGATTTCTCAACAGCTATCTATCCTCTTCGTGTAGTCTCATAATTGACAGTTGCAAAATGTGAGAAAAGCTCCACTGGAGTGATGTTAGGCATTCCTTGGTTGAAATAGAAGTACTGAGTATGTTCCCAGTTTTGATTCAAGCTTCTTACGATAGTCTTAACCTTTTAAGAGTTAGAGTATCTCTCACTTTCACCAAGTGCAGCCATTTCATTCATCAGTGTCGTGAACCTGAAATCAAGTTCCTCAAGTGTCTCAGTGGGACCTTGTTTAAAGTTTTGGAATTAGAGCTTCAAAACTTCGAACTTGTTTTCCTTAGTTTTCTCAGTGCCGGCATAGATTTCTTCAATCAGTGACCAGGCCATTTTCGCCGTTTTTGCACACCACATCTTGTACTGTATGTGTTCTGGAGTAGAACAAATAATGATGTTTCTTGCTTGACCATCTAGCCTATTTCTCTTGGAATCTTCGGATGTCTAAAGATGTCTTGGCTTTGGTTCATAGACAATGTCACCGGATGGTTTTCCACTAGTAGTTGCACCAGAGGACGAGGAACCATCACTATCCTTGTCAGCAGGATCCTTGTCTCGACCATTAGAAACTTCAATGACTTGCTTTTCACGTTGAATGACAATGGGGCCATTCTTTATGACATCGACCATCTCGTCACTGATAGCTTCCAGGTGAAGCATCATGTTGTTCTTCCATTTTTCGTAGTTCTCTGGCTTGAGAACGGGAGCGTAGCTTAAAGACATCATGTAGTAAAACACACAAAACAAACAAATCAAGTGCATGGGGTAAGCAGTTTGCGGGCACTTATCTAGGATCTAAGTTCATTGCAGAAGGCTTGGGAACCTCCTACTCTGATACCACTTGTTGGTCCAAATAACGACAAAGTAAAAGACTATGGGGGTGGGGGGGGGGGGGGGGGATGAATAGCCTTTTCAAACTTTTGACGATAAAACAGTTTCTCGGATACTTGTGAAGGTATCTGATACTTAATCTCAGAGAGCGGAAGTCTTTCTAATAAGTGCACGTGCTCAGCAAGCTATAAGTGTATAAATACTCAGCAAGATATAAACAATACAGAAAGTAAGTGCAGTAAGTAAATAACACAAAGCTTTTATAGTGGTATCTGATGGTGGCGTAATCCTTCAACTAATCCACTCGCCCTTTCTCAGGACTTGAATTCACTAAGATAAGTTTATGAGTTCTCCTTATAAAATCCTATCTCTTGATCCCTTTAACACTAGGTTCCCAACCAAGTGTTCCCCCTGAGTTGTTCCCTTGTTTTCTCAATCAAGTACTTCCTCTACTCAGTAACCTTTCAGTTGTTCCTTAGTTTTCCAAACTAAGTACTTCCTATGCTCAATGCCGAAGCAGTGTTTTGGTTAAGGTAGTTTGTCAGGTGAGCAAGTTATTAATAACTTTTACAGTTATGTATGAGTGCTCTGTAAAATCAAGATTACTTAATACACTTTTCAATGTATGGTAACTTGTTCTTTACCGACTCAAGTCTTGATGTTGTTCAAGAGAATGAATCACAGATATACGTCGCAACTATATCTTCTGGATTCAACTCCTTCACAATATGCAATTCTTGATAAGGATCAGGACTCTTAGAACTTTCGTGCTACTTATAATTCAAGAGCTTTAGTCGCAACAGTAATCTAGAGAATAAGTAGGTAGAAGGCTTGTATGCTTGAGAGTATATCGCAATTGAAGTTCAGTCTAAGGTATAAGTTCTGTGTGTATTCAAACATTCTAAGTGGTGATATTTATAGTTAAAAATCAGGCCGTTTGAATTACTATCCGTTAGGCTCAATGAAATTCAAACTAAAGATATCTAAACTTGGTTCGGCAGTGAGCTTTGTCTCTTTACAGATATTTTCTCTTTTTGCTCAGACATCTCTGTCTATGTAATAAATGCACTATACCAAATTTTGTCCTGTAGTGTCAACGAAACTGTGCAAGCTATCTGAGGCTTTGCAAGTCCTTTCTCAGTGACCTATGATGCTTCAGATACTTATTGAAACATTTGTCTCTCAGACACTTAGTTTCTTCAACGTATCTGAGGACACTTTAATCCTTAATCTTCAGCAATCTTGTGCAGTCTTCTGATCTTCAAAAAAAGAGTTCTTCTGCTGGATGTTTCCTTCTTGGTCTTCTTCAAAGATATAAAAATTACATTCAGAGACCTAACAATCTATACAAAATTTGCTAGACTAACATACTCAGTAAGCTTCCTCTTTTGGTTCATTTGGTTCGAGGGAAAACAATATTTTCCCTTATTTTTTTTCTTTTCCCCCATTTTCTCTCAAACCAAATGAAGCCTAAGAGTACTAGTTGCCTTTCTGAGCTAAGATAAGTCATTAAGGTTTACTGATCAAAATCTAAACAAGTATTCCTAACAGCCCTCATTATAAATAACCAGCAAGGTAATGCCAGTTTACTTATGCTTGGTGATACTTTACTATCAGTATCAACTTCTTTATATATACCTCCAATACACATTATTGTAGAATTATGCTTGGACTAGAAAGTGTTTTTTTTTTGGGATTCAAGAAATGCACTTCTCCATTACTTGAATTTGGACTATAAAGTGAATTTTAGGAACATATACTTGGACTGTTTGAGCTTTGTGTCTTGGAAACTTGGGAGTGTTGAGGCGAATATCCTGAACTTGCAGCTTCCAACTCTTTCTACTATCCTTTAGTAATGTCAAAGCTTTTTTTATGCCGTGTCCATTGAATTAGTGCTAGTGCTTCCGAATGTTGGTATACATGAAGCCTTTGTTTTTGCAGGAAGCTTTAGGATATTATGAGCTTGTTTTTTATGCTGTTTACACTCCAAAGAGCACTAGTCAGTCGGGAAGCTGAACAAATGGGAGCCAACTGTAACAGGAGTAGACCAATTAGTTTAAATATATCAAACATTGGTAATTCCATCTTTTTTTTTTCCATAGATGTGTAACCAATTAGGTGTTTCATTTCATGTAAAGTGTACTTCTAATAAATTAGCACATGACTTGGGCTCAAAACATTGAGATAGATAGTGATATAATTGGCAAAGTGATGCACTTCAAATAAAATAGATAGTTTTCTTCACTTATTACCATTTGTATTAGTAATTGAGGATATGATTATGAATGTGCAAGTATTAATAATCTAATACAGTTTGGTAATTAGCTATAATTTTTTTTATAATTCTAATTGATCTTTATTGACAGCCTTCTGTAATTATTTACTAAATTTTATATTACAATTCTATCATTACAAATTATGACAGGAGACTGTCAAAAATATATTGCCTAAATAGTGACAGGCATCTGTTAAAAATATAAAGGAAGTATACGGTAAGAATGTAGAGAAATACACATACAATGTGACAGTCGGCTGTTAACAATAGAAATGTATTTCACATTTGTTTATAATGTATTCTACAATTTTTGACAGCTAGTTGTTAAGGTAGCTGTAAAGAATAGGATATTGATATAATATGGAGTCTTGGGTGGCAAATCTGTTTGAGTCAGCATGTTGTTACTAATTGCTGTCAAAACAAATTCTATTTGTGACAGGCCATCAAACATAATTCTAATGTCCACGGGTTCGGTTTCTACAGCTGTTTTTAACAGTTGGCTGTCATTATTTGTGATATAATGACAGGAAAACCCTCTTTGTGACAACATTTGGCTGTTAAAATTATTCATGTTTTTTAGTAGTGGTAATTATTAATACGAAGGTATTCGCAATGAAATTGCGATAAATTCCGACAAAATTAAATGTAAATATATTGATAAAAAAAATTACCAACAGTTGCACTTGCTAAGGTTTGAACCCGTGACCACCTGGAAACAAATTTGAAGTGTCTCTCCAGTTGAGCTAGGCAACTGTTTATTAAGAGTTATTGGACATATTCGAACTTGTCCGTTTGGTTAGAGTGTTTGTGGTTTAACAATTGTGTCTTTTCCCTGAATCTTTTGGATATCTATATATAGGGCTCCCCTACTTCGTTTTTAATATAATCCAGATTATAACACATTTATAATCCATTTCCTGATTCTCTTTTAGGAGAATGGTGGAGGATCCCAAAGAAAGAATATCCTTTACGGGTTCTTGCTAAGTTTGTAGGATGTTGAATATGAATTTTCATGGGATTTTCTAACCGTAACGAAGGATAAAATAAGTATAAAATAGAGATGCTATTTTGATACCTGGCGGGTGTTGGATATTCTTCAGTTAATCCATTATTGTAGTAATTCGCCGAAGTTAGAGTTCAGGTGCTAGAATTCTAATTCATCACTGCTGTTCTATCTTGGAAAACTATTTGTTACGTAAACCGTGAGCACCAGAACGGGACAAATAAAGTCTTAAGGACCGATGGCTAACCTGTAACGCCCCACTCTTTTAAAATAAAAAGAACAATTTTTAGAGCGTGCTAGTGCGTCTAAAAGTGCACACTTTGAAAATTCATGGTCATTTAAAACTTTTGAAACTAGTTCGCACTCGACGAACGGAGCGTTAAGAACAATAAATAGCATTCATTGACAAAAAAATTATATCAATAATTGCAGCAGAAATAACTAACATTTGAAATTTGTGCAAAGCGCACTTATTACCATAAACGGTACTGAAATAAACATGTCTTCAAAATTAATCTTTGGTAAAAATGAAAACTAAAGCATATTCTTAAACTTTGAAACCACGGGCGTACTGAATCAACGTCATGCTCGATCCCCTTCCACTCCAACTCCAACATTACTAGAGGATCAATAGGGCAAGTGTGAGTACCTACTTGTACTCGCAAGCAAACCATACTAATCACATAACATAAGCACATTGGTTCCCTAGAATTCACATTGAGCATTCATAAAATAAAACATTATATAAGAGCACTCACACTTCAAGGTACAAAACAAATATTCATATACTTTGTACCAACTCTTCGTTCGTTCCCGTTAGAGTACATTTCTTTCATTCTTGTTCGTTCAAGATTGATACTTTGAACATGGACGTGGTCATTCATTCATTGACATTCATCAATAACATTCTTTTGACTCAAGCTATTTTCTTATCTTTAGCTAGAATCACTTTAAACATTCATTCTTGATTAAGGTGTTTAGGTAAGCTTCGCCCCATATTGGTTATACGTGTATGCTCACCGTAGCAACATACGTTATAAGCATTGGCTCTCTTATGTATACTCACCGTAACAGTATACGTTATACGCATCGGCTTCCGCCTCAGCTCACATGTGTATGCTCACCATAACAACATACGTTATACGCCTCAGCTCAATCAAGAGGGGGTGTATAACCAACAGAGACACCTAGACATCCTTTCATTCATTCTTTACTTTCAATCATTCATCCATTTAATTTTTGAGTAAGTGTCTTACATCTTTCTTAGTATTTAGGAAATTACTAAAGACAAACCAGGAAGCTCGTTTAGTTATTCAGATCTTTTTAAGCAAACGTTTTGCTATAGTTCTCTTTCATCTTTTGCTACATAAATACATTACACACTACAGTAACTAGAAACATTGATAGACAATTAATTGATGTTCTCCAAGTTACTACAAGGGAATATTACATATACCCCCTGTTAGATACACAAGTCTCGTCTGGGTACCCGTTAGTGTAACAATTACATTCAGGTCCAAAAAGCTATATTTCTGTTGACCAGCTTTTAAGCCACAATCAATTATAACACAAACAAGCAGGCCTTAAGTCATTTTCTACCTTTTCTAGGTTAATTCCATTTGTATACTCACACTCCCATCCACCCGCCAAAACCACTCTTCCGTCTTCTTCATCAAACTCTTTCCGCCATTAACACAAACCTCCATGATCAATCGAAAATTGATGACGTAACCGGCCATAATAGCACATTTTTTCTAGTAATACTTCGTTCTTGCTCCTGTTGGTGTGAACTCGCGTGCGAAAGAAAGGTACTTTTTTTTTCCTTCAAAATTCTTACTTTTTGTTGTTATTTACATGTTATAACAGTTTGTATTTGTATGGGAGTTCATAATTTCGTGTCTGATTTCACTGTAAATCGCATTAGGGTTTTTTATAAATCTCAATCAAGGCTTTTATTTTTGTTTATGTTTGATTAATTTGCTTGTTGTTTCTTGTTGTTACAGTGACAATGGGTCCGTTCTTTAACATTAGGATTCATTACTACAAGGATCAATACATGCTTAGCAATATCGATTCTTCCAGGTATTCTCATTCGAAACTGTTGAATGATGTTTATAAGACTGTGTTAGATGATGTGCAATCCGATGGCACTCTGTTTTTTAGTATGGTGGCTGATATTGAGGGAACTTTTGATCAAATTGAGATTGTGGGTGATTCTAGTGTTAAGTCCATGTTTGAGTTGAATATGAAGCACATGGAAGTAGAATTGCACTTAGAGACAACTGATGTTGAGCCTTTAGCTGTGGATATGTCATGTAAGAAAAATAAGAGAGGGAATGCATATGAATTTGCTGATTTGGATGTTGATGTTGCGTATGTACCTCCCACCAAAGTCCAAAAAGAAAGTAGTAGTACTACTAGAAGAAGATTGTTTAGACAGAGGAGTTGTAAGCCAAAACCACCTGGAACTTCTCCCAAACACCCCCACACCCCCTGCTTTTATTGACTTGACAGAAGATCCTATGTTTGATGATGATATACCTCCACCCCCTCCCACCTAAGAAACACAAAACACTGAGGCCTCACAACAAGAACCATTCCCAGAATCTCCAAAAACTCCACAAGCTTCAAACAAATCCACCAATTCACCAGCTCCTACTCCTTACATACCTAAACCTACTGAACCAACCCCTATGTTAGGGCATATGATATGATGATTCAGCCTGTGCCAAATTACAGATTCTGGCCCAATGATTTGACTGAGGAAGAATGATCACCTCCTCATGTGCTCAGATTCCCTGGCAGACCTCCTATAACTAGAATTAGACACCCAAGTGAAGGTGGTGCAAAGCCAAGGAGAACTACTGCTCCATTGCACAAAACAAGAAGACCACCAAAATGTAGTCTATGTGGTGTTAGAGGACATAACTGTAGGAAATGTCCTACCTTGGTGAGTTTTATATCTTTTTAATACAACATTTCTTGTAATTAGTGTGTAAGTCTCAAGAATACACTCTTGTTTATAAGAATACACTCTTGTTTATGTATATTGCAGGAAAATGATGCAGATGATCAGGAACCAATACAGTCTACTCATTCAAATCAGCAAGAGGAAGGACACCAAGTAAATGATGTAAGTAATTGGCTATCCCTATATGAGGAATATATCTTCATTAGTCTGGTTTTGTTTGTTTATTGGCAATTCATTTGATTTGGATATCATTTGCTTGAGATATTGTTTATTTATTTGCTTGGGATATCATTTGCTTGTTATGTATGTTTGCTGAATTTGGGATAAGTTTTGCATATAGAGTACACATGCAGAAACTGTAGGTTCTGAACATCTACATCCTCAAAAGTCGAACCACAAAAAAAAAACAAAGAAAGAAATTTAAACATCATATATTCACATTGGTGGGTGAGAAACTAATTATACTCTTTCCGTTCCAAATTCAACTTCTCGCATTTCATTTCGGGACGTTCATATTTCAACTTATCATCTTTTTAATGGAAAATATATTGTATACTTTATTCACTATTTCTCCTACTTTATTCAATCTATTTCTTACTATATTACCACATCTCCTACTTTATTCAATTTTTTTTTATTAAATCTTCTTTCCGGACCGGTGGGTAATTGAATCCGGGAGGAGGGATTATTATATTCAACAAATCCCACTAGTGATGACTTTCACGGTTAGTTATGGTTAGTTATGTGAGACATTAATTAATATATATATATATATATATACATATATATATATATATATATATATGGCTGTCTTGTGTGTGAACTGCGAAGTAGGGACTTGTTGAACTTTTGTGATTAATGAAGGTGAAAGATATGATGGATGGAAGCATTAATCAAATGGTTGTCATCAGTATAACATAAATTTGGATCTTCCTTTGGTAATAATGGTAGGCCATACAAATCTGAGTGTGTGTATAACTTCGTCTACCTGCTAAACGAAGCTCTACTTACTGTTTTGGTCAAAATGCAAGCTGAATAGTGCTGTGGAGTTGGGAATTGAATCAATTGATAAATATTAGTACTAACATAGGAAAACGAAAAATTAGAAAACACGAATCGTAAGAACACAGAAAAAGAAGAATTAATGGCCGAGGAGGAGACTGGTAAGAAGCCCTTGCTGATCAAGAAACAAGAGAGTTGCCCAGGTTGCAATATCCAAAACCTTAAAGATTCCGACAATGGGATCCCTTTTAAGCATTTGGCTTTTGTCTCGATTATAACCCTTTCTGCAGGTGATCACTCAATTCTTTCTGTCTGTCTTGTTTTTCCCTTTTGCAAGATTCTTGCTTTTTTCACTTTCCATGGACTGTTTACCTTCCGATATTTCTTGTTAAATCTAATTTATTAGCATTTGTTTGGTTCTCGAGTTTTGGCATTTCTTGCAACTCTGTCTTTCTTGGTTTTCATGGGGCCTGTGTTGAATTCTATGCATCAAATGTGTTAAAAAAGTAACTTTGAAAGAAAGATTTCTTTTCTAGTGCACCAGAGCACGGATGATAGTTGATTGTGTAGTTGGCCTGCTGCAGATGCTCAATTTTGTTGCTTATTTAATGGTTCCGGAAAACTCTACTGCGTTTTCGGTTGGTCAAAGTAAAAGAATTTTCAATTCTAGTTCAGCATTTGGGATGGTCTTCTGTTTAAATCCTGATTTTGTTTTATTTCCTTACCGAGTTATTAATTTCAGATTCATTCTAATGTTTATTTCATCTTGTACACATGAGAACTTTGTCAACAGCATGAGTCTTGGAATTTTTTCTTCTTTCAGTGTTTTTCCGTGTTAGTATTGTAATTTCTTTGTCTAATATGCATATCTTCCGAACAAGTGAACACTTGAGGATTTAGTTTTTATGTAGAGTTTGTGAACAAGTTGAGTTACATCAACTTGATGTCCTTGCTAGTTGCTGTAGTTGAACTTGAAAAAAATCGTACTAATATTCTGTTATCCTCGACTTTGATCAACTTCCATGCTAACTGATGGTTCTTTCTGGTCTCATTGACAGCACTGCCAATATCATCTCTCTTTCCTTTCCTTTATTTCATGGTACGGTGCTCTCACATATTATATCTTCTCTCTTAGCAATGTATTTGCATCCACTTCTATTCAGTCTCTTGTTCATATAGTATGTTTCTATTGTCAGCAAGTGTAGGCTTGCCGTAGTATAAATGAAGAAAAAATCAGTTGTCTACTGATACTGAAATTAGTTCTCTTCTGATTTACTCACTTCTCGGTGATCTGCTTGCTATCTTATGAAAAAGTGCCACACAATTGTTCTGAGTTCATTTGCATTTGGTCAATCAATTTGTAAGGTTTTTTTTTTCTACTTCCTCCAGATCAGAGACTTCCATATAGCCAAAAGGGAAGAAGAAGATATAAGTTATTATGCTGGATATGTGGGTTCGTTTCCTTTCTAACAAGTAATATCCTTATGTTCTAAATTGATCTGTTGTTTCTCAACATTTATGCAAACATTGTTTTGAATGAAGGATCCTCATTCATGTTTGGAAGAGCTTTGACATCTCTGCTCTGGGGAAAGTTGGCTGATACACATGGCCGTAAACCGATTATCATATTTGGCACAATAATGGTGTAAGTGATATTGCACATTATTTTATCTTGCACTAATTCAGTTCAGCTTATTGTTAACCTTGTGTACATAAAATGACACTTGTTTTTCCACTGTAAAAATCTCAGGGTTATATTGAATACACTTTTTGGACTTAGTGTAAACTTTTGGATGGCAATTTGTACAAGGTTCCTTCTCGGAAGTTTGTGTGGTGTACTTGGTCCTATGAGGGTATGGACACTCTTCAGATATCTTTATGGTACTCAGAGATCTCTTCTTCTATGTAGATTGAAGCAGACACTTTGTGATGCTAACTTGTCATTTAGTGATGACCCTCATGCTCATCTGTTTAGTTGGAGTTCTTCAGGCAGACATTTATATATTTAAAACTCTTCTGACATATGATCATTTGGTGTTCCGTAGTCTGCATCTATGGGTTGTATATGATGTATACGTTTTCCATTATCCTCATCTGCATACCAATATGTGCTTCCTTAGAATCTGGCTTATGAGAAATCGACGCACTATTCTGCCTTGAGGCAGAATATCAGGCTGAGTGAATTGTTGATTGCCAACATTTTTACCTTCATTATACCTGTGATTGTGAGTGAGTCATAGATTTTCCGGGTATTGTAGTAATGTACACAAAATAGAGAAGCCCTTCTGGTTTCTTTCACTTATGAGTCACACCTGGTTCTCTATTATTTCCTTTGGCAGCTTTGAACTTAAATGGGTATCAATGAAATTGAAATTCTTTACAAAAGCAGTTCTTCCACATATTGCGAGTCACATGTGGCTTGTATATAACCATATAATCATAAATGTGCTTTGCTGATTCTTTTCGTTCTGATTTTGTTTACCTGTGTATGTATTACAAATGCCAAATGACCTATCTTAGTTCATATATCCTGTTAAACTAAGTCTAGGAATACAATATCTAACTGATGCAGGCATATGCTTCTGAAATTTGTCGGAAAGAACACCAAGCTATGGGGATGTCAGTTGTGAGTTTTTTTGGTCTTTCCATTCCACCCTGTTTTTCTGTTAGGATTGATCACTTTTGCCTTCACTCTGAATATGTTTATTTTGTTCTTTACAGATTAGTACTTCCTGGGGCATTGGCCTTGTCATTGGTCCTGCGGTTGGAGGATTTCTAGCACAGGTATGGTTTATGAATCTTGTCATTGTATGGAAGGATAAATCAATTTACAGTCATCAATCTTGCCTTTCGGTCATCTTACTTTTCATATCAGTTCATGTATACATCTTAGATGTTTTCTTCTTTCTATCTGCAAAATTGAAAGGAAAAAGATATGCAATTTAATTGTAAGTTGAACTTTACTTTCTAGACCTTGCTTAACTAAATATTTTTGATAAGCTCCAATATATTTGAAAAGCAAATTTAGAGCATTTTCTGATCTACCAGAAAATGTGAGATTTTTTTCACCCTGTATACTTGCAGCCTGCAGAAAAGTATCCTGGAGTATTCTCAACCAAGTCTGTTTTCGGACGGTGAGCCCTATATTTAGAAGATTTACCTATTTCTAATGCTTTAACCGTTTCCTAGTGCAAGTTCTGCCATCTTTAATCATCAATGTTGATTTCAGGTTTCCGTATTTACTACCTTGTCTTGTGATATCCATCTTTGCTTTGGTTGCGACAATTGTCTCTTGCTGGCTTCCTGTATGTTTTTCTCCTTGATGCTTTCTCAAATTTGCTCATCCTCAAATATGATTCTGTATTCTGGGACAAATTTCCAATTTCTTTCTTCTTTTACTACTTTTTTTTTTTAATGTGAAATCAAATGAATGTTATTCTTTCCTGGTGTTTCAGCTTTCAATAGATGAGTATTCTGATTCTGCTTCTTGCCATTTATTGATTCATACACAAAGGCATTTGTATGCCAGAAATTGACACCCACACATGAGTGAGAAGAACTTTGTAGACTTTTCCGTTTCAATTTTTTGGTGTAAAATGTCACTCAAGATGATTCTCCTTTGCCTTCCCTGGTTCAGTCTGCTTCTTAGATAGTAATTTTCCATTTATTGAGGAGATTTTTGCAAAAGTGATTAGGTGTTCACAGTCTAAAACTAGTGACAATGTGCAGGAAACCATTCACACCCATACTGAAGTTGACACTTCTGAGTGTAGGCACGAACCACCTGAAAAGAGCCTCCTAAAGAATTGGCCCTTGATATCTGCTATTATGGTCTATTGCATTTTCCAACTTCATGATATGGCCTATTCAGAGGTAATTTGTCGCAAATAGTATCTTCCCCGATTTTGATTAATATTCAGTTGCAGCTTAATATCATCATAATCAGGGGCGATGCCAGAAAATAGCTATTTACAAATCTAAAAATCTAATCAATTTAGATGCAGAAAGTAATAATAAAAAGAACTTATAGTAGAGGAAATAAAAGGTTGGACATATCGTTAACTGGTAAATATAAAATATAAATGAATTTAGGTTATAGGAACAAAATTTCCGGAAACCACTCCGTGCTGCGCACGGGAAAGTAGTATGCATAGCTTCACCCCTGACCATGATTCAAAACTTTACCTGTTATATTCTGATTCGATACTGGGACTATAAGCTGATGTTGAAAGTAAAAGCTATAAAATGCTTTTATGCTTTCTTCCTAATAATTCTTTCTTATTGAGAAAGTTGGCTTAATCGTCTGATTAATTAATACAAGTATCAGGTATTACAGTATTGGAAGTGTTCCCTACAAATCTACGTTGTTTCACTACAAGTCTATTCAAATTATTGTATATGTGTTCATATGTAATTATCCAGAACAAAACTCCAAAAATTTGTTCGATGTCAAAGTTTGGAGTTCCTTCCTTGTAATTTATGACTCTTGCCGCAAAACAAAATATAGTCTTTTGAAGATAAGTCTAAACCTTTCAAACTATATTAAAATTAGGATGCAAATGTATTAACATATTATATGCAGTACTATTTTAACTGGTTATACTTCACTTGTATTTACTCTATATTATGTTTCTCTCCAAGTTGCGATCTTCTCTTATTTTATTTCCTCGTGCAGATATTTTCATTATGGGTGGTCAGTCCAAAGAACTTGGGAGGTTTGAGTTATACATCAGCAGATGTCGGTGAAGTTCTTTCTATTTCAGGTGTTTAGTTTCTCCACTTTGTTTTTGCCTCCCCAATAGTAACTTTTTAAGCTGAGAACAGGATGACAAAGATTAACTTGTCATTTTCCACTTCGGTTACTGTTTCTCAAATTTTCGTTGATATTTGTTTAAACATTCAGGATTTGGGATGTTACTTTCTCAGTTATTTCTTTATCCTTGGGCCGAGTGGATCATGGGGCCAGTCACGGTTTCACGTATTGGAGCTGTAGGCCCTCACATCTCTATTCCATATTTCCTCTTCGTCTTTGGTAATTTACCACCATAACAGTTTGTCATTGCAGTCCTTGACCATACCATTACTATCAAGCTACCCCTTTATAACCAAATTGTCTGGGCCTCTCCTTTCGATAGTTCTTAATTGCGCTTCCATTCTGAAGAATACACTCTCTGTAAGTACTTTATTATTTCATATTCAGTTTACTTTTCCTGCCACGTATATATTTTCCTTTTTCAGAAAACCATTTATATGGATTTAGTAATATCTGAAGCAGGCATAGATGCAGTTGTATGCCTTTGTTCAGTTGAGTTTTATGAAAGGTGCTTTAGTCCGAAGTGAATTGTGAGTAGTAGTTTACTTTTAGGTAATATACTGGTATTAAATTGTTTCAATGATATGGATTTGTGTTTACTTGAGTTTTAGGACTCTCCCATCCCGTCGAAAGATTCCACCTTGCCATTTTAGGTGTCCCGAAGAAAGCTTCCTCTTTCCAGTTTTGGCAGAACACAAACCCCACAATCAATAAACGTACCCCCACAATGAATTTATTGTGGAAGCTTTTCTTTTGGACGGAGGGAGTATGTTATATGGACTTTAGGTATAAGAACGTGCGAAGTCTTTTAGGAGGAATCATGCTGTTTTATTTTGTTAAGACTTACTTCAAGTTTGCTGATAAACATAAATGCACGCAAACATATCTAAAGTGACATAGTAAATTCAGATATCCATATATTACTTGTTTTCTTGTCACTGATTCGTTGTGATATAATCAGCTATCCATCACTACGGGTCTGCTCGTCATGCAAAATAGAGCTGTGGTAAGTCTTCTCTCTCTTGAACTACATCTTTTATTTGGAGACCTGAAGTGTAAAAGTGTTACAGTGTGATTGTTGACGTGTAAAATTATATCAGTCCCAGGAACAAAGAGGAGCTGCAAATGGCATATCTATGTCTGCTATGTCTCTGTTTAAAGCGGTCGGTCCTGCTGCTGGGGGTTCCTTGTGAGTTGCACTCTTTTCTCCTCTCACACTAAACTTAATATATCCTAATGTCACAACTCTATAAGATTGTGCTGTTCTAGGTCCATACATCATTCTTTTTGTTGCATCCTTTAACATTTAACAATGATTGCAGACTCTCTTGGGCTCAGCGCCGTCAGGACGCAGAGTTCTTGCCAGGTAACAAAACTTGCATTCATGTGATGTATATATCTTGATTAATGTGCTGTTCTATGCAAGCGTCTCGCTGCGTGATCAACAGAACTTGTTTACAATACTATGTTGATTACAATTATGGTTTTGATATGATGATGTATACATACAGGCGTCCACATGGTTTTCTTCATATTGAATGTAGTTGAATTCATTGGCTTGGTTATGACCTTCAAACCTTTTCTGGCCCTCCCCAAAGAGGATTTTCTGAGGACTCTGCCGGACTCTGAGAGCCAATGAGTCAAGAACCTCTTTACCGGTATCCCTTTTACTTTTTAGAGGTGGAAATAGTGGTCGAGATATATGTTTACTGTTGAGAATATTCTACTAAACCTAGAATATTGTAGTCGTATATGTATTTTGTAAGTTGTATTATAATACTTAGAATTCAGGGGCGGCCCCACATGGGAGCATAGGACAGTAAGTGCTACCCTTCGATTTTGGACATGAAATGTCTACTATAACCCTAGTTAAAGGGATCCTGCCAGGATTGAGATGTATATAAATATTCAACTAAGCTCGATCTATCTCAGTTGAAGTACTGCTACTCTCCTTAATTACCGCTTGGTCCTGTGTTTGATTCCTAGCAACCAAACCTTTGGTTTTTTTCCCTTGTTTTTCTTAATTTGTTACACCTAATGTTCTTTTTTTTCTTAATTACCAATCATAATATATTATTTACAACCAATTTAATTATAACGTATCCCTTGTAGTAAAATTTATCATAAATTTTTATATTTAGTTAGTCATGAAAGTATTTTGTTTGTTCTTTTTCTTCTTTTTTTCTTGACAAATTCTATGTCCACTTATTTCTTAACAAGTGAAAAAGCACCACGCTAAATGCGTTGCCAAGTCCAACATAATGTCATGTGATAAAGTAAATTTATTATAAAACAATTAAAATAAATTTTTTGGAAGATCTTATCTATTCAAATAAATAGTTGGGGAAATATCAATTTTATAGTAAAAATGTCGGATTTTTCTTTTTCGTATTAAACCACCAATGTGCACATTCAGGATAGATCATGAATCATGATACAAATTTCTTGGAGTAATTATTTCTTCAAAATGTTCTTCACATTGAAATCTTGTGCACACAAATTTCTCATACGTGAATACACATACCAATCTTAATCTAACCAAAAAATGAAACAAAATGTTGAACTTAAGTTTGCAACCATTTAAGGTAAAGAATAAGTTGGAACTTTTTCATTTTCTCTCCTAATTATAACAATTACTTAATTTATTTATTTTTAGAAAACGACTCCTTTCAAGGAGTGTAATAATAATAACAATAACAATAATAATAATATATGTTTTTGTTTATAGTTATTTTTTTATTATTTTATCATTTATTTCTATCTATTTAATTATTTGTTTTCCAAAGTGTCCATGTATTCCACTTCGTGAAGAAAAGTATTATGATAGTATCTTTTTTTTGGAAGAATTTAATATATTGCCACAGGAAGTAGAGCATAAGGAATGCCCTGTAACACAAAAACAGAGAAGACCAACTAACTGTCCAAAATGTAAGAATGAAGCCGATCGATCCAAAGATGTAAACATAACCAAAATACAGTTCAACCAACATCTAGAACTCCCTTCGGGCAAATTTCCCAATCACAAAAATTATACGAGGAAGGGATCCCATCCTTAGCCTTCAACCACGACCACACATTGGATTTTATTTTCTCGAATACCTCTCCTTGGTTCAATACTTTTCCTTTAAAGAATTTTTCGTTTCTTGCAAGCCAGATTAGCCAAATTGTTCCATGCCATAGAGACAGCCACAATTCTTTAGATTTGTTGGGACAAAGATTTGAGAAAGCCTCCAAGTGCTCTTTTGCATCACCCATCATTGTAATATTAGTATCCAGCCAATTCCCCAAGGCAGACCGAATTTTGGAGCTAAAGGAACAATTGAAAAATAGATGGGAGCTAGTCTCATCTACATCTTCATTGCAAAGAAAGCGAAGGACCCACCAATTCATGTAGTATTTTCCTTTTCGCAGATTAACTCGAGTTGGTATTCGTCCAAGAGCAACTTCCAATCAATGCATTGATCTTAGGCGGACACCATTTAATCCAAGTTAGCTTACTCCTTTGGTCGAATCGACTGCTTGACGCAAGTACATAGCCATTCTTACATGAATAGTTGCTAGAATCATACTAATCCAAACCCAACAATTTTTCGAATCAGAGCAAAGAACGCACCTTCATTCTTTCCTCCAGTTCAAACCAAGCTCCTCCCAAGCAAACAGTTTAGCCTCCAATTCCACTTGAAAATCATGTTCGAATCTACAAGGTGATTCGAATTTAAACGAACATCTTTTACAACTTATAAATAAAAGCCGAGGAAACATATTTTCAAATTCACCCCATCTCCACACCTCATCCCAAAATCTAGTCTTCAGCTCGTTTTTTCAAATTAAATTCTTGAATTGAATCGAATCGAATCGAATCGAATCGAATCAACTTAAATCAAACGAAATAAATCAAACGAATCAAGAAATTACATTTGTCCCATTTTTAATAATAATGAATACTACATCCGGTCCATTAATAAATTCGTAAGGAGACTTTTTTCCGGCCGATCAGATTATCGCAAATTACACGACAAAAGAATATAATAAAATTATATTATAAAAATAAATTAAATATATTTGACTAACATAACTTTGTTTTATACTTTTTTTGTGCGTAATTTGTAGAGTTTGGTTTGACTTTAGTTTGGTATAACTTGTTTTTTATTTATTAAGTTTGAGAAAAAACTCAACGTATGCTTCTGAGTTTACTTCTATTGTTCTAATATCTTCCAATAAAAGAACATGTCGATTTTTTGTTAGAGATGTACGTACAAAGTATGTGAACCAGTTTGAATGGTACTCTCAGGTTCCTGTAATTTCTTATCTTAACTCAACTTTTACGGTAGAAAAGAAGGGTAATTCGAATCGTAACTATACTTTTTTTTTGATTGATCTACTAAAAGTCATGTTAAAAAGAAAGAAAGAAAAAGGTTGAAAATATCTCAATTGGATAAATTTTCTTATTTTCCTCGTACAAAAGATGGGTTGTGTAAATAAATGATAAAATATTAATAATAATAATAATAATAATAATAATAATAATAATAATAATAATAATAATAATAATAATAATTTAATGAACTTAAGAGAGTTGAATCAAGAGAGTGAATCGAATCGAATCGAATTGAATCAGATCGAATCGAATGAGTTTTCAGTTGAAAAGAATAGAGCCTTACTACCATCCCCATTAATCTTTCTTCTAATGTTATCTAAGAACCACACATTACAACACACAACTTTCAATAAATCTCGCCACCACGATGACCAATTCTTATCTTTAATCAAGCCTTCTTTAAACAAATCTATGTCTCTAGACAACTCACCATATTTAGATATCAAGATTCGAGACCAAAGAGCATCCTCCTCATTAAATAATCGCCAAGCGCATTTAACCAACAACACATGATTAAACAGCCCCAAGTCTTTTACACCTAAACCTCCTTCTTTAGGCTTACAAACCAAATCCCATTTGACCCAAGCAACTTTAGTATTCCCACCCAAAGGGGGGGCCCACAAGAAATTTCTTTGTAGACTTTTCAATTGGTTAAGGACACAAACGGGTGCTTTTAAGAAGGAAAAATAATAGATGGGAATGGAGTTAAGCACCGCATTAGTCATAAGAATTCGTCCACCGAACGATAGATATCTGTTTTCCCAAGACTCCAATCTAGTCTTCACCTTATCCACAACCTTCTGCATATCTTTTTGTCACTCGGCCTAGCACCGATTGGGAGGCCGAGGTACAAGAAAGGTAAATGTCCCACTACACAATTCAATCTGCTGGCCCAACTCTCCAAAACCGCACTATCCAATCCAATGCCCAACAAACAACTCTTGTGGAAGTTTATTTTCAGCCCTGAAAGTAATTCGAAACATCTAATCACTCCTTTAAGGGCCACAATATTTTCAGCTTTTGCTTCTCCAAAGAAAATAGTGTCATCCGCATATTGAAGATGCGAAATAGCGATGTTGTTAGCTCCACATTTCACCGGAGAAAACAAACCCACTTCACATGCCCTCGACATCAATCTACTCAAACCTTCCGCCACTATTAGATAAATAAAAGGAGATAATGGGTCTCCTTGTCTAAGACCACACTCCAACCTAAAAGGTTTTGACGGACTTCCATTCACTAACACCGAAGCCTCCGCCGAGGAGATACACTCCAAAATCCAACGCGACCATCTATTCCCAAAACCCAACATTGTCATCATATTCAATAAAAAGCTCCAGCTGACCGAATCAAATGCCTTTTCAAAATCCACTTTAAAGAGAAAAATACTCTTCTTTTCCTTTTTAGCCTCATCCACAATTTCATTGGCCACAACTACACCATCAAGAATATTTCTTGAGCTAAGAAAGGCAGATTGGTTCAGTGAAATAACCTTGCTAATTGCCTTGGACAACCGTCTAGCAAGAACCTTGGCAATCACCTTATACACGCTTCCTATAAGGGAGATGGGTCTGAATTCCCCTATACAAGTCGGGTTTGACAATTTTGGAATTAGAGTGATGAAGGACGAGTTCAGACCGCGAACAAGCTTTGAGTGCTCAAAGAATTCATTGAACACTGCCACCAATTCTTCATTTATTAGATCCCAAAAAAATCTGAAAAAGTGGAAACTAAATCCGTATTTGGCGTCCGGTCCTGGGCATTTATCAAGAGCACACGCCCACACTGCTTCTCGAATTTCATCTACGGTAAACTGTTTTTCCAGGCTCTCCACATCTTCCTGTTCCAATTTGGCGCCGGTGCAACAGTCTGGGATGTTACTGCTCCAATTTTTGGGGTCTTGGAATTTTTCTTTGAAGAAACCGCCTACGCCCTCCTTTAATTCTTCAACACCATCTTGCGAAATGCCATTGATTCTGAGGCCTTTGATACTATTTCTCCGTCCCCTACTCTCCACGCTTTTATGAAAAAAATGTGAATTTGTGTCTCCTTCCTTTAACCATTTGCTCCTTGCTTGTTGGAATTTGACATGGTCTTGAACTTCAAGAAGATGGTTCAGGTTTGCCCATTCATCCGTTCTCTTCCGAACAATTGGACCACAAGACTCTTCCTCTTCGACTTGTTTATCCAGTGAGCAAATAAGATCAGCCTTTTCATCAATCCGGGACTGTAAATTCCCAAAATTTTCTTTATGCCACTTCCGAATACACTCCCTCAATCTTTTGAGATTTTCTTTAAATACATAGCCACTCTAGCCCTTTATCTTCATACTATTCCATTCCTTTTCCACAAGTTCCTTAAATCCCTTCTCCTTTAACCAAAAACTCAAGAACTTGAAAGGCTTGGGACCCCAATCCTTCACTTCATCCTTCAAAATGATTGCGGCGTGATCCGATACCTTTCTCTTTAATCCAACTTGAGTCAAATTAGGCCATCTCGTCATCCATTCATTTGAGACCAAGAATCTATCAAGTCTACTACAACTAGAACCCTTCTCCTTATACCATGTAAACTTACGCCTTTCCAAAGGTAAGTCAATCAAGTTAACCTTGGAGATAAAGTTATTGAACTCGCTCATTTCACCTTTTTTAGCATTCTGCGATTTTCCTTTCCGCTCCTCTACTCTTCTAACTACATTGAAATCTCCACAGACGCACCAACACTCCGATTCACGCCCCACCATTTTTTCTTCAATCAGGCTCCACAATATCCTCTTCCCTTCCGCATCACAAGGGGCGTAAATATTTACGATGTTCACCTTGATACCATTCCACAGCCCCGAAACTCCTAAGACCCCCTTATCACCCCAAAGATCTTCTTTCTTAAACACCTCTCTATCCCAAAGACAACCCCCCCCCCCCCCCCGATGCTCCAACTGAACCACTGTACACCCATTGCACTTCTTTGTTTCCCCACAAAACAGCTGCTAGCCTCTCATCCATGTATTGTACCTTTGTTTCTTGCAGACAAACAAATTCTAGTTTTTCTTTCAACACCAGATCTCTGACCTCACTCCTTTTCTTCCTATCCCCTAGCCCTCGAATATTGTAACTAAGCATCCGCATTTGGAACCTGATTCAACTCCCAGACCTCTTCAAACTCATTGTCAGACTCGGATCCAATGTCCTGTTCCCTTGATGCTCGCGAAATCCCCGTACCTGCAGCATCTCTGATTTCCCAATTCAATAATCTATCAATACCCTTGTCCCTATCTGTAGCTTCCAAAACGCCCATCTGTTCACCAATCTCCGAAATTAGTTGAGCCTCGTCCTTGTTATTCTTGAGATACAACTCATTACAAGCCCTTATTTCATTATCCGAAGGAGTCGTACCTCCATCCAAAGCTTCCTTTCCGACCGACTTCTTTGACCGCCTCATAGCTCCTTTTTTATTCTTCTTCAATTTCCGCACTACTCCCTTGGTTGCTGGAATTGTGTCCGTTGCATCCTCAATTTCGCTGATAAATGATTTCCATTGCTCATCTCTCTGTTTTCCAGTGATTTTAGACTTGAGTATTCTGAGCTTCTGATTTCTTAGTAGCAGGAGGGTTGTTATTCCAGATTATCTTTCTAAGGTCAAAGGGATCTGCAGACAGCTGTGAGTTCGACTTCATATCGTTCAGATTCAATTCGGCGGCCTGGGGAACAAGTTCGCCGCTCCCGAGTTCATCTGGATTCACCCTGTCTCGTTCCAAACTCAGATCTTGTGCAAACTCACCGCTCCCGGATTCATCAGGATTCTCCTTTTCACGCTCCATCTCAAAATCTGCTGTTTTACTGATTTGGGTCATCGAGGCCTCATTATGCAGGCCCAAACTGATGTTATCATTTGATATTGGGCCAAGAATTGGCCCAACCCCTGGATCCAAAATTTTTCCTTGTTCGTGAAAATCAGATTCATCCATGATAGCCTCTTCCGATTCTTCTCCAAAACAATCCAATAATGTCTTTTCCAATCCCAATACACTAGCTGCCTCGATCTTATTCTCCATATCAATAGCACCTAATTCAGCCGTTTTTTCACACAATTCGAGATTTCCATCAACTTCCCCATACCTTGGGAAGTTACTGTGTTTCACCTCTTGTCCCTCTTCATTGAATTCTGACGCGAATCTCCATGTCTCTTCATCATCATCGCCGGAAAATTCATCGTCCTCCTCCGATTGCTCTGGTTCCGAATCTGAATGATCTGACTCCATGGACTCTTTTGTTGAATCAAAATCTATGAGCTCGTCATCTTTCCAGCCACCTCCAGCTTCCATGCATTTAATATCAAAACATTTCTCCCAGATTTTAACAGCAATTGTTTTACAGATATGAGACATCATCGGCGTATCCACCAGTATTCTCCCATAGCACAGCACTTCTTTGGATAAAGTCGTTTTACCGACCTCAATGACTTTGCCGAAATGAGTACCGATTTTCCTGAAAAACCGTTCGCTCCATGCATGCAATGGAACCCCGAACACTTCGATCCAAACCCTACGTCTTCCAGTCATATCTGAATCAACCCAAGGTCCAAAGGATGTGAAACACATTGCTAGCCATTCTTTGTCTTCAATCAGGAGATCATTAAATTCCTTCTCTTTTCCAGAATGTAGCACCCATAATCTCTCTCCCAATCTGCTGATTTTGAAGCTTATATACCCTCTACCTTCCAAAAATTCTGCAATGTCTTTTGACCAGAGTTCAGACTTAGATTCACAAATGATACTGTTTTTTGCCCATTCAGCAGTTTCCTTGTCAAGTACAAACACTTCACCATGTTGATTTGGTTGACGGGACTGCACCCCACAAGTATTAAATCTGTTCTCCATATTCTCCAGATTTTTGGGAATAGCCTCCTGTTTTCCAGATGTAACCTGCACATGCTCATTGTTCTTCTTAACAACCTGGACATAGCTGACTCCGACAATGTTTTTTCCCCGATCTGCTGCGAAAACTCTGCTCTTCTCTTCTTTAACCTTACTATCTGCATAAGTTCTATCGAATCTAGCAATGTTTGCAATAATTTTGTGATTACCAATCCAAAGACCATTCACCATTACTAACGTGTCGTTCATGTTTACTCTCTTTGCGAATCGAACGAAGGCGAATCTTTTCCCTTCCTTGTTCCTCTTTGCTGGCAGAAATACATCAACCACTGGTGCAATTTTCCTAAAAGCTCCATAAACATCCGCTGAACCCCAGTCCTCCGGAAAATTAGTAACATACAGGGAACTTGACTTATCAATCTAGATGATAGTATCAATCAGAAGAAAATTATAAAACTAAAGTAATATGTTTCAAACATTTATAAATTTTAAATTTAATTAGTGAAAGTCTTAAAACCTATTTCTAAGTTATAATTATCTATAAATAAATTATAAATATCATTATATTTAAATATGTGCTACCACCTGCATTCGCCCCTGCTAGAATATCCAAACCTACTCAATTGTGGTGGAGGAATACCATTCCTTCCATTCCATGCTCTAATAAGTTACACGCTTCGATCCTAATAACCGAGCTAGATCTATTTGATAATCTGTTATTTCTTCTTTTCTTTCTTTGTTGAATACCTACCCGCATCTTTTTGAGCAAGTATTGTAAAAGTTAAAGTAAATCTTATAAAATACTGACTTTTTCTAAACAGTGGAAAAATCATATTACAGCTAATATAATGGAGTGTGTCGTATACTTAGGTGAGAGTTGTAGATTGATGGTCCAGATAACGGCAAAGTAAAAGAGTGAGGGGGGGTTTGAATAGTGTTTTAAAACTTTTGTCGATAAAAAAGTTTCTCAGATATGTGTGAAGATATCTGATACTTATAATCAGAGAGCAGAAGACCTTTCTGTGATAAGTGCACGTGCTCAGCAAGATATAATGTGTTTAAATACTTAGCAGGATAAAGAGAACGATAAGTAAATTGCTGAAAGTAAATAACACGTCTTTTTATAGTGGTATCTGAAGGTGGCGTAATCCTTCAACTAATCCATTTCGGCCTTTCTCAGACCTAGAATCCACTAAGACATATAATTGAGTTCACCTTACAAATATCTTCTCTCGATTTCTAAATACACTAGGTTCCCAACCAAGTGTTCCCCCTGAGTTATTCCCCGGCTCCCAGCCAAGTACTTCCTATACTCAGAAACCTTTGAGTTGTTCCTTAGTTTCCCAAACTAAGTACTTCCTATGCTCAGTAACCTTGGAGTTGTTCCTTAGTTTCCCAAACTAAGTACTTCCTGTACTCCACGCCGTATATGGTTTTGGTTAAGAAGAGTTTATCAGATTGGTAGATTAATAACTTCTACAGTTATGTAATACTACCTTCTTGAACAAGAGTCACTTAACAGACTTCACAATGTGTGGTGATATGTTCTTTACTGACCCAAGTCTATGATAAATGTTCTAAAGAATGAATCTCAGATACTTGATCTTTTGATTCAACTCCTTCACAGATAGCAATGCTTGTTAAGGATCAGTACACTTAGAACTTTCGTGCTACTTAGAATTCAAGAGCTTGGTCGCAACTGTAAGCTAAAGAATAAGTAGGCAGAAGGCTTGTATGCTTAAGAGAAATATACCACTAGTTGTATTATCAGAGAAGCTTAAGGTATTTTCAGTGTGTTCAAGTGTGAGTTTCAAGCATTCTAAGTAGTGATATTTATAGTTGAAAAACATGTCGTTTGAAATGAAATTCAAACTGTTGATATCTGTAAATAGTACTGCAGAAGACGTTGTCTCTTTTCAGAGATTTCCTCTTTTGTTCAGATATCTCTGTCTGCGCATTAAATGCATTGTACTATTTTTGTCATACAGTGCCAACGGAACTATGCACGCTTTCTGAAGCATTACATGTCCTTTTCCAGAGACCTTCACATCTCCAGATACTTTATCAAAACATTGTTTCCTAGAAACAAGGTTTTGTTCAAGGTATCTGAGTGTAGGTATTTGTGGGCACTTTTCCTCGTTCAAAAACCTTCTGTTCTCAGATATCTTTTGCGAAACCTGTTTATTGAAAAACACTTGTTTCTTCAAGATATCTGGACATAGGTATCTGATGAGACCAATTTCATTCGTCTTCAGCAATCTTGTGCAGTCTTCAAATCTTCAAATTTGTTGAACTCTTCTGCCGGATGCCTTCTTCTTAGTCTTCTTCAAAGATATAAAAGTTACATTCAGAGACCTAACATCCTATACAAGATTTGCTAGACTAACATACTTAGTGATTTTTCTCTTTTACAAAGTTCAAGTGAACCAAAAGTATTAAACACCTTTCTGAGCTAAGATAAGTCATTAGGTTGCTGATCAAAATCTAAATAGATATTCCTAACAAATTTCCCCCTTTTTGATCAGTCAACGATGACTATCTTTAAAACCTATTACAACTTGGAAGAGGGAACAATCCAACACTTAATCATTTCTTATGCTCTTTTCAATTCATTTAATTAAGTGCAAAAAGTAAACATCAACCAAATCACAAGGTGTGATCTTTGCTGACAAGTTATCTTTTTATAGATTGATATCTGAGAGTAGGTTCATCAGATATGTTACAAGGAAAGTTCATAGATAACTTTTACAAAGAATAAAACACATTTTAGTACAATCAGCAAGATACAAAATACATAGTTGAATTAGGACAACAGGAGTAACCAAACTCCAAGTAAACATCATAAATAACTAGTCTTCAAGTCTTCAAGATTTCAGTAGCAGATTTATGGATCGGTTAGCAAATTCCCTATCCCCAAACCTTTTGATATCATCTGAGTAGTCATAGAGCAAGGTCCTGACTATCATCTCAGTGTTTCTGGCAAATCCACAGACTTACTTGTAGGTTTTGGTGGGATTCTTCTTGGCAGAGTGTTTGACCCACAAATACTTTCCCCATTTCCAGGCATGCTCAATTCTGATATCTGATAGCTTGAAGTATTCATAGATAATCTTCATATATCTTATGTCACCCTTGTATTGCTCTTGAGTCATGTAAAAATACTCATAGGGTTCCACAACAAGTCTTAGTCTTGCTCTTGTGCCTGTTCCAGTGATGTTGGGAATTCTGTGCACATCATCTGGCTTTCCATAAGGACATTCATCAGAGAGGTCCTTCTTCATGACTTCTATTCTCTTGATCACTTCAAAATCCAACCAATTTTTGATATGGTTGGTGTTGATCAAGGTAGGCTTGTCTTTTCTCCATGCCATGAGCTGTTGATGGATGGGTACTGAAAATCCCTTCTCATTTACAAGCAAGTGCTTGAGTTCCAGTATCTAGTAGCCATTTTTCTATTGAATGCACCTGTAGGAGGAGGAGCTATTGTCAGTCTTCACATATTCAATCAGGGCATCTTCTGGCTTTTGTGGAAGTATCCTGCCAAACTTGATATCCCTTGCTCTCTTCCTTTTTGTCTTTGAATTTTTCCTTGGGGGATTGCTTGAAGAGCCACCCTGGATAGACTTGGTATTTTCAGAGGGTGTTTTGGCTGCCAATTGCTTTGTAGCAATAGGCTCAGATAGTCTATCAACCCTTTTCATTTTCCTGTGAAGAGGAGCTTCATCTTCATCATCTCTTCATCATCAAGAGCAATTCTTTTGGGAGATTTGCAGCCTTCTTCATTGCCCTAGGATTTGATTTGGCCTTCTTCTTCAGAAGAAGAAAACTCTTCAATCCCTTTTACTTGTCTTCTCCTTGGGGACTTGGTTCCCTTTGGAGGTCTCTGTGATCTGGCCCTTGTTGTCATTCCTTGTTCAGGAATCTGCTGAGTTGTTGCTACTATCTGAGTAGCAGTTTGACTGAAGGAGGGCTCATTTATTCTGAGAGGTGGTTGTTCAATTTTTCTTCTGTTTCCTCTTCCTCTTCCTCTCTGAGCACCTTGAGATCCTTCCCCCTTGGTCATTGTTGACTGACTAAGAATCACAAAAGATTCTGAGAGGGAGTCAAAGTTGCCTTGCAGATAGTTGTAAGCAGCAACCAACTTTTCAGATCAGCCTTGAGCTCCTGATTTTGTTTGATAAGTCCTGTTTCCTTATCAGTGAGCTCTGCCAGTGGACCTTGAGTAGCATCTGCTTTTCCAGCAGTCATTGAGGACTTTTTCAGCAAGAGTATTGTCATCATCCCTTACCATGCCTAGGTCTCTCTGAGCAATGACCAAGCTTGTTGTTCTCTGAGTGATTAACTCTGTGAACTTCTTCATTTTGTTGAGATAACTCCTTTCTTAGAGTTGCCAGAACCTAGTATCTGGCCATGTAATCATGGGAGTGGAGATTTGGTATCTTATTGAAGCTCTGAGGAGCAATCAGTTTTCTCTTTAAGTGAGAAACTCCCAAGTGAACATTTGCATGTTCTGCCAGGGTTCTGTCTTCTTTTATCATCTGAGTCTTCATCCCAGTGATCTTCATCCTCTTGGGCATTTTCATCAATATTCTCTAGCCCAGCAACCATCTCAGAGATGGGCTTCTTTCCTTTCAGTGAGGAGGATGGTACATCTTGTGGTAATGCAGCCTTAGCATCATGCTTGTCTTCAGATACTTGCTCAGTATCTAATTCTTCAGCAATTGCTTGAATAACAAGCCGGAGTTCTTTCATCTCAGCATAAGCTTCCATTTCCTTAATGGTAAGATCTTCAATCTTTTGGAGCTTTGCTTTAGATTCAGCTATCTTTTCTTCCAGTTGAAGATTTAGCTGTTGTTCTTCCTCCAACAATTGTTTGAGTTGAGCAACTCTGATTTGTGCATCCAATATCTTCTGAGTGTTGTCCTCAGAGTGCTCAACTACTTGTTCAGTAGTGTCTTTTTGTTAAGGAGAGGGATGTGTAGACTTCTGAGGAGATGGAGGAGGGGAAATTTGTGAAGTCCTCTCAGTGTGCTTTTCAGCAACTAAGGTATTATTGCCTTGTGCAATCCCTCCTGTCCCTGGTGTAGGGGCATCATCATCATCCTTTTTGTCATCATCATCCTTGTGATGGTCAGAAGGAGGTTCTTCATAATCATTCTCACCTGTTTCCTCCTCATCTTCAGAAACCAGATTGATCACTTCAGGAAGTGTGACCAATTGCCCATTTACTTCCTCTTGCTCAGACGGTATTATCTGTTGGGTCTGGGGAAAAATAGGCTTGAATGCCATCTGCATTCTGGTCTGACCATCTGCTTGGTTAAAAGCTTGAATAAGCTTTCTGGCCACTTCCTTGACGAAGTCCTTATGCATTAATGTTCCAAAGGAGTATTGTTCAGTTGGGAACATGGCATGGACATAATTTTCCAAGTCAAGGGCTCGTGCTCTTCTTATGTGGTGATCAGTCACCTTTATGATCTCAGATAGATCGGAGCATCGAAGCTTTTTTCATCTCTTGAAGCATTTTAGGTGCTTTGGCAAAGTGTGTTCCTTGAAGAAAGGAAGCATGTCCTGAAAGAAAGTGTTTTGAGTTAGCTTCAAAACTTTAGTGGATATCTGGGCTTTGGAGTAGAAAGGTATCTGAGTTACCTGTGTGACAGGCTCAGATGACTTGACTACTGAGGTTCCAGGTGCCTCAGATATCTGGATGAGGAGGAGACTGGGAAGTCTGATCCTCAGTGATCTTTCTTTCTGCTTGAACCTGAGATTAAGAACATAACACTTAGAAAATTTGAACAAGAAAACTATGTTAGACAATTTCATATATCTGAGAGGTCTATTAACTCCACAATAGGAGGCTCAGATACTTGTCTCTTAGAGACTTGTGCAGTCTCTGAAAGTTTTTCTTGTGATGAAAGCTTTGATGCCTCATCAATTTCCATTGGTTGCGGGGATTTAGTGGGCAATTCCCCAGCAACTTCTACTTCATTTTGAACCTGTAAGTAGAAAGTGTTAGTTTGAGAAAAATGATCAGAGATTTGTCTTTGAAGAATATAGGTATCTGAATGAAATACCTTCTCTACAGAAGGTTCAGATACTTGTTTCTCAGAGACCTTGGAAGTCTCTGGATTCTTCTCTGAAGGGATAGACATTTCAGTCTCTTCATTTTTCTTCTCAGTTGGAGCCTATTAGAAACAAACACTCAAGAATATTAGTCAAGTGTATAAAGCACAAATCTGAGATGTTATATCTTAAGGAACTATCTTCTACCTGTTAGACAGGCTCTTGTTCCTTAAGTGGTGAGGCTATGGAAGCCTCCTTCTTAGATTCTGAGACAAGCTTTGCAGCTTCCTCTTGATGTTGTGTTTCTAATTCAGCCTGTAACAAAGAAATTTTATTAAATAACAAGATTAATAAACACAAAATATCACAAGTAGAGAGTTAAACCATTCAGCTACCTGATCAGTGTCAGGCTAATTGGTCTCTGGAACTTGTGACCCTTCTATGCTTTGGTCTTGTTGTTCCATTACAACTTCTTTGTTTAAAGTTTCAGGTACTTCAGACCTTTCCTGAGTGTGCAACTCAGTTGCCTCCCCTGGTTGATCATTCTGAGCAGATGCCTCAGTTTGATCCCTCTCATTGAGTTGGGGAACCTGCTCATTTGCAGAATTTTCTTCAGCAATCAGAAGTGCTGGAATCTCATGCTGTAACTCAAGTACCATTTCATCATCCACTTGTGGCTGTTGTGGTGATTCTGATCTGGATGAAGAGGGTGATGCTGTATGGGGCCTATCCAGATCTGCTTGAGACAGACTTTTAAGTGTTGAGGCAATGGTAGTATCCTCCAACACTAGGTTACCACTCATCAGAGCATCTTCAATATTTTTAAGTGTTACTTGCTCTGATGGTGTGTTTTGTCTAGTGACCTTGGACCCAGTTGCTTCTTTAGCAACCTTTAGTGTGGGTGCTTTTTCAGCAACCTCTACACTTGTTGCTCTCTCAGCAACCTTAGGAATTTTTAGTTCCCCCTCATCTTCAGATTCCTCATCCAAATGTGGGACTGAATTATTAACAATCCCTGCTGCTTCTGCAGAGAGTGTTTGAAGTCTCTCACTGCTTTTATCAGCATTGATAAGTTCATCAGCAAGGCACTCAGAAGCATTGATGAGTTCATCAACAGTTGTATCTTTTGCAGCATTGATGAGTTCATCAGCAGTGGCGGCAGATATCTGAGAGTCGACATCCACAATGGGTATGCCTTCTGATTTGCCAGCAGACTTCTTTCGTGAAGTTCTGGGCTTTTTGGTCGCAACGGAACCCTCAGATACCTTGTCAGTCTTTCATTTCTTAGAACCTTTCTGAGATGCAATAACCTTTTTCATCAAGTTTGTATACTCATATTTGTAGAGCAGGTTACTGTTGGCTATGTCAGCCTTCTCTCTGAGCTCAATGCCAAGCTTCTCCAGCAAGAAGCATATCTTTAGTCCAAAGCTCACTGTGGCTTTTGGCTCAGCAAGGCCTTTGACAATCTTAGGCTCAAAGCCTTGTAGCTTCTTCACAAACTTCATGAAGGCGTACTTTCTCCAGTTGAATGGGTTTTCCAGCCTTTTATTTTGTTGATTCAACAAGAACATCATCATCCAACGTTCTTGGATTATCTGGTCGGCACCTCCTTGTAGACCATCAAAGCATCTGTGAAGAATGCATGCCAACACATCCCAGTGAACCAACAGATGTCTGGTTCTGATGTCAGCAAGTTTGAAGTCGATGGGGGTATCTGATTTTTCAAGATAACACACATCATTGTATAGTTGCTTCACACCTTCATGGAGATCATCATCCTTGGTGTTTATTTCAAAATTATTTCCAAGATTTTGAAGTTCAAACAACTCGCAGAAAGTTGTTAAGTTCAAAAGGATGTCCTTTTGCTTGAACTTTTGATTTTATAGACACTATTTCAGTGCATTCAGAAACACATGAAATAATCCTGGAATTGTTTTAAAATTCCAACACATCCATTGAAGAAACTCCACTGGGAATAACAGACAGGAAACCCTTGATTTGTGCTTTTTCAAGCATACCAAGAATCAACTTCCTATCAGCTTGGTTTTCGATAGCAGCAACTAGGTATTCCTCAATCATGGCACCACCCCAAATCATCCTGTGATTTGAAGTCCAATGATCAGGATTGAAGTCTCCTACCAATCGTTTGCTCGTGATAACCAACACTGGTGCTTGCTTTTCAGCAGCACCAGAGGTAGTAGCCTGGGATTTCTGGATAGAAGCACATTTTGGAGCCATCTCTTTAAATAGTGAAATTTTTGAAAGTCGGAAAGAGATTAGAGTGGGAGTTTAGTGATTCTTTGCAGAATAACTAAGTGAAGAACAGAGATTTGCAGAAATCTTTGAAAGGTTTTTGCTATTTCTCTGTAAGTATGAATGTTGGATTAGGCGAAAGTGATTTCTTTTGCCAAAATCCTATATATATAGCATTTTACTCTCAGTAGACATATACATACAAATTGATTTTGTGCATATGTATCTGTGCAAATGCAGGTAGGCGTGGGTAAAATTCGTTTTGCATTAAATGCTTAGTGGGCCACGTCTGTGTTTTTACAGTCCACTATTTTACTGAGAATTAATCTCGTCCGTTAAGATCAAACGCCCATTTCATCAAGGGTCACGATTGCTTCTTCAGCAATGATCACAATTAGTAATTGTAATTGTGCCCAATTAATGAAATTTGGCGAATAGCTTTCTGAATCACATCTCTTTTCTGTGACTAGAGATGTCTTTGACTTATCTATTCGGTTAGACCGATGTAACTTAGCATGTAAATGGAAAGATACAAAACACCAGAGGTGTAGTTGACTGAATACAGTTGTACCACATTTCTCTTTTGTTCCCCCTCACTTTCTGATCTCACAGATATCTGAGTACCCGTCTCAGAAATCTTTGAAAGACATTTTTACCCATCCTTTTAGTATATGAGTTCCCGTCTCAGATAC
The DNA here is from genome assembly GCA_026545765.1 of Plantago major. Taxonomy (NCBI): domain Eukaryota; kingdom Viridiplantae; phylum Streptophyta; class Magnoliopsida; order Lamiales; family Plantaginaceae; genus Plantago; species Plantago major. Next base: position 46,947,798 of record CM048840.1, read on the forward strand.
CTTTTTGCCTTAGATATATGGATACCCATTCCAGATATCTTTCTCCCTTCTGAGTTCCCGTCTCAGAGATTATAACTTTTCAGTTATTTCGGTAGCTCCATTAACCCAAGACTATGTCTCAAGGTTAAGAACCTGCTTTCTTGCAAAGGCTTTGTAAAGATATCTGCAAGTTGGTCTTCATTACCAATCTTGAGTATCTCTATATTGCCTTTTTCAACATGATCTCTAATGAAGTGGTGTCTAACATCAATGTGCTTTGTTCTTGCATGAAACTTAGGATTCTGAGTTATTGCAATAGCACTTGTGTTGTCACAGAAAATAGGAGTTTTCTCTTCATTAATCTCATAGTCTCTGAGTTGTTGTATCTACAATATCTGTGAAGCACAACACCCAGCAGCAATATATTCAGCCTTTATGGTAGATGTGGCAATTGAGTTTTATTTCTTGCTGAACCATGATATTAATCTGGCACCAAGAAATTGGCAAGTTCCTGAAGTGCTTTTTCTATCAAGCAATGATCCATCATAGTCAGCATCAGAATAGCCAACTAAACTCAATCCACTGTCTTTTGGATACCACAATCCAACTTCTACAGTACCCTTTACATACCTTAATATTTTCATAGCAATATTGTGGTGTGATTGCATTGGATTTGTCTGAAATCTAGCACACACTCCAACTGCATATTGAATATCAGGTCTACTTGCAGTGAGGTACAGTAGAGACCCAATCAATTTTCTATACTTGTGTTCTTCAACACTCTTGTCAGATTCAGTATAGGTCATTTTGGTTCCAATGATCATAGGTATCTTAGCGTTCTTTTCAGAAGGCTCAGTCACATGAGTGCAAGAGGGATGCAAATTCTGTCAAAAGCGGATCTTCTTTGTGTTCACAAGGTCACAGATCTTGAATTCTGTCAACATTGTATCTTTGAGAAGTTACATCACATCAAGTTTCCTAAATCTATACACTGAACAAAAAGCATACTTGATTACATCCATTCTGATTGTTGGGGTCCTTCCCGGTTGGAGTCTTTAGGGGATCACATATATTTTGTGTCAATGATTAATGATTTCTCAAGGATGACTTGGTTGAGGTTGTTCATTATGAAGCATAAAAGTGAACCTTTTAAGAACTTCAGGCAGTGGAAGCCATTAGTGGAGAATCAAACAGGGAAGAAGATCAAAAGGCTTTGAACTGATAATGGTCTGGAATTTTGCTGGTCTGAGTTCAATGAGTTCTGCAAGAATGAAGGGACTGCTAGGCATCATATAGTCAGGGATACACCACAGCAGAATGGTGTAACAGAATGTATGAATCAGACACTTCTGGAGAGAGCTAGGTGCATGCTCTCTAATGCTGGACTAACTAGAAGATTCTGGGCAGAAGCGGTTAGTACAACATGCTATCTGATAAATCGTGGACCTTGATGTGACAATGAAATGTGTGATATTGCATGCTTTTAGACCCTCGTTTTTTTGCCTTAGATTCAATATTCATATCATATTATGGAAAATTACCAACTTCTTGTGTATTTCGTAGGTCATGATCGTGTTTTTGAGGAATTGCACGATTTCAGGCACCAAAACATCATATTTGTGCAAAATCGAGGAAAGTAAGGAAGCATGACAATTCTACTTGGAGCTAGAGAAGTCCGATGAGGTTGTGCTACTTACCGTGCGAAGATCTCGAAAAAAACATGAAATGCTGAAGAAGGACACTTTTCAAGATAACAAGGTTACGAGGCTCGAAATCGAAGAACGAAGAAAACCTATATATATAACCTGGAAGAAATCGACCAGGATGCACTGTTTTGGCTGTATACGAAGTTCTAGAAGTTCTATTTAGGATCATGAGCTATCGATGGAAAGCTTATTGAAAATGCTAAAACTTTGTAGCCTATCACTTTCCAAGAAAACGAAGTTTAGAGGTCCAAAATCAGTCCGGAGGGAGAAATAGCTAACACTTAGGCCAGACAGGCCTCAACCCGCCTTTTAACCTTTCTTGCTGGCCAAGGACGTCCAGAACCTTCATCTTACAGTATAAATAAGACCCTTGGGGGTCTCAGAGTCCATCATCTCCTGCAAAAAACCCTGGCCGTCAGGCCACCAGTCATCGGGGAAGTGAAACCCCAAAAGCAGCTCTCTTGAGAGAGAACCAGTCCTCGGGGAAGTGAAACCCCAACCCTACTGCAGCACAGGATCGACATCTACAAGCATATGGATTGAATAACAACTTCAGAAGTAGGAAACCCTAGAAACTGCACGAAGACATCAAACCCAACCCTACTGCAGCACATGATCGACATATACAAGCATATGGATCGAAGAACAGCTTCAGAAGGAGGAAACCCTAGAAACTGCATGAAGACATCAAAGACTAAGCCTTTCTTTTCTTCTTTTCTGATTTCGATTTCTTCTTCTTCTATGGAGGATTTCGATTTCTTCTGTTTTTGTTCTAGGAGTTTTCGATTTCAATATATAGTAGAATACTATGAGTAGCTAACTTTCTTTTGTAAAGGTGAACCGCCGAAACTTTGTTGTGCTACTTCTTTATATGCCGGGTTATATCAATGGAATAGTTCTTAGATGTAATTCATGGTTATACAACTCTATACATCCTTCGTGGTGTGATGTTCTGCTGAGTGACAAGAGTTTCATCAATGAGTAGGGTACTGTGTTGATCGCTACCGACTGCACCATAGTATTACGCTCTGCTGTCGTTAGAGGTAATCGCGTAGGATATTAAATAGGAAGTTGGGAGTAGCATAGCAAGAGGGAGGTCGGTGATCCTTTACACCTTCACCACCTTCGATTTCATCACTATATTAGGGTTTGATTGTGATTCAATCTTTTGTTTACTTTAATCTGTTTGCTGTTTGCACGCGAAATCAAATCGTTACTTGTTTGTTCCTATGCTATGTGTCCGTGGAGAATGACATTCCGAGTTAACCTCCCACTATTGCTGTGTGTTTATGAGCTTCCGGTAAATATAAATTTAATCTTTAATTGTATTTAGGGATTACATGTTCTACAATGAAATTAAAATCTCTGAGTGCATATCAGACCTAACACAAGGTTTTCAGACTCTGATTATGCTAAAGATGTTGACAGTAGAATATCTATGACCAGTTATGTTTTCACTCTTGGTGGTTCAGTTGTCAGTTGGAAAGATACTTTGCAACCTACGGTGACTTTGTCTACTACGGAAACAGAGTACATGTCGTTGACAGAAGCAGTAAAAGAGGGAATATGTTAAAGGGATTGGTTAGTGATTTGGGTTTACATCATGATCAGGCTATAGTGTATTGTGACAGTCTCAGTGCAATCTGTTTAGCGAAGGATCAAGTCCATCATGAGAGGACTAAGCACATCGATGTGAAGTATCATTTTCTAAGAAGTGAGAAGAGAATTAAGGTGAACAAAGTGGAAACTGCTGATAACCCATCTGATATGTTTACCAAGCCAGTTCCGAATAGCAAGTTTCAACATTGTTTGGACTTGCTAAATGTTAGGAGTTGTTGAGGCAACATCTGAGGCAGAGAAGTTTTCTGGTACATCTGGCATTGTTATGGTGCATCTGGTACATCTGTTATTTGTGAGAGGATTCAAGTCAAGGTGGAGATTTGTTAGAATATGCCTTGAATCAGGATTGTGCCAATTCCCTAGATTTATCAGGATTAGGTTCTATTTCCTAGTCCTTATCGGTATATGTCTAGAGAAGTACTATATACATTTCCTCTTCATAACCTAGTTAGTTCATTATGTATTATGTAATTTGTACTCCTCAAGATCCATAAAACTATTCTCTTCTTTGCTCGTGGACGTAGCTAACTCATTGTTAGTGAACCACGTTAAATCTCTGTGTTCTTTATTCACGTTGTTTATGATCTTTCTTGCTTCCGTTATAACAAAAGGTCCACGTGAGAATTTCGGTCTCATGGGGTATGAAGGAAGATTCAATTGCGTATAATGTCGTAAAGTGAGATGATTATATGATTCCGATGCTCTAGGATGTTTACTTGGTCCCCTTATATTGACTTCCACCATCGTTAGTTTGAGTCTATCACGCAACTACTACCCAAGTATGCGGACAGTGTGGAGTCCTCCATCTGCGAACGTGAAAATTTCTCTCCCCCCTCAGAGGCGTTAGACTGTAGGTATGACATATAGTCAATTAGTTTCCACGTATGGGCCGAGGGTTCTCATATGGTTATTGGCCTTCTTACATGGCATCGACGGCTACTAGAGAGCTTCCCCATGGGAAGATTAAACTTCGTGCCGACTAGAAAGGCTTAGTAGCCTCTAGAGTTGAGTCACTTGCAACTGAATATGTAATTTTTGGTTTCGGCTTGAGGCATTTGAATTATTATCCAAACTCTCACTTGGGCTTGTTCGATTGTTTGGGCCCAATTCATCAATTAGATCAAGAGCCTTTTTTATCACTACGTGTCTAAAATATTATCTTGACATACGGGGTAACCAAGTGTAGCGAGCTAATCCTTTCCCTTCCTTTTTTATTTGTCTCAGCCCATGTTTTCAAACAACATGAAAAATATTGGGAAAACTCTCTTGAGAGACCACATCCACATGTAAATTTAGAAAAGAGGCCAACAGTGTTTTCGAGTTTTCAAATAAAGGCCAAATGCATTTATACCCCACATGAGTGGACAATTATACCCCTCAATTGTTCAAAAAACTTATAAAAATAATTGATAATATCATTTTCACCTTTTTAATTGTTTATTTTAATTTTTCAGTGCAGATTTCGTTTTAAGATTTTATTTTTGTAACTTTTACATCAATTTACAATTCATAATTTGGTTGAATGCATAAACTGTATTAGTAGAGTTGTGAAATACAACTCATAATTTGGTTGAATGCATAGACTGTATCAGTAGAGTTGTGCAATACAACTCATAATTTGGTTGAATGCATAGACTGTATCAGTAGAGTTGTGCAATACAACTCATAATTTGGTTGAATGCATAGACTGTATCAGTAGAGTTGTGCAATACAACTCATAATTTGGTTGAATGCATAGACTGTATTAGTAGAGTTGTACAATACAATGAGACTGTATTTGTACAGTGCACTAATACAGTGGGTGTGTATTAGTAGAGTTGTGCAATGCAGTGAGACTGTATTTGTATAGAGCACTAATACAATTGAGATGTATTAGTAGACTTTTGTAATACAGTCCATTGTATTAGTAGAGTTCACTAATTAATACAGTGAGACTGTATTGGTGAAGTAATGTAATCAACAAGCAGAAAAGGCAAATGTACTAAAACATTTATGTACAATTTACAACATCTAAAAGAATTTAATAAAATGAAAATAAACAAAATATAAAGGTGGTGAAGTCGGAGATCTGGGCGGATCTGGACGAGATCTTGAAGGATCTTGGTGGTGAAGTCGGAGATCTGGGCACGGAGGAGAGTTGAGGGGCGAGATCTTGAGTGGGTGTAGGCGGATCTTGAGGGGTGAAGTTGGAGATCTAGGAACGTTGGTGGTAGGAGGTTGGTGGTGGTGATGGTTGACGGTTGGTGGTGGATGTAGGCCGGTGGTGATGGACGGATCTTGGTGTTTGTGGATGAATCTTGACCGGATCTGGCGGATCTTGGAGAGTGCTGCTAGTGGGAGGTGGAGCACTGGCGGTGGACGGTGGAAGGGCAGGTGGTGGTGGGTGGGTGGTGCGGTGGAATGTGGAAAACGAGGGGGTGGATCTGGTGGTGGATGGTGAAGGGCAGGCTGGTGGTGAGATGTGGTGGGGAGGCGGGGTTGGTGGTGATAGGTGGTGGTGGCTGGTTCTTGGAGGCGGACGGTGAGAGGTTGTGACGGCAGCACGTGGAGGCGATGGAAAGCGAGCGGCAGGCGGTGGTGGAAATGGTGGCAAAACCGGTTGTGGTGTTTGGTGGTGGAGGAAGGTGTTAGAGAGAGAAGAGGGAGAGAGTGAGTTATTTTGGCTGAATGAAAGGAATGAGGGCAAAACAAGTTAAAATGGAATCAGAGGGCAAAACGGTCAATTCAATGCCATTTTTCATGTGTCAAAGCATATGGCCGTTTTTTGCATAAATGTATGGGACCAGGCACCGACCTGCTTTCTTCCCAATAATATTTTCACGCTTTTATGTCTCTCAGACTTTATCTACAACTTTATGAGACCGTTTCTCAAATATACCATCAATATCATATACTATTTAACTGCAAATATCATATGATTAACTTTAAATATCGTGTCTTTAATACACTCGCATTATACTTGCTACTAAACATATGATACTATCTAATTAAACATGTAATATTTATAATAATGAAATATGTGATGTTTATTCTTTCTCTTGAAGATATATGCTAAAAGGTGTAACACCACAAAAGTTTCAAGTCAAGTTTCAGTGAGCTTGAAGGGATTGAGAACGCTACTCATATCAATAAGGTGTACATTTCTTTTTGGGAATCCACCCATAAGAACTCCAGAATTGAATGTGCTTGATCTTGAACAATCTTAGGGATGACCAACTAGACGGTTTGCGCACGAGTGAAGGCAAAGTTCGCGGAAAAGGACTTCATGCAGACAAATGTACCATCATATCACCCAAGAATTTTCATGAAAGAATCGCATTGTTAAAAGTATTAATCGAATCGATTAAGAATGATCGTTCAAAACGCTTCTTATACATTTATTATATCTTATACTTTATTCATTTTATATTTCTTAGTTGACACTTCTGCTCTTTTCACATTCATGTCCAACTCAATAAAAATATGAAATCCAAACTAAGGGAGTATTATATTAGAAAATAGAAATTGGAGTGAGGAGGGAGTATATATCTAAATTATCCTCTTTGCCTAATTGGCTGGTCAAAATCACAGCTAGAATGAATGAAGACCAAAATTTGGGCATCCGAGTTTACAGAAATTCTAACACCCAAAATAAGCAAAGCAGAATTCAGTGTTTAAAAGCACAATCATGGAACCATAGAGAAGAAGAAGAAGAAGAAACCAGATTCACACATGGCGAACACTAGAAGAACAACATTCTCCAATCAACTCCCGATATCCATGAACCCTCCTCCTCCTCTTCCTCAGTTCCAAAACCCTCAAACCCTTTTCACATCGCTCCAATTCTTCCTCAAGAAACCTCACGCCATTCCTTTTCTCCTCTCGATTTTCCTTTTCCTCACCTGGGTTTCCCTCAGATTCCACCGCCATTCTGTTTCCAATCACTCCTACTCTGTGGCCAAAGACGACAGGCCTTTTTTCAAGGATTCAAATGCTAATCTTGTTAAATTCTACTCTTCTTCGTCTCGATTCGCTAAGGATAACCGCGGCTGGATGATCAATCCTGTTTCACTTGCTCTCGAGGCTGATCTTCAAGGTTTTCCTTTTTCTTTCTGCAATTGTTCACTCTACTTGATAATTTCTATGCAAAATTTAGTCCTTTATTGGTTGCTTGTCATTGCTTAGTGGTTTTTCCTTTGGTTTGTTAGCTTCAGGGAAAATGCACATATGGTCCTTTATGTAGCCTCTATATGCACATATCGTCCTTTATCGTGCTAAAATGTGCAGGCGTAGTTGAACCTGTACTGTTTTGCAAAAGATTGATATATGAATATGCCTCCATACTATATTGATCACTTCATCACAAGCAATGCTTACTTATAATCTGACAAAGAAACAATGTTCCAGTGACAAATATATCACGAAGTTTGAAGAAGAAGAGAGGACGGAGAAGATGGTGTTGAGTTGGACGAGAATGTTTCATCGTTTATTACTTTGAGAAGTTTTGTGCGTCTTAAAAATACAGCACGTGTGAACACATGTCATCCATCTTAGTACAATTTTAGTCACGTGCCCAAAATATGGTCTAAAATAACTATACGTGCGCATTTTGGCATGGTAAAGGACTATGTGAGTCATCAATAGTGATTCGGCTCTAGAGCAGAGTGCCCATAAACACTATGGTCGCTCTGTAGTGGTGTAGTTTACAAAAGCGCCCATAACGCGCAATGAAGGATTATATCTGAATTTTTCGCTCTAATTTTGGAAACCTTGAGATATTTGTGTTGAGAAATCGATAGAAACAAATTCTTACTAGTTTTGGTTGTGTGTGTCAGTCTAGTCATTGTGTGCTTGTCATGCAATGGAACGGGCGCGCATTGCAGCAGTTTTTTTTCTCTAGCCTTTTGACCTGTATTTTCCCTTTTGTCATTGCTTTTAAGTTACTAACCCTAGCAAAAGAAGACATTTTTATGTTGTTCTCGTTTCTCACACGCCGCTATTTCTTCCCCTTCTTTTTCTGTGCTACTGCTTTCTTCTACTTCCATTCCTTCTGCCTGGCAGCTTCGATGGTGCCGGAGCTGGCATTTCACATAACTTTTCTGATTTTCTTTTTTCTTTTTGATTCCTTTTGCCTTTCAGGATAATTTGTTCATGGGTTTTTCTTTTGATTTCCTTCTCTGTTTAGGTTATACTATTAGACATGGTATCTTCTCCTAGGTATTGCTTTTAGACATGAAATCTTCTTCTGTGTTGTATAAACCTATGCATTGTATATATATATATATATATATATATATATATATATGTGTGTGTGTGTGTGTGTGTGTGTGTGTGTGTGTGTGTGTGTGTGTGTGTGTGTGAATTGGATATTTTACAAATTAAGAATATTAGGATGTTGCATTACATGTTTTTCTTGGATTTTGAATTGATTATTTACTTTTATAATTTCTTTCACATGCAAATAATATATTTCTAATAGCAGCTATCCCACTATCTGCTATCGCTATCCTGGTATCCCCTTTTGGAGTTGGCCACTCCATGCTGCTACCGGGATTAATACTATGATATGCACGCAGCCACAATAAAAGATTACACATCTGAAGATGGGCCACATTGAAGAACCATATCTGAATATTTTTCCATTAATTTTGGAAACCCTAAGTTATTTTGAGTTGAGAAACTGATAGAAATGAATTCTTGGTTGTGTTTTGGTCTAGTCATGGCATTATGGCTGCTTGGCGGTGTTTGAATATTCTGTTATGATTAACCATTTATACTCAATTGTTCACTCAGATGGGATGTTTCTAAATGTTCCGCTACTATAAACTGCAGGGGGAGCCTCTTCTTGTGCTTCAATTCACGTGGGTGAGATCCGTCCTGGAACTATGAGGGGCAACCATAGACACCACACTAGTAATGAGACGTTTGTCATATGGGGTGCTAAGACACTGTTTAGGGTATGCTTTTTCCCATTTTACAAACATGGTTTTAGTAATGTACTTCATTTACCTCTACCCTGCCCCAAAAATCCTGTTTCCCTTATATGGTTATCCGTTCCTAGTTTTTGTTTTCATTTAATATAAGCCAATTCTCTTGATACACTGTTTAGGGTAATTTATTTCCTTTTTTTTATTCGTTATTTATTTGAAAAGAAACAACTTACAACTTCTATAAGTACTACGTCCTCCGTCCCGTCCCATGTTTCCCATTTTGACGTTTTGCAGTCAAACTTTTTCAACTTTGACTACGAATTAATCTTAAATCGCAAATGTAAAATGTTCAATTAACTTATACTCCCTCCGTTTCACTAAAAGTGTATTAGCGGGCCCACATGTACTTTTCCACTCAATTAATATCTCATACTCATTCTCCACCACATATTTTTGGGGACCACATACTTATATGCATTTTCCTTAAAAATTATGTCCAACACAATTGTTTCACTTTTTAGTGAAACGGAGGGAGTATTATTTAACTTTAGTCCTTGAAGTATAATAATATAATTTAATTGAACATTTTACATTTGCCATTTAAAATTAATTCGTAGTCAAAGTTAGAAAGGTTTGACTGGAAAAAGTCAAAGTGTGAAACATGGGACGGGACGGAGGAAGTACTATTTATCTTCAATTCTCCAAAAATTTGCTGGAAAGAAATAAGAAGTTGGGCGGAGAATGATGCTACGAAACTGCTTAGGCACTTTCTTAATAGGACAAGAAAGGAGAGAAGGAAATATTGGTTATTATGCATAAGATGTTGAGATTTCCTGGCAACTAAGTTATGGATTGTGAATGAAATTTAGAATTGCTCTCTATCTGAGATCAGTTCTTGGTTCTGTTTTATTCTGTTTATTACTTTATTTTCTGTATGCTGTATACGATTCAAGAGGCTATTTTTTCTGTGCTCAGAGTGACTGGGCTTTCTTGTTTTGGTTCTGTAGCAAGAACATTTGGATGATTAAAAATGGTTTCAGATTTTCGGGGTGTATGCACTGTTACTTAGCGAATAAGTTAAGGTTAGATATTAAATTCGATGTTACAGAAACTAATTTGGATATGGGTGAACATTTAGGTCTATGCTAGGCATCGATTAGGGACTTAGGGTTATGGCTTTTGCGTGCTCTTTCCTGACTACGACTGATGCTATCTTGGTGTTCATGGTCAACCACTAATTCTTACCTCATGTGCTTGCTCATTGCATGACCAATGTTACATATGCATACTGATGCTTTTTGTTATCATTTTACATCTCTACGATTACACACCCCGAATCCTGTTTTTTATCTTTCTTTTAAAACTATTATTATTATTATTATTATTTATTTATTTATTTTTTAATGAACTTTTTTAATGTCTAATTACAGATTCTCATTTGATTCTTCTCCTCTCCTTTACTTGATTCCATTACCACACGTACAAACGTCTTCGCACCAATGACTTATCGTTGTTTGATATCTTTTAGTTCTTCCATGTCCTTGTCATACTATAGATCTGGTCAGGATTTCCGCATTTAACAGTGGATGGAATTCACCTTTGGCCAGATAATTAAGGCTTCATTTGGTTTGAGGGAAAATGGGGGAAAAGAAAAAAAAAAAGTAGGGGAAAATATTGTTTTCCACCATTTGGTAGTTCTCATGAAATCCTGAAAAATTCATCAAAATCTATACAAAATACATCTATCTCCACAAAATAAGGAAAGTTTATTCCCTCACATTTTCCAGGAAAATCTTATTTTCCCCTATTTTTTTTCTTTTCCCCCATTTTCTCTCAAACCAAATGAAGCCTAAGAGTCTTGTGAAAGACTTGATTTTACTAAACAATAGACAGATCCACATCATATTAGTATAAATCAGGTGAGTCTGCCAAACATTTGGGTAGGATAGGAGGGATATGATCTTTCCTCATTGTAACGCCCGGACTAGGAAGCACTCGGCTCTATTAAGTCGACGCTACATTAAAAGTAAACTTGAATAGAATATAGCCCGGAATGGATAGAAAGGCGAATCACACTCTAATTTACAATCAAACTTATGTTTAGGTTACAGGCCCAAAGTTCTGGAAACTAGAAACACACAGGCAAGACTTAAACTCCTTAAAGGCTGCTTTCGTCAAAACAACTTCCGAACTGGTCGATCACGCCGATGATTCATGACTCACTGAGCTTATTTATGTACAGGTCCAAAGGTTCACAATACGGTAACGATTACTAGTAACACCCGACTTCCTACGTACCCGGCTCACTCAACCTGGGGAACAAAGAGAGAACAAGAAAGAGGTTAAGTCCCAAAGACTTAGTGAGTATAAACAAATGATAAAGAAGTGAGAAAATGGAGCAATTGTGGAGTAACAAAGCAACCATGACACGAGTAATACAAGGAAAGGTACAATAGCTTTGAAATGAAACGATTTCGAGTATCACTGTCAAACCTGCCATATAACTCCCGGAACCTAACTACAACCTTATAACTTCCCTCGAGGAGCGACCCCGAAAATAGAGAAAACAAGCATGCCAAGGTTCATGCTAGACCAGATCACGGAACACACCAACCACCGGTTGCATTCAGCGTCTGGGAAAAAGGATCTGCAGAAGATGACCTTAACCGGCGGTCCATTCCACCCGGTAGCCATTCGCCACAGTCCGGGCCCAATCCGTTGTAACTGTAATCATATATCTCATTTCCAGTGGAAGGTCACAAGTATCAAAGGCAATTCAATGGGATCAATCGAATGGTTAATAGGTTTCATGTCAAATGGCGGATTAAAGATGATTCAAGGGTGTAACAAAACAAAGTAGCAAAGGCTCAATGGATAACAAAGTTGATACAAATTGGCTCAGGTCCAAAGTCAAAAGCGAATAATAGGTAAGGATTTTACTCGTGTCGCACAAATGATAAGAACAAATGAAAGTAATCAAATTCCCCAGGGCCAGATGCCGAAATGATACATAGAAGAATGAAAGAAACCTCACCTGGCACGTAGGAACTTGTGCATAAAACTTTTAAGTGGACTCGGTGCTCTCGACCCAGGTACCTAGAATATCACATAAGGATGGTAAATACTCACTATATCCCACAACATATTAATAATTAGCCTCAATTAGAAATGATATATTGGGTAAAGTTTAGTAAATAAGTGAGTGTGAGTTTAAATAGAATATATATATGTATATATATATGGCCAGGTCGCAAATATGTGGCACGAGTACAAGATTTGGTTACTAAAAGTTTGTGAGGATCTTCTTAGCCCCGTCCCTAGACCGGTCAATTATATAGTAGAGGAACTCACTTTCTCGTGATTTACTAGTCTATATAGTACTACAATTTTACTTGTTCATAACTAATTTTCACTTAACTCTACCACCTACTTCCAGATTAAATATAGTAAATAGATGATAAATATTAGCATAAAAGTGGACAATAAAGATAGTGATTAGTAACTATATATTTACAAACACTCCAAAACCATGTAGATAGCTTAATTTAGACTTGCTGATTAATCAAAGTATGAGCAAGTAAACACGTACATACAACCAACCTAAAACATAGGGAATAAATGAGTGAACGAAAAGTGGAGAAATATTATACCTTTCTTGTTAAATATTTCTAACCCAACCTTCTGTTTTCGTGAGAGAGAATGATCTTCCTACTTAAATTTTTTTTATCTCTGTCAAAGGTTATAGATTGGATATGCAGAAGTAAAAGAAAAAGAGTAGTGGCAACATACGTGGAGGCTAAAGAAAATATGTTTAAATTGAAGAGAATATATAGTAGTAACACTTGTATTAGCTAGATATATATATAGGTACTAACACATGTAAGGGCTAGTTATAGTAGATATAATTATGGCCTCAAATTCTAGGACGAAAGATATATTAGTAAGTCTTGCATCCCGACAAAAATGTAAACATATATGGGACGGTCCAAACCGTAAAATCGAATAAATAAGCCTATTGAAATAAAATTAATATTATAATATAATTTTCCATAAATATATATATATATATACAATTGTTATAAATTTTAAATAAATTAAATTTAAGTACTTATTTAAACTCGGGTGTCACACTCATATTCAGGAAAATGATGATTTTTACAAAAATTTTCGCGATATTTAATGAATATTGACTGGACTCATATCCAGTCCAGTTACATAGTTCGTAGAACGGGGAACTATCATAGGATTGTATACTGCATCATCATGTGAGATAGATGTTGATAAGATTGATGTTTGATGGTCAGGGATGGTTGAACAATATTTTTGAATCATTAAGTTAGAATCGGTAGGAGCTGAAATAATTAAACTAGATACCAATTCCGGCTCTGTGAGCCCTGTTTTGCGGACACTTGATCTTTGAACTTTGTGAGAGGCGTGATGCAATTAACGAGAATCCTAATGAGAAATATGTCATCTATTTCTCATATGATTTCATTAAAAATCTTGTCCAACTTATAATTGTGCTTCATTTTCTGCAGCTGGAAAATAAAGCAGTGACCAAAGGGTACTCAGAGGTAATAATCGGTGCAGATGAAGTTGCTGTTGCAGTTAGTCCCAGCGGGACTGCACATGCCTTGGTAAATATAGATGCCGTTCGAACTGCATTTCTCCTTGGGTGTCAGGACAGAGTGCTAAATTATAATAGTTCGTCTTCAGATTTTAAAGTTTGGGAAGATCTATAGATTTTCTTTGTACAAAAAAAGGCACAGTTTGTCAATAGTTTCTCCTTCGGAGTTCAATTTAACAGTTTTCTGAATGGAATTTTGTTTACATATAGCTTTATGTGCAACAATTAGATTTTCTTACAGATATTTTATTCATGGATTAAAGACAGCATGTTACATAATTTACTGTGGTGGCTTCTCAGCTGGAAACAAGAAATTTGCATCAGCATTTTCATTACTGCAATATAGGCAAGGATGCTGCTTGTTAAAGTGCTGCTTGATCAAAATCTTTCTTGCCAGCATCACGATCTCTCTGTTGGTTAAAGCTCCCGGATTCTCCTTCAGGACCATTTGAACTGCATTGGTAAATGCCCCACAAGCTTTCCTTCCATTCTCCATAATTGTAACATCTGCAGAAGTTTCACTCGTCTGGCATCCGCTTAATAGAATCCCTTCGTCTGCTTTTAGTGGCCTAGTAATTGGGTCTGATTCATGCAAGGGCAGATGAAACATGGAGCTAGCTTCTTGTCCAAACAATTCCAAGAGGTGTGTGGCGATGTCTGCTGTGTTTATGTTTGTTAAAGAGCTGAAGTGCTGTACCACTGTTTCGATGGGGATCATTTTGGGCTTATATGAAGGTGGAGTATTGTCCTCTTCAGGGGTGATAGTCGGGCCAATTTGCTCAGTTTCTTTGTCAATCAGCCCTCCGCTGTGGCAAGAATCAGACAGGATAGTGAAAGTCGCTCCCTTTGGTACACGGTTTACTAGCTGGCGGAAGTCTTCACCTGCGAAATTGCATTGTTCTGTCTGATCAGAACTTATCTACTAAAGTAGCTCTAGGCCTTTAAGTCCAGGTCATTAGTTGTAGTTTTAAATAACATTGTTATGTGCTTGGTAGAAGGAAACTTACTGGTAATGAGATTGAAGTCACAAGGAACAATGGCTTCTTCTTTCTTCAGTGAATTCTTAGGTTTGATCAAAGTTCCATGGCCGGAGTAGTGAAAGAACAGGACATCACCGGACTCAGCCCGACCAATCATTTCACTTAGCGCCTTCTTGATGTTGGCACCTGTGGGCATGATCAAGCTGCCAGGCTTATCTGTCATGAGGTTGATATGGTTTGGTTGAAAGCCAAACCGTGAAACAAGCACCTCGTGCATGGCCAAAACATCATTATGGCATCCATGCAGCTCGTTTGGGCTGTTTGGGTAGTTGCATCCAACAAGAACAGCCATTTTCTTGCACGTCTCCATTTGAATTCACAGTTGCTTTTGCACTAGAATGCTTATGCGATATTGGAAGTATACTTATATACTGGTTAAGTTGTGTAGTGTATGGTCTTTTTAGGTGCATTTTTGCTTGTACTATAATCTGGGTAGTACTTTGCTTCACACAATTTGAAGTCTTTGCTGAGAAGGATTATGCTTCACAAAATCTGAAATCTTTGCTTACAAGTTTTTATCATGCCTAATGCATTTAATTTACTTTAGTAACAGGAGGTTAGCAGAAGAAGAAGATGCTTTTGAGCAAACAATGGACTTATGTTTCTGAAGTACTAATCTGATCAATCATATTGCCTAATATGATCAGGCCAGGATACCAAATATTATCTTATGGCATCATAGATTTGGAGAACGCCAACATGTGATTAGGGGACGACTTCATGTCATTAGATTCATACATCATACTACATTCAGGTTCAGACATCATAAGTTTCGGGGACGCCATATCCAAGTGTTTTTTCAACAGAATGATCATCAAAATAAATACTATCGATTTACATAAAATATAAAATATGTAGTTACGAACGTAACATGTTTAGCTAAATTTAAACATCACTTTGAATACAGTGTTTCTTCTGTTTCGTCTTCTACTTGTTTCCCCCTCCCAGTATTTTTTTTCCAGGAATGTTAAACGCATGACGCTTTTTACTAAATGCAGGAAACTTTTTTTTTAACATTTTGCAAATCAACCCAAAATTATATTAATTTATAAAAAGCCCATTAACATCAAAATAGTACAATTTTACCCAAAATCACTTCAAATTATGCATTTCAACTCCCTTACGTACATTCCTTTTTAAATCTTCAAACAAACAAAATTGCAGAATGTGGTTATGATCTTCACTCATTCTCGTCCTCCTCGACACATCACAATCCGCCCCAAAAATACCTTCATGACCATCGTATTCCGGTGAAGGTATAAAATATTGTGGTTCTTCATCATTGACAGGATGTTCTTCGTCTGAATCCGTTGGATATCTATCCGGATCAATAAATTGATTATATTGACAAATTAAAACATAAGAGCAATGTTAGAAACAAATAAAAACAAATTGAATCAAATTATACACGATAAAACAATATAACTAATTACTTTTTTTAAAAAAAAAAAAAAAAAAGCGGGGCTACCAGAACGATGTTGTGGTCAGCCCACAACAGCCACCAAGGCTGCCAGGCGCTAATCTGGTAGCCCTCAAGGCAACCAGAACATTATTGTGGTCAGCCTCAACATCGTTTTGGTCAGTCGTACGGCTACCAAACATGTTTTAGTTGTCTTTTAGCTTTTTTTTGCGAAGTTTTGGTAAAATCTTAGCTAATTTAAATATACGAACGCAATAAAATAATTATAAACAACTATAAATATCAAATTAAAACAATTCATACTTCTTTAGATTTGACATCATTGCAGGTAAAATGCCAAAGTCTTGGAAAATGTAAGATTTTCCTAAAATATATGAAAATCAATTTTTTTTTTGTGGTTTTTCGCGGTTTTTAAGTTTTAGCGGTCTGACCGGTCGAATTTCTTAAAAACAGCCGAGACGCTCATATTACGTTATAATTTTAATAAATTATGTTATAGTTTTAAGTTGTTAGCATTGAAAGTTTTAGTTACGGTTTTAACATATTTTGTTAATGTTTTAAAAGATAATGTGATGGTTTTCTCTTTTATTAATTTTTTAAGAGATGGTGTGATGGTTTTAAGTAGTTACATGATATTTTTAAGACGGATTGTTATAGTTTTAAGTGACAATCTAATATCATTAAACCACCATTAAAAAGTCTAAAAGTTTCAGGGAGTCCATTAAAACATCAATAAACAACCTTAAAATAAGCTATTTGAAACATTCAGTCATCCAAAAGTTTTAAAACATCAATTCTTATAAGAAAAAAATTACAATGAACGTTCATTCAGTTTTTCTATGCAAATGCAAACTGAGTTGTTAAAATAGGCCTTCTTCGATTAAACTTGTTGGTGAACTTCGACTTCCTGCCTTTTGTTGCTTGTTGCTCCAATACTACAGCGACATTTAATAGATATTCAAACTCAATTTCATCATCAGCAAACAACTCTCATCAAAACTGTAACATGCAGCACAAGCTAAAAATAGTAACACTAATACATAAAATCATAACACTGCACTTAAAATTATAACAAAAATTTGCAAAAACTCAAATCATAATATTTATCATAAGTTAAAACACTGACGTTGATGCTTAAAACGACAACAATAGGTCTTAGAACTATAAGATATGCGCAAAAAACAATAACATGCAAAAATATTCAACATAAGCTAATTATAGCAACATTAATGCTTAAAACTATAACAATGCTTCTTAAAACTACAACAATACCTATTAAAACTATAACAAAGCACGAACATGCAATACAAGTTACTGCTTATGCATCTTAAAACTATAAGAATGCTTCTTAAAATTATAACAAAGCTAAAAAGAGGCTAAAAACGTTGCAGCTTCAAACTATAATAATACGTTTTGAAACTATAACATATGCCTAAAACAATAACAGGCGGAAACATTCAGCACAAGCTAAAACCACAACAATCATGATTAAAACTATAATACCAGCTCTTAAAACCATAACAAAGCAACATATAACATGATTGCGAAAATGATTTGATTTTTATTGTACGAATTTTAGATCTGGAAACATCAAATCATATAACATCAAAACAAAAACCAAACCGATCCATCTATTTTAATCAGCTCATTCACCTCTAAATCCACAATCTCACAGTAACAAAGTGTACACAAACGATCCAACTCAATTCAACTCAATTTAATAACTAATGAAATCGAGCAACAACAACAAGAGCAGAAATGCAGAGAGAAGTCCAACTAGAAGTCCAAACCTGCCTTCTTATGTCTTTCAGAGAAGTCCAGAAAGAGAAATTCCGTGTTGTAATAGAATATTTGGGAGAAGTCTATTCCGATCAGTAGCGAGACCTGCGGCGGCGTTAGATACTGGACTCCGACATCTTCTTCGTCAATCGACTCGATGCGAATCAACATCTGAGGAGGAGGAGCTCGTGGAGTACTGCTGGCATATCGGAGTTTAATCGGGAAGCTGTTTGAGCTTCTGAATGTTTCGATTGATGAAAGGGTGGAGAAGAGAAAGGTATAGTGAATCAATTATGGTGAAAGGACGTGGTGATGAGGATGTGAGAGAGGGGGAATGAGTTTTTTTAGAGAGAGAAATAGGTAGAGTGGAATGTATTTTTGTGAGAGAGCATTATTTGTTTGGGTATTTATATAAAATCTATTGATCGGTTTCTAGTGTTTTTAACCGCTTCTTTATTGTAAAACCAGATTTCCTATAGATTAGGGAAATATTCTCTTTTATTGTACTTACTCGGGTAAAATAGATAAATTATACTCCAGGTTGTACCTTGTACAGTTTATATACTCAACATTGGCACCGTATAAAATTTATACCTTAAATCAACCATCCATTTAAACATTGTACTCCGACCAATTTTGTCATCAGAAAATGACGCGTGTTGTTCAAACGCCAGTACTGTTCACACGATAGATGGGCAAAATAGATAAATTATACTCCAGGTTACACCTGATATAGTTTATATACTCAACATTGCCACCTTGTAAAATTTACACCGGAAATCAACCACCCGTTTAAACATTATACTCCTACCAGTTTTGTCATTAAAAAAATGGCAACACATGTCGAGTTGTGGTTAAATCTGTAACATTTTATTTTTAAGAAATGTAAAATAATGTTTTGAACTGTATAAAAAATAGTACTCCCTCCATTTCAGAAAAAGTGTTACATTTTACTATTCTGCGGTCTCGCAGTATGACCAATTTACTCTTAAACAATATTAATAAATAAATTATTAAAATTATATAATGAAAATTTAGTAATTAAATTTTTATTATATGATTTTATTAAATTGTTTACTATTATCGTTTATTTGTAATTTGTGGTCAAACTCGAGGACAGTTGACCGGTCAAAGTCAAAATGTAACACTTTCTCTGAAATGGAGGGAGTATTAATTAATATATACTTCCACTAATTAAAAAATAAAAAAAAATATGGAAGCTTGACAAATTAAAAAAGAAAAAACAAAGATTAGCAAAAATGTCATCTGTACATTCAATCAAATGACCGACATGTGTGAGATGTACTGTTGGGATTAAATATCTCTCTTCAAAATTAGTATGAATTACCACGAAATAAAGTATGTGCTTTAGAAAAAAATATTTGAGATAGCTTCATCCGAGGAGCTTCTTCCGAGAGGCATCTTGAATTCAACCCGCTACAGTTTATAACGCTCAGAGAATCACATCCTGGGAAAGGGCGACTTTCCACCTGCATGCAGCTACGGTCCGAGGACCCAACACAAGGACTCTACGGTTGACACGTGGACGTCTTACTATCTAGGGCAGAGACCCCAAACAGGGACATCTAGGCTCACTTATCAAGGTGACCTGTAGGCTACTTAGTTGTATGCTTGCTTTTCAATATTTACCTCCGAGGAACTCAGAGCATGCTGCTCGGACCCCGTCAGTTAAGTCTAAGACTGGTCGATCCAAGGCAGGCCAGCTTAACAGACTAACCCCCCTCTTAAATTAATTGTGCAGGATTCAAGGAACACTTTTCGAGGAGCCTGAACAGAAGACCAATCTTTCAGAGGGGCTACTATTTTCTAGGCTTTCCATAGACTTATTTTTACTTTTTCAACATGTTTTTATCTTCATCATGTACGTTTAATTTGGGTGTATTACTAAACAAAGGAAAATAAATGTATAACTTCATAAAATGATGGAGCTTCCTGCCATGCTTTCCATAGAAGAAAATAATTAAAAAATTATAATAATTGAGGATTGAGGGCTAAAAGCAATTAAATTTGACGTTATAAGTTTTTAGTATATTTTTTTTAATTTTTAATTTTAATTTTTTTTAATTTTATATTTGATTACTATATTTTTTCATCTTTATTAAATCAAACTTTCATAGTTTTATAAATTTTTTATGGTATTTTAAATTTATTTTTCCATGTTCTGATGACAAATTGGCCGGAGTATGAAGTTTAAAGAGATGGTTGATTTAAAGTTTAAATTTTATACGGTGGCAATGTTGAGTATATAAACTATATAATGTACAACCTGGAGTATAATTTATCTATTTTACCTCGAGATTAGTTCTGCAAGTGACACGTGTCTAGCGCGTAAATGGTGCCGGCGTTTGAACAACACGCGCCATTTTCTGATGACAAAATTGGTCGTAGTATAATGTTTAAACGGATGGTTGATTTAAGGTATAAATTTTATACGGTGTCAATGTTGAGTATATAAATTGTACAAGGTACAACCTGGAGTATAATTTATCTATTTTAACCACATCATTGCCATAGTCCGGCTAATACTTGTACGACATGATTTTTTGTTCGCGTATGGTATTGTAGTGTGTTTACGGTTATATACTTTTGAAAATGTAAGGTGTTGTGGGGTTTAGCAGAATATAGGATAAATATGAGACTAACTTTTATATTTATATTACTTGAAGGACCTTTTACTGTGACGCCCCGCCATGAAGCATCCTGCTCCATGGCTCAGCGCACCCGCCTGCACCCTTCCTACCAGACCATCTCTTATCTATCAGAAGTTGCAGGAAAGAACTAAAACCCAAGAAATGAAAACCCATGTACTATATCTTATATTTTCAGCATTCTTTACACCTCAATGTGGGCCCATCTTGGAAACTTACATTAATAAACTAGTCTCCATCAAGTCGGATTTATCCTAGCTTCTCCAATAATCAACAAACTCTCCTAAAGTGATGCACCTGAGGAAATATGGACAGAAGAAGAATGAAAGGAGTAAGTCTTTGATGACATAGTAAGGTTTAAGGGTAACACGGTACCAAAGAAATAACAAGAGCTGAAAGCAATAGATTGACAGACAATATGAAACAGAGATTTCAATGTGTAACCAGATGATGATACGAGTACGAATCGGATACCAATCATAAAACTCCCGAACATATAGACTACCATATTACTCCATCGAGGCGCGACCTCGCAAATAAACAAGATCAAGCATGCCAAGGTTCATGCTATACCAGATCACGGAACACACCAACCACCGGTAGTATTCGGAGTCTGGGGATTGGGGATCTGCAGGAGATGACCTTAACCGTCGGTCCGTCCCGCCCGGTAGCCACTCACTTACAGTCCTGGGCCCGAATCGAATTCAAATCAAGATCTGTAACTCATAATCACGTATGCTCGTTATCATCTCTGAAAGAGAACAATATCAAATAAACAGAACCTGAACTCGAATCAAGTATATCAATATGATGTCATGTATACAACAATATACCAAAGAGTCAACATGTCAAGAAGAGGAATATATGATTCATGATTTCACTATGAATGGTCCGAACATAAGATTGAAAATGTAGGAAGAGGTACAGGATAAAGCCTTTATAATTTCAAGATGGTAAGAGTAGAAGGAAATACTATGTGGGGAAAAAATATATGATAAAGGTGTAAGGGTACATTTGATCAAGGAAAGATAGAAGGAATCCAAAGAAAGAGGACAATCTGATCAATAGGGCATGAAACATGATTGTTTAAAACGAAAGTCATCATGGGAACAACTGGACAAGGCAATCATGGACATATAAATATCCAGAGAAAAAATAGAGGTGATGACATAATTAAACCAGACGAAAAGAAGGAAATGATGAAAATGACAAGATATGAATATGAGTGAGAACACTCGAAACAGAGAGAAATGGGCTTAGGAATTGATTGTCAAATAAACAAGGGGTTAACGAGCAAGGAAATGATAGGAGGTACAAAATGAGAGGTTTCAAAGAGCGAGTAATATGGATTTCAAGAGTTGTATGGATTTCAAATGAACTAAGATGATCATGAGTTTGACCAACTTATACAAGGTTTACAAGAATTGATAACAAAGGTCATGGACAAATGAATGAGAAGGTTAACAAGTACATGAATAAGTTAATGGTTGTTTAATAGGAATATATGAAGAAAGGCTGGTCAAATATAAAAACAATGAACAAGATTTATGGCCGGTCTGATAAAAGATAATGGTAAAAAGGAGATCAGATCAATACCAGGTGATACAAGATATCAAGGTTAATTGGGTAAGTCTAACCGAAAGGACTTATGAATGAGGGAGTACTGTATCAAGAGTAGTACCACACATTATCAATCAATAATACTTGCAAGAACAACACAGAATAAATATCCATTTTCCCTAGGGGCCAGATGCCCTAACGGTATAAAAGAGAAGGCTAGAATCCTTACCAAAGGTACCATACATAGCCCGGTCAATCCATCAAACTAATTACGGGGACCGTACAATTTTGTCACTGCTCGTTGACCAAACACGAATAAAAGTTATCCTTAGTCGGTCCGTGAGGCCTCTAACCTATACCAGGTATCATCATCGTCCCTAGAAATATAACAATTGATTAAAATACAAATTTATCATCCAAAATACGTAGTACCCGAACCACCATCGGAGTTAAATAACGCATACGCGGTTATAATTATATTAAAGTTAAAACACACTAAACTAATTGAAGTCGAGATAACTGTATACTCAGAAGTACCAAACACCATCTACTCACCGTGCAAGCTTATATATTCTCATATATTTTCTTATCAATTTTCAATTCTCAGATGAAGTGTGTGAGCAAAAGTGTGATGAGTGTGTGAAGATGGTGAGAAAATAATGATGAGAATCAACTTGATTAGTTGTAGTGATAGAGCATAGGATTGATGCTGTGAGTGATTCGTGGCAAATGAGTCAGGCATACTGATGAGGTGTTAATTAATGAGGCGTGGTCAGTGTGTAGGCAGATGTATGAGGTAAAGAATTTACCAAGAAGCAACAAGTATGCTGATAGGATTTACATATACATATATTTTATTGTTTAATATGTGAATTATTTCGACGAGGCTGCTTATTTCTTTTTTCAAAAATACGTAATATATATCAAAGTTGTCCAATAAATGAGTACTGTAAATTCATATGGTTCATATTACAGTGATCGTTCTTTCATAGGTTTCCGTTTATATATAAAACGACTTAAATCAAATTATTAACATGCCGGCCAAAAATTATATAAAATAACGATAACAATTAAGTTCAAAGAAAACTAAGTACACCTAACAACAATAATAGAAAAAGACGATAGTAATAATAATTTTATAATTTATTTATTTAGTTATCTAAAGCGGTTACTGCAAGTGGGGTGTTACATTTACAATATATTAAATACTGTCCTGCGTATGTAATCTGATTATAGTTTTTACCTTTATTCGGTTTCCTAATAAGTTCCACAGTTTTGGTGATATATATGTGCAGATATTTTAGGACAAAAGATCTTATGGAATCCAAGAGTATCCACAAGTCGAAGTCAACAAGGATTAGGAGTTTGAGTTGTAGTAAATCTTGGAAGACGAAGTCAACTAGGACTCTACTTACAAAGCTATATAGATCATGACAAATCAACTATTCTCTGCTCTGGACTCTATGCGTACTGATCACTATATATACAAGCAGAGATACGTTGAAGACTTAGACATGAAGCAAGCAAGAAAACAGAGAGTTGACATTTATAGATTCACGTATTTGTCTTCTGAGTTGTTTCTATCTAGATTTCTCTGTTTGTTTTAGAGATTGATAGGTAGATTGGTAGAGGTAGCTTTTTACGATTACTCAGTTGTTTTGCATCTAGAGATATTTGCAAGAATAGATCTAGAGTAGTTCTTTTGTATTCATTATCAACAAACATATAGTGGATACTTTTCGCCATGAGGCTCGGTGGATTATAGTAATATAATCTGCTAGAAACTTATCTCGTTGTCTTGTTTATTTCCACTGCTTATTCTGTTGAAGTCGAGTTTAAGCTTCTAGGTTAAGTTTTGTTTAGTCGAGCTTCGTGTCTTGATAACACTGGAAACTGTTATAGACAGATTTTGGTGTTTTCGACACACTGGACTCTGTGTCGTAGTTATATTAGTATCGAATCCCGGTCCAATTACTATTTCATACTTGTTTGCCTTACTTTCTAGCATGAACCATGTACTTACGAACAACATGTGTTTCCTTAAAGAGATAAAACGAAGCGTTCTTTGTATTGATTGTTTCCAGGGGGTTGTGTAGTGTTGACCGGTTGGATCTTTCTTCACAAACAAAGAGCTACTCCTGTTTTGAAATCAAAACCTATTAAAAAACTTTGTCTACTTGCTTTCAGTCGATTATTTAAACTTGCATTTGCAAACAAAGCTTAGTCAAGTCTTTCGAGAATGACACTCGGGGCAACTCATCACTTCACTACGATTTGTTAGTTATCTTGATTTTTGTCTTGGGCTATAAACAAATTAAAGACTTGATTTGACGCATCAAGTTTCAAGTCATTTTTAAGATAAAAGTTCAAGAAAAAGTTCAAGTTTTAAGAGTCAAGTCAAGTCTAGTGTTGCATTGCATTAATTTAATATTAAAAGATTTAAAAGACATGAGGATAGAACTTTAAGTCATGACACGTGCATCGAGTTTGCTAAGTCGGTGATCACGACTGACCCTTGCTGTGTAATTTTAGTTTGAAGCTGAGCTAGTTGGAGTGGATCGTTGCCGGAACAGTGATCACTACCAGAAGCATCTTTACTATTTTCACTTTCACAAATTGTTAGACTTTGTATTATTGCAAAATTTGCTGCATATTTTTACTTGTTTACGCATTAGTGACAAGAATTTCAAGCCAAGTCTTTCGATGTGCAAGCTGTCTAACTACATTTCAATTTTTTTATAATTCACGTTCGTCAAATTTAGAAGCTCACGAACTACCGCGAATTCTATTTTCAGTAGTTCATTAACAAAAAATTAAGGGGGCTACATAACCGATCTATCAGAGTCGAAATCGATACATAAACTTTGAATTGGACTATGGATTGATATGTTATCGATCCAAATCCTTAAAACTACAAAAAAAATCGGATCGAATTGGTTTGGAATACGAAGCCCACCTTACAGGGGCGAACGCAGAAAAAATAGTCAAGGGTAGCGAAAGTTACACGCATATTTTTTTTATAAACTACCCCATTCATCACATAATATAAAGTCACTTTACTATTCTAAGTGTCGTATTTTACTACATTGACACTATAATATTGTCTTAGTCTCAATCTCAATTTCCGTCACAATCTCAATTTTCCATAGTTTAAATAGAAAATCGCTCTTCATACTTCATCACTAAATTTATATATATCATTATTTATTCACTTTTATTCCTACTTTATTCATCATATATTCCATTCATTCTTTTCTTATAACATGTGTTCGGGCTTGTGAAAAGTGGGGTATAGACCGCACGGAAGAAGTATGTTAATGAAACATAAAATTTTAGTGTGCAAATTTTTAATGGTAGTGTTGTTAATAATATAATGTAATTTTTTTATGATTACAGAATAGTTACAAGCCCCAAATGTAATACAACTATACAAGATTTTTTTTTTTTTGAGAAGAACAATAATATATTATCACAAGAGACAATTCAATACAACCATGACGCACATCTCAACAAGACTACCGAGCACATCTAGCAAGAGAGTGTGACACTTCATTACAACTTTGTTTGACAAACTGTAATTTAAAAGAAGAAAAAGAAGCAGCAAGGGCATGAATATCACTCAACACCGGCCCTATCCAAGACTGATCCAGAGTTTCGCTATAGAAGCGAGTCACGAGAGCTAAGCAGTCAACCTTGAAGATAACATTATACCAAGCTTTTTGTAAAGCCCATTGTACCGCCATCCTCAAGTCCACCGCTTCTGCTACTTTCGGAGAAAAGGGTTGATGCACCAACTCACTCTTCCAGTCAATCACCCGACTGACATGGTCACGGGCCACCATACCCATGCCCACCGCGCGCCCTTTGCTAAGTAAAGCTGCGTCGACGTTTACTTTAATAAAGCCGCAAGGTGGAGGATGACAAATCGTTTGAACCTGCGTGAGATCTGAAAAAATAAGATTCGTAGAATGCAGAAAATTAAGCGCAAAGCTGGACACTTCCCCGGGTTGCTGCACACGCTCCCCGTGAATAACGTGGTTATGTTGATACCACAAAGCCCAAATCACGGTTAAAGCTAGTTGTTGTCCACCTATATCCAAACTGTGGATAAGCGTGCGGACCCAATCTTGAAACTCAGTGGTAGAGTTATTCCAGGCACGTGAAGGTGTAAGGCATAATGCCCAGACTTGGCAACTAAAGCAGCAGTCCCTGAACCTATGCAACAACGACTCCTCGCCAAGATCACAAACAGGACAAGTAGCGGTTGAAACGATGGCGATGTCGAAGAACTTCAAGAATAGGTAGAGCTTGATTACACGCGCGCCAAACACATATTTTAACTTTTTCTAGAACCTTGATGCGCCACAGGAACATCCAGTCCGTGGTTACCGACGAACTAGTCTCACCAACATAACTTGCAGACTGAAGTTTTAAAAGATCCCAAGCAACATAATAAGCGGTCTTTACCGTGTAATGACCTGATTTATAGTAATGCCACACCCATCGGTCAGGGGTATTAAACCTAGCTAAAGGAATACTGAGTATTGCTGAAGTTTCATTCGAATCAAAAGTTTGTTCAACAAGGTTTTGGTCCCATTTTCCATCCGAACGTATATTAAGATCAGATACACGTAGATCCGCTAGAGGACCAAAATCCCCACCAATAGGATGGAAACCACCTGTCCTTGGTAACTAGGGATCATGCCAAACCTTAATTGAGTCCCTAGTTCCAACTTGAAAGCACATACCGGCCTTGAGGATGTCCCTAGTACTGAGAATACTCCGCCACGTATACGAAGGATTTCTTCTAATCGAAGCAGAAAAGAAGTCAGAGTCAGGGTAATACCTGGCCTTAAGAAGCATCGACAAAAGAGTATCTGATTGGGTAACGAGACGCCACCCTTGTTTACTGTCGCATGGACAAATTAAACGTTTCTAAGTCTCTAAATCTCATACCACCATCACGTTTACTGTCGCAAAGACGAGCCCAGAATATCCAATGAATTTTATCCTTCCCTTGATTACCCTACCAAAACGAAGCGACCATGGAATTGATTTCTTGCAAAAGAACCTTAGGTAGCTTAAAGCAGCCCATAGCATACGCTGGAATCGCTTGGAGGACCAACTTAACTAAGACTTCTATGCTGGCTTGTGACAATAATTTTTTCTCGTAACCTTGGATACATTGCCAAATCGATCTTTTAAAGACGCAAAAGCTTCCCGACGAGACTGACCCACCACTGAGGGGAGTCCCAGATACTTTTCATGTTTTTCAATTTGTCGTACTTGAAGGATACTGAGAATCCGAAACTGGTCCATAATTGGTGTACTAGAACTAAAGACCACCGAGGATTTATCATAATTGACCTCTTGTCCTGAAGCCAGGCTATAATCCCCTAGGATTCTTTTCAGACAAGCCGCCGCAGATGGAGTGGCTCAACAACAAATAAAAGTGTCATCTGCAAAGAGAATGTGAGAAATGCTCGGAGCCCCTTTGCAAATCCTAACTCCTTCAATCTTTCCGAGACTTTCCGCAACTTGTATCATCGAACTCAAAGCGTCGGCAATAAAAAGAAAAAGGTAAGGAGAAAGAGGATCACCTTGGTGCAAACCACGTTGGGGAGTCAGAGAACCGATTTGATCCTTGTTAAGGATCATTGAGTAAGAAACAGACTCCACACATTGTTTAATCCTTGCATTGATTTCCGGAAGTAAGCCTAGTTGATGCAAAATACATTTAAGGAACACCCATTCAACCCTATCATACGTTTTGCTCATATCCAACTTCAGGGTCATATACGCTTTCTTGGATTTTTGATGTTTAATGAAATGATTGACTTCATTAGCAACCAGGACATTATCAGTGATCAAACGGTTAGGAACAAAAGCGAACTGGGTTTCTAACACAAGATCAAACATGCATGGTTTTAAACGATGGGCAATGTCTTTGGAGACAATATTGTAGATAACATTACAAAGGCTAATTGGACGAAATTGCATCATAACCTCTGGGTTTGTACACTTGGGCAAGACAATAATGTGGGTATGATGAAACTTCTCAGGGAAAACGCCCCTGTTTAGAAAATCCAAAAGACAACGTGTTACGGACTGACCCACGACAGGCCAAAATTTTTGAAAGAAAAGGGCTGGCATTCCATCCGGGCCTGGTGCCTTCAATGGGTACATGTCAAATAAAGAATTAGAGACCTCCTCATGAGAAAAAGGTCGACCTAAGTGTTGGTTAATGGTACTTGTTGCTCTTGGTTGTATGGAGTTTAAAACCGCCGCTAACTCGCCCTCAGAGGGACTACAAGACCGAAAAATCGCCTGAAAATAATCAAGGGCTATCCGCGATATACCCTCACTATCTTCCACAAAATTTCCATTATCATTACGCAAACCGTAGATTAGGTTTTGTCGACATCGGTTGTTAGCTCTTGCATGGAAGAAAGCTGTATTTTTGTCCCCCCTCACGCAACCATTGTGCCTTACCCCGTTGTCTCCACAATAACTCCTCTTTATCTAATTGATCTTGCAACTCAAGCTGAAGTTGTTGCTCCTCTTCCACCAACTGAGTTGTACGAGGCATCCTCTGAAATTCATTTAAACGATCTCGCAGGTGTTTGATTGTCTTAGTAACATTCCCAAATTTGTGACTATCCCACTCCATGAGACGAATCCGACAATTCTCAATATTGTCTAATACTTGAAAACCAGAAGTTTGGGTCGAACCAGTACCCCCGGTTAATAGACGCACAGTCTGTTGACTTTAGCCACATGGCTTCAAAATGGAACCGTCGTCTTTGAACCCTACCTCGACCTGGAGGTCCATCCAACTCAATACGCAAAGGTAAATGATCAGAGGTCGAGGAGTCCACATGAACCACTCTAGCCAGCGGAAATTGAGCCGACCATCTTGAAGAAGCTAGTGCCCGGTCAAGTCGCCTACGAATGGTAAAAGGAGCAAGGCGCCTATCGGACCACGTGTAAGGATACCCCACAAAGACCAAATCGAATAAGCCAGAGTCTAAGAGAGCCTCGCAAAACTGACGGACACGGCTCGGAGCGACTGAAGCACCCCCTGTCGTTTAGAAGGAGCCAGAGTCTCATTAAAATCACCACAACATAACCAAGGAATAGAGGACATAGTAATTAAACGACGCAATAAAGTCCAAGAGCTTTTGCGTCGTAGTTGATCTGGCTCCCCGTAAAACCCAGTGAACCGCCAAGGAGGGGCCGTCGAGTCTTGGAAAACCAAAGCATCAATATGGTTGTCAGAAAAGCTCTGAACCGAAACATTGATGTGTTTAGACCAAAGCAAAGCCAGGCCTCCCGATATGCCCTTAGCATTTACTAAAATGACGAAGAAATTACAACGTTGTTTTATGTAATCTATCCTCTGACTCCCAACCTTAGTTTCTGATAAGAAAACTAATTGAGCATTACCCTTGGCGAACATATCTCCTACTTCTTGAACTGTCACGGTCCGACCTAATCCACGGAAGTTCCAAGCATAGGAACTCATAATGTCGGGCGGGACTGCTCTGCAGTCTCTGTCGGATCGGACGCAGTAGTGTACTCCTAGAAAACTAAAGGCCGAGCTTGACGTTTAGATATAGTTGTTCCCACATCAAAAGATAAGTACTCTTCATTGCCATGGGCCCGTTTCCCTTGCTCGATAACATTTTCCAAGGATACTCCCGCTACAACTTCACCAACTCTCTTTTTAATGAGTGGTTTTCACAATCTGCATCCAGGATCCACTATGGAGGATAGAATCGGGGCATCAATCAATTGCTCAGAATAAGGTACTACTGGAGCAGATGTGGTAAGCATATGACCACTAGAAGTCGGCATATTAATGCCCAAGGTCGGGCATGTTAGGATTTACTTTAGATTTTGATGAGCAATCTCACATGTCTATATAGATCAGAAAGGTGATTAGTATTCCTAAGTCCATAGGTTATTAGAGGACATTGTAAAGGAAGAACATTACTTAGTATGATAGAATAGTCACTTGTATAGGAGTTAGGTCTCTGATGTAATTTTAATTTTATCATTCGAAGATTTGAAAACCACTCAGCAAGGAAGACTACTGAAGATATGAAGACTCAAGTGAACTGCATAAGTTTGTCTTGATCAGAAAGGCAACAACTCTCAGAAAGCAACCGCTTAGAAACCATCAAGTTGCGACCAAATTCTCAAGGTTTCTAAAAGGTATTCGAAGAGGTGATAGCAATGCAATAGCAAAGAGGTTTCTAAATCTCCTAGCAGTTGAGAAGCTGTCTGACCGTTGTGGTTTAAAGTCCAATAGTACAAATGCATTTAATGCTATATCAGACTTCTCTTAGAAAATCCTGCTGGCTTGACACAAAGAGACAAAGGTCGAATGTACTATGATAGTGACATCTAGTCGAACTTTAAATGTCTATTCAATGGATAATATTTCAAACGGCTCCATTGATCACTATAAAAGGATCACTTAGCAGTTGTGATGAGTACACCAATACACCAACGCCCAACCAACTACAAGCACTGAAAATCACACAAGCTCACAACTGATTTAGAATCACTAGAAATCTCTTAAGTATCCAAGAACTCTTTCTCAGAAAGCTCATGTATTCAAAGTTTCGACTCAGATTTCTCCTGGTTCACTAAGTGACCACAAATCCAACATGACTTAAGCTTTGATTAGCTATTTGTGAAGAAGTAGAACATACTAGTGTTTATACCAAGTGTTAGTTCTTTCCTCTGAACAAAGACAAAGTCTTGGAACTCAGAAACACTAGACTTAGTCCTTGAAATATAGGATTATAGTTGAGTTTCTTTGATTACTGAGATAACTGAAACATTGTTATCAAGGTGATCGCTGCCTAGAACAAACCACTACATCAAAACAACAAACGGGTGTGAGGATACATGAAGTACTTGTGCTGAGAAAGCCAAGGAATAATCCTCAGAGTTTAACAACAAGAGAGTGATTACCTAGCTTAGGTTAGCTAAAGAAAGTCTCTTGGGAATCGGAGTACTTAGCTTGGGTTAGCTAAGAAAAGAGGATTCCAAGGATCCTGAGTTGGGAACTTAGGAGGGAAAGGGATTTTGCTAGTGTAGGGCTTTTGTAACGGATCTCAGAAACCATACATAGTGAATTCAAGTACTTCCAAGGGCGAAGTGGATTAGTTGAAGGATTACGCCACTTTCAGATAACACTATAAATTGTTTGCACTTTACCTTTCAGCAAAACTTTACATTACTTTATCTGTTTATCTATTACAAACTTTCTGACTGCACTTAATTGTATTAAAGACTTCCGCTCTCTGAACTAGTATAAGCATCAGCAAGCTCACCTTGCTGAGAAACAGTGTTGGATAACAAAAAGTTTTTAAAGTCTATTCACCCCCCCCCCCCCCAAAAAAAAAACTTTAACCTTGTTGTCTAAGGGACCAACAAGTGGTATCAGAGCCGGAGGTTCTTTAACCTTTGGCACTGAACCTGGATCCCCTTTAAGTGTAGTTTATTGTGCTAACTTTTTACACTTGATCACTTTGTTTTTTTGAAGTGTGCAGGATGTCTGTTCTAGATGCTCCAGTTTTGAAGCCAGAAAAACTATGAGAAATGGAAGAACAACATGCTACTCCACTTAGAATCCATCAGTGATGAAATGATCACAGTGATCAAGGAAGGCCCTATAAGAATCCTTCAGAGCAAAACTATCTATCTGACCTTAGATGGAGGAGAAGAAAAGGAAATGGAAATAGCAACTCATGAAAAGGATGTTACTAATGACAAGTCCTCTGGATCTACTGCAAAAGTAGTATGGGAACCAAAACCTAGAGATCTCTGGACAGCTGAAGAAGCTAAAAGATTTATGTTAGATGGTCAAGCAAAGAACATCATAATTAGATCCACTCCTGACACCATCCAATGTAAACTTTGGGGTGCCAGGAATGCTAAAGAAGCTTGGAATCTTGTAGAAGAGCTTTGTGCTGGAACAACCAAAACTAAGGAAAATAAGTTGGAAGTCCTAAAATTGAAGTTCCAAACTTTAAGCAAGGATCAACTGAAACCCTTGAAGAGCTTGACTTCAGATTCACCACTCTTATGAGTGAAATGGCTGCCTTGGGAGAAGGAAACAGGTATTCAGACTCAGAAATGGTGAAAACCATTATCAGAAGTCTGAACTAAGAATGGTGACAAGGTCTCTGTCATAAGAACTGACCATGGTACTGAATTTGTTAATCAGTACATAAAGGAGTTTTGTACCTGCAATGGTATACAACACCAACTTTCCTCAGTGAGGACACCCCAACAAAATGGGATTGCTGAGAGGAAAAATAGAACCCTAAAAGAAGCAGCAAGAACAATGCTTGCTGACACTGAAATAAGTGAAATCTATTGGGTTGAAGCAGTCAACACTGCTTGCTACACTCAGAATAGATGTTTGATAAACAAATTCCATGATAAGACTCCTTATGAGTTGTTAGTTGGAAGACCCCCAAATATCACACATCTAAGAGTGTTTGGTTGTAAATGTTTTGTTCTTAACAATGGAAAAGAATACTTAAAAACATTTCAACCAAAGGCA
This sequence comes from Plantago major, assembly GCA_026545765.1. Taxonomy (NCBI): domain Eukaryota; kingdom Viridiplantae; phylum Streptophyta; class Magnoliopsida; order Lamiales; family Plantaginaceae; genus Plantago; species Plantago major. The sequence goes on from CM048840.1 coordinate 46,980,692, forward strand.
GATGAAGAAATATTTCTTGGCTACTCTCTGAATAGCAAGGCTTATATAGATTATTCAACAAAATAACACAAAAGATCGAAGAATCCGTTCATGTTGTTTTCTATGAAACAAAGCTAGGAGAGGTTGCTGAGACTAACCTTCATAAGGGATTTAAAGAGTTAATGATCAAGGATTCTGAGGAAAGTGCTCCAGATGGAAAGAAACTTGTTGTGACCATTGAGGATGACTCTGGCGATGAAAAGCCAAGAGATAGGCCTAGTAACAACTAGATGACTCTAAAACATGATGAGAAATTTCCTGCAAAGAATTCAGAAATGAATTCCCCACTGGATACTCAACAACCGTGTGATGAAGATATTATTGAAGAAGTTGCTGAACCTCATTCCTGTGATCATCATCCTAACTCAGATATCTCAAACGCTGAACAAGTGTCTGATGAATCCATGAACAATCATCTTGATGATATTGATCCACATAATACCAGAAATGCAAGAAGATGGATAAAAGACCATCCAGCAAAGGATGTGATTGGATCAATCAATGATGGAGTAAGAACCAGAAGGAAGATTGCTGAACAAGCAAACTCACTTTATGGTTGCTTCATTTCTGAAATAGAACCCAAAACCATTGAGGAAGCTCTTAAAGATGAAAATTGGATCTTAGCTATGCAAGAAGAGCTAGACCAATTTGAGAGAAACAAAGTCTGGAACTTAGTTCCCTACAAAGAAAGTACCTCAGTAATTGGAACCAAGTGGGTGTTCAGAAACAAGATGAATGAGAATGGTGAAATCATAAGAAACAAAGCTAGGTTGGTTACTAAAGGATTTACTCAAACTAAAGGTCTGGATTTTGATGAGTCCTATTCTCCAGTTGCAAGATTGGATGCAATCAGACTATTCTTAGCCTTTGCAGCTCACAAGGACTTCAAAGTTTACCAAATGGATGTGAAAAGTGCATTCCTGAATGGTGAACTAAGTGAAGAAGTCTATGTTGATCACACCCGGTTTTGAAGTTCCCTCAGAAAGTAGACTTGTCTATAAGCTTCAGAAAGCTCTATATGAATTGAAACAGGCTCCAAGAGCATGGTATGATACTTTAGCCAAGTACTTGCTGACTAGTGGTTTTAAGAAAGGAGAAGTTGACAAAACTCTCTTCACACTTAACCATAATGGGAAACTACTTTTGGTCCAAATATATGTGGATGATATCATCTTTGGATCAAAAGAGAAGCAACTTTGTGAAGACTTTGCCCAGCTCATGAAAAGTAAATTTGAAATGAGTATGATGGGAGAAATGAATTATTTTCTTGGGTTGTAAATCAAACAACTCAAGGATGGAATCTCCATTAGTCAAACAAAGTATGCTAAGGACATGTTCAACAAGTTTACTGTTAAGCCTTCTGAAAAGAATGCTAAAATACCCATGAGCATTGGAACCAAAATGAGCTATACTCAAGATGACAAAAGTGTTGAAGAACACAAATACAGAAAGCTCATTGGTTCACTATTGTACCTCACATCAAGTAGACCAAATATTCAATTTGCAGTTGGAGTATGTGCAAGATTTCAATCAAATCCTATGATGCCACATTACAACATTGCAATGAAAATTCTGAAGTATGTCAAAGATACAATGGAAGTTGGATTATGGTATCCAAAAGATAGTGGATTGAATTTGGTAGGTTACTCAGATGCTGACTTTGCTAGATCACTACTTGATAGAAAGAGCACTTTAGGAACATGTCAATTTCTTGGTTCTAGATTGATATCTTGGTTCAGCAAGAAACAAAATTCAATTGCCACTTCAACCACTGAAGCATAGTATATTGCTGCTGGGTGTTATGCTTCACAAATCTTGTGGATACAACAACAACTCAGAGATTATGAACTCAATGAAGTAAATACTACAATATTTTGTGACAACATAAGTGTTATTGCCATTACAGAATCCCAAGTTTCATGCAAGAACAAAGCACATTGATGTTAGACATCACTTCATAAGGGATCTGTTGGGAAATTTGTTGGGAAATTTCTTGAGAAATTTGTTAGGAAAGTTGTTAGATATTTTGTAAAGAATATCTGTTTAGTTTTGATCAGCAACATGATGACTTATCTTAGTCTCAGAAAGGTGATTAGTACTCTTGGTTCACTTGAACATTGTAAAAGAGGAAACCCACTAAGTATGATAGTCTAGCTAATCTTGTATAGGATGTTAGGTCTCAAAATGTAATTTTTATTTTATGAAGAGAAGACCAAGAAGAAGACATCCAAGCAGAACAAGCTCAACGACATTGAAGACTTGAAGAAACTGCACAAGATTACTGAAACTGTTGTTCAGATATCTTAGCCAGATATCTTGAGGACACGAATAGTTTTATACAAACTGTGTCACAAGAGATATCTGAGAAATAAGAGACATATCTGAAAACAAGGAAAGTGTCCACAGATATCTATTCTCAGATACCTTGAGCTTTAACCACGTTTCTGAAAAAGAAACATATATATTGCAAACAAAGTTGTTTCAATAAATACAAGTGGTATCTGAAGATTGAAGATAAGGACGTGCAAAAAAAAAATCAGACAACACTAGTCTCTGATACAAAGCATAGTTCCGTTGACACTACAGGACAAAAGTATAGTACAATGCATTTAATGCGCGGACAGAGATGTCTGAATAAAAGCAACGGCAGCTTCTGAGAAGAAGACAAAACCTGCTACAGTACTATACACAGATATCGATAGTTCGAATTTGAGCCTAACGGATACTATTCAAACGGCACTCAAATTCATCTATAAATATCAACACTTAGACTGCTTGAGAGAACACACAGAACCTTAGACGCACGACATAACTTGAAAACGCTGAACATCTTACTCTCTCAAAGCAACTTACTTACTCACAAAGCTTTCTGTTGCGACCAAAGCTTTTGATCTTGAGTAACACTGAAGTTCTAAGTGTCCTGATCCTAAACAAGCAAAGCTATCTGTGAAGGAGTTGAATCAAAAGATCAACTATCTGAGATTCATTCTCTTGAACAGATATCATAAGACTTGGGTCAGTAAAATCGAACAAGATACCATACGCTGTAAAGTGTATTAAGTACCTTGATTCACAGAGCTATCTGAATAACTGAATAAGTTATTAAAGAAGCTCATCTGACAACTCAAACCAAAACCAACACCATAAGCGTGGAGTATGGAAGTACTTAGTTTGAAAAATCGGGAATAACTCCAAGGTTATGAGTATAGGAAGTACTTGATTTGGGAAACTAAGGAATAACTCCAAGGTTATTGAGTATAGGAAGTACTTAGCTTGGGAAGCTAGGGAATAACTCAAAGGTTTCTGAGTATAGGAAGTACTTGGCTGTGAAAGCCGGGGAACAACTCAGGGGAAACATTTGGTTGGGAGCCAATTGTTAAGAATCTTAGAATAGGTTTATTGTAAGGTGAACTCAATTATCTGTTCTAGTGGATTCTAGGTCTCTGATAGACCGAAGTGGATTAGTTGGAGGATTACGCCACCTCCAGATACCACTATACTTAACGTGTTATTTACCTTCTATTTACATTTCAAGAACGCAGCACACACACACACATTAAGCATTTACGCACTTATCTTTATTAAGTCTTCCGCTCGATTCTAAGTATCGATATCTATTCAGATATCGAGAAATAGTTATTATCGACAAAAGTTTTAGAAGACTATTCACCCTCCCCCCCTCTAGTCTTTTACTTTGCCGTTATCTGGACCAACAAGTGGTATCAGAGCAGGAGGTTCACCAGCCTTCTGCACTGAACCTAGATCCCCAGATAGGTGAAGGAACTTTGTCCACTTTTGAGGACTATTTAATTTGTGTGTTAAGTGTGCGGTATGTCTCGAGTGATGCACCCGTTCTCAAACCGGAGAACTACGAGAAATGGAAAGATAACATGATGCTCCACCTTGAAGCCATAAGTGACGAGATGATCAAGTAATAAAGAATGGCCCAATAGTCATTCAACAACTTAAGCAAGTCATGGAGGTTTCGGTGGAAGAGACAGATCAAAGCGAAGGATCTTCACAAATGATCGTCGACTAGTGGAAGATCGATGGTCAAGTTATTTACGAACCAAAGCCCAGAGAACTCGGACATCGGAAGATGCCAAGAGGAATCATTGGATGGTCAAGCTCGTAACATCATCATCGATCGACACCAGAGCACATACGGTAAAGCGTGGGTGCTAAACGGCGAAAGTTTCACAGCAACCGATTGAAGAAATGCATGCGAGAAAACCAAGGAAAACAAGTTCGAAGTTCTAAAGTTGAAATTTCAAAATTTCAAACAAGGTCCCACTGAAACTCTGGAAGAACTTGATTTCAGGTTTACCACTCTCATGAGTGATATGGCGGCACTTGGGGAAAGCAGATACTCCCTCGAGAGAAGATTAAGACTATTGTCAGAAGTCTTAACCACAACTGGGAGCATACTAAATTCTTTTATTTTAACCAAGGTATGCCAAATATCACTCCAGTGGAACTTTTCTCTCATCTTTCTACGGTTGATTATGAGACAACTCAGAGAGAACAAACAACTGAAAAGTTGCAAAATGTTGCTCTAGTAACTCAAGGAACTTCTGAAAAGAAGAAAAGCAAGGAGGAGACTGAGGATGCTCTTGCTGCAAAGCAAATGAGCAAATTTGTCAGTCGAGAAATTGAGAGAAGAAAAGCCAAAGAGAAGCTGAAAAAGCATCTAGGCTCAAACTATCAGCAGTACAAAAATATGCAAAGCTCGCTGAACAAGCCAGCTCAGAAAGCATCATGTACTGAGGAAGCAGAAATTGGAAACGATATCTGTTTCTATTGTCAGAAACCTGGCCACTTCAAGAAAGATTGTCCTGCCTTCAACAAACTAAGGACAGGTGACAAGAAAGATAGAAGAATCTTCAGAAGAAGCCAGAAAGCTTTGTTAACTGAAGAAAGAAAGAAAATCCAAATTCAACTGGATGCTCTAGACGTTGAGACAGATTCTGAAGATGACAATTCAGATGACTCAACCTTACCATCACCAGAATTATGTGGAGTCACTCATGATATAATCGACTTCGGCCTCAAGAAGAATGAAATGTGTGGAGTTGCTGACATTGATGGTCCAGACATCTCCAACATAGAAAACTGTCTTATGGCTGATGAGGTAACACATACTTCTTGTTATACTTATGAAAGTGATGAAGAGGAAATAAAAAATCTAGAAAATCTCAGGAAAGAACTTGACATCTATGAAAGAGAATTTCTAATGATCCGAGCTAGAGCCGAAAACCTTGAAGAAGAAAATAATTCTCTTGAAAAGGAAAATTCTCAATTAGTTAAAGAATCTGAGAGAAAGGATGCTGAAAATGCATCTCTCAAAGCTCAGATATCTGAGACTGAAAAGTCACATAAAGATGCAATGGCTGAATTACGAAAGAATTATGAAGATCTACTTTCTGAGAACAAGGAACTCAAGAAGAAAGAATTATCTTTTCAATCTTATGCCAAAGCTAGTGACACTCTTACTGAAGTACAATCTTACTTAAGAGATCCTTCAGAAAAGAAAGGACTTGAATTGAATACAGGATTGTTCTATCACTCGAATAAGAGTAAGGAGAGAAGAACATTTGTAAGTACTCAAAGACGGTTCCCATGCAATCTATAGTATCGGTGAAAAGACAAAGATTGTTGACAAAGGAAAGGCGATTCGACTAAACCTTTGTGGGAAAAACAAGTCAAAAACAAAAGCTGTTGGTACGTCTCGAAAAGAAACGCAACACTGAAAAGTATAAACACCCACAGTGCTATGTCTCTCAAAAAGGAAGAATTGCAGGAGCTGGCAAATTCTCCCATATCACTTTTTCTGGAAAGAAATTGGACCAACCAGAGACTAGCAAAGTCACGATAAAAGATCTCGAGATAGCTTCAAGTGCTCGAAACGGTATTGGCTACAAAGGCTTCGGAAAACAACTTGCTCATGAGTACAAGCAGGAGCAAGAACGATGGCTGAAAGCTAGAATTGCTCAAAGCAATTATCGGAAGTGGAAGTTAAATCAAGCCACTGAAAATCAATGCCGGACTAGAAGAAATCGCAAGAAAGGCTAAGTTCTTTGAAAAGCAAACTCGAAACTGACAGTGTCTGAAAGCATCTTATGGAGCACCTAGGAACACACCAAGGAAGAAAATAATTCTTACTAATGATAACATTCATTCAAATAGAATTCCTCCTTACGTTCTGTGACAAAAGCATATTTCAAAGAAATTCATTCAAAATGGATTCCTCTTGGAAGAACTTTTAATTCGACGGTTCCATCAAAGATATGAGAACCTAATCTCTGCTCTGTTGTGTGCGAGAATGCTTCACAGGCTAAAGCGCAATGGCTATTTGATAGTGGATGCGGAAAGCACATGACAGAGACAAAGCAACTGTTGATTACAAAGCTTGCAACACAGGACCAAATATCAGATTTGATGGAGGAGAATTAAATCCCTCTCTGGGATTTGGCAACGTCAAATTGGGGACTTTAACAATCACTGACGTATTACATGTTAAGGATTTGAAATATAATCTATTTAGCATGAGCCAGTTTGCAGAAGGGTTTTACTATAAAATTCAAAGCTAAATCGCAAACTAATTGACAATGAGTCAAAGCGATCTTAGTTAGTTGGGCGGAAAGGCGGTCTTTATGTTGCCGATTGGGCCACAACCTGGAAGAATGTCTCATGGTGAGTCAATCTGGTCACACAGAAGAGCACTGGTTATGGCACAAAAGAATGAGTCACTTGAACTTCAAAACTCTGAATAGACTTGCCAAGAAAGAGTTAGTGGTTGGTCTTCCCAGAACATCTTTCAGAAAGGAAGCTATCTGTTCTGCCTGTCAGATGGGGAAACAATCTAAGATCTCTTTCAAGTCCAAGATCAGACACTCTAGTGTTAGACCACTGCAACTTTTACACATGGATCTTTTTGAATCATCTGTAACTAGTTATGCGGGAAAGAAGTATGGTCCGTTGTTGTAGATGACTTCTCAAGATTCACTTGGGTTGTCTTTACGAAACAAAATCGATGCCGGTGGAGATACCAAACTTGAAAAAGCTTGAAGTCATGAAAATGACAAGGTATCTGCAATCGAGCACCATGGTACTGAGTTTGTCAACCAGTACATAAAGGAGTTTTGTACATGCAAAGGTATACAACACCAACTTTCCTCTGTAAGAACACCTCAACAAAATGGTGTTGCAGAAAGGAAAAACAGAACCCTTAAAGAAGCTGCAAGGACAATGCTAGCTGACACTGAAATAAGTGAAATTTATTGGGTTGAAGCTGTAAACACAGCTTGCTACACTCAGAACAGATGTTTGATAAACAAACACCATGACAAGACCCCCTATGAAATCTTGGTTGGTAGACCCCCTAATATCAAACATCTGAGAGTATTTGGTTGTAGATGTTTTGTCCTAAACAATGGGAAAGATTATCTGAGAACATTTCAACCAAAGGCAGATGAAGGTGTTTTTCTTGGCTATTCCACAAACAGCAAAGCCTACAGAGTTTACAACAAAAGAACAAAGAAAATTGAAGAATCAGTTCATGTTGTATTCTATGAAGGAAGTAAGAAAACACCTCCTAGTGATGAACTCTCAGAAAGGTTCAAAGAATTATTACTGAGGGATTCTAAAGAAGAATCCTCAGAAAGGAAAAACATCATTATGGAAAGTGAGGATGACTCTGACGTAGAAAAGCTTGAAAAGCCTAGTAACAACAAGATGACTCACAGACATGATGAGGAATTTCCTATGAGTTTTCCAGAAATGGAACATGTTACTGAGAACCTTCATCATGAAGAGGTATCTGAAATTAAGAATGCTGAAATGCATTTTCCAGATATCTCTAACACTGAAAAAGTGTCAGATATCCATGACATTTCCCATATGTCAGATATCTCAGATACTGAAAATGTATCAAATCAAAATCTTAGTGATTCACATTCAGATCACTTGGATATTGATCCTACTAGCACTAAACTTATGATGAGATGGATCAAAGATCATCCTACAAAGGATATAATTGGACCAATTAATCAGGGTGTTAGGACTAGGAGAGCAATAGCTGAAAATGCTAACTCTCTCTTTGGATGTTTCATCTCGAATATTGAACCAAAAAATATAGAAGAAGCATTAGGAGACCAAGACTGGATCTCTGCAATGCAAGAAGAGTTGGATCAATTTGAGAGAAACAAAGTCTGGAAACTAGTTCCATTTATAGAAAGAATATCTGTGATTGGAACTAAATGGGTTTTCAGAAACAAGATGAATGAATCTGGTGAAATAACCAGAAACAAAGCAAGATTGGTTGCCAAGGGATTTACTCAGACTGAAGGCTTAGATTTTGACGAGTCATATGCACGATTGCAGATTGGATGCAATAAGACTCTTTCTAGCCTTCTTACTCATAAAGATTTCAAAGTTTATCAGATGGATATCAAAAGTGCATTCTTAAACGGTGAACTTGCAGAAGAAGTTTATGTTGAGCAACCACCTGGCTTTGAAGTTTCCTCAGAAAGTAGAATGGTCTATAAACTACAGAAAGCTCTGTATGGACTGAAACAGGCTCCAAGAGCATGGTATGACACTTTGGCCAAGTACCTTCTGGAAAGTGGTTTCAAGAAAGGTGAAGTTGATAAAACTTTATTTACCTTAAATCATGATGGGAAACTACTCTTTGTTCAAGTATATGTTGATGACATCATATTTGGATCTAAGGACAAGCAACTTTGTAATGACTTTGCAAATCTCATGAAAAGCAAGTTTGAGATGAGCATGATGGGAGAAATGAATTATTTCCTAGGATTGCAAGTCAAGCAACTCAATGATGGAATATTCATTAGTCAAACAAAGTATGCAAAAGATATGCTCACAAAATTCAATCTTAAGCCTTCTGAAAAGAATGCTAAGATACCTATGAGCATTGGAACCAAAATGACCTATACTGAATCAGACAAGAGTGTTGAAGAACATAAATATAGGAATTGATAGGTTCACTACTTTACCTCACTGCAAGTAGACCTGATATTCAATATGCCGTTAGAGTATGTGCTAGATTTCAGACAAATCCAATGCAAACACACTACAACATTGCTATGAAAATATTAAGGTATGTAAAGGGTACAATAGATGTAGGATTGTGGTATCCTAAAGAAGGTGGATTGAGTTTAGCTGGGTACTCGGAGACCGATTATCTTTGGATCAACGCTGATAGGAAAAGCACCTCAGGAACTTGCCAGTTTCTGGGTACTAGACTTATCTCATGGTTTAGCAAGAAGCAAAACTCAATTGCAACTTCTACCACAGAGGCTGAATATATTGCTGCTGGTTGTTGCGCAACACAAATTCTGTGGATACAACAACAACTTAAAGACTATGGACTCGATGAGAAGAAGACTCCCATTTTCTGTGATAACACAAGTGCTATTGCGATTACACAGAATCCTAAATTTCATGCCAGAACAAAGCACATTGATGTTAGACATCACTTCATCAGAGACCATGTTGAAAAGGGCAATATAGAGATACTCAAGATTGGCACTGAAGACCAACTTGCAGATATCTTCACTAAGCCACTACAAGAAAGTAGATTCTTAGCCTTAAGACATAGTCTTGGACTAATGGAACTACCAATGAACTGAAAGAGTTCAGGTATCTGGAACGAACATCCAGAGAAGAGGTATCTGGAACGGGTATCCAGAAAAGAGAAAAGAGAAAACTGGAATGGGTATCCAGAAGTCAAAAAGGCTAAAGAGCAAAAAGACAGCTTAAGATCTCTGAGACGGGAACTCAGATATCTGAATCAATATGCAAACGGAGAACACAAAGGAGAATAGTACAACTATCTGCAGTCAACTACTCTCTTGAAACTCGCATTATTTCTATCTTGATGAAAAACTTGGAAAAATCCTAAGTATAAGACAGATTCAGATGCGAACAGTGTCCTTGGTCATACAGAATTGTGATTCAGATAGCAAGTCGCCAAAATTCATTAAATGGGCACAATTACACTTGTTGATTGTGATCATTGCTGAAGAAGCAATGGTGACCCTTGATGAAATTAAGCGATTGATCTGTATGGTGGAAATTAATTCACAGTAAATAGTGGACTGTTGAAATTCAGACATGGCCCACTAAGCATTTAATGCCGAACTAGCTTTTGCTCACGCCTGCTTGCAAATCACAGATACGTACACACAAAATCAATTTGTATGTATTTGTCTGTTGGGATTCAACTACTATATATATATAGGATTTTGGCAAATGAAATCACCTTTGCCTAATCCGAAATTTCATCTTGCACAAAAATAGCAAATCCTTCTCTTGATTCTCTGCAAACCCTCTACAATCTCTGCAAATCAATATTAAGTTTTTCTGAAAAGAATCACTGAATCAAATCTCTTTCAAACACCAATTTAAAATCCCTACACTATATAAAGAGATGGCCTCCAAGAACACTTCAACACAGAAATCCCAAACCTCGATTGGTACTGCTGAAAAGCAAGCACCAGAGTTGGTTATTGTGAACAACTGACTGGTAGGAATTTTTAATCCTGACCATTGGACTTCAAGTCACAGAATGATTTGGGGTGGTGCCATGGTTGAGGAATACCTCTCTGCTGCAATAGAGAACCAAACCGACAGAAAATTGATTCTTGACATGCTTGAAAAGGCACAAATCAAGGGTTTTCTATCTGCTCGCCCAAGTGGAATTTCATCACTCGATGTGTTGGAATTTTACAACAACTCCAGGATTATTTCCTGTGTTTCTGAAGGCACTAAAATAGTGTCTATCAAAACCTCAGTCCAAGGAAAGGAAATCCTTCTGGACTTAACAACTTTCTGTAAGTTGTTTGAGGTTCAAAATCTTGGAAAGGATTTTGAAATAAACACCAAGGATGAGGAACTCCTTGAAGGTGTTAAAGAACTTTCTGATGGCGTGTGTGATCTTGAAAATCGATACACCCACGAGTTCAAGCTTCGACATCCGAACCGGACATCTGTTGGTTCACCGGATGTATCTTGGCTTGCATTCTTCACAGATGCTTTGATGGTCTACAAGGAGGTCTTGACCGGATAAGCCAAGACCGATGGATCATGATGTTCTTCTTGAATCAACAAGACAAAAGGTGGAAAACCCTTTTAAGCGGGAAAGTACGCCTTCATGAAATTCGTGAAGAAGATTCAAGGCTTGAGCCTAAGATTGTCAAAGGACTAGCTGAGCCAAAGGCCACGATGGGTTATGGTCTCAAGATATGCTACTTTGGAAAAGCTTGGCATTGAGCTCAGAGACTACCGAAATAGCCAACAGTAACCTACTCTATAAATATGAGTATACAAACCTGATGAAAAAGGTTACTGGGTCTCAGAAAGGTCCTAAGAAGCGAAAATCTGAAAAGATATCTGAAGAAAAGGTTGCGACCAAGAAGCCCAGAACTTCAAGAAAGAAATCTGCTGGCAAATCAGAAGACACACCCAAAGAGGTTGTCGATTCTCAGATATCTGCAGGCATTGCCAATGAACTGATAAAGGTAGATGAACTCATCAATGCTGCAAAAGAGTTATCAACTACTGAACAAGTAGACTCAGCAAGAGAAAGTGCTTTCAGAAATGTTGCGACTAATGCAGAAAGCCTTGCTGATGAACTCATAAATGCTGCCAAGAGTGGTGAAAAACACCAAGCCCCATCTGCAGAAATCGCAGGAGTAATGGATCAATCAGTTCCCAATGCTGATGAGAGCTCTGACGATGAAGATGATGAACTAGTCATCTCTCAAGTCCTAGAAAGAACAAAGAGGGCTAAGGTTACTGAAAGCGATGGCGGTGATAAGGTATCTGAAGAAGAACCTACACCACAGGTTGCTGAACCTATAGCAAAGGTTGTTGGTGCAAACACTTCATCAGGGAATGTTTCCTATGCACAACTTCAAAAAGCCCTGATGAGTGGTATCTTAGTGCTGGCATATGCTGATGGAATCGCCACATCTAAAAATCTGGAAGAACATTCTACTGATCAATCTTCTGCTTCCAGACAACCACAACAACCACAAACATAACAACCACAACAGCCACAAGTGGTTGATGAAATGGTAAATGAACTCCATTTCGACTTACCAGCAATACAGTATGCTGAAGAAAATCCTGCAAATGAGCAGGTTCCCCAACTCACTGAGAGGGATCAAACTGAGACATCTACTCAGAATGATCAACCAGGGGAGGCAACTGAGTTGCATACTCAGGAAAGGTGTGAAGTACCAGAAACTTCAAACAAAGAAACTGCACTGGGACAAGACGACCAATGTATAGAAAGGTCACAAGTTCCAGAGACCAATCAACCTGAAACTGCTCAGGTAAATGACTGGTTTAACTCTTACCTTGTGAAAAATTTTATACTTATAAATCTTGTTACCTCATAAGAATTTCTTTGTTACAGGCTGAGTTAGAAACGCAGAAACAAGAGGAAGCTGAGAAGCTTGCCTCAGATACTGAAAAAGAGGTCCCTTCAACCTCAACTCTTGAGAAATCTGAGCCTGTGCCACATGTAAATGATTCTTAAAGAGAACTAATTTTTCAGTAAAAATGCTTATGTGCTTATTCATGATTAAATGTTTCTAACAGGCTCCAACTGAGATGGAAGAAGATAAGGCAGAAATGCCAGAGACAAATCCAGAGACCAACAAGGTTTCTGAAGAATACATCACTGAGCCTTCAAACTTGAAGGTATATAACAATCAAGTGACAAGTATTCTTCTTCTTGGGTTATCTTTTATCTCTTCTAATATTCAATACTTTCTACTAACAGGCTATTTCAGAAGTAGAAATGCAAGGGGATAAAGTTGCGACTTCCCCTGCATCAATGGAAATTGATGAAGCCCCCAAGGCAGCATCACTCGAAAGAACACCGAAAACTGCACAAGTTTCTGAGAAAAATGAATCTGAGCTTCCTTTTGAGGAAGTAAGTAGCACAAATCATAATTCATTAAAAGCATATTAATGCATAGATTCTTTCAAACTATTTCCTAAGTATTGTATTCCTCTCAGGTTCGAGAAAGAAAGGTTGCTGAGAACCAGACTTCAAAGTCTCCACCTCACAACAAGATATCTGAGACACCAATTGTCTCAGTAGAACAAGTCTCTGAGCCTGAAGTACTTACTCAGGTAACTCAGAAACTAAACTACACTACTACTCAGATATCTACCAAAGTTTTGAAACTCATTCAAAGCTCTTTTCAGGCTCAAACAGATGCAAAGCAGGTTCCCATTGAAGAGACAAGGGACCTACTTCACTTCTTCAAAGCTCACACCCTGCCAAAGCATATTCAATGCTTCAAGAAATGGCAGAAGTTAAGGTGCTCTGATCTCTCTGAAATATTGAGAATCACTGATCAACCAACCAGACGAGCACGAGCTCTTGACACAGAAACATATGTCCAAGCAATGTTCCTACGTAACAATACGATTCGACTCTACTACATAAGGACTTTTCCAGAGAAGTGGCGCATAGTTTGATACATGTCTTTGAACAGGCAGATGGTCAGACAAGATTACAGATGGCATTCAAGCTAGTCCTGCCCCAGACTCTGCAGTTTATACCTTCTGAACAAGAAGAAGTTAATGGGTAAGATCACTATCCCTAAGTGATCAATCTTGTATCTGAAGATGATGAGGAGGAAGAAATGAATGAAAATTACTTTGATGAACCTCCCACCGACCATCACCAAAAGGATGGCGACAAAAGGATGATGATGATGCCCCGCACTGTGGACCGGAGGAATTTCACGGAGAAACAATGCCTCACCGTGAAAAGAAAACTGAGAAGACTTCACAGAAATCTCCGTCTTCATCACCTCAGAAATCTACTCATCCATCTTCTAACCAACACGCAGTTACTACTGAACAAGTAGTTGAGCTTTCTGAAGAAACTAATCAGATAATCTTAAACACTCAAACCAGAAGTGCTCAACTCAGACAACTGTTGGAAGAAGAACAACAGCTCCATCTTCAACTGGAAGATCAAATAGCTAAATCCAGAGATAAGATTGATCAACTACAAGATCTATACTTAGAAGAAATGATTGCTTACTCTGAGGTTAAAGAGCTACGGGATTGTGTGCATGATATCACCAAAGATCTCGATACTGAAGAAGTATCTGAAGTCAAGCATGATGCTAAGGCTGCATCATCTTCAAAAGAAGTACCATCCTCCTCCCAGAAAGGAAAGAAACCAATCTCTGAGATGGTTGCTGGACTCGACACAATCGATGAAAATGTCCAAGAGGATGAAGATCATTGGGCTGATTACTCAGATGATGAAGAAGACAAGACTTTGGCAGAACACCGCAATGAACATTTAGCGGTTTCTCACTTGAAAAGGAAGCTGATTGCTCCTACAATATTCAGCAAACTGCCAAACGTCCACTCCCATGAATACATGAACAGGTGTCAAGTACTGACACAACTTAAAAAGGAGATGTCTTCACAGAACAAGGAAGTAATTGCCTCCGTCCCCTCTGAAATGAGAAAGTTCACTGAGCTCATCACTCAGAGAACAACTAGCATAATCATTGCTCAGAAAGATCTGGGAATGATAAGGGACGATGATGCGTCTTTAGCTGAAAAAGCTTTTCAAGAGGCAAGTTACACCTTTGGAAGCAGATGCCATCCTAGGCCCATTGGCAGAGCTCACTGATAAGGACAATGGACTTATCAAGCAAAATCAGGAGCTCAAAGCCGAACTTCAGAAGTTGGTTAGTGCCTATAATTATCTACAAGGGCACTTCAACTCTCTCTCAGATTCCTTTATGAGACTGAGTCAGCCAACAATGACTAAGGGGGAAAGAAAGTACAAATCTGGACCTCAAAGTCAGGGGGAATGGGAAGAAGGAGATGAAAACAAGAAGAAATCTGGAGTCAAGTGCTCAGAAAGGAAGAAGAAAAACTTCCCAGCCACCACTCAGAATCAATGAACCCTCCTCAAGCCAAGCTGCTTTGCAAATAGTAGCTACTTCCCAGAAACCTACTGAAGGAACCAAAATGATAACAAGGGCCATGGCACAGAAACCTCCAAGGAGTACCAAGGCTCCAAGGAGAAGACAAGTTAGAGGGATTGATGAATCTTCTGAAGAAGAAGAAGAAGGTCAAATCAAGTCCCAGGGCAATGAAGAAGGCTATGAAACTCTCACAAGATCTAATCTTGATGATGATGAGGAAACTGATGAAGATGAAGCTCCTCTTCACAGAAAAAGGAAAATTGAAAGCCTAACTGAGCCCATAGCTGCAAAGCCACTAGCAGCTAAAACACCCTCTGGAAATACCAAGTCTATCCAGGATGGTGGTTCTTCAAGCAACAACCCCAAAGAGAATTCAAGACAGAGAAGGAACAGACTGAGAGCTGAGCAAAGACAAAGTCAACTTCCACTCAGGCCAGAAGAAGCCAAAATAGAGTATGTGAAGTATGACAATGATTCCTCTGTCTACAGGTGCATCAATCAAAAGAATGGCTATTGGATTCTGGAACTGAAGCATTTATTGGTAAATTCAAGATTTCCAGAACCAATCCATAAACAACTCATGGCATGGAGAAAGGATAAACCTACCTTGATCAACACCAATCACATCAAAGCATGGTTGGATTTTGAAGTTGTCAAGAGAACTGAAGCCATGAAGAAGGACCTCTCTGATGATTGTCCATATGGAAAGCCAGATGATGTGCACAAAATTCTGAATATCACAGGAACAGGCACAAGACCAAGACTTGTTGTGGAACCCTATGAGTCGTTCTATCTGACAGAAGATCAATACAAGGGTGACATCAGATATCTGAAGATTATCTACGAATACTTCAAGCTTTCAGATATCAGAATAGAGCATGCCTGGAAGTGGGGAAAGTACCTATGGGTCAAGCATTTTGTCAAGAAAAATCCTACCAAAACCTACAAAGAGGTCTGTGGATTTGCGGAGACAGAGATGCTCGTCAGAACTCTTCTCTATGATTATTCTGATGACATCAAAAGGTTTGGAGATAGGAAATTTGCAGACTGATCCATAGAAATACTGTTGAAGACTTGAAGATTGAAGACTAGTCTATTAGGATGTTTACTTGGAGCTTGGTTACTCCTGTTGTCCTAATTTACTATGTAGTTTTTGTATTTTTTTGGTCGATCGAGCTTAAGCGTATCATGTATTGAAGTTATCTGTAATCTTTATTTGTAACTTATCTGAAGAACTTACTGTCAGATAGTATTCTATAAAAGATAACTTGTCAGCAAAGATCACACCTTGTGATTTGGTTGATGTTTACTTTCTGCACTTAATTATATGAATTGAAAGATCATAAGAAATGATTAAGTGATGGATTGTTTCCTCATCCAGATTTGTAATAGGGAAGATAGTCATCGTTGACTGATCAAAAAGGGGGAAATTTGTTGGGAAATTTGTTGGGAAATTTCTTGAGAAATTTGTTAGGAAATTTGTTAGATATTTTGTAAAGAATATCTGTTTAGTTTTGATCAGCAACATGATGACTTATCTTAGTCTCAGAAAGGTGATTAGTACACTTGGTTCACTTGAACATTGTAAAAGAGGAAACCCACTAAGTATAATAGTCTAGCTAATCTTGTATAGGATGTTAGGTCTCAAAATGTAATTTTTATTTTATGAAGAGAAGACCAAGAAGAAGACATCCAAGCAGAACAAGCTCAACGACATTGAAGACTTGAAGAAACTGCACAAGATTACTGAAACTGTTGTTCAGATATCTTAGCTAGATATCTTGAAGACACGAATAGTTTTAAACAAACTGTGTCACAAGAGATATCTGAGAAATAAGAGACATATCTGAAAACAAGGAAAGTGTCCACAGATATCTATTCTCAGATACCTTGAGCTTTAACCACGTTTCTGAAAAAGAAACATATATATTGCAAACAAAGTTGTTTCAATAAATACAAGTGGTATCTGAAGATTGAAGATAAGGACGTGCAAAAAAAAATCAAACAACACTAGTCTCTGATACAAAGCATAGTTCCGTTGACACTACATGACAAAAGTATAGTACAATGCATTTAATGCACGGACAGAGATGTCTGAATAAAAGCAACGGCAGCTTCTGAGAAGAAGACAAAACACTCTGATACTATACACAGATATCGATAGTTCGAATTTGAGCCTAACGGATACTATTCAAACGGCACTCAAATTCATCTATAAATATCAACACTTAGACTGCTTGAGAGAACACACAGAACCTTAGACGCACGACATAACTTGAAAACGCTGAACATCTTACTCTCTCAAAGCAACTTACTTACTCACAAAGCTTTCTGTTGCGACCAAAGCTTTTGATCTTGAGTAACACTGAAGTTCTAAGTGTCCTGATCCTAAACAAGCAAAGCTATCTGTGAAGGAGTTGAATCAAAAGATCAACTATCTGAGATTCATTCTCTTGAACAGATATCATAAGACTTGGGTCAGTAAAATCGAACAAGATACCATACGCTGTAAAGTGTATTAAGTACCTTGATTCACAGAGCTATCTGAATAACTGAATAAGTTATTAAAGAAGCTCATCTGACAACTCAAACCAAAACCAACACCATAACTGGCGTGGAGTACATGAAGTACTTAGTTTGAAAAATCAGGGAATAACTCCAAGGTTATCGGAGTATAGGAAGTACTTGATTTGGGAAACTAAGGAATAACTCCAAGGTTATTGAGTATAGGAAGTACTTAGCTTGGGAAGCTAGGGAATAACTCAAAGGTTTCTGAGTACAGGAAGTACTTGGCTGTGAAAGCCGGGGAACAACTCAGGGGGAACATTTGGTTGGGAACCAATTGTTAAGAATCTTAGAATAGGTTTATTGTAAGGTGAACTCAATTATCTGTTCTAGTGGATTCTAGGTCTCTGATAGACCGAAGTGGATTAGTTGGAGGATTACGCCACCTCCAGATACCACTATACTTGCTGTGTTATTTACCTTTCTGTATTTACATTTCAGCAACACACACACACACACACATTAACTGTTTCTGCACTTATCTTTATTAAGTCTTCCGCGCTCTGATTCTAAGTATCAGATATCTATTCAGATATCTGAGAAATAGTTGTTATCGACAAAAGTTTTTAAAAGACTATTCATCCCCCCCCCCCCTAGTCTTTTACTTTGCCGTTATCTGGACCAACAGGATCATGTTGAGAAAGGCAATATAGAACTTGTCAAAATTGGTACTGAGGACCAGCTTGCTGTCATTTTCACGAAACCTCTGCAAGAAGGTAGGTTTTTGTCTCTAAGACATAGTCTTGGACTAATGACAATGCCTAACTAAAGGAACTTTTTGAGACGGGAACACAGAAAGGTATCCTAGAAACTCTCTGAGACGGGTACTCAGAAAACTAAGTGAACAGGTGTTAATGCTTTATGTAGAAGAAAAGTCACACATAAAGTTCTAAAAGTTGAGACAACTAAGTGAGGGGGAACATAATTTGAAGAAAGTTGACCTACAATAGTTTTCTGACAAACTGTGAGTCAACCATAGTCAAAGATGTTCAGAAACGTTGCTATTTTGGTGATAAAGTTTTAAATCTCCAGATGATGACAAAATTAGTACAGAGATGTTTGTACTTAATAGCATCAGCAACCTGATGTTACTTGAGATAAAAATGTGAAATGTTTTTCGGAAACGGCAGCATTAAACGGACACAGTACCATTTGTTTATCATCATTACTGAACAAGCAATCCAAGCCGTTGCATGAAAAGCGTTATTGTTATCAACGGTTGAGATTAGAACGTGGGCAGTTACAAAGGTAGTGGGGCACGTCGCATTAATTGAGAGAGAGGGAGATGGTTGTGTGCAAACACCTGTACAATACGTACAAAATACAATTTGTATGTATTGTTTCAAGTAAATGTTGCACAGATTAACTGAGACATAAAAGTATTTTTTCATCAATGTCTCAAACACTTACACTCTTTTAGCAAAATTTTCTTTCTTTCTTCTCTGCAAAACACTCACAGTTCACAGTGAAGAAACAAACAAAACACTCTTACAAACCACTCTTTAAATCCGATTACTATATAAAATGGCACCAAAGAGAATCACCAAGGGAACCAAGTCCCAAGCTGCCTCATCTGCCCAAGCACCACCACCGGCTCAGCTTGAAACCACCGCCAAATCATCGGTTAAGAAGGTGGTTATTACCAACGGGAAAGTCACCGGCGATTTTGACTTTTCCCAGTGGAACAAAAAACCGTGCACATCGCAGATGCACTGGGGAGGAGCCGCTGTGGAGGAATACCTCATGGGTTCCGGCATCGGAACTCAAGCCGAAATAAAGGAGGTTATCGACTGATAAAAGGCTGCTGGAATTTTCTACTTCACATCCGTCGTCCCTACTGGGTTATCAGTAGTGGATGTGATTGAGTGTTACAACAACTCAATCATCAGTGAACCTCAAGAGGAGCTGAAAATACACTCTTGACCACTAAGGTTCAAGGGCATGATATTGAGCTTTCTTGGGAAAGCTTTGCTGAATACTTTGACATCCCTGAGACTGGAGAAGTCTCTGAGGTGGATGTTGAAGATGAAGACGAAAGGGATGGAGTACATGAAATGTACTCTGAGATAAGGAATGTGGATGCTGAAGTAGGGGCTCCAACCATGTTTGATTAGCCAAACATGAGAAGGAGAATGATATCTAAAGGATGGAGCTTGCTGGCGCTCATCCTGGCAAAGTGTGTGTTCTCCAATGATGGAGGGATTGATCAAATCAACAGGGAAAGATGGATTCTGATGCTCAAGTTGAGATCAAAGGACACCAGTTTCAATTGGGCCAAGTACATTTACATTAAATTCGTGGAAATGGCCAGAAATTTCAAGGTGAAACAGGATGCTGAGAAGGTTTCACCTATGGGAAATGTAAAGTTTAGGTTGAAGGTATGTTGGTTGCAAGAGAGACTGGGATTGTAGCTCAGAAACCCAGTGGAAGTACATAGAAGTTGCCTGATAAACAAGTACTTCTACTCTCTGCACCAAAAGAAGCTCCTTGTTCAGAGCTCTCAGACTGCCAGTTCTTCAGCAACCGGAGTCAGCAAGAAAAGGAAGCAAATCAAAGGAGAGCAGGATGCTCCAAAGACCAAGAGGGTCAAGAAAGCAAAGAAGGCACCCTCTCTTAGTGTTGTTGCTCAGAAACCAACCCAACCCAGCAACCAAGAAGATGATGCTGAGGATGATCTTGCTATCCTTAATGCATCTGCACAACTGGGAGACAACCAAGCTGACTTGGTAGAAGTTGTGGTTGCTGACACTCCTAGTCCTCTAGCGCAACCAAGGGTTGCTGAGACTAGTGAGGCATTGAAGATTGCTGAGGAACACCTGATCACGGATATTGACAATCCTGAGGGTGATGCTGATCATGTACAGCCTTTCATGACAGCTGAGGAGCTTGCTGGAGAAGAGATTCAAACTAGGTCTCTGAGACGGGCCCTTAGGAAGATTTGAAGACAACTCAGCAAGGAAGACTAATGAAGATATGAAGACTCAAGTAAACTGCATAAGTTTATCTTGATCAGTGATATGCTCAAATTATTACTTAGAAAACCAAGTAGTAAGCAGTTGTTATAGACAGACAAAGCTAAACCACAAAGTCGTTCGCTAAGGAATTAATTAAGCTACCACAACGAAATAGAGCAGAACGTTTGTTTGTGATGTAATAAGAAGGTTTTGAATAATTTTACTTCTAAAACACAAATTTAACGGAAAGCAAATAAACTGTTTTGTCAATTGATGGAAAGCAAACACGGTAGTGATGATCCAGTTATGCTAATTCAAATCCAAGGTATCGTTCATATTTGTCACACGGTCAGTGTACAGAAAAGCAATCAATCCAATTTAACCAAGCTGTTTTTCGAAGATTTTAAACTAGAGAAATCGTCAGGTTTGTCAGACCCACGATTCTTAACCAAAACAATTTAGAATATTTCAAACTAGCGCATTGGATTGAAGGTTTTACGAAAATCTCAAACTAGACTAACCTATATGAATGAATATAAACCCGAGATTCGAATCTGCATAACCATCACATAGCTACCGCATTCAGGAGAGATTTAACTACTCATGATTGAAGCAATGACGAAAGAATTCATATTCCTGAATACGCAAAGCATAAACATAAGGATATTCGCATGCAAGGGCATACAATTTGACAGATGAATCAAGCACAATTGTATGGAAGCAATAGAGAATTATCAACTTACTAAGAATTCGATGTCAATGGTTCGTACAAGAGGAAAACCAAGCTCCAAGATCAATCAATCAATGTCAAAACCTAGTTTTAGAAGCTTTTTCTATGAAAAAATTGAGTATAAGAAGTTATGGCAAAAGATGACCTAATCTTGACCTAAAAAGGAAAAAATATGCTACTTCTCGCTGAATCTCGCCGCGGCGAGGAAAATAGCTCGCTGCGGCGAGAAACCCCTTGTAGCTCCTCTTTTTGCCTCGTAAAATCTCGCCGCGGCGAAAATATCCATTCGCCGCGGCGAGCTTAAAACCTCCGTAACGTTTTCCACAGACAGAATTTTCCCATGCTTCCAAAACGAAAATGGTAGCCCTTTGAATTATCTTTCCGTGTCCACCGAGCTCAGGTCAATCGGACATCATATGAGAGAGTTATGTCCAAAATGGCTAGATTGCTCCGTAAAACTTCACTTTTGCAAGCTTCGCTAAAACGGCTCTCAATTCTTCGTCCGAACTCCGAATCCAGTTACTCTACATTCAAATATCTAGAACCAAAGTTTTTACTCTGATTTTCACCTTCGGGACACAAAAATCCTACAAAACACAAACAAAGCACCAAAACATAAAAACGCACAAAGACACTATACAACCATAAACAAAGACTAACAAAGACCGCTAAAAAGGACCCAATGAGACTCTAAATTATCGTCTCATCAATCAGAAAGGCAACAACTCTTAGAAAGCAACCGCTCAGAAACAATCAAGTTGCGACCAAATTCTCAAGGTTTCTGAAAGGTATCTGAAGAGGTGATAACAATGCAATAGCAAAGAGGTTTCTAAATCTCCTAGCTGTTGAGAAGCTATCTGACCGTTGTGGTTAAAAGTCCAATAGTACAAATGCATTTAATGCTATATCAGACTTTTCTCATAAAAGCTTACTGCCTTGACATAAAGAGACAAAGGTCGAATGTACTATGATAGTGACATCTAGTCGAACTTGAAAATGTCTATTCAACGGATAGTATTTTAGACGGCTCCATTTATCACTATAAAAGGATCACTTAGCAGTTGTGATGAGTACACCAATATACCAACGCCCAACAAACTACAAGCACTGAAAATCGCACAATCTCACAACTGATTTAGAATCACTAGAAATCTGTTAAGTATCCAAGAACTCTTTCTCAGAAAGCTCTTGTATTCAAAGTTGCGACTCAGATTTCTCCTGGTTCACTAAGTGCCCACAACTCCAACAAGAATTAAGCTTTGATTAGCTATTTGTGAAGAAGTAGAACATACTTGTGTTTATACCAAGTGTTAGTTCTTTCCTCTGAACAAAGACAAAGTCTTGGAAGACTTAGTCCTTGAAATATAGGATTATAGTTGAGTTTCTTTGATTACTGAGATAACTAAAACATTGTTATGAAGGTGATCACTGCCTAGAACGAACCACTACATCAAAATAACAAACGGGCGTGAGGATACAAGAAGTACTTGTGCTGGGAAAGCCAAGGAATAATCCTCGGAGTTTAACAACAAGAGAGTGATTACCTAGCTTGGGTTAGCTAAAGAAAGTCTCTTGGGAATCGGAGTATTTAGCTTGGGTTAGCTAAGGAAAGAGGATTCAAAGGATTCTGAGTTCGGAACTTAGGAGGGAAAGGGATTTTGCTAGTGTAGGGCTTTTGTAACGAATCTTAGAAACCATACATAGTGAATTTAAGTCCTACCAAGGGCGAAGTGGATTAGTTGAAGGATTACGCCACCTTCAGATACCACTATAAACTGTTTGCACATTACCTTTCAGCAAATCTTTATATTGCTTTATCTGTTTATCTATTACAAGCTTTCTGACTGCACTTAGTTGTATTAAAGACTTCCGCTCTCTGAACTAGTATAAGTGTCAGCAAGCTCACCTTGCTGAGAAACCGTGTTAGATAACAAAAAGTTTTTAAAGTCTATTCCCCCCTCCTAGACTTTAACCTTGTTGTCTAAGGGATCAACATGGCATGTTTGTGAGTTGAGGCTGGACATGAAGAGAGTTAACAATAGCAGAACTTGTAATGTGTCCTGAAATCTGCATAACTCCCGTGCTAATCGAAAGACTTTCCTGGATTTTTACTAGACAAACCTGATTTTCACTAATAGTTAATTCTACCACACCTTGATTTCCATCACGAGGGCATGCGACGGCGATGTCCTTGGAAAAGGTGGTGCTAATAGTAGCTTCCTTCTCTGTATTACCATTCAACGAGCTGGACTAGGTATGTTTCTTAGAAAACTTGTCTAAGAGAGACTAGGTAGAAATATCAGAATTGGAAATTATAGGAAACAAATTTTCCTGCGTATAGCCCTCAAACATGTCAGAACAAACACCTATTGTAGTAAACTGGCTCCCTGCAAAATTGGTAAGAGTTTTATCCCCTGGCAGCCATGAGTTATCCGGGGAGGATGAAAGGTTATGATGCTCATCGATCTTCCTTGTTGTGCATTGACGATCAGATAGACTACCACCACTCATTAATTGTTGATGCTCCACAAAAGCAGTATTTGTAGATGGATACGTCAAACAAAACGAGTTAATCCCATGGTCAAGGTCCTCGACATTAACATGTCCAGTTTCCGTCTGACGCCAGGTGGCGCAATCCGCCCTTGAGGGGTTAAGCCTAGAAGGAGCCGAGCTATAACGTGGTGGAGAGCGTTTCCTACCAGTCCACGTATGTCCGATATCCAAATGCGGTGGTATGTTAAACAGATCACGGCCACGTAACGGTACATAATGGTCCGATCTAGACATATCATTGACCCCACCACGAACCAAGACAGTATTAATGCTCTGAAAGGAACCCATTCAATCCGACGCACATAAATAATCCCCATACAAGAATTTGGATTCGTCAAAATCCCCTTCAACTTTGTATTGTTCAGAGCAATCTTTAACAATATGACCGAGACAACTGCATAGATAACAGAAATTCGGAAGCTTCTCGTAAGAAATGCCCAACTGGATGATATCTCCTGTAGGAATTCTGATAGGAATTACTCGTTTGAGGGGTTTTGAGACATCCAGCGACACCCTAATATGCAGGAAAGAATGGGGATTAGTCCCATTAGTGTCAAGATCCACGCTGCAGAAAACGCCTACTGATCTACCAATACACTCTGCCATGCTTGGCGTCATCCTATTCAAAGGTAAACCTGTAATGCGAATGTGAAAGTCACACCACAAGCATTTAACGTCCTCAGGACTTTCGTCGGCTTGAATCTCGGAGAGAACTATGAAGTGTTTGTTAAAATGCCACAGCCCCCCTGTCAAAGCATGCAAACGTTCTCTTTGGTGATGAAAAGTAAAAAGGAAGCGATTCACTCCAATCATACGCATCTCCCGTCGCAAAGTTGGACTCCACAAATCCATAACTAACGCGGCGAAAGATTCCCAGTTAACTTGACGTTTAGTTAAAACACACCCAACAAGGATCAAAGAAGAATCCAAACCCGAAACTGCCCATGCGTCCTCAGCCACAATAGTACCATTTAATTCCTCTTATGTGAGCTTAAGATTAGCTCCAACAGTCCATAACTGCACTACAAACGACACCCAAGCAGAACAACGCAAAATAACAAAACTAGAAAAAACCAAACCGAAAAAGAAAGACTAGGTACCGACCAAAGACACTACATCGTAACTAGTAAAAAAAACCACAAGACTAGGGCAAACTGAAAGGACCTCACACAACGAAACCGAGACAAACCACTACTACACAGAAACCAAAAAGCAGAGCAATAAAACGCCGGACTAAAACAAGATCAAAACCCGGAACCTGCTAGGCAGAGAGCAAGAACGAGTAGTACCAACGGAGATAAAAGAGAAAAAAAGAAAGAAATCAACCACGGAAAAACTTAAATACAGAAGAAATTGACCCAAACAAGACACCCTACTAACACCACAGCAGAAACCAACCGGAAATAACAAAGACCTGTACCCAGTAAAACAGAAAACAAGGTAAAAGGATCGGAACGAAAACACCTGGTAACTGACTGACAGAGCTGCAATGAAACTGACACAATTGGAACTTCGAACGAGCGAAACACTAGTCGGAACAACTCCGTCCCTGTAGAGATTCTGAAAAAGAGCAGCGGCAATAAGGCCGGCTGAACTGGAAGAGGAAGATAAGTGAAGGCGGCTTAAGAAAGCAAGGGCGGCGAGATCAGTTATCCTAAAACCTGAAGAGGATTGAAAATTAATTCCAACGAAACCACCCCAACTGGAATGATGATGAAGATGATTGAACTGGATAAGGATAGCTGATCTAATTCGGAAAAAGAGTAGACAGAGAGTTGGATAGGAAACCCACTAAGAAAGGAAAAGGCACTCTATAGGCGAGAGAAAGGAGAAATTTTCGATTGAAAGCAGCCCTATATACTAGGTTTATTTGATGCAATTTGATAACTGTCAACTAATCTAATATTTGAGATGGTTATTGCAGCCCTATAAAATGGAAGAGTATTAAAATGTTTTCAAAAATACTTGGGGCAAACCACCATTTTCTTTGCAGAACTGTATGCTGTGGTCCTTGCACTTCAACTTTGTAAATCTCTAGGACATAGAAAAGTGGTTATTTTATCTGATGCTGCAAATGTTATTTCTTCTCTTCAACATATGCATGTTTCCAAGAATTGGGAAGTACACTCTTTGTATAACATGGTGCAGGAATGTACTAAGGAGCTGGAAGTGACATTTTGTCATATTCATAGGGAAGGCAATGCAGTTGCAGATATGCTGGCCAAAGAAGCATTGGAAAAAAGATTGCACAGGAACTTCAACATCTCAGAATGTGCCACTGCAGTTAAACAACAAGTCTATTCAGACAACACTGACATACCATACTTGAGGATCCCAAATGAATCACAACTTTGGTGTACTAGAGGAACTACATTCTCAATCTCAATGGAAATGATGAACTGTTTTCTGATCCTGGAACACCCCACCCCTTTCTATCTCTCTTTTCACCTCCCTGTAGAGTTAAAGGTATGTCAGACATTGTGGGACCTAAACCTGGGAGAAGTGATGTTCCTATGGTGCAGATGGAGAGGAGATGCAACTGGTTTGCACTACTTTACAACTCTCCTGCATTATGAACCCCCAGTAGTTAGCTACAAGCCTTGTGCTTTGCTTCACCCCAGTATATTGGCCCTATGTCTACTGCCTTTAAGTTTTCCCTTCTGGTATATCTCTTGTTGGCACACCTTGCTTTTGTTTGATGTTTTTCACTCATCCTGGATAAGTAGCAAAGAGTTGGCAGTAGTTGATCTAGATATACGCTTTAACTTCCCTCCTTGTTGCTTTTTTCCATTGAAGTCAAGGGAAGGAATATGTATTCTATCCTTTGGTGGTAAAAGTTGGGCATACATGCAGAGTAAAAGAGTTTTGAATGTAGTTGTTCTATATTTAGTCTTCAACATTCCTCTCTTTGAAACCTTGTATGCTACATTCCTTACTTGGAGGATAAGTACAATATTTTTGTGTCCCTTGGCTGTGTTTTCTATGCAGGTATTGGGTGAGACTTCTCCCCTGGATTGCTACTTAACATTTAACTTGCTAATTTCTGACAGAAACATTTTGGATCTTTTGACATTTAGCTTGGATAGCTACTTTTGTAAAGATAGGAACCTTGGCAATCTATCTTTTGTATATTGTAGAAATGAAGTTGTTGTGCATTGTACTGTAAATCTCTGTGAGATTGTCACTTGTACCTTATGCCATTTTGATCAAGACAACAATATTCTGGGAGGAAGGCAAAATCAGCAGCATAGCCACTTTGAAGAGAAGAGTAGACTTGGATATTTGTATTATTATCATGTGTACTCTTTCACTTGTACCTTAGGAAACTTCATGTTTTTATGTAAGCATTTGAAGAAACTCCTCATGATCATGGGTTCCTATAAACCCCCATGAATGTATTTACATTTTCCTTTATGGATGAATAAAGTCCTAGTTTAACCAAAAAAAAAAAAAAAAAAAAAAACTCATCAAATTCTTTTTTTTTTTTTCTTATTTTTTCAACATTTTAACCTTAAACATAGTTAGAGTCTAGCCATGTTTTTAAATTAATTTATCTAAAAATTTTGGAAGCAACATCAAACCCCGTCACAAAATTTCAGTTCCAAATTGAATCTTCAAAATCAAACTCCGTCAACCTAGAATTTTATTTTGAGGATGAAAGCCTCAATTGATCCAAAAAGTTGAACCCTTTTCTGTTAAATATGAAGAAGATTTTTGAATGGCATCAATATCAAGCGGACATTAGGAGTCAATTTATTTTACTCATTCAATTTTAATCTGGTGCATACATATTCAACTTTTTAATTTAAGATGTAAGATCTGAGTCATGTTAGATACGATTTTCTCCCATTTATTTATCATATTTTTGTAATTATGTAAATTATTTTATTATATGAAAATACGTGTTAAACTGAAATTTTGTAACGGGGTCTGATGTTTTTTCCAATTTTTTTAGAAAAATTAATTTAAAAACATGGCTAGACTCTAACTATGGTTAAGGTTAAAATATTAGAAAAATAAAAAAAATGAATGAGAATAGATGAGTTGACACTTGTCAAAATTTTGGTAAAGATAGTACTAGTGGGAACCCTAGCATCAAAGAAACCATTATTTGGTGAAGGTTTCGGTGTTAATATGGTATTTTTCTTAAATATATAATCTTCCAAGGGTATAATAGTAATTTCACTGAAAAAAAATCCAGGGCAGCAATTACTATAAATACATTGACGTTAGGTGGGGAAAAATCCAGGGGCAGCTATTACCATAAACATGATGACAAGAAGAAATGGCAAAAACTCACCACACTGCTTAATCGTGCCATATCCATTCCAAGGTCACATAAACCCGATGCTCCTATTCGCCAAACGGCTAGCCCACAAAAACGTAATAGTCACCCTTGCCCTCACCAAATACCTCCTCAAAACCACCAAACACTTCTCCTCACATTCCATTTCTGTCCGTCCCATTTCCGATGGCTTTGATAAAGGCGGCCGCAGTCAAGCCAAGTCTGCGGAGGAGTATTTCACCCGGTTCGAACAGGTCGGCCGACAAACGTTAACCGACCTGCTCAAAGAGCTGGGCAAATCGGGTTGCCCTGTTGATTGTGTTATATATGACCCGTTTGCAACGTGGATCCTGGATGTTACGAAAGGACTCGGCTTGTTTGGTGCTGCGTTCTTTACCCAGTCCTGTGCCGTTGATAACATCTATTATCAGGTTTTTTAATTTTTTTTGTACTCTCTTGATCCTTTTTACGTACTCTCTCAATCCTATTAATAACTTCCAAATATTTTACTTTTGGCATTTTTATAAAAAGGGCTTTTCTAATATTTTTTTTTATTAAATAATAGTATGAGGTTGAGATTTTATGTAGACTTTAATTTTTGTATTAAATTTTTTAAAAACATAAATATATTATATATTATAGTTGGATTAAGAATGAAGAAAAAATGAAACGGAGCTTAATTGGAACACAAAAATGACAAGCTTTTCTAATGTTTTTTTATTAAATAATAGTATGAGGTTGAGATTTTATGTAGACTTTAATTTCTGTATTAAATTTTTTAAAAACAAATATATTATATATTATAGTTGGATTAAGAATGAACAAAAAATGAAATAGAGCTTAATTGGAACGCAGAAATGACAAAGTGGAAACTTCAAGAAAGTATCACTTATTTCAACCTCTCTATATTATTTTATCACAAAGTTGCAAGTTTACCAATATAATATCTTACAATGTGTTTTTATTAGTTCTTTTTAATTCAAAATAAATGGAAGGCTTAATAAGTTATGAATAGAACCGAGTAGCATACAACAAAGTAAATCTTATGGATGACAATGTTATTGAAAACAAAAACCAATTCGAAAAATATTAGAGTTTTGCTTGCTAATATCACCTCCTCAGAAAAATATGGTCCGTCACAAGGTTTTGTATACAATCAATGGTTATATAATTTCATGGAAATCATATTATGGGAACTTGAAGTTAACTTTGCATCCAATTTAAAATTTCATCTATTAACAGGTTTACAAAGGAGAATTGAAACTTCCAATTTCAGGATCGGATGTGATTGTGGTTCCCGGGTTGCCAACTCTGAAACCGGAAGAGATGCCTTCTTTTATTTATGTTCCCGGGTCGTACCCGGCGATTTTTAATATGGTTACGGGTCAGTTCAGGAATGTGGACAAGGCGGATTGGATTTTTGTCAATAGCTTTGACGAACTCGAGGAAGAGGTAACCAATTCTGACTTTGCTATTCAGTACTATAATGTTTTTGCTTTCTTTGGAAAGTTGTTTCCTGTTTTGCTTTCTTCACCGGCCGGTTTGATGTTCATTCTACTTTTCGACACACAAAATAATGAGATTAATTACTTTATCATTATATTGGTAGTTGGATTAATTATTTAGTTAACTTTTTAAATTGATTTGAATTAGTTAAGAATAAAAGATTATATACTCTTTCTGACTAATAAGTGAAATCGCACTCGACGGAACTTCGAAAATAGTAAAAGTTGATAAGTTTACGTAAGTAACCAGCTGCGACTACCCTGGTTTAGGAGATTAATTAGTCAATTAATGAGGTGCAAAATACGTATGGTTTCGTTAATTATACGTAGTCACTTAATCAGGTGCAATCGTGCAATGCACGTACGGTTCCGTTATTTACGTACCAGACTTGTCTTTTCATTAGTTCCGTTGCTTACTACGGTACTAGGCTCTTTTCGTTTCTGGTTAGGCTACCGGGTAAAATGAGAATTTTGTTTGCGAAAATTAAATATATAATATTTGTAGTTTAATATGTGATTTGAAGTTCGAACTATTGCAAAAGCTTGTAGTAAAATGACAAACATTATGTTTATAGTTAGAAACATTAGAGTTTTTACAAAAACATTATTAATATTTTACATAAACGTAAAAAAATGTGCTTTTAACGGATACTATAGTTAATGTTTTTATGTCAATTGTAATATTTGAAAACTGAGCATACAAAATAACACTCACTAAATTTGATATAATTCCACCTAAAGAGTCGTATCGTGCAAGTAAGAGTCGTATTTAAAAATTACATTCTTAATAAGAGACGAAAATTGTAAAGCGGTCATAAAAGGTGTGTGTCATATTTTCGATTGAAACACAAATTAAGAGTCGTAATTTTATAATTACAACTCAAAATTAGATTTTTTTTTTTTTTGTTTTTACCTTCTTTGAGTTAATTTTAAGTCCTTTTTTAATTTAATTTTTATAACTTAAATTTAAGGTCTTTTTTATAGTTCATTTATGTTACTCTTAACCATATGTGTTAACCAATGGAGGTTATTAATTTCAGTAGGTAGTATTTACAGACACAGAACTGATTCGTTTAGACATTTGTTTAGTCGATCATGTTAGTTTGTGTATGTTTGAGTGTAGGTTATTGATTGGCTATCACGGCTTTGGAGAGTAAAAGCAATTGGTCCAACCATACCATCAGTCTACTTGGACAAGAGGTTGCAAGACGACACAAACTATGGACTCAACATGTTTGAGCCAATAACCGATGCCAGCATCAATTGGCTCAACCAACAACAATCCAAGTCAGTTATATATGTCTCATTTGGAAGTCTAGCTCAATTAAGCCCCGACCAAACTCAAGAACTAGCATTGGCTTTAAAAGCCACCAACAAGCCTTTCATGTGGGTTGTTCGAGCATCCGAAGAGGCTAAGCTCCCCGAAGACTTCCTCCGTGAGATGTCAGAGAACAGATTGATCGTTTCCTGGTGTGCACAATTAGAAGTGTTGTCACATGAGGCTTTAGGTTGCTTCATCACACATTGCGGGTGGAACTCTACGCTTGAAGGGTTGAGTCTTGGAGTTCCTATGGTGGCGATGCCACAATGGACCGATCAAAGTACGAATGGCAAGTACGTTGAGGATGTTTGGAAGGTCGGGGTAAGGGCTAGATCGGATGAGAAAGGATTAGTGCAACGAGATGAGATTGTTCGTTGCGTGAAGGATGTGATGGAAGGTGGGAATGGCGAAAGAATAAGAGAGAGAGCAATTGAATGGAAAGAAATTGCAAGGAAAGCTGTTGATGAAGGGGGGAGTTCAGATAGGAACATCGAAGAATTCGTCCAAACGTTGGCAGGCAAAGCAACTTGATAATAACGTTTTAATTTCATGTTGTGGGATTTAATTTGGATCATCAATTGGTTATACTAATAATAATATTCTTTCTATGTGATCTTTACTACTCCTTCTATGAGTAGTTAAATCTTTTCGTAAAGGCGATCCGCCAAACTCTTTGTATTGCTCGGTTGTATTTATTATAATAGATGAATTAGTTTTAGATATAATTTGTGATTGTTCTTTGTTGTCATCTTCTTTAAACTCAAGCGAGGAATTGAGATGTGATGGATTTACCCCAGTGACAAGGTAACCTTTGGTGAAAATGCGGGCTATCTTTACCAACTACGTCTTGGTTTATGATACGTATCCTGACGGCCCAACAAATGATAATTACGTAATTTGAAACTAAGTAGTGGTGACCAATACAATTAAGGGAGGTTGGGGATCCTTTACACCGTCAAACCCTTGTCAAAAACCTTTTCAATCTTTACACTTTTATTATAGTTTTCAACCTGTTTACGTATTTGCATGATTTCAAAGCTTTGAATCGATTTGTGTCAAAACAGCCCTAAATAACTCTTGTTTACGATTACGTGTTTTAGAATTAGATTTGCCAATTTTGTGTCGTTATTTGCTAGTGCCTATGCCAAGTATCCGGAGAGAAGGATACTCCGAGTCATCTTTCTACTATACTAACTTGCTTGTTTCCGATCTTATAAATTATGAATCTTTGCAAGTGATAGGCAAAGCATTTCACCTCAACGACATTCGCCTAACCAAACACCCGTCAAATTTCTGGCGCTGATACTTGACCGCTCGAGCGAATCTAGACTAGATAAGTTGGATTTTCTTTTTCGCTTTAATTTCTTGCATTTCTTTTTCAATTTTTATAGCTTAAAATCAAAAAATTCGTCAAACCCCTATAGAATGCCGATTTCAATAGAACAACAAAGGCAAAAATATTTTTCATTCTTATTATTGCATTTTCTCTAATTCAAAAACCCAGAATATTTTGTATTTGTTAGTAGTTTCGTTTCCCAAAAAAACAAAAGTATTTTCACGTTTCCCTTACTTTTACTCTACTTAGTTATTCTCAAACTAGTTTGTTTGTCTAACATTTATGCAAGAAAGAAACACCGTTTGAGTCATTAAAAGATGAAATTGACAAACTTGAGAAGAGGAGAGGAGTTGGGATGGAACCTATTGATGTGACAATGAAATGTGCGATATAGCATACTTTTAGACCCTCGTTTTTTTTTTTGCCATAAATGTAATATTTGTATCGTTTTATGGTCAATTACCAACATTGCGTGTTTTATGTAGGTCATGATCGCGTTTTTTAGGATTTGCACGATTTCAGGCACCAAAACGGCCTAATTGTGCCAAATCGGGACAAGGAAGCGAATACGCCGGGTTGACCGTTGCACAGAGTTTGAGGAGTAAAAACATGTCATACAAACAACCGATGCGAAAATAATTGAAGATGGAACAACTTTGTAGAAGACCACTTTTCGAGTAAACGAAGTTACGAAGCCCGAAATTGAAGAACAAAGAAAACAGATTCGAATCTACAGGGATCGCAGATGTCGGCCACCAGGGGACCGCAGTAGGGGTCACTGCGGTCCACAGGCGAACACAGTGGACCTGCTGTTTTGTGCTGGGCTGGTTTTCTTAGCCTGTCAGACTAGAGCCCGCCTTCCTAAACCTTCCTTATTGAAGAATGGCGGTTTGAGCTCGAGATTTCACCTATAAATAAGACCTCTGGGGTCTTAGAATTCTACACAGCTCACAAAGAAGCTATCATGGAGAGAGAACCAGTCCTCGGGAAAGTGAAATCCCAAACCGCTGGCCGTCAGGCACCCAGAAGGAGGAAACCCTAGAAGCAGCAGCACGAAGACATCAGAGACTAAGCTTCTTCTTCATTTCTTCTTAGATTTCGATTACTGTTCTTTGTTACTATGAGTAGCTAACTTTCATTTGTAAAGGCGAACCACCGTAACTCTGCTTTTGCTACTTCTTTACATACCGTGATATGTTAATGGAATCGTTATTTGACGTAAATCATGGTTATACAACTCTATACATCCTTCGTGGTGTGATGTTCTGCTGAGTGACACAGTAGTTTCATTGAACTAAGTAGGGTACTAATTTTCGTGCATTGAACACCATAATAGTATTATGCCTTAGAGGTTATCAAGTAGGATTTTAACTAGGAAGTTGGGAGTAGCATAGCAGACGGAGGTTGGGGAACCTTTACGCCTTTCATTCAATGATTTACAAACAAAGCAATTTAGGGTTTACTGCGAATTGATTATTCTGTCTGAGATAAAAACTGTTCACTTTTCTGATTCAATTACAACGTTATTTGCTTGTTCCTATGCTAAGTGTTCGTGGAGAACGACATCCCAAGTCAAATTTCTGCTATAAACTATGGATTTGAGGACTTCCGACTTATAAATTTAATCTTGATTGTATTTGGAGATTACAGGTTCTACAACGGAAAATGAAATCTCTGAGTGCACATGAAAATTTGGCGCCGCTGCCGGGGACACTTGACCGCTCAAGTAAGTTTCGATCGACCGAGATGAGCTGAAATATTTCTTCGCTTTTTAATTGACGCACTGTCTTTTTAATACATATAGCACTAAAAAATCATAAAACCTGTGAGAACCTTTCTCCACAGCAAAAATCCAAAAATATTTTCTTTTACGTATTAGTCTACTTGTTTTATCAAAAACCCAAAAACAAGTAACTTTAGATTTCTATTTATTATCTTTTTAGTATTATATATCTGCAAAAGTTTGTCTATTAATATTTATGCAAGGCAGGAGAAGTGCAGGAACACCAGTAGTACGCTTAAAGACGACATAGATAAGCTTGAAAGGTGAAGACAATTTCTTACCGCAAATGGAAGCATCCTGCAACATGGGTGGAGAAGAAAACAACAACGACAATCCATCCGGGAATTTCGACACTTCTGAACTTGAACAGCTGCTTAAGATTCGACTTGAGATTCAAGCTGAAAGGGAAGAGCTGGAACAGGAAAGGCTAAGGATAGCCGATGAAAGGTTGAGGTTAGATGAGAACCGAAGAAGGGATAACTATGCAAGGGTGGAATTGGTGGACGAAGACGACAGACCCATGCACGACTATGTTATGCCAAGGCTTACACCGCATACCTCGAGCATCTATCTGGAAAGGATCGCAAGGGAATATGATTTGAAGGGAACTCATCTGAACCAGCTACCGTACTTCTACGGGAACCCAACTGATGACTCGATGCACTTTATGAGAGAATTCTACGTAGTAGTTGGAGGAATACCATTGAACGGGCTCACGGAATGTCAACTCAAAAGGAGAATCTTCCCTAGTTGTCTTAAGGACAAGGCGAAGAGCTGGCTTATCTCACTACAACCAGATAGTTTGACTACATGGGACGAAGTTTACAACAAGTTTATGCTCAGATACTTCACATTGAAGAACACATCTGACCAGAAGAGACAAATCCAGAACTTCAACCAACTGGACAAAGAAACATTCTACGAAGCATGGGTGAGATATAAGGATCTACTTGACAGGTGCTCGATGCACTCCTATGCGCTGTTCGACAAGGTCAACGACTTCTATAAGGAATTGACTCTATCAACCAGGCACTTATTGATGAGACGATAATTTAGAGTCTCATTTGGTCATTTTTAGAGGTCTTTGTGAGTCTTCGTTTATAGTTTTCTAATATTTTTTGTGCATTTTTATGCTTTGGTGTTGTTTTGCAGGAGTCGATAGTTTTGAACCTCCTACAGTAGGAGGTTCAACCGGGTCAACTCGGGTCAACCTATAAAAAATATTTTTAAAAATAAAACATAATGTATGCCTTAAAAATTCAACATATACATTTTTTACCTAAAAAAAAGATAGAAAACATTGCATAAACGACATATGCCTCAATTTCAAACACAAAGTCACCATAACTTCATAACATTGAGTTCAAAATAATAACAAATAACATTAAAGCACGGGAGAAGAATGAGCCGCAAAAAAGGAAAAGGAACTGAGCGATTAGGGCTTTTGTTGTGATTGGGGTTTTTTGATTTTTTTTTTAGAAACCCGGGTGGAACCGGTTTTGAACCGGGTGGAACCTGTTTTTAACCGGTTCCGCCGGATTTTTACCAAAACTCGATTTTTTCCGGTTTTGGGGGGTTTTTGGCCCGGACCCCCGTCGGAGTCGCGGTTGAACCGGGTCGACCCGGCGGGTTTCATAACATAGGCTATATATTCTTCGATTAAGAAGGCTCGCCGCGGCGAGCGGTGCAGAACGGATTGTTTGTTTTTCCTACTTAGTTTAGAATTAGTACAATTTTCAATATACTTCTTTTAACCTAGTTGATAAAAAAAGCTCTACACATTCATACTTTGACATTGATAACAATTTGGGGGCTTGATTTTGATTATTCATCGAAGGATTGATATCGAATCCCTGATTACTGTGGTAAATCTCTATTATTTTATCTTATTCAATTCGTTTTTATTCTGTTTCTTGAATTGTTTGAGCTTGCATGCGATTATCATTCTGTTTGTGTTAAACATGAGCAATATCTTGTATACTTTCATCCTTGCTTCGATTATGAGTAGCTAAATCACTCCGAACATGGTAGTTGCGTGATAGCTTGGCGTATTCACTTCTAGGGTTTGAAATCGTTCATATAGGTTAGGCTCGTTCAAAGATCTTCGTAAAAACCCTTCAATTCAAAACTCTTGTTCAAAGATTCTCTAAAACGTTTTGGTTAAGTATCGTAGATTGACAACCCACAATTACTCTAGTTCAAATATCTTCAAACTCGTTTGGTAAAGATTGAATTGATAGTTTTCTGTACACCGACCGTGTGACAGTATGAACGTATCCCTAGAGCGAATTGACATTGCTTGATCGTAACTACTGTGTTCCTTCTACCTCAATCTTACAAACAACTACATTGCTAATTTCAATTTTCTAGTTTTAAGAAGTACTCAAATTCAAACAAATCAACATTGTTTCACAAGTAACTGTTTGTTTTCAATCGTTGCGATAGCCTAATTGATTCCTTAGCGAACGATCTCGTGGTTAGCATTGTCTATTTACAACAATTTCTTTCTACTTGTTTCCTAAGTAGTAATTTGAGCATATCAAATTTGGCGCCGCTACCGGGGAACCAATTCCTACCGTAGCACTGAAAGCCGTTAGTTACTTGAGGCGTGATTTCATTTTATTTGGACTAATAGAAACTAAACAACAGTTGAGTTCTTGTTGTTCTGATCCAGTTATGGAGTGCTTTCATAGTTACTACGCACCTAGCGCAGAGCTATCTGGACCAGCCATTATGGAGACAGCGAATAGTCTAGAGGTGCAACGGGGAGCTAGTGCATTCAGCGACAGTACTCTGCTAGCTTTGATTGCCCATGACGAAAAATACATGAGTCTTGTGATGGAAGGGCAAGAAAGGACTATCAAACAGATAGAGGGAATGGTAAGTAGGATGGAGGATTTTACCGACCAACTGGTCAGGTTTCTGGCAAGCACTGGATTCGGGGATGATGAAACCGAGGAGGAGGAAGTTTAGGCAACAACAGTATTCCGAAGTGGAAGGGTAATCCAAAGGCCGAAACTAGAACCACAGACACAAGCCCTGGATACCCCAGTAGTCGACCTCACGGAGGAGGACCAACCCTTGACAGAAATAGCCAACCCGCCGGTGGTACGCACGGAGGTGCTTCACAAATCTGATAACCCTTACTGTCCACCCGGACCCCCAATCAGCAAAGAACTGCCATATCCAGGTAGAATCTAGAAACCCAAGGATGACAGCAAATTCAAAGCTATTCTGGCCATGCTCTCAAAGGTGGATGTGAACCTCCCACTCCTTGACCTCATTGATAATGTCCCCTCCTACTCTAAGTTCTTCAAGGATCTCAATGCAAGTAAGAGGAAGTTTTTGGCCAGCGAAAAGCTAGTTCTACCAGAAACAACTAATTTAGTGGTTGGCTTACCAGTGAAACAACAAGATCCGAGGAGCTTTGTGATTGATATATAAATGGAAAATGGGAAGATAGCAAAAGGAATGCTCGATCTGGGAGCCAACATCAATCTTATCACCCATGCTTTTTACCAGGAGATGGGTTTGGGGGAATTGGCACCGGTGAACATGACGCTGCAGCTAGCCAACGGGAGCATCAGGCACCCCTTGGGAGTGCTTCATGATGCACTGGTCAGAGTAGACACCTTCCTGGTTCTAGTAGATTTCGTGGTACTACCCCCCCCCCCCCCCAGTGGAGCCAGCACTAGTAGTAAGGACCATGTGATCCTTTAGGAAGACCATTTATGAAAATAGTGAAGCTGCAGGTCGATGTGGCGGAAGGAAAGATTGCCATGGAAATTGGCGGCAACAAGATCAGCAAGGATACAACACGACCGACAGGTAATTCTGATAACTACTCAGTGGAAGAATGTAATCTGATTTCTGAAGTAAATGCTGAGTTTGATAATATTATCGATGATTGTGTGCATGTTACTTACCTAGCTACATTAGCTGATGATAAGCTAGAAGGAGCCCTAACCCTTAGTTCTGATGAGGATATGCTTTGTGAGGAGAGTAGTGAGATAGTCTGCATACTTGACTCGGCTGAAGTCGACCCTGGTGAGGAAATCCATCCCCTTTGTGGAAACACCGGGGAAATCGAACCCCCTAAACCTAACCTTAAGGAGCTCCCGTCCCATCTTAAATACGCTTTCCTGGGAGAAAACAAAACTAAACCTGTGATAATCTCTTCGAAATTGCAAAAGGAAGAAGAGAATAGGCTAGTAGAGCTTTTGAGAGATAACTTCGAAGCCATAGGGTGGAGGATTGGTGACATCAAGGGCATTAGTGCGACTAGGTGCACCCATAGGATTAGTCTTGAAGATGACGCCAAACCTGTGAGGCAACCCCAGCGTAGGCTTAACCCTGTCATGTAAGACGTAGTTAAAACCGAGGTACTTAAGCTGTTAGAACATGATATAATCTACCCTATAGCTGACAGTCGATGGGTAAGCCCTGTGCATGTTGTCCCGAAAAAGTCTGAAGTAACTATTGAGACCAATGAGAAAGGGATAGAGGTTCCTGTTAGGAAAACCACAGGGTGGCGTGTATGCATAGATTATAGGAGATTGAATGCTGCCACTAAGAAGGACCACTTCCCCCTGCCCTTTATTGATGAGATGCTAAATCGCCTTGCGGGGCGCGAGTTCTATTATTTTTTGGATGGTCTTTCAGGTTTCTATCAGATTCCCATAGCGCAGGAGGACCAAGAGAAGACCACGTTCACTTGACCATACGGCACCTTCACCTATCGCAGGATGCCTTTTGGCTTATGCAACGCTCTGGCAACTTTCCAAAGGTGCATGCTCTCTATCTTCTCTGACATGGTGCAGGATTTCATTGAGGTATTTATGGATGACTTCTCTCTCTTTGGTGACTCGTTCACCGACTGCCTTGGTAAGCTTGATAAAGTCTTGAAACGTTGCATAGAATGTAATCTGACCCTTAGTTTGGAAAAAAGTCACTTTATGGTGCAAGAGGGTATTGTTCTAGAGCATGTGGTTTCTAAGCGGGAGATTGAGGTAGATAGAGTTAAACTTGATGTTATAGTGAAACTTCCCCCACCCACTTGTGTGAAAGAGTTACAATATTTTCTAGGACATGTTGGATTCCATAGGAGGTTCATCTAGGATTTCTCAAAAATTACTAAGTGCCTTAGTAACTTGCTGGTGAAAGATGCGCCTTTTGTTTTCGATGATAAGTGCATGGAAGCCTTTAATATCCTGAAAGAAAAACTTGTTTCCGCCCTATTTTTATGGCACCTGATTGGTCTTTACCTTTCGAGATTATGTGCGATGCTTCTAACTACGTTATAGGTGTTGTTCTAGGACAAAGAGTCGATAGGCATTTCCATGTAATTTACTATGCCAACAAAACTCTAAATGGTGCACAGGTCAATTACACTACCACTGAGAAATAATTCCTAGTTGTCATATTTGCCCTGGATAAATTCAGGTCGTATTTGAAGGGATTCAAGGTAATAGTGCATACCGACCATGCAACAATTCGCCACCTTATGGCCAAAAGAGATTCTAAGCCTCGCCTTATTCGCTGGGTCCTGATGCTGCCAGAGTTTGACTGTGAGATAGTTGACAAGTGTGGTAAAGACAACTTAGTGGCAGATCACCTATCCAGGATTAATCCTGGCGCCTACGCCCAATCTCCCCCATCCCTGATGATCTCCTTGATGAGCATTTATTCTCTGTTAGTCTAGAACCCTGGTTTACCGACATTGTTAATTTTAAGGCCACATGATTGTTTGCTGCTAACATGACTTCGCAGGAAAAGAAGAATTTCGCTATTGCTGCAGGAGCTACTTCTGGGATGATCCATACTTGTTCAAGCTAGGCAATGATGGCATGATGCGGCGCTGTGTATCGGAAGATGAGATTGGAAGCATACTCGTATTCTGCCACTCCATGCAGTGTGGTGGGCACTATAGCGGGAAGAAAACCGCCTTGAAGGTTCTTCAATCAGGTTTTTTCTGGCCCTCTCTTTTTAAAGATGCTCATAAATTCTGTATCAGCTGTGATGCCTGTCAGCGAAGTGGCAATATAAGCAAGCGGTATGAGATGCCCCTCACCAGTAATCTTGTTGTTGAACCCTTTGACGTATGGGGCATCGACTTTATGAGACCCTTCCCCAAGAGTAATGGCTTTGAATATATACTGGTTTCTGTCAATTATGTGACTAAGTGGGTGGAAGCAATTTCAACCAAGACTAATGATTCCAAAGTTGTTGTCTCTTTTCTTGCCAAGAATATACTTTGCAGGTTTGGCACCCCCAGGGTAGTAATCAGTGATGGTGGCTCCCACTTCATCAACCGCTCCTTTGCGAATCTGTTAACAAAGTATGGAGTGCATCATCGGGTTGCTACAGCATATCACCCCCAGACTTCGGGCCAGGTAGAGGTTAGTAACCGGCAGATTAAGAGTATACTTGAGAGGGCGGTGAATCCTAACCGGAAAGATTGGTCGTACAAGCTCAATGACGCCTTGTGGGCATACCGCACAAGCTACAAGATTGTTATAGGGACCACACCTTACGGGCTAGTCCATGGGAAAGCTTGCCACTTACCGGTAGAGCTTGAGCACATGTCAGAATGGGCAATTAAGGTCCTGAACCTCGATTTGGATGCAGCTGGCAATGAGCGTATACTGCAGCTCTCAAAACTGGAAGAACTCCGGAACACTGATTTCGAGAATGCTAAGATCTATAAGGCCAAGACTAAGGAGTATCATGATAAGGGAATAATTCATAAGGATTTGACCCCAGCTATGAAAGTTTTACTCTTCAACTCTCGCCTTAAACTGTTTCCAGGTAAGCTGCGCTCTCGATGGGATGGACCATACGAAATCGTTCAAGTGGCACCACATGGTGCTGTCGAACTCTTGAACACAAGTGATGGATCCACTTTCAAGGTCAATGGACAACAGGTTAAGCCATAACTGGAAGGATTTAAAGAGCGACCGGAGGAAGATGTTGTTCTTGGTGAGTCTAGTACATGACTATACAGGTGCACTAGCAGGCAAGTCACTATAGCTCCCATTCTCTTTTCTTTTTCACTCTACGCTTGAAGACATGCTTGAGTTTAGGTTTGGGGAGGGGGAATGTTCTCTCTAGTGTCTTGTCTGCATTTTTCTCTGTTATCTGTGTCTTTAGAGTCTTTCATCTTTACTTCTATGTATTCTGTTCTATTGTGTGTTATGTGACCTTTCTCTATTACAATTTCTTTGTCAGTCTAGGTTTAGTTAATTTACCTTTAAGTACTTTCGTGGTGAGTCTGAGTCTTTTACCAAGTCGAACGTCCATTGTAGGTGTTAAATCCACTTGCTGCTTACGTTTTGTTTGATGATTAGCTGGAAGTAGGACAGTGTATTTTTAATCCTGCAAGGTCTTTTCTCTTTTAAATAGCAAGTTTGTTTAGCTCCTTGGTCCAAAAAGCCTGTGAGAAGCCTAAGAGCCGATGAAAAAAAATTTGTACTGGCAAATGTATTG
Source organism: Plantago major (assembly GCA_026545765.1). Taxonomy (NCBI): domain Eukaryota; kingdom Viridiplantae; phylum Streptophyta; class Magnoliopsida; order Lamiales; family Plantaginaceae; genus Plantago; species Plantago major. The sequence continues at coordinate 47,022,250 of CM048840.1, forward strand.
TGTGATTTCCTGGGTTGTGCAAGTTTTTACGTATTACTTGTGCCTTTTCATACTTATGTGTACTCATTCTTGTTAGGGATGACGAACGACATGCTCTTTTTAAGCTCTTCCCCCTGTTCCAAGGAATAGGTTTGGGGAGAGAACTGTTATCTTGCGACTTTTATGTGATGTTTTGCATTATTGCTGAAAAGTTTGTTTACTGCTCCCTAAAAGCTTATTGATATTTGAATCTCGGGGTCGATTTATGGTCTTCATTGATCACCGTTAGTCATGTTAGGCGTGTTTCAAATACTACCTATATACCGGCGTGGTCTTAAACAGCCATATGTCCGTGAGGGTTGATGGCACGTACACCAAACTGACAGGCAGAAAAGTGCGGACTTTTGGTAAAATAGACACTTACGAAAAATTGAGACCAAAAGAGCCCAATGAGACCAAGCACTGAATATACAGTGAATAATTTGATTGAGATACGAATCGGTTGACGTGATTAGGGAGAGCAGTTTCAGCTTTTGTTTTCTGAAAAAAATGAGTCGCCTGTTAAGTCCCTTTCGACCTAATGAGACGAGTGCAAAAGCATAAGATATTTTAGGCACCTTTGTGATGCGAGTCGCCTTCCCAGTTTATTTTTGAGCTTATACCCCATTTGTATACTTCCAAGAGAGTGAGAGATACACTGCATTCACCTGTGGGGGACTAGTGAGCTACACTTAAGTGCTATTTGTCTAGGAAACGATTGTGTTTGATTTTCTGTAGACTGTTTTGCCAAAGTTAGTTGGATAACAAAATTTTTGCATCTCGTGGACTTACTGTTTACATTGGTAGATTCGGTCACTTGGGACCTTGACTCTTTGTTTGTTCTCATGGTTTGAGTCTAGTTTTTGTCTAGGTTTATTTGTTTACTCGAGGACGAGAAAAGGTTCGGTTTGGGGAGTTTGATAAGACGATAATTGAGAGACTCATTTGGTCCTTTTTAGCGGTCTTTGTGAGTCTTCTTTTATAGTTTTCTAGTATTTTTTGTGCATTTTTATGCTTTGGTGTTGTTTTGCAGGAATCGATAGTTTTGAGCCAAAGATGAGAAGTTGAGGTTAACAAGGCTCGCCGCGGTGAGATTTTTGCGAAGCTGGCATTTGAATTGCTGAAGAGGCTCGCCGCGGCGAAGTAATTTGCTCACTGCGGTGAGATTTTACGAGAGCCCCAATAAATCCATCAGGAGGAGCTCGCCGCGGTGAGATTTTGCGAATGAAGCCCCTATTTTGAAGATTGAAGCTCGCCGCGGCGGAGAATTTTGCTCGCCACGGCAAAATTATGCGAGGGCTATATATTCTTTGATTAAGAAGGCTCGCCGCAGCGAGCTATTCCTTCCACCGCGGTGAGCGGCGCAGAACGGATTGTTTATTTTTCCTACTTAGTTTAGAATTAGTACAATTTTCAATATACTTCTTTTAACCTAGTTGATAAAAAAAGCTCCACACATTCATACTTTGACATTGATAATAATTTGGGGGCTTGATTTTGATTATTCATCGAAGGATTGATATCGAATCCCTGATTACTATGGTAAATCTCTATTGTTTTATCTTATTCAATTCGTTCTTATTCTGTTTCTTGAATTGTTTGAGCTTGCATGCGATTATCATTCTGTTTGTGTTAAACATGAGCAATATCTTGTATTCTTTCATCCTTGCTTCGATTATGAGTAGCTAAATCACTCCGAACATGGTAGTTGTATGATAGCTTTGCGTATTCGCTTCTAGGGTTTGAAATCGTTCATATAGGTTAGGCTCGTTCAAAGATCTTCGTAAAAACTCTTCAATTCAATACTCTCGTTCAAAGATTCTCTAAAACGTTTTGGTTAAGGATCGTGGATTGACGACCCACGATTACTCTAGTTCAAATATCTTCAAACTCGTTTGGTAAAGGTTGAATTGATAGTTTTCTGTACACCGATCGTGTGCAGTATGAACGTATCCCTAGAGCGAATTAACATTGCTTGATCGTAACTACTGTGTTCCTTCTACCTCAATCTTACAAACAACTACATTACTAATTTCCGTTTTCTAGTTTTAAGAAGTACTCAAATTCAAACAAATCAACATTGTTTCACAATTAACTGTTTGTTTTCAATCGTTGCGATAGCCTAATTGATTCCTTAGCGAACGATCTCGTGGTTTGCATTGTATATTTGCAGCGATTGTTTTCTACTTGTTTCCTAAGTAGTAATTTGAGCATATCACTTATTGACGGAGCATGTCAAGTGAATCTGCTAGACGTACCCCCAAGAAGGATTTGGGAGGTGTGTGAGAACCCCAGCGAAAACTTTATGCAAAAGGGACGAGGAAGGAATGTCTAATCTAAGGAAGTTCGTGCCGTCGAGGAGGTTCCGTGGAAAATGATCACAAAGAGACATGATGATATAGAGGCCGAACTATCTAGGAGAGAGTCCGAAGGAGAAGATGGACGCAAGGAACCATCGGAGGAGGCAAACTATTCCCAAGATGGTGAACCATCAACAAGCCAAACCACTCCGTCAGACCGAACCTGGCATGAAGTTAGGCAACATCGGAGTCGACCTCTTACCTCTATAACATCGATAAGGGTAATCGCACCAGCTTAGTAGGAGTAACCCCTTTTGGAAGGAAAGATCCACTTCATCATTAAGGAGCTGAGGACGGTAAGGGAGTTTATGGAGAAGCAGAAGGAAAGGGACGACAAGGTGGAGGCATTTATTGAAAAAGCGGACGAAGTGCTCTGCAGGATCAATGATGATACTTCTAGAGCAACGTGATGAGGAGAAAGAAGAAGACGAAGAATGCGAAGATGAGGAGGAAGCTATAAAGCGGATGGATGCAGAAGACATACGAACTTCTGAAAAACTCCTCGATAAGCTTTCTAACTCTTGCTTGAACTTTATCTTATCTAGTGAATTGCGTATAGAAGGTGACTCCGTGAGACTATGAAAGTACCTCTACGGGGAAAATAACCAGATGGAGAATTTCAGGAGGAATAAGAGGAAAGAAAACCCCTACTTCCGAACTAATATCCCAGGAGAGAAATCAATCCCTTAGAATTTCAAATTACAGTCAACATAAGGGGTGGGATGGTAGTAGGAATTTTAGACCTGGAATCCGATGTGAATGTTATCCCCTTAGAGATGGGGTTAATTTGAATGAAAAACCCTCTCAAAATCCACATCACAAAAAGGACCAAGTCAAAAATTTTATTCTATTAAGAGACCCTTCAACATAAACACTTTCTTGACAAATATACCCTCATTTGGATTTTTAGATCTGAAACTTGGGAGTGGTGGTGCGGCGGCGGGGCAGTGGAGTGGGGCGGTGGAGGTGGGCGGTGGATGAAAGGAGGTGGGCATTAGAGTGGTGGGCGGTGGAGGTGGGCAGTGGTGGTGGGTCGTGGATGTGGTGGTGGGCCGTGGAGGTGGTGGGCGGTGGTGGTGGGCAGTGGATGTGGTGGGCAGTTGTGGATAGGAGGAGGTGAGTGGTGGTGGAGGAGATTGGACGGTGAGCGGTCGTGGAGGAGGTGGGCGGTGGCAGTGGAGGTGGAATAGTAGGGGAGGAGTGGAGGTGGAAGATGAATAGTAATGGGTCTCTAGTTGAATTATTTTTTGGGGAGGGTTCCTGTATGTTACCTACCCGAGGAGATGTACAAGAGACTCAGGTTGATAGGTAAGACCGACGCTTGTGGCATGTCCTACGACGTCAGCATGAGCATAGCAAAGAACTATGGAATGGTTAGAAACGTGCTCATCAAAGTAGGTACTCTCACAATCCCGGTGCACCTGATGGTAGTCAACTACGAGAATGACAACAATAGAAGCTTATATCTGGGAAGGCCCTTTATGATAATGACTAACACCATTATTGATATAACTGCCAGAAAGGTTTCTATGTTTGTTAATGGCCTGCAGAGTGACGTGGAATTGTCCATCGGATGATCGCACCTCAAGAAGGGGAAGCTTGTAGCTGAAAGATCGCCAAGGAGAAAGAAGGATCAACCACCTGGGGAATTTCAAGATGTGCTGACAAAGATGAAGAAAATAGATAAGAACTATTTCTATTCGCATGTGATTCACTTCCAGTTTCCGGATCCGAGAGACAAGGAGAACAAACCCTATAAGATCTATCTGGACAAGTGGATAACCGGAAGATGGAATTTTGGAAACCAGGGTCTATTCTACAAGAACTTCAAGGATGACAAGGGTTTTAGAAACCGACTAAATAATGAAGGAAGTACCCTCTACAAGTTCGAGTTTACAAGGAAAGGTTACCGATTCAACATGGGAGTGAAGGATTGGAATACCGACTCGAGTTTCATAGAAGATTGGTTGACTACTTGCACCGATGAAGAACGGGGGTCCTACCCCGGCAACTAAGTCATCAACAACCAGGGGTCGAGCTATAAGATCTTAAACAAGCGCTTCTTGGGAGGCAACCCAAGGTCACGTTCACTTTTACGCATTTGCATTCGCATTTTAATTTTCGTCTTTTTCTCGTTTTTCGTGCCAAAATTATTTTTCGAAAAAATTTTCAAAATCATTTTCAAAAATTCTTATTTATTTATGTTTGCTTGTTGAAAAATCAAAAAAACCAAAAGAATCGAAAAAAAAAAATGCGAAACATCGCGAAGGATGAAGAGGCCGGGCAGCAGCCTCACTACGGCCCACTGGCGACCGTAGTGAGCTGCTCCTAGCTCACTTCTTCCCCTTTTAAACCCCAAAATCGTTTTTCCTCCTTCACCACTTCATTTATCTTTACTTGCTCTATAATTATGAAAAATTCCCCATTGCATTATTAGCTTGCCCATCCATCATCAACATCAAGTAAGTAATCTCTACTTATTATTGTCCTCATTACATCTTCAATTCAGTGTCTTTATCATGCATCTCTTTGCTTGCACTTTCTTCTTGCTTCTTTGGTGTTTAGCAATTATGTGCTTCAATTGATTGATTTGTTGATGTTTGACATATGTGGATACATGCTTACTTTTAGTATTCACTAAATTAACACTTTCTTCATGGAGATTTGACAAATCGTGTGAGAATTTGAAGGTTTTTGTTCTTGCCTACCAAGTGTTCGATAAAATGTCTCAATAGAACAAACTCCTTTGTCGACCCCTTTCTCCCTCGATTACTTGCTTACATGGTAGTAACTTGTTGAAGTATGCCTAGAAAACATGTTTGCAGCGTCATATGCTCATAGGATGGAGAATACATTACAATTTGCCTTTCAACTTGATGCTTGACACAACTTGAAAACTTGAGTTACATGCCTAGTTCTTGCATTATTTTGAAGTGGCTATTGATCTTATTACAAGCTATAATTTTTCATACACCTTGTGCCACACATCAGGTTTGGGGGAGAAGAAACCCCATTGGATTTGCATGCAAGCCTTAGAATTGATTTAACTCCAAACGTGCTATCTCACACACTTTTTTGGCCTAGGTACAATGGGAAGAACCAAAAGAGGAAGGGATGTGGGTGAACCGAGCACTAAGAGTGCAAAGAAAGGGAAGAAGGTGGCATCGACGACCCTCTCAAGCAAGGCTCGGAGTTGTCTATTTGTTAATAGCGACTGAGGGGTGATCCCTAAGAGGAAAATAGAGATTGAATGGGGGATGAACCCGGCGCTTAATTGGATTCATGACGTTCTGAGCCTCTATGCTTGGGGAAATTTCACCTCCATTCTCCGAGGATACGACATAGAGATAGTCCGGGAGTTCAACGCGGAGTACTTCCAACTGAAGGTCAAAAGCCGGAGGATGCACTTTTAGATCGCCCCGTCATCATTCGAGGGGTAGAGGTCATGTTTGGGCCAGGAGCTATCAACGAATTCTTCGAAATTCCAGAGGAGCACATCCATGGCGAATACAAGGAACCGGCATATGACGAGATGGAGTATGGAGATATCCTACGAGACATCCCACGGGTATTACTCGGAGAGAGATATAGAGAGGATGTTGTGGGAATGTCCATCCCGAGGGCTACACTCAACGGAAGAGCAAGATTTTGGATGCACTTTGTGGAGACCAACTTGAAGCCAACCCTGCACCACGATGGGCTCAAGGGAGACGTAGCCACTCTTGTCTATGCAATTATGGAGGGTCACTACATTGATGTTGGAAGAATCATGGTAAAGGAGATGCAAATGGTGAAGAATAACACAAGAAGGAACCTACCATTCCCCGGTCTCATTACCGCTATATGCCAGAAGAATGGTGTTCCTACTAGTGATTTGGGATTCGCCCGACTCATAGAACCTTTTGATGAAGACAGAACTATCCACCTCCTTGAGATGCAGGAGAAGGCCGCCAAAGTCGAGCTTAGGAGAAGAGGAGTAGCGGATCAGCCGCAAGGAGTTTTTGACATGAATTCATTCAACGAATTTGTGAACAACTATTAGATGGAAAGTCAAGGGAGTGCAAAAAGGCGAGATGATATGAACGGAATGGATCGGAGGTCGGAATGGAACAATCATGTCACCCACCTGCACCGTTATGAGCAGATCTCCTTCCGGCAGGAGAACATTGACGGGTATGGTCACTATGAGTATCCACCTTATTAACCACCACCGCAGCTCTATCCACCACCCGACGTCGATCCGACGTTGTACTACAAAGGCTATCAAGGATTTTATCCTCCACCGTCTCTTGGAGGATCCTCATCTTAAAGCACCATCTGGATTAGAGAAGCAGCACCGAGAGGGGATTATCTTTTCTTTTTCTCTTTACTTTCCTAGTATTCTATCTGCTCTTAGCTAGGTTGGGGAGGAATTTGATTGCTACCTGCTTAACTATCCGGTATGTAATAACTTTAAATACTCGCACTTAGTAATTTCATTTTAAGTTATGTTTAACCTTGTCTGTTACGTCTAAGGTCTTCTACTTGTTGAAAAATGTTTTAATCTGTGGGAGAGTACCGAGTGTGGGCCATAATTGAGATAAGGGGTTGTGGGTTTGTTTTCCTTCATTGCTGCTTGCTGAATATATGCTCTGACCGAAGCTACTTTGATGAGTGAGTTTACTTGCTACTCTAATTGGAGTCCTGTGTGCAACCGTGTGAACACTGCTACCTTTGAGTCTTTATTTGCTAACAACAGGAATATGATTAGTGGTACTCACCATTTTGATTCCTTTTCTATACCTTTCGCTAACCCCGCTGAAAGCCTTTTGAGCCCTTATGAAACTCAACCATATATCCTATACTTGCTTTACTAAAGCGGTGACAGCAACGTACCGCCGAGCTTGAATGAAGAAACGAAGCAACGAGTTTCAAAGAACGGAGGAGAATCATGTTTTGAACATGATCAAGAATTGGTTTGGGGGAAAGAAGAGAAGAAAACCCTGACCCTAGTTCGAGAAATTGGTTTGGGGGAGAAGAGGAAGATGATCATCATCGAAAGGTAACCTTGCTAGCACTACTGTTTATTACCGGTGCTAAAAATCACTAGCTCTTGCTCCAGAAAAAATAGGAAAGAAAGTACCGAAAAAAGCGAAGGTAAGAAAGTCTCGGAGTGAATTTGTGGTCCTTGTGATCACCGTTTTCATGTTGGGCATCTTACAGATACTACCCACATACCGGCATGGCCCTAAAAAGCTACATGTTCGTGAGGGTTGATGGCATGTATACCAAACCAGCACGCACAAAAGTGCGAAATTCAGTAAAATAGACACTACCAAAAAATGTAGAGACTAAAAGAGCCCAATGATGGCCAACCAAAAGCATACGAGTCAGTAAAACGATTGTAAAAAATAGTATGCCAAAAAGAAAAAAGAAGAAAAGGAGAGAAAAAATAAAAAGGAGCAAGTAGTCTATGTGTGAAGCGACAGATGGAGAAGTTACGGTGATAGAAGAGAAGTCGAAGATTTGTCATGACGAGAAGACGAAGTCGAAAGAAGTAACTCGGTGTCCGAAAGGATAAGTCCCCCTGAATTACTCTTTATTCTACCTTGTTATCTTTTAATGATACTTGGCCTTTCACTCCTCTACTTATTATCCTACATGATTTACTTACCAAGCCAACCTGAGTACTACTTTGATTTGTGCCTTGACTTTTAGGAGCAAGATTGCATAACTTTACTGCGAGGTAATGATTTTGAAGTACACCTATAAGGACATTGGATTACACTTTTAACCGCTGGCTGTAGTGAGTGATGCTTGCTTGTTATTTGTTTGCTGTGGAGTCATGAAGTTGGAGTTGAAACTAAGCGAGTCAGTAGAGTTTGGAACCCTGAAACTGGCTGCTTGTCTATGTGGTGGTTTATTATTGCTGCTCATTTCATGGTCACTTCTTAATTATCGTTTTTGCTTTGCTCAAGGATGAGCAAGAAACTGGTTTGGGGGTGTGATATGACAATGAAATGTGCGATATGGCATACTTTTAAACACTCATTTTTGGCCCTAGATGCAATATTTGTATCGTTTTATGGTCAATTACCAACTTTGCGTATTTTATGTAGGTCATGATCGCGTTTTTGAGGATTTGCACGATTTCAGGCACCAAAACGGCATAATTGTGCCAAATCGAGACAAGGAAGCGAATATACTGGATTGACCGTTGCACAGAGTTCAAGGATTCAAAATATGTCATGCGACCAACCGATGCGAAGATAATTGAAGATGGAACAACTTTGTAGAATATCACTTTCCGAGGAAACGAAGTTACGAAGCCCGAAATTGAAGAATGAAGAAATCAGATTCGAATCTGCAGGGATCGCAGATGGCGGCCACCAGGGGACCGCAGTAGGGGTCACTGTGGTCCACAGGCGACCACAGTGGACCTGCTGTTTTGTGTTGGGCTGGTTTTCCTGGCCTGTCAGAGTAGAGTCTGCCTTCCTAAACCTTCCTTATTGAAGAATGGCCGTTTGATCTCGAGATTTCTCCTATAAATAAGACCTTAGGGGTCTCAGAATTCTACACAGCTCACAAAGCAACAATCCTAGAGAGAGAACTAGTCCTCGGGGAAGTGAAACCCCAAAGCACTGGCCGTCAGGCACCCAGAAGGAGGAAACCCTAGAAGCAGCAGCACGAAGGCATCACGCACATTAGAGACTTAGCTTCTTCTTCATTTCTTCTAAGATTTCGATTACTGTTCTTTGTTACTATGAGTAGCTAACTTTCTTTTGTAAAGGCGAACCACCGTAACTCTGCTTTTGCTACTTCTTTACATTACTATATTTCTTAGTACTAGCAATTTATATTTTTAAAAGTCTATGTTGTGTCCTTGTATGTTATACTATTCTTTAATTAGTCTTAGTAACTACAATTCATAAGGTTACCTTTTGTACTCTCTTAGATTTTTAGCTTATCCAATTTTATATCTTTTTATATAATGGGTCACTTATTCTCTTCATCTAGAGTACATTGAATTGGAATAGTTATTTGACGTAAATTGTGGTTATAAAAATCTATACATCCTACATGGTGTGATGTTCTGCTGAGTGACACAATAGTTTCATTGAACTGAGTAGGGGGTACTCATGCCGACTGCGCCTTGAGCACCATAGTATTATGGCCTGCTGTCGTTAGAGGTAACTGCGTAGGATTTTAACTAGGAAGTTGGGAGTAGCATAGCAGAGAGAGGTTGGGGAACCTTTACGCCTTTCATTCATTGATTTACAAACAAAGCAATTTAGGGTTTGCTGCGAATTGATTATTCTATCTGAGATAAAAACTTTTTACTTTTCTGCATTTAATTACAACGTTATTTGCTTGTTCCTATGCTAAGTGTCCGTGGAGAATGACATCCTGAGTCAACTATCTGCTATAAACTGTGGATTTGAGGACTTCCGACTTATAAATTTAATCTTGATTGTATTTGGAGATTACAGGTTCTATAACGGAAAACTAAATCTCTGAGTGCACATCACATATCACCGAACCAACGTAATAACATGAGTGGAGAAGATATGGCGAGTCCTTGAGGATTCTTACGTATACCTGGAAGATAATTTGGGAAAATGTGTGGTGAAACCCGAGTTTCTCAAGTTTTTTTCAAAATTCAATGGAAAAGAAGGAGAAGATGAGTACAGTTCATGAAGGACTTTTACGAGATGGTTCAAAACGTACCGAAAGGAGAGATTAAAAAGTTCCTTTTTGTACATTGCTTGAAAGGAAAAGCGAGAAATTGGCTGAAAACATTACAGATGGATATTTGGAAGACATGGGAGGAGGTCGCAAGACAATTCAAATTCCAATATATCATATTTCCATGGTCCTTAATATCCACATGGGGAAAAGAACTTCGAAGTTTTGAGCAATTAGATGGTGAAATATTCCATGAAGTTTGGATGAGATTCAAGACCGCATTGCGTAAGGAACCAAGGGTCAAGCACGCACATTTAGTATACTTCTACAAGAAGGTATAAAAGGATTATCTAGACTTGATAAACGAGGAGCGCGATGGGGTCATTATGGAGATTCAATCGAACGAACTTCTTGTGATATGCAATCGACTTAGCCAAGAGTCTATAGGAGACATGATAAGGAGGTGAACTTTACAAGTTAAAGAAGAGAATCCATCATCTATACCACAAAATTAAGGGACAATGAACAATGGTTCCAAGCGGATGAATTAGAAGGATGGGCTAATCGAGCATGTCATATGAACAATGAGGTAAGATCAGTCGACATCACAAGAGCTATGAGAGAAAGATTAGAAGTCACGGAGGAGTTAGTCGAGCAACAATGCTTAAAGGAAGTAGATGTGATGGAGGAAATTTGACACGTCAAGGTCGTACATGAGGAACCGATTGAAAATATGGAAGAATCTACTAAGACAAAGGTAGAAGATATCGAACCACTCGTACAAACTGAAGCTCAATAGACCAAGCCTATGGAAGAAGAGGTGTACGCCGAGCATGAAGATACTCAAGGGAACCATAAGGAACTTGAAACTAGCTGGCACGAGGATTGTGGGGAGTTTGAAGATACAAAGATACATTGTCTTCACAAGGCCGTTCAACTATATATTCCACCGCACCTTCGAAGTAAACGACAAACAAATAAGTTACTGCTACTTATACTTTGATTGATTATCTTTCATCTGTCGTTACTTGCGTTACTAGTACACTTATCTATGAACCCGAACCTGGAGGAAATTCGGGAGAAATTGAATTCGTTGTTCCTAATATTATATTATTCCCCACACGGAAAGGTACCAATCATTGGGGAATCCAGTCACTCAACTTATCCCCATGATTTTTCGACCCAATGATTGGAAGGTTTTCACAACCACCCTTAACCGTAACCTTGAACTTAACTATTTGACTAGTATTGCACAGAACGATAAAACATAGGAATACAAATCATTCTTCAAAGATTACTATGGACCAAGGAAGGAAAGATTTCTTGAGAACACATCGATGGAAGAAGTCGAAGGGAAGTCGTGGGTGTGCAACCCGAATGATGAGAACAAGTTGTTCGATGGCGATCCAATCAACCGAGAGGAATCTAGTACCATGTTGAATTAAATAAGATTACTTGAAGGAATGGGATTTGAGAAGATTGGTGACCCATGACGTGCACTTAGGACTTTTATAATCGTTGTATTCCTATAATTCCCAAATACACGCAAAGATTTAAATTTATATTATGTCGGAAGCCTACAAATCCACAGAATATCATAAAGTTGACTCGAGATGTCGTTCTCCACGGACACTTAGCATAGGAACAAGCAAATAACGAAAGTATTTTGGTGTGCAAAAAGAAGACAGATGGATTTTAGATGGAGTTGAACTCTTAAAATGGTTTTCTAATCAATGGGTGGAAAGTGTACATGAACCCCAACTTTCCTTCTAACCGTACTACTTCCAACTACTTGTATAAAAGACTACGTATGTATTCGCCCCTATCGTCAGCAAGGATGCCTGCTGTACATGATCAAGTTGCAGTTAATCCCGAGCAGCCTCACTATGCCAATGAAATAGTTGTGTCACTCAACAACACACCACATCACGTTTCCAGACAAGATAAACAAATAAATTGATTACCTCTACTAAAGCCTTAATAATGGAATCCTTCAGTATCTCAATAAATACACAGGTAAATAAAGATAGTCGGATGATTAGAGATTATACGAATACGGATTACGTCTAATAAACAATTCATTAATGTAACATGACAAATAAAGAAGTCGCAGGTAGAATTCCAGTGGTTCGCGTTTACAAAAGTTTTTAGCTACTCATAGTCATAGTAAACATAACACAAGAATTAATCGAAAAAGAGAGAAAGAAAAGGTTAGTCTTGATGTCTTCGTTCTTGACGGCTAGGGTTTTCTTCTCCAGGTTGGCGACAGTCAGGGGTTTGCTGTTTTGGGGTTTTACTTCCCCGAGGACTGATTATCTCTCAAGAGAGCTGCTTTTGATTGTAGTGTGTGATTATGAGACCGGAACACACTTATTTATATTGTAAATTTCGTCCTCCAGCCGCCCATGATGATTAAGGAAGGTTATAATGGCCGGCTCTAGCCTGACGGATCTAAAAAACAGGCCTTCTGGAATTTTCTGCGAACGACTGCGGTCACTAGGTGACCGCACTCAGCCCAATGCTGTCGTGACCGTAGTCAACTATCTGGCCAAGTGTGGCCCGTTTTGTCTTGCTCGTCAATTTCGGCCTTCGTAACTTCGTTTTCTCGAAAAGTGGTCTTCTACAATGTTGTGGCATTTTTAATTGTCTTTGCATTGGTTGGTCACATGCCTTGATTTGTCTCCTCGAACTCCGTGTACGAGCAAATCAACGTATTTCCTTATTTTCCTCGATTTCGTATAAATATGACATTTTGGTACCGGAAATCATGCGATTCCTCAAAAACGCGATCATGCCCTACAAAATACAAGAGAAGTTGGTAATTGGCCATAATATGATGTAAATAATGAATCTTGGGCAAAATATGAGGGTAAAAAAGTATGTAAAAATGCACATTTTCATGGTCACATCACACCTCTAAACTAGTTTGATGGTCATCCTTGAGCAAGGTAATAACGATAATCAAGAAGTGACTATGTAATGAGTAAAGATCATAAACCGTGACATAGATAAGCAGCTAATCTCTAAGGTTTCGTACTCCACTAACTCCCTTAATTTTAACTCAGACCTTAATGACTCCACAACAAACAAATAACAGGCAAGCAATACTCACTGCATCCAGCGGTTACAAGTGTAACCCAATGTCCTTCAAGGTATATATCAAGATCATCACCTCTACTTTATTTACCGAGCCATAGAGGAAAAGTGGCTAAGTTTCATCAAACGATGAATAGGGTATCAAAAAGTAACTTCAGGGAGACTTATCCTTTCCGACACCGAGTTCCTTCTTTCAGCTTCGTCTTCTTTCAATGACGTTTCTCCATCTCCTTCTTCATCATCATAAACAGTTCACTAGTTACTTCACAGATAGGCTGATTGCTCCTTTATTTTTTCTTTTTTCTTTTTCTTTTTTTTCTTTTGACATATTATTTTTGCAGTCGTTTGACCGACTCATATGTTTTGGATGGCCATCATTTGGCTCTTTTTGTCTTTATTTTTGGTAGTGTCTGTTTTACCGAATTCCGCCCTTTTGTGCGTGCTGGTTTGGTATACATGCCATCGACCCTCACGGATATGTAGCTTTTTAGGGCCACTCCGGTATGTGGGTAGTATCTGTAACATGCCCAACACGAATGCCGTGATCACAAGGACGATAGATCCACTCCGAGACTTTTTCAGTACCTTGGCTTTTTATTTGGTACGCTTTTTTCTTTATTTATTGGAGCAAGAGCTAGTGATTTTTAGTAACATTAATATAGAAATAGGGTCAACAAGGGTTACCTTTCAATGATGCTTTTCTTTCACGTCTCCCCCAAACCAATTTGTTGATCTCGTATTGGGGTTTTCTTCTCTACTCCCCCAAACCAATTTCTCAATCATGGTCGAATCATGATTCTCCTACATTCTTTGGAACTCGTTGCTCTTCTCTTCGTTGTAAGCTCGGTGGTGGAAGACTATTACCGCTTATATGAAGCATGTATGGGATACATATGGTGGAGTTTCATAAAAAGGCTCAAAAAGCTTTCAGAGGGGTAAATGAAAGGTATAAATATGCAGTAAAGGCTTGAAAACAAAGGTGAGTACCACAAATCATAATTGTGTTGTTAACATAAAAAGACTCATGGGTAATAGTGTTCACACAGGTATACACTGGACTTTCTATTGGTGTAGCAAGCATACTCGCTCATCAAAGTAGTTTGGGTCAAGGTAGGTCAGAATCTATCGCATAAGCAGTGAGAGTATGAAAACAAATCTATCGCACCCATCTAGTCATACTTTATACTAAATATTCTTATCACAAATTTTTCTTCTTTTCAAAAAAGCTTAATTCTAGGCGTAAAGTAAAAAGCAGAAAATAAAGTACGAATGAAATTAAAAATTACTAATCATAATACAATAGTTAGCAAATAGTTATTAAATCAAATCCTCGCCCAAACTTAGTGAAAAGGAAGTAAAGAAACTAGGAAAATAAAGAAGAAAAAGAAAAGATACTTCTCTCTCGGTGTTGTGCTTTGATGTGCACTCAGAGATTTCATTTTTCATTGTAGATCCTGTAATCCCTAAATTCAATCAAGATTAAATTTATAAGTCGAAAGTCCTCAAATCCACAGTTTATAGCCAAAATTTGACTTGGGATGTCGTTCTCCATGGACACTTAGTATAGGAACAAGCAAATAACATTTGTAAATTTTATGCAGAAAACTAAACAGATTGATTGTAGACAGATAAATTAAATCGCAGTAAACCCTAATTGCCTTGTTGTAAATCGATAATGGGAAAGGTGTAAAGGATCCCCGACCTCCCTCTGCTATGCTACTCCCAACTACTTAAATCAAACAACGTACTAGCCGTCTACAGGCAGCAAAGAAACATGCCAAAAGGATTAAGTCGTAGTTAATCCAGACACCTTGACTTATACCAACAATGTGTTGTGTCACTCAACACACTATCTCGTCACGTTTTCAGACAAATCACACAGGATAATATAAAGTCCGTTACCAAGTCATAATTAGCAAGGATTTCCCACGTAAAGAGTCGGACGAAAAAAGAACATGTACGAAATTACGTTTTAAAACTAATTGATTAATATATCACGGTATATAAAGAAGTAGCAAAAACAGAGTTACGGCGGTTCGCCTTTACAAGAGAAAGTTAGCTACTCATAATATTCTGCTGACATAAATCGAAAAGCGAGAAGAAAAGCAGAAGCTTTGTCTCTGATGTCTTCATGCTGCTTCTAGGGTTTCCTCCTTCTGGGTGCTTGATGGCCAGCAGTTTTGGAGTTTCACTTCCCCAAGGACTGGTTCTCTCTCAGGAGAGCTACTTTATGAGCGGTGTAGAATTATGAGATTGATGAGACGATAATTTAGAGTCTCATCTTGTCTTTTCTACCGTCTTTTGCCTAGTCTTTGCTTGCATTTTATAGTGTTTTTGTACATTTTTATGCTTTGGTATTTTGTAGTGTTTCTTGTGCGTTTTTATATTTTTTCGTGTTTTTAGGTGAAAACCGTAGTGAAAACTATGGTTGTAGAAAATTGAAATTGGATTAATTCGAAGAAAGCGGAAGTGGATTCGGAGTTCGGACTAACAATTGAGAGCCATTTTAGCAAGACTTGCAAAAGTGAAATTTTACACAGCAGTCTAGCCATTTTGGCCATAACTCTCTCATACAATGTCCGATTAACCGGATCTCGGTGGTCAAGAAAAGATAATTCAATGGGCTACAATTTTCGTTTTGGAGCATAGGAAAATTATATCTGTAGGAAACGTTACGAAGGTTTTAACCTTGTCGCGGCGAAAGGGTATTCTCGCCGAGGCGAGATTTCGCGAGGCAAAAAGGGGGCCTAAACGGTGTTTTTCGCCGCGGCGAGAATATTTCTGGCCGCGGCGAGACGCGATTTCAGCGGAAGATTTTTCCTTTTTATGCTAGAATTAGGCAATTTTTTGCTAGAACTTCATATATATTCGAATTTTGACCTAGAAAAAGCTCCTAGACTTGGATTTTGACATTGATTGATCTTGGAGCTTGGTTTTCCTCTTGTACGACCCATTGACATCGAATTCTTAGTAAGTTGATAATTCTCTATTGCTTCCATACAATTGTGCTTGATTCATCTGTCAAATTGTATGCCCTTGCATGCGAATATCCTTATGTTTATGCTTTGCGTATTCAGGAATATGAATTCTTTCATCTTTGCTTCAATCATGAGTAGTTAAATCTCTCCTGAATGCGGTAGCTATGTGATGGTTATGCAGATTCGAATCTAGGGTTTATATTCGTTCATATAGGTTAGTCTAGTTTGAGATTTTCGTAAAACCTTCAACCCAATACGCTAGTTTGAAATCTTCTAAATTGTTTTGGTTAAGAATCGGTAGATAAACAAACGATTTCTCTAGTTTAAAATCTTCGAAAAACAGCTTGGTTAAATTGGATTGATTGCTTTTCTGTACAACGACCGTGTGACAAATATGAACGATACCCTGGATTTGAATAAGCATAACTGGGTCATCACTACCATGTTCGCTTTCTATCAATTGACAAAACAGTTTATTTGCTTTCCGTTAAATTTGTGTTTTAGAAGTAAAATTATTCAAAACCTTCTTGTTACATCACAAACAAATGTTTAGCTCTATTTCGTTGTGGTAGCTTAATTAATTCCTTAGCAAACGACTCTGTGGTTTAGCTTTATCTGTTTATAACAACTGCTTACTACTTGGTTTTCTATGTAATAATTTGAGCACATCAAATTTGGCGCCGCTGTCGGGGAATTAATTCCTACTGTAGCGTTTATTGTTTGATCTTTTGTTTGTTTTCTGCTTTATTTTTTGTTCTGTATTTTTGTGGATGTGCTCTTTCGTTTTTTTTCTCTATGTGCAGATACTGGTAATTCAGCGAGGGCCCAAAGATGGCTATGACCTATGGAGATTACTATTATTCATTTGTCAAGCCTAAAAAACCGTGTATAAAGCTGGATGTCGATGCCAGGAATTATTGGACGAATACTGCTTACTACTCCATTCTTACCAAGTTCGATGGATATGGTGATGTTTGAAAATTTTTAGAGGCATTCGAGGATGGTGTGCTTAGGATCCCGCATGAGAATGAAGAAGGGATTTTGCTTTCAGAAGAGCAGCATTGCATGAGAGTTTTTGATGGAGCCTTGGAGGGGTCTGCTAGAAATTGGCTTACTTCAGCACCTGAGGGATCAATTGACTCTTGGAGTGAGGTAGCTAATTCGTTTGTAAAGAGGTATTCTCCAGGTACAGGGTGATGGAAATCTCTCTACACGGTTTCTCCATCAGAGGTCTCTACTGAACCTGAAGCACCCGAGAAGTGTTCTGATGATGAGTTAGTTGTAGAGCTTGACTTGTCTTTCTCTACGACGACACCTGAATTAGACCGTTCTATTCTTTTGGTTGACGAAGGATGCATGGAGGATGTATCTGATGACGAGATTTTAGAAGATGCCCCTTCATTTCCTTACATAGCTGTTATAGATGCTGCCATCCAGACTCAGGACATCCTCATACCTGAAAGCCACTGCACAGACATTTACCAGGGGAGTTTTGATCCTTTCTTTTCTTTTTACCTTTCCCCTATTCCCTTAGGATTTTTTTTTTAGTTTTTGATTTTACTTATTTGTTTAATTCTAGTTTGTAGGGAATTAGGGACATACTGGAGAACCTGAGGAGAGGAGCTAAGGATGGCTCACAAAATGCTGAGGATACCGGGACGAATGCAAGGGATTCGTTTGCGTTTGATAATGGATAGCATCATTTCCCAAAAGTCGAGCCAATGACTTTAATAAAAGGCGCTTCCCGGGAGGCAACCCGGGGGTAAGTTTTCCTTTACTAACGTGTCTGCATTCTGTTTTGCTTCGCTTGCTTAAACTTGAAACTCGAGGACGAGCTAAAGTTTAGGATTGGGGAGGGATTTCAAATGTTTTGTATTGTCTACGTGGGTGATATGCTGAAATTACTACTTAGGAAACAAGTAGAAAGCAGTTCCTGTAAATAGACAATGCTATCCACGAGGTCGTTCGCTAAGGAATCAGTTAGGCTATCGCAACGATTGAAAACAAACAGTTACTTGCGAAACAATGTTGATTTGTTTGAATTCGAGTACTTCTTAAAACTAGAAAACGGAAATTAACAATGTAGTTGTTTGTAAGAATGAGGTAGGAGGAACACTGTAGTTACGATCAAGCAATGATCAAGAAATGCTAATTCGCTCTAGGGATACGTTCATACTGTCACACGATCAGTGTACAAAAAACTATCAATTCAACCTTTACCAAACGAGTTTGAAGATATTTGAACTAGAGTAATCGTGGGTCGTCAATCCACGATCCTTAACCAAGACGTTTTAGAGAATCTTTGAACGAGAGTATTGAATTGAAGGGTTTTTACGAAGATCTTTGAACGAGACTAACCTATATGAACGATTTCGAACCCTAGAAGCGAATACGCAAAGCTATCACACAACTACCATGTTCGGAGTGATTTAGCTACTCATAATCGAAGCAAGGATGAAAGAATACAAGATATTGCCCATGTTTAACATAAACAGAATGATAATCGCATGCAAGCTCAAACAATTCGAGAAATAGAGTCAGAACGAATTGAATAAGATAAAACAATAGAGATTTACCACAGTAACCAAGGATTCGATATCAATCCTTCGATGAATAATCAAAATCAAGCTCCAAGTTGTTATTAATATCAAAGTATGGATGTGTGGAGCTTTTTCTATCAACTAGGTTTAGATCTAGGGCAAAGTGTGTTTTTTCACAACAGAATGAATATTCCAAGTAATTGTGTCTTGTTCTAACTAATAGAAAGGAGAAAAACTAAGTCTTGGCGAATTAGGAAACAAAACGCAGAAAAACGGCGAAAAGAAGAAACTGGCGTCGCCAGTTTGGTCTGCAGACGAAATAGAGAGTTACTGGCGTACGCCAGTTTGATAACTGGCATCGCCAGTTCTTCCAAAATGACTGTTTTGCCCTTTCCGCTCCTTTTTGCTCCTTTTGCTCCTTTGAACTTCGATTCCTGGTATTTTGGGCTTCCCGCTCCACTTCTAGCATCCATACAAAGCATTGGAATTCCATATCTTGTAGATACATGTAAAATGCACCATTTTGCCTTCAATTAGCGCGGTTTAGCCAAATACCTGCAAAATACACAAAGAACAAAACAAGTAAAAAGACTCTAGGAAAACTACTAAAACTATACTTAAGGATAACAAAAAGATGGTAAAAAAGACCAGATGAGACGGTATAAAACTGACTCATTAGTGGGGTGGTATATTAGCCACTTTTATGTGATTCTTTTGTTTTCAGTTTATGTTTGTGTCTTAGCTTTTTAGATAGTCTTTTGGTCTGCATTTTTGGCCTATTTTCAATTTTTTGTGGTGAGTATGTGTGAGACCCTCGAGAAAAAAAAGAAAAAAAAACTTACGAACTCAGTTAGAAAGGTAATGTAAGGAATATCTGTTTAGATTTTGATCAGCAACCTAATGACTTATCTTAGCTCAGAAAGGTGGTTAGTACTCTTGGTTCACTTGAACACTGTAAAAGAGGAAAATCACTAAGTATGATAGTCTAGCAATCTAAATGTAATTTTTTATTTCTCTGAAGAAGACCAAGAAGAAGGCATCCGGCAGAAGAGCTCAACATACTTGAAGATTTGAAGACTGCACAAGATTGCTGGAGACTAAGGTCATTAGATACCTATGTCCAGATATCTTGAAGAAACAAGTGTTTTTCTATAAACAAGTGTTGCAAAAGATATCTGAGAATACAAGGTTTCTAAATGACAAAAAGTACCCACAGATACCTACACTCAGATACCTTGGATAAAAACTATGTTTCTGGGAAACAATGTTGTAACAAGTATCTGGAGATGTGAAGGTCTCTGAAAAGGGACGTGCAATGCTTCAGAAAGCATACATAGTTCCGTTGGCACTACAGGACAAAGTATAGTACAGTACATTGAATGCGTGGACATAAATATCTGAACAAAAATGGCAGTCTCTGAGAAGAAGACAAACGTACAACAGTACTATACTCAGATATCAATAGTTTGAATTTCATTGAGCCTAACGGATACTATTCAAACGACATGATTTTCAACTATAAATATCAACACTTAGAATGCTTGAAAAATACACAGAACACACAACAAGAACACTGAACACTATCTTTCAAACTCTCAAGCATACTACTTACCTTCAAGCTTTCTGTTGCGACCAAAGCTCTTGATTTAAATAGCACAAAAGTTCTAAGTGTCCTGATCCTTAACAAGCATTGTTATATGTGAAGGAGTTGAATTAAGATTTCATATCTGAGATCCATTCTCTTAAACACTTATCATAGACATGGGTCAGAAAAGAACAAGATACCATACATTGAAAAGTGTATTAAGTATACTTGATTCAGAGAGCTATCTGCATAATTGAATAAGCTATTAAAGAAGCTCACCTGACAAATTACCTTGACCAACGCCTTAATCGGCGTCGAGTACATGAAGTACTTAGTTTGGAAAACTAAGGAATAACTCCAAGGTTACCGAGCATAGGAAGTACTTAGTTTGGGAAACTAAGGAATAGCTTAAAAGGTTTCTGAGTACAGGAAGTACTTGGCTGAGAAATCCGGGGAATAACTCAGGGGGAACACTTGGTTGGGAACCTAGTGTATTTAGGAATCGAGAGAAGATATTTGTAAGGTTAACTCAATTATCTGTCTTAGTGGATTCTAGGAATGAGAAAGGCTGAAGTGGATTAGTTGAAAGATTACGCCACCTTCAGATACCACTATAAAGACTTGTGTTGTTTACTTTCTGCAATTTATTACTTGCTTTATTTACATTGCTAAGTATTTACACATATCTTGCTGAGCACGTGCACTTATCACAAAAAGTCTTCCGCTCTCTGAAAATAAGTATCAGATATCTTCACAGATATCTGAGAAATTGTGTTTATCGACAAAAGTTTGGAAAAGACTATTCACCCCCCCCCCCCTCTAGTCTTTTACTTTGCCGTTATCTGGACCAACAAGTGGTATCAGAGCAGGAGGTTCCCAAGCCTTCTGCACTGAACCTAGATCCCAGATAAGTGCCCACTAACTGCCTTTCACCTACACTTGATTTGTTTGTTTAGTGTGTTTGCTGCAGCATGTCTTTAAGTGATGCCCCAATTCTCAAACCAGAGAATTATGAGAAATGGAAGAACAACATGATACTCCACCTAGAAGCCATCAGTGACGAAATGATCGTCGTGATAAAGAATGGCCCCATAGTCATTCAACAACTCAAGCAGGTCATGGAGGTTTCTAATGGTAGAGACAGAGAACCAAGTGATGGCTCCTCACAGACAGATGCGTCAACCAGTGGGAGACCTACCAGACAAGTTATTTATGAGCCAAAGCCCAGAGAGCTCTGGACATCGGAAGATGCCAAGAGAAATCAAATGGATGGTCAGGCTCGCAATATCATCATACGTTCTACTCCAGAGCACATACAGTGTAAACTGTGGGGTGCAAAAACGGCGAAACTAGCCTAGCAACTGATTGAGGAAATCTGTGCCGGCACTGAGAAAACAAAGGAAAATAAGTTCGAAGTTTTGAAGCTCAAATTCCAAAACTTTAAACAAGGTCCCACAGAGACTCTTGAAGAACTAGATTTCCGGTTTACAACACTCATGAGTGACATGGCTGCACTTGGTGAAAGTAATAGATATACCCAACCAGAAAAAATTAAGATTATTGTGAGAAGTCTAAATCATAACTACGAAGTTTTTTTACTTTAACCAAGGAATGCCAGATATCACTCCAGTGGAACTTTTCTCTCACTTGCCACAGTTGACTATGAGACAACTCAAAGAGAACAAACAACTGAAAAGTTGCAGAATATTGCTCTAGTTGCTCAAGGAACTTCTGAAAAGATGGAAGGAAAGGAGGAGACTGAGGAAAATGCTCTTGCTGTAAAGCAAATGAGACAATATGTCAGTCGGGAGATTGAGAGAAGAAAAGCCAAAGAGAAGCTGAAAGCATCTAGGCTCAAATTATCATCAGTACAAAAATATGCAACTGTCTAGCTCGCTGAACAAGCTGGGTCAGAAAGCATCTAGTACTAAGGAAGCAGAAATCGAAAACGATATCTGTTTCTATTGTCAGAAACCTGGTCATTTCAAAAAGTATTGCCCTGCCCTCAACAAGCTAAAGACAGGTGACAAGAAAGATAGAAGAAACTTCAAGAGAGGTCAGAGAGCTCTGCTCACTGAGGAAAGAAAGAAGATACAAATTCAATTGGATGCTCTAGACAATGAGTCTGATTCTGAGGATGAAGACTCAGATGATTCCACACTGCCTTCTCCAGAGATGTGTGGTGTCTCTAATGAAGTGGTTGACTTTGGTCAAAAGAAGAAAGAAGTGTGTGGAGTGGCTGATGAAATCTTTCCAGATATCTCCAACATTGAACCTTGTCTAATGGCTGATGAGGTAACACATACTTCTTGTTATACATATGAAAGTGATGAGGAAGGAATCAAAGATCTGGAACATCTCAGAAGAGAACTTGATCTCTACGAAAGAGAATTTCTAATGGTCCGAGCTAGAGCCGAAATCCTTGAAGAAGAAAAGAATTCTCTTGTAAAGGAAAATTCACAATTACTCAAGATATCTGAGAAAAAGGATGCTGAAAATGCATTTCTCAAAGCTCAGATATCTGAGACAGAAAAGTCACATAAAGAAGCATTGGCCAAACTTCAAAAGAAATGTGAAGGTCTTCTTTCTGAGAATAAGGAACTCAAAAAGAAGGAAGTATCTTTCCAATCGTGTGTCAAAGCTAGTGACACTCTTACTGAAGTACATTCTTATTTAAGAGATCCTTTAGAAAAGGGAGGACTTGGGCTGGATGCACAAACAAATAGATCTACCACTCTGAATAAGAGTGATGAAAGAATAACATTTGTCAGTGCTCAGAAAGATGATTCCCAAACAACCTATAGCATTGGTCAGAAAGCTAAGGCTGTTGACAAAGGAAAGGCAGTTGCGACCAAACCTTTGTGGGAAAAACAAGTCCAAAAGAAAACTGTTGCGAATATTTCTGAAAAGAAACATAACACTGAAAAGTGTAATCACCCACAGTGCTATGTCTCTCAGAAAGGAAGAATTGCAGGAGCTGGCAAATTCTCCTATGTCACATTTTCTGGAAAGAAGATAGACTACCCAGAGACTAGCAAAGCTGCTGAGATGAGAACTCAGATAGCACCAGGTGCTCGAAATGGCATTGGCTATAAAGCCATCGGGAAACAACTTGCTCGTGTGTATAAACAAGAGCAAGAACAATGGATAAAGGCTAGGATTGCTCAGAACAATTATCAGAAGTGGAAGAAAAGTCAAGCCACTGAAAATCTAAATGCCAGGGCTAGAAGAAATCTGGCAAGGAAATCTAAGTTTGCTGACAAGCAGACTCAGCAACCTGACAGGTATCTGAAAGCACCACAAGGAGCACCAAGGAACACACTAAGGAAGAAAATAATTCTTAATAACAATGATACTAATCATTTACCTAGAATTCCTCCTTATGTTTCTTATAGACAAAAGAATGTCCCTAAGAAATTCATTCAGAAATGGATTCCTACAGGAAGATTCTTTAGTCCAGATGGTTCTATTGTTGGTATGAGAACCTAATCTCCTATTTCCTGTTTTGTGCAGAACACTCTAAAGACTAATCCAAAGTGGCATTTTGATAGTGGATGTGGGAAGCACATGACAGGAGACAAAGCAAATCTGATTAACTACTGAAAATGCAATGATGGACCAATTATTAGATTTGCTGGAGGAGATGAAAATCCAACCATAGGATTTGGCAATCTGAAGTTTGGAGCCCTTACAATCATTGAAGTACTACATGTAAAGGGATTGAAATATAATCTCCTAAGCATGAGTCAATTAGTAGACAAATGGTACACTGTCAAGATCAAGTCAAAACTATGCAAAGTAATTGACAATGAGTCAAAGTAGACAGTCTTGGTTGCTAGGCGAAAAGGAAATCTTATGTTGCTGATTGGACATCCGCCACAACTGAAGAATGTCTCATGGTGAGTCAATCTGGCCACACTGAAGAAAATTGGCTATGGCATCAAAGAATGAGTCACTTGAATTTCAAAACTCTGAACAAGCTAACCAAGAAAGAATTGGTTGTTGGTTTACCCAAAATGTCATATATAAAGGATGGTATATGCTCAGCTTGCCAAATGGGAAAACAATCCAAAATATCTTTCAAGTCTAAAACTAGACACTCTAGTGAAAGTCCACTGCAAATGTTACATATGGATCTTTTTGAATCCTCAGAACCATTGACTGCAGAAAGAACTATGGTCCGTTGTTGTTGATGATTACTCAAGATTCACTGGGTTGTATTTCTCAAACAAAAATCGATGCAAGGGTTGAAATACCCAACTTGTGAATAAGCTTGAAGTCATGAAAATGACAAGGTATCTGAATCGTAATGCACCATGGTACCGAGTTTGTGAACCAAGACATAAAAGAGTTTTGTACCGCAAAGGTATACAACATCAACTATCTTCCAGAAGGACACCACAACAAAATGTCATTCTTGAAAGGAAGAATAAGACTTAAATGAAGCAAAGAAGAACAATGCTTACGACATCGAAATAAGTGAAATCTATTGGGTTGAAGCTGTTAACACAGCCTGCTACACTCAAAATAGATGTTTGATTAACATACACCATGACAAAACTCCTTACGAGCTTTTGATTGGTAGACCCCCTAGTATCAAACATCTAAGGGTGTATGGTTGCAGATGTTTTGTTCTTAACAATGGAAAAGAATACTAGAGAACATTTCAACCAAAAGCAGATGAAGGAGTATTTCTTGGTTATTCTCTGAATAGCAAAGCCTATAGAATCTACAATAAAAGAACGCAAAAGATTGAAGAATCTGTTCATGTAGTTTTCTACGAAGGAAACAATAAAATACCCTTAAATGATGATCTCTCAGAAAGGTTCAAAGAGCTGATGATTAAAGATTCTGAAGAAGAATCCTCAATAGGAAACAAATCCATCATTCACTTAGAGGATGGGTCTGACAATGAAAAGCAACCATTGCTTAGTAACAACCAGATGACTCTAAGACATGACGAAGAATTTCCTATGAGAATTCCAGAAATGGAAAAGGTTACTGAGAACCTTCATCATGAAGAGGTTTCTGAGAATGAGATTGCTGAAAATCAAATTTCAGATATCTCTAACACTGAAAAAGTGTCAGATATCCATGGCATTTCCCATGTGTCAGATATCTCAGATACTGCACAAGTATCCCTTCAAAATCATATTGATTCACATTCAGATCAAAATGATATTGATCCTACTAGTTCAAAACCCATTATGAAATAGATAAGAAATCATCCTGCCAAGGATGTGGTCGGTCCTTTAGACCAATGTGTTAGAACTACGAGAGCAATTGCTGGAAATGCATATTCGCTCTATCGATGTTTCATCTCAAATATTGAACCTAAACTATAGAAGAAGCATTGAAGGATCAAGTTTGGATCTCTGCAATGCAAGAAGAGTTGGATCAATTTGAGAGAAACAAAGTCTGGAAACTGGTTCCATTTGTTGACGGAATATCTGTAATTGGAACAAAGTGGGTTTTCAGAAATAAAATGAATGAGTATGGTGAAATAACCAGAAACAAAGCAAGGCTGGTTGCCAAGGGATTCACCCAGACTGAAGGACTAGATTTTGATGAATCTTATGCACCAGTTGCAAGATTGGATGCAATAAGACTCTTTCTAGCCTTTGCAGCTCATAATGACTTTACAGTTTATCAAATGGATGTCAAGAGTTCATTCCTAAATGGTGAACTTGCTGAGGAAGTCTATGTTGAGCAACCACCAGGCTTTGAGGTTTCCTCAGAAAGTAGGATGGTCTATAAGCTCGTAAAGCTCAGATGGGCTGAAACAAGCTCCAAGAGCATGGTATGATACATTGGCCAGATACCTACTAGAAAGTGGTTTCAAGAAAGGAGATGTTGATAAAACACTCTTTACATTGAACCATGATGGGAAACTACTTTTAGTTCAAGTACATGTTGATGACATTATATTTGGGTCTAAAGACAAGCAACTTTGTGAAGACTTTGCTGAGCTCATGAAAAGTAAATTTGAGATGAGCATGATGGGAGAATTAAACTACTTCCTAGGATTTCAAGTCAAGCAACTTAATGATGGAATATTCATTAGTCAAACAAAGTATGCAAAGGACATGCTCAACAAGTTTAATCTAAAGCCTTCTGAAAAGAATGCTAAGATACCTATGAGCATTGGAACCAAAATGACCTATACTGAATCTAACAAGAGTATTGAAGAACACAAGTATAGGAAATCGATTGGGTCTCTACTGTACCTCACTGCAAGTAGACTTGATATTCAATATGCAGTAGGAGTGTGTGCTAGATTTCAGACAAATCCAATGCAATCACACTACAACATTGCTATGAAAATATTAAGGTATGTAAAGGGTACTGTAGAAGTTGGACTGTGGTATCCAAAAGACAGTGGATTGAATTTAGTTGGCTATTCTGATGCTGACTATGATGGATCATTGCTTGATAGAAAAAGCACCTCAGGAACTTGTCAATTTCTTGGTGCCAGATTAATATCATGGTTCATCAAGAAACAAAACTCAATTGCCACATCTACCACAGAGGCTGAATATATTGCTGCTGGGTATTGTGGTTCACAGATATTGTGGATACAACAACTCAGAGACTATGAGGTCAATGAAGAGAAAACTCGGATTTTCTGTGACAACACAAGTGCTATTGCCATAACTCAGAATCCTAAGCTTCATGCAAGAACAAAGCACATTGATGTTAGACACCACTTCATTAGAGACCATGTTGAAAAAGGCAATATAGAGATACTCAAGATTGGCACTGAAGACCAACTTGCAGATATCTTCACTAAGCCACTACAAGAAAGTAGATTCTTAGCTTTAAGACATAGTCTTGGACTAATGGAGCTACCAAAGAACTGAAAAAGTTCATATATCTGAAGAAGATATCAAAAGAGGGAAAGAGATATCTGGAACGGGTATCCAGATATAGAGGGGAAAAGAAACCTGGAACAGGTATCCAGAAACAAGGTATCTGGAATGGATATCCGGATATAAAGAGAAAAGAGAAATTTGGAACGGGTATCCAGAAAAGAGGAATCTGGAACGGGTATCCAGAAACCACAGGAAAAAGGGTAAAATGACTATTTGAAGATCTCTGAGACAGGTACTCAGATATCTAGATCACTCAGTGAGGGGGAACACAAAAGAGAATAGTACAACTGTCTGCAGTCGACTACTCTCTTGAAATTTGTATTATTTCTATCTTTGTGTAAAACTTGGACAGATACTGAGTATGATATATATACTCAGATACAAAAGATGTTCTTATTCACACAGAAGAAATGTGATTCAGATAGCTAATTGCCAAAATTCATTAATTGGGCACAATTACGATTGCTGATTGTGATCATTGCTGAAGAAGCAATAGTGACTCTTGATAAAATGGGCATTTGATCTTAACGGACGAGATTATTTGTCTGAGAACTAGTGGACTGTAAAAACTCAGACATGGCCCACTAAGTATTTAAGGTCAAACAAACTTTACCCACGCCTATCTGCAAGTACACAGATACTTACACAAAATCAATTTGTATGTATATGTCTGTTAAGATTTTCGTTGCTATATATATAGGATTTTGGCAAAAGAAATCACTTTCGCCTAATCCAACATTCATACTTGCACAAGAATAGCAAAAACATTCCTTCAAACTTTTCTGCAAAACTCTGTTCTTCGATTAGTCTTCTACAAGGAATCACTAATCTCCCATCTTAATCTCTTTCAGACTTTCGAAAACTCTCACTATATAAAGAGTTGGCTCGAAAGCGTGCTTCTACCCAGAAATCCCAATCTACTACCTCTGGTATTGCTGAAAAGCAAGCACCAGAGTTGGTTATCATAAACAATCGTTTGGTAGCAGACTTCAATCCTAATCATTGGACTTCAAATCACAGGATGATTTGGGGTGGTGCCATGATAGAGGAATAACTACTGTTGCTATTGAAAATCAAGCCGATAGGAAGCTAATCCTTGATATGCTTGAAAAGACACAAATCAAGGGTTTCCTGTCTGCTATTCCCAGTGGAGTTTCTTCACTAGATGTGTTGGAATTATACAACAATTCCAGGATTATTTCCTGTGTATCTGAAGGCACTGAAATAGTGTCTATAAAGTCAAAAGTTCAAGGAAAGGACATCCTTTTGAACTTGACAAATTTCTGTGGGTTGTTTGGACTTCAAAATCTTGGAAATGATTTTGAAATAAACACCAAGGATGATGATCTCCTTGAAGGTGTGAAGCAACTGTACAGTGGTGTGTGTGATCTTGAACAACCAGATACACCCACTGACTTCAAACTTGCTAACATCAGAACCAGACATCTGTTGGTTCACTGGGATGTGTTGGCATGCATTCTTCACAGATGCTTTGATGGTCTACAAGGAGGTGTCGACCAAATAAGCCAAGAACGCTGGATGATGATGTTCTTGTTGAAACAATAAGACAAAAGGCTGGAAAACCCTTTCAACTGGGGAAACTACGCCTTTATGAAATTTGTGAAGAAGATTCAAGGCTTTGAGCCTAAAATCATTAAGGGCCTTGCGGAGCCAAAATCCACAGTAAGCTATGGACTAAAGATATTCTACTTACTGGAGTGCCTTGGCATTGAGCTCAGAGAGACGGCAGACATTGCCAATAGTAACCTACTCTACAAATATGAGTATACAAACATGATGAAAAAGGTTACTGCATCTCAGAAAGGTTCCAAGAAACGAAAGAATGATGAGGTATCTGAGGGTTTCGTTGCGACCAAAAAGCCCAGAACATCACGAAAGAAGTCTGCTGGCAAATCAGAAGGCATACCCATTGTGGATATCGACTCTCAGATATCTGCCGCCACTGCTGATGAACTCATCGATGAAGATGAACTCATCAATGCTGCAAAAGATACAACTGCTGATGAACTCATCAATGTCGCCAAGGAGAGCGTTGCTGATGAACTCATTGGTAAAAATGAGAGTAGTGGCAGGTACCAAGCCCTATTTGCAGAAACCGCAGGGATTATGGAACAATCAGTTCCTAATGCTGATGAGAGCTCTGGCGATGATGATGATGATGAGTTAGTTATCTCTCAAGTCCTACAGAAATCAAAGAGGGCTAAGGTTTCTGAAAAAGTAACAAGTATAAAGGTATCTGAAGAAGAACCTACACCACAGGTTGCTGAACAAGCACCTGTTTCAAAGGTTGCTGAAGAAACAACTGTGTCCAAAGTCACTAGACAAAACACACCATCAGAGCAAGTAACACTTAAGCATATTGAAGATGCTCTAATGAGTGGCAACTTAGTGTTGGAGGATACAACCATTGCCTCAACACTGAATAGTCTGTCTCAAGCAGATCTGGATAGGCCCCATACAGCATCATCTTCTTCATCCAGATCAGAATCACCACACCAACCACAACATCCAATAGTGGATGTTGTTGAGATGATACTTGAGTTACAACATGAGATACCAGCATCTTTCCTTGCTGAAGAAAATCCTGTAAAAGAACAGGTTCCCCAACTCGATAAGAGGGATCAAACTGAGGCATCTGCTCAGAATGATCAACCAGGGGAGGCAACTGAGTTGCACACTCAGGAAAGGTCTGAAGTACCTGAAACTTCAAACAAAGAAGTGGTCCAAGAACAACAAGCTGAAATGGAACAACAAGACCAACGCATAGAAGGGTCACAAGTTCCAGAGACCAATCAGCCTGACACTGCTCAGGTAGCTGAATAGTTTAACTCTTTACTTGTGATATTTTTGTGTTTGTTAATCTTGTTATTTAATAAAATTTCTTTGTTACAGGCTGAATTAGAAACACAAAATCAAGAGGAAGCTGCAAAGCTTGCCTCAGAATCTGAGAAGGAGGCTTCCATAGCCTCACCACTTAAGGAACATGAGCCTGTCTCACATGTAGAAGATAGTTCCTTAAGATATAACATCTCAGACATGTGCTTTATACACTTGACTAATACTATTAAGTTTTTGTTTCTAATAGGCTCCAACTGAGAAGAAAAATGAAGAAACTGAAAAGTCTATCTCTTCAGAAAAGAATCTAGAGACTTCCAAGGTCTCTGAGGAACAAGTATCTGAACCTTCTGCAGAGAAGGTATTTCATTCAGATACCTATAATCTTCAAAGACAAATCTCTGATCATTTTTCTCAAACTAACACTTTCTACTTAACAGGTTCAAAAAGAAGTAGAAGTTGTTGGGGAATTTCCCGCTCAATCCCCACAACAAATGGAAATTGATGAGGCATAAAAGCCTTCATCACAAGAAAAATTTCCAGAGACTGCACAAGTCTCTGAGCAACAAGTATCTGAGCCTCTAATAGTGGAGGTAATTGACCTCTCAGATATCTGATTTTGTAAATAGAATTTTTCTTGATAAAATTTCCTAAGTGTTATATTTCTAATCTCAGGTTCAAGTAGAAAGAAAGATCACTGAGGATCAGACTTCCCAGTCTCCTCCTCATATCCACATATCTGAGGCACCTAGAACCTCAGTAGTCAAGTCATCTGAGCCTGTCACACAGGCTCAATCAAGTGCCACTAAGGTCCCTGTTGATGAGAAAAAGGACAAGCTTCCTTTCTTCAAGGAACACACTTTGCCAAAGCACCTAAAATGCTTCAAGAGATGGCAAAAGCTTCGATTCTCCGATCTATCTGAGATCATAAAGGTAACTGATCACCACACAAGGAGAGCACGAGCCCTTGACTTGGAAAACTATGTCCATGCAATGTTCCCCACTGAACAATATTCCTTTGGAACATTGATGCATAAGGACTTTTTCAAGGAAGTGGCTAGAAAGCTGATTCAAGCTTTTAACCAAGCAGATGGTCAGACCAGAATGCAGATGGTATTCAAGCCTATCTTGCCCCAAACCCTACAATACATACCCTCTGAACAAGAGGAAGTTAATGGGCAAATGGTCACTATTCCAGAAGTGATCAATCTGGTCTCTGAAGATGAAGAAGAGAAGGAGACTGATGAGAATGATTATGAAGAATCTTCTTCTGACCATCACAAGGATGAGGATTATAAGAAGGATGATGATGATGCCCCTGCACCAGGGACATGAGGGATTGCACAAGGAACTAATGCCTCAGTTGCTGAAAAGCACACTGAGAGGACATCATGACAATCCCCTCCTCCATCTCCTCAGAAATCTACCCATCCATCTTCCCAACAAAAGGACACTACTGAACAAGTAGTTGAGCACTCTGAGGAAACAACTCAGAAAATATTGGATGCACAAGCCAGAGTTGCTCAACTCCAACAATTGTTGGAAGAAGAACAACCGCTAAATATTCAACTGGATGAAAAGATAGTTGAATCCAGAGTCAAGCTAAATAAACTTGAAGATCAAACCATCAAGGAAATGAAAGCTTACTCTGAGATTAAAGAGCTCCAGGAAGCTGTGAATTCCTTTGCTAAGGAGCTAGATACTGAGCAAGTATCTGAAGACAAGCATAATGCTAAGGCTGCATCACCAAAAGATGTACCTTCCTCCTCTCTGAAAGGAAAGAAACCCATCTCTGAGATGGTTGCTGGACTTGAAAACATTGATGAAAATGTCTAATAGGATGAAGATCACTGGGCTAATGACTCAGATGATGAAGAAGGGAAGAAATTGGCAGAACACCGAAATGAGCACTTGGTGGTTTCTCATTTGAAAAGGAAGCTGATTGCTCCTGAAATTTTGAACAAGCTGCCAAATTTCAACTCCAATGAATACTTGAGCAGATTTCAAGTACTGGCCAAATTGAAAAAGGAGTTATCTTCTCAAGATAAAGCCGCCATTACATCAGTCCCTGAAGAAATGAAGACATTCACTGAGCTCATCACTCAGAGAACAACCAGTCTGGTCATTGCTCAGAAAGACCTCGACATGGTTAGGGATAATGACCAAAATTTGGCTACAAAAGCCTTTGAAGAGGCGTGCTATGCTGCTGGAAAAGCAGAAGCCATACAAGGCCCATTGGCAGAGCTCACTGATAAGGAAAATGGACTTATCAAACAAAACCAGGAGCTCAAGGCTGAACTTCAGAAGTTGCTCACTGCCTACAATTACTTGCAAGGGAATTTTGAGTCTCTCTCAGAATCCTTTGTGGTACTTATTCAGTCAACAATGACTGGGGGGGGGGGGGGGGAAGGATTTGGACCTCAAGGTCAGGGGGAAGGAAAGAAGAAATCTAGAGTTGGTGCTGCTCAGAAAGGAAGAGGAAACAAGAAAACTTCCCAGCCACCACTCAGAATAAATGAGCCCTCATCAAGTTAAGCTGCTTTGCAAATAGTAGCTACTTCCCAGCAGCCAACTGAAGAAACAACAATGGTAACAAGGGCCATGGCACAAAGACCTCCAAGGAGTACCAAGGCTCCAAGGAGACAAGTTATAGGGATTGAAGAATCTTCTGAAGAAGAAGACGAAGAAATCAAATCCCAGGGCAATGAAGAAGGCTGCAAATCACCTAACCAGAGAAATCAGGAAGATGATGATGAAGATGAAGCTCCTCTTCACTGGAAAAAGAAGAAAGGTTGATAGCCTATCTGAGCCCATAGCTGCAAAGTCTTTGGCAGCTATAACACCCTCTGGAAATACCAAGTCAATCCAGAGTGGTTCTTCAAGCAGTCCCCCAAGGGAAAATTTAAGGCAAAGGAGGAATAGACTAAGAGCTGAAAGAAGAAAAAGTCAACTTCCACTCAGGACAGAAGAAGCCAGAATTGAGTATGTGAAGACTGACAACAACTCCTCTGTCTATAGGTGTATTAATTAGAATAATGGCTACTGGATTCTGGAACTTAAGCACTTACTGGTAAATTCGAAATTTCCAGAACCAATCCATAAACAACTCATGGCATGGAGAAAAGACAAGCCAGTCTTGATTAATACCAACCACATCAAAGCCTGGTTGGATTTTGAAGTAATCAAGAGAATAGAAGCCATGAAGAAGGACCTCTCTGATGAATGTCCTTATGGAAAGCCAGATGATGTGCACAGAATTCCCAACATCACTGGAACAGGCACATGCCAAGACTTTCCGTGGAGCCCTTTGAGTCATTCTACATGACTGAAGAACAATACAAGGGTGACATCAAATATCTGAGGATCATATATGACTATTTCAAGCTATCAGATTTCAAAATTGTGCATGCCTGGAAGTGGGGATAGTATCTGTGGGTCAAACACTTTGCCAAGAAGAATCTTATCAAAACCTACAAGGAAGTATGTGGATTTGCCAGAGACACAGAGATGATTGTCAGAACTCTTCTCTATGACTACTCTAATGATATCAAAAGGTTTGGTGATTGGAAATTTGCAGATTGATCCATGGAACTACTTTTGAAGACTTGAAAACTAGTTTATTAGGATGTTTACTTGGAGCTTGGTTACTCCTGTTGTCCTAATTTATTATGATTTTTGTATCTTGTTGACTGCGCTAAATTGTGTTTTATTAAAGTTATCTGTGAACTTTCTCTGTAACATATCTGATGAACCTACTCTCAGATATTAATTTATAAAAAGATAAATTGTCAGCAAAGATCACACCTTCTGATTTGGTTGATGTATACTCTCTGCACTTAATTGAAAGAATTGAAAGATCTTATGAATTGATTAAGTGGTGGATTGTTTCCTCATCCAGATTTGTAATAGGTCAGATAGTCATCGTTGACTGATCAGAAAGGGGGAAATTTGTAAGGAATATCTGATTAGATTTTGATCAGCAACCTAATGACTTATCTTAGCTCAGAAAGGTGGTTAGTACTCTTGGTTCACTTGAACACTGTAAAAGAGGAAAATCACTAAGTATGATAGTCCAGCAAATCTTGTATAGGATGTTAGGTCTCTAAATGTATTTTTTTATTTCTTTGAAGAAGACCAAGAAGAAGGCATCCGGCAGAAGAGATCAACATACTTGAAGATTTGAAGACTGCACAAGATTGCTGAAGACTAAGGTCATCAGATACCTATGTCCAGATATCTTGAAGAAACAAGTGTTTTTCTATAAACAAGTGTTGCAAAAGATATCTGAGAATACAAGGTTTCTAAATGAGGAAAAGTGCCCACAGATATCTACACTCAGATACCTTGGATAAAAACTATGTTTCTGGGAAACAATGTTGTAACAAGTATCTGGAGATGTGAAGGTCTCTGAAAAGAGACGTGCAATGCTTCAGAAAGCATGCATAGTTCCGTTTGCACTACAGGACAAAGTATAGTACAGTACATTGAATGCGCGGACAAAAATGTCTGAACAAAAATGGCAGTCTCTGAGAAGAAGACAAACGTACAATAGTACTATACTCAGATATCAATAGTTTGAATTTCATTGAGCCTAACGGATACTATTCAAACGGCATGATTTTCAACTATAAATATCAACACTTAGAATGCTTGAAAAATACACAAACTCACAACAAGAAAACTGAACACTATCTTTCAAACTCTCAAGCATACTAGTTACCTTCAAGCTTTCTGTTGCGACCAAAGCTCTTGATTCTAAGTAGCACAAAGCTTGAACACTTATCATAGACTTGTGTCAATAAAGAACAAGATACCATACATTGAAAAGTGTATTAAGTATACTTGATTCACAGAGCTATCTGCATAACTGAATAAATTATTAAAGAAGCTCACCTGACAAACTACCTTAACCAACACCTTAATCGGCGTGGAGTACAGGAAGTACTTAGTTTGGGAAACAAAGGAATAACTCCAAGGTTACTGGGCATAGGAAGTACTTAGTTTAGGAAACTAAGGAATAGCACAAAAGGTTTCTGAGTACATGAAGTACTTGGCTTAGAAAGCCGGGGAATAACTCAGGGGAACACTTGGTTGGGAACCTAGTGTATTAGTTGTAAGGTTAACTCAATTATATGTCTTAGTGGATTCTAGGTCTGAGAAAGGCCGAAGTGGATTAGTTGAAGGATTAAGCCACCTTCAGATACCATTATAAAGACTTGTGTTATTTACTTTCTTCAATTTATTACTTGCTTTATTTACTTTGCTAAGTATTTACACATATCTTGCTGAGCACGTGCACTTATCACAAAAAGTCTCCCGCTCTCTGAAAATAAGTATCAGATATCTTCACAGATATCTGAGAAATTGTGTTTATCGACAAAAGTTTGAAAAAGACTATTCACTCCGCCCCCCTCTAGTCTTTTACTTTGTCGTTATCTGGACCAACAGGTACGGTAAACGCTTGAATAAGAAAATTGATCGTCTTATGTTAATTTACAAAATCAGTTTTTTTATGCATATTTAATGGAATGTCCGATGAAGAACACCACGAATAGTCGAAGTACCTCGGGTCGAGGTAATACAATTACACTCCTTCTCAACCATCTTATGTTTAACCGAGTGATTCTTAAACTAAGTGACGATTTCACGTTATCAAAATGACTAATCGAAAATCCAAAAAACGTAAAGAAACAAAAGTCCATTTAAACCAAGCTTTCAAATCAACACTCGAATCGAACATTATAATTGTCCAATGTATAATGATATTAGACCACTTGTGCACAACAAAATAACTAACTAGTAAATGGTCATGTAACACATGACATGTTTACTATAGCCAACCTAAAATCCATTGTAATTAGGCAACTCTCTACCTACAAGTAGTATAGACATGCTTGTATACATACAAGTATATTCCCACAATCTAATCCATTATACACAATAACTAAGTGGACACCATCTTCTTCCTCATTCACTCTCTCCTTCTTCAACCTCCATTAACAACCTCCATAGCCAAACTCCTTCAAGCTTATCCTTCACCATTTTTCACATGCAAATACATATTCCTTATCCTCTCAACTTGAGAAAGATAATGACACATCTCAATTCATGATCAAGCTACAACAAAGAAGTAAAAAGGTAATAAAATCATACCATTCCTCTTCCTTATTCTTCTATTTCATCCTTTACACTCTTTTCACTCTCTAACACATCTTAGTCCATTCAAAACTTGCTAGGAACTCAATTTGTCAAGCCAATTTCAAAGTTGAGAAGGAATTGATCCAAAACTCTAAGAAGAAAAGTGTTAAGGTGGGTTAAAATGTTCTTCTAAAACTAGTTTTTAATCTTGATGCATGCACATGTTCTTGATGAAATTTTGATGATTCTTCTCTTACAAACTAAAATAAGTGAGTAATATGGCCTCAAAATCAATTGGGTAAGTCATCTAATGGATTGCATGTTGATTTTGAAGTAGAATAAGCTCAAATCTTGAAAATCCCCAAATCCAGTAAGCAATCTGCCCTTTTTTTGTAAAATACAACATAAATAGTTTCATTCGTTTGTTGATGTTTCTAATTTAACTAAACATGTAAAACATTATCGTGCATCTCTGAGATTTAGAATGAGGTTAAAATGTGGTTTATTAAATTAATTAAAATTCTCGAAACATCCAATATTTATAATGTTTGCAGAACAGAGTACTGTTAGTAAAACCCCAATTATTCATCTATAACATGATCAAATCGGCCTTAGACTCTGTGAAATGAGAGATACAAGAGATTTAGACATTTTCCAAGAATCATGATATTTGGAGTTGTGTAGAATATTTTATGAATATTCCCCATCATTGCGCACTGCATGAGCAGTTGAGGTAGAACATTCCTAATTGACAGTTATCATGATATTTAAGACTCAAAAGTATGTTTTGAATAGAAAATTCAATCAGTTATCATAAAAAAAATGATAAACATCATATTTAACTATGTTGACGACCAAAATGTATTTTATAAGTAGAGACTAGTAAGCTGCCAGAATCGGAAGATTAAAAACCGAACTTGAATTCGAAGTTTATCGCACGGAATACTTCAAGGAATTAATTAAAAAAAATTATAAATGACTAGAGATAAGTAATAAATCTTTTGGAATGGATTTGACCCTAGAGGTTAACCTTCCTTAAGTGAAAAATGAAATTGTGCGTGGAGATGATTTTGATCGTCGCACCTCTAACAATACATTTCCAATAATTTTATACATCGATAACACGTCTAAAATGTGATGAAGGAAAAGAAGTTATGCTAACGAATATAAGAATAATAATAAACGAGGGTGACAACCTCGCTAAAAAGAGATTCAGACGAGGGTGACAACCTCGCGTAAAAAGAGATTCAGACGAGGGTGACAACCTCGCTAAAACGAGATTCAGACGAGGGTGACAACCTCGCGTAAAAATAGATTCAGACGAGGGTGACAACCTCGCGTAAAAAGAGATTCAGACAAGGGTGGCAACCTCACGTAAAAAGAGATTCAGACGAGGGTGGCAACTCACGTAAAAAGAGTCCTTAAATTGAATTAGGGCAGTCGCTAAGTGCCATGCGGAGCGAAGTGCTACATCGCGTATTTGCGGTGGGAGCCACCACTCGAGTCCGTAGGGGCCACCTCTAGAGGACTAACCTATCATGTTTGTGATGATCCTTAAATTGAATTAGGGCAGTCGCTAAGTGCCATGCGGAGCGAAGTGCTACATCGCGTATTTGCGGTGCGAGCCACCACTCGAGTCCATAGGGGCCACCTCTAGAGGACTAACCTATCATGTTTGTGATGATCCTTAAATTGAATTAGGGCAGTCGCGACGTGCCATGCGGAGCGAAGTGCTACATCGTGTATTTGCAATGGGAGCCACCTCTCGAGTCCTTAGGGGCCACTCTAGAGGACTGACCCTTAATGATAGCAATAACTAAATATAAATTGTTAGAATAAAACTCCGGTCGAGAAGTTAAATCAAAGAAATGACAAGAATTACTATGAAAGAATTGATATTTATAATTGAAACAACTAAAGTTTATAACAAGATATGAGTTTGATAACGCAAAATGTGCATTTATGATTTTGGTCGATCCTAACAAATGTTAACCAGTTGGTATCTTCAAAACACGTTTAATACATATGCGTCACTTACGATCAAACAATTCAAACTTTTTTCGTAAAATAAAGACCCCACCCCATTACCCACTGGGCTCGTTTAGCTCACCCCATTTTCCTAAAATATTTCAGACGAACCGGTTTGCGGTGGAATTGGTGGTGTTCCATCGAGAGAGGATCAATGAACGCAAGAAAAAGCTTCCGCTGATGAATCGAGAAGTCTACCTTATCGTTATTATTGGTGCAATGGGTTTATCGTATCATACGACGAGATGTATTGTATGTTAACTTCTTCGAATTTTGTATTTGATACTCCATCTTATGTATATTATCAGTTGTAATGTTACTTATATGCATAGTATAACCTCTGGAAAATCCGGGGTGTTACAAGTGGTATCAGAGCTTGGTCAGTAATGACCGGGCTACACCAGGACATGATCCTCTGTCTGTGGGTACCGATGTATATATGATAACCATGAACTGATGACAGTATCAAATACAAATAAAAATTTTTGGAAATAATAATAATAATAATAATAATAATAATAATAATAATAATGGTGTACGGCAACAAACAACCATAATAACGATTGTAATCAATTAAAAAAACATCTATTAATAAATAAAAATAACTTGTGATAAACAAATAAATATGTTTAACATACAAATACTTGTTAGGACCGAATGAGGATTAGAACTGGACCGTGAGGCATGCACGATATCCATAAGAACTTCAGTAATGACCCACAAAAATAACCAAGCAAAACTAGAACCAACTCTTTTGTCATTCCCCAGTATTTTCACGAATTGTAAATATTACTTCCGATAATAGAACCACGTCAATTTCGTCTCCCGACTCTAAGTCTGCAACCTAACCATCAACCTTACTTGTTATCGTAAAGTAGGATAGTACCATCGCTAACCTTATGGAACTACAGCCGCACGGATACGACATAATCCTGGGAAGGGACTGGTTGGAATAAATTCCGCTCGGGTTTACTGCCATGAGAAGAGTGTCGTTTTAAAATCGAGGTAACAAGGATGTAAAGTTTGAAGTGAGATGACGAGAACTTTTCTAATATTAGGGAACAGATAGAAGGTACTTATAAATACATGGTTTATTAGACCAACATGTCAATGTATGAAGTACCCTCGGACAAGTATCGATCGTAGCTGAATTAGTGATGTATCTCCAAGGAGCCGACACATGCGCCACCCCATCAAGGCCAAGGTGAAATGACCATCGAAAGAATTTTGGGAACTTCTCAGATTGCGAAGCCGAATTCCCTTAGGGATCACCCATGTTGTTCGGGAAGGAAAATGATGTGATCTTTCGGCTGTAAGTAGACTACCTAAAATTGAACAAGGTGACTATCAAGAATTGGTAAGGTTTATCGTGAACAGACGAGTCTGTCGACCAGCCTCAAGGGGCCTAGAATGTTTTCCATACTTGACCTGTACCAAGGGCTTCATCCGCTACGAGAAAAAGAAACTGAAGTCTCCGAAGTCGCTATGGGACCTTGTCGTTCAACGGGTGAATTTGGGGACCAAATTCTCTTAAGGGGGGAAGATTGTGAGACCCCTCGAGAAAAAAAAAACTTACGAACTCAGTTAGAAAGGTACGGTAAACGCTTGAATAAGAAAATCATCGTCTTATGTTAATTTACAAAATTAGTTGTTTATACATATTTAATGGCATGTCCGATGAAGAACACCAAGGTGAAATGACCATCGAAAGCATTCTGGGAACTTCTCAGATTGCGAAGCCGAATTCCCTTAGGGATCACCCGTGTTGTTCGGGAAGGAAAATGATGTGATCTTTCGGCTGTAAGTAGACTATCTAAAATTGAACAAGGTGACTATCAAGAATAGGTAAGGTTTATCGTGAATAGACGAGTCTGTCGACCAGCCTCAAGGGGCCTAGAATGTTTTCCATACTTGACCTGTAACAAGGGCTTCATCCGCTACGAGAAAAAGAAACTGAAGTCTCCGAAGTCGCTGTGGGACCTTGTCGTTCAACGAGTGAATTTGGGACCAAATTCTCTTAAGGGGGGAAGATTGTGAGACCCCTCGAGAAAAAAAAAAACTTACGAACTCAGTTAGAAAGGTACGGTAAACGCTTGAATAAGAAAATGATCGTCTTATGTTAATTTACAAAATTAGTTGTTTATACATATTTAATGGCATGTCCGATGAAGAAGACCAAGGTGAAATGACCATCGAAAGCATTCTGGGAACTTCTCAGATTGCGAAGCCGAATTCCCTTAGGGATCACCCGTGTTGTTCGGGAAGGAAAATGATGTGATCTTTCGGCTGTAAGTAGACTATCTAAAATTGAACAAGGTGACTATCAAGAATAGGTAAGGTTTATCGTGAATAGACGAGTCTGTCGACCAGCCTCAAGGGGCCTAGAATGTTTTCCATACTTGACCTGTAACAAGGGCTTCATCCGCTACGAGAAAAAGAAACTGAAGTCTCCGAAGTCGCTGTGGGACCTTGTCGTTCAACGAGTGAATTTGGGGACCAAATTCTCTTAAGGGGGGAAGATTGTGAGACCCCTCGAGAAAAAAAAAAAAAACTTACGAACTCAGTTAGAAAGGTACGGTAAACGCTTGAATAAGAAAATGATCGTCTTATGTTAATTTACAAAATTAGTTGTTTATGCATATTTAATGGAATGTCCGATGAAGAACACCACGAAGAGTCGAAGTACCTCGGGTCGAGGTAATACAATTACACTCCTTCTCAACCATCTTATGTTTAACCGAGTGATTCTTAAACTAAGTGACGATTTCACGGTATCAAAATGACTAAATCGAAAATCCAAAAAACGTAAAGAAACAAAAGTCCATTTAAACCAAGCTTTCAAATCAACACTCGAATCGAACATTATAATTGTCCAGTGTATAATCATATTAGACCACTTGTGCACAACAAAATAACTAACTAGTAAATGGTCATGTAACACATGACATGTTTACTATAGCCAACCTAAAATCCATTATAATTAGGTAACTCTCTACCTACAAGTAGTATAGACATGCTTGTATACATACAAGTATATTCCCACAATCTAATCCATTATACACAATAACTAAGTGGACACCATCTTCTTCCTCATTCACTCTCTCCTTCTTCAACCTCCATTAACAACCTCCATAGCCAAACTCCTTCAAGCTTCACATCTCCATTTATCCTTCACCATTTTTCACATGCAAACACATATTCCTTATCCTCTCAACTTGAGAAAGATAATGAAACATCTCAATTCATGATCAAGCTACAACAAAGAAGTAAAAAGGTAATAAAATCATACCATTCCTCTTCCTTATTCTTCTATTTCATCATTTTCACTCTTTTCACTCTCTAACACATCTTAGTCCATTAAAACTTGCTAGGAACTCAATTTGTCAAGCCAATTTCAAAGTGGAGAAGGAATTGATCCAAAACTCT
Organism: Plantago major; assembly: GCA_026545765.1. NCBI lineage: Eukaryota > Viridiplantae > Streptophyta > Magnoliopsida > Lamiales > Plantaginaceae > Plantago > Plantago major. Next base: position 47,063,812 of record CM048840.1, read on the forward strand.
AAGAAGAAAAGTGTTAAGGTGGGTTAAAATGTTCTTCTAAAACTAGTTTTTAATCTTGATGCATGCACATGTTGTTGATGAAATTTTGATGATTCTTCTCTTACAAACTCAAATAAGTGAGTAATATGGCCACACAATCAATTGGGTAAGTCATCTAATGGATTTCATGTTTATTTTGAAGTAGAATAATCTCAAATCTTGAAAATCCCCAAATCCAGTAAGCAATCTCCCTGTTTTTGTAAAATACAAACTAAATAGTTTCAGTCGTTTGTTGATGTTTCAAATTTAACTAGACATGTACAACATTATCATGCATCTCTGAGATTTGGAATGTGGTTACAAAGAGGTTTATTATATTAAATAAAATTCTCGAAAGAGGCAATATTTATAATGTTTGCAGAACAGAGTACTGTTTGTAAAACCCCAATTATTCATCTATAACATGATCAAATTGGCCTTAGACTCTGTGAAATGATAGATAAATGAGATCTAGACATTTTCCAATAAGAATCATGATATTTGGAGTCCTATAGAGTATTTTATGAATATTTCCCCATCATTGCGCACTGCATGATCAGTTTAGGTAGAAAATTCCTAATTGACAGTATATAAATTTGTTTTAGACTCAAAAGTATTTTTTGAATAGACAATTAAATCATTTATCATAAAAAAATGATAAACACCAGATTTAACTATGTTGACCACCAAAATGTATTTTATAAGTAGAGACTAGTAAGCTGCCAGAATCGGAAGATTAAAAACTGAACTTGAATTCGAAGTTTATCGCATGAATAACTTCAAGGAATTAATTAAAAAAAATTATAAATGACTAGAGATAAGTAATAAATCTTTTGGATTGGATTTGACCCTAGAGCTTAACCTTCCTTAAGTGAAAAATGAAATTGTGCGTGGAGATGATTTCGTTCGTCGCACCTCTAACAACACATTTCCAGTAATTTTATACATCGATAACACGTCTAAAACGTGATGAAGGAAAAGAAGTTATGTTAGGAATATCTGTTTAGAGTTTGATCAGCAACTTAATGACTTATCTTAGCTTAGAAAGGTGGTTAGTACTCTTGGTTCACTTGAACACTGTAAAGGAGGAAAATCACTAAGTATGATAGTCTAGCAAATCTTGTATAGGATGTTAGGTCCCTGAATGTAATTTTTTATTTCTCTGAAGAAGACCAAGAAGAAGGCATCCGGCAGAAGAGCTCAACATTTTTGAAGATTTGAAGACTGCACAAGACTGCTGGAGACTAAGGTCATCAGATACCTATATGTAGATATCTTGAAGAAACAAGTGTTTTTCAATAAACAAGTGTTGCAAAAGATATATGAGAATACAAGGTTTCTGAATGAGGAAAAGTGCCCACAAATATCTAAACTCAGATACCTTGGATAAAAACTATGTTTCTGGAAACAATGTTGTAACAAGTATCTGGAGATGTGAAGGTCTCTGGAAAGGGACGTGCAATGCTTCAGAAAGCATGCATAGTTCCGTTGGCACTACAGGACAAAGTATAGTACAGTGCATTAAATACGCAGTCTCTGAGAAGAAGACAAACGTACAACAGTACTACACTCATATATCAATAGTTTTAATTTCATTGATCCTAACGGATACTATTCAAACGTCATGATTTTCAACTATAAATATCAACACTTAGAATGCTTGAAAAATGCACAGAACTTACACCAAGAACACTAAACACTATCTTTCAAACTCTCAAGCATACTACTTACCTTCAAGCTTTCTGTTGCGACCAAAGCTCTTGATCCTAAGTGTCCTGATCGTTAACAAGCACTGTTGTCTGTGAAGGAGTTGAATTAAGATTTCATATATGAGATTCATTCTCTTGAACACTTATCATAGACTTGGGTCAGTAAAGAACAAGATACCATACATTGAAAAGTGTATTAAGTATACTTGATTCATAAAGCTATCTGCATAACTGAATAAGTTATTAAAGAAGCTCACCTGACAAACTACCTTAACCAACACCTTAATTGGCGTGGAGTACAGGAAGTACTTAGTTTGGGAAACTAAGGAATAACTCCAAGGTTACTGAGCATAGGAAGTACTTAGTTTGGTAAACTAAGGAATAGCTCAAAAGGTTTCTGAGTACAGGAAGTACTTGGCTGAGAAAGCCGGGGAATAACTCAGGGGGAACACTTGGTTGGGAACCTAGTGTATTTAGGAATCGAGAGAAGATATTTGTAAGGTTAACACAATTATCTGTCTTAGTGGATTCTAGGTCTGAGAAAGGCCGAAGTGGATTAGTTGAAGGATTACGCCACCTTCAGATACCACTATAAAGACTTGTGTTATTTACTTTCTGCAATTTATTACTTGCTTTATTTACTTTGCTAAGGTTTTACACATATCTTGCTGAACACGTGCACTTATCACAAAAAGTCTTCCGCTCTCTGAAAATAAGTATCAGATATCTTCACAGATATCTGAGAAATTGTGTTTATCGACAAAAGTTTGAAAAAGACTATTCACCCCCCCCCCCCAATAGTCTTTCACTTTGCCGTTATCTGGACCAACAAGTTATGATAACGAAAATAAGAATCATAATAATAAATGAGGGTGACAACCTCACTAAAAAGAGATTCAGACGAGGGTGACAACCTTGCGTAAAAAGAGATTCAGACGAGGGTGACAACCTCGCATAAAATGAGATTCGGACGAGGGTGACAACCTCACTAAAAAGAGATTCAGGCGAGGGTGACAACCTCGCGTAAAAAGAGATTCAGACGAGGGTGACAACCTCACGTAAAAAGAGATTTAGACGAGGGTGGCAACCTCGCGTAAAAAGAGTCCTTAAATTGAATTAGGGCAGTCGCTAAGTGCCATGCGGAGCGAAGTGCTACATCGCGTATTTGTGGTGGGAGCCACCACTCGACTCCGTAGGGGCCACCTCTAGAGGACTAACCTATCATGTTTGTGATGATCCTTAAATTGAATTAGGGCAGTCGCTAAGTGCCATGCGGAGCGAAGTGCTACATCGCGTATTTGCGGTGGGGGCCACCACTCGAGTTCGTAGGGGCCACCTCTTGAGGACTAAGATATCATGTTTTTGATGATCCTTAAATTCAATTAGGGCAGTCGCGAAGTGCCATGCCAGAGCGAAGTGCTACATCGTGTATTTGCAGTGGGAGCCACCTCTCGAGTCCGTAGGGGCCACTCTAGAGGACTGACCCTCAATGATAACAATATTTAAATATATATTGTTAGAATAAAACTCTGGTCCAGATGTTAAATCAAAGAAATGACATGAATTACTATGAAAGAATTGATATTTATAACTGAAACAACTAAAGTTTATAACAAGATATGAGTTTGATAACGCAAAATGTGCATTTAGGATTTTGGTCGATCCTAACAAATGTTGACCAGTTAACATCTTCAAAATACGTTTAATACATATGCGTCACTTATGATCAAACAAATCAAACTTTTTTCGTAAAATAAAGACCCCACCCCGTTACCCACTGGGCTCATTTAGCTCACCCCACTTTCCTAAAATATTTCAGACGAACCGGTTTGCGGTGGAATTGGTGGTGTGCCATCGAGAGAGGATCAGTGAACGCAAGAAGAAGCTTCGGCTGATGAATCGAGAAGTCTACCTTATCATAATTATTGGTGCAATGGGGTTTATCGTATCATACGACAAGATGTATTGTATGTTAACTTATTCGAATTTTGTATTTGATACTCCATCTTATGTATATTATCAGTTGTAATGTTACTTATATGCATAGTATCATCTCTGGAAAATCTGGGGTGTTACAGTATGAGTTATTTTCCCAAGTTGAACGTCTATTGTGGATGATAAATTTGCTTGCTGCTCTTGTTTTGTATTATATTTAACTGGAAGTAGTGTAGTGGATTTAAAATCCTATAAGTTCGTTTCTCTTGTAAATAATAAGTCTGTGTAGCTCTTTAGTCCAAAAAAACTGCGAGAAGCCTTAAACCGATGAAAAATATTGTACCGGCACCTGTATGATTCTTTCAGGAAGTGCAAACCCCCTTGTTTGCGCCTCATTATGCTCATGTGTACTCTGTGTAAGTTAAGTGTGACGAACGACATGTTTTTCGTTCTTATTTGCTTGTGTCAAACCCGTTCCAATAACAGGTTTGGGGAGGAAGTTTATGTGTACCATATATTTGTATAGTGACTGTGTTCTGGTTTTTCGTTCTCTCAAAAAAATAAAATAAGTCTTGAAGTGTATCTATGGTACTGGTTACCACCGTTAGTCGTGTTGGGCACGTTTCAGATACTACCTACATACCGGCGTGGCCCTTAAAAGCTATATGACCGTGAGAGTTGATAGTACGTACACCAAACAAGCATGCATAAAAGTGTGGACTTTTGGTAAAATAGACACTACCAAAAAATTGAGACAAAATAAGCATATGGGTCATATATAAGACTACAGAATAGGAGTATGCAAAAAATTGAAAAATTGAAAAAAGAGAGAGCGATTGCCTTTTCATTAGTCTACTGCTGATTGTTTATAGAGCTGTGATAAAGTACCTTCTGACTTAACTGATCGAGTACAAATGCATGATGTATTTGAGGCTAATTTGTGACGAAAGTCACCTTCCTTGTCTCCTTACATTTCTTGAGTGATTACCCCTACTGGATACTTCCAAGACTGTGAGAGATAGTTGCATAGGATTCACTTGTGAGGTATTAGGGAGCTAGACTTAAGTATTTTTTACCTGAGAAACATCCTTGTTTGATTTTCTGTGCACTATTCTGCCAAGGTTAGTTGAGTACTAAGCTTTTGCACCTTGTGAATTTAATGTTTACAATGGTAGATTCGGTCATTTAGGAGATTAACTCTGTTATGTGCTATTCGTTCGTTTTTGTTTCGAGTCTAGTTCTTGTCTAGGTTGTTTGTTTGCTCGAGGACGAGGAAATGTTCGGTTTGGGGAGTTTGATGAGACGATAATTTAGAGTCTCATCTTGTCTTTTTTACCGTCTTTTGCCTAGTCTTTGCTTGCATTTTATAGTGTTTTTGTATGTTTTTATGCTTTGGTATTTTGTAGTGTTTCTTGTGCGTTTTTATGTTTTTTCGTGTTTTTAGGTGAAAACCAGAGTGAAAACTATGGTTCTAGAGAATTGAAATTGGAGTAATTCGGCGATAAAGGAATTGGATTCGGAGTTCGGACGAAGAATTGAGAGCCATTTTAGCGAGACTTGCAAAAGTGAAATTTTACGGAGCAGTCTAGCCATTTTGGCCATAACTCTCCCATACAATGTCCGATTGACCTGATCGCGGTGGCCATGAAAAGATAATTCAATGGGCTACAATTTTCGTTTTGGAAGCATTGGAAAATTATGTCTGTAGGAAACGTTACGAAGGTTTTAAGCTTGCCACAGCAAAAGGGTATTCTCGCCGAGGCGAGATTTCGCGAGGCAAAAAGGGGGCCTAAACGGTGTTTTTCGCCGCGGCGAGAATATTTATGGCCGCAGCGAGACGCGATTTCAGCGGCAGATTTTTCCTTTTTATACTAGAATTAGGCAATTTTTTGCCAGAACTTCATATATATTCGAATTTTGACCTAGAAAAAGCTCCTAGACTTGAATTCTAATATCCTTATGTTTATGCTTTGCGTATTCAGGAATATGAATTCTTTCGTCTTCAATTCAATCATGAGTAGTTAAATATCTCCTGAATGCGGTAGCTATGTGATGGTTATGCAGATTTGAATCTAGGGTTTATATTCGTTCATATAGGTTAGTCTAGTTTGAGATTTTCGTATAACCTTCAATCCAATACGCTAGTTTGAAATCTTCTAAATTGTTTTGGTTAAGAATCGTGGGTCTGACAAACCTGACGATTTCTCTAGTTTAAAATCTTCGAAAAACAGCTTGGTTAAATTGGATTGATTGCTTTTCTGTACACCGACCGTGTGACAATATGAACGATACCTTGTATTTGAATTAGCATAACTGGATCATCACTACCGTGTTCGCTTTCTATCAATTGACAAAACATTTTATTTGCTTTTTGTTAAATTTGTGTTTTAGAAGTAAAATTATTCAAAACCTTCTTGTTACATCACAAACAAACGTTCTGCTCTATTTCGTTGTGGTAGCTTAGTTAATTCCTTAGCGAACAACTCTGTGGTTTATCTTTGTCTCTCTATAATAGCTGCTTAGTACTTGGTTTTTGAAGTAATAATTTGAGCATATCAGAGACCCCTGAGGTATTATTTATACTGAAAAATCCGTGCTCTGGCCGCTATTGATCAATAAGGAAGGTTTAGGAAGGCAGGCTCTTGCCTGACAAGCCAGGAAAATGGCCCAGGACAAAACAGATGCTTGACTGCGGTCACCTAGTGGCCGCAGAGACCCCTTATGCGGTCACTCGGTGACCTCCATCTTCGATTTCTGCAAATTCGAATTTGTTTTCTTCGTTCTTTGATTTCGGGCTTCGTAACTTCGTTTCCTCGAAAAGTGATCTTCTACAATGTTGTTGCATCTTCAGTTATCTTTGCATTGGTTAGTCGCATGACATGTTTTGACTCCTCGAACTCCATGCAACAGTCAATCCGGCGTATTTGCTTAGCTTTCTCGATTTCGCACAATTATGTCGTTTTCGTGCCTGAAATCGTGCAATTCGCCAAAAAATGCGATCATGACCTACAGAAAACACGCGAAGTTGGTAATTGACCATAAAACGACACAAATATTGCATCTAAGGCAAAAAACAAGGGTCTAAAAGCATGCTATATCGCACATTTCATTGTCACATCACACCCCCAAACCAGTTTCTTGCTCATCCTTGAGCAAGGCAATAATGATAATTAAGAAGTGACCATGCAATGAGTAACAAGAATAAACCACCACATAGACAAGCAACTAGTTTCTAGGGTTTCAAACTCTACCGACACGCTTAGTTTCCACTCCAACATATGACTCCACAGCAAACAAGTAATAAGTAAGTATCACTCGGTACAGCCAGTGGTTACAGGTGTAACCTAATGTACTTCTAGGTGTACTTCAAAATCATTACATCGCGTTAACGTTATGCAATCCTGCTTCCAAAAGTCAAGGCACAAATCAAATTAGTACTCAGGTTGGCTTGGTAAGTAAAATAGGTAGGATAATATAAAGGAGTGTATGGCAAGTATCATTAAAAGATAACAAGGTAGAACAAGGGTATTTCAGGGGGACTTATTGAAAGTTCACAGTGTTGAAAATTGTTACATCAATAGTTAACTTAACAGTTCCTTCCGTGTGTTGTAGGCTATTATAGGAATATTGCCTATCTTCACTAATCTTTAACCTAGCTCGACAGTTGTAGTTTTCTTGTGATTAACAAGTTGAAGATTCTGGAGATTTGGAAGAAATAAAGGAGGCCAACTAAAGCTTCACTTATTTAAGGAAAGAGATCAAAAGATTTAATTCTTGAGGAGAATATCTCAACAAGATCTTTCAAAATCTGGAGTCATGGGCAACTTATTATATATACAAGGTGGACTCCAGAAACAAGCAAGAAGATTAGAAACACTCTTAGCTCACAATTGATTAAGATTCTAGTCTTTGTACTTGTTGTTTTTGCTATACTTTGCGGCTGTCAGTTGGATAGGGATTGTATCTCGGTCATCTAGACTTGTCTAGATCTGTAGCTAAAGAATAGGTAGCACTGTTCTGATTAGTATAGCTTTGAAGTTCCAAGATTCACCTAGTGAAGGCTTGGACATTATTTTGTTAAATTAACTATTCATTATAGTGAATATTTGCGACAGGCTCGACTAGTATTTTCTACATACCAGCTTAAAGAAAAACATCTCTGTGTTCTTACTTTTATATTCCGTTGTGTTATGTTTTTCTATTTTGTGTCACTGATACTTTAATTGTTATATAAACATCGGTATTAACAGTACAGTTTTTCAGTATATTAGTACAAGTCCCGATCCTTATATTCTTTCAATTTGCGTCAAGAGCCAGACACTTAATAAATTAGTGTGTCAATTTTGTACTAATTATGGATTGTGTCAATCCAAGTGCTTATAGACTGTCGGTACTTGATGGCACGAACTATTTGTACTGGAAAACCAGACTGAGAACGCACATCAAATCAATTGATGTACTTGCTTGGAAGTCTGTCCTAGAAGGGTACCAGGTTCCATTATTCACACCAAATTCCAATGGTGAGGTAATACCAAAACCTGAAAAACAATGGACTAGAGATGACTGGACTGAATCTACATATAATAAGAAAGCACCCAATGCTATTCTGATTTATGTTGACTCTCATATGTTCATGTTGATCTAACATTGTACCACAGGCAAGAAAGCTTGGGAAATCTTACAAGCTCACTGTGAGGGAGACCAAAGTGTCAGAGAAAGCAAAGTTAAGTTGGTATGGAACCAGTATGAGAACTTGAAAAAGGGTGAAGATGAAACCATCGAAACCTATTTCAAGAGACTTAAGACTATCTCGAATGATTGTCATTTACTTGGTATACCTATCTATGACAATCAGCTTGTCACTAAAGCTGTTAGATCATTGTCTCTAAAATTTGAAACCAAGCGCAAAATGCTTGAAGACACCAAGTTTCTGGCTACTGTGGATTTTGATTTTCTTATGGATAACCTCAAAAATTTTGAGAAAAATCTTGAGGAACAAAAGAACAATAAGAACAAAGCCATCTCCTTGTATACCCCTTCTAGTGATTATCAGAATCAGGAAGATGTTGTGAGTGACAATGATGAGCTAACTCTGGGGGCTTTTCAAAAAGGGTTTAATGATCTTGTCAAAAAATTTAACAAAACCAAACCTTTTGCTGAAAACTACGGATCTGAATCCTCTTCTGAACTTACTAAAACTGATCCAAAAGCTCTTGAGAAAATTGAGTGTTTAGAGTGCAATGGGTGGGGTCATTATAAGCATGAATGTGTGAATACTCTAAGAAAGGCAGGAAAATTCTATTTTGTGAGTATGAGTGAAGATATCAATGTTATGTCTGGTTCTGAAAATGATCAGATTTCTCTCAACAGCGATGTCAACAACTCTCAGGATCATACTGCTTGTGATAATGAACTCAACAGTGATGTTGATCATAACCTTAAATTCTTTATTGGTTCACTTGTTTCAGATGAAGAGTACTCCTTTGAAGAAGAAGAGTTCACTCCAGAGCTAATGATCAATGAATTGAAAAAGATGTACGAAGAGCTCGTTGTGAAAATCAGGCAGATGAAGAGATCTGTAAGATTCTTAGAAGAAGAAATGATCAACTGAAAAGCAGGATTGTGGTATTGGAAACCGATATGTCAAAGAAAGAAATGGAGATACATGGTTTCATGATAGTACATCACAAAGCCAAATCCAGAATGGTAAGTGGACAAGGTAAGAAAGGTGAGTCTGAATTGAGATTTCCTAACTCGGTTGTTACTACCACTGTTGATTCAACCTTTTCAAAAACCGACACTAATTCTGAATGTGAGTCAAGTGGATTTTCTGGGTTTTTAAAAGAAACTGGCTCTAAAACCATGAACTTTTGGGAAACGCTTGTGTGTCAATACTGTCTCAGAACTGGTCATAAAAAGAAGTTTTGTTTTCTTTATAAGAAAACTCTATCTAAATGTATGAAGGCTAAAATTGATGATCTTAAAAACACAAAAGATATTTCTGCTAAAGTTGAATCAACTGTGGTGTCAACACTGTATGAAAGCAACAGTGTAAAGAATTGGAAATGCAAATCAGATTCTGCCTGTATGGTTGCTCTATCTGCTGTCAATGCAGGTCTGTGGTATTTCGACAGTGGATGCTCTAGACATATGACAGGTGCTAAGGATTTCTTGAAGGAAGTTGTCCCTCAATCATCAGGATTGGTAACCTATGGAAGTGGTACACAAGGTAAGGTTCTTGGTAAGGGAGTTCTAAATCTTGATGGAATTCCAAACTTGTATAATGTCCTTTTCATAGATGGATTAGCTGTAAACTTGTTGAGCATAAGCCACATATGTGACGATGATCTACGTGTCTACTCTGATAAAACATCTTGCATTGTCTACAATGACAACTATGATTGTGTTAATTATGTCAGGGTACAGGTCACAGGATAACTGTTATGTGCTGAATTCCAGTTTGAAGTGTAATGCTGTCCACGTGAATGATTTTGTAATGTGGCATAAGAAATTGGGTCATGTTAATTACAGAAATCTGGAGAAACTAGTTAAAACTGAGGCTGTGTTAGGAATTCCTAAACTAACCAGTCCAGGGAAACTTGTTTGTGGTGATTGCTTAAAAGGAAAACAAGTTCGGGCTACTCACCAACCTCTAAATGTTGAAACTCAAAAGAGAGGAACTCAGGCTTGTTTTGATTTGTTGCATATGGATTTAATGGGTCCTATTGAAGTTGCTAGTCTAGGTGGTAGTCTACATATTTGTGATTGTTGATGATTTTTCCCAATATACTTGGGTCTCTTTTCTCAAAGAAACATCTGAAACTTTTAACAAGTTCAAAACCTTGTGTGCTCGTGTTAAGAATGTTCATTATGCTTATGTGAAAAGAATCCGATCTGATCATGCAAGAGAGTTTGAAAATTAATTCTTTACTCGATTCTGTGAAAAGAAAGGCATTTCTCAATAATTCTCAGCTCCCAAAACTCCTCAACAAAATGGAGTTGCGGAAAGAAAGAACAGGATTGTGGGCTGAGGCTATTAACACTGCTTGTCACATAATTAATCGAGTTTACCTTAGCCTTGGAACCAATGCGACTCCCTATGAACTTTTGAAAGGAAAGAAACCCAACTTTAAGTACATGCATGTGTTTGGTTGTGTGTGTTATATCTTGAATGATAGAGATTACCTGGGAAAATTTGATGATAAAAGTCAGAAAGGAATTTTTGTTGGCTACTCTTTGAACAGTCATGCCTATAGGGTTTATAACCCTAGGCAAAGATTATACAAGAGTCAGTCAATGTCCAATTTGATGATTCTAGTTGTTTTTCCCAAGAACAGGATACTGCAGGTTATGAGATGCTGCGATCAGAACCAATGGAGCCAAGGACACCATATTTACAGGCAATTGTTGATTCAACAGTTAATAGAACAGAAACATCTCCAGAAGATTCTAGCTCCTCCTCAGATGAATCTGATGATAAAGAACCTCTCATGAAGTTTGAAGAACAGGTAACTGGGTCAAACTTGGATGATGTGATGCGAGATCCACCTGCAAGAGTTAGAACGGATCATCCTCCCACACAGATCATTGGCAGTCCCAATGACAGCAGGCAGCTGAGAGAAAAACTAAGGATCAATTACAAAGACATGATGAAAGCCAATATCTGCGCTGAGCAAGAAGGTAACAAGGTAAATGCCACCTGCTTTGTATCCTTGGTAGAACCTAAACACATAAATGAAGCCTTGAAAGATGATTTCTGGATTGAAGCCATGCAAGTGGAACTACACCAGTTCAGAACTAATGATGTGTGGACCTTATTCCCAAGACCCTCTAACATTAATGTTATTGGTACTAAATGGATTTTCAAAAACAAAAGTAATGAAATGGTGTAGTTACTCGAAACAAGGCAAGGCTAGTTGCTAAAGGGTTTACTCAACTTGAAGGAGTATAGTTTGATGAGACTTTTGCACCTGTTGCTAGGCTAGAATCTATTAGATTACTAATTGCTATAGCCTGTTATCTCAAAATTACTCTTCATCAAATGGATGTGAAAGGTGCTTTCTTGAATGGTTTAATTGATAAGGATGTGTATGTTGAACAGCCTAAAGGATTTGAAGATCCACATTTTCCCAGTCATGTCTATAAGCTCAAAAAGGCTGTGTATGGTTTGAAACAAGCACCTCGTGCTTGGTATGATAGATTAACAACCTTTTTACTTGATCTTGGGTTTACTAGATGTGAGGTTGATAGAACTTTGTTTATCCTTCACAAAGGAAAAGACATATGTTGATGATATAGTATTTGGTTCTACTAACCCTTTACTGGTCAAGAAGTTTGCTGAAGATATGACAGGAACTTTTGAGATGAGCTTTATTGTTGAACTCACCTACTTCCTTGGACTGCAAATCAAGCAAGGCAAGGATGGAATCTTTCTGTCCCAAAAAAAGTATGCTCGAAATCTGATTAAAAAGTTTGGAATGGACTGTTCTAAGAGCTCCTCCACACCTATGACTTCTACCATCAAACTGAGCAAACTAGATGTTGGTGAAACTGTTAATTCAACACTGTATCTTCCATGATTGGAACTCTTCTGTATCTCTCTGCCAGCAGACTAGACATCATGTTTGCAGTCTGTGTGTTTGCCAGGTATCAGGCTAAACCCTTAACACCTCATTTGTCTGCTATTAAACACACTCTCAAATATGTCTCTGGTACAACACACCTTGGTTTATGATACACAAAAGAAACAAATACTGATCTCATTGGGTTCAGTGATTCAGATTGGGCAGGGGATATTGATGATTGAAAGTCCACCAGTGGTGGTTGTTTCTATCTGGGAAGAAACTTAGTGTCATGGTATAGTAGAAAGCAAAATTGTGTTTCTTTATCTATTGCTGAGTCTGAATATGTGGCTGCGGGTAGTTGTGTCACTCAATTAATTTGGTTGAAAAATATGTTGTGTGACTATGGTCTTATGAGTGACACCTTGCTTATGTTCTGTGATAATCTTAGTGCCATCAACATTTCTAAGAACCCGGTACAACACTCTCGTACCAAGCATATAGATATAAGGCATCACTTCCTTAGGGACTTAGTAAATTTGCAAGTTGTAGATATCCAGCATATAGAAACCAACAATCAGATGGCATATATATTCACAAAATCCTTAGATAATGAGAGATTTTCTAGTCTGAGAAGATCTCTTGGTCTGTGCTCCATGTAATGAGAAGAATTGTCGTCACTGTTGACCTAACATCACAGTCTAAAAGTGGGTATTTGTTTGTGATGTGTGTACATGCTTATATGAAGTCTCCCTTGTCCATGAGTTAATTAGTTTATGCATCTTACTGGATGAATAGTACTTGAAAAGTCTTTTGGTTTTTGTCTCTAGTCTTGGCACTTTCTTTCTTCCTCAACCCCTCACATTGGACTGCAGTTTGTCTGTTATGGAAGTAAAAAAAAATGGAAAAAGAGCCCAATGGAGGCCCATGCAAAAGAGACCAATGTTGGCCAAATGGAAAAAGAGCCCAATGGAGGCATTTTTTTACTTTGTATTTGTTGGCAATCTCTGGGTTTCACTCACTTTCCAAAATGGAAGTTTGACTCTCTAAGACTACATTGAGTCCCAGCATGAAACTTAAACAGAGCCCAACACTTACTTCCTGTTTTTAATGAATCTGCAGTCTTTGTTAAACCTCTCTTCTCCTATTATTGAGTGCTGATTCATAAGTTTCAAGACCGAGTGTGATTGTTCCTGTACTGTTTCCTCCAGTGAGATACGGCATCTACTGTATCTCTTTTTATCGGACATTTTCTTTTTGGGTGGTTAACTTGAGGGGGAGTGGGAAACTTTCTTATCTGCTGAGTCTGGATAGAGTTAGGATGCATTTTAAGCTGGAGTCACAGTTGATTCAACAGTAGCTCTGGAAACATTAGGACTGGCTATATATCATGATACTAGGAGTTTTCTGCAGGTGCATGCTTGTACCACTGAGGGATCTCTTGGTTTATTTTTGTCCTTTGTCACAACTCGTTTTTCCAAATAATTTTTTTTTGGGTGCATCTTGCTAGAGCATATACTGTGAGTTTTTGGTGTTTAGCAGCAGACTTGAGCAGTGGTTTGGGTGTTTCATCACAACAAGGGGGAGAATTCTGCCATTAAGGGGGAGGTGTTGTGAAGAAAGGCAATAAGGGGGAGATCGAAAGTTCACTGTGTTGAAAGTTGTTACATCAACAATTAACTTAAATGTTCCTTCCGTGTGTTACAGGCTATTATTGGAATATTGCCTATCTTCACTAATCTTTAACCTAGCTCGACAGTTGTAGTTTTCTTGTGATTAACAGGTTGGAGATTCTGGAGATTTGGAAGAAATAAAGGAGGCCAACTAAAGCTTTACTTATTTAAGGAAAGAGATCAAAAGATTTGATTCTTGAAGAGAATATCTCAACAAGATCTTTGAAGATGATGATAACCATGGAAAGAAGATCTGGAGTCGTGGACAACTTATTATATATACAAGATCGACTCCGGAAACAAGCAAGAAGATTAGAGACACTCTTAGCCACAATTGATTAAGATTCTATTCTTTGTACTTGTTGTTTTTGCTATACTTTGCGGCTGTTAGTTGGATAGGGATTGTATCTCGATCATCTAGACTTTTCTAGATCTGTAGCTAAAGAATAGGTAGCACTGTTCTGATTAGTATAGCTTTGAAGTTCCAAGATTCACCTAGTGATGGCTTGTACATTATTTTGTTAAATTCACTATTCATTATAGTGAATATTTGCCACAGGCTCAGCTGGTATTTTCTACATACCAGCTTAAAGAAAAACATCTCTGTGTTCTTACTTTTATATTCTGCTGTGTTATGTTTTTCTGTTTTGTGTCACTGATACTTTAACTATTATATCAACGTCGGTATTAACAGTACAGTTTTTCAGTATATTAGTACAAGTGCCGATCCTTATATTCTTTCACTTATCCTTTCGGACATCGAGTTCCTTCCTTCGACTTCGTCCTCTCTCAACAACAAATCATGAACACCTCCTTTATCATCGTAACTACTCCATCGGTTGCTTCACACATAGACTACTTGCTCCTTTATTTTTTTCTTTTTTCTTTTTCTTTTTGCGTACTATTTTTTGCACTCATTTTACTGACTCGTATGCTTTTTGGTCGGCCATCATTGGGATCTTTTACTCTCTACATTTTTTGGTAGCGTCAGATTTATTGAATTCCGCACTTTTGTGCGTGCTGATTTGGCATCAACCCTCATGGACATATAGCTGCTAGGGCTACGCCGGTATGTGGGTAGTATCTGTAACATGCCCAACACGAAAATGGTGATCACAAGGACCACAGATCCACTCCGAGACTTTTGTACCTTTGATTTTTTCGATACTTTCTTTTCTATTTTTTTATGGAGCAAGGGCTAGTGATTTTTTGCACCGGTAATAACAGTATGGCCAACAAGGTTACCTTTCGACGATGATCATCTTCCACTTCTCCCCCAAACCAATTTCTCGAACTGGGGTTAGGGTTTTCTTCTCTACTATCCCCCAAACCAATTCTCGATCATGAACAAAACATGATTCTCCTCAATTCTTTATAACTCGATGCTTTGTTTCTTCGTTCAAGCTCGACGGTAGGTTGCTATCACCGCTTAAGTAAAGAATGTATAGGATATATGGTGGAGTATCATAAGGGCTTAAGAAAGCTTTCAGCTGGGTTAGCAAAAGGTATAGAAAATAAAGACTCAAGGGTAGAAGTTTTCACACGGTTGCACACAGGACTTCAATTAGAGTAGCAAGTAAACTCACTCATCAAAGTAGTATGGGTCGGATTTCGTTTGAGAAAATATTCAGCAAGCAGCAAAGCAAGAAAACAAATCCACAGCCCCTCATCTTAGTTATGGTTCACACTCGGTACTCTCCCACAGATCAAAATATTTTTCAACAAGTAAAAGACCTTAGAAGTGACAGATAATCATGAATTAAAATGCAAAATACTAGTGCGAATATTTAAGGTTATTACAGACCGAGCAAGTAATAGTAAAATTCCTCCCCCAAACCAAGTCAAAAGAAGATAGAGAAACTAGGAAAGTAAAGAGAAAAAGAAAAGATACTCCCCTCTCGGTGCTATTATTTCCAATCCTGATGGTTGCTCAGGACGAAGATCCTCCATGAGGTGGTGGAGGATAAAATCCTTTATAGCCTCCGTAGTACAGTGATGGATCTACCTCGGGTGGTGGATAGAGCTGCGGTGGTGCGTAATAAGGCGGATACTTAAAGTGACCATACCCGTCGATGTTCTCCTGCTGGAAAGAGATTTGCTCGTATGATGTGTAGGGAGGTAACATGATTGTTCCACTCTGACCTCCGGCCTATTTCGTTGAACGAATTTATGTCAAAAGCTCCTTGCGGTGGGTATCCTCCTTCGTTCTTCCCTGGTACCTGGGCTTAAAAGTGTGTGAGATAGCATGTTTGGAGTGAACTCTGGACTATAGATTACATGCAAAACTCATGGTGTCTTCCTCCCCCAAACCTGATGTCAAGTGCAGAAATCAAAAATGAAAAGTAAAAAGTGCAAGTGCGTAAAATAAATATGACCATGCGTTGCCTCCCAAAAAGCGCTTGTTTTAGGTCCTCGACCCCTGTTCAGAGATGACTTAGCTGTCAAGGTTTGGATCCTCGAACTTGTTGGAGCACTTTCTCAACCATTCATTCGTTGCATAGTTAGTATCTCCATCCCAAAGCCTCATCGCTTCTTCTTTGAAATCTCCCCCTACGGGATCCATGCCAAATTGGAACATATATGAAGTATGTTCCTTGCTTCATTCGTCCCTAATCACATCCACGAAGAAAAGTTGCTCCAATCCTTCGTAATGCTCATATCAAAGTCCACTATCTCTTCTTCTACTAGATCCGACATTATATACCCAAATCCTCCTTCATCTCCCAAATGAAAATCATCAGCGCTCTCCCAATCTCCTCTCTCGATTGTCTTTCCTCCCTCTAGGAGTTCACCCTTAGAATTGAAACGCTTCTTCTGCCCTTCAATGATTAACGAATAGGTCTTCTCCCCCGTGTCAACTACGACTTGCATCTGATGTAGGGTTGGTCGCCCAATAAGTGTTTTAGACCTTAGCATGCTTCCTTCCATATCCATCACAAGGAAGTCTAGCCTCGACCTTATGCCTCCGATCTCCACAGGTAAACCTCTGATTTCTCCAGCACATTTCTTTGTAGAATTGTCGGCTAGCTGGACGCTAGTTCTGCATGGTTCTATTTCGTCTTCAATTCCTAGATCCCTCGCCTTAGCCAATGACATAAGATTTACGTTGGCTCCAAGGTCTATCAGGAAATTTACCTTTTTTCCCTTCACTCCAATCATCATGCTGAGCTGTCCCGGATCTCCTATTCCTCTCCTCATGATAGCTGATCCTTCTCTCCATGTCACTCCGACGTAGGTCTTCTTCCGGTTAAAGAATTCCCTTACAGCTACCATGTAGTCAGATGGGTATAGAGTAAACAGGACTTGCATTGGCATTGGAATTGATTGGCTCTCCATGTTTCCTTTAGCCTTCTTCTTAGCAGCTTTCTTGATGTCGTTTGCAATTCTTCCTGGGAAAGGTAGATCCTTCAAATCTACTAACTTACCGATCACGGACCTAACAAATCCTTACTCGAGCCAATATTTATAATCACGTCCCCTTCTGCAGTCTTCTTTTGCTTTATTCTACTCTTCCTCCTCATTCGAACCTTTGGCTTCTACTACTTCCTTATTCTTCTTCTTTCCCTTAGCGTTTTCTTTACTTCTTGGCACATAATCTGGTGATGTTATCCCACTCCCAGTGGTTATCAATCCTATGTATTCCATGCGTTGCTCCCTTACTTCTTCTACCTTGTTATCCATATCTCTTACTACGATCTTCATCGCCAACATTTCCTCTTCCACCCCTTCAAACTTCTCACTTAGTTTCTTCAGCTCTTTGCTGACCGCCACGAACTGTTTGTGAAGGAAATTCGCTAGAGCTTGAGTAGCACTGCTTCCTTTATCCAGCTCTTCCAACACAACTTTTCCTCTCTGGTTGTGATGTTCCTTGAGGGATTTAATATCCACTTCTAACCCCCTTTTGGCAGTTATTACGCTGTCGACTACTTGTTCGCTGCCGATTTTGGAAACTTCATCCTTTCCCTCAATGCTCAGGTCAATAAGCTTTCCTTCTGGTACTTCTTAGCTTACTTCCATGAATAAGTTTCTTTTGTCCAAGTACTCAGTAGTTCCTACGCCTTGTCTCATAGCCCTTTGTGCTTCTTCCTCAATTGCGGCTACTGTCCTTACTTCCTCCATTCCTTCTAGCTTGTTGAAAATCTCATTCTCGTTCAGCTGTTCACTCCTATACCTTGAGTTCTTAGCATAACTTGCAAATGCTCCCAGCACTTGCTTAGCAGAGCTCCCATAAATGATCCGTTCAGAGCTACATCTATAAGGTCTCTAAACTCCTCTCTAACTCCCAAGTAGAAATACTCACACAGCTGTCGCAAAGTGAACTGATGTTGGGGGCAGTTGTATTGCATCTTCTCAAACCTTTCCCATGCGTCATGAAAAGATTCCTTCTGTTTCTGAGTAAAAGTAGATATCATTCTCCTTTCTCTCATAACCCTTGGAAGCCCCAGAAACCTTTTTAAGAACAGACTCCTCAGCTCTTCCCATTCATTGACCTCTTCCTGGATTGAATCTATCCATCTTTTTGCTGCTCCCTCTAGGGTTTTGATGAAGAACCAGAATTTCAGCTCACCATCAGTTAACCCCTTCGTCGAAAACTGCTCGACGATAGACTCGAATGCGTCCATGAACTTGCATTCATTCAATCCTTCTCTACCTCCGAACTTTGGTAATTCGCTAATCAGAGTTAGATCAAATCCCTACTCCCTTACATGCGGCTAGATCCGAATTCCACTCCTTCTTGGTTTCGGCACACTGATTTCTCTGATAGTTTTTTCGTCTTCTTCTTCCATCTTCCTTAACAAACGAGCTTACGTAGAGATATAAAATAAAATAACAATGAAGAAGATAAACGTATTTTTAGGTTTTTGATAAGAAAATAAACAAATACGGAAAAGAAAATATTTTTGGGATTTTTGCCATGGAAATCGATTCCCACAGGTTATATATATATTTTTTTAGTTTATGTTGTATGAATTGAAAGACAGTGCATAAAGTAAAGCAAAAGAAAGAATTCAACTTATCTGGTCGAAACTTGCTTGAGCGGTCAAGTGTCCCCCTGCAGCGGCGCCAAATTTTGATGTGCAGTCAAAGATTTCATTTTTCGTTGTAGAACCTGTAATCCCTAAATACAATCAAAATTAAATTTATAAGTTGGAAGTCCTCAAATCCACAGTTTATAGCAGAAAGTTGACTTTGGATGTCGTTCTCCACGGACACTTAGCATACGAACAAGCAAATAACATTTGTAAATTGTATGCAGAAAAGTAAACAGATAGATCACAGACAGATTAATTAAATCGCATTAAACCCTAATTGCCTTGTTGTAAATCGATAATGGGAAAGGTGTAAAGGATCTCCGACCTCCCTCTACTATGCTACTCCCAACTACTTAAATCAAACAACGTACTAGCCGTCTATAGGCAGCAAAGAAACATGCCAAAAGGATTAAGTCGTAGTTAATCCAGACACCTTGACTTATACCAACAATGTTTTGTGTCACTCAACACACTATCTTCTCACGTTTTCAGAAAAATCAGACAGGATAATATAATGTCCTCACGGCCAGCGGTTTTGGGGTTTCACTTCCCCGAGGACTGGTTCTCTCTCAGGAGAGCTGCTTTATGAGCGGTGTAGAATTATGAGACCCCTGAGGTCTTATTTATACTGAAAAATCTGATCTCTGGCTGCCATTGATCAATAAGGAAGGTTTAAGAAGGCAAGCTCTAGCCTGACAGGCCAAGAAAATGGCCCGGGACAAAATAGAAGCTTGACTGCGGTCGCTTGGTGGCCGCAGAGACCGCTTCTGCGGTCACCTAGTGACCTCCATCTTCGAAATCTGCAGATTCGAATCTATTTTCTTCGTTCTTTGATTTCGGGCTTCGTAACTTCGTTTCCTCGAAAAGTGGTCTTCTACAATGTTGTTGCATCTCCAATTATCTTCGCATTGGTTGTCGCATGACATGTTTTAACTCCTCGTCAATCCTGTGTATTTGCTTAACTTTCTCGATTTTGCACAATTATGTCGTTTTCATGCCTGAAATTGTGCAATTCCTCAAAAACGTGATCATGACGTACAAAAAACACGCGAAGTTGGTAATTGACCATAAAACAATACAAATATTGCATCTAAGGAAAAAACGAGGGTCTAAAAGGATTCTATATCGCACATTTCATTGTCACATCATGCTTCCATGGAGAAATGCTCTAAGATGGAGGTTCGTTGGCTGGCTGCTGTAGTATTAGCTCGGGCCTACCCCAGGTAGTGGATAGAACAGTGGCTGAGGGTAGCATGGTGGGTACTGATGTCGAGGATCTTCCACATAGTTTGCTTCCATGTTGGAAGTTCGTTGTTGCAATTGAAGGCAATTCAAATATGAATTCAATTCCTTCCTTTGACTGCTTGTGTACATCTCCTATTGTTACCTTATCTCTTCTTGCCGGTTTCCTTGGTATTGTTCCACAAAAGCTTGCAACTGTCTCATGTCAAAGGCTCCTTGGTGTTGGTTCCTCCTGTTCCTTACTTCCTCGATTGCTTTGGTATGTCTGGGAAACAAGTGCTCAACCCTCTTTGATGTAAATGGTTCAGTGAGTGCCACGTTCCCTGCTCCTACTATTGATACTCCTTTTTCCTTGCACAAACCCGTTATTAATCCGGGGAAGAGAAGGCTCCTCCTATTGTCTCATTTGATCGTGTACATTTCTTCCATAATGATCCTACCAACATCGACGTAATTCCCTCTCATAATTGAGTAAATCAAAACTGCCTCCTCTTCGTTAATTGTGTCGTGGTGGCGCTTGGGCTTGAGGTTTGTATGCACAAATTGCATCCAAAACCTTGCGTGGTCGGTGACGGCGGACTTCGGTATCTCTCCACATATCTTATTTTCTTCATAGTCATTCCTAAGAAGCATGTGGTGAATCTCATCCTTCATTTCATCGTAGCTCAATTCGAAGTATGGAGGTTCAATGAGCTAAGGGTTCGACTTTTTATTAGGTATTTCATAGAATTCGTTGATCGTCTTTGGCATGAACATGAAATCAACTCCTTTTATAATGATAGGATGTGTCGATCGTAGCTCCTCCGGGTGATTTATTTATAATTGAAAAAAATTCCGCATAGAATTCTCGCACAATCTCAAGATTGAATCCTTTAAGCGTGGTGGTGAAAGGGCCCCAACAGTGGACGTTAAACGGGTTGTATAACCATTCGTAGAATCATACTCCGCCAAAATTTATATCAATGTTCCTCTCGGAGATTGCTTCTCGGTTTTTATTCGTTTCTAACCAAGCTTAGGCTCCTCTTGGAAGTGAAGCGTGATTGGTGCTTCTCTCGGATCTTCCTCTTTTCTTGCTGGGCTCTCCCATTTGTGAATTCCTTATGGTACCTAAGTTCAAAAAGTGTGTGAGATAGCATGTTTGGAGTGAAATCAAATCTAAGGCTAACATACGAATCTATCGGGGTTTCTTTTTCCCCAAACCTAATGTTTGGTACATCATGCAAGCAAAATTATAGCTTGTGATAAGATCAATAGCAACTTCAAATTGATGCAAGAACTAGCAAGTAAATCAAGTTCTCATACTGTGTCAAGCATCAATGTGTAAAGCATATTGCAATGAATTTCCATACTAAGGTCATATGACAAAGGAAGCATGTTTTCTAGGTATAAATCATCATGTAATAACCATGCGAGCATATAATGGAAAGAGAAAAAGGTCGATGAGAGAGTTTGTTCTACTAAGACATTTTAACAAACACATGGTGAGCATGAACAAAAATCTTCAATTTCTCAATCAAATTGTCAAATCTCTACCAGGGCAAGCGATATTAAGGTGAATACTAGAAGTAAGCATGCATTCACATCATCAATAAATAATCAAATCAATCCATTGAAGCATACAATTATAAAGCAGCAAAGATGCAATCAAGAAAGTACTAGCAAAAGAGTGAAAGATTTAGACTTGCAATTGAAGATGTAATGAAGATAAAATTGAGTATAGATCACTTACTTGATGTTGTTGATGGATGGGCAAGCTAAGAATGCAATGGGTAAGTTCAAAATGTAGAGAGTATGAAGAATTTTTGGGACACAATGAAGTGAGGGAGATTAAAAGTGTTTTTTTTTTTTGGGTTTTAAAAGAGAAGAGTGAGTTGAAAGCTGCTCACTGCGGTAACCGAGTGAGGCTGCTGCCTCACCCGTTTCATTTTTTCGATTTTTTGCGTTTTTCGATATTGGGTTTTTTGTTTATTGAAATAAGATCCGAAATATAAAATAAGGTTTTTGAAAGTAAAATTTTAAAAATTTAAATGGTTTTTTGATGCAGAAAATGAAAAACGAAAAGTAAAAATAAACGTAACCTTGGGTTGCCTCCCAAGAAGCGCTTGTTTTAGGTCTTATAGCTCGTCCCCTATTTAGAGATGATTCAGTCTTCGAGGTCAAGACCCTCGAATTCATTGGAACACTTATCCAACCATTCATATGTTGTGTAGTTTGTGTCTTTGATCCATTGTCTCATCTCTTCTTCTTCTATATCGTCTAACTCAGGATCCATGTCAATTTGGAAAGTAAATGAGTAATATCTATCATATTTGTCTCCATCTTCTAGATCTTTCCATTCACCTTCTCCTCTGCGAATTCGTATTTCCAGTTGTCGTCTTATGATTCAAAATACTCACCGGAATTGAAAGATGGTGTGTTTCCATTTGATTCCTCCTTCATTTTCCAAAAGGTCTTGAATAAATTCGTTGGTGTTAGGAGACAATCTGGAGAATATGATACTTCTTTCTCACTATCTATCCACCAATCATCATTAACATATTTGATCCTTGCTGCCTTTGCTTCCTACAAAGTGACGTTAGGTGTCCCCATTACTATCCTGTGATTCGATATATTCATCGAAATCTCTCTTTTTGCCACGTAGATAATAGTATTGGTGGTGGCCATGAATGGTCTTCCCAGAAGCATAGTATCATTATTTGGATCCTCACAGTCGAAAATCAAGCAATCCACGAGAATATCTAGCCCTTCCAGTTCGGTGATTACATTCAAGATTTTCCCGCAACCATTGGTACAAGTTATTGGCTACTAGTATCCCTGTTTTGGTTTCTATCATACCGACTAAGTTGAGATTTCTATAAACAGAAAGTGGCATCATGTTAATGCTGGCTCCCAAGTCTAGAGTTTCTGTGACATTTTTTCCTTAATGATCACGTTTATTTTGAAAGCTCCAGGGTCGGGTTTCTTTATTGGTATGACTTGTTTAAGGTTTTCCTTTTTGCCTCGAACAGAATCCCCTATATTATGGTCATATATAGGAGAGGGAGGGTTTAAGTATTTACCTGATATTCCTTTGCCTGAATGGCATGCGGATGGTGCCCAACACTCTCCTACTTTTCCGCCCTCTTCAATGACTTCAATAACAACCATAGCCTTTTCAGCCAAACAGCTTGTCCTTATTTTGTTGCAGTTGTCCTACCTCCTCCTTGGCGATTTGACCAATCTTTATTTCCATTCCTCTAAAGGTATTATGAGTTCTTCTAATGTTATCCTCAGACTTTGAGATAAATGAATTTGTCCTTGAGGTAAACTCGCCTTGCTGCTTCACAAATTTCCCAATATCCCCCATCTCCTTCATTATTGTATCTATCCTGTCTTCTATGGAAGGTGGTTTGGGCAAGTTTTGTGGTGGCCTTGGTTGTGGTGCTATATATGGTGGGTGGTTGAGGTGGTATTTCAGGTTGGTTCAAGCTAGGTCCGGTTCAAAATGATAAGAGAGGGTATTGGGGTTCAATATAGCTGTTCACAGGTTAGTTCCCGGGTCTCTAGTTCCTTGACTCTTGCACGTAATGTACTTCTTCAAGCTACGTTTGTTCCCATGGTTCCTCACTCACAATTTCCTTCTTTCCTATCCTCATCTAGATATTCTCAATTCTCTTAACAATCTTCTTCCAAAGAGCCTCTTTGATTGCTCGAACATCATTAGTTAATACCCTTTTTGCTCGTCCTTTTTGCATGGAGTTTTCACTAAGGTTCTCACATACCTCCCAAATCATTCTTGGGGGTACGTCCAACAAGTTTCCTTGACATGCTCCATCTATAAGTGCTTGGCTAATAGAGTCAATTCCCTTATAGAAGTTGTTGACCTTATTAAACAACGTGTAGGAATGCATCGGGCATTTATCAAGTAGATCCTTATATCTCTCCCATGCTTCGTGAAAGGTTTCTCTGTCAAATTGGTTGAAGTTTTGGATTTGCTCTTTGGGTCGGATGTCTTTTTCAATGGGAAGTATTTGAGCATAAACTTATTGAAGATCTCTACCCATGTAGTAAAGCTGTTTGGCAGTAATGAGATAAGCCAATTCTTCGCCTTGTCCTTTAGGCAGCTAGGGAACACTCTTCTTCTATGTTGACATTCCGTGAGTCCAATTAGTGGTATACCTCCAACTATCGCGCAAAACTCTCTCATAAAGTTCATAGGGTCCTCAGTTGAGTTCCCATAGAAGTGCGGCAGTTAGTTCAGATGAGTACCTTTCAAGTCGTACTCTCTAGCGATCCTCTTAAGAAAGATGCTAGAGGCATGTGGTGTAAGCCTTGTCATAACGTAGTCACGCATGGGTCTGTCGTCGTCTTCTAGAATCATCTCCACCCTTGCGTTGTTATCCGTTCTTCGGTGTTCATCCAACATCAGCCTTTCATTGGCTATCCTTAGCCTTTGTCGTTCTAGCTCCTCCCTCTTGGTTTGTATTTCAAGTCGAACTTTGAGCAATTGCTCAAATTCAGAGTTTAGGACATTCCCAGATGGATTGTCATTGCTAGTTTCTTCCCCGCTCATGTTGCTGGACAGTTCCATGGCAAAGGTAAATAGTTTGCGTCTTTCAAGCTTATCTATGACGTCTTTAAGCGGTACTATTGGTGTTCCCGTGCTTCTCCTTCCTTGCATAAAGACTAACAAACAAACTTGCGTAGATACATAGATAAAAGCAGATGAAGATAGTTTTTGGTTTTTTGATAAGAGAACATACAAATACTAAAAAGAAAATATATTTGAGATTATATCTGTAGAAATAGACTTCTACAGGATTTTATAATTTTTTGGTTTTATCCTGTATGTATTGAAAAGCAGTGGAGAAAGTAAAAAAGCGGAATGAAGAATTCAACTTATCTAGTCGAAACTTGCTTGAGCGGTCAAGTGTCCTCGGCAGCGGCACCAAATTTTTTACGTGCAGTTAGGAATTTTATAATCGTTGTATTTATCTTATTCCAAAATACACGCAAAGATTTAAATTTAGATTAAGTTGGAAACCAACAAATACACATAATAGCAGAAAGTTGACTCGGGATGTCGTTCTCCACAGACACTTAGCATAGGAACAAGTAAATTTCGAAGTATTTTGGTGTGAAAACAACTGACAAATGGATTTTAGATGCAGTTGAATTCATAAAACAGTTTTGTAATCAATTGGTAGAAAGTGTGAAGGATCCCCAACTGTCCTTCTAACTACTTGTATAAAAGACTACGTATACGCCCTTATTGGCAGCAAGTATACCTGCTGTACAGGATCAAGTCGCATTTAATCCCGAGCAGCCTCACTATGCCAATGAAATTGTTGTGTCACTATACAACACACCACGTCACATTTCCAAACAACATAAACAAATAAATTTATTACCTCTACGAACGCCTTAATAATGGACCCCTTTAGTATCTCAATAAATACACAGGTAAATAAAGAGAATCACACGAATAGAGATTATATGAATACGTATTATGTCTAATAAACAATTCGTTAATGTAACATGGCACATAAAGAAGTAGCAAGCAAATTCAAGTGGTTCTCCTTTACAAAAGTGTTTAGCTACTCATAGTCATATTAAATAGAAGACAAGAAGTAATCAAAAAAGAGAGAAAGAAAAGATTAGTTTTGATGTCTTCGTTCGTGATGGCTAGGGTTTTCTTCTCCAGGTTGCTGACGGCTATGTCTTTGCTGTTTTGGGGTTTCAATTTCCCCGAGGACTGGTTCTCTCTCAAGAGAGCTGCTTTGATTGCGGTGTGTGATTATGAAACCCCAACACCCTTATTTATACTATAACTTTCGTCCTCCAGTCGCCCATGATGATTAAGGAAGGTTAGAATGGCAGGCTCTGACATGACGGACTCAAAAAACAGGCATTCTAGTATTTTCTGCGACTGACTGCGGTCACCAGCAGTCACCTGTTTGGCCCAAGTGTGGCCCGTTTTGTCTTGCGCATCGGATATGGGCTTTGTAACTTCATTTTCTCAAAAAGTGGTTTCTACAATGTTAATTACCTTTGCATTGGTTGGTCACATGCCTTGATTGGACTCCTCAAACTTCGTGTATGTGCAAATCAGCGTATTTCCTTATTTTCCTCGATTTCGTATAAATATGACGTTATGGCACCGAAAATCATGCAATTCGTCAAAAACGCGATTATGCCCTACAAAATACACAAGAAGTTGCTAATTGGCCATAATATGATGTAAATATTGAATCTTGGGCTAAAAACGAGGGTCTAAAAGTATGTAAAAATGCAGATTTCATGGTCACATCAACCCACCATGGAATGACATAAGTATACTTGATAGAAAGATTGGATATGTTCACAAGGAAAACCATATACATGAGTACACTAAGGATGACGATGAATTCTTCATTGAATAAATCATTTGCTAACAATTGAGGAACAAGAGTCGAATGATACTAAGAAAGAGAGAACTAAGTCCTCAATACGAGAAGAAAATTGCAATGAAACACTTAGCAAAGATATGAAGAGGAGTGGACTTCATGTTCGGATCCGACACCATCAATGAGTTTTTTGAATTCCCCGATATAGAGAAGAATATGAAGTAGGGAACCACCATATTCTGAATTGAGATTCAACGACATCAAGCATGACATATCTCAAGTGTTCTTTATGGGAAGGATATGAAGAGAACGAGTTATATGGCGAAATACCTAGAATTTCCCGCTCCGACTACGCAAGGCTTTAAATGCGCATTTTGAAAACAAATTTCAAGCCCACAAGTCATCATGAAACACTTAGCGAAGACATAGCTATTTTGGTCTATGCGATCATGAGAGGGCACTACATTTACATCGGGAGAGTTATCATGGAGGGGATGTACTCATTAAAGGGATAACATATGAGGAACTTGCTTTTTCCCGTCTTGATAATGGATATTTGTAAGGAAAATGGTGTACTAATAAATGAAGCGGCTAATCTAGCGCTCATTGAGTCGTTCACGCAAGAAAGTGTCAAGACGATACTCGAGAAACACAAGAAAGCGATACAAGACTACGAAAGAGCAAGGGATGCAAAAAATTCGCCACAAGGAGCATTTGAAATGAGCCGATTGAAGCAATCGTCAATCAATATCAAGCGAATCGACAAGAGGATGTAAGGCGCCAAGAAGATATGATCGAAATGGGACGCCGAACCGAGTGTACTACTCATGTGAACTACCTCCACGCTCTACAACAAACTTCCTTTATGGAAGTGAAGGTATATATGTCCTAGAGACAATCATATTGGGGACAAATATACATATTCAAATTCAGTATTTGCATATCATTATTATATGCAATTATAATATATATATGGATATATACGTATATTGGCATTACAGTGTTTAAATGTTTATTATCAGTTTGTCTGCATTCATTTATACACATGTTCCCATGAGTTTAATTTTGTCACTAAAAATGTGAGATCTTGAGTGATATAGCATAAGCTCTTAAATCGCCCCAATCAATGATCATCGAGAATGAGATATCGATGATGCATAATATACTTTGGATATTGACGATTGGCATGTGGTCTGCATCATATCCTTGGAGAGGGTGTAGTGGTTATCACAACTACGAATAACTCGGTTATTCATGATGGACACATGGACACTTTAGAAAGTGTTGGTATACCCTACTAAGAAACCATTTGGTGTATTCTATTTATGTGTCTATGGAAGTATCGACATAATACGATTGAGAGATATTGATTAAGTTATTGGAACATACACAATATCAAGTTCTACACTTAATCAAGTATTCGTGAATGAAGGGACCGTATCATCACTAGCTCTACATTTCAGGGAGTTTGTATAAGTCCTCAGAAACGACATTATGTGTCAAGAGTGTTCAGTGAATCATCTAGGAATTCGTCCGTACCTTAATTTGATTAGTGCTTGCTAGGACTGGGCATAAATTGTCCTGAACCGAAGAACCGGACCGAAAATTTGGTTTTCGATCCAAACTGAATTCATTTTGGTTCGGTTTTCGGTTCTTATGTTTTGTAAAATTCGGGTTTCGGTTCGGTTCAGAACCGAAAAAATTCGTTCCAAACCAACAGGAACCGAAAGAATACACTAGAAGTCATTTTTATCCCCATTCTATCTAAACCTAATAATTCACTCCATCACTCCGAAAAAATACACAACCCTCCTTCCACCACGCCTCCTCTAGTCGACCATCGGCATCCACCACATCCACGGCTAAGCCTCCTCCAGTCGACCATCCACCACATCCAAACATCCATCCACCAGTCGACCATCCTCCAGTGTGCCACCAGTCCGATCGAGCTCCAGTCAGTCCAATCGAACTCTACTCAGTCCAATCGAGCTCCACTGCGCGCCACCAGTACGTCCAACAGCGAGGTAAACAACCTTCTCTAACCGAATTTAATTGCTTTCTGTTTGATCTGATCTGATCGTAATTGTTTGATCTGAACCGAAATAATACTTGGAGATGGGTTTTGTAGACTTGTCCACCGACTCTTTTACTGTTGAAGAATTGGAAGACATTCGCAGTTAATTACCACCAAATAAGAAACTCATAGAGGGGCACAATCATGTGAGAACTAGAAAAACAAAGAAGAAGCCATATTAGAAGAGTTTCGTGGAGTATGGTGATGCGCTCAAAAATTAATACTTATATTAACTCAAGTAGAAAAAGCGATTGTTATAGACATACAAGGCTTTTAACCACAGGGTCGAGAGTGGTGCTCTCGAGGAATTGATTAAGCTAGTTCTATAGAGTACACTCGCTTGTGTTGGTTGTTAACAGTGTGTGTGGATAGTGATACTTCAGTCTTAGGATAATTCTAACTTGCATAAGACAAGTAAAACCCTAGGTCATGCAATTCTATAGACAAAGAAGCTGATTAATCCTTTCAAAAGCGTTCTTATACGATAAGAAACAGTTAAGGATGCACTATACGCAGCTCATCGCTCTTGCTATTACGAGAATAACCAAATAATGGTAATACGTACGGATAATCTACACTAGTTTGCTTATGCAATATGAACTAATTACGGATGCACTATGTTGGTCCAGATAACGTCAAAGGAAAAGACTAGAGGGGGGGGGGTGAATAGTCTTTTACAACTTTTGTCGATAGACACAATTTCTTAGATATCTGTGAAGATATCTGATACTTAATTTCAGAGAGCGGAAGACTTTTCTGTGATAAGTGCACGTGCTCAGCAAGATATAAGTGTGTAAATACTCAGCAAGGTAAATAAAGCAAGTAATAAGTTGCAGAAAGTAAATAACAAAGATCTTTATAGTGGTATCTGAGGGTGGCGTAATTCCTCAACTAATCCACTTGCCCTTTCTCAGGACTTGAAATTCACTAAGATAGATATTAAGTTCTCCTTACAATAAACCTATCCCTTGATTTCCTTTTACACTTGGTTCCCAACCAAGTGTTCCCCCTGAGTTATTCCCCGGCTTTCTCAGCCAAGTACTTCCTATACTCAGAAACCTTTGAGCTATTCCTTAGTTTCCCAAACTAAGTACTTCCTATGCTCAGTAACCTTGGAGTTATTCCTTAGTTTTCCAAACTAAGTACTTCCTGTACTCCACGCTATTTAAGGTGTTGGTTAAGGTAGTTTGTCAGGTGAGTAGTCTTAATAACTTTCTCAGTTATGTAAGAATACTCTATAGAACAAGAATCACTTAACACACTTCACAATGTGCGGTGATATGTTCTTTACTGACCCAAGTCTATGTTAAATGTTCTAGAGAATGAAACTTAGATACTTGATCTTTTAATTCAACTCCTTCACAGATAGAAATGCTTGTTAAGGATTAGGACACTTAGAACTTTCGTGCTACTTAGAATTCAAGAGCATAATCGCAACTGTAAACTAAAGAGTAAGTAGGTTGAAGGCTTGTATGCTTAAAAGAATGAGTTCGTAGATGTAAGTTCTTGGTGTATCTTTCAAGCATTCTAAGTGGTGATATTTATAGTTGAAAATCATGCCGTTTGAATAGTATCCGTTAGGCTTAATGAAATTCAAACTATTGATATCTGTAAATAGTACTGCAGAAGACGTTGTCTCTTTTCAGAGATTTCCTCTTTTGTTCAGATGTCTCTGTCAGGGCATTTATTACATTGTACTATTTTTGTCCTGTAGTGCCAACGGAACTGTGCATGCGTTCTGAAGCATTGCATGTCCCATTCCAGAGACCTTCACATCTTCAGATACCTGCTGAAACATTGTTTCCCAGAAACATAGTTTTATCCAGGGTATCTGAGTGTAGATATCTATGGGCACTTTTCCTCATTCAGAAACCTTGTTTATTGAAAAACACTTGTTTATTCAAGATATCTGGACATAGGTATCTGATGACCTTCGTCTTCAGTAATCTTGTGCAGTCTTCAAAACTTCATAATTTGTTGAACTCTCCTGCAAGATGCCTTCTTCTTGGTCTACTTCAAAGATATAAAAGTTACATTCAGAGACCTAACATTCTATACAAAATTTGCTAGACTAACATACTTAGTGATTTTCCTCTTTTACAGTGTTCAAGTGAACCAAGAGTACTAACCACCTTTCTGAGCTAAGATAAGTCATTAGGTTGCTGATCAAAATCTAAACAGATATTCCTAACAAATTTCCCCCTTTTTGATCAGTCAACGATGACTATCTTTAAAACCTACTACAACTTGGAAGAGGGAACAATCTAACACTTAATCATTTCTTATGATCTTTTCAATTCATTTTAGTTAAGTGCAGAAAGTAAACATCAACCAAATCACAAGGTGTGATCTTTGCTGACAAGTTATCTTTTTATAGATTGATATCTGAGAGTAGGTTCATCAGATATGTTACACAGAAAATTCATAGATAACTTAATAAATAAAACACATTACAGCAAAGTTAGCAAGATACAAAAGAAAATACTTAGTTAAATCAGAACAACAGGAGTAACCAAGCTCCAAGTAAACATTCTAATTTACTAGTCTTCAAGTCTTCAAAATCTTCAAGTCTTCAATCAGTAGATCTATGGATCAGTTAGCAAATTCCCTATCCCCAAACCTTTTAATATCATCTGAGTAGTCATAGAGCAAGGTCCTGACTATCATTTCAGTGTTTCTTTGTAGGTTTTGGTGGGATTCTTCTTGGCAAAGTGTTTGACCCACAGATACTTTCCCCATTTCCAGGCATGCTCAATTCTGATATCTGATAGCTTGAAATATTCATAAATAATCCTCAGATATCTTACGTCACCCTTGTATTGTTCTTGAGTCATGTAAAAAGACTCATAGGGTTCCACAGCAAGTCTTGATCATGTGTCTGTTCTAGTGATGTTGGGAATTCTGTGCACATCATCTGGCTTTCCATAAGGACAATCATAAGAGAGGTCCTTCTTCATGGCTTCGATTCTCTTGATTACTTCAAAATCCAACCAGGCTTTGATGAGGTTGGTGTTAATCAAGACTGGCTTGTCTTTTATCCATGCCATGAGTTGTTTATGGATTGGTTCTGGAAATTTTTCATTTACCAGTAAGTGCTTGAGTTCCAGAATCCAGTAGTCATTCTTCTGATTAATGTACCTGTAGACAGAGGAGTCATTGTTAGTCTTCACATACTCAATCTTGGCTTCTTCAGACCTCAGTGGTAGTTGAAGTTTTCTTTGTTCAGCTCTCAGCCTGTTCCTCCTTTGTCTTGAATTCTCCCTTGGGGGATTGCTTGAAGAACCACCCTGGATTGACTTGGTATTTCCAGAGGTGTTTTAGCTGCTATTGGCTTTGCAGCTAAGGGCTCAGTTAGGCTATCAACCCTTTTCCTTTTTCTGTGAAGAGGAGCTTCATCTTTATCCTCATCTTCATCATCATCTTCCAGATTTCTCTTGTTGGATGATTTGCAGCCTTCTTCATTGCCCTGGGATTTGATTTGTCCTACTTCTTCTTCTTCTTCAGAAGACTCATCAACCCCAATTACTTGTCTTCTCCTTGGAGCCTTGGTACCCCTTGGAGGTTTCTGTGCCCTGGCCCTTGTTGTCATTCCTTTTTAAGGAAGTTGCTGAGTGGTGGCCACTATCTGTAGAGCAGTCTGACTGGAGGAGGGCTCATTTATTTTTAGTGGTGGAAGTGATGGCTGTTCAGATTTCTTCTCATTTCCTCTTCCTTTCTGAGCGCCGGATCCTTTCCCTTGTCCTTGATATCCTCCCCCCCCCCCTTAGTAATTGTTGACTGACTCAGTATCACAAAGGATTCTAAGAGTCACTCAAAATTCCTTTGCAGATAGTTGTAGGCAATAACCAACTTTTGCAATTCAGCCTTGAGCTCCTGATTTTGTTTGATAAGTCCTATTTCCTTATCAGTGAGCTCTGCCAGTGGGCCTTGAATAGCATCTGCTTTTCCAGCAGCATAGCTATCCTCTTCAAAGGCTTTTGCAGCCAAGTTTTGGTCATCATCCCTAACCATGCCTAGGTCTTTCTGAGCAACGACCAGACTGGTTGTTCTCTGAGTGATGAGCTCAGTGAATGTCTTCATCTCTGCAGGGACTGATGCAATGGCGGCTTTATCTTGAGAAGACAACTCCTTTTTCAATTTAGCCAGTACTTGATATCTGTTCAAGTATTCATTGGAGTTGATATTTGGCAGCTTGCTGAAGATTTCAGGAGCAATCAGCTTCCTTTTCAAATGAGACACCACCAAGTGCTCATTTCAGTGTTCTGGCAATTTCTTCTCTTCTTCATCATCTGAGTCATCAGCCCAGTGATCTTCATCCTCTTGCACTTCTTCATCAAGGTTTCTGAAGGCGGCAACCATCTCAGATATGGGTTTCTTGCCTTTGGAGGATGGTTTCTGTGGTGAAGATGAAGCCTTAGCATTATGCTTTTCTTCAGAGACTTGTTCAGCATCTAGCTCCTTAGCAATATAATCAACAGCGTCCCAGAGCCCTTTAATCTCAGAGTAAGCTTGCGTCTCTTTACGCGTTTATTCTTCAAGTTTATCTAGCTTGACTCTGGATTCAGCTATCTTTTCTTCCAGTTGAAGATGTAGTTGTTGTTCTTCCTCCAACAGTTGTTTGAGTTGAGCAACTCTGGCTTGTGTATCCAATATTTTCTGAGTGTTTTCCTCAGAGTGCTCAACTACTTGTTAAGTAGAGTCTTTTTGTTGGGGAGATGGATGGGTAGATTTCTGAGGAGATGGAGGAGGGGATTTTTGTGATGTCCTCTCAGTGTGCTTTTCAGCAACTGAGGTATTATTACCTTGTGCAATCCCTCCTATCCCTGATGCAGGGGCATCATCATCATCCTTCTTATCATCCTCATCCTTGTGATGGTCAGAAGGAGGTTCTTCATAGTCATTCTCATCAGTCTCCTTCTCTTCTTCATCTTCAGAGACCAGATTGATCACTTCTGGAATAGTGATCATTTGCCCATTTACTTCCTCTTGCTCAAATGGTATGAACTGTAGAGTCTGGGGCAAAATAGGCGTGAATGCCATCTGCATTCTGGTCTAACCATCTGCTTGGTTAAAAGCTTGAATAAGCTTTCTGCCTACTTCCTTGACGAAGTCCTTATGCATTAATGTTCCAAAAGAGTATTGTTCAGTGGGGAACATAGCATGGACATAATTTTCCAAGTCAAGGGCTTGTGCTCTCCTTATGGGGTGATCAGTTACCTTTATGATCTCAGATAGATCGGAGCATCGAAGCTTTTGCCATTTCTTGAAGCATTTTAGGTGCTTTGGCAAAGTGTATTTCTTCAAGAAAGGAAGTAGGTCCTTATTCTCATCAACAGGGACCTTAGTTGCACTTGTTTGAGCCTGAAAGAAAGAGTTCTGAATTAGTTTCAAAACTTTGGTAGATATCTGGGCGTTATAGTAGAAAGGTATCTGAGTTACCTGTGTAACAGGCTTAGATGACTTGACTACTGAGGTTCTAGGTGCCTCAGATGTCTGGATATGAGGAGGAGACTGGGTAGTCTGATCCTCAGTGATCTTTCTTTCTGCTTGAACCTGAGAATAAAATATAACATAACACTTAGAAATTTATCAGGAGAGAAACACTTAGACAATTTAATATCTGAGATGTCAATTACCTCCACAATAGGAGGCTCAGATACTTGTCTCTCAGAGACTTGTACAGTTTCTGGTATTCTCTCTGGTGATGAAGGTTTGGTGGCCTCATCAATTTCAATTGGTTGAGGGGATTGAGTGGGCAATTCCCCAGCAACTTCTACTGCTGTTTGAGCCTGGGACTGAGTTATCAACAATCCCTGCTACTTCTGCAGAGAGTGTTTGATGTTTATCACTGCTTTTATCAGCATTGATGTGTTCATCAGCAGTGGTCTTAGCAGCACTTATGAATTCATCAGCTGTGGACTTAGCAGCATTGATGAGTTCATCAGCAATGGGGTCAGATATCTGAGAGTTGACATCCACAATGGTTATGTCTAATGATTTGCCAGCAGACTTGTTTCGTGAAGTTCTGGGCTTTCTGGTTGCAACGGAACCCTCAGATACCTCATCAGTCTTTCATTTCTTGGAGCCTTTCTGAGATGTAGTAACCTTTTTCATCATGTTTGTATACTCATATTTGTAGAGTACGTTACTATTGGCAATGTCTGCCCTCTCTCTGAGCTCAATGCCAAGACATTCCAGTAAGTAGCATATCTTCAATCCATAGCTTACTGTGGCTTTTGGCTCAGCAAGGCCCTTAACGATTTTAGTCTCAAAGCCTTGTATCTTCTTCACAAATTTCATGAAGGCGTACTTCCCCAAATTAAAAGGGTTTTCCAGCCTTTTGTTTTTTTGATTCAACATGAACATCATCATCCAGCGTTCTTGGCTTATCTGGTCAGCTCCTCCTTGTAGACCATCAAAGCATCTATGAAGGATACATGACAACACATCCCCGTGAACCAGCAGATGTCTGGTTCTGATGTTAGCAAGTTTGAAGTCGATGGGTGTGTCTGGCTTGTCAAGATCACACACATCACTGTAGAGCTTTTTGACACACTCAAGGAGATCTTCATCCTTGGTGTCAATTTCAAAATCCTTTCCAAGATTTTGAAGTTCAAACAGCTCACAGAAAGCTGTTTTGTCCAACAGGATTTCCAGTCCTTGGACTTTAGTCTTGATAGACACTGTCTCAGTGCCTTCAGAGACTTTGGAAATAATCATGGAGTTGTTGTAAAACTCTAGGACATCCAGTGAAGAAACTCCACTGGGAAGATCAGATAGAAAGCCCTTGATTTGTGCATCTTCAAGCAAATCAAGTACCAACTTTCTGTCAGCCTGGTTTTCTATTCCAGCTACAAGGAATTCCTCAATCATGGCACCACCCCAAATCATCCTGTGATTTGAAGTCCAATGATCAGGATTGAACTCTCCAGTCAACCGATTGTTTGTTATAACCAACACTGGTGCTTGCTTTTCAGCAGTACCAGAGTTAGTAGCTTGGGATTTCTGGGTAGAAGCACATTTTGGAGCCATCTCTTTAAATAGTGAAAGTTTTTGAAAGTCGGAAAGAGATTAAGGTGTAAGTTTAGTGATTCTTTGTAGAATAACTAAGTGAAGAACAGAGATTTGCAGAAAACTTTGAAAGATTTTTGCTAATTCTGTGTAATTGTGAATGTTGGATTAGGCGAAAGTGATTTATTTTGCCAAAATCCTATATATATAGCATCTTACTCTCAACAGACATATACATACAAATTGATTTTGTACATATGTATCTGTATAAATGCAGATAGGCGTGGGTAAAATTCGTTTTGCATTAAATGCTTAGTGGGCCACGTCTGTGTTTTTACAGTCCACTATTTTACAGTGAATTAATCTCGTCCGTTAAGATCAAATGCCCATTTCATCAAGGGTCACGATTGCTTCTTCAGCAATGATGACAATCAGTAAGTGTAATTGTGCCCAATTAATGAAAATTGGCGTAAGGCTTTCTGAATCACATCTCTTTTCTGTGACTAGGGGACAGTCTTTAGACTTATGTATTCAGTTCAGAGACTGTATGTAACTTAACATATAAATGGAAAGATACAAAACACCAGAGGTTTAGTTGAATGAATACAGTTGTACCACATTTCTCTTTTGTATTCCCCCACTTTGTGATCTCATAGATATCTGAGTACCCGTCTCAGAAATCTTTGAAAGACACTTTTACCCATCCTTTTAGTATATGAGTTCTTGTCTCAGATACCTTTTTGCCTTGAATATTTGGATGCTGTTCTAGATATGTTTCTTCTTCCTGAGTTTCCATCTCAGAGATTAGAACTTTTCAGTTCCTTCGGTAGCTCCATTAACCCAAGACTATGTCTCAAGGTTAAGAACCTGCTTTCTTGCAAAGGCTTTGTAAAGATATCTGCAAGTTGATCTTCAGTACTAATCTTGAGTATCTCTATATTGCCTTTTTCAACATGATCTCTAATGAAGTGGTGTCTAACATCAATGTGCTTTGTTCTTGCATGAAATTTAGGATTCTGAGTTATGGCAATAGCACTTGTGTTGTCACAGAAAATCGAAGTTTTCTCTTCATTGATCTCATAGTCTTTGAGTTGTTGTTGTATCCACAATATCTGTGAAGCACAACACCCATCAGCAATATATTCAGCCTCTGTGGTAGATGTGGCAATTGAGTTCTGTTTCTTGCTGAACCATGATATTAATCTGGCACAAGAAATTGACAAGTTCTTGAGGTGCTTTTTCTATCAAGCAATGATCCAGCATAGTCAGCATCAAAATAGCCAACTAAACTTAATCCACTGTATTTTGGATACCACAATCCAACTTCTACAGTACCCTTTACATACCTTAATATTTTCATAGCAATGTTGTAGTGTGATTGCATTGGATTTGTCTGAAATCTAGCACACACTCCAACTACATATTGAATAACAGGTCTACTTGCAGTGAGGTACAGTAGAGACCCAATCAGTTTCCTATACTTGTGTTCTTCAACACTCTTGTCAGATTCAGTATAGGTCATTTTGGTTCCAATGCTCATAGGTATCTAAGCATTCTTTTCAGAATGCTTTAGATTAAAATTGTTGAGCATATCCTTTGTATACTTTGTTTGACTAATGAATATTCCATCATTAAGTTGCTTGACTTGCAATCCTTGGAAGTAGTTTAATTCTCCCATCATGCTCATCTCAAATTTACTTTTCATGAGCTCAGCAAAGTCTTCACAAAGTTGCTTGTCTTTAGATTCAAATATAATGTCATCAACATATACTTGAACTAAAACTAGTTTCCCTTTATGGTTCAAAGTAAAGAGTGTTTTATCAACATCTCCTTTCTTGAAGCCACTTTCCAGCAAGTATTTGGCTAAAGTATCATACCATGCTCTCGGAGCCTGTTTCAGTCCATTCAGAGCTTTCTGAAGCGTATAAACCATTCTACTTTCTGTGGAAACCTCAAAGCCTGGTGGTTGTTCAACATAGACTTCTTCAGCAAGTTCACCGTTTAGGAATGCACTTTAACATCCATCTAATAAACTTTAAAGTCATTATGAGCTGCAAAGGCTAGAAATAGTCTAATTGCATCCAATCTTGCAACTGGAGCATATGACTCGTCAAAATCTAGTCCTTCTGTCTGGGTGAATCCCTTGCAACCAACCTTGCTTTGTTTCTGGTTATTTCACCAGACTCATTCATTTTATTTCTGAAAACCCACTTGGTTTCAATTACAGATATTCCGTCAACAAATGGAACCAGTTTCCAGACTTTGTTTCTCTCAAATTGATCCAACTCTTCTTGCATTGCAGAGATCCAATCTTGATCCTTCAATGCTTCTTCTATAGTTTTAGGTTCAATATTTGAGATGAAACATCCATAAAGAGAGTCAGCAATTGCTCTCCTAGTTCTAACTCCTTGGTCTAAAGGACCAATCACATCCTTGGCAGGAGGATTTCTTATCCATTTCATAATGGGTTTTGAACTAGTAGGATCAATATCATTTTGATCTGAATGTGAATCAATATGATCTTGATAGGATACTTGTGCAGTATCTGAAATATCTGGCACATGGGAAATGACATGGATATCTGACACTTTTTCAGTGTTAGAGATATCTAGAATTTGATTTTTAGCAATCTCATTCTCAGAAACCTCTTCATGATGAAGGTTCTCAGTAACCTGTTCCATTTCTGGAATTCTCATAGGAAATTCTTCATCATGTCTTAGAGTCATCTAGTTGTTACTAAGCAATGGTTGCTTTTCATCGTCAGATTCATCATCTAAGTGAATGACAGAGATGTTTCCTCTTGAGGATTCTTCTTCATAATCTTTAATCATTAGTTCTTTGAACCTATCTGAGAGTTCTTCATTCAAGAGTACTTTCTTGTTTCCTTCGTAGAAGACTACATGAACAGATTCTTCAATCTTTTGCGTTCTTTTGTTATAGATTCTGTAGCTTTGCTATTCAGAGAATAACCAAGAAATATTCCTTCATCTGCTTTTGGTTGAAATGTTCTCAAGTATTCTTTTCCATTGTTAAGAACAAAACATCTGCAACCAAACACCCTTAGATGTTTGATAATGGGGGGTCTACCAATCAAAAGTTCATATGGAGTTTTGTCATGGTGTTTGTTAATCAAACATCTATTTTGAGTGTAGCAGGCTGTGTTAACAGCTTCAACCCAATAGATTTAACTTATTTCAGTGTCAGCAAGCACTGTTCTTGTTGCTTCTTTTAGGGTCCTATTCTTCCTTTCAGCAACACCATTTTGTTGTGGTGTCCTTACTGAAGATAGTTGATGTTGTATACCCTTGCAGGTACAAAACTCTTTTATGTACTGGTTTACAAACTCAGTACCATGGTCTATTCTGATTACAGATACCTTGTCAATTTTCATGACTTCAAGCTTATTCAGCAAGTTGGGTATCTCAACCCATGCATCAGATTTATGTTTGAGAAATACAACCCAAGTGAATCTTGAGTAATCATCAACAACAACCAGACCATACTTCTTTCCTGCATAGCTAGTTATAGAGGATTAAAAAAGATCCATATGTAACATTTGCAGTGGCCTTTCACTGGAGTGTCTAGTTTTAGACTTGAAATATATTTTGAATTGTCTTCCCATTTGGCAAGCTGAGCATATACCATCTTTTCTATATACCATTTTGGGTAAACGAACCACCAATTCTTTCTTGGCTAGCTTGTTCAGAGTTTTGAAGTTCAAGTGACTCATTCTTTTACGCCATAGCCAGTTTTCTTCAGTGTGGCTAGATTGACTCACCATGAGACATTCTTCAGTTTTGGCAGATGCCAAATCAGCAACATAATGATTTCCTTTTCACCTAGCAACCAAGACTGTCTGCTTTGACTCATTGTCAATTACTTTGCATAGTTTTGACTTGATCTTTACAGTGTACCCTTTGTCTACCAATTGACTCGTGCTTAGGAGATTATATTTCAATCCCTTTACATGTAGTACTTTAGAGATTGTAAGAGATCCAAACTTCAGATTGCCATAACCTATGGTTGGATTTTCATCTCCTCCAGCAAATCTAATAATTAGTACTTTATCGCATTTTCTGTAGTTAATCAGATTTGCTTTGTCTCCTGTCATGTGCTTCCCACATCCACTATCAAAATTCCACTTCAGGTTCTTCCTCAGAGTGTTCTGCACAAGACAGGAAACATGGAGTTAGGCTCTCATTCCAACAATGGAACCTTCTGGACTAAAGAATATCCCTGTAGGAATCCATTTCTGAATGAACTTCCTTGGGGTATTCTTTTATCTTATTGGAACATAAGGAGGAATTAAATGATTAGTGTCATTACCATTTAAAGCTATTTTCCTTCTTGGTGTGTTCCTCGGTGCTCCTCGTGGTGCTTTCAGATACCTGTAAGATTGTTGAGTCTGCTTTTCAGCAAACTTAGCTTTCCTTGGCAGACTTCTTCTAGCCCTGGCATTCAGAGTGGTCGTAACCTATTCTTTCTTCCACTTCTGATGATTGCTTTGCGCAATCCTGGCTTTCATCCATCGTTCTTGCTCTTGTTTATACTCACGAGCGAGATGTTTCCCGATGGCTTTATAGCCAATGCCATTTCGAGCACCTGGTGTTGTCTGAGTTCTCTTCTCAGCAGCTTTGCTAGTCTCTCGAACGTCTTTCTTTCCAGAAAATGTGATGTTGGAAAATTTGCCTGCTGAGAGACATAGCACTGTGGGTGATTACAATTTTCAGTGTTATGTTTCTTTATAGAAATATTCCCAACAGTTTTCTTTTGGACTTGTTTTTCCCAAAAAGGTTTGGTTGCGACTGTCTTTCCTTTGTCAACAACGTTAGCTTACTGACCAATGTTGTAGGTTATTTGAGAACCATTTTGTTGAGCACTAACAAACGGTATTCTTTCATCACTCTTATTCAGAGTTGTAGAGCTATTTGTTTGTGTGTCCAGCCTAAGTCCTCCCTTTTCTGAAGGGTCTCTTAAATAAGAGTGCACTTCAGTAAGAGTGTCACTAGCTTTGGCATAGGATTGAAAAGATAGTTCTTTCTTCTTGAGTTCCTCATTTTCAGAAAGAAGATCTTTATTTTCCTTTTGGAGTATATCCATTGCCTTTCTGTGTAACTTCTCCGTCTCAGATATCTGTGCTTTGAGAAATGCATTTTCAGCATCCTTTTTCTCAGATATCCTGAGTAATTGTGAATTTTCCCTCTCAAGAGAATTCTTTTCTTCTTCAAAAATGTTGGCTCTAGCTCGGACCATTTGATATTCTCTTTTGTAAAGATCAAGTTCTCTTCTGAGATATTCTAAATCTCTGATTTCTTCCTCATCACTCTCATAATTTATGAATTGAGAAATGTTGGTTACCTCGCCAGCCATTAGGCAAGGCTCAATGTTGGAGCAATCTGGATAGATCTCCTCAGCAACCCCACATAATTCCCTTTTCTTTTGACCAAAGTCAACCAATTCATGAATGATGCCACATAATTTTGGAGAAGGTAGTTTGGAGTCATCTGAGTCTTCTTCCTCAGATTCTGACTCAATATCAAGAGCATCCAGTTGGATTTGAATCTATTTCCTTTCTTTAGTGAGCAAAGCTCTCTGACCTCTCTTGAAGTTTCTTCTATGTTTCTTGTCACCTATCTTTAGCTTATTGAAAACACGACGGTCTCTTTTAAAATGACCAGGTTTCTGACAATAGAAACAGATATCGTTTCTGATTTCTGCTTCCTCAGTACTAGATGCTTGCAGAGCCGGTTTGTTCAGCGAGCTTGACAGCTGCATATTCTTGTACTGGTGATAGTTTGAGACTAGATGCTTTTTCAGCTTCTCTTTGGCATTTCTTCTCTCAATCTCCCGACTGACATATTTTCTCATTTGCTTTACAGTAAGAGAACCTTCCTCAGTCATTTCCTTGGTATCCTTCTTTTCAAAACTACCTTGTGTTACTAAAGCAGCATTGTGAACTTTCTCAGCAATTGTTTGTTCTCTCTGAGTAGTTTCATAGTTGACAATAGCTAAGTGCGAAAAGAGTTCTACTGGAGTGATATTTGGCATTCCTTGGTTGAAATAAAAATACTGAGTATGTTCCCAGTTTTGATTCAAGCTTCTCACGATAGTCTTAACCTTTTCAGAGTTAGAGTATCTCTCACTTTCACCAAGTGCAGCCATTTAACTCATCAGTGTTGTAAATCGGAAATCTAGTTCTTCAAGAGTCTCTGTGGGACCTTGTTTAAAGTTTTGGAATTCCAGCTTCAAAACTTCAAACTTATTTTCCTTTGTTTTCTCAGTGCCAGCATAGATTTCTTCAATCAGTTGCCAGGCCACTTTCGCCGTTTTTGCACCCCACAGTTTACACTGTATGTGCTTTGGAGTGGAATGTATGATGATATTGCGAGCTTGACCATCTAGTCGATTTCTCTTGGCATCTTCCATTGTCCAGAGCTCTCTGGGCTTTGGCTCATAAACAATTTGACCAGTAGGTCTTCCACAGGTTGACGCACCTATTTGTGAGGAACCACCACTTGGTTCTTCATCAGTGGGAACTCTGTCTCTACCATTAGAAACCTCCATGACCTACTTGAGTTGTTGAATGACTATGGGGCCATTCTTTATTACTTCGATCATTTCGTCACTGGTGGGTTCTAGGTGGAGCATCATGTTGTTCTTCCATTTCTCATAATTCTCTGGCTTGAGAATTGGAGCGTCACTTAAAGACATCCTGCAGCAAACACACTAAACAGACAAATCAAGTGTAGGTGAAAAGCAGTTAGTGGGCACTTATCTGGGATCTAGGTTCAGTGCAGATGGCTTGGGAACCTCCTGCTCCGATACCACTTGTTGGTCCAGGTAACGGCAAAGGAAAATAATGGGGGGGGGGTGAATAGTCTTTTACAACTATTGTCGATAAACACAATTTCTCAGATATCTGTGAAAATATCTGATACTTAATTTCAGAGAGAGGAAGACTTTTCTGTGATAAGTGCACGCGCTCAGCAACATATAAGTGTGTAAATACTCAACAAGGTAAATAAAGCAAGTAATACGTTGCAGAAAGTAAATAACACAGATCTTTATAGTGGTATCTGAGGATGGCGTAATCCCTCAACTAATTCACTAAGATAGATATTGAGTTCTCCTTACAATAAACCTATCCTTTGATTTCCTTTTACACTAGGTTCCCAACCAAGTGTTCCCCCTGAGTTATTCCCCGGCTTTCTCAGCCAAGTACTTCCTGTACTCAGAAACCTTTGAGCTATTCCTTAGTTTCCAAAACTAAGTACTTCCTATGCTCAGTAACCTTTGAGTTATTCCTTAGTTTCCCAAACTAAGTACTTCCTGTACTCCACGCCATTTAAGGTGTTGGTTAAGGTAGTTTGTTAGGTGAGTAGTCTTAATAACTTTCTCAGTTATGTAAGAATACTCTATAGAACAAGAATCACTTAACACACTTCACAATGTGTGGTGATATGTTCTATACTGACCCAAGCCTATGTTAAATGTTCTAGAGAATGAAACTTAGATACTTGATATTTTGATTCAACTCCTTCACAGATAGCAATGCTTATTAAGGATCATGACACTTAGAACTTTCGTGCTACTTAGAATTCAAGAGCTTAGTCGCAATTGTAAGCTAAAGAGTAAGTAGGTTGAAGGCTTGTATGCTTGAATGATTGAGTTCGTAGATGTAAGTTCTTGGTGTATCTTTCAAGCATTCTAAGTGGTGATATTTATAGTTGAAAATCATGCCGTTTGAATAGTATTCGTTAGGGTTAATGAAATTCAAACTATTGATGTATGTAAATAGTACTACAGATGACGTTGTCTCTTTTCATAGATTTCCTCTGTTGTTCAGATGTCTCTGTCTGCGCATTTATTGCATTGTACTATTTTTGTCCTGTAGTGCCAACGGAACTATGCATGCTTTCTGAAGCATTACATGTCCCTTTCCAGAGACCTTCACATCTTCAGATACCTGTTGAAACATTGTTTCCCAAAAATATAGTTTTATCCAGGGTATCTGAGTGTATATATCTGTGGGCACTTTTCCACGTTCAGAAAC
Source organism: Plantago major (assembly GCA_026545765.1). Taxonomy (NCBI): domain Eukaryota; kingdom Viridiplantae; phylum Streptophyta; class Magnoliopsida; order Lamiales; family Plantaginaceae; genus Plantago; species Plantago major. The sequence goes on from CM048840.1 coordinate 47,107,486, forward strand.
CTTGTGTTTTTAGATATCTTTTGCAAAACTTGGTTATTGGAAAACACTTGTTTATTCAAGATATCTGGACATAGGTATATGATGACCTTCGTCTTCAGCAATCTTGTGCAGTCTTCAAAACTTCAAAATTTGTTGAACTCTCCTGCTGGATGCCTTCTTCTTGGTCTTCTTCAAAGATATAAAAATTACATTCAGAGACCTAACATCCTACACAAGATTTGCTAGACTAACATACTCAGTGATTTTCCTCTTTTACAGTGTTGAAGTGAACCAAGAGTACTAACCACCTTTCTGAGCTAAGATTAGTCATTAGGTTGCTGATCAAAATCTAAACAGGTATTCCTAACACACTATACACATCTCACAAACAAACATGCAATTATACGGCTACTATCTAATTAATGGTAGATAAGTGGTAAATCATAACCGATACATCAAGATTCTGTAATCAGAGGTAACAACCTGTCACGTACAAAGTAAATAGTAATTGTACGATTGATACCTGGATATGTCAATGACAAGGGATCGTCTGAAAGGAATAATGCTAAAGAGAGATTGAATGTGTAAAAGTGTTTACAATGCTTGAATGTAAGAGATTAAAGACTAGGAAGGTCTGAGGATATGTTAAAGACTGAATACAAAGGACCTATTTATAGAACTAAGTAAGTAGAAATTCAAATCATGGCAAAAACTGCCAGAAAATGTGGTCTTGAACTGGTCTCGCCAGTACTCGCCGCGGTGAGCCTCTGGTTGGTCTGTAGCTCGCCCCGGTCTACTCTGTTTTGTGATTGTTCTGTCCATTTGGACCGCAGTGAGAATCCGTGTTACTGGAGCTCACCGCGGTGAGCGTCCCTTTCGGAAAATTTCCCATTTTTCCACTTCTTCCAATTTTTACTCCCTTTTCTCAACCCCTTGTCACCTCCTTGGAGTAGTGGCCCACTACTAGCCTTAGTGTGCTTCTTGAAGCTTCGAATGAGCTTCAATTGGCATACGCTCCTCCAATTTCTTGTCTTTTACAATAAAACACCTGAAAAAGTACAAAAACACACAAAATACCCAAACGTGAAAATGCAGTGAAACACTACAGAAAAGGGCTAAAGGACATAACAAAATACTGTAAAAAATAACTAAATGACTCGTTAAAATATCGACTCATCAAACTCCCCAAACCGAACCTTTGCTCGTCATCCATCAAACAAAACTCTAAAAGGGTCCTAGAAAAGAAAAAACACAAAGACACGACACAACGCAGAAGAGTTCATTCAACAAGCTACCGGAACAACTATTGGTAGAGTCAAGCCTAAAACTGATGTAAACTTGTATCCCCTCTAACGTTGGCAAGTAGCTTAGCAAAGATCAAAATCTTCCATTTCACAAGTAAATAAAACTTCGACTTACCCTAGCAGTCCCTCACAAGGATAATATAAGTGCAACTCAACTCTCTCTTCTGGAAGTGTCCAGTAAATAAAGGTAATCGCTCAAGACTTAACATAGGAAGGTGACAACAAATGTCACAAAGCTGCCACTAATATTACATGCTTTTGCACTCAATTCAAACGAATCAGAAAGGACTTTTAGTGAAAAGGTCGAAATCAATACATAGAATAAAAATAGCTGTTGTCATCGTGCTTTGCTCTTATTGCATGTATTATTTTCTTTTTCTTGTGCTTTGCTCTTTTTGCACAAATTATCATATTTTTCATTTTTTTCATTTTTTATCTCAATGTTGCAAGTGTATCCCAATAGGTTGCTCAAGATTCGTACTTTTGTGCGTGTCGGTTTGGAGTACACCCCCATCAACCGTCACAACATACGAGAACCGCCCACGCGCTGGTTTATAGGTAGTATTTGGCATGCAATTTGAAAACACAACCAACCCTCACAGCATACGCACAATCAGCCCTGCGTTGGTTTATAGGTAGTATTTGAGAATGCCCAACACGATCTCAAACGATCACAAGTGATCTTAGAAAAACACTTCAAGATTTTTCTTTTATCTTTTTTTAGAACGACAGCAAGCAATACAAAACAATTTCAAAATCAACCCAATGCTCAAAATATAGAGTGTAGTGAGCTTGAGTATGAAGTAACAAGTACCCTTCTCCCCAAACCTATTCCTTGGAACAGGTTTGGGAATCGAGATAACAAGTCGAAATTTCGTTCGTCATACCCATTTTTAAAAAAGAGTGCACATGTATATGAAGTGGCGCAAGGATTGCCCTTGCTCATCCTACTAGAGTCACACATTTTTCGGTACAATTTTTTTTCATCGGCTCAATAAGGCTTCTCACCGGCTGTTGACTACTAGAATAGGAAGACTTTCTATTTACAAGTGAAACGGACTAAATACTAGTTAAAGACCATCAAAGATCACATCAGTAAAAGGCTTATCTATTGCAATAGATAATCGACTTGTCAAAAGAACTCAAACTCAACACACAAAAAAATTTTGAAATAAAAAAATTAGGCCAAAAGACGACTCACACAAGACTACGCAAAAGTGGCTAACATACCACTCAACAACACCAAACTAAAAATAAAAAAAAAAAATAAAACACATATATACAAATGTACAAAGTAGCGTAAATTCATACCGAGGCATTTAATCAAAAGAACATACAACTTCCCTCCCCAAACCTATTCGATAGCTAGATCCTAGCATAAAGAATAAATAATAGGACAAAGTTGTAGAGTTACCGCCCGTAATATGCCTCGGTCGGCATGATCAATGGAAAGAGGGTGGACCTTGGGGTCCGGAAGAAGATCCTCCTCCACAACGCTGCTGTCAATCATCCATATGAGCTTTGCGCATCTGCTCCATTCGCGCTAGGCGCTCAGTCGTGTTTGTGTCCGAGTTTGAAAAGTGAAGAAAAAAGGGGTCTCCAGCTTTTCTACTTGGCAGGGCTTGCTGCTGGCTCGGGAGAGGGTGTCCTCACTGCGGTCTAGAAAGATGGAATTACATTCTGTCTTTCCAGACCGCGGTGAGCTCATTTTCTTCCCTAGCTCAAAACGATGGGCCCTTCTTTCCGGCAAAATTTTTTTTATTTTTGAATTTTTTTTATATATGACAATATATAACTAAGAAAATCTAAATGAAAAAATAAATAACTAAATTATGAAAGCAGTAAATTGTTCAAAATGCAATGCAATTAATTAAAAGATAACTTTTACCTATATGCATCCTATAGTCTAAGTGCAAAGCGGTAAATCATGCATTTGTTATAGTCGTTAGCATCGACTTTTCATCTTCTTCATTCTTTAGCTACATCGATTTCCCGGGCCTTCTCTGTTGTACTCGGGAACTTTCCTTGCTCCCGTCTTTGTGATCTCTCCACTAGCTCTCCGACCATGTTTCTCGATTCTTCTCGCAGTATTTTCTGGTACCTCAAACCGCTCTTGTCATTCTCGCAGTATTTGTAAAAGCGATCCGAATTTTCCGTGATCATCTTGATCCTACCAGCAAGATCATCCTTTGTTGCTCCACCATGGCCAATCATCTCTTGAGGTTCGTTTCTCAGTTGTGCAGGAGGCACATAGTTCTCGTAATTGTTGCTGAATAGCTCAACAATCTACGGTCTCCATATTCCATCAGCTTCTTGTATGGCACATATCCCGGGCGCCTTGCTCCATGTCTATCGACCCAATTCACCTCCTTCGAGAGGTTTGGGTTCATCTCCTTGGCTTGTTGAAACCTGCACAAGTTAGCACTGTGCCCAATGTTATAGCACACTCCACATACCTCATTTGATTGGAGGCTCGGTGCAGTAACCGTTGCAGCCAGCTTCGCCTGCTGCATCTACTCTAGCATTTGGGTGATGTTGGGAACCCCAACTTCTTCGGCTGCTCTAGCTTCACCTTTCCCTTTCTCACGACCCCGAACACCCTTATGCTGAGACACTTGTGCCAACTTCTCAAAGGCCGCCTCGATCTCTTCTGCCGTGCTCTGCATTGTAGAGCCACCCAAGCTCATATCCACGAGCATTTGCGTTGTTGTGTCAAGCCCGTCATAGAAGCTCTGACACAACGTCATCGTGTCAAACCGATGGTGTGGACATTGTGCCAGCAGGTGTTTAAAGCACTCCCTAGCCTCGTACATACTTTCGCCGTATCATTGCTGAAAGTTGGCGATTTAACTCCTCAAGTTTGAGGTGTTCGAGTAAGGGAAATACTTCCCCATGAAAACCTTGTACACATCCTCCCAGGTCCTTAACGAGTTCTCCGGAAGGTGCAGGAGCCATGTCTTCGCTAAATCCTGCAGACACATAGGAAATAATTTCTTCCGGACATCTCCATCCGTCACTCCGTTGTTCCTGCCTATAGGAATCCACCCCACTAACGCCTCGAACTCATTGAGAAACTTCATCACATCCTTGTTAGCATGTCCGTAGAACTTGGGAATGTCGTGGAAGTGATGGTTCTTGATTTCCAGGTTCCTTGCAGCTGAAGAAAGCTCAATCGGAGAACCGGACACTTGCACCGCGAGCTGCATGTACTCCCCGAACTCCCGCCTAGGTGCACCGGCAGTTGCAACAGCATTTGCAAGTGCGGTCGTCACAACATTTGCATCAATGGTTGCATTGGTGCTCATGTTTTCTTCCTCCATATTAACTTTCGTCAGGTTTCTTCTTCGCTCCTGGATTAGCCTTTCCACCTCGTCGTTATGCGCAGTCAACGGTAATTTCAACGATCGTCTCCCTTGCATAAACCTAAAATGAAACCAACAACTGATCTCAAAAGCAGGACCAGTTCCTGTAAATCAAATTAGAAGTTTCAATCCTAACGAGGCAATACAACTATTTTTTTATTTTTTCTTTGGTTTTTGAAATATAAGAAAATAAAAACAAACGCAACTAACAAAATTGATCCTACTCTAAATCAATTCCCCGGCAGCAGCGCAAAATTTTTAATGCGCTCAAAATTAATACTTATATTAACACAAGTAGAAAAATCAATTTTTATAGACAGACAAGGATTTTAACCACAGGGTCGTTCTCTCGAGGAATTGATTAAGCTTGTTCTATAGAATAGACTCGCTTGTGTTGGTTGTTAACAGTGTGTGTGGATAGTGATACTTCAGTCCAAGCATAATTCTAACATGCACAAGACAAGTAAAACCCTAGGTCATGCAATTCTACAGACAAATAAGCTGATTAATCCTTTCAAAAGCGTGCTTATACGATAAGAACCAGTTAAGGATGCACTATACGCAGCTCATCGCTCTTACTATTACGAGAATAACCAAATAATGATAATAAGTACGGATAATCTACACTAGTTTGCTTATGCGATACGAACCAATTAAGGATGCACTATACACAGCTCACAAACAAACATGCAATTATACGGATACTATCAAATTAATGGTAGATAAGTTGTAAATCACAACCGATACATCAAGATTCTGTAATCAGAGGTAACAACCTTCACGTACAAAGTAAATAGTAATTGTACGATTGATACCTGGATACGTCAATGACAAGGGATCGTCTGAAAGGAATAATACTTCTATTGAAAGAGAGATTGAACCTATAAAAGTATTTACAATGCTTGAATGTAAGAGATTAAAGACTAGGAAGGTCTGAAGATATGTTAAAGACTGAATACAAAGGACCTATTTATAGAACTAAGGAAGTAGAAATTCAAAATCATGGGAAAAACTGCCAGAAAACGTGTTCTTAAACTGGTCTCGCCAGTACTGGCCGCGGTGAGCCTCTGGTTGGTCTGTAGCTCACCGCGGTCTGCTCTATTATGTGATTGTTCTGTCCATTTGGACCGCGGTGAGCTTCTGTGTTACTGGAGCTCACCGCGGTGAGCTTCCCTTCCGAAAAAACTCCCATTTTTCCACTTCTTCCTAATTTTACTCCCTTTTCTCATCCTCGTTAGAGTAGTGGCCCACTACTAGCCTTACTGTGCTTCTAGAAGCTTTGAATGAGCTTCAATTGGCATACGCTTCTCCAATTTCTTGCCTTTTACAATAAAACACCTGAAAAAGTACAAAAACACACAAAATACCCAAACGTGAAAATGCACTAAAATACTACAAAAAGGATTAAAGGACATAAAAAATATAGTAAAAAAGACTAAATGAGTTGTTAAAATATCGACTGATCATATGTGGATCACACGGGCCCTAGGGCTGAATGTAAGTTTTGCGATGCTACTTTTGGAGCTTGTACTGTTAAGAATGGTACAATGAATATTAGCTTGCATGCTGAAAAATCTTACAAAATCCTGCAAATAAAGGTAAAGAAAAACAAAATGAGTTGATGTTTAGACCTAGGTTTGTGGATGGAGAAGGGGGTAATGGGAAATTGGCATTTGGTACTGTGAATTTGACTGAAGTTAGACAAGCCATTGTTGAAATGATAATTCTTGAAGAATGTTCTTTTAGATTTGCTGTGTCACCTGGTTTTGTACGTGTCATGGAAGCTACTTGTCCTAAATACACTTGTTTGTCACGTTTTACTATTGCACGTGATGTTCTTAAACTTTACAAGATTGAAAAGTTAATGTTGAAAGGTGTGCTTAGAGATTCTTGTCAAAGAGTTAGCATTACTACTGACATATGGATGTCTAATCAGAAGTTGAACTATATGTGCATCATGGATCATTTTGCCGATGATGAATGGAAGTTACAAAAAAGGATCATTAACTTTTGCCCTATTATTAGTCATAGTGTTCAAGCCATTGGTAAAGGTATTGATGAGTGTCTTGTTGCATGGGGTATTGAAAGTAAGCTTTTTACTAGGACTGTTGATAATGCTGGCCCTAATAACACTCCATTTGCTTATTTGCGAAGAATGATTGAGGGTTCTGGGGGTGTTTGTAAGGGCAAGTACATTCACATCAGATGCATAGCTCATATCATTAATCTTATTGTGTGGGATGGCATTAGAGATGATCAAACATCCATCAATAGAATCAGATGTGCTGTGAAATATATTAGGAACTCTCCTTCAAGATTGAAAGATCTTGCGAAGAGACATAATATAGATACAAAAGCTTTGTTATCTCAAGATTGCCCAACTCGTTGGAATTCCACGTATAGCATGTCATATGCCGCTTGCAAATTGAGACATGCTATTCCTGGAGTTGACTTACCTGTTTCTGATAAGCCCGATGAAATGGCTCCTAATGACAATGATTGGGTGAATATAGAGAAGTTGGTTGTGTTTTTGGAAGGGTTCTATGGAGGGACAAAGTTCATTTCTGGTGCTTTGTATTTGACAAGCAATAAGGGACTAATGGAAATCTGTGACACTTTTTCAATGTTGAATGAATGGAGAGAAAATAGAGATGAAAAAGATGCAGTCAATGGCTGTAGTCCTGAAAGAAAAATATGACAAGTATTAGGGTGATTTGGAGAAGATGAACATGATGGTTTACATGCCGGTGATTCTTGATCCACATGCCAAGTGTGAAGTTGTTACAGGGATGCTAGGAGAAATGTTTGGGGAAGAAAAAGCTAAAGAATTAGCTATAGAAGTGAAGACGTGTGCTTATGATCTATATGATAAGTATAGGTCAATGTACACAAGCGTGGCTCCCCAAACTGGCCAAGGTGGTGATCCCAGTCTTGAAGTTGGTGGTCGTCGTCAAATGCTCTTGGAGAAAGCTAAGAGGTTGAAGGGAACTAATCTGATACAAAGAAGTGAGTTTGAGAGGTATTTGGGTGATGATTTGGGACCGGAGGAGGAGGAGTTGGATTCATTATCTTGGTGGGGTTTGAATGAACACCGTTATCCAATTGTTTCAAAGATGGCGCATGATATTTTTGCTATTCATTTATCTACAGTGCTGCAGAATCCGCTTTTAGTGCCGGAGGTCGTAAAGTTGATCAATTTAGAAGCTCTTTGAATCCATCGGTAATGTAACTCTTAGTTTCTTTATATTCATTATTTAGTTTAGTTTTATTAATTAAGTTTACGCTTTATTTATTTGTTTCTTTTCACATTACTAGACCGTGCAAGCTTTGATTTGCACTCAAGATTGGATTTGAGCAAGGAAACGTAGAGAAATTCGTGACAGGGAAGAGAACTTGAAGGATTTGGAAGAGATGGAGGAAATTGAAGAAGGTAATATTGTAATTATCTTTGTTGTACTAATGAAACGTTTATATACATTCTTGCATATATTGTTTGTTGTTTGATTGATACACTTTTATCCTATTCTTTGATGTCCAATAACTAATTGTTGATTTCTTTTGCCTTCATAGAATTGAAAACCATTGGAGTTGATGAGGATGAAAATGTCATTTATATTGTGGAACTTTGATGTTGATGAGAATGGTTGGAGACTTGGAGTATTTTGGATACTACTATTTATCGGCATGTAATAGACTTTTAGACTAATTTCTGGCTTGTAACCGTTTGTAGTTTGGACTTTGGGTAGTCGTATCTTTTCTATGGCTTGTAATATGTCCTTATGACTTTTTACTTTGGATTGCATCTTGGTTGGATGCCCTTTTGTTGGGTTTTAATCAATGTACTTGTGTTTGGACTTGGGATTTTTTTATGTGTGGAACTGGACAGCAGCCATCAATCTGCTCTTTGATTTCGTTTTTTTAAATTCGTTTAAGTTCGGTTTTGGCCCGAACCGAACCGAAAAAATCGGTTGGGTTCAGGTCAAAACCGAACCTATTTCGGTTCTTATCGGTTCGGTCCGGTTCAGTTCAGTTCATGATGAGTGATGTGACAATGAAATGTGTCATATAACATGCTTTTAGACCCTCTTTTTTGGCCTTAGATTCAATATTTGTATTGTTTTATGGTCAATTACCAACGTTGTGTGTATTTTGTAGGTCAAGATCGCATTTTTGAGGAATTGCACGATTTCAGGCATGAAAATGGCATAATTGTGTGAAATCGAGAAAATTAAGCGAATACGCTGGATTGATCGTTGCACGGAGTTCGAGGAGTCAAAACATGTCATGTGACCAACCAGTGCGAAGATAGTTGAAGATGAAACAACTTTGTAGAAGACCACTTTTCGAGAAAACGAAGTTATGAAGCCCGAAATTGAAGAACGAAGAAAACAGATTCGAATCTGCAGGAATCGAACTTGGCCGCCACCAGGGGACCGCAGAAAGGGTCTCTGCAGTCACCAGGTGACCGCAGTCATGCTTCTGATTTTCTCCAAGCTTTTTCCTGGCCTGTCAGGCTAAGGCCCGCCTTCCTAAACCTTCCTTATTGATCAATGGCGGCCAGAGCACGAAATTTCAACTATAAATAAGACCTCAGGGGTCTCATAATTCTACACCGCTCACAAAGCAGCTCTCCTGAGAGAGAACCAGTCCTGGGGGAAGTAAAACCCCCAAACCGCTGGCCGTCAGGCACCCAGAAGGAGGAAACCCTAGAAGCAGCATGAAGACATCAGAGACTAAGCTTCTTCTTCTTCTTCATCTTCTTCATCTTTCTTACTTGTTCTTTTCGATTTCTGTCTTTAGATATGAGTATCTAACTTTCTCTTGTAAAGGTGAACCGCTGTAACTCTGCTTTTGCTACTTCTTTATATACCGTGATATATTAATGGAATAGTTATCAGACGTAAATCGTGGTTATACAACTCTATACATCCTTTGTGTTGTGATGTTCTGCTTAGTGACACAGTAGTTTAATTGAACTGTGTAGGGGTACTCGTGCCGACTGAGCCTTAGCACAGTAGTATTATGCCCTGCAGTCGTTAGAGGTAATCGCGTAGGATTTTAGCTAGGAAGTTGGGAGTAGCATAGCAGAGGGAGGTCGGGGATCCATTACAACTTTCCCATCATCGATTTACAACAAAGCAATTAGGGTTTACTGCAATTTATTTAATCTGTCTGGGATCAATCTGTTTACTTTTTTGCACACAATTTACAAACGTTATTTGCTTGTTCCTATGCTATGTGTCCACGGAGAACGACATCCCGAGTTAACTTACTGCTATTACTGTAGTTTGAGAGCTTCCGACTAATATAAATTTAATCTTTGATTGTAATTGAGGATTACAGGTACTACAACGTTTTCAAATCCTTAAGTGCACATCAAAATTTGGCGCCGCTGCCGGGGACACTTGACCGCTGAAGCAAGTTTTGAATCGTCCGAGATAAGTTGAAATCTTTCTTTCGATTTTTTAATTTACGCACTGTCTTTTAAATTCATATAGCATAAACCCAAAAAAAATCATAAATATTTTCCGCAGCAAAAACCTGTAGGAATCGATCTCCACATCAAAAAATCCAAAAGTATTTTCTCTTCCGTATTAGTTTACTTTCTTATCAAAACATCCAAAAACAAGTAACTTTAGATTTCTATTTATTATCTTTCTAGTATTTTCTATTCGTATCCACAAAGGTTTGTCTGTTAGTCTTTATGCAAGGCAGAAGAAGCGCGGGAATACCAGTAGTACTGTTCAAAGACGACATAGATAAGCTCGAAAGGCGGAAATTGCCTACTTCCATCATGGAGTCATCTAGCAACATGAGTGGAGAAGGAAACATCAACGAGAATCCATCTGGGAATGTCGCAACTTCTGAACTTGTGCAACTACTTAAAATTCGACTTAAGATTCAAGCTGAGAGAGAAGAACTGGAACAGGAAAGGCTAAGGATAGCCTAGGAAAGATTAAGGTCAGATGAGAATTGAAGAAGGGATAACTACGCAAGGGTGGAACTGGTAGACAAAGACGATAGACCCATGCGCGACTATGTTATGCCCAGGCTTACACTGCATGCCTCAAGCATCTATCTAGAGAGGATTGCGAGAGAATATGATCTGAAAGGAACTCATCTGAACCAACTACCACACTTCTACAGGAACCCAACTGAGGGCCCGATGCACTTTATGAGGGAATTCTATGCAATAGTTAGAGGTATACCATTGAATGGGCTCACAGAATATCAACTTAGAAGAAGGGTTTTCCCTAGTTGCCTTAAGGACAAGGCAAAGAAATAGCTTATCTCACTACAGCCGGACAACTTTACTACATGGGATGAGGTTTTCAACAAGTTTATGCTCAGATACTTCCCATTGAAGAAGACATCCTACCGGAAGAGCCAGATCCAAAACTTCAACCAATTTGACGGATAAACCTTTCACGAAGTGTGGGAAAGATACAAGGATCTACTTGACAGATGCCCAATGCACTATTACGCGCTGTTTGACAAAGTCAACAACTTCTACATGGGAATTGACTCTATCAGCCAAACACTCATCGATGGACCATGTCAAGGAAACCTGTTAGACGCACCCCAAGAAGGATTTGGGAAGTGTGCGAGAACCTTAGTGAGAACTCTATGCAGATAGGACGAGGAAGAAGGGTGGCTACTAAGGAGGTCAGGGCAATCGAGGAAACCCCTTGGAAACAGATTAACAGGAGAATTAAGCCATAGAAATAAGGATGGGGAGGAAGGATGCTGTGAATGAAGAACCGGAAGAACCGACGCAACTGGAAGAGGCACACTACGTGTACGAATCGAGGAAACGGAGACCGAGGAACCAATCGGTAAATAACTTTATCCCCCAACACCCTCTCTTATCATACCATACTAGACCTAGCTTAAACCCACCTGAAATACCACCAAGACCACCCACTGTGGCACCTGTCCCCACACCACCACCGAAGACGTCGCAAAACCTGCTCAAACCATCCTCCATGGAAGAAAAGATAGATACTATACTGAAGGAGATGGGAGATATCGGGAAATTTGTGAAGCAGCAAGGTGAACTTACCGCAAGGACCAATTCATTTATCGTCAAGGCTGAGGATAACTTCAGAAGAACCGACAACACCTTGAGAGGAATGGAACTGAAGATTGTTTAAATCGCCAAGGAAGTAGGGGAACTGCAACAGAATAAAGACAAGCTGCCGGGTCATACCGAGAAAGCCATGATGATCATTGAAGCTGCCAAGGTAACAGGAATCGGAGGAGAAAACCGTACTGAATCTGAACGAAGGAACCCCGAAGGGACGCAAGGTAAAAGCCTCAAACCTTCTCTTACAACATTCGGGTGTGAATTAGACCCTCCTACCAAAGAAGAAAGGGTCAAACCAGTCTTACCAAAGAAACCCGACCCCGGAGCTTTTAACATAAATGTTGTCATCAAAGGAAAAACAGCCACAGGAATGCTGGATCTAGGAGCCAGCATTAATATGATGCCACTCGTCGTCTACAAGAAACTCAACTTAGCAGGAATGGTGGAAGCAAGAACCAGCATACTGGTCACCGATGGCTCTACTACAACTGCCTGTGGCAAGATACATAACGTGATTACTCAGCTAGAGGGGCTCGATATTCTTGTGGATTATTTGATCATGGACTGTGAAGACCCGGACAATGAAACTATGCTTCTGGGAAGACTGTTTATGGCCACCACCAACACCATCATCTACGTGGCAAGAATGGAGATTTCGATGAATATATAACTAACCACCAGATAGTAATGGGGATTCCGAGTGAGACTTTGGAGGAAGCAAAGGCAACAAGGATCAATTTCGCCACAGGAGACTGGTGGATACACACTGAAGAAGAATTGGTTCCTTTTCAATATTTGTTAGTACCAATGAATATGTTCAAGACATACTAGGAGACGGGAGAAGAATCGAATGAAAATACTCTGCCATCGATCCCCGATGAGTACTTTGGGTCGGAGGACGATAACTGGAAATGTAGATCTGCCGAGAGTGACGGTGAATGGAATAGTCCAAAGGAAACCAACGATTACTTAGAGTTCACTTTTCATGTCAACGAGGACCCGGAGCTAGATAAGATCGAGGAAGAAGAAATGAAACGTTGGATTGAAGATTCGAGCTACGCAACAAAGGAATGGATGGACAAGTGCTTTAACGAGATCGAGGGTATAAACCTTGAAAATAAGCCATCATGCAAACAGTGGTCGAGCTATAAGAACAAAAACAAGTGCTTCTTCGGAGGCAACCCAAGGTCATGTTTAATTTACGCACTTGCATTCACGTTTCGTTTCATTTTTCATTTTTCTCATTTTCCGCACGAAAAATTCTTTTTGAAAAACTTTTTCATTTTCTTCATTTATTAATTTAGAATCGTATTTGAATTTCGAAAAACTAAAAAGATCGAAAAAACCGAAAAATGCAAAATACCACACGAAAAGAAAAGTCTTGGCAGAAGCCTTACTGTGGTCGACTGGCGACCGCAGTAGGCTGCTTCCAACCTTCTCCTTTCCTTTTTAAACCCCTCAACGTTTTTCTTTCCCCCCCCCCTCCCCCCCCCCCCCCCACCACTTCATTCCTCTTCCAAACTCTTCATAATCTTCACATTTTGCACTTGCCCATTGCATCCTTAGCTCATACATCCATCAAGAACATCAAGTACCATGAGGAAGACACATGTGGGAGAATCAAGCAAGAAAAGAGGAAGGCCCGGGAAGAGTGCTACTCGCCCTTCACTCTCGAAGGAAGCCCAAGCATTGTTAGAAGTAAATAGAAACCGAGGAGTAGCCCCCGAAAGAAACATCCTAATCAATTTCCCCTCAAGAGAGAATTTCACTTGGATGCTCACGCCATTAGACGCACAAGGATGAGGACCTTTCACCACTTGTCTTGATGGTTACAACCTTGACATAGTCAGGGAATTCTATGCGAAGTTCTTCCAACTAGAGGTAGACGACCTGGATGATGAGAGCGAGCTGCCTCCTATCACCATAAGGGGCGTCGAGTTCACGTCGGACCTCAGACTATCAACATGTTCTATGAGATACCAGAGAAGGACAATAAAACCACATCTTGTGGAGCCCCCTCACTCTGACTTGAGCTATGAGGAAGTGAAAGATGAGATCCACCACCTGCTTTTGAGGAGTGATTATGAGGAGGACGACATACAAAGGGAGATACCGAAGACAGGCCTCGACGATCGTGCCAGATTTTGGGTGCAGTTTGTGCGCTCAAACCTCAGACCCAGGAAACAAGAATTGGGAATTGATGCAGAGGAGGCATTGTCGGTCTACTCAATAATGATGAGACATTGTGTTGATATTGGGCGGATCATTATGGAAGAAATGCTCTCACTTAAAGGAAACCACATGAGGAATCTCCCATTCCCAGGATTGATAACAGGGATATGTAAGGAGCAGGGAGTGGAGATGAAAGAGGCAGGGAACGTGGCTCTGACTGAACCGTTCACTATAAAAAGGTGGATGTTTGCCTGGCACCAGGAAGCGGTTCGGGAAGTAAGGGATAGGAGGAACGAGCAGCAAGGATCCTTTGATCTGAGCTAGATGCAAGCTTTCTTAGACCAGTGTCAAGCTTATCGACAAGAAGAGACAAGGCAGCAAGAGGCGATGTATGCTAACTGCCAAAGAAGAGAATGGAATTCGTACCTGAGTTGCCTTCAAGCGTAACAAGAAACTGCCTTCTTGGAAGCAAGTTACGTGAACTACCCTCAGCATAATTACCCACCTTGCTATCCTTAGCCATCGTTCCATCCACCACCTGGCACAGGACCGAGCCATTACTATGGAAGCCAAGATGATTTCTTTACTCCACCAGCGGATGATCCTCCATCCTAGATGCATTTCTCCATGGAAGCACGACACCGAGAGGGGAGTATCTTTTCTTTTTTCTCTCTTCTTTCCTAGTTTTCCTATATGCTCTTAGCTAGGTTTTGGGGAGGAATTTGTTTGCTACTTGCTAAATTACTCGGTCTGTAATAACTTTAAAAACTCGCACTTAGTAGTTTGAATTTTAATTTATGGTTATTTGTTACGTCTAAGGTCTTTTACTTGTTGAAAAAAGTTTAGATCTGTGGAAGAGAAACGAGTGTGAACCATGACTAAGATGAGGGGCTGTGGATTTGTTTTCTTGCTTTGCTGCTTGCTGAATATATGCTCTGACCGAATCCGAACCATGTTACTTTGATGAGTGAGTTTACTTACTACTCTAATTGAAGTCCTATGTGCAACCGTGTGAACACTGCTACCCTTGAGTCTTTATTTGTCAGCAATATGAATATGATTAGTAATACTCACCTTTCTGAATCCTTTTCTATACCTTTCACTAACCCCTTTGAAAGCTTTTTGAGCCCTTATGAAACTCCACCATATATCCTATACATGCTTTACTTAAGCAGTGACAACAACCTACCGCCGAGTTTGAACGAAGAAACAAAGCAACGAGTGCCAAAGAATGGCGGAGAATCATATTTTGATCATGATCGAAAACTGGTTTGGGCGAAAGTAGAGAAGAAAGCCCTAACCCTTGTTCGAGAAATTGGTTTGGGGGAGAAGTGGAAGATGAACATCATCGAAGGTAACCTTGTTGGCCCTACTGTTATATTACTGGTGCTAAAAATTACTAGCTCTTGCTCCAGAAAAACAGAAAAGAAAGTATTGCAAAAAGCAAAGGTCCAAAAGTCTCGGAGTGGATTTGTGGTCCTTGTGATCACCGTTTTCGTGTTGGACATGTTACAGATACTACCCACATACCGACATGGCCCTAAAAAGCTACATGTCCATGAGGGTTGATGGCATGTATACCAAACCAGCACGCACAAACGTGCGGAATTCGGTAAAATAGACACTACCAAAAAATTTAGAGACAAAAAGAGCCCAATGATGGCCAATCAAAAGTATACGAGTTAGTAAACCGACTGCAAAAAATAGTATGCCAAAAGAAAAAAAAGAAAAGAAAAAAAGAAAAAATAAAGGAGCAAGTAGTTTATGTGTAAAGCAATCGATGGAGTAGTATACGATGATAAAGGAGAAGTTAAAGATTTGTCGTTGAGAGGGGACGAAGTCGAAGGAAGGAACTCGGTGTCCGAAAGGATAAGTCCCCCCGAAATACCCTTTTTTCTACCTTGTTATCTTTTAATGATGCTTAGCCAAACACTCCTCTATATTATCCTACCTATTTTACTTACCAAGCCAACCTGAGTACTATTTTGATTTGTGCCTTGACTTTTGGGAGCATGATTACATAATGTTAGCACGAGGTAATAATTTTGAAGTACACTAAGAAGGACATTGGGTTACACTTATAACCGATGGCTGTAGTGAGTGATGCTTACTTGTTACTTGTTTGTTGCGGAGTAACAAAGTTGGAGTTGAAACTAAGCGAGTCAGTAGGATTTTGAAACCCTAGAAACTGGTTGCTTGTCTATGTTGTGGTTTATGCTTGCTGCTCATTTCATGGTCACTTCTTGATTATCGTTATTGCCTTGCTCAAGGATGAGCACGAAACTGGTTTGGGGGTGTGATGTGACAATGAGATGTGCAATATAGCATGCTTTTAGACCCTCGTTTTTTGCATTAGATTAAATATTTGTATCGTTTTATGGTCAATTACCAACATCATGTGTACTTTATAGGTCATGATCGCGTTTTTGAGGAATTACACGATTTCAGGCACGAAAACGGCATAATTGTGTGAAATCGAGAAAGTTAAGCGAATACGCTGGATTGACCATTGCACGGAGTTCAAGGAGTCAAAACATGTTATGCGACCAACCAATGCGAAGATAATTGAAGATGCAACAACTTTGTAGAAGACCACTTTCCGAGAAAACGAAGTTACGAAGCCCGAAATCGAAGAATGAAGAAAACAAATTCGAATCTGTAGGAATCGAAATTGGCGGCCACCAGGGGACCGCATAAGGGGTCTCTGCGGTCACCAAGTGACTGCAGTCATGCCTCTGATTTTCTCCAGGCTTTTTTCTTGCCTGTCAGGCTAAGGCCCGCCTTCCTAAACCTTTCTTATTGATCAATGGCGGCCAGAGCATTAAATTTCAACTATTATAAGATCTCATGGATCTCATAATTCTACACCGCTCTCAAAGAAACTCTCCTGAGAGAGAACCTGTCCTTGGGAAAGTGAAACCCCAAAATCACTGGCCGTCAGGCACCCAGAAGGAGGAAACCCTAGAAGCAGCACGAAGACATCAAAGACTAAGCTTCTTCTTCTTCTCTCTTACTTGTTCTTTTCGATTTCTATCTTTCGATATGAGTAGCTAACTTTCTCTTGTAAAGGCAAACCGTCGTAACTTTTCTTTTGCTACTTCTTTATATACCGTGATATATTAATGGAATAGTTATCAGACGTAAATCGTGGTTATACAACTCTATACATCCTTTGTGGTGTGATATTCTGCTGAGTGACACAGTAGTTTCATTGAACTGAGTAGGGGTACTCGTGCCGACTGCTCCTTAGCACAGTAGTATTATGCCCTGCTGTCGTTAGAGGTAATCGCGTTGGATTTTAGCTAGGAAGTTGGGATTAGCATAGTAGAGGGAGGTCGGGGATCCTTTACACCTTTCCCATCATCGATTTACAACAAAAAAAAATAGGGTTTACTGCTATTTATTTAATCTATCTGAGATCAATCTGTTTACTTTTCTGCACACAATTTACAAACGTTATTTGCTTGTTCCTATGCTACGTGTCCGTGGAGAACGAAATTCCGAGTTAACTTACTGCGATTACTGTAGTTTGAGAGCTTCTGACTAATATAGATTTAATCTTTGATTTTAATTGAGGATTCCAGTACTACAACCTTTTCAAATCCTTAAGTTCACATTAATGAGAAGAAAATGAAAGATAACACCATGGTCGAGAAATTGTTTGGGGGAAAAGGATAAGAAGAAAAACTCCAACCGCAATCAAAGAATTGGTTTGGGGTAGATTTGAAAGTAATTGAGCACTATTTAAAGGTAACCATTGTTGGTTTAATTTTAAAATATGTTACTAGATCGCTGGCTACTTGCTCCAAAATAAAAAAGGCAGTGCGATAAGAGAAAGGCCAAGGTACTTAAAAGAAAGTCTTTGCGTGGATCTATGTTCCCAGTGATCATTGTTATTCGTGTTGGGCATGTTATAGATACTACCCACATACCAGCATGGCCCTAAAAAGCCATATGTCCGTGAGGGCTGATGGAACATATACCAAACCAGCACACACAGAGGTGCGGAAGTTCGATGAAACAGACACTACCAAAACAAATGAGACTAAAATGAGTCCAATGTGGCCAACCAATAAATCATACAAGTCATTACAATGACTGCAAAAAATTGTATGGAAAAAGAAAAAAAAAAGTAGCAAGTAGTCCAAGTGTGAAGTAACTTGTGAAGTATTTGAATACGATTGAGAAGGGGATGGCAAAACGTCACTGACAAAGAATGAAGAAAGTTGAAGGAAGGAACTCGATGTCCGTAAAGGACAAGTCCCCTTGGAAGTTGCTTTTGAACACCGTACTTATCTTTGATGATATTTTAGCCACTTTTCCTATATTATCCTAACTACTTCCGTTACCGAGCCAACTCGAATTACCACTTTGATTTGTCTCTTGACTGGTGGGGGTATGATTGCACAACACTGTCGCAAATTAATGAATATTATATGCTACATGGGGCAATGGGTTACAATAGTGACCGCTGGTTGTCATAAGTGTTTCTTACTTGTAATTTGTTTGTTGTAGAGTCATTGAGGTCTGAATTGAAATTAAATAAGATTGTGTGGTGTCAAATCTCAAAGATTAGTTGCTAATCTTGCTCAAGGTTTACTCTTTTCATTGGCTCTCTTATATTGATCGTTCTATCATTGCTCGAGGACGAGCAATGAACGGGTTTGAGGGAATTTGATGTGGCAAAAATGTGCGATTTAAGGCCTATTTTGACCATCGTTTTCATTGAAATATTGAATATTATTGTCATATTATGCCTAATTAAGTTTTTAGATGTTTCACGAGGTACAAATATACAAAGTGAAGAGATTATGACGATTATTGAAGCAAATACGATGAAATACGCTTAATGAGAGGAAATATCGATAAACGATCATAAATTCATATAAGGATCTAGGGGAATCCAATGAAGGTATGGGAACCACCGCTGGAAAGTTTATTCGAAGCACTAAAACATTGTAGAAAACCAGTTTTCAAGATAACAAAATTTGGACGTCTGAAAATGGCCCGGGAGGAAATTGCCTCGAAACGGGGTAAGTATCGAGCTTTGTGGCTGCCCATGGGTCGCAAAATGCCTGATGTCCATTATTTTTTGTTGGCCCAAGTCCATAAGATTCTGGCCCGTGATCTACCACCTTCTAGAGACCAATATGCACGAAATTTCAAGGCCATGAACACTATATAAGCAATGCCTAGGTCTCTCAAATCATAACATTACTTCTCTTGAGGTGCAACAAGTTAAAAGAGGAGGGAACACTCCCGAAACCCTAATCATAAATCCTGGTTGTCATAACCATTGAAGAACGAATAACGCAGACGTCATCAACGATCTGTGATACACTTTTAATTTGTGTTCTTATTATTGATACAATGTTTACTACTGCTGCTCTGAGTAGCTAAACCTTTTCGTAATGGTGAACCACCAAACTCTTTGTATTGGTCGATTATATTTATTATAATAGATGAATTAGTTTTAAATATAATTCATGATTGTTCTTTGTTATCATCTTTTTAAACTCAAATGAGGAATTGAGATGTGATTAACTTACCCGCATGACAAGGTAACCAATGGTAAAAATGCAGCGTATCTTTACCAATTACGTCTTGGTTTATGATACATATCCTGACGGTCCAATAGATGATAATCACGTAGTTTGAAACTAAGTAATCGTGAGCAATACAATAGAGGGAGGTTGTCAATTTGAAAAAGTATCCTTCATTTCTTTCTAGTTCAATGTAAATCCTTTATCTTCCAATATTTTTTGTTGAGTTCCTAATATATTGATTAATACCAAGAATTAAAACTTCTATGGGCCTTGTATAATTTCAATATTATAATTACAATTGTCGAAATGTTTATGGACTTAATTGCAAAATCAGAAACAAGTTTCGGGCCAAATTGAATGGAACAAAAACTTTGTTAGAAATTAAAAAAAATAAAAAATATATATTAAAAGCTCCACCGAGTCTCTCGATGGTCGGAGCTCTTATGACTTCGATTTGAATGTAGAGCTCAGTATAATGACTCAATTTGCCGATGAGAGCTGTTCCGATTTGAGCTGTACACAACTCCGATGTAAATAGCTCCGTATGGCAGAGCTGCACCGGCCTCCGGTGGCCGGAGTAGCTCCGGCGAAGCTTTTCCGTCTCGTTAACTTTTTTTTCTTTTTTTTTTAATTACTTTTTTTAAAAAAACATTTTGTTTATTAGTTTGTTGAATTTTTTAAGTTGTAAATAGAATTTGTTGTTGGAGTAAATCTTTAATGTGTTATAAGTTGGGGTCAAATTTGCAATTTGCAAGAAAAACTGATAAAGGGCTGTGTTTGGCCAAATTAAAAAAATGTTGACTTTTGGACTTATATGTAATTGAAATATTCAAATTGTTCTTTCTTCGTTATTGTTGAACTAACTGGTGCTTGGATGAGAAGGGGCTATCTACAAGGGTGGTGTACGTAATTGTCCCTACTAACAAATACTTTCAAAAATAAGGTAAAAAAGACAAGATGAACTTCTAAATTATGGTCTCATCACAAGAACAATTCATGATTAATTGATGTTGTAGCCTAAATATTTTTCGGAAATTTAACCTTTTCCAACTCAGACTCTGTTAATGCCAGCATAGAACCTATGCTATCCAAGATTTTCTCCTTACTCCCAGCCAAAGTGGTAATTAATAAGAACTATGAGAGAAAGGATCACAAAATCAACCTGAACATCCTCTTGAAACGAAAAGAAAAGAGAAAAGAAAGAAAAGCATCCCCAAGCACCAGTGTAAGGGTAGGATTAGAATGCCAAAAGAAAAGGAAAGTTAATCTCTAAAACAGTGTTAGAGATCTTAAGTTTGAAAAAGATTTTACAGGCAAAGATAAACTGAACAATAGTACATTATGACCAAATATTCTGACCAACCGTGAGCACTCAGAAATTTTTTGGGGTGACCTCATTGATCTCTCAAATAATTGTTGTGAAGTTGTTTTGCGGTAGTGTATGAGGATAGAACGGAGTGGGTAAGGAATAGGATTAGACTGCTGAGCAAAGGCTGGGCCTTATTCCTTAAGACTGTATTTGCCCCGCTCTGGTGCTAACGGTTTACTTGACAAATAGTCTCCCAAGATAGAACAGCAGTAAGTGAATCAAAGTTCTAGCACTCGAACTTGACTCTGCGAACGAAACAATAAAGGTTTTTCTGGCTTTAGAGAGAGTAGTTTAAGAGAAGGAAGAAGAATGGATTTCTGTGTGTTGAAATCGATTCTAGGGGGGGCTATTTATAATATTGAAGAGTTGCAGTCTGAATAGATGTATCCTTTCGCAGAAAGGTCCCTGCAGAAACAAAAATTCGAACAGACACATCTGTTGGAATTTTCGTTTCAGATACATCCTTTGGCGAATGGTCAGACCAGTTCGCTCAAATTAAACCGAACGGACACAACCGTTTGCTCAGACCAACCGGACTCGACCGATGGGCTGGTTTCAGACTTAACCGATTATCTTATTGGGCTTAACCAAACACAAAATATTTCTGGCCCAAAACGATAATAATCAACTCTAGACCGCGACCCGCGAACCCACGGACCCCGGACCCTCGAACCCACGAGCCCACGGCCCGAGGCCCGGGCCCGGCTCCTGGCGGAGCCAGGTGGGTGCGTGTGTAGGAGCATCTAGCTCCTCCCCCCTTCCAAAAGCATGGGTGCCCTAAGGGCCCAATCACTTAACCCAAGCCTTGGACTAATAAGTAGTTTCTTCTTCCTCAATTTTAGCCATGTGGGACTTTTCCCATTCCAACTCTTGGCATTCCATATTCAATGCATCAACCAACACACTTTGAGCTTCAATAACTCTTTCACCTTTCAATGAATTTTAGTAATTCTTTCTCAAGTGTCTTCTACTACCATAGTAGATTATACACGTTTAATGAAACATCATTTCAAACGTGTGGGGCCCCTTTGGTTGAGGTACAAAGTCATGGACTAGCCTCATTAGTGCTAAAATTCTAACAATCCCCACATGAAAGAGAATTGATGCTCACAGCACAACGTGGTGCTCCAGCCTAGAATTTCCTGCGAAAAATCATATTGCATCGGGATCGATTGTCAGTGACATTGAATCGTCCCTAGTAGAATACCATCGGATTTACTTGCCACCCGGTGGACGTGATGCCTTGAACGATCGGCTTAGTGTAAACCAAGACAATGATATCAACACAATAATTTTCCTTATTGCCTCGTTCCTTTTCTCATCCGTTAAAAGGCCTTGATCGCCGGATTCATAGGTGTTCTCGTTGAAGCGGCCTCCCATACTTCACACCCAAATAGGTGATCTCGTTCTAAGAGCATTCCTGCCAATGCTCTGCTCGTAAGCTAAAGAGATTAAGAATCTTCTTCAGAGATCATTAAGAGTTTTAGTGACTCATCCTCCGCCCGGTCTGCAGGAGCACTTAAATGTCTTTCACGGGAATGGCACAAGTGGAGTTAGTAACTCCTAAGTGCTCTTACCTCGAAGTACAAAACTTCACAAGGCGCTTACTGGTCCTTTACAGTTTAGTTGTCCCATTGAATCAAATTCTTGGGATCTCCAGTCAGTATGATTGGGTTACCACCGTAAATTTCCTTATTTTGTGGGTCTTAAGCCCATTCCCCTAGACAAGCAGTGTACTTGATCCCTCGGTAGCGCTTTGGTTAGCGGATCCGCAATGTTATCCTTTGATTTCACGTAATCAATAGTGATAACTCCCGTAGAGATCAACTGCCTAATGGTTTTATGTCTTCGACGTATGTGTCTAGACTTACCATTATACATATTGTTTGCTGCCCTTCCTAATGCTGACATACTGTCACAGTGAATTGTCACAGAAGGCACAGGCTTATCCCAACAAGGGACATCCTCTAAAAATTCTCGAAGCCATTCTGCTTCTTCTCCAGCTTTGTCCAAAGCTATAAATTCCGATTCCATTGTGGATCGGGCGATGCACGTTTGTTTAGAGGACTTCCATGAAACAGCACCGCCACCAATGGTAAATACGTAACCACTGGTGGACTTGGTGTTTGTACTATCAGATATCCAGTTTGCATCACTGTATCCTTCTAATACTGCCGGATATCTTCCATAGTGTAATCCATAGTCTATTGTGGTCTTTAAGTATCCCAATAGATGAAGTAGAGCTTTCCAGTGAGCTTTTCCCGGATTACGCGTAAATCTAGCCAACTTGTTGACTGCATGAGCAATATCAGGACGAGTGCAGTTCATCACGTACATCAAACTGCCAATTATCTGAGCATATTGCGTTTGGTTTACAGGATCACCTAAGTGTTTGTCCAAACACAAAGATTCGTACATTGGTGTCCTTGCACATTGTGGTCAAAGACCTCATATCTCTTTAACATCTCTTCAATATAATGAGATTGTGAAAGCACCAAACCTTCGGGTGTTTTAGAGATTTTTATCCCTAAGATTAAATCTGCTACACCCAAGTCTTTCATATCGAAAAGTTGTTTCAACATTTGCTTTGTTTTCAGGATCAAATCCAGGCTACTTCCAGTAATGAGCATGTCGTCTACATATAAGCATATCATGACAAAGGATTCAGCGTTCCCCTTCACATAGACACACTTATCACACTCATTTATAGAAAATCCCTTTGATCGCAACGTGTTGTCAAACTTTTCGCCATTGTTTAGAGCTTGCTTGAGTCCGTACAATGACTTGACAAGACGATGACCTTCTTCTCTTGTCCGAACCACATACCCTTCAAAGTTGTTCCATATAAATTTCGTCCAAATCTCCATTTAGAAAGCGTTTAACATCCATTTGGTGTATCTCCAAACCACGCAGTGCAGCTATGGCTATGAATACTCTAATGGAAGTTATTCTAGACACAGGCGAGTATGTGTCAAAGTAATCAAGTCCCTCCTTTTGTCTATAGCCTTTGACTACTAGACGAGCCTTGTATTTATCAATGGTTCCATCTGCTTTGTATTTGCGTTTGAGTATCCACTTGCAACCCAATGGCTTATTTCCCGGAGGAAGGTCAACCACTTCCCAAGTATGATTTTGCAGGATGGAGTCCATTTCACTTTCAATGGCCTCTTTCCAAAAGGGGGCTTCAGGAGTAGACATCGCCTCTTGGATAGTTCTAGGCTCATTTTCCACAAGGTATGTGAGAAAATCAGGACCAAAGTCTTTCTGAGTCCTAGCCCGCTTACTCCTCCTTGGTTCGATATCAGGAACCTCCACGTTCTCTTGATGTGCGACTTCGGCTTCTGCGGAATTCTCTGGTGGTAAATCTTCTGTCTCTGTAGCATTCTCTAGAGGAGGTGATCCTATAGGTTCTGCAATATTTTCTGAAGGTACACCTTCGAATTCTGCATTAGGGCCTCTTGGGTCAGGGACCCCCACAGGGACCCGCACAGGGTCCCCCACAGGGACCACCACAGGGCCCCCCACAGGGACCACCACAGGCCCCCCCACAGGGATCACCGCATTTGACCCTATTGTCGTATCATAGTCTCGTTTACGAGAGACTATCTTTTCCTTTCTAGGAAAAACTTCTTCAAAGAATTCTGCATTCCTTGATTCAATGACAGTGCCCTCATGGATGTCTGGTACCAGCGACTTATGCACTAGGAAGCGATAAGCGCTACTGTTGTTTGCATATCCTATAAATATGCAATCTACAGTCTTTGGTCCAATCTTTACTTGCTTTGGTTTAGGTATTACCACCTTAGCCAAGCAACCCCACACTTTCAAGTGTTTGTAAGAGGGCTTGTTTCCTTTCCACAGTTCATATGGAGTAATATCACTATTTTTCCGGGGTATTCTGTTAAGAATGGTAGTTGCCGTGAGAATAGCCTCCCCCCACAAATTCTGGGGTAATCCAGAATCTAGTAATAGTGCATTCATCATCTCCTTTAGAGTACGATTTTTGCGTTCAGCAACACCATTAGATTGAGGAGAATATGGAGCAGTGGTTTGATGAATAATGCCAAACTGTGAGCAATATTCTTCAAGTGGTCCTGCATATTCTCCACCTCTATCACTTCGAATTACTTTAATTCGAGTACTAAGTTGATTTTCAACTTCAGTTTTGTAATGTTTAAATGCTTCTAAGGTTTCGTCCTTACTCCTTAGCAAATAAATATAACAATATCTAGTGCAATCATCGATAAAAGTAACAAAGTACTTTTTCCCTCCTCTAGTTTGCACAAATTTTAAGTCACACAAATCACTGTGAATTAATTCTAGAGGAGACGTGGTTCTGTTCACTGAGTGAAATGGTGCCCTTGTTAGTTTTGCTTCCACACAAACCTCGCATTTACTTTGAGGATTGATTTCAAAGGACGGCAAATGATTCGTTTTAATTAACTTTCGAATTGCATTGTAGTTTGTATGTCCTAATCTATGGTGCCATAAATTAGAAGACTCAATCAAGTAAGTAGAATCATTGTTTTCATTGCTTGCAAAAGAGCGTACAACAGACATTACAGACATTTTGAAGAGCCCATCACACATGTAGCCCTTTCCTACAAACTGACCATTTTTCATCATTACAAACTGACTGGACTCGAAAGTCATCTTAAAACCTGCCCTAACAAGCAGAGGTCCGGACACCAAGTTCTTGCGAATATCCGGAACGTGCATCACTTCGTTCAGTATGAGCTCCTTCCCTAAGTCATCTTGAACCACCTTGACTCCCTTCACCTCGGATGTAGCGTCGTTCCCCATGAATGCCTTCTTATCCTTCACCGAGAGTAGGTGGAGAAAGCACCCTGTCGGAACAAATGTGCCGAGTTGCACCAGATCAATCCACCATTGTTTCGGATTCTCAACCAGGTTTGCCTCCAAGACCACAGCAGCAAAGGAATTAACCAAATCCTCCACTATAGGGTCATTCTTTGTTTCTGCAACATTGGCCTTCTCTTTCTTGAGTTGGTGACAGTCCGCCTTCATATGCCCTGGCTTTCCGCAATTGAAGCAGTTTCCTTTGATCCTCCTGGAAGGTCCTGGTTTCCCGGAATTCCCTTGAGACTTCACGTCCCCATCACGCGTCTTGCGTTTCTTACTGGAGTTCCCCTTTGACTTTCCCTTGGAATCGACAAGGTGAGCCTTTGCTTCAACTTGCTGCTTCCCTTTGCCTAGAGCCTTGCGGTTGTCTTCCTGAATCTGAAGCTTGATGATCAACTCCTCAAGTCCCATTTCCTTGGTCTTCAATTTGAGATAACTCATGAACTCGTTCCATGATGGCGGCAGTTTCTCAATCAGTGAAGCGACTAGAAATGACTCATTAGGCTTCATGCCCTCCTGTTCCAAATCATGGAGAATCATTTGATACTCCAGAACCTGACTCATCACGGACTTCGAGTCATTCATTCTGAAGTTCAAAAATTTCCCCAATGAACTTCTTTGCGGCATCACGCAGTACTACATCCGATTGCTCCCTGACTCCTTTGTGGTGCCGCGAAAAGCGATGTAGAGAACATCTGAAAGACAATTAAGGATGTAGTTCTTACACATGAAATCTGCATGGATCCAAGCATCATAGGACAGTTGTTTCCGCTTGTTGTCTTCTTCAGCAGCCTTCTTCTCCTCTGGAGACATGGCGGCCTGATCAATCTCCTGCAGAGTGGGTGGAGCAGGAGTTTCAGCAGTAAGGTAACTTTCGAACCCAATGGTTGTCAAGTAGAACCTCATCTTCTGTTTCCACTGTTTGAAGTTCGTCCCCAGGAACTTCTCTGGTTTCTCCCCGTGGTTGGCAACATTGATTCGGGCGAGCGTCAACAAAGAACCGTTGGAAGACATCTTCGATACACTGGCAAAACTACAGTCTTAAGTTGTTGTGAAGTTGTTTTGCGGTAGTGTATGAGGATAGAACGGAGTGGGTAAGGAATAGGATTAGACTGCTGAGCAAAGGCTGGGCCTTATTCCTTAAGACTGTATTTGCCCCGCTCTGGTGCTAACGGTTTACTTGACAAATAGTCTCCCAAGATAGAACAGCAGTAAGTGAATCAAAGTTCTAGCACTCGAACTTGACTCTGCGAACGAAACAATAAAGGTTTTTCTGGCTTTAGAGAGAGTAGTTTAAGAGAAGGAAGAAGAATGGATTTCTGTGTGTTGAAATCGATTCTAGGGGGGGCTATTTATAATATTGAAGAGTTGCAGTCTGAATAGATGTATCCTTTCGCAGAAAGGTCCCTGCAGAAACAAAAATTCGAACAGACACATCTGTTGGAATTTTCGTTTCAGATACATCCTTTGGCGAATGGTCAGACCAGTTCGCTCAAATTAAACCGAACGGACACAACCGTTTGCTTAGACCAACCGGACTCAACCGATGGGCTGGTTTCAGACTTAACCGATTATCTTATTGGGCTTAACCAAACACAAAATATTTCTGGCCCAAAACGATAATAATCAACTCTAAACCGCGACCCGCGGACCCACGGACCACGGACCCCGAACCCACGAGCCCACGGCCCGAGGCCCGGGCCCGGGCCCGGCTCCTGGCGGAGCCAGGTGGGTGCGTGTGTAGGAGCATCTAGCTCCTCCCCCCTTCCAAAAGCATGGGTGCCCTAAGGGCCCAATCACTTAACCCAAGCCTTGGACTAATAAGTAGTTTCTTCTTCCTCAATTTTAGCCATGTGGGACTTTTTCCATTCCAACTCTTGGCATTCCATATTCAATGCATCAACCAACACACTTTGAGCTTCAATAACTCTTTCACCTTTCAATGAATTTTAGTAATTCTTTCTCAAGTGTCTTCTACTACCATAGTAGATTATACACGTTTAATGAAACATCATTTCAAACGTGTGGGGCCCCTTTGGTTGAGGTACAAAGTCATGGACTAGCCTCATTAGTGCTAAAATTCTAACAATAATTTGGGGTGTGATATCACAAGGTTTAAGCGAAAGAACAAGAAAAAAGATTGAGACTTCACAAATGCAATAACTCAATCTCCAGCCCACAGAGGGAGGGAGGGAGAGAGAGAGAGCGAGAGATGTTTTTCGTAAATAAAATGCAATTTGAAGTAAATATATATGAATATTGTTAAAAGTAAAGGTGTACTTTGCAAGTTTTTTCCCAGACTTAGAAAATGATTTTGTTCTTTAATTTTTAAGGAATAATGCATTATTCTATAAATAAATATAAATTTGAGTGGTATTTAAAGTTTTTTAGATTCAAAATAATATTGAGTGTGGGCATTAAAGGTTTTCTAGGTATTGGATCATATGTGGTCAAATTCATAGACTTATATGAAATTGATATAATATTGTTGATCTATTGGTGACCAGTTTGTGCAGTACCCGTCCAACAGGCTTGTAGATGTAATAAACACATGATATTATTAGCAATGTACATTCTAAAATATGTATTGTCCAATATATGTGTGTACACTACCAATGTAGATAACAAAAGGGCATTAACACAATAACAACCATATAAACTAAAGTAGCTCTAGATAACTTAATGTGTCATGACAAAAAGGTGAAATCCGTTATGCATTTCCAAACATATTACTAATTAATAGAAGAAATCAACAACAAACAATTATTGGGTATTCCGGTGTTGTATTTCTTATAAATAGTTCTAGCTGGTGGCAAGGTAATTGAAATTTCATGTTACAAAGGCGCGCGTCACATTTAAAGCCAGCTAAAACGCTTAGTCCGCCTCCATCTGGCGCGACTCAGGTACTGCTTGAGTCGTTATGATCTTATGTATGAAGCAACTTAATTCGAACACACGATTCTCTAACATCCCAATACAAACCTAGTTGGTCACCAGCCTTTAGCCTTCTAACTACCACCAAGTCGCTGCACGCAAGAACACAATTGGCATCTGGCATAAGCTGCAGAAAAATATCATCCCCCTCATACTTTTTAGGAACATTTGGATCTGTGACATCCCACATAATCACCAAAATTCTACGTCGCAAAATGGCTAGATGGTTTGCCATGGTAAAGTTCCAGTATCGAAGAACATACTCAAACAACTCATTAAAAGATATGATGAGTCTTTGAGTTACGATCTCGACCTGAGTTAAGGTTTTCCGGATTTGCCATGGATTTTGAGGGTTGACGATTGGTGGTGGGTGCACATCTCTTATCTCAACCATTAAGCGTTGGTGTTGGGAGACAAACAAGTTGAACCTCATTTCCTGCTCTTGGGCCTTGGTTGGGAAGAAATTGTAGAAATATGTTTTCTTCATCATGCTACTCATGTTTTCAGTTCTCACAATATTTTTTTATCTTTGTGTAATTATCAAGCATATATATAAGTTTGAAAATCAGACTCTTATTATGGAAATATTCTTATTAAAGGTAATGCCAGTAATCTGATTCTAAAATATAAGTATGCATGAACAATCTGATAATGAAAAATAATATGTTGTTACATTATACATAAATTAAAGGAAATGTGATTACTCAATTTGTTGAATATTTCTCCATTTATTTTTATTAAAAATAATAACAAGAATAGAAAGAATAAAAAAAAAAAAAGAAGAATATAAAGGCTTGTTGGATGTTATCTTGTTTGTCTTTTGTAAGATGCATGTATCTATACTTGTAGAAAACTATTAATTTGTTAAATACTTCCATAAAGTAACTTCCCAATTGTTCATCACTAATTACTTTTATTCAATTGTTGATTGGATTTTAACTAGGTTTCCTACATAAGATGTATCCATACCTCGGTGTAATTTAGAATAATAAATAGATTTCCTATATACTTCCTCCATCCCAATTAGTTATTAATATATATGTTCCATTTTTTACCCGCCCAATCAATTTAGTATGTTTACTTAATTGACAAATTATCTCATACCTTTAAGGCCATTTTTAGCAAAATCTTATAAGCCCGGTGAGGTTATTAATTTTCTAAAAATGGATGTTACGTAAAAGTCTAACTAGAAGCTTATAAGCGAGCTGGTACATTTGTTTAGGTAGCTTATTAAAAATAAAAGAGAGTTGCTTTCTTTTTTATACTATATTAAACAAATCAACTAACTTATCAACAAATTAATTTACTAAACACATCCATAAAGACCAACAAATTTATCAACTACCCAACTATTTGTTAGTTCAAGTTATAAATTTTGATGAGCAAACAAATGACTCATTTAGACTTAGCAATAAAGCAGTACTATTGGTCCTTAGGATATTTTAGATTAGACAATATGTAAAAGATAAATATTATTAAATGATAATTAGTAACTTACATAAGTGTTAGGCTTTCAGGGCATGTAATTTTAATTATTATCATTTCCTAAAGAAGACCAAGTGCAATATTATTGAAATCCATGCAAGTCGGGTCACGGCTTAAGAACAATATTATAGAAATCCAAAGAACAATATTATAGAACTCTATGCAAGTCGGGTCACGACTTAAGAATACACTTATTTATACATATGATTTTAGACAATTGATTATAACAAAGATTGTCCTATTTTGTTTATTTGTGTTAGGGACAAAATAAGCCCCACTAAAGACGTTCAGATTAAGATGGACGACACACAATGATTTTAGACAAACTAATCAAATCAAACTACGTTCTCTCAGATGATTGTACTGTGTCTCGGATTCCGACCTATAGAGCTGAATATCAAGAACAAAGATGAAGCAACGTAGAAAACGTCAGAGGGAGATATAGCCGACCTTAGGAGCCTATATCCGACCTACTACATACGTCATTCTCCTAGACATGTTAGAGCTTGTGCCATTAGTGATTCATCTTCCCGAATCCCGGGACACGCGTCTACTAAGGTCACGAGCCCAGGATTTAAGGAAAGTGGTCTCCCGAATAATCTCTATGTTGGTCCAGATAACAACAAAGTAGAAGACTAGGAGGGGGGGGGGGATGAATAGTATTTTCAAACTTTTGTCGATAAAACAGTTTCTCAGATATCTTCACAGATATCTGATACTTATATTCAGAGAGCAGAAGTCTTTTGTGATAAGTGCTCGTGTCAGCAAGCTATTAAGTGTGTAAATACTCAGCAAGTTAAGCAATAAGTAAAGTGCAGTAAGTAAATAACACAAAGCTTTTTATAGTGGTATCTGAAGGTGGCGTAATCCCTCAACTAATCCACTCGCCCTTTCTCAGGACTTGAATCCACTAAGATAAGATGATGAGTTCCCCTTACAAAATCCTATCTCTTGATCCCTTTTACACTAGGTTCCCAACCAAGTGTTCCCTCGGAGTTATTCCCCAGCTTTCTGAGCCAAGTACTTCCTCTACTCAGTAAACTGTGAGCTATTCCTTAGTTTCCCAAACTAAGTACTTCATGTGCTCAGTTAGGTGAGGACTTTAGTTTTCTCAACTAAATCCTTTCCCTAATCATGCCTGTTGGTGTTGGTTATGGTAGTTTGTCAAGTGAGCTAGCTCTTATAACTTGTACAGTTATCTCAAAGAGCTCTATAGAATCAATCTTCCTTAATACTCTTTACAGTGTATGGGAAATTGTTCTTTACTGACCCAAGTCTTGTTGTTTGTTCAAGAGAATGAATCTCAGATATCAGTCGCAACTTTATATTTTGATTCAACTCTTTCACATTGAACAATGCTTGTTAAGGTCAGGACACTTAGAACTTTCGTGCTACTTAGAATTCAAGAGCTTTAATCGCAACAGTAAGCTAGAGAGTAAGTAGGTAGAAGGCTTGTATGCTTGAAGAGTTGTGAGTTCGTAGTTACGTAAGTTCTGTGTATTTAAAGCATTCTAACTAGTGATATTTATAGTTCAACTTCAAGCTGTTTGAATAGTATCCGTTAGGCTTCTTTGAAATTCAAACTACTGATATCTGAAAATAGTACTGCAGTGAGCTTTGTCTCTTTTCAGAGATTTTCTCTTTTGTTCAGACATCTCTGTCTGCGTAATAAATGCAGTGTCCTATTTTTTCCCTGTAGTCTCAACGGATAGGTGCAAGGTATCTGAGCCTTGACACACTCCCTTCTCAGTCACCTTTACTCCTCAGATATCTATCAAGAAACTTGTCCTTTGAAAAACACTTGTTTCTTTAAGGTATCTAGCATAAGATTTCCGAGGAGA
This sequence comes from Plantago major, assembly GCA_026545765.1. Taxonomy (NCBI): domain Eukaryota; kingdom Viridiplantae; phylum Streptophyta; class Magnoliopsida; order Lamiales; family Plantaginaceae; genus Plantago; species Plantago major. Next base: position 47,139,428 of record CM048840.1, read on the forward strand.
CATTACTCCTTAGTCTTCAGCAATCTTGTGCAGTTTCTTGATCTTCAAAAGTTGAGTTCTTCTGCTCGATGCTTGCTTCTTGGTCTTCTTCAAAGATATAAAAAATTACATTCTGATACCTAACAACCTATACAAGATTTGCTAGACTAACATACTCATTAAACTTCTTCTTTTACAATTTTCAAGTGAACTAAGAGGACTAGTTACCTTTCTGAGCTAAGAAAAGTCAATAGGGTTGCTGATCAAAATTTAAACTGATATTCCTAACAAATTTCCCCCTTTTTGATTAGTCAACCATGACTATGTAAGGTTCCTAATATGACATGGATTAGGAAACAATCCAACACTTAAACATTTCTTAAGATCTTTTCAATTCATGTATTTAAGTGCAAAAAGTAAACATCAACCAAATCATAAGATGTGATCTTTGCTGACAAGTTATATTTTCATTAGAAAGTATCTGAGAGTGAGTTCATCAGATAGGTTACAAGTAAGATCAGAGATAACTTTTACAAGGTATAACAAAAATAAGTACAGTCAGCAAGATACACAAAAGATATTACATTGTTAAGAAGAACAACAGGAGTAACCAAACTCCAAGTGAACATTCTACTTAACAAGTCTTCAAGTCTTCTCCTGCAAGAAAGTTTGATCAGTCTGCAAATTCCCTATCTCCAAATCTCCTTATATCATCTGAGTAGTCATAGAGCAGTGTCCTGACTATCATCTCAGTGTCCCTTGCAATTTCATAGATTTCTCTGTAGGATTTGGTAGGATTCTTCTTCACAAACTGTTTTATCCACATATATTTCTCCCACGTCCAGGCATGCTCAATTATGATATCTGAGAGATGGAAGTAAGCATATATGATCTTCAGATATTTCATGTCACCCTTGAATTGTTCTTCAGTCATATAAAATGATTCATAGGGTTCCACAGCAAGCCTTGGCCTTGTGCCTGTTCCAGTTAGGTTTGGGAATCTGTACACACCATCAGGTTTACCATCTAGGCACTCTTCCGAAAGATCCTTCCTCATGGCCTTCAGTCTGGTTACGCCTTCAAAGTCTAACTAATTCTTGACATGATTAGGATTGATCAGAATAGGCTTGTCCTTTCTCCATTCCTGTAGTTGCAGAAGGATGGGTATTGGAAGTCCACCATCATTTACCAGTAGGTGCTTTAGTTCCAGAATCCAGTAGCCATTATGAATGCATCTGTAGACATGAGGATCATCATCAAGTTTCACATACTCAATTTTGGCTTCTTCTAGCCTGAGTTGTGGTTGACTTTTTCTCTTTTTAGCTCTCAGTCTGTTCCTCCTTTGTCTTGAGTTTTCTCTTGGGGGGTTACTGCTTGAAGAACCTTCCTGGATAGACTAGGTATTTCCAGAAGGTGTTTTAGCTTCCAGAGGAACTACAGCTATAGGCTCAGATGGGCTATCATCCCTTCTTCTGTTTCTCTGAAGAGGAGCTTTATCTTTATCAGTCTCCTCATCATCATCATCCTCAATCTTGGTGGGAGATTTGTAGCCTTCTTCATTGCCTAAGGATTTGATGATTCGGCCTACTTCTTCTTCTACATCATCATCATTCCCTCTGTACTGTCTTCTCCTTGGGGCCTTGGTTCCCCTTGGTGGCATCTGAGATTTGGCCCTTGTGACTACTCCTTGTGTAGGAGGTTTCTGATTAGTGAGGACAATCTACATATTTTGACTTTGACTAGGGGGCTCATTGATTATGACTTTGGCTTCAGTTGTCTTTCTTTTATTGTTTCCTTGAGCAGCTTTCTAAGAGCTTTCCCCCTTAGTCATGATTGACTGATCAAGAAGTTGAACAAAGGAATCTGATAAAGAATTGAAATTCCTTTGTAGCCCATTGTATGCAGCTACCAATTGCTGCAATTCAACTTTGAGCTCCTGATTTTTCTTGAGGATGCCTGTTTCTTTACGTGTTAGCTCAGCAATGGCTACACTAGTGGCATTTGCCTTTCTAGAGGCATAAGAAGCTTCTCTCAGGGCTTTCTGGGCATGTTGAAAGTCATCATCCCTTACCATGTCAAGGTCTCTTTGAGCAATGACCAAGCTGGTTGTTCTTTGAGTGAGAAGTTCTGTGAACTTTTTCAGTTCCTCAGGGACTGATGCTACAACCTCTTGATTTTGTTGTTTTAACTCCTTGCGGAGCTCTACCATGACACTGGTTCTTTCCAAGTAGTCACCGGAGTGAACATTTGGCAGCTTGCTTAAGCTTTGACGAGCAATAAGCTTTCTCTTTAAATGTGACACCGCAGTATGTTCTTCTGGGTGGTTAGCCAATTTCCTATTTTCAGATTCATCAGAATCATCACTCCAGTTGTCCTCATCTTCCAGGACTTCTTCCTCAACATCTACAAGTCCAACAACCATTTCATACATGGGCTTTTTTAGCTTGAGAGAGTATGAGGGACCAGCTCTTGGTGACGCAGCCTTAGCATTATGCTTTCCTGCAGATACCTCTTCGGCATCTACTTCCTTAGCAATTGATTGAATAGCAAGATGGAGTTTCTTCTTCTCAGCAAGGGCTTCTTCCTCCTTGTGAGTTAGCTCAGCAATCTTTTTCAGATTGACTTGAGTCTCAGCTGTCCTGGCTTCCATCTCAAGATTAAGTTGTGCTTCTTCTTCCAACAATTGTTTGAGTTGAGCAACTCTGGCTTATGCATCTTGTATTTTCTGAGTGTTATCCTCAGAGTGCTCAGCTACTTGTGCAGTAGTGGCTTCTTATTGGGGAGTAGGATGTGAAGATCTCTGAGGAGATGGAGGAGGAGAGTTATGTGATTTCCTCTCAGTGTGCTTTTCAGCAACTGAGGCATTGTTTCCTTGTTTAACTCCTCCTATCCCTGGTGCAGGGGCACCATCATCATCCTTTTTGTTATCTTCATCCTTTCTATGAGAAACGGGAGACTTTGGTTCTTCATAATCATTCTCATCAGTCTCGTCTTCCTCATCATCAGATACCAGATTGATCACTTCTGGTAGAGTGACCATTTGACCATTCACTTCCACTTGTTCATTGGGAGCTGTTTGGAGTGTCTTTGGAAGTGTTGGCTTGAAAGCCATTTGTAGTCTAGTTTGGCTATCTGCCTGCTCAAAAGCTTGTATAAGCTTGTGCGCTACTTCCTTAATAAATCTCTTGTACATCAACATCGCAAATGAGTATTGCTCAGTTGGAAACATTCCATGTACATAAGTCTCCAGATCAAATGCTCTAGTAGGGTTGTCAGTGACCCTTGTAATTTTAGATAGGTCAGAGCTTCTCAGCTTCTACCATTTCTTAAAACAGTTTAAATGCTTAGGCAGGGCACGATCCTTGAAGAAAGTAAGTAGGTCCTGCTTTAGATCCTCAGGATCGTTTATAGAACTAGTTTGAGCCTGAAAGAGAATGGAAAAGTTTTGAGTAAGTGTAAAAAACTTGAGTAGATATCTAAGTGACAGAGTTGTCAGTTATCTGAATTACTTGTGTCGCATTAACAGGCTCAGATGGTTGAACTTCTGAGGTGGAAGGACCCTCAGATATCTTGGTTGGAGGAGGAGACATAGGCGTCTTATCCTCAGCAACTTCCATTTCTTTCTGAACCTGAGAATTAAAAGTTGCATAACACATAGGAAATTTTAAAGAAAATTAGTTATGAACGTAAGGTATCTGAGTGATTAGTTACCTCCATGAGGAGGCTCAAATTGTTCATCAGAAAATTGTGCAGTTTCTGGTACTCATTTTGATGATGCAGGCTTGGTGGCGTCATCAATTTCCATTGCTTGACGGGACTTGGTTGTCTCTTCCTCAGTAGCTTCTACTACTTTTGGAACCTATAAGTAGTAAGTGTTAAATACTTAGAAAAATGAGCAGAGAACAATTTAATGAACATAGTTATCTAAGTTAACTACCACCCCAGTAGGAGGCTCAGATACATGTTCTTTAGAGACTGGGTGAGTCTCTGGTTGGTTCTCTGGTGACTTTGGCTTTTCAGCCTCACCATTTCTCTTCTCAGTTGAAGCCTTTAAGAAACAAACACATAGCTAGTTACTTGTGATTGAACAGATATCGGAAAAGTGTTATATCCTTTGAAAACTAATTTTACCTGTAAGCCAGGCTCAGTTTCCTTGGATACTGAGGTTGTCGGAACCTCCTTCTCAGTCTTTAAGGTAAGCTTTGCAGCTTTCTCTTGTTCTTGTGTTTCTTTTTCAGCCTGTAACAAAGAAAATTTATAAGTAACAAGATTAAAATCATAGAAAGTCACAAGTAGAGAGTTAAACCAGTCAGTAACCTGATCAATGTCAGGCTGAATAGTCTACTCGTGGAGATTCCATGTGTTGGTCTTGTTGTCCCTTGACCATTTCTTTTTTTGAAGTTTCAGGTACTTCAGACCTTTCCTGAGCTTTAGGCTCAGTTGCCTTTCCTGTTTGATCATTCTGAGTCGCAATCTCAGTTTGATCCCTCTCAGTAGGGAGTTGGGGAACCTGCTCTCTTGTAGGATTTTCTTCTGCAGTGAAATGTGCTGGTATCTCATCAAATCTCTATAACTTAAGAATCATTTCAACAACATCCACTTCTATCTGGGGCTATTGTGGTTGTTGTGGTGATCTTGATCTGGATGGTGATGGTGTTGCAGTATGAGGTCTCTCCAGATCTTCATGAGTTAGATTTTTAAGTACTGATGCATTGTCTGTGTCATCCAGTACTAAGTCATCATTCATCAAGGCATCCTCCCACTGCTGGAGGGTTCTATGCCCTAATGGTGTTTCTTCTTCAGCAACCTTTAAGCTAGTTGCTTCTTCAGCAACCTTAGGGTTTATAGTTTCCCCCTCAACTTCCTCAGAGTCCTCATCAAGATTTGGGATTGAATTGTGAACAATCCCTGCTGCTTCAGCAAAGAGTGTTAGTGGTCTCTAACCACTTTCTCCAATGTGTGCTAAGGATGCATTGACATTGGTGTCCTCATCAGCACTAGGGACTGATATTTGAGAGTCTACCTCCACAATAGGAGTTTCTTCCATCTTACCAGATGTCTTCCTTCTGGAAGATCTGGTTTTCTTGGTCGCAACTGACCCCTCAGATATGTCCTCAGTCTTCCTTTTCCTTGAACCTTTCTTGGTCTCTTTAGGCTCAACAATCTTTTTAGTCAGATTTGTATACTCTTATTTGCAGAGTATGTTGCTATTGGATACATCAGCCTTCTCTCTGCGCACCAACCCAAGCTTCTCCAGTAAGTAGCATATCTTCAGTCCAAAACTTACTATGGCTTTAGGTTCAGCAAGTCGTTTAACAATTGTGGGCTCAAAATTTTGAAACTTGTCAACTAACTTCATAAAGGCGTACTTTCCCCAGTTGAAGGAGTTTTCCAGCCTGTCATCATGCTTGCTGAGTAGAAGCATGATCATCCATCTCTCCAAGCTGATCTGGTCAGCTCCTCCTAGGATGGAATAAAAGAATCTGTGGAGTATGTGAGCCATCATATTCCAGTGCTCCACCAGATGTCTTCTTCTGATGGTGGTGAGCAAGAATTCAGTAGGAGTTCCAGCAACCTCAAGATCACTTACATCACTGTATAGATTCTTGACTCCTTCATAAAGTACTTCATCATTTGCGTCTAACACATAATCGTCACCTTGGGTAGGTAACCCAAAGTGTTCACTGAAAGACACATAGTTCAGGTAAAATTTCTAACCCTTGGACCTTTGTCTTGATGGACACTCTCTCTGTGCCATCAACCACACTTGTAATAATTTTGGAGTTGTTGTAAAACTCCAAAACATCCATAGCAAATACACCACTGATGGACACTCTCTCAGTGCCATCAACCACACTTGTAATAATTTTGGAGTTGTTGTAAAACTCCAAAACATCCATAGACGATACACCACTGGGAAAAGCCGAGCAAAACTCCTTGATTTTTGTCTTTTCAAGCATATCAAGGTAAGCTATACATCGGATGGGTCCTTTGCAGCACCCACCAAGTATTCATCAACAAGAGTGCCTCCCCAAACCATCCTATTGTTGGGAGACCAGTGTTCTGGGTTGAAATCTCCGGTAATTCTCTTGTTAGTGATAACCAAGACTTGTGCTTGCTTTGCAGCAGTACCAGAAGTGGAGACTTCGGATTTCTGAGTAGTTGAGTGTTTTGGTGCCATCTCTTATATAGTATCAGAGAGTTTTGAAAAATGAGAAGGGTTTACGGATTCTAGTTAGTAATTCTTTGCAGAAAAACAAAACAAGAAGCAGTAGATTAGCAGAGAAATTTGCAGAAAACTTAGAGTGTTCTTGCTATTTTTGTGCAAGATTGAATGTGGGATTAGGCAAAAGTGTTTGTGTTTGCCAAAATCCTCTTTATATAATAATGTAATCTCAACAGACAAATACACACAAATTGATTTTATGTATATGTATATGTGTACTTGCATTGAGGCGTGGGTGAAAAACAGGCTTTGCATTAAATGCTAGTGGGCCATGATCTGTTTTTACAGTCCACTAACTTACCGAGACTCATCTTAGCCGTTAAATTTGGATCGCCATATTTTTCAAGGGCTTGGATTGCTTTCTCAGCAATGATCACAATCAACACATGTAATTGTGCCCAATTAATGAAATTTGGCGAGTAGCTAGCTGAGTCATATCTTATTTTGTGTAAGGGACAAATCGATATCTAAGCTTATCGTTTAAGCCTTTGATTTGTTTGTAATTTTCACTAGAATGGAAAAATACAAAACACAAGAGAGTAGTTGACTTCTGACAGTTGTACTACATTTTTCTTTTATGTTCCCCCTTACTAAATGATTCTCTTGATATCTGAGTTCCCGTCTCAGATTTCTAAGATAGCCTTTTTACCCTTTGCCTTGGTATCTGAGTACCCATCTTAGATACTTCTTTAGAACAATTTCACAAATAGCCTTGATATCTGAGTACCTGTCTCAAATATCTCTTTCTCCTTTAAAGTACCTTTCTTTTCAGAGAGCCTTTCCTTCTCTTTTGGCTCACTAAGTCCCCGTCTCAGTGACCAATTTAGCACCTTGGCAATTCCATTAACCCAAGACTATGTCTTAAAGTTAGGAATCTGCTCTCTTGCAGAGGCTTTGTGAAGATATCTGCAAGTTGGTCTTCTATACCAATCTTGAGTATCTCAATATTGCATTTTTCAACATGATCTCGGATGAAGTGGTGTCTAACATCAATGTGCTTTGTTCTTGCATGGAACTTAGGATTCTGAGTTATAGCAATAGCACTTGTGTTGTATCAGAAAATGGGAGTTTTCTCTTCATTGATCTCATAGTCTCTGAGTTATTGTATCCACAAGATTTATGAAGCACAACACCCAGCAGCAATATACTCTGGTTTAGTGGTTGATGTGGCAATTGAGTTTTGTTTCTTGCCGAACCATGATATTAATCTAGTACCAAGGAATTGACATGTTCCTGATGTACTTTTTCTATCAAGCATTTATCCAGCACAGTCAGCATCTGAATAGCCAACTAAACTCAAGCCACTTTCTTTTGGATACCACAATCCAACTTCTACAGTACCTTTCACATACGTTAGAATCTTCATAGAAATGTTGTAGTGTGATTGCATTGGATTTGTTTGAAATCTTACTCACACACCAACTGCATATTGAATATTTGGTCTGCTTGTTGTGAGATACAGTAGAGACCCAATCTGTTTCCTATACTTGTTTCTTCAACACTCTTATCAGATTCAGTATAGGTCATCTTGGTTCCCATACTCATAGGTATCTTAGCATTCTTTTCAGAAGGCTTTAGATAGAACTTATTGAGCATGTCTTTTTCATACTTTGATTGACTAATGAATATTCCATCATTAAGTTGCTTGACTTGCAACCCTAGGAAGTAATTCAATTCTCCCACCATGCTCATCTCAAAATATACTTTTCATGAGCTCAGCAAAGTCTTCACAAAGTTGCTTGTCCTTAGATCCAAATATTATGTCATCAACATAAACTTGGACTAAGAGTAGTTTCCCATTATGGTTCAATGTAAAGAGAGTTTTGTCAACTTCTCCTTTCTTGAAACCACTTTCCAGCAAGTACTTGGCCAATGTGTCATAGCATGCTCTTGGAGCTTGTTTAAGTCCATATAAAGCTTTTTGAAACTTATAGACCATCTTGATTTATGAGGAAACTTCAAAAACAGGTGGTTGCTCAACATAGACTTCCTCAGCAAGCTCACCATTTAGGAATTCACTTTTGACATCCATTTGGTAAACTTTAAAGTCATTATGAGCTGCAAAGGCTAGAAATAGTCTGATTGCATGCAATCTTGCAACTGGAGCATATGACTCATCAAAATCTAGTCCTTCAGTCTGGGTGAATCCCTTGACAACCAACCTTGTTTTGTTTCTGGTTATTTCACCAGATTCATTCACCTTGTTTCTGACAACCCACTTGGTTCCTATGACAGATATTCCATCAATATAAGGAACTAGTTTCCAGACTCTGTTTCTCTCTAATTGATCCAATTCTTCTTGCATTGCTGAGATCCAGTCTTGGTCTCTTAATGCTTCTTCAATGGTCTTTGGTTCAATATTTGAGATAAAATATCCATAGAGATAATTCTCATTTTCTGCAATTTCTCTCCTAGTTCTTACCCCTTGGTCTAAAGGACCTATCACATCCTTTGCAGGATGATCTCTTATCCATTTTATAATGGGTTTAGAACTAGTAGGATCACTATCATTTTGATTCATTTCTGTATCATTATGATCATGATAAGATACTTGTTAAGTATCTGAGATATCTGGCACTTGTGATGTGCTTGGGATATCTGACACTTGTTCAGTGTCTTGGGTTTCTGAGACAGGATTCACAGCATCTGCCTGCTCAGTTACCTCTTCATGATGAAGATTCTCATTGTCTTGACCCATTTCTGGATTTCTCACAGGAAACTCTTCATCATGTCTTAGAGTCATCTGGTTGTTACTTGGCAAAGATTGCCTTTCTTCGTCAAACTCATCCTCTAAATGAATGACATAATTATTTCCTTGTTGAGATTCTTGCTCAGAATCCTTGATCATAAGTTCTTTGAACCTATATGAGAGTTCTTCATTCGAGGGTACTTTCTTGTTTCCTTCATAGAATACTACATGGACAGATTCTTCAATCTTTTGTGTCCTTTTTTTGTAGATTCTGTAAGCTTTGCTATTTATTGAATAACCAAGAAATACGCCTTCATGTGCCTTTAGTTGAAATGTTCTAAGCTATTCTTTTCCATTGTTAAGAATAAAACATCTGCAACCAAACACCCTTAAATGTTTGATACTAGGGGGTCTACCAATCAATAACTTATAAGGAGTCTTATCATGGTGTTTGTTGATCAAACATCTATTTTGAGTGTAGCATGCTATGTTTACAAAGAAGTAGCCAATGTAGAGTATGAGTAGCTAACGTTCTTTTGTAAAGGCGAACCGCCGTAACTCTGCTTAGCGAAAGGTATAGAAAAGGATTCAGAAAGGTTAGTACCACTAATCATATTCATGCTGCTGACAAATAAAGACTCAAGGGTAGCAGTGTTCACACGGTTGCACACAGGACTTTAGTTAGAGTAGCAAGTAAACTCACTCATCAAAGTAGCATGGGTCGGATTTGTTCAAAGCACATATTCAGCAAGCAGCAAAGCAAGAAAACAAATCCACATCCCCTCATCTTAGTTATGGCTAACACTCGGTACTCTCCCATAGATCAAAATATTTTTCAACAAGTAAGAGAGCTTAGACGTAACAGATAAGGCTAAAACATAACCTAAAATGCAAATTACTAAGTGCGAGTATTTAAAGTTATTACAGACCGAATAGTTAAGCAAGTAGCAATCAAATCAAATTCTTCCCCTAAGCGAAAGAAAGAGAAAAAGATACTCTCCTCTCGGTGCTGCTTCTTCTAATCCAGATGGTGATTCAGGACGAAGATCCTCCAGAAGGCGGTGGAGGATAAAATCCTTGATAGCCTTGGTAGTACAGCGATGGATTGACGTCGGGCGGTGGATAGAGCTGCGGTGGTGGGTAATATGGTGGATACTCGTAGTGAGCATACCCGTCAATGTTCTCCTGCCAGAAGGAGATCTGCTCATAACGGTGTAGGTGGGTAACATGATTGTTCCACTCCGACCTCCGGCCCATTCCGTTCAGCTCATCTCGCCTTTGAAAACTCCCTTGAATCTCCTCTGGTAGTTGTTCACAAATTCATTGAACGAATTCATGTCAAAAGCTCCTTGCGGCTGATCCTCTACTCCTCTTCTTCTAAGTTCGGCTTTGGCAGCCTTCTCGTGCATCTCAAGGAGGTGGGTAGTTCTGTCTTCTTCAAAAGGTTCTATGAGTCGAGCGAATCCTGACTCACTAGTAGGAACCCCATTCTACTGGCAGATAGCGGTAATGAGACCGGGGAATGGCAAGTTCCTTCTTGTGTTCTTCTTCACCATTTGCATCTCCTTCACCATGATTCTTCCAACATCAATGTAGTGACCCTCCATAATTGCGTAGACAAGAGTGGCTACATAGCCCTTGATCCCTTCGTGGTGCAGGATTGGCTTCAAGTTGGTCTCTACAAAGTGCATCCAAAATCTTGCTCCCTCGTTGAGCGTAGCCCTTGGGATGGACATTCCCACTACATCCTCTCTAAATCTTTCTCCGAGGAATACCTGTGGGATGTCTTGTAGGATATCTCCGTACTCCAACTCGACATATGTTGGTTCCTTGTATTCTCCATGAATGTGCTCCTCGGGTATGTTGAAGAATTCGTTGATAGCTCTTGGCCCAAACATGACCTCTACCCCTCGAATGATGACGTGGAGATCTAAAAGTGCATCCTCCGGCCTTTTAACCTTCAGTTGGAAGTATTCCGCGTAGAACTCCCGGACTACCTCTATGTCGTATCCTCGGAGAATGGAAGTGAAAGTTCCCCAAACATAGTGGCTCAAAACATGGTAAATCCAATTAAGGGTTGGGTTCATCCCCCATTCAATCTCTATGTTCCTCTCGGGAATTAACCCTCAATCGCTATTAACCAATAGCCAACTCCGAGCCTTGCTTGAAAGGGTTGCCGATGCTACCTTCTTCCCTTCCTTTTCTCCCTTAGTACTTGGTTCACCTACATCATTTCCTCCTTTGGTTCTTCCCATTGTACCTAGGCCAAAAAAGTGTGTGAGATAGCATATTTGGAGTTAAATAAATTCTAAATCTTACATGCAAATCCAATGGGGTTTCTTCTCCCCCAAACCTAATGTGCGGCATGAGGCGTATGCAAAATTGTAGCTTTTAATAAGATCAATAGCCAATTCAAAATAATGCAAGAACTAGACATGTAACTCAAGTGAGCTATGCCAGTGGGCCTTGAGCAGCATCTGCTTTTCCAGCAGCATAGCTAGCCTCATTGAGGGCTTTTTCAGCAAGATTATTGTCATCACCCCTTACCATGCCTAGGTCTCTCTAAGCAATGACCAAGCTTGTTGTTCTTTGAGTGATTAACTCAGTGAACTTTTTCATTTCAGCAGGGACTGATGAAATTACTTCTTCATTTTGTTGAGACAACTCCTTTCTTAGAGTTGCCAGAACCTTGTATCTGGCCATGTAATCATGGGAGTTGAGATTTGGTTTCTTAATGAAGCTTTGAGGAGCTATCAGTTTTCTCTTTAAGTGAGAAACTCCCAAGTGAACATTTGCATGTTCTGCCAAGGTTCTGTCTGCTTCATCATCTGAGTCATCAGCCCAATGATCTTCATCCTCTTGTACTTCTTCATCAAGGTTTCTGAAGGCGGCAACCATCTTAGATATGGGTTTCTTTCCTTTGGAGGATGGTTTCTTTGGTGAAGATGCAGCTTTAGCATCATGCTTTGCTTCAGATGCTTGTTCAGCATCTAGCTCCTTAGTAATATAGTCAACAACGTCTCGGAGCTCGTTAATCCCAGAGTAAGCTTGCGTTTCCTTGGGTGTTTGTTCTTCAAGTTTGTCTAGCTTGACTCTGGATTCAGCTATCTTTTCTTCCAGTTGAAGATGTGGCTGTTGTTCTTCCTCCAACAATTGTTTGAGTTGAGCAACCCTGTCTTGTGCATCTGATATTTTCTAAGTGTTATTCTCAGAGTGCTCAACTACTTGTTCAGTAGAGTCCTTGTGTTGGGGAGATGGATGGGTAGATTTCTGAGGAGATGGAGGAGGGGATTGTTGTGATGTCCTCTCAGTGTGCTTTTCAACAGCTGAGGCATTGTTTCCTTGTGGAATCCCTCCGGTCCCTGGTGTAGGGGCATCATCATCATCTTTCTTATCCTCATCCTTGTGATGGTCAGAAGGAGGATCTTCATAATTGTTCTCATCAGTCTCCTTCTCTTCTTCATCTTCAGAGACCAGATTGATCACTTCTGGAATAGTGCTCATTTGCCCATTTACCTCCTCTTGTTCAGAGGGTATGCATTGTAAGGTCTGGGGCAAAGTAGGCTTGAATGCCATCTGCATTCTGGTCTGACCATCTGCCTTCTCAAAAGCTTCTATGAGCTTGTGTGCAGCTTCTTTGATAAAGTCCTTATGCATCAGAGTAGCAAAAGAGTACTGCTCTGTTGGGAGCATAGCATGGACATAATTCTCCAAGTCAAAAGCTCTGACTCTTCTCAATTGGTGATCAGTCACCTTTGTTAATTCAATCAGATCTGAGCTTCTAAGCTTTTGCCACTTTCTGAAACACTTGAGATGTTTTGTTAGTGTGTGGTTCTTGAAGAATGTAAGCAGATCTTCTGTTGAGAATGCAGAAGCCTTTTGCACACTTGTTTGAGCCTGAAAGAAAGAGTTTTGAGTTAGATTCAAAACTTGTGTAGATATCTGAGTATTTGTGTAGTTAGGTTTCTGAGTTACCTGAATGAATACATCAGGCTCAGAGACTTGTACTACTGAGGTAGGGAGCTCCTCAGATATCTTGTTGTGAGGTGGGGACATGGAAGTCTGGTCCTCATCAACCTTTCTTTCTGCTTGAACCTAAGATTAGAAACATAACACTTAGGAAATTTTATCAAGAAAAATTTTAGTGACAAATCAGATATCTGAGAGGTCAATTACCTCCATTAGAGGCTCAGATACTTGTCTCTCAGAGACTTGTGCTGTCTCTGAAATCTTTTCTTATGATGAAGACCTTGATGCCTCATCAATTTCCATATGTGTTGAGGATTGAGTGGGCAACTCCTCAACAACTTCTATTTCTTTTTTAACCTGTTAAGTAGAATGTGTTAGTTTGAGAAAAATGATGAGAGATTTGTTCTTTGAAGAATATAGATATCTGAATGAAATACCTTCTCTATAGAAGATTCAGATACTCGTTCTTCAGAGACCTTGGAAGTCTCTGGATTCCTCTCTGAACAGATAAACTTTTCAGTCTCTTCATTTTTCTTCTCAGTTGGAGCCTATTAGAAACAAACACTTATTAGTCAAGTGTATAAAGCACATATCTGAGTTATATCTTAAGGAACTATTTTCTACCTGTGAGACAGGCTCCTGTTCCTTAAGTGGTGAGGCTATGGAAGCCTCCTTCTCAGATTATGAGGTAAGCTTTGCAGCTTCCTCTTGTTGTTGTGTTTCTAAATCAGCCTGCAACAAAGAAATATAATAAGTAACAAGATCTAGGTATAAGTTATCACAAGTAAAGAGTTAAACCATTCAGCTACCTGAGCTTTGTCAGGCTGACTGGTCTCTGGAACTTGTGAAGTTTCCATGCATTGGTCTTGTTGTTCTTGGACCACTTCTTTGTTGGAAGTTTCAGGTACTTCAGAACTTTTCTGAGTATGCAACTCAGTTGCCTCCCCTGGTTGATCATTCTGAGTAGATGCCTCAGTTTGATCCCTCTCATTGAGTTGGGGAACCTTCTCTTTTGCAGGTTTTTCTTCAGCAAGGAAAGATGCTGGTGTCTGTAACTCAAGTACCATTTCAGTATTATCCACATTTGGCTGTTGTGGTTGCTGTGCTTGAGACAGACTTTTGAGTGTTGAGGCAATGGCAGTATCCTCCAACACTAGTGTATCACTCATCAGAGCATCTTCAATATGCTTCAGTCTTTCCTGTTCTGATGGTGTAATTTGTCCAGTGACTTTGGACACAGTTTCTTGTTCAGCAACCTTTGAAACAGGTGCTTGTTCAGCAACCTGTGGTGTAGGTTCTTCTTCAGATACCTCTACACTAGTTACTTTTTCAGTAACCTTAGCCCTTTCTGATTTCTCTAGGACTTGAGAGATGACTAAATCATCATCTTCATCGTCAGAGCTCTCATCAACATTAGGAACTGATTGGTCCATAATCCCTGCGGTTTCTGCAGATAGGGCTTGGTATCTATCACTACTTTCTTTAGCAGCATTGATAAGTTCATCACCAAGGCTTTCGGCAGTAGTTTTAACATTTCTGAAAGCACTTTCTCTTGCTGAGTCTACTTGTTTAGTAGTCGATACCTCTTTTGCAGCATTGATGAGTTCATCTGCAGCGGCGGCAGGTATCTGGGAATCGACAACCACAATGGGTGTGTCTTCTGATTTTCCAGCAGACTTCTTTCGTGAAGTTCTGGGCTTTTTGGTCGCAACCTTTCCCTTAGATATCTCTTCAGTCTTTCGCTTCTTGGAACCTTTCTGAGATCGAGTAACCTTTTTCATCAAGTTCGTATACTCATATTTGTAGAGTAGGTTACTGTTGGCTATGTCAGCCTTCTCTCTGAGCTCAATGCCAAGCTTCTCCAGCAAGTAGCATATCTTTAGACCATAGCTCACTGTGGCCTTTGGCTCAGCAAGTCCCTTAGCGATTTTAGGCTCAAAGCCTTGAATCTTCTTCAAAACTTCATAAAGGCGTACTTGCCCCAATTGAAAGGGTTTTCCAGCCTTTTGTCTTGTTGTTGCAACAAGAACATCATCATCCAGCATTATTGGCTTATTTCGTCAGCACCTCCTTGTAGACCATCAAAGCATCTGTGAAGAATGCATGCCAACACATCCCAGTGAACTAACAGATGTCTGGTTCTGATGTCAGCAAGCTTGAAATCAGTGGGTGTATCTTGTTTATCAGTGTCACACACACCACTGTAAAGCTCTTTTACACCTTCAAGGAGATCTTCATCCTTGGTGTCTATTTCAAAATCCTTTCCAAGATTTTGAAGATCAAACAACTTACAGAAAGTTGTTAAGTCCAAAAGGATTTCCTTTCCTTAGACCTTAGTCTTTACAGACACTATTGCAGTGCCTTCAGAAACACAGGATATAATCTTGTAGTTGTTATAGAATTCTAATACATTCAGTGAAGAAACTCTACTGGGAAGAGCAGATAGAAAACCTTTGATTTGTGCCTTTTCAAGCATGTCAAGAATTAGTTTCCTATCGGCTTGGTTTTCAACAGCAGCCGTGAGGTACTCCTCAATCATGGCACCACCCCAAATCATCCTGTGATTTGAAGGCAATTTTCTTCAACAATATATTTCCTTCAACAATATATTTCCTTCAACAACAGTCGTAGGATCTCAGCAAAGGCAATTTTCTTTGTCTTGTTTTCTTCAATATTCAGCTAGAAGGAAATTCCCATATTAGTGACTTCAATAATATATTTCCTTCTTGCTTTCTTCAACAATCTTCTTGAAAGATTCTCTCTTTAATCTTGTATTCTTCTTGAAACTATGTTCTTCCTGTACATATGTGATGATCCGGGATCTCAGCAGGAAGAAACTAACGTTGTTTCTCTGTATCTGGCTGGCTGGAAAATCTTTCCAAGATTATCTCTAGAGAATCTTTTATTTCCTTCTTTCTTTCAAGGTGCCCATAACTTGTCAAACTCTTTCCTTCTTTTTAGATTGCATTCCTTGTGTCCAAAGCAACTCAAACTCTTTCCTTATTCCTGCAGAAATTCGAATTGATTGCTTCCAGTCCAAGTCATCAGTCCAATTGGCCTGCTTGTTTCTATGTTGTCTGCTGTTGTCCGTAATGTTGTTCCAACATTGTATCGGGACTATTTCGCAATGTTGCATAACATTAAAATCCTGCAGTTCACAAACAACAACAACAAACACAAACATTGAACTGAATCATGAAAGATAAGATTATCTAATCAAGTGCAACTTGCACTTTCAATCTCCCCCTTAATCTTAGTCTTTTATCAAGCAATATCATTCCTTTGGGCTCATTGATTCATTTTGATCCATTAAGCATGTTTAAGCCCAACTTGATATATCCTACAAAATATTCATAGAAAAACAACTACAAACATTGAACCGGTTATGTTACGAAGAAAGGTTGAATTACTAAACAAAGTGCAATAAATTGCACTTTCAATCTCCCCCTTAATTCTGACATTTCTTCACACAACCTAAAACCAGTTTGTTAGTCAAAGCGAACAAGTAGGATTTAAACAAGTCAAGTCGAATCCTTTGTTTGGAACTGAAAGATAAAGTGCAATCGATCAATGCTGATGGACAATGTTGAGTCAACACAGAACTCAACATTGCTGTAAATATGCACTTTCAAAATCCCTCTTATTTCTTTGTCTACTCATCTCCTTTGAACTCATCATGGGCATCATATCATACTTCTTTTGACAATTCCTGCACTCAATAGTTAGTGAATAAAGACAAACTTGCGTAGAATCGCAGTATAAGTGCAGTAAACAAAGTCGTCTGCAATGTTGACACAACATTGCGATCAACAACACTATTCAATCTCCCCCTTTGTCTTTCTTCACAAAAACACACCTGAACAAACTTGTTAGAAACAAACAAATATAACAGGCATGAAACTACAGAATTCCCCCTCAACATTAGACGAGAGCAATATAATAAAATAAAGTATGTTAGCTTTTTGTTCAATCTCTTCTCTTCTCCCCTTTTTTTGAGAAGAAAGATATCTCTCAGATTATTCAACCAAGTTCACAGAAGGAGACAAGAAGACATGCAATGAGTGCAATACTGAGTTGTGGACTATAGGACCTGCAATAAGAGCTGTGCAATGTTGGAGAATGATGTTGAAAACATTGAGTTCAACACTGGCAGCCAAGGTGATAGCAAAAGCAGGAAAAGAGTTTGGATCGGCTGGAGGGCAGTAATCAGGAATAGAGGTTGGATTAGCTGGAGAGCAGTGTTAGAATAAGAGTGGATGGTCATGATGGGTGTTGTTGGGTTTGCCTCAAAAGATCCTGCAAATATATATCAATGCTACAGAAACTGTGCATAACTGTTAATAAAAGATTAAAGTTGCAAGTAAAATAGTTATCCGTCAAGTCATAGTAATCAGATAAACAGATAAACCCTAGGGAGGTTGACCAAAATTCTTGATCTTAAATAATGACTTGAAATGCAAGAACAGGAAAGCAAAAACTCAAACCCCAATGAAACACCTTCGACCTGAAACACCTCAGACCTACTCCCCCTCAAACCCAAAAACACACAGAAAGGTCAGATAGAGAAGCACATATAAAAAAAGAGCAAATATAAGTCACAAAGTACTCCAAGGACAGCCAATGTTAACCAGCATGTTGACTCAACATTGATGACAACATCGGGAAATTAGACAACTCTTAATCTAAGTCAACCAGGAAACCAAGTCTCAAGATGTGCAGATTCGATTAACACCACTGATGCTGCAGGCAAAGACAGAAAGAGAAGGGCATACCAAAGAAACACACTCAACAATGCCTCAAAAAGTAAATTGAACAATTAGCAAAAGTTTGAGTGGGGGTGACCATGAGACCGTGAACCATGTCAAATAATTGGAACACGTATGAATCCGCTCCAAAGCCGAAGCCTCTGCGGAGTTAGGCAAACACACGTCTCATGGCATAAAATCACTCATTTGACCACATTGGGTAATTTGGTACTCAGAAAGTGAACCAGCAGCATTACGAGAATCGGCACTTTTGTGCGTGTCGGTTTCCAGTATAGGCCATCAACCCTCACGACATATGACACGTTGGCCCCGTCGATATCTGGATAGTATTCGAAACCTGCCCAACACGATCCTCGACGGAAACACTTCGAGCCCTTTTTATCATAATTCATTAGATTTATTAAACATAAAGGACAAGAGGCAACATCAAGTGCAAGGTCACGCAGTAAAATAGCCAAAAAGCAGCAAAAGTGGGTTTTACATAAAGCAAACACACAGGAGACTCGATCCCTTTCAACCTTGGTTTCAAATAGCCTTTCAAACCCTAAGCATCACCACTGAAAGCTACAAAACAGGAACAGCCATAGAACAGTACAGAAGCACAGAAAGCACATAGACACACACAAAAAAAAAAATCAAAAGGCAACAAAAAACACATCACTTTTCTGCTGCCAGTGTTGACCGTGATGTTGAGTCAACACTGGTTTCAACATCGAAGATCACAAAGAGCACAAATCAAGATATCTCCTAAGACTAAAGAATCTATCACAATCTAAAGGCTTGGTAAAAATATCTGCAAGTTGATTAGTTGTATCTAAGTGTTGTATAACTATTACTTGCAGATTGACCATATCCTTAAGAAAATGATGCCTAATGTCTATGTGTTTCGTGCGTGAGTGCAAAACAGGCTTCTTAAAATTATTTATGGCACTAAGGTCATCATAGAACATCAACAAGGTATCACATTAAAGACCAAAGTCATGCAGCATATTTTTCACCCATATCAATTGAGTAACACAACTCCCAGATGTTACATGTTCAGATTCAACATATGAGAGTGACACATTGTTCTGTATCTTGCAATACCATGACATTAAATTAGAATCAAGATAAAAGCAACCTCCACTAGTGTGTTTTCTATCATGTAGATCACCAGCCCAATCAGAATCACTAAATCCCACTAGATTAGTGTTTGTATCACATGCATACCATAATCTAAGATTAACAGTTCTTGATATATATATATGAAAATTCTTTTAAGAACAATCAGGTGTGGGATTTTAGGGTTAGACTGATACATGGCATAAACACACACATAAAACATGATGTCAGGTATGTTGGTTGATAGATATAGAAGGCTGTGAGTCATTATTCTGTACAATGTTGGGTCAACATCATCTCCAACATCGATTATGCTGAGCATAAGACCATTAGCCATAGGAGTGCTGGGTTCGCCTATCATGCTCATCTCATGGGTACCGTCAGATGGAATTTCTGCCTGTGATGTTGAGCTCAATGTTGTGTCATCATTGCTGTCAGCATTGACAATTTCTCCTTGTACACCAGCTGGAGTTCTTGGTTTAGACACCTTTTCGTGTTCGATGTCAGTTTTCTCGGGAGTAGAATCTGCTTGATTACTGCAACAACATGTTTATTCTTGGATACAGTGCCTTTCTGGACAGAGACATCAGAAGAGACAGTTTCGAAAACAGACAATGTTGATGTCAATGTTGACTCACCATTTTTTTCATTCATCAGTTTCAGCTCTTCCAAGTGATAATCTGCAGATAGATCAACTGAACCATGTAGACACAAAACATTAGTAGAAACTGATTCCTCAGGGTTAGTCCAGAAAAGTGTTTCACAGTTTTGAGAATCATCATAGTCGAAAAAGACTTCTTTTGTCAATGTTGGACCAACATTGTTTCTCAACATTGTTCAGAACAACAGATAGGGCTTTGGCATGAACTTCTGGATCATCATCTTCCTGTTCGTTATCTGAAACATCACTGAGACAAGCAAGCATAGTCTTTTTCTCCTTTCGAAGAGTGTTAGCACATTCAAAACATCTATTGTGGTAGTACCAAATCCAGACACCAGTAGTTAGGTGGCTGGTTCTAATACCACTTGTTAGAACGTAGGATCCCGGATTGGTACTTAGAACAAGATCAATAGACAATGTTGACAACAATGTTGTTCAACAATGTCTTCAACACAATAAACAATAGGAAGCGGATGAATGAATGAAACTTCTATTACCAAGCCAACAATATATAAATATGTTGGCCATGCCTTTAGGCAAAATATCTATTGACAGGAAAAGTAGATCTAATCCACTAGGTTTAATACAATCACAGATGATTCATTAAACAACCAAAACTAGCCCAAGAAGAACTAACAATAAAAGCTATTCTAGGTCGATGTTTGAAAGAGTTATTCCAACAATGAATACTCTTAGATAAACTCCAAAGCTAGCAGAAAACATGAAGCCTAAACTCTTTAATAAAATCTTGATAGACAACAAAAAGGCCTCACCATTGCTCGGCTGAGTCCTTGTATATATACTTGAGATATCGACACCTCCCATCCAAGTCGAAAGGCAATAGGATCTCAGCAAAGGCAATTTTCTTTGTCTTGTTTTCTTCAATATTCAGCTAGAAGGAAATTCCCATATTAGTGTCTTCAACAATATATTTCCTTCTTGCTTTCTTCAACAATCTTCTTGACAGATTCTCTCTTTAATCTTGTATTCTTCTTACAACTATGTTCTTCCTGTACATATGTGATGATCCGGGATCTCAGCAGGAAGAAACTAACATTGTTTCTCTGTATCTGGCTGGCTGGAAAATCTTTCCTCTAGAGAATATTTTATTTCCTTCTTTCTTTCAAGGTGCCCATAACTTGTCAAACTCTTTCCTTCTTTTTAGATTGCATTCCTTGTGTCCAAAGCAACTCAAACTCTTTCCTTATTCCTGCAGAAATTCGAATTGATTGCTTCCAGTCCAAGTCATCAGTCCAATTGGCCTGCTTGTTTCTATGTTGTCTGTTGTTGTCCGTAATGTTGTTCCAACATTGTATCGGCACTATTTCGCAATGTTGCACAACATTGAAATCCTGCAGTTCACAAACAACAACAACAAACACAAACATTGAACTGAATCATGAAAGATAAGATTATCTAATCAAGTGAAACTTGCACTTTCAATCTCCCCCTTAATCTTAGTCTTTCATCAAGCAATATCATTCCTTTGGGCTCATTGATTCCTTTTGATCCATTAAGCATGTTTAAGCCCAACTTGATTTATCCTACAAAATATTCATAGAAAAAATACTACAAACATTGAACCGGTTATGTTACGAAGAAAGGTTGAATTGCTAAACAAAGTGCAATAAATCGCAATTTCATTCCAGATCTTTGATTCCTTCCTCATCACTTTCATATGTATAACAAGAAGTATGTGTTACCTCATCAGCCATTAGACAAGGTTCAATGTTGGAGATATCTGGAAAGATTTCTTCAGCCACTCCACACACTTCTTTCTTCTTTTGACCAAAGTCGATCACTTCATGAGAAACACCGCACATTTCTGGAGAAGGTAGTGTAGAATCATCTGAGTCTTCATCCTCCGAATCAGACTCAATGTCTATAGCATCCAGTTGGAGTTGAATCTTTTTCCTTTCTTCAGTGAGCATAGCTCTCTAACTTCTCTTGAAGTTTCTTATATCTTTCTTATCACCTGTCTTTAGTTTGTTGAAGGCAGGGCAATCCTTCTTGAAATGACCAGGTTTCTGACAATAGAAACAGATATCATTTTTGCTTCGTCAGCACTAGATGCTTTTTTATCCGGCTTGTTCAGCGAGCTTTGCATATTTTTGTACAGGTGATAGTTTGAGTCTAGATGCTTTTTCAGCTTCTCTTTGGCTTTTCTTCTCTCTATTTCCCGACTGACATATTTTCTCATTTGATTTACAGCAAGAGCATCCACAGTCACCTCCTTGCCTTCCTTCTTTTCAGAAGTTCCTTGAGCAACTAGAGCAACATTCTGCAACTTTTCAGTTGTTTGTTCTCTTTGAGTTGTCTCATAGTCAACAGTGGCAAGGTGAGAGAAAAGTTTCACTGGAGTGATATCTGGCATTCCTTGGTTAAAGTAAAAGAACTTTGTGTGCTCCCAGTTATGATTTAGACTTCTCACAATAGTCTTAATCTTTTCTGACTGGGCATATTTATTACTTTCACCAAGTGCAGCCATGTCACTCATAAGTGTTGTAAACCGGAAATCTAGTTCTTCAAGAGTCTCTGTGGGATTCAAGTTTGATACTTGTAATTTTATGCTTTTTGATTGTATTAGGCACTATGCCAATCTGCTTCTCTTTATGGGGTATTTTAAGCTCCCATGAATCCCCTTTATGGATGAATAAATAAGAGTTTAAAAAAAAAGAAAAAAAAAAAAAGAGTCTCTGTGGGTTGTTTAAAGTTTTGGAATTTGAGCTTCAAAACTTCGAACTTATTTTCCTTCGTTTTCTCAGTGCCGGCCCAGATTTCTTCAATCAGTTGCCAGGCCACTTTCGTCGTTTTTGCACCCCACAGTTTACACTGTATGTGCTCTGGAGTAGAACGTATGATGATATTACGAGCCTGACCATCCAGTCGATTTCTCTTGGCATCTTCCGATGTCCAGAGCTCTCTGGGCTTTAGTTCGTAAATAACTTGACTGGCAGGTCTCCCACTGGTTGACACATCTGTCTGTGAAGACCCATCGCTTTGTTTTCTGTCTCTACCATTAGAAACCTCCATGACCTGCTTGAGTTGTTGATAACTATTGGGCCAATCTTTATCACGTTGATCATTTCATCACTGATGGCTTCTAGGTGGAGCATCATGTTGTTCTTCCATTTCTCATAATTCTCTGGCTTGAGAATTGGGGCGTCACTTAATGACATCCTGCAACAAATACACTAACCAAACAAATCAAGTGTAGGTGAAAAGCAGTTAGTGGGCACTTATCTGGGATCTAGGTTCAGTGCAGAAGGCTTGGGAACCTCCCGCTCTGATACCACTTGTTGGTCCAGATAACGGCAAAGTAAAAGACTAGAGGGGGGGGGGTGAATAGTCTTTTAAAACTTTAGTCGATAAACATAGTTTCTCAGATATCTATGAGGATATCTAATACTTAATTTCAGAGAGCGGAAGACTTTTCTGTGATAAGTGCACATGCTCAGCAAGATAGGTGTAAATACTTTGCAAGGTAAGTAAATCAATTAATAAATGTAGAAAGCAAATAACACAAGTCTTTTTATAGTGGTATCTGAAGGTGTCGTAATCCTTCAACTAATCCACTTCGGCCTTTCTCATACCTAGAATCCACTAAGACAGATAATTGAGGTAACCTTACATGTATCTTCTCTCGATTCCTAAATACACTAGGTTCCCAACCAAGTGTTCCCCGGCTTTCACAGCCATGTACTTCCTGTACTCAGAAACCTCTTTCCTGGAGTTGTTCCTTAGTTTCCCAAACTAAGTACTTCCTGTACTCCACGCCAATTAAGGTGTTGGTTAAGTTAGTTTGTCAGGTGAGCTTCTTTAATAACTTGTTCAGTTATGCAGATAGCTCTGAGAATCAAGTATACTTAATACACTTTGCAATGTATGGTATCTTGTTCTTTACTGACCCAAGTCTATGATAAATGTTCAAGAGAATGAATCTCATATATCAAATCTTAATTCAACTCTTTCACAAATAGCAATGCTTGTTAAGGATCAGGACACTTAGAACTTTGCTACTTAGAATCAAGAGCTTTGGTCGCAACAGAAAGCTTGAAGGTAAGTAGTATGCTTGAGAGTTTTAAAGATAGTGTTCAGTGTAAGTTCTGTGTTCTAACGTGTGTTCTCAAGTAGTCTAAGTGTTGATATTAATAGATGAGTTTGAGTGCCGTTTGAATAGTATCCGTCAGGCTTAAATCAAATTTAAACTATTGATATCTGAGTATAGTACTGTAGTACATTTGTCTTCTTCTTCAGAAGCTACCATTTTTTATCAGACATCTCTGTCCGTGCATTCAATGCATTGTACTATACTTTGTCCTGTAGTGCCAACGGAACTATGCATTGTATTAGAGATCTTATACTATCAGAGTTCTCTGAAGCTTTGCACGTCCTTTTCCACAGATTATCACAACTCCAGATACCACTTGTTGGAACAACTTGTTATAAGATATTTCTTCAGAAACATAGTTTATGTCCAAGGTATCTGAGTGTAGATATCTGTGGGTACTTTCCTCGTTTCAGAAACCTTTTATTTCTCAGATATCTTTTGAAACACTGTTTATTTAAAAACGCTTGTGTCTTCAAGATATCTGGTCATAGGTATCTGAAAACCCATGTCTTCAGCAATCTTGTACAGTCTTCAAATCTTCAAATCCGTTGAACTTTTCCTACTGGATGCCTTCTTCTTTGTCTTCTTTAGAGGAATAAAAAATTACATTCAGAGACCTAACATCCTATACAAGATTTGCTAGACTATCATACTTAGTGAGTTTCCTCTTTTACAGCGTTCAAATGAACCAAGAGTACTAACCACCTTTCTGAGCTAAGATAAGTCATTAGGTTGCTGATTAAAATCTAAACAGATATTCCTAACACTAAATAAGTCGTTAAAATATCGACTCATCAAATACTAACAGTAAGCATGTATCCACATATCTTAAGCATAAAAAAATCAATGAATTGAAGTACATAATTGCTAAACACCAAAGAAGCAAGAAGAAAGTGCAAGCAAAGAGTTGAATGATAAAGACAATGAATTGAAGATGTAATGAGGATTAAAATGAGTAGAGATCACTTACTTGATGTTGATGATGGATGGGCAAGCTAATAATACAATATGAAACATACAACTATAGAGCAAGTGAAGAATTTGTGAAGAAAATGAAGTGGGGAAGGAGGAAAAACGTTTTTGGGGTCCACTGGCGACTGCATCTGAAACGTGCTAAAACGCGCGTTTTCTATTCCTTTTGGTTTTTTCGTTTTTTCAAAAAGCAAACACAATAAATAAGAAATTTTGAAAAGTATTTCGAAAAATAATTTTGGCACGGAAAATGAGAAAAAGACGAAAATTAAAAAATGCAAACGTAAATGCGTAAAAGTAAACATGACCTTGGGTTGCCTCCCAAGAAGCACTTGTTTAAGGTCTTATAGCTCGACCCCTAGTTGTTGATGACTCAGTTGCTGGGGTAAGACCCCCTGATGAGTCGATTTTACATCTTCTCATTCGGTCTTTTTTACCATCTTATTGTCATTCTCAAGTATAGTTCTTATGTGTTTTATTAGTGTTTTGTTACGTTTTTGTATTTTTTGTGTTTTGTAGGTGTTTGGTGAAAACACATTAAAACAAGGGCTAAACCAGTGCATTTAATACATTAATTGTGATGCTCTATCACCTTCACAGATAATTACCGACAGTAAAATTATAATTTAGACGCGCGGAAGCTTTATGCAGTAAATAAGCTTTTACAGAACGAAAGTCTTTTCATGAATGATATGCAGATGACGAGCCGAGGGAGAAGCATTGGAAACCAGCCGGCAGACCTTGGATACATGACTTTAACTTCTACTCAGCTAAATTCTTTCCTTTGTCCTTTTCTTCAAGAACTATAAAAAAAAACATCGCAATTGGGATGAGTTGCGGGCTCAGTAAGTATAATCAGTAACAGGTTATTTAATAACCAGTAAAATAACCGGCAACAAGCCATTTAACACCAAGTAAACACATCACTTTCAGTCACATATATTCACAATCAGAACACGTGACTCCATTTATTTCACAGTTTCAAAATCACACCAGTTCACTTCATATTCCAACATATCAGCTATAAACATTCAACATCTTTCACATTTATATACTAATGCACACGTGCTTAGTCATTTTCTTTGTCTGCTATGGCTCTGTTACGACCAGGAGTAATTCGTGATCACGATAATAGATTCATACAGAGTCCATCCAGTGATGGATATTCAGAGTCCAACCAGTGTTGGATATCCAGACAAGCTGGAAAACACATGACTCAAGGTCGTCAGCAGCCATAACAGAATCCTCTTATCTCTTATGAATGCAAATCACCTAATCATATATACATACATACGGCTAACACTTTATCTGAATATAGTTATATTTTCAGATAACAACTGCACGTATCCCATCCGTACATGGGAGCAATCGATCACGTATCATCAACCAATCACTTTAAGCTTTTCATCATTTCCAGAACATAACATTTCATATATAGCACAACACAGTCTACTTTCACATTTCATATCAACAACTTCCACAATATAATTCACATATACATAGCCCGTACGCTTGAACCATATCAATTCACACATATTTGTCAAACAACAAGTTACCGAAATTACTTACAAAGATACTAAATAACGAGTTATACTAAAAACACTTACAGTTGACCGTCCAAGAATATCGCTAGCGTTAATCGTACTATCTTTTAGCGATAAATTACCTGTAAAACTTATTTTTACACCGGCTCTTAAATATGATAATAATAAATTTGGAATTTAATTGCTAAACATTAAAACCATACCGTGAGAGAACCGAAAATCTATTGGGTTGAGAATTAGTACTATTTTGCCATCACTTTGCTATAATTGCTTAATAGCTTTTGATGATAAAAATCATCCGTAGGTACCAAGTCAAGGTGCTGGTGGTGTGTGAGAGTAGTGGTGACTGTCTAGTGTTGAATGTTGGTGTAATCGTTTGCCGAGTAGATATTAATTGTGTGTGGCGTTTGAAGAATAAAATGATTAAGGCAGGATAGTGATGAGGCTGGTAAAATGAGGTGAGTCATGACACTAATCTCTCAAGGGTTAAAACACGTCATTGACAGGAGAATGCCTTTGAGGCGGTGAATATGAAACCAATAATTAATTATAACCTATAATATTATTTTTAATACTTGAATTATTTGTTCGTGCTTGCTTATTTCGGTTTTCACGAGGACAACTCAAAAGTCAAAGAGGTCCACTAAACAAATACTATAAATTCATACGGCTCATATTACGGTGTCCGTTCTTTCATAGGAACTCGTTTAGATATAAAACGGTTAAAATTAAAACTAGTAACAAACCGGCCCAAAACTATATAAAACAACGATAACAATTAGAATTCAATTACGATCACATAATATCAATTTTTAACATAAAGTTCAAATAGCAAAAATATACCATGTCACATTATATAATTTAATTTTTCACAAATAAGGCCACGTATATAACACATATCAAAATATTAAAATTTGCTTAAAAACATATTGGAACATGCTTATGAGATGAAAAAGGTCAGGGGCGTGACATTAATGGAAGCATGGAATTTAATGGACCTGAAAGGTGGTTGAAAAAGGAGTTGATCCGTCGAAACGGAAGTGGATTCGGAGTTCAGGCAAAGATTTTAGAGCCGTTTAAGTGAAAGCGCGCGAAATTCGAACTACGATGGAGCAGTTTTGGCATTTTAGCCAGAACTTTTGTATATGAACTCCGATTGACCTGATCTTGGTGTTCACGCATAGATAAGAGCAAGAGCTACAACTTTGAAGAAGGAACAATCTCCAGATTCCGACGTTTAGAGGACCAAAAAGGACCTGGCGGACGCCAGCTCCATTTTAGCGGGCGCCAACTCCCTTTTTGGGCCGTTTTCGGCCCAGAACGTGATTTTCAGCGTTTTTCACTATATATAACATATTTTCTTGATCTTTTAGACACAACTTTATTATTATTCTTCTCTTCTTATTGCTTTTCGACCTAGAACTTTTCCAAGGCAATTACCTACCTATTATTGGAGGTAATTGAACCGTTTATCTTGTAATCCGAAGATTGACATTGATTGGGAGATTATCTACATAGCTTTTCGCATCGATTCGTTTCAGTTCTTCAATTCTACATAGGGTTTGTGACAACGAAGGGTAAATTTGTATCAATCCATTCGAATATTTGTTTCTTGCTTTAGATTATGTTTGGAGCCTGTTTATATACAATATTGATTATGTCTTCGCATAATATGAGTAGCTAAACACCCCGATTATGGGGTGGTGACTGATTCTATTCATGCTAGCTAGGGTTCATGAGATTCGAAGTGCATCGGGTTTAGATTACTTGTGCTTTTTAGATTAATCGCATATCTTGCTATTCTGTTTGTCGAGCATGCCAGCAAAATCACTGTTAGATTAAGCATTTAATCAATACACAAAAATTTCTTTCGTCTTACTTGATCTAACAGTTTTCATTGCAAACAATAATAATAGTATTATCTAGATTGATTGTAGCCTTGTGGAATTGACGCCTCCACTAGTGCTATTCGTTTTTGAACTCAAGATTATGACAACTTGCGTAAACTATCCTGTGAATCGTATGTATCCTGCTAGCTAGCTAGTTTCACATTACCGCTCCATAATTCTCCTTATTCATATCATTGTCGTTTAGATTAATCTGTTTTCTAGTTAGGTTGCATAAGTAGATAGATAATATAGAACAAATTCGTTGCCGAAGCAAACAACCATTTTACTGCTTTCTTTACTGTAATTACTATTCGTAAACAAGACTCAACTTAGTTAAGTCCTTCGAGACCGACCTCGGGGTTAACTCCACTACACTATAGGTTTTCGTAGTGTTGAGGAGTAACTCTTGGCTTAAAATAAATTTAGAACTTTGATTTGACACATCAAGTTTTTGGCGCCGCTGCTGGGGACTTAACTCATTTGTTTAGTTTACGAATTTTAATTTACAGATGTATATATATTAGTTAGTCTGTCTTTTATTTTTTAGTTTAGTTTATTTTGTGGAACTAGTTGGGTTTCTTTGTGTGTGCAGGAAAGTATGGATTACTCAGATAGAGACCGGTTCTGTAGATTTCACCTGATTTCTAGAGAAACGCTTGATAGAACATGGTATAGATTTAAGGAGATGCAAAAGATATATCATGACTATGGATTAACACTGGGAGAGATCTTGTGGTGTTTCTACGACGGTATAAATGGTTGTGGTCAAAAAATGGTGGACAGAGCTGCTGGTGGGTCAATGCTAGATTCGACCCCTACACAACTTGAGGGTGCGATCGAGGAATTGGCTGCATTGATCATAGAATATAGGGAATTTTATGGAGAAGAATCTGGAAACGGGGATGACAAAGAGAAGGAGAAATCTGACTCTGTAGTTGAACCGGATTCGGACACCACTACCAACACTACCACTATAACCGTAGAAGAAATTCCCGTCTCAGTTGAAGGAGTCTGCAAGAGTTTAGACAATCCGTCAGTCGTGGAGGAGGAGAAATCCACCGAAGCAACCGACGAGGAAACTAACCCACCCATTTCCAACTATTTGGAGATGGAGCAGACACCTAATACCACCTAGATGACACCATCGGATTCGCTTTCCATTCCCCTACCTTACAGTAATTCGCACATACTAGCCCCAGCTCACACACGAGATTGGCTAGGGAGTTTCGACCCTATTTATCGCTATTATTATCCCATTGATTTTCCTTGTTTTATTTTAGTTATTAATTTATCTAATGTTAGTTTGCATAGAATCATAGGAAATAGGAGGACAGGAGCTAAACATGAGCACCAAATCGTCAATCTTGGCGAGAAGGATGCAAGGGATTCGTTCCCGTTTGATAATGGATAGCAGCAACCACGCATTTCAGGGAAGTACACTTTCAGCTTTCTTTCTTTCTAGACTATTCGTTGGGGACCATCTCTAGTCTAGGTTTGGGGAGGGAGGTAGCTTTCATGTGCTTATCCTTATATGTGTGTGTGTGTGTGTGTGTTTTTCTTTTCCTGCGTTAGTCTGTGTGTGTGTGATTTTCTGTTGAGTCTAAGTCTGTCTCCTAATGCTTGAGTTTTGATTGATCTCTGATTACTAGCAGTTGGCATGCATAAATTCGTTAAGTTTGTTTCTCCTGTAAATAGAAAGTTTGTTCTAATTTTGTAGTCCAAAAGCCTGTGAGTAAACCTTAGCCAATGAAAAAATATTATACCGGCGCCTGTGTGATTTAATTCGGGAAGTGCAAACTCGCTTGTTGCGCCTCATCATTCTCATGTGTACTCTATGTAAGTAAAGTATGACGAACGGCATGTTTCCAATTCTTATTTGCTTATGCCAAACCCATTCCAAGAACAGGTTTGGGGAGGAGGTTTATGCATATTGTATGTGTTGATAAAGACTATGATGTTCATGTTTTCCGTTCTCTCAAAAAATAAAATAAGACTCGGAGTGGATCTATGGTACTAGTTACCACCGTTAGTCGTGTTGGACACGTTTCAGATACTACCTATATACCGGCGTGGCCCTTAAAAGCTATATGACCATGAGGGTTGATGGCGTGTATACCACACCAGCACGCACAAAAGTGCGAACTTTCGGTAAAACAGACACTACCAAAAAATTGAGACAGAAAAAAAAAAGATATAATCATATGGGTCATATATAAGACTGCAAAAAAGAAGTATGCGAAAAAATTAAAAAAAAAAAAGCTGAAAAAAGAGAGGACGATTGTTTTTTTTTTTTTTTTTTTGTAAAGTCTACTGCTGATTGATTATAGAGCTATGTAAAAGTCCCTTCTGAATTAATTGATTGAGAGCGTGCAAGTAGTTGTTTACTTTAGTTTATTCGGTTTCTCCATCGGTGCAAGTAGTCAACTAATCTTCCATGAAACTGGGGTCGGTATTCCAATCCTTCACTCCCATGTTGAATCGGTCACCTTCCCTTGTCAACTCGAACTTGTAGAGCGCACTTCCTTCATTTTTTAGTCGGTTTCTAAAACCCTTGTCATCCTTGAAATTCTCGTAGAATAGCCCCTCGTTTCCCAATTTCCATCTTCCGGTCATCCACTTGTCCAGATAGATCTTATAGGGTTTGTTCTCCTTGTCTCTCGGATCCGAAAACTGGAAGTGAATCTCATGCGAATAGAAATAGTTCTTATCTATTTCCTTCATCTATGTCAGTGCATCTTGAAATTCCCTAGGTGGTTGATCCTTCTTTCTCCTCGGCGATCTTTCGGCCACCAGCTTCCCCTTCTTGAGGTGCGACCTTCCATCAGATAACTCCATGTCACTCTGCAGCCCATTAACAAACATAGAAACTTTTTTGCCAGTTATATCAATAATGGTGTTAGTCATTATCATAAAGGGCCTTCCCAGATATAAGCTTCTATTGTTGTCATTCTCATAGTCGACTATCAGCAGGTCTACAGGGATTATGAGAGTACCTACTTTGATGAGCACATTTCTAACCATGCCATAGTTCTTTGCAATGCTCATGCCAACGTCGTAGGACATGCCACAAGCATCAGTCTTTCCTGTTAACCTGAGTCTCTTGTACATCTCTAAGGAGATAACATTGACATCGAATTCCAGGTCTAAAGTTCCTACTACCATCCCGCCCCCTATGTTGACTGTAATTTGAAATGCTATGGGGTTGATTTCCCTCCTAGGGATATTAGTTCGGAAGTAAGGGTTTTCTTTCCTCTTGTTTCTCCATAAATTCTCCATTTGGTTCTTTTTCCCATAGAAGTACTTACACAATCTCAAGGAGTCACCTTCTATACGCAATTCACTAGATAAGGTAAAGTTAAAGCGAGAGTTAGAAAGCCTATCGAGGAGTTTTTCAGAAGTTCGTCTGTCTTCTGCATCTATCCGCTTTGTAGCTTCCTCCTCATCTTCGCATTCTTCGTCTTCTTCTTTCTCCTCATCACGTTGCTCTAGAAGTATCATCAGCCTTTCTGTTATGTTTACCAAGCTTCCTTCCACTTCTTCTACCTTCTCATTGATCCTGCAGAGAAGGTAATGATGAGATGGATCTTTCAATAAATGCTTCCTCCTTGTCGTCCCTTTCCTCCTGCTTCTCCATAAACTCCCTTACCGTCTTCAGCTCCTTAATGATGAGATGGATCTTTCCTTCCAAAAGGGGTGATTCCTGCTGAGCTGGTACGGTTACCCTTATCGGTGTTATGGGGGGTAAGAGGTCGACTCCGATGTTGCCTAACTTCGTGCCAGGTTCGGTCTGACAGAGGAGTTCAGTTTGATGACGGTTCACCATCTTGGATGTAGTTTGCCTCCTATGACGGTTCCGTGTGTCCATCTTCTCCTTTGGACTCTCTTTTAGATAGTTCGGCCTCTATATCATCCAGTCTCTTTGTGATCATTTTCCACGGGACTTCTTCAACGGTACAAACCTCCTTAGATCGGACACTTCTTCCTCGTCCCTTTTGAATTGAGTTTTTGCTAAGGTTCTCACATACTTCCCAAATCCTTCTTTGGGGTACGTCTAGCAGTGTCCCTTGACATGCTCCGTCAATAAGTGCTTGGCTGATAGAGTCAATTCCCTTATAAAAGTTGTTGACCTTGTCGAACAGTGCATAAGAGTGCATCGACACCTGTCAAGTAGACTCTCTTTTAGATAGTTCGGCCTCTATATCATCCAGTCTCTTTGTGATCATTTTCCACGGGACTTCTTCAACGGTACGAACCTCCTTAGATCAGACACTTCTTCCTCGTCCCTTTTGCATTGAGTTTTTGCTAAGGTTCTCACATACTTCCCAAATCCTTCTTGGGGGTACCTCTAGCAGTGTCCCTTGACATGCTCCGTCAATAAGTGCTTGGCTGATAGAGTCAATTCCCTTATAAAAGTTGTTGACCTTGTCGAACAGTGCATAAGAGTGCATCGACACCTGTCAAGTAGATCCTTGTATCTCTCCCATGCTTCGTAGAATGTTTCTCCTTCTAGTTGGTTGAAGTTTTGGACTTGGCTCTTTAGGTCGGATGTCTTCTTCAATGGGAAGTATCTGAGCATGAACTTGTTGAAAACCTCGTCCCACGTAGTCAAACTGCCTGGCTGTAGTGAGATAAGCCAGTTCTTCGCCTTGTCCTTAAGGCAGGTAGGGAAGACTCCTTCTGAGTTGACATTCTGTGAGCTCGTTCAATGGTATTCTTCCAACTATTGCGTAGAACTCTCTCATAAAGTGCATCGGGTCTTCAGTTGGGTTCCCGTAGAAGTGTGGTAGCTGGTTCAGATTAATTCCTTTAAGATCATAGTCTCTCACAATCCTTTCCAGATAGATGCTTGATGCATGCGGTGTAAGCCTTGGCATAACATAGTCACACATGGGTCTGTCGTCTTCGTCTACCAATTCAACCCTTGCGTAGTTATCCCTTCCTCGGTTCTCATCTAACCTCAATCTTTCCTCGACTATCCTTAGCCTTTCCTATTCCAGTTCTTCCCTTTCAGCTTAAATCTCAAGTCGGATCTTAAGCAGCTGTTCAAGTTCAGAAGTGGCGACATTCCCAGATGAATTGTCGTTGTTGTTTTCCTCTCCACTCATGTTGCTGGATGATTCCATTATGGTGGCAAACAGTCTTCCCCTTTCAAGCTTATCTATGTCGTCTTTAAGCGGTACTACTGGTGTTCCTGCACCCCTCCTGCCTTGCATAAAGAATAACAAACAAACCCTTGCAGATACAAATAAAAAATGCTAGAAAGATAATAAATAGAAATTTAAAGTTACTTGTTTTTGGGTTTTTGATAAGAAAGTAAACTAATACGGAAGAGAAAATATTTTTGGATTTTTTGCTGTGGAGATAGATTCTCACAGGTTTTACGATTTTTTTGGTTTTATGCTATACGTAATTAAAAGACATTGCGTAAATTAAAAAGAAAAAAAAAACAATTTCAACTTATCTAGGATGATCAAAACTTGCTTGAGCGGTCAAGTGTCCCCGGCAACGGCGTCAAATTTTAATGTGCACTCGGAGATTTCATTTTTCGTTGTAGAACCTGTAATCCCTAAACACAATCAAGATTAAATTTATATGTCAGAAGTCCTCAAATCCACAGTTTATAGTGGAAAGTTGACTCGGGATATCGTTCTCCATGGACACTTAGCATAGGAACAAGCGAATAACGTTGTAATTGAATGCAGAAAAGTAAACGGTTTGATCTCAGACAGAAAAATTAAATCGTAGTAAACTCTATATTGCTTTATTGTAAATCAATTATGGAAATGAGTAAAGGTTCCCCAACCTCCCTCTGCTATGCTACTCCCAACTTCCTAGTTAAAATCCTACGTGATTACCTCTAATGATAGCAGGGTGTAATACTATGGTGCATAAGGCGTAGTCGGCGCGAGTACCCCTACTCAGTTCAATGAAACTACTGTGTCACTCAACCGAACATCACACCACGAAGGATGTATAGAGTTTTATAATCACGATTTACGTCTAATAACTATTCCATTAATATATCACGGTATATAAAGAAGTAGCAAAAGCAGAGTTACGGCGGTTCGCCTTTACAAAAGAAAGTTAGCTACTCATAGTAATCTATGAACAAAAATCGAAAAACTAGAGAAGAAAGGAAGAAGAAGCTTAGTCGCTGATGTCTTCGTGCTGCTTCTAGGGTTTCCTCCTCCTGGGTGCATGACGGCCAGCGGTTTTGGGGTTTCACTTCCATGAGGACTGGTTCTCTCTCAGGAGAGCTGCTTTGTGAGCATTGTAGAATTATGAGACCCCTGAGGTCTTATTTATAGTGTAGAAATCTAGCTCTGGCCGCCATTCATCTATAAGGAAGGTTTAGGAAGGCGGGCTCTAGCCTGACAGACCAGGAATCAGCCCAGAACCAAAATATAACCTTCACTACGGTCGTCTATGGACCGCAGTGAGGCCTTCTGTGGTCCCCTGGTGGCCGCCAAGTGTGTTGGTCCAGATAACGGCAAAGTAAAAGACTAGAGGAGGGGGGGGGGGTGAATAGTCTTTTAAAACATTTGTCGATAAACATAGTTTCTCAGATATCTGTGAAGATATCTGATACTTAATTTCACAGAGCGGAAGACTTTCTGTGATAAGTGCATGTGCTCAGTAGAGTAAAAGTGTGTAAATACTTAACAAGATGGATAAAGCAAGGTAAATGCAGTAAGTGAATAACACAACAAATTATAGTGGTATCTGAAGGTGGCATAATCCTTCAACTAATCACTTCGGCCTTTCTCAGAGCTAGAATCCACTAAGATAGATAAATGAGGTACCCTTACAAATATCCTATCTCTCAATTCCTGCAACACTTAGTTCCCAACCAAATGTTTCCCCCTAAGTTGTTCCCCAGCTATCTGAGCCAAGTACTTCCTCTACTCAGAAACCTTTTTGAGCTATTCCTTAGTTTCCAGAACTAAGTACTTCATGTGCTCAGTAACCTTGGAGTTGTTCCTTAGTTTCCCAAAGTAAGTACTTCCTGTACTTCACGCCAGTTGGTGTGTGGTTAAGGTAGTTTGTCAGGTGAGCTTCTTTATAACTTACACAGTTAATTCAGAAAGCTCTATAGAATCAAGATTACTTAATACACTTCACAATGTATGGTAACTTGTTCTTTACTGACCCAAGTCTTTGTCAAATGTTCTAGAGAATGAATCTCAGATACTTGATCTTTTGATTCAACTCCTTTACAAATAGCAATGCTTGTTAAGGATCAGGACACTTAGAACATGTATACTACTTAGAGTTCTAGAGCTTTAGTCGCAACAGAAAGCTAGAAGGTCAGTAGTAAGAAAGCTTGTATGCTTGAGAGATCACTTCAAGAAATTCAGTAAGTTGTAGTTCCAATGTGAGTTCAACTTGTAAGTAAGTTCTTGGTGTCTTTTCAAGCATTCTAAGTGGTGATATTTATAGTTGAATTTGAAGCCGTTTGAATAGTATCCGTTAGGCTCAATTCAAATTCAAACTATTGATATTTTTATATAGTACTGCAGAGTTCTTTGTCTTCTTCTTCAGAGACTTCTGCTTTTGTGCAGACATTTCTATCCGAGCAATAAATGCATTGTACTATATTTGTCCTGTTGTCTCAACGGATACGTGAAGCTTTCTGAGACTTGACACGTTCCTTACTCAATACACTTGTGTTCTCAGATATCCTATGAGTAACTTGTTAAATAAAAAAAACTTGTTGACTCAAGGTTTCTGGACATAGGTATCTGAGGAGACTTTTCTCCTTAGGCTCTGTTTAGCAAAACTAGCTGAAAAACTAGCTGGTAGCTGATTAACTAGTTGGTAGCTGGTTAGGTAGCTGATAAGCTAGCTGATTAAGGAGCTGATTAACTAGCTGGTAAGTGGCTAATTTTAAATGTAGGTGTTTAGCAAATTAGCTGATAAACTAGCTGGTATTTTTTAAAATGACATAAAAGGGCAAAACTCTTATTTTTATTTTCTTTAACCTTTCTCATCGTATTATTAGTTTATAGTTTTTTAAATAATAGTACATCACATTTTGTCCAATTATTCTAATATATATTCAATGTATTTTACATCGCCACTTTAATAACATCATCAAATTTATCAGAATTTGAAAGAAATATTCGTTGAGCATTTAAACTTAGTAATGAAAAAAATCAGTAATTGATGTGTACTACATGTATGCATTTTAAAGAGATGCGGATGCATTAATCCTTATGCTAGTTGCAAACAAGTACACAAAATGTATAACAAATGATCCAACAGTATAAAATATAAGTTGAGAATAATAAATAATAAAAACGGGTAGTTTTTCCTTCTTCTTTTTTTTTCTAATTTAGGTCAGGATATTTTCGTAATGAAAAAGATAAGGAGCTTCTTTTTTTAAAAAAAGCTAACTTGGGTAGCTTTTTAACCAGCTAGCTTTTCAGCTAGCTGATTTAAGAAGCTGCGTGTTCACAAAACGAGCTTTTTATTAGTCAATGGTCAAAAAAAGCTCATGGAGCTGAAAAGCTAGTGGTAACAGAGCCTTAGTCTTCAGCAATCTTGAGCAAACTTCAGTCTTCTGGAAATGATTTCCTTTGCTTGGATGCTTCCTTCTTGGTCTTCTTTAAATAAATAAAAAAATTACATCCAGAGACCTAACATCCTATACAAGATTTGCAAGACTAACATACTTAGTGATTTTTCTATTTACAGTGTTCAAGTGAACCAAGAGTACTAAGTACATTTCTGAGCTAAGATAAGTCATTAGGTTGCTGATCAAAATCTAAACAGATATTCCTAACAAATTTCCCCCTTTTTTATCAGTCAACGATGACTATCTTTAAAACCTATTACAACTTGGAAGAGGGAACAATCCAACACTTAATCATTTCTTATGATGTTTTCAATTCATTTAATTATGTGCAGAAAGTAAACATCAACCAAATCACAAGGTGTGATCTTGGCTGACAAGTTATCTTTTTAAAGATTGATATCTGAGAGTAGGTTCATCAGATATGTTACAAGGAACGTTCACAGATAACTTTTACAGTGAATAAAACACATTTCAGTACAATCAGCAAAATCACAAAAACTACTTTATCAAATAGAACAACAGGAGTAACCAAGCTCCGAGTGAACATTCTAAATGACAAGTCTTCAAGTCTTCAAAAACACTTCAGGTTCTCAGCAACCTCTATGAGTCAATTGGCAAATTCCCTAACTCCAAGCCTTTTGATGTCATCAGCATAATCATAAAGTAGTGTTCTGACTAACATTTATGTGTCTCTGGCAAATCCATAGACTTCTTTGTAGGACTTGGTGGGATTCTTTCTGGCAAAGTGCTTGACCCACAGATATCTTCCCCATACCTAGGCATGCTCAATTCTGAGATCAGAGAGTTTGAAATACTCATAAATGATCTTCAGATATTCATTGTCATCCAGATATTGTTCCTTAGTCATGTAGAATGACTCATAAGGTTCAACACCCAGTCTTGGCCTTGTGCCTGTTCCAGTCATCTTGGGAATTATGTGCACATCATCTGGTTTCCCATAAGGACATTCATAGGAGAGGTCCTTTTCCATGGCTTCATTTCTTTTGGAGACTTCAAAATCCAGCCATGCTTTGACATACTTTGGATTTATCAGTACTGGCTTGTCTTTTCTCCATGCCATGAGTTGTTCACATATAGGAACTGGGAATTTTTCATTTACTAGTTGGTGCTTTAGTTCCAGAATCCAATGACCATTTTTCTGGTGAATACATCTGTAATAGGTTTGACTATTATCAGTCTTGACATATTCAATCAGGGCATCAGGAGGTTTTTCAGGTGCAGCCCTGCCAAATTGAGTGTCTCTTCTCCTCTTTCTTCTTGTTTTGGCATTCTCTCTTGGGGGTTTGCTTGAAGAACCACCCTGGATAGACTTGGTATTTCCATAGGGTGTTTTGGCTGCCCATGCTTTGCATCAACAGGCTCAGATAGGCTATCAACCCTTTTCCTTTTCCTGTGAAGAGGAGCTTCATCTTCATCAGTCTCTTCATCATCATCATCAATGTTAATCTATGTGGGAGATTTGCAGCCTTCTTTATTGCCTTGGGATTTGATTTGGCCTTCTTCTTCTTCAGAAGAAGACTCTTCAATCCCTTTTACTTATCTTTTCCTTGGGGACTTGGTTCCCTTTGGAGGTCTCTGTGATCTTGTATGTAATCTGGCCCTTGTTGTCATTCCTTGTTCAGGAATCTGCTGAGTTGTTGCTACTATCTGAGTAGCACCTTGACTGAAGGAGGGCTCATTTATTTTGAGAGGTGGTTGTTCAGATTTTCTTTTGTATCCTCTTCCTCTTCCTCTATGAGCACCTTTAGATCCTTCCCCCTTAGTCATTGTTGACTGACTAAGAATCACAAAAGATTCTGAGAGGGAGTCAAAATTGCCTAGCAGATAGTTGTAAGCAGCAACCAACTTTTCCAGATCAGCCTTGAGCTCCTGATTCTATTTGATAAGTCCTGTTTCCTTATCAGTGAGCTCTGCCAGTGGACCTTGAGTAGCATCTGCTTTTCTAGCAGCATAGCTAGCCTCATTGAGTGCTTTTTCAGCAAGAGTATTTTCATCATCCCTCACCATGCCTAGGTCTCTCTGAGCAATGACCAAGCTTGTTGTTCTCTGAGTGATTAACTCAGTGAACTTCTTCATTTCGACAGGGACTGATGCAATGACTTCTTCATTTTGTTGAGACAACTCCTTTCTTAGAGTTGCCAGAACCTAGTATCTAGCCATGTAATCCTAGGAGTTGAGATTTGGTATCTTATTGAAGATTTGAGGAGCAATCAGTTTTCTCTTTAAGTGAGAAACTCCCAAGTGAACATTTGCATGTTCTACCAAGGTTCTGTCTTCTTTATCATCTGAGTCTTCATCCCAGTGATCTTCATCCTCTTGGACATTTTAATCAATATTCTCTAGCCCAGAAACCATCTCAGAGATGGGCTTCTTTCCTTTCAGTGAGGAGGAGGATGGTACATCTTTTGGTAATGCAGCCTTAGCATCATGCTTGTCTTCAGATACTTGCTCAGTATCTAATTCTTCAGCAATTGCCTGAACAGCAAGCTGGAGTTCTTTCATCTCAGCATAAGCTTCCATTTCCTTAATGGTAAGATCTTCAATCTTTTTGAGCTTTTCTTTAGATTCAGCTATCTTTTCTTCCAGTTGAAGATTTAGCTGTTGTTCTTCCTCCAACAATTGTTTGAGTTGAGCAACTCTAGCTTGTGCATCCAATATTTTCTGAGTGTTGTCCTCAGAGTGCTCAACTACTTGTTCAGTAGTGTCTTTTTGTTGGGGAGAGGGATGTGTAGACTTCTGAGGAGATGGAGGAGGGGAATTATGTGAAGTTTTCTCAGTGTACTTTTCAGCAACTCAGGTATTGTTACCTTGTGCAAACCCTCCTGTCCCTGGTGCAGGGGCATCATCATCATCCTTGTGATGATCAGAAGGAGGTTCTTCAAAATTATTCTCATATGTTTCCTCCTCATCTTCAGAAACCAGATTGATCACTTCAGGGAGTGTGACCAATTGCCCATTTACTTCCTTTTGTTTAGAGAATATGCACTGTAGGGACTTAGGCAATGGAGGCTTTAATGCCATCTCCATTTTGGTTTGATCATCAGCCTTCTCAAATGCTTTTATGAGCTTGTGTGCAGCTTCTTTGACAAAGTCCTTATGCATCAGAGTAGCAAAAGAGTACTGCTTTATTGGGAACATAGCATGGACATAATTCTCCAAGTCAAAAGCTCTGACTCTTCTCAATAGGTGATCAGTCACCTTTGTTAATTGATGTGTCAAATCAAAGTTCTAAATTTATTTTAAGCCAAGAGTTAATCCTTAACACCACGAAAACCTGTAGTGTAGTGGAGTTAACCCTGAGGTCGGTCTCTAGGGACTTCACTAGGCTGAGCTTCAGTTTACGAATAAAAGTAACAATACGAAAAGCAGTAAAAGTTTGTTTGCTTCGGCAGCGAGATGATAGACTAGAGTAAACAACTACTTGCAACTACTAGAAATTGATTTGACAGTAACGAGATTGAAATATGAATGGGGGAAATTATGGAGTGGTAACGTCAACAAGCTAGCTAGCAGGGTAGATGTGATTCACGGGATTGACTACGCAAGTTGTCACAGTCCTGAGTCAAAAAACGAATAGCACTAATGAAGGCGTCAGTTTCACTAGGCTACAATCAATTTGACTAACCTACTAACACCGTTTGCATCTAACTGTTAGATCAAGCAAGACGAAAGACATTTTGGTTTGCAAGGCTTAAATGCCTAATCTAACAGTGATTTTGTCTAGAAGATCATCAAACGTGATAGCAGGAATAGCAATTGATCTAAAAAGCACATGTAGTCGAATCCCGATGCACTTCGAATCACATAAACCCTAGCTAGCATGCATTGAATCAGTCACAACCCCATAATAGGGGTGTTTAGCTACTCATGACAAGCGAAAGCATAATCATACTAGCAAAAAACATAATCTAAAGCACAAAAAAAATATTCGAGAGGATTGATACAATTTTACCCTTCATTATCACAAGCCCTAGGTAGAAATTCAAGAATGAGAATGAATCGATGCTAAAGCTGTGTAGATAATCTCCCAGTCAACGTCAACCGTCGGATTACAAGGGAAAAACGGTTCAATTACTCAAATCGGGTAATTGCCTTTGAAACTAGGTCTAGCTCTAGAGCAAGATGTGTGTTCTTGACAATAGAATGAATATGAAAAGTAATTGTGTCTTGTTCTAACTAATAGAAAGGAGAAAAACTAAGTCTGGGCGAATTAGGAGACGAAATCGCAGACAACGGCAAAAGAAGAAAAGCCGCATCGCCAAACAATCAAGACTAAGCGTCAGCCATCTCAATGGCGTCGGCGATTTAGCGATGCTCCAAAAGTAAGTTCGCATATGCCGCTCGATAATCAAGCCGCCATTTCTTCTGGAGTGACCATTTTGCCCCTTTGACGCCTTTTGACTCCTATTCTTGATATTTTGGCCTTCCCGCTCCACTTCTAGCATCCATGCGAGGCATTGGAACTCCAAATCTTGTATAAAATACACCATTTTGTCTTCAATTAGCGCGGTTTAGCCAAATATCTACAAAACACACAAAGAACAAAACAGGTAAAAATACTCTAGGAAAACTAAGTAAAACTATACTCAAGGATGACAAAAAGACAGTAAAAAAGACCAAATGAGATGGTATAAAACCGACTCATCAAACTCCCCAAACCGAACCCTTGCTTGTCCTCAAGCAACAGACTCTCTAAAAAACCTAGAAAAAACAAAAAACACATAGACACAAAATAAAGTCTAGCTCCCAAGCTACCGAGTCTACGATTGCACATAATAAGCCCAAGAAATGCAGAATCTTTGACATCACACTGACATTCATAGAATAACATGCACAAGTTCAAAAAGTTTGTTTACAAAGTAAATAGAACTGAAGTCTAACACAGCAGTCCCTCACAAGTGGATCCTATGCATCTATTCTCTCACACTCCTGGAAGTTTCCAGTAGGGGTAATCACTCAAGAATATAAAGAGATAAGGAAGGTGACTTGTATCACAAAGATGCCTCAAATACCTCATGCAAAGTACTCAATCAGTTAAGTCGGAAGGGACTTTTTCATAGCTCTGTAACAATCAGCAGTATACTCATAAAAAGGTACTCGTTCTCTCTTTTTTCAATATATATATTTTTTTCAATTTTTTTTTTCATACTCTTTTTTGCAGTCTTATATATGACCCATATGCGTATATATTTTTTTTGTCTCAATTTTTTAGTAGTGTCTGTTTTACCGAAAGTCCGCACTTTTGTGCGTGCTGGTTTGGTGTACACGCCATCAACCCTCTCGGACATATAGCTTTTAAGTGCCACGCCGGTATATAGGTAGTATCTGAAACGTGCCCAACACGACTAACGGTGGCAACTAGTACCATAGATCCACTCCGAGACTTATTTTATTTGTTTGAGAGAACGAAAAACCTGAACACAGTCTTTATCAATACAAGTAGGGCACATAAACCTCCTCCCCAAACCTGTTCTTGGAACGGGTTTGGCATAAGCAAATAAGAATGTAAAACATGTCGTTCGTCATACTTAACTTACACAGAGTACACATGAGAATGATGAGGCACAAACAAGGGAGTTTGCACTTCCCGAATTAAATCACACAGGCGCCGGTACAATATGTTTTCATCGGCTAAGGTTTACTCACAGGCTTTTGGACTACAGAAATAGAACAAACTTTCTATTTACAAGAGAAATGAACTTAACGAGTTTATACATGCCAACTACTAGTAATCAGAGATCAATCAAAACTCAAGCATTAAACAGGTTTAGTACAAGCAATAGACGCTCGACTTAGGAGACAAACTTAGACTCAACAGACTCGACATTACTGGAATAAGAAATACAGAAAGAAACACATCCGAAAACATGCAAGAAGCCTAAAGCAGATCAAAACTCGAAACACCCCTCCCCAAACCTGAACTCGTGCTCGCCCTCGAGTAAACGAGTGAAAAGAGAAAAAGTAGAGAGTTGATAAGACAGAGGCTTCCCTGATTGAAGGTTTTCAAGA
The DNA here is from genome assembly GCA_026545765.1 of Plantago major. NCBI lineage: Eukaryota > Viridiplantae > Streptophyta > Magnoliopsida > Lamiales > Plantaginaceae > Plantago > Plantago major. The sequence continues at coordinate 47,181,943 of CM048840.1, forward strand.
TGTGTAGAAGACTGGTGGTGTTCATTTGCGATGGTGGGTACTAGACTTCCCCATGCTCGAATTCCTCTGCTCTTGCACTTGCGAATAGATATAAAGGGGTCCAACATACCCCGCAGAATAATCCTTGCAGATAAAATCCTTAGCCCAATAATCCAATGCCTTCACCATGCCGACCTTACCATTCACCTCGTATGTAAAAGTGCGTCTAAATACGCTAATATCCATTATAGAGGCGAATAAAAATGGCCAGCCAAGGAGGATTGTATCGAGTCCTGTCTTCTAATCTTCCCGGCCATCCTTTAGAACAATAAAATTGGTGATAACAGTTTCACCATTAAGTTTAACCGCGACACCCTTTTCCAATCCAACTGGTCTTCTATGTGACCCATCCGCCGTTAGGAGTCGAGCTTTCATCTCTTCCAAGCCTGTGAAGCCACATCCCTTAAATAGACTGTATGGGATTTTATTGCATGTAGCTCTTGTGTCTAAAGTCACAATGAATTTTGAATTTATCATCCCAACTACAATGTTAAAGCTCTTTTTACTGAGAGGATGCTCCTTCACATTTTCTGCTAACTCTTCTTGCTTGGCAGGAACTTCAACTGGTCCAGTTTCCGGGGTGCTCAATATAACTGTAGAATCTTCCTCTTTTGCAGAAACTAATTATTCAACGGAAACGGCTGGATCTTCCTCTTGTTCCGGGGTCAACTCCTCAATAAAATTACCGGGGGTTATCACCTCTTCTACTGCTGCTTCTCTAGCAATCGGAATCAACGATGCACAGCCACAAGCTGAGCACATCTGTTTTGAAACCTCAACACGGGTCTCATATTCCGAAACAGTCACCTCAACCGGTGTTTCTGTGATCACCATAATAGCCATAGCTCTCTCAGAAGTATTAAGGAATTTACCCCTTTCCCTTTCTTGGTTTTTCTCTACCAGCGGCTGGAGGGTACCTTTGATCTGGTCGCTGTCCCTTTCCGGTCTTTGAACTGTGGATTCTAATGCAGCCAACCTCTCAGCGGTAGCTGCATGTATCCTCGATGTGTGTTGCATGGTGGCATGACAACTTTTCACAAACCCTCTCAGATCCTCCAAAAAACCTTCTGGAAGTTGTGATTCGGGAAGGCGGCGTTTCGGGCAATTAGAGCCGCTAAGCTTAGCACGCTTACTTCTATGATCTGAGCTTTTTTCTATCCTCTCGAACACAACACTTAATCCGACAGTGCCCCAATCCATCCTCCACATGCCATATCAACCAGCACTTGTGAAGACTCTTCAAGCCCATCAAAGAAGAACTGTACCAAAACGGTGATGGGGGCACTGACGCTGTAAATCACGGAATCTCTCCCATGCCTCAAAGAAGGGTTCTCCTTGTGGCTGCTTAAACTCACTAATCTGCGCTCTGAAGCTCGTAGACATCGATACAGGTAGTATTTGCCCATAAAGGTTTTGAAAGCTTTGTCCCAAGTAGTGATGCTTCCTTCTTCCAGACCGTTCATCCAAGTTCGTGCCTTGCCCAAGAGACACATAGGGAAGATCCTGAGCCTCAAATCATCATCCTTAACCCCCTTCGGGTTTCTCCAATCCAGAGATGAAATGCTCAATTTCTCTAAAGAAACCCATGACGTCCTCATTCTCGACTCCATAGAACCTCGGAAGTTGTTGGAGGAGATGCTTCTTAACCTCGAGACCCCGCACATTAAATGGTGTGACTATGGAAGGGTGACAGGCACCCTGCACAGGTAGAAGGAGTGTGTACATTGAAGGTTGATCCACGGTAGCCATATCTGCGACCCTGTGCTATAAGACAGACACAACATTAGAACTACGCAAACGTAAGCACCCGTTAGTTAAAACAAGCACTCAAGACGAATAACACAGAGGTAACAAAGGAAAAAGACTAACAAAAACAAAAACTAAAACTGGAAAAAGAAAAAACAAAAATACTGTAACCAAAATTCGTAAACTTAACAAAGGAGTTAAGTCCTCGGCAGCGGCGCCAAAAACATTATGTGTCAAATCAAAGTTCTAAATTTATTTTAAGCCCAGAGTTAATCCTCAACACTACGAAAACCTGTAGTGTAGTGGATTTAACCCCGAGGTCGGTCTCTAGGGACTTAACTAGGCTGAGCTTCAGTTTACGAATAAAAGTAACAATACGAAAAGTAGTAAAAGTTTGTTTGCTTCGGCAGCGAGATGATAGACTAGAGTGAACAACTACTTGCAACTACTAGAAACCGATTTGACACTAACGAAATTGAAATATGAATGGGGGAAATTATGGAGTGGTAACGTCAACAAGCTAGCTAGCAGGGTACATGTGATTCACGGGATTGACTACGCAAGTTGTCACAGTCTTGAGTTCCAAAACGAATAGCACTAATGAAGGCGTCAGTTTCACTAGGCTACAATCAATTTGACTAAACTACTATCACCGTTTGCAACTAACCGTTAGATCAAGCAAGACGAAAGACATTTTGGTTTGCAAGACTTAAATGCCTAATCTAACAATGATTTTGTCTAGAAGATCATCAAATGTGATAGCAGGAATAGAAATTGATCTAAATAGCACAAGTAGTCGAATCTCAATGCACTTCGAATCACATAAACCCTAGCTAGCATGCATTGAATCAGTCACCATCCCATAATAGGTGTGTTTAGCTACTCATGACAAGCGAAAGCATAATCATACTAGCAATAAACATAATCTCAAGCACAAAACAAAGATTCGAGAGGATTGATACAATTTTACCCTTCGTTGTCACAAACCCTTGGTAGAAATTGAAGAACGAGAACGAATCAATGCTAAAGCTGGGTAGATAATCTCCCAATCAACGTCAATCGTCGGATTACAAGGGAAAAACGGTTCAATTACCTCAAATCGGGTAATTGCCTTTGAAACTAGGTCTAGCTCTAGAGCAAGATGTGTGCTCTTGACAATAGAATGAATATGAAAATTAATTGTGTCTTGTTCTAACTAACAGAAAGGAGAAAAACTAATTCTGGGCGAATTAGGAGGTGAAATCGCAGACAACGGCAAAAGAAGAAACTGGCGTCAGATTAAGCTAGCGTCGCCGATTTGGTGATCGCCAACAAGAAGTTGTCATGGCGTCGCCGTTGATAATCATAGGCGTCGCCAGTTCTTCTGGAGTGACCATTTTGCCCCTTTGACGCCTTTTGACTCCGATTCTTGATATTTTGGCCTTCCCACTCCACTTCTAGCATCCATACGAGGCATTGGAACTCCAAATCTTGTAGATGCATATAAATACACCATTTGGCCTTCAATTAGCGTGGTTTAGCCAAATATCTACAAAACACACAAAGAACAAAACAAGTAAAAATGCTCTAGGAAAACTAAATAAAACAATACTCAAGGATGACAAAAAGACTTGAGGTGTTTTTGCCACTTTCTGAAACACTTGAGGTGTTTCTTGAGAGTGTGGTCTTTGAAGAATGGAAGCAGGTCTTCTGTTGAGAATGCAGAGACCTAGGGCACACTTGTTTGATCCTGAAAGAAAGAGTTTTGAGTTAGATTCAAAACTTCTATAGATATCTGAGTACTAATGTAGTTAGGTTTCTGAGTTACCTGAATAAGTACATAAGGCTCAGAGACTTGTACTACTGAGGCAGGGGGTGCCTCAGATATCTTGTTGTGAGGTGGAGACTTGGGAGTTTGGTCCTCATCAACCTTTCTTTCTGCTTGAACCTGAGAATTAAAATTATCACAATACTTCGGAAATTGTCATGAAAGAATTTAGCAATTAAGCTTCAACGATCTCTGAGGTTTTCACTTACTTCCACAAGAGGAGGCTCAGAATCATTTTTCTCAGAAACTTTCTCAGGTTCTGGTGTTCTTTCTGGTGATGTTTTCTTGGGGGCTTCATCAATTTCCATGGGTGCAGGGGTGGTCGTAACTCTTTCCCCTTGCAATTCTACTTCTGAATGAGCCTGTAAGTAGAAAGTATTGAGTAATTAGAGAAGAATTCATATTAACCCATAATGAAGCATGTTTATCACTGATTTTTATATATATACCTTCACACTAGAAGGCTCAATGACATTTTCTTCAGAAACCTTGACGGTTTCTAGGTCCGTTTCTGGCATTTCTACCTTATCTTCTTCTTTCTCAGTTGGACCTATTAGAGACAAACACCAGATTAGATAAATATGATATTTGAAGCAAAATTGAGAATAAATTTCTTATCTCAGAAACTAAGTCTACCTGTAAAACAGGCTCAGTTTCAAAAAGTGTTGAGAATGTGGGAACCTCATTCTCATTTTCTGAGGTATGCTTTGCAGCTCCCTCCTGTGCTTGTGTCTCTAATATGGCCTGTAACAAAGAATGCATATAAGTAACAAGATATAGAAGACATAAAATACCACAAGTGTAGAGTTAAACCACTCAGCTACCTGAACATTGTCAGGCTGATTGGTCTCAGGTCCTTGTGAAGATCCCATGCCAGGGTCTTGTTGTTCAATGACCACTTCTTTGATTGAAGTTTCAGGTACTTCAAACCTTTCCTGAGTGTGGGACTCAGTTTCCTCCCCTGTTTGATCTTTTTGAGTAGGGCTCTCAGTTTGATCCCTACCATTGAGTTGGGGAACCTTCTCATTTCCAGGATTTTTTTTAGCAATCAGAAGTGCTGGTATGTCAAACTGCAATTCATTCACCATGGCTTCATTATCATCTGGTGAATCATGTGAGTTGGATCTGGAAGATGAAGCAGAGTGAGGCTCATCCTGATCCTTTTGTGACAGTTTGTATAGTGTGGAGGCAATGTCAGAATCCTCCATCACTATATCACCACTCCTCAAAGCTTCTTCTACCAGCTTGAGTGTGTCTTGTCCAGATTCCTTGGACTTAGATGCTATCTCAGCAACCTCTGTACTAATTGCTTCTCCAGCAACCTTAGTAATAGGTGCTTGTTCAGCAACCTGTGGTGTAGGTTCTTCTTCAGATACCTCTACACTTTCTGCAGCCTTTGAACTTGTTTCTTTTTCAGCAACCTTAGCCCTTTTTTATTTATGTAGGACTTGAGAGATGACCAAATCATCATCATCAACAGAGCTCTCATCAGCATTAGGAACTGATTGGTCCATAATCCCTGCAGTTTCTGCAGATAGGGTTTGATACCTGCCACTACTCTCATTTTTACCAATGAGTTCATCAGCAAGGCTTTCCTTGGTAGCATTGATGAGTTCATTAGCAGTTGTATCTTTTGCAGAATTGATGAGTTCATCTTCATTGATGAGTTCATCAGCAGTGGCGGCAGATATCTAAGAGTCGACATTCACAATGGGTATGCCTTCTGATTTGCCAGTAGTCTTCTTTCGTGAAGTTCTGGGCTTTTTGGTCGCAACTGATCCCTCAAATACTTCATCAGTCTTTCGTTTCTTAGAACCTTTCTGAGATGCAGTAACCTTTTTCATCATGTTTGTATACTCATATTGGTAGAGCAGGTTACTGTTGGCTATGTCAGCCTTCTCTCTGAGCTCAATGCCAAGCTTTTCCAACAAGAAGCATATCTTTAGTCCAAAGCTCACTGTGGCTTTTGGCTCAGCAAAGCCTTTGACAATCTTTGGCTCAAAGCTGTGTAGCTTCTTCACAAATTTTATATAGGCGTACTTTCCCCAGTTCAAAAGGTTTTCCGACCTAGTTAGTTCTTCCTTCATCAGGAACATCATTATCCACCGTTCCAAGCTTATTTGGTCAGCTCCACCATGTAGACCATCAAAGCATCTGTGAAGGGGGCAAGCCAAGACATCCCAATTAATGTATAGATGTTTGGTCTGTATATCAGCATGTTTGAACTCAGGAGGAGTATTTGGCTTGTCAGTTAAGGAAAATTTCTTTTCCTTGAACTTTGGTTTTAATGGCCATTTCTTCAATGCCATTAGTACTGCTGATGATAACACGAGAGTTATTGTAAAACTCAAGTACATCCAGTGAAGAGCATCCACTGGGAAGAGCGGAGAGAAAACCCTTGATTTGTGCCTTTTCAAGCATACCAAGGATAGTCTTCCTATCTGCTTGTTCTACGATTACAGTAGAAAGGTGTTGCTCAATCATAGCACCACCCCAAATCATTCTGTGGTTTGAAGTCCAATTCTCAGAATTAAAATCGCCTAAGAGTTGATTGTTTGCTATCACTAGCACTGGTGCTTGCTTTTCAGCCGCAGCATAAGTAGTAGCACAGGTATCCTTAGTAACAGCACGTTTTGGAGCCATCTCTTTAAATAGAATGTTTTTGAAAACAAGAGAAGAGATTATCAGGGGAGATTAGTTGTTCTTTTCAGAAAAACTAAGAGAGATGCAACAGATTTGCAGAGAGATTTGTAGAAAAACTTAGAAAGAAATTTATGTTTTTGTGCAAGATAAAATGTTGGATTAGGCGAAAGTGAATTCTTTTGCTAAAATCCTATATATATAGCATTGTACTCTCAACAGACATATACATACAAATTGATTTTGTACATATGCAAATGCAGGTAGGCGTGGGTAAAAATCACTTTGCATTAAATGCTAGTGGGTCACGTCTGTGATTTTACAGTCCACTATTTTGCCGAGAATTAATCTCGTCCATTAAGATGAAATGTCGATTTCATCAAGGGTTATGATTGCTTCTTCAGCAATGACTACAATCAATAGTTGTAATTGAGCCCAATTAATGAAATTTGACGAATAGCTTTCTGAATCACATCTCTTTTCTGTGACTAAGGGACAGTCTTTTGGACTTATCTATTAAGTTCAAAGACTGTATGTATCTTAACATATAAATGGAAAGATACACAACATCGGAGATATGGTTGACTGAATATAGTTATACCACATTTCTCTTTCGTGTTCCCCCTCACTTTGTGATTTCACAGATATCTGAGTACCCATCTCAGAAATCTTTTTGGTAGGAGTTTTTACCTTTTGCCTTAGATATCTGGATACCCGTTCCAGATATCTTTCTCCCTTTTGAGTTCCCGTCTCAGAGATTAGAACTTTTCAGTTCCTCTGGTAGCTCCATTAACCCAAAACTATGTCTCAAGTTTAGGAACCTGCTTTCTTGCAAAGGATTTGTAAAGATATCTGCAAGTTGGTCTTTAATACCAATCTTGAGTATCTCTATATTGCCTTTTTTCAAAATGATCTCTAACGAAGTGGTGTCTAACATCAATGTGCTTTGTTCTTGCATGAAACTTAGGATTCTGAGTTATGGTAATAGCACTTGTGTTGTCACAAAAAAATAGGAGTTTTCTCTTCATTGATCTCATAGTCTATGAGTTGTTGTTGTATCCACAATATCTGTGAAGCACAATACCCAGCGGCAATATATTCAGCCACTATGGTGGATGTGGCAATTGAGTTTTTTTCTTTCTGAACCATGATATTAATCTGGCACCAAGAAATTGACAAGTTCCTGAGGTGCTTTTTCTATCAAGCAATGATCCAGCATAGTCAGCATCAGAATAGCCAACTAATTTCAATCCACTATCTTTTGGATACGACAACCCAACTTCTACAGTACCCTTTACATACCTTAATATTTTCATAGCACTGTTGTAGTGTGATTGCATTGGATTTGTCTGAAATCTAGCACACACACCAACTGCATATTGAATATCGGGTCTACTTGTAGTGAGGTACAGTAGAGACCCAATCAATTTCCTATACTTGTGTTCTTCAACACTCTTGTCAGATTCAGTATAGATCATTTTGGTTCCAATGCTCATAGGTATCTTAGCATTCTTTTCAGAAGGCTTTAGATTAAACTTGTTGAGCATATCTTTTGCATACTTTGTTTGACTGATGAATATTCCTTCATTAAGTTGCTTGACTTGCAACGCTAGGAAATAGTTCAATTCTCCCATCATGCTCATCTCAAATTTACTTTTCATGAGCTTAGCAATGTCTTCACAAAGTTGCTTGTCTTTAGATCCAAATATAATGTCATCAACATATACTTGAACTAAAAGTAATTTTCCTTCATTGTTCAAATTAAAGAGTGTTTTATCAACATCTCATTTCATGAAGCCACTTTCCAGCAAGTATTTGGCTAAAGTATCATACCATGCTCTTGGAGCCTGTTTTAGTCCATACAGAGCTTTCTGAAGCTTATAGACCATTCTACTTTCTGTTGAAACTTCAAATCCTGGTGGTTGTTCAACATAGACTTCTCAGTAAGTTCACCGTTTAGGAATGCACTCTTGACATCCATTTGGTAAACTTTAAAGTCATTATGAGCTGCAAAGGCTAGAAATAGTCTAATTTCATCCAATTTTACAACTAAAGCATATGACTCATCAAAATCTAGTCCTTTAGTCTGGGTGAATCCCTTGGCAACCAACCTTGCTTTGTTTCTGGTTATTTCACCAGACTCATTCATTTTATTCCTGAAAACTGACTTGGTTCCAATTACAGATATTCCATCAAAAAATGGAACCAGTTTCCAGGCTTTGTTTCTCTCAAATTGATCCAACTCTTCTTGCATTGTAGGGATCCAGTCTTGATCCTTCACTACTTCTTCTATAGTTTTAGGTTCAATGTTTGTGATGAAACATCCATAGAGAGAGTCTGCATTTCCAGCAATTGCTCTCCTAGTTCTAATCCCTTGGTCTAAAGGACCAATCACATCCTTGGCAGGATGATCTCTTATCCATTTTATAATGGGTTTTGAACTAGTAGGATAAATATCATTTTGATCTGAATGTGAATCATTATGATCCTGACAAGATACTTGTTCAGTATTTGTGATATCTGGCACACGAAAAATGCCATAGATATCTGACACTTTTTCTGTGTTAGAGATATCTGGGATTGGATTTTCAGCAATCTCATTCTCAGAAACCTCTTCATGATGAAGGTTCTCAGTAACTTGTTCCTTTTCTGGAATTCTCATTGGAAATTCTTCATCATGTCTTAGAGTCATCTTGTTGTTACTAAGCAATGGTTGCTTTTCATCGTCAGAGTCATCCTAAGTGAATGACAGAATTATTTCCTTTTGAGGATTCTTCTTCAGAATCTTTAATCATTAGTTCTTTGAACCTATCTGAGAGTTCTTCATTCAAGGGTACTTTCTTGTTCCCTTCATAGAAAACTACATGAACAGATTCTTCAATCTTTTGCGTTCTTTTGTTGTAGATTCTGTAGGCTTTGCTATTCAGAGAATAACCAAGAAATACTCCTTCATCTGCTTTTGGTTGAAATGTTCTCAAGTATTCTTTTCCATTGTTAAGAACAAAACATCTGGAACCAAACACCCTTAGATGTTTGATACTAGGGGGTCTACCAATCAAAAGTTCATAAGGAGTTTTGTCATGGTGTTTGTTGATCAAACATCTATTTTGAGTGTAGCAGGCTGTGTTAACAGCTTCAACCCAATAGATATCACTTATTTCAATGTCAGCAAGCATTGTTCTTGCTGCTTCTTTTAGGGTCCTTTTCTTCCTTTCAACAACACCATTTTGTTGTGGTGTCCTTACGGAAGATAGTTGATGTTGCATACCTTTGCAGGTACAAAACTCTTTTATGTACTGGTTCACAAACTCAGTACCATGGTCTGTTCTGATTACATATACCTTATCATTTTTCATGACTTCAAACTTATTCAGCAAGTTGGGTATTTCAACTCTTGCATCATATTTTTTGTTTGAGAAATACAACCCAAGTGAATCTTGAGTAATCATCAACAATAACCAGACCATACTTCTTTCCTGCATAGCTAGTTACAGAGGATTCAAAAAGATCCATATGTAACATTTGCAGTGGCCTTTCACTGGAGTGTCTAGTTTTAGACTTGAAAGATGTTTTGGATTGTTTCCCCATTTGGCAAGCTGAGCATCCACCGTCTTTTCTATATGCCATTTTGGGTAATCCAACCACCAACTCTTTCTTGGCTAGCTTGTTCAGAGTTTTGAAGTTCAAGTGACTCATTCTTTTATGCTATAGCCAATTTTCTTCTGTGTGGCCAGATTGACTGACCATGCGACATTCTTCAGTTGTGGCAGATGCCCAGTCAGCAACATAGAGACTTCCTTTCCGCCTAGCAACCAAGACTGCCTGCTTTGACTCATTGTCAATTAGTTTGCAGAATTTTGATTTGATCTTTACTGAGAACCCCTTGTCAGCAAATTGACTCATGCTTAGGAGATTATATTTCAATCCCTTTACATGAAGTACACCAGAGATTGTAAGCGTTCCCAATTTCAGATCTCCAAATCCTACAGTTGGATTTATTTCTCCTCCAGCAAATCTGATATCTGGTCCAGTATTGCAAACTTTGTAGTTGACCAGATTTTCTTTTTCTCCTGTCATGTGCTTCCCACATCCACTATCAAAATGCCATGTTGGGTTCTTCCTTGGAGTGTTTTGCACAAAACAAGAAATAGGAGTTTAGGGTTTCATTTCAATGATGGAACCATCTGGACTAAACAATCTTCCAGTAGGAATCCGTTCTTGTACGTATTTCTTAGGAACATGCTTTTGTTTAGTAGGAACATAAGGAGGAATTCTATGTAAATGTGTAGTATTATCATTATTAAGAATTATTTTCCTTTTTGGTGTGTTCCTTGGTGCTCCTCGTGGTGCTTTCAGATACTGTCGATTCGATGCGCTTTTGGTGAACTTAGCTTTCCTTGCCAGATTTCTTCTAGCCCGCATTCAGATTGCTTGTGGCTTGTTCTTTCTTCCACTTCTGATGATTGCTTTAAGCAATCCTAGCTTTTATCCATCGTTCTTGCTCTTGTTTATACTCACGAGCAAGTTGTTTCCCGATGGCTTTATAGACAATGCCATTTCGAGCACTTTTAGCTATCTGAGATCTCTTCTCAGCAGCTTTGCTAGTCTCTGGAACGTCTTTCTTTCCAGAAAACGTGATGTTCGAAAATTTGCCTGCTCCCGCAATTTTTCCTTTCTGAGAGACATAGCACTGTGGGTAATTACACTTTTTAGTGTTATGTTTCTTTATAGAAACGTTCCCAACAGTTTTCTTTTGGACTTGTTTTTCCCACAAAGGTTTGGTCGCAACTGCCTTTCCTTTATTAACAGCCTTAGCTTTCTGACCAATGCTATAGGTTGTTTGGGAACCATCTTGCTGAATACTTACAAATGTCATTCTCTCATCACTTTTGTTCAAAGTGTAGGAACTACTTGCTTGTGTGTTAAACCCAAGTCCTCCTTTTTCTGAAGGATCTCTTAAATAAGAGTGAACTTCAGTGAGAGTGTCACTAGCTTTGGCATAGGATTGAAAAGATAGTTCTTTCTTCTTGAGTTCCTCATTTTCTGAAAGAAGACTTTCGTACTTCTTTTGAATTGTATCCATTGCCGCTCTGTGTGACTTCTTTGTCTCAGATATATGTACCTTGAGAAATGCATTTTCGGCATCTTTTGTTTTAGATATGTTGGTTAGCTCTGAAATCTCCTTTTCAAGAGATTTCTTTTCTTCTTCCAGAAACTTAGTGCTTGATTGAACTACTAAGACTTCTCTTTCATAAAGATCAAGCTCCTTTTTTAGATGTTCTAGATCTTTTATACTTTCCTCATCACTTTCATAATTTAAGAACTGAGAAATGTTGGTTACCTCATCAGCCATTAAACATGGTTCGATGTTGGAGAAATCTGGAAAGACCTCCTCAGCAACTCCA